>CM051836.1:41560707-43960707 GCA_028451465.1 Erethizon dorsatum | reverse complement strand
AAAAATTCCATTTAACTGTCTTACAGTTAAATATACTTATTTAAAAACCCATTTTTTTTTTCTCTAGAACTTGTTTTCTAGTTCTTAATCCTCTTTCCTGAAAACTTTTTTTTTTTTTTTAAATTTAAATGTGGGTACCGGGAGTCGACCTCAGGACCTCACGCTTGCCAGCAGGCGTTTGTGCTGCTGAGCGATATCACCGGCCCCTGAAAACTTAAATTCTATCCGTGACTGCTGTAAGATAGTTTTGTGTTGGAGAATATGGAAAAATGGACTCAATATTTAAAATAGAATAGTTTTAAGGAAACAAAGCTTTTACCTTCATCCCTTTTTTTTAAACATGCTTTTTCTCAAATGAGCAATTTGACTTTAAAGACGGCATTATTGCACAAGAAAATTGGGATGTTTGGGCCGGTGAGATGGCTCAGCGGCTTAAGCGCCTGCCCGGCAAGCGCGAGGGCCCGAGTTCGACTCCCGGAACCCACATACGAAAAAGGGGCCGGTGATATCGCTCAGCGGCACGGGCGCCTGCTGGCGCGCAAGGTCCTGAGGTCGACCCCCCGGTACCCACAAAAAAAAAAAAAAAAAAAAAAGAAAAAAGAAAATTGGGATGTTTTATGTACTAATTATTCTCAGTTTTAAGCCTACATATCACAAAATACTGGGAATTTTATAACTTTAGATTTTGATTGTTTTTCAGAAAAATGAGGGCCAAAAGTTACTCGTGATTTGGAAATGTGACTACATATTTTGAAAACTTCTCTTATTTTGAAACTTACCTGGAATTTTAAAAAACATACGGATTTTTACAAACAGATGTATACTTTGAGGACCCCCTAAAATAATTTAAATTTGTCTTAATATTAAGATTTACCATAGGAATCACTTCTGTTCAGCTGTCGTCTTGTGTAGGAGATGACAGAGGGAAAGCTCTCTCAAGATTTAATGGGAAAGTTTAATTAGAACATGTAACAAAATCCTCACTGCAGATGATTTGAATTTTTCAGGCTTTCATAAGTTAAGGAGAATTCCTCGTGAAGGTATAAAAATACTTCCCAGTCTGCCACTTTAAGCTGAATTTATTGACATTTTGGCAAAAGAAAAAATACAGATTAGAATATTGAGTACTTTGTTTTATAAGTGTACAGCAAGTTTCTTTTTGCATAATTGCTATTATAATTGACCTTTTCCAGCTGTTTTCTTAACCTTCATCTCCCTTTTGAGGCTCTTATTTGTGCGCAAACACACACACACATGAAAACAAACCATTTAGGTTGATTTTGCAGGTCTTCATTTTTAGCGATTCTGAAGTATTATCAAGTCAATTTATTATGGTTGATCACTTTTTTAAAATTTGTCACTGAAACTCAGATTATTAGTGATATAAAAAACTTTTATATATTATTAAATTCTTACAGGTGGATGATTCTTACAGTGTTGCACAAGTTTAATTTTTGTTTCTGAAATACTTAATTGTGCATGTTGTGAAGTAGATTAGTGCATTTTCATTTGAGAACTTTTCTCCTTAAATTGGTCTGCAGAAATAACTATTTTTAGGAAAATAGTTTTTTACAACCACTAAATTGTATTTGTTATTTTTGTACATGCATAACCAGGGTGGTAAGGACACTAACTAACCTTTTAGGAAATACTTACTTTGTTCTATTTGAATTTTTCCTATACTTTTGTTACTTAAAATTACCACTAGAAGCAGTGTCATGAAATCTAGGTTGAGAGAGAATACACTAAATACAAGAATACTTACATTTTGAATAGGAATCATTTCTGAAGACAAAAGTGGAGACATAGTGCTGGTGCTATGTAATGGCAGTATAGGGCACCATTCACATTGTGCAGATACATCAGTGCACAAAGACGAAGATCCTGCTTTCATGGAGATAGACAAGTTTATAGTGGGAAGCTGGATATGGTGGTGCACGCCTGTACTAGGGAGGCTGAGGCAGGAGGATTGCAAGTTTGAGTCCAACTTGCACAGTTTAGTGAGACACTGTCTCAAATAAAAAGTGGTGTGGCTGTAGCTTAGTGGTAGAACACTTGTCTTACATGCACAATTCTTAGGTTCAGTCCCCAGTACCACCGGAAAAAAGCGCATAGCTGGAAGGGGAGAAATGGTCTGAAATACAAAATGCAACTTGGATGTCTGTTTCAAGCTGTGCCAAGTTTACACAGATTGTAGTAGTTACTGATCAAAGTTTAATTGCTTCATTGTTTTTATTTTAAAAGGGGATCTGAATGTCACAGTCTGTAATGTTTTATTTGAAAGTTGTAAATAATGTATACAGACTTGGGATGGGAAGTATCTAAATTCTAGATTTTTTAAAAGAAACAATGTTTATAAGAAAAAAATAATAAAGTTATGTTTGGGCATGAATCCTGACTCATTGCTATTATTTATATTTTACAATAGGATTCCCACAGTAAGCCCATTCCACAGGGAACTGAAGTCACATGGAATATGGGGAACATTTCAGAGCTCTTGGGCATTATTTTCTGTAATGTTCACAACTCTGGAAGTTAGTATATTGGTGTGTTACAAACTAGAAAACTAAAGTTCAGAAATTTTTCAAGTCATTGATTTGGTCTAGGTTTAAAAAGCTTTAACATGCCTGAATTTGAAGCTAGTGTTTGTTTACCATATACTACTAAAATGAGAACGGTTTGCAAAACAATGAATTATCTGTGGATATTTCCTTCAAGCTAATATGTGATACTTTGTCTTCATTATAGATCATTAAGAAATACTAATGAACACTACTGGAGAACCATTTATTTACCCTGATATTTAAATTTCAAAAGGAAATGTGTATTGAGAGCATTATTTAGAAGTATCTGTTTCAGAGGCATTTTTGCTTGGACTTTCAGATTGAGTATATTTTATAGTAGTGGCCACACCTGTCTAAAGTCACTAATGGTATTTGTGGAAAAGACGGGGAGTTGAAATGCTAGTCCATGCTGATGTGGACAGTGCTTGCTGATTTAAAAACACCTCATTATTTTGCTTGTTACAGTATTTACAAAATGCTGTATACATAGTCATATACAGTAAAATTAATTTTGGGAAGGAGGTTAAGTTACCTCTCGTACTAAATTTTTAATTCCTCCTATCTGGAATGGTACACCTTGGCAACACAAAAGCTCTAAATAATTATCCCTTTAAGGTTTAACCAACCATGCTTAATGGAAGTTTTACCAAAAGATTGTACAGTTTGTTTTTTGAGACACGGTCTTGCTATGTAGGTTAGGGTTGGTCTTGAACTCATTATGTAGCAAAGGCTGGCCTTGAACTTGAGGTGATCCTCCTGTCTCAGCCTCCCAAGTGCTGGGATTTACAGGCATGTGCGCCACCACACACAGCTTGTTTTTGTTTCAGTGAATGCTTTTTTTTTTTTTTTTTCCTTGAGACTGTGTCTCATTATGCAGTTCAGCCTGGCCTTGAACTCACTATGTAGCCCAGACTGGTCCCAAACTCACAGTGATCCTCCTGCCTCAGCCTCCCGAGTGCTGGGATTCCAGGTGTGTACGACTACACCAGGCTGTTTAAAGTCACATTTTCCTAATGAGCTTGGTTCACCTTTATAAGCATGCAACAAAATGTAGCTTCCTTCGCTGAACTATGGCTCTTGTACTCTTCTAGTGTGTTAATTTTGCTTTTACATTTCAGATTTGTTGAAAACATCCTGACTCCCACTCATGTTTTGTTATGATGGTTGCTAAATCCCTTTTCGAGACAGTAAAGAAGGTTGCAAGGGGAAATTTATAACCAAGCTTAAGTTGCTAAAGGTTACACAGAAGTATGCTATGGACAAATCGGCATTCAGGGCCTTTTATTTTTTCTGCCTGTGTTTTCATTTTCTGGGTGGGTTGTTTTTAAGAGTTTTCTTAATAAACCTATGTTAACAGGACACTTTTTTTTGAGATGGGGTCTCACTGGCCTGCAACTCGTGGGTTCAAGCTATCCTCCTGCCTCAGCCTCCCCTGTGCACAACTTGACTTGCTTTACAGTTCGCAGAGGGGAAGAAATTCCCAAACTGAAAGGGTAGTAAAATTTCTGGCAAGTAACATACTCTAGCTGAGTGCTTAATATTCTCTTATCTGCAGTTCTAAAATCTACAAAGTTAGGGGGAAATTTTTTTGCACTGGTGACTGAACCTGGGTCCTTCACACTGAACTACATCTCCAGCTCTTTTTAAAATTTTGAAACAGTGTCTCTTGTAAGTTCCTCCAGCTGGGCTCAAACTTGTGATCCTCCTGCCCCAGCCTCCCAGAGTGCTGGTATTACAGGCATGCACCACCATACCTGATTGAAAATATTTTCTTTAGGAAAACTGAATTCAATGTAAACTTAACTGTCCTTAAGTCTTTATCCCACTTAAAGTGAAAACCATGTTTCACTGCAAAATACCACCAGGACATTTAACTCCTCTGCAGGGTTACAGATGGTTACTTATATGCAACATATGCACTGTAATTTTTTTTTTTTTTTTGGTAAAATTTTGAGTTCTGAAACATTGGCTGTAATGGTTTCAGATATGGGATTATAGTGGTGGGTGTCTTGAAAAGCTCTTTAGTCTCCTCCTCCTCATCCACAGGCTATATAGGAAAATGGGACATCATGCTAGATTTAATGTTGAGAGCTAGCTACCTAGCTAGGTTCTGTTTCCTTCATTTACTTCATTTATATTTTTGAAGCAAGTTTTAAACTTAGAGGAACTCACGTTCTCACAACCAGACAGCTGGGATTTAAAACTAGTTTTTGATTTTCCAGTGCTTAAACATTTTTTTCTGGGGGTGAGGGGGTCTTCCTACGCAGTTTGGGCTGGCCTTGAACGCACTGTGTGTGTAGCCCAGGCTGGCCTTTAACTCGCAGGGATGTTCCTGCCTCAGCCTCCTGAGTGCTGGGATCACAGTCATGTGTCACTTTTTTTTTTTTTTTTTGAGTTAGGGTCTTGTTTCTTCTGTGACTTGTGTATGAATCACGTGGAGGTTTCTACTCCATACTTCCAAAATTTAAGATTGATAGTAGGACTTCCTCCTGTTGACGGTCTCAGGCTTGCCTTACTTCGCTCAGTAACTGCTAAAACTCATTTTACGGATTTCTCCCCAAGTTTGGGTGTGGAACGTGACCTTTAGTAGCTTCCCCACACCTTCCCCTAGGTCACATACCTGATGACAATTATTCAGGCCTTTTTTTATTTAGGCCTTTTTTAAGGGTCTAGCTGCTTATCACTACGGGGATAACAGGTAATATTCAAAAAATAACAGCATAAAGTAATATATACGTTACAAAGAATAATTTTTGCTCTTGTCACCCGCGTCCCCCGTGGGCTCTTCTTAATTTCTGCTCTTTATTCTTTTTTTTTTGTGGGTACCGGGGGTCGACCTCAGGACCTCGCGCGCCAACAGGCACTCGTGCCGCTGAGCGATATCACCGGCCCCTTTTTCGTATGTGGGATCCAGGAGTCGAACTCGGGCCCTCGCGCTTGCAAGGCAGGCGCTTACGCCGCTGAGCAATCTCACCGGCCCTCTGCTCTTTATTCTTGAAAACGGCATCTCCACTTGCGCCCTTCCTCAGGCACCACTTCAGGATGCACCTCAGGACAGGAAAGCTGCACGCTGAACAGGCGCGGCCAGCCCTTCGGTTCGATGGAGTTTGCCCCTCCGCTACCTCCAGAGCGGTAGCGCCGAGCCGGCTCCAGCCCGCGCCCGTCCGGCCGCCCACCGAATCTCCGACCCTGGGCAGCCGCGCAGGCCGCACCGCCGACCCCGTCCCCGGCGCTCCGAGACTGCCGCGCCTCCCGCCCGCGCGGGCCCAGCGACCCGACGTGGGCACGCACGCGCGTACGCACGCACGCACGCCGCCGGCGGGAGAGCGGGGGCACGGCCAAGAAAGCGCGCGCGGTGGGCGGGGCCGCGCCAAGGCCCGCCCCGACGGAGCTGCCTCCGCGCGCCAAAGTCAAACGGGGCCGCGGCGCCGAGCGTCCGGCGCGTGGGGTCTGCTGTGTGCGGGAGCTTCGCGCCCGCGCCCTTCCCGCTCTCCGCGCCGCGAGCGGCCGCCGCACCGCAGGGATGGCCACCCCGCCCAAGAGAGTCTGCCCGTCCCCCGCGCCCAGCTCCGAGGGCGCCCGCGTCAAGAAGGTCTCCATCGAAGGGAACATCGGTAAGGAGCCCGCGGGGCCGGGCCGGGCCGGGAGCGGGAGCCGCGTCCCTGCCCCTGCGGGGCGGCCGAGCAGCGGGCTCTGTCTGCTGATGTCGTCTAGCGTCGTGCTCCGGAGGTGCGTTCCTGTTCCTGCAGCTTTCCCCTTTTATTGAGGAGTAGTATCCGTTGCATGGATATGCCGCAATTTATTCCCCACTTGTGCATCTTTGGGATTGTTTCCAATTTTTAGTGATTATTAATAAAAGTTCTGTAAGCATTCAAATACAAGAAAAGAGGATTTTACTGGTCTTAATAGCACAGATTCCTCATCCCCGTCCCCACATCCAAGTAAACACTGGGTTGTTCAAAGACCGCTGTCGTTTCTGTTCTTAACCCTTCTGGGGCATACTGCACCATGGATGCCATGTAGCAGGGTGAATATGAATTCTTGGTTTTGTATATTTCCTACTACAGGAAATCTGCTCTTGACACTTCCTGTTTTGATAGAATTTTTACTTTTTTGGCTGTAGCATCGGTACTGGCCATTCATGCATTAACGGCTAACGGTTTGTCATTCTTAGCACATTCAAAGCAGGGTCGCTTCTTTGAAAAGTCAAGGCAAGCCGGAGCTTTAAGCATTTAGAAGAACACAAGAAAGCCGAAGACTCCCTCAAAGAGGGCCTATTTTATTGCTCCAGTTTACAGACACTAGTGGGAAAGGCCCTTATTTCCTCTTAGCAGTGTAGGTTCCTTGAGGATGCATGTTTACTAGTATGATTCCTCGCAGCCCCTTAGTGGGTAAACACCATATGTAAACAAGAGAAACTAGTAACCAAAGTTATCTTAAAGGGAAATTTGAATAGATAACCCCCAGATCAGAACCGCAGTGGATAATCCCTTTTCTCAAATCCAATTAGGCAGCGTATCATGTCTAGAAACCCATTTTCCTCTGAGCGTCTTTAATCTTCTCAGCTCCTGATGTAATTTTTGTTTGTTTCTTTCTTTATTGGTTTTTTGAGACAGGGTTCTCACTATGTAGTTCAGGCTGGCCTCGAACTCACAGCAATCGTCCTGCCTCAGCCTCCCTAGTGCTGGGATTACAGGCGTACGCCACCATGCCTGGCTAATAAGTTTTTAATGTGTCATTCCATCTCCAGCTTGTTTTGACTGTTTCCCGAGCAGTCATTCGCTGTACAAATGCAGTTGTGTTACCTCCAGATAAAAAGTCCTCCCTGACTCCCTGTTACCAACACTGAAAGGCACTGTAAACTGATGACTGCATAGGCTAGAGATTTCCCATGTACATCCAGGGTGTTGGCTCCCCACGAAAAACTCTGAAGGTCAGGCACCACTGGGCTCCATTTCCATGTGATAGCTGGTGTTTAGATGGAGTATTTTCCTTGCTCTTGTCTTCCTTACTTTGAAGCTTTGCTAATTGCTGTTTTTATTGCTCTTATACTGTTCTTGCCCTTCCACCTTACTTGCCAGATCCAAATAAGCTGTCTATGGACGAAGTAATAATCTTTGTAGATGACTGCTTTGCAGTTCCTCTGCTTTTCCTAGAATTTGAACTTTACCCGGTCATTTAGTTTTATACTTTTGTAACTCTCATCTTCTCATGTTCTGTGTTACCGAAGTATGCTTATATTAGATTTGTGGAGGCCTTGTCTCATCTCAGAATGACAGCATCACAATGCCTACTTGACATTAGGAATGGTTAGTTCTTATGACTTTGTGTTTTTGAGACAGGGTTTCACTATGTAATTCAGGCTGGCCTTGAACTCACTATGTAGCCCAGACTAGCCTCGAACTCAGTGTGATCCTCCTGCCTCAGCTTCCCGAGTGCTGGGATTACAGGCGTGCGCCACCATTCCTTGCAGTTCCTATGACTTTTAAAGGTATTAACATGAGTATCCTTGGTTCTTGTTCTCCTTTGCCTTCAAAGAATATTAATTTGCTTATTATCTCTCTGCTTCCCCCCAGAAAGTTAAAGATTTGGGCATTCGTCTAATTGGAAACCACAACTAACTATGGTTAACTCTGCTTGAGCTAAATGTAACTACAGAATTACTCTTAAAATTAAAAAAATATGGCCACATGTACATTTTCCTGCGATTTTAATGAGTTCCTTGGTTCTTCTTTTTTCTTTCTTTTTTTTTATGTGGGTACCAGGAGTCCAACTCAGGACCTCGCACTTACCAGCAGGTGCTTGTGCCGCTGAGCGATATCACCGGCCCCTTTTTTTCCTTTATGTGGGTACTGGGAGTCGAACTCAGGACCTCGCGCTTGCCTCCTTGGTTCTTCTTGAACATAATGTTCTCTTTTCTCTCCTCCATCTAGCTCAGTGAGTGGCGATCATTTTAAACCATCCTTCGAAATGTCTTGCAGTTCCTAAGCTGACCCTCTCCACACAAAATTTTGGTCACTAGTGCTTTTCCCATGACTTAAGTCTCCCAATTTATCCACATGTTGTTCTTCTGTCTGCTGGAGATAATACATACATAATAATATATGTATATATAATATGTATATGTAATACTTTTATATCTTTCTTCTTAACTCTTTTTTTTTTTTTTTTTTTGTGGGTACCGGGGGTCGACCTTAGGACCTCGCGCACCAGCAGGCGCCCGTGCCGCTGAGCGATATCACCGGCCCTTTTTTTGTATGTGGGATCCGGGAGTCGAACTCGGGCCCTCGCGCTTGCCAGGCAGGCGCTTATGCCGCTGAGCTGTCTCACAGGCCCCTTCTTAACTTTTATGTCACCTTTTTACTACCCATCTTTTTGCTGTGTGTGATCCTTTAAAACTCTTCCATTTTTTTTCTCTTCTATTACTATATAATGTTGGAGGTTTGAGCATAGTTCTGCAAGTCAAGGTAAGTTCTTTTTCACCCTGCTTCAGTTTATAAGAAAGAGGAAACTTTGCTTGTAGATCTGTTGAAGTTGTGCATGTGTCTAGAGAGAGAACTTGCTGGCTGATGATGTGTGATACGGACACATTGGATGACTTCAGATAGCAACTGTCGGGTGGTCGTTAGAATTGCTACGCGGTCAGATTGCAGGTCTTTTACCCCTGCTATTAAATGTAATATATCCCTGGGTAATTTAAAAGTAACACACATAGGATGTCCTCATTATATGTAAGCTATTTTCTTTTTTCCCCTAAGATGTCTCAGAAACTAATGAATGATCAGAGAAAAGTAAACTAAAAACTTTTTTCCCAGGGGTTTGGTAGAGTGCACACAACCCTGAAAGCAAGGCAGAAAGAACCTGGCCTTTGCTTATAGGAAGTGTTTTGCAAAAATGCCTTTTAAGTTCTTTTAGCTCTAGTGCCTATTGTATCAGGTAGTAGGAATAATCATATTATTTCCTGTCCTAAAACTTTACGCATTAGATGTGTTTTCATGTTGATTTTAGGGTTGTTTGTTGATTTCTTCATTGGTCTTAGGTAACAAAAGAACTGAGCACCATTGTAGACTGAAAGAATGAAGCGAGTAGAGAGGCAGAGTTTGAAAATGCAGGAGCCTGGAATGCCTGCCACTGTAGTGATGGTTTCCCCGTTCTCACACACTTTCCTTGAGGAAAGTACTGCTGTCTTCCTGGTATTATGAGGAAACAGGCTCAGAGAGGCTCCAGTACTTGCCCAGATTCACACAGCTAGTTAAGTGCTTGCCAGAAAGTTCTCTCTCTGAGGCTAGGAGGATTGTCTCCCCCTGCTGTAACATGTTTCCTGAAGTCTCACCAGGTTTTTAATTCCTCTGTTCCATGGGTTTGCTAAGCTAAAAATAATAAACAGATGCGCTCCACACATTTGGGAAAGACCGCTCTCAGTTTTCCTTAAGAAGGAGAGGAGGGGAGGAGGGGAGGGAGAAAGTATAGGAAGTTGAACATTTGGTTTTATTTTTCTTGTTTCTGTATTGTTTGCTATTCTGGATCTTTTCAAAGACTGCTGACTGTCTGGTTTTTCTTCTCCTGACCTTTCTTTTCTCAATTTTACCCTTCCTCCTGCGCCAGCTGCAGGGAAGTCGACGTTCGTGAATATCCTGAAACAAGTCTGCGAGGACTGGGAGGTGGTTCCCGAGCCTGTTGCCAGATGGTGCAACGTGCAGAGCGCTCAGGATGAATTTGAGGTATGAAAATAAAATTTAAGGGAATAAAATAAAACCTTGTGGATTAGAGGAGCAGCGTATTTAATTGCTTGGCTTTCCCTCCCTCTGATAAAACTTTCAAATCTGGCTCTGTTTGAATTGTCATTTGGGTGTATGTGTATGTATGTAAAGATGCATTTAAGATGTATGCACAATATAAGTAAAGTTTAAAAAGCTTTTTAAAAGCACCAATAAAGTTTTTATAAGTTAAATTACAAGTTAAGTTTCTTGAGTGGCTTTTTACATTTTGTTTTAAAACAAGGAAAGAAGAAAAGCAATCACCAGTACCTCGTTTTTTTATACTTTATCTTCTCAAGCCTTTTGTCATAGGACTCTCTGCTCTCATTTCTTTGCCTTATACCACCATTCTTACTAGACTCCGATTCCAGGCCCCAAGTTTCATTTTCCCAGCATTTGTGTGTGCTACATTGAAAGTGAAAAAGGAAGGGAGTAACAGTAAAATTTCTTTTTTTTTTTTTGTGGGTACCAGGGGTCGACCTCAGGACCTCGCGTGCCAGCAGGCGCCAGTGCCGCTCAGCGATATCACCGGCCCTTTTTTCGTATGTGGGATCCGGGAGTCGAACTGGGGCCGTCGGGCTTGCCGGGCAGGCGCTTACACCGCTGAGCCCTCTCACCGGCCCCAATTTCATTTTTTATAGTAGAAATTTTGGTTGTTTTTGTATAAGAGTGTGATTGCTAAGATTTTTATTTCTGGAGAAATGAGAATTGAAAGATGACAAGAAATCTTTAAAAATAGAAACATGTCCTAGAATGTTACTTTAATCTGAGGAAGACAGAAGATTAAGAAAAATATCTATCATTTTAGCTGTTACGAGGATTTCTGAGAGTGGTACTTCAGTATTTAAAAGGTAAATCATATATGCAAGAAGGAGTCATTAGGAAGGTTATCTATAGACTTTGAGGATATATTATTTTGATTAAGTGAAAATATTTTCTCACAAGCCCTTTATTTGCCAAATACAGTTAAATTTAGGTTGGGGGGGGCCCAATTAAGTATATATACTCCAATTCTAGGAATATGTAGAACTAAATTTTAAAGGTCCCTATGTGACCACATCTTCTTTTTTCTTTTTTTTGAGACAGGATCTCACTATGCAATGCAGGCTGGCCTTGAACTCGCTTATGTAGCCCAGGCTGGCCTCGAACTCATGGCAATCCTCCTGCCTCAGCCTCCCGAGTGCTGGGATTACAGGTGTGCGCCACCATGCTCAGCTATGACCACATTTTCTTGAGAAACTAATATTGCTGTTCTTTGGGGGATAGGCAGGGTTAGCTTTAGAATTTTAAGTTGGGTAAATATATTTGCTTTCCTTCATTCATCATTTTTGATTGATGTGATGTAGATGTTGAAAATTGTATGAAAGCTATGTATAGTTTGAAGAACAATTTTTGTTGTTGTTTTTTTATTTTTTTTTTTTTTTTTTTTTTTTTTTTTTTTTTGGTGGGTACCGGGGGGTCAACCTCAGGACCTCGCGCGCCAGCAGGCGCCGGTGCCGCTGAGCGATATCACCGGCCCCTTTTTCGTATGTGGGTTCCGGGAGTTGAACTCGGGCCCTCGCGCTTGCCGGGCAGGTGCTTAAGCCGCTGAGCCATCTCACCGGCCCTTGATTTTTTGAGGTAGGGTTTATCTCACTATGTAGCCCAGGCTGGCCTTGAATTTGAGGTGATCCTCTTGGCTCAGCCTCCCAAGTGCTGGGATTACAGGCGTGTGCTACCATGCCTGGCAGAACAGTTTTAAAGCTAATATCTTTATAACCATTACCCAGGTCAAGAAATGAACACTGTCATCATTCTAGAAATTCCTGCTTGTCTTTCTCCAGTCACAGCTCCTTGAACCAGTGTTCAGATATATGTGATGCCTCCTAATTAAAAATCATTGCCCTGGACAACCACTGCCCTCATCAGTATTGAGCCCTTTGGTTATGTGGTCAGAGGAGAGGTTGAAAAGCACGGTATCAGTACATTTGGGAAGATAGTGAACTTGGAATCAGAGTGCATAGTTAGATTTTGTTAATGACTGATGTCGTTAGGCAGTGACACATCGATATATCTGTCTTCATTTTGAGACCTTACGGCTTTATACTAACATCAGTGGGCTGGGACATTTTCTTTCCATGTACTAGAATCAGAGTTCCAACTGGCTTTTCTTTATAACTAGCATACCACAGCGTATTCTTTCGTCAGTCATTCACGGCAATACAGTCTTGTCTCAGTGATGTGTATCACTTACAGTGTGATTATCCTGACAGAATTTTGATGCGGATTCTTGGAGGGTAGCTTTAATTTTTTTGAATGTACTGAGGGCTGTTACACTGTTAGTCTTCCCATGCTCCATGCAGAGTTTCGGACAGTGTGGGAACAGTATTTCGGAGCTAAGTTGGAGAATGTGAGGGGTGGGCAGGTGCCCTATATCTTCAGATGTTTTCCTTTTTTTTTTTTTTCCTGAACTCCATAAACTCAAGAAGTGGGTTTTTCTTCATCCTGGGACCTTCCTCCCCAAACCCATCCCTGATCTGTGCCTTGGATTTATAGTGTGAATTACCCACTGTCCAAATCTCAGCTTTCTTCGAATACTGTGGACAGCGAACAGTCACTGTGTTAGGCCCAGCCCTGGCCATTCCTACTGTAGATGTTATCCGCTTGATTGTACTCGCAGGGGTAGAACTGGAGGATTTGGTCTGTTGGTATCTCTTACTGTTTCCTTAACTAAATATGTACCCGCAAGCTTAGCTTGGTTTCTTTTATTTTGGCTTTTCTTTTTTTTCCCCCTGCCACCTAGTGGCTGAAATGTTGCTGTACTGTTGATAAGTCACCACTAATTTTGGTAAAATAGCAAGAGGCAAAGTATTTAAAAGATTATGTAGTCTCTCTTCCCCTTGCCTCTCCTCTGGTAAAGATGATCTTTAAAACCTACCACTTAGATGATTATCATCTTTGTATTAAAGATATGAAAAAAAATAGCATCCTTTAATTGATGATTTGTGTTGTTTAGGTCTAAAACTTTCGTGTAATTACTTCCTTTTAGCTTATTTTTGAGATACACAGACTGTTAGGGAGACTGCTGTGTCCTTTCTTCACAGAGCTAAATTCTGTAGGAGGATCACTGCTATTAATTGTGAAGTACTGTTTTAGGTTTTTTGGGGGGTTTTTTTGTTTTTTTTAATATGTGGGTACTGGGAGTCGAACTCAGGACCTCACGCTTGCCAGGCAGGTGCTTATGCCACTGAGCTACATCACCAGCCCCTGTTTTAGTTTTTAAAAGTTAAAAAAATTTCAGTTGACACATCAAACATGTGGTATACAACATGATGTTTCGAAATATGCATACATTGTTGGGTGGCTGAGTCTGGGTCATTAGCATGTGTGTTATTTATGACCAAGAAGCCACTGAGAAATGAGTAACTGAGAAAGAAGGTGTGAAATATACTTGTCTGGGAAACAATAGCATAGTTTTTCTTTTATTTGTATCTTGAGATTTATATTTTTCACTCATTTTAGTAATAATCTATTCTTCCTGTAAAATGGTGAAATATTCTACCATGAAGTGACAATGGATATGAGTTAGAGCCAAATAGAAGTTTCTGAAAGTTGAATTAATTGGACCAAAAGGTACAGATTTTAGGAGAAAAATATATAGCTAAACTGCTCTCCAGAGGTATCATACCTATAAAATTCTATTACGGATTTTTGCTTCAGTTTTAATTGATGTATTTTTAGAGTTAGCTGATTATAATTTTTATAAATAGGTGATAAGTCAGGATGAGCCTCTGAGTTCTTTAATATAGTAGACTCTGAAATTGCTTTGGGCAAGAGAGACTACATTTATTGAGCAATTCAACTAAGAACATGTGTGATATTTATTTATTTTTTTTTTTTTCTGTTTGAGACAGGGTCCCACTGTACAGTGCAGGCTGGCCTTGAACTCCCTATGTAGCCTTGGCTGGCCTTGAACTCACAGTGATCCTGTTGCCTCAGCCTCCTGAGTGCCGGAATTACAGGCATGAGCCCCCAGGCCTGGCTTTTATTAATTTTTTGTGATTAAAAAACATAAAATTTACCATCCTAACCATTTTTCAAGTGTACAATTTGCAAATGCTAAGTATATTTACACTGTTGTGAAACAGATCTCCAGAACCTTTGCATCTTTCAAAACTAAAACTCTGTACCAATCCAGCGACTCTCTTTGTCCCCTTTCCTAGCACTTGGTCATTGCCGTTCTACTTGTGTGAGTCCGATGAGTTTAGATACCTTACAGAAGTGGAGTGATAATATTCGTCCTTATGTTTACTTCACTTAGCAAAATATCTTATGCTATAGCTTTAAAAATATACTTATATAGAAATAAAAAGGTACCTATTTGAGTCGACATAAAGAGATACAGAACTCAGATTTTAAAAGTGGAAATTAACACTGAAAAAGAAAATATATATAGTTACAGTGACAAGCTGGGTGTGGTGGTGCACTCCTGTAATCCCAGCACTTGGGAGACTGAAGCAGGATTCCTGCAAGTTTGAGGCCAGCCTGGTCTACATAGTGAGACCCTGTCTCAAAAAACCAAAGCCAAAATATGTATAGTTACAGTTAATAACATATAACATATTAAAGCCATATTTTGAAAACATAGCTGAGGAATTGAATATAGTGTTCTTTATTATGAAATAAATTGTTTTCACTGGATGTGGTGGTGCATGCCTGTAATCCCAGTGCTTGGGAAGCTGAGGCAGGAGGATTGCCATGAGTTTAAGGCCAGCATGGGCTATGTAGTGCGGCCAGCCTAAGCTACATAGCAAGACCCTGTCTCAAAAAAACCAAAAAAAATTTTTTATCATCTTCATTGTTGAATTATTCTGGCTTCAGAAAAAGTTTCAAACTTCTGTTCACTATATAACAAGCCAATGGGTTATGTATATAACAAGCCTTCAGGTTATGTGTATAAGGATGCATATACAACAAATGAATTTGGTGTTTAGTCCTTGTTCTCATCCCCAAGATATCTCATAATGTATGTGCAAATATTCAAAGTCCAAAAAATTCTAAAGTGTGAGACACTTCCAGTCGCAGTGTTGTGGATAACGGACAGGCGACCTGTATTTTCAAATGAAACACGCTGAACCAAATTCAGTCCTGATGGGTTTATTAAATGTATTGAACCGGTGGACTTATGGTAGCACTGGCTGTTATAACAAGCTATAAATCCGTGGATCAAGATGCCGAAAGTGTGTTTTCAGTCAGAGAACAGTACCGCATGTTGTTTGATGGGTGGCGGTCAGTGCTACCCTCTTCTCACTTGCGGCCAGCGCTTTCCATGTTCATGATCATCAGGGTCCCTGGGAGAACCTGGGGACCACAGACGCTCACCCTGTCCACTGCTGATTTCATAGGTCTTCTCCACTGTGTGTGTGTGTGTGTGTGTGTGTTGCTGGGGACTGGACTCAGGCCCTTTGCACTGAACTACACCCCCAGCCCTTTTTAAGTTCTTAAAATTTGCTTTGAGACAGGTATCGCTAAGTTACTAAGTTGCCCAGGCTGGGCTTGAACTTGGTTCTGCTGACTCAGCCTCCCAGACTGCTGGGTCACAGCCTGTGCCCCCACACCCGGTTGTTATGTGGCTGTGTTGAGGACCTCTGGTCTAGAACTGCGGTTGATAGCTGCTGCTCTAGGGCCCTGGTGTCAACACAGGTAAAGTAATCATGTGTGAGAGATTCGTGTGGGTCAGCCCTGGAAGTGCCGTACTGCTCCACAGCCATTGGCGAAAACCAAGTCATATGCAAGGGAGGCCGGGAAACATGGGGAGAACGTGCCTGTCAAACAGATTTAGCTGTTCTCCTTCCTTTGAAGAGGCAACCTGTAGTATTGAAAGTATTGGGTAAAGGACACACAAATAGCTGAAAAATAAGGTAGGAAACAGGTTGTTTGAAAGGCCAAAATGGAGGTCAGGAAGGTTTTCATTAATGTAGTTTATTCCTGGGACGTTTCCACACAGAAGTCTAATGAACTTATTTTCTGATTAGAAGGAGCTGTAAAAAAGGGACTATTAACACTGGACGTCAAAAGAAGAGATAAAAAAAACTACAACATAAATCAGAACTGAAAATGAACAGTATAAGATCAAAGAGGCTTAAACATGCATGCCTGACATTTTTATATGTAGAACAGGGGCTTGTGGGATTATGATCGCTAACTTTTTTTCATATACAAAAACTTGCCTTTAGATTGATTTAAAAATTTAGTGCTCAGTAGAATAGGAAAATAAAATACATAATTGTTATGGCTTGTGTTTAGATGTCTCCCAAAAGCCTCATGCAGTCATAAGTGGGGCTTTTTCAGAGGTGGCTGGATCTAGAGTGTGACTGATTCATGATGCGGTGCTGGGATTAAGGGTGTGAGTGCTATCTGCCCTAAGGGTGGGTAGTCTGGATATAAGGGACAGATGTAAGGGACAGAAAGAGGCTTGCCGCTAGTTACTTGTAGTTGGTTGCTTGTAGCTTGCTGCCTTCTGCCTTCTGCCTTCTGCCTGCCATGAGCTGTTTCTCCTCTGCAATGCCCCTCTGCCAGGCCACCCTGCCTTAGAGCCAGCTGACTGTGGACTGAAACCTGTACAAACTGTGAGCTAAATAAACCTTTCCCCCATTAACTGGGGTGTTGGGTATTTTGTCTCAGCAATGAGAAAAAGTAACTAAGATGACAATGTTCTTTTTTTTTTTTTTTTTATGTGGGTACTGGAAGTCGACCTCAGGACCTCACGCTTGCCAGCAAGCGCTTGTGCTGCTGAGCAATATCACCGGCCCTTTTTTTCCTTTATGTGGGTATTGGGAGTCGAACTCAGGACCTTGCGCTTGCCAGGCAGGCACTTATACCACTGAGCTATCTCACCGGTCCCTGTTCTTTTCTAATAAAAATAATTTCATGTAAAAAAATTTTATTTTTGTTAGTACTTGTTTACAATATATAATGATTACAGTTATCATGGGAAGTTACATGTGTATAACACATCTTAATTCTTTTTTCACCCCCTTCCTCTTCCTCCCTCTCCCCGAACCCCTCTCTCCATCCTTCTCTGGGTTCCCTTTTGCAAAAGCTCTATCTCTCTGTTTCTGACTATCTATCTACTACTTTTCTCTTTAAATTAATTATACTTTGGGTTTAAGAGAAACCATATATTTAAGCTTGTGTGTCTGATTTATTTCACTTAACCTCAGGGGCTCAAGGTGCATCTATTTTCTTACAAGTTTATTCTTCTTTATTGCAGAGCAGTATTTCATTGTGTATAAATGCCACATTTTCTTTATCCATTCATCTGCTGATGGACATATACACTGCTTCTAAGATTTAGCTATTATGAATTGTGCTATAAACATGAGTATGCATACATCATTGTAATATGATGACTTTAACTCTTTTGGGAAGATACCTAGAAGGGGAATTGCTAGGTCAGATGGGATTTCTATTTTTAGTATTTTGAGGAATTTCCATACTGATTTCCATAGTGGTTGTACTAGCTTACATTCCCACCAACAATGTAGAAGGGTTCCTTTTTCCCAACAGCCTTGCTAGCACTTGTTATTATTTGATTTCTTGTTAGCCATTTTTTCTGGAGTAAAGTGGAATTTCAGTGTTGTTGATTTCATATGCATTACTCAAATGGCCGGAGTTGTTGAACATTTTTTTTCACATCTTTATTGGCAATTTGTACTTCTTCTGAGAAATGGCAATTCATTTTAATTGCCCATTTTTGATTGCATCTTTTATTTTGGGGGAGGGTCTAATTTTTTGAGTCTTTATGTATTCTAGATATTAGTCCTCTGTTTGAGGGATAGCTGGCAACAACTTTTTCCCCATTCTGTAGGTTGTCTCTTCACTCTGTTGGTTATTTCCTTTGTTGTGCAGAAGCTTCTTAATTTGATATGATCTCATTTGTTGATTGTTGGTACTATTTCTTGTGCCATTGGGGTACTGTTCAGAAAGTCCTCACCTATGCCTATGTCTTCAAGGGTTTTCCCTTTTTTTTTGAGATGGGTCTCACTACGTAGTTTAGGCTGGCCTTGAGCTCACTATATAGCCCAGGCTGGCCTTGAACTTGCAGCAATCCTCCTGCCTCAGCCTCCTGAGTACTGGGATTACAGGTATGCACCACCATGCCTGCAAAGAGTTTTACCTATTTTATCTTTCAGCAGATTGTTTGTTTTCACTTTTAGATCTTGATCCATTTTGATTTTAGTTTAGTACGTGGTGGTGAGATGGTCTAGATTAATCTTCTGCATGTACATACGAGTTTTCCTAGCATCATTTATTAAAGAGACTGTCTTTTCCCCAGAGTATGTTTTGACCCTTTTGTCAAAGATAAAATAGCTGACCGTGCCTGGGGTTTTTTCTATATCCTCTTTTCTGATCCACATGTCTGTTTTTGTGCCAGTACCATGCTGTTTTTATCATTGTTGTTTTGTAGTATAATTTGAAGTCTGGGATTGTGATGCCTCCTGCTTTGGCTTGTTGTCCAGCATTGCTTTTGCTATTCTGAGTCTCTTCTGGCTCCATATGAATTTTAGGGTTGTTTTCTTTAGTTCTGTGAGGAATGCTTTTGGTATTTTAATTAGGATTAAAATGGAAGTATGGCCATTCTCACTATTATCGGTTCTCCCTATCCAGGAACAGGGATTGTCTTTCTGTTTTCTGATTTCCTCTCTAGGGTGATTTGTTGTGTTCTCTTTGTCAGTATCTTGTTGAGGATTTTTGTATTAATGTACATTAAAGTTGTAGGTTGGAAGCCAAAGTTTTCTTGGTCTGTTGTAGTCTAGGTAATAGCTGTTTACTTTCAACCTCTGTATCTGACCTGACATACTCATGACTTTAGGAAAAACTTTTGGAATGGAGCTAGGGGTACAGTTCAGAGGTTTAGTGCTTGCCTGGCATACACAGTGCCCTGGGTCCCCAGCACTCGCAGAAAACAAAAGCAGAGAGGGAACAATCACTAAGCTCAGACCTCCAGCCCCCAGCAGCCTAAAGTAAGAATGGTGCAACATCTGAAAACCACAGAGAGCTCCCAGCCTCGCCATTGCCTGCGTGCTCCCACCAGCGTATCTGTCAAGTATGTTAACTTTCTGTGTTGTGTGGCTAAAAAGCTCTTTCCTGGCGGAACCTGTCATTCACAGTAACCTAAATCCATGCGCCCAGGCCACGTCACTCAGATTTGGCTCAGAATAAACTGTTCCTTTAAAACAGTCATTATTATGGTCAAATGACATAAAAGAATAATTTTTAGGTGCTATTTAATAGAATTTGTAGATTTATAAAGCTCTTTTCATCGAGTCTTTCTTTTGTACAGATGAAGATTACATGACAGGGCTTCTTCAGAGTATGATAGAGAAACCCTCGGGAGACCTGAGGTCTGTCGGGGATAAGTTAGGCTGCCGACCCTGCAGGGATGGGTCAGTTTCAGCATCAGGGAAGACGTCCGCCTCATGTCATGGGAAACAAGCATACACATCACCAAGCCCAGAGCTAGTACAAGGAAGATTAGAAAGAGCAGAGGAAATTAATGAAATTAAGACTAAAACAACAATACAAAAAAATCAATGAATTGAAGAGCTGGTTCTTTGAAAGAATAAATCAAATAGAGAAACCCCCAGCCAATCTTAGCGAAACGAAAGACCAGATCAATGCAATTAAAATGAAAAATGCAAAACCACAACAGATGTTGCTGAAAATCCAGAACATTATTAGGAGCTACTTTGAGAACCTGTACTATAATAAAATGGAGAATTCGAAAGAAATGAATAGATTCCTAGATATATATGAACTACCAAAGCTGAACCAAGAATATGTAAAAACCCTGAATAATCCAATATCAGGGAAAGAAACTGAAGGAGTGATTAAAAAAAAAAAAAAAGAAAAAGAAAAGCCCAGGGCCTGATGGATTCATTGCCACATTCTACAAAAACTTTAGGGAAGATCTAACTCCTCAGACTCTTTAATGAAATCAAAAAAGAAGGAGTACTCCCAAAGTCATTTCTGATTCCAAAAGCTAGCATAATCATTCCAAAACCAGACAAGGATCCAACCCAAAATGAGAACTGGGGTCTTCATCATAGAGGTCTTTCACTTCCTTGGATAGGTTAATTTCTAAATATTTGTTTTTTCTCGATGCTATCATGAAAGATATTGTTTCCCTAATTTCATTGTTGGTAAGTTTATTATTCGTCTACAGGAATACTGTTGATTTTTTTTTTTTTTTTTTATGTGGGTACCGGGAGTTGACCTCCGGACCTTGCGCTTGCCAGCAGGCGCCCATGCCATTGAGCGATATCACCAGCTCTTTATGTGAGTTCCAGGAGTTGAACTCAGGACCTCGCGCTTGCTGGGCAGGCGCTTATGTCGCTGAGCCATCTCACCAGCCCAATACTGTTGATTTTTGTATGTTGACTTTGTATCCTGCTACACCACTGAATTTGGTTATTAATTCTAGGAGTCTTTTGGTGGAATTTATTGGGTCTTCTGTGTAGAGGATCATGTCATCTGCAAATAATGATAATTTGACTTCCTTCTTTCCTATATCTATCCTTTTTCTCTTGCCTGATTGCTCTGGCTGATATTTTGAGAACTGTATTGAACTGGAGTGGTGATAGCAGACATCCTTGTCTTGTTTCTGATTTTAGAAAGGGAAGCTTTCATTTTCTCCCCATTTAATGCGAAGTTGGCAGTAGGTTGGTCATAAATAGCTTTTATCAAATTGAGATAAGGTCTTTTTATAAGTGTTTTCATCCATGGTTAAAGAAGGGGATGCTTTGAGCCCAGAAGTTTGAGGCCTGCCAGGGCAATCTACAGACACCTGTTTCAAAAAAAAAAAAATAAATTTTTCAATGTTTTGCTAATGATTTTAGTATCTATTGCTAATTACTACCTCAATCCATTATATCATTAGGTGCTGTAAAGATGATATTCTTCCTGAAGTCTTCTGAATTTATTAGCTTTAGTAAAAAGACCCTTTTTTCCATCTAGTCCTTCATTATCCACAGAACACGTCTACAGAAAAAGCTAGAATAAAATGCTCGGTGTCTATTTTTTCTCCTCATATGATTTTCCAGAATAAGTCATTAGTGCCTTAGTATCCTCTTGAACATGATTAGTTTTATTTTTGTTGTTATTTTTAAGTATTAAAATTGACAGATTTTTGTCTTATATTTTTTTTGGATGTTCAAACCAATCAGTAGAAGCCCCTTTATACTGACTCCTTTGTCCTTACCTTCTTGGGGTAGTCTTTGACAGTTTTCTTATTTCCTGAGACAAGATATGTGAAGCTCGTCTTGTACATTTCCTTTTCCAGACCTAGAACCAGGCACAGAATACTTTCAGTGGAAAATATTTAGAGACCATAATCTAGTGGTGTTTATACTTACTTTACATAGGCATTTTGATGGACAGAGCTAGGAAAATTATTTTTTAATGTGTAATTATTTTTATTAAGTATGAGTTACACAGACTACTACTAGTTCTAACAGTGCAATTACTAAGTTACAAAATTTTGAGGAGGATCTGTTCTGTCACATCAGAAGATTGGAGTTACAAACTCGAGTGCTTAAAAGGGCCGGGCAGGTAATTGAATGCAGATAGTCCCCACTTACCCTGATGCATGATGGTTCCATTGATGGTATTTTTGACTTTCCGATGGTGCAAAAGTGATGCACATTCAGTGATGCTACTTCAGTTCTTCCCTTTCCATCTTTCCCCAGGCTGGCAGAATGTAGTGTGATACCTTCTTGTGGTGCTGGGTGGCAGCAGTGAGCCATAGCAGACACAGCAGCAAGAGGGGTGTTGTGGAGCCATGATGTTCGGCAGATGCTGTGCAGTTTCCAGCGTGTTTTTAGCTTCAGATTGGCTCATCAGGATGTGACCCCCCCATGGGTCGCTCTAAGTCAGGATCTGTTAAAGAATCAGTAGGGAGCGGCAGAGACCGAAAAGCTGGAGAACACACACCTCACCTAGGGCACGCATGTGTGACTTGACTAGCCAGTTTTTCCAAGAGGAAATACAAGCACCATATTGCTTGACTTTTCCATTTCTAAAAGGAATATATAAATCCAGTAATTTTATTTAGCTTTTAAATATTGACAACTAGTTGAAAAAAATTTTGTTGTTGTTTTTTGGTAGTCTCACTGTATCATTCAGGTTGGCTTTGAACTCACTGTGTAGCCCAGGGTGGCCTCAAACTTGTGGCAATCCTCCTGCCTCAGCTTACTGAGTGCTGGGATTACAGGCATGTATCACCATACGTGGCTACTAATTAAAACTTTTAAAAAGTCTTATTTTGGCCAGATAAATAATTTTTTCCATGGGTTGTTTGTGACCTCTTGTGAGAAAGAGCTAAAGATTTGTTCATCCTCAGGTGACCTGAAAAATATATTGGGAAAGAGAAGGAGGAAAGGCATTTAATCATCTCGGTTTTACTAATCATGATGCATTTATTTATGTGACTTCTGTTTGTGAGCCTTTAAAAAAGTTAAAATAACTCTTATTGATCATTAACTTGCTTCTTGTTTCTTTTTGCATATTCAAATTAGGAGCTGACAACCTCTCAGAAAAGTGGCGGGAATGTTCTTCAGATGATGTATGAAAAACCAGAACGATGGTCTTTCACCTTCCAGTCATATGCCTGTCTCAGTCGTGTACGCGCTCAGCTCACCTCTGTCAACGGCAAGCTCAGAGATGCAGAGAAACCTGTGTTATTTTTTGAACGATCTGTGTATAGTGACAGGTATCTATAAGTGGCTTATATTTGCTTGTCTGGGGTCTTGGCTTAGAACTGGACATCTTTTTTCCTGCTTTCTTTTTTTTTTTTTTTTTTTTTTTTTTTTTTGTGGGTACCGGGGGGTTGACCTCAGGACCTCGCGCGCCAGCAGGCGCCCGTGCCGCTGAGCGATATCACCGGCCCCTTTTTCGTATGTGGGATCCGGGAGTCGAACTCGGGCCCTCGCGCTTGCCAGGCAGGCGCTTACGCCGCTGAGCCTTCTCACCGGCCCTTTCCTGCTTTCTTTCATTTTTTGTTTCCTGGGGATCACAAATAGTTTTAGAGGAGGAGTTGGGGATTTAAGATAGGAAATGACGTTTAATGCCTTCAGCATTATATTGTTAATGGTGTTGGGAAGTTCTAGCATTTATAACCTCTAGCTTCCTTAGAAACTATAAAGAATAAGGTGATCATTTAATTAAAATTTGCGGAGAAGTTTTTTTCCTCCTCCAAACGTTTTAAAATTCTCAGCAGGGCATGGTGGTGCATGTCTGTAATCCTAGTACTCGGGAGGCTGAGGCAAGAGGATCATTGCAAGTTCGAGACCAGCCTGGGCTACAACGTGAGCTCAAGGCCAGCCTGAACTGCATAGTGAGACCCTGTATCATGGGGCACAAAGAATTGAAAACATGTTTTGAGAGAATATAAGATCCTTGACCTCATTTGAAATTCCTTCCTGCAGCATTTTGACAAAAAGCATCATGTTTTCATAACACATTGGTGAAAATGCAGGTATGCCAATGATTACTCAGTTTTAGGACTTTATGTGGAACAAACGATTAAAGGGAAAAGGAAATAAATTCATTAGTTTTGAAGTTCTGCAACAAATTTGGAGCAATTATGTTTGTTAAGTTGAGTATATTAACTATTGGCTCATGATGTGACTCAAGATTCAATGTAATAAAATGTATTTAAGTTCACAGATTACTAATCCACAAAGCCCATCTGTTTTTGCTTTTTTCTGTTCCCTCCCTTTTTATTTGTTTTTGCCATTTACTAAAGGGTAAGAATATCCCTGCTTTTCACCATGTTCTTCATCAGAGATCCGAAAGAATCCAAAGTGAGGATTGAGGTAGACCACAAGTCTCCTATTCATACAATACTGTCATTTGTCAGGATGTTATTCCTGTGTCACTTATTTTCCAGAAGGTGAAATTGGTTTATGCATCATTCCATGGCCTCTTGTGCTCTTAAACTGAGCCAGCCTTTTAGATCTACATGAGTAAACAAACTACATCTTACCAACAAAATCTCAGCTTGCTTCTTGCTAAAATAATCTATAATTCAGAGACCTCCCTACCTTCAAGACTGAGCTTTAGATAAATCTGTTTATCTTAGACAAGTGTTTGTCAACAGCAAAAGTCACTTAATATGTCAGTGCATTGTAGCTCCTTTAAAACTTACCTGTTCTGTATTACAAGAAGTGTTTAAGAAGGCTCACAAACATGCTTCTTAACATCCATCCAGATGGTGCCAAGTGTCTCACATTTCTGATCAACTTTCAGCTCAGGTTTCATTTCTGTTGAATGCTAACATTATTCTGATATTTTGGTATATTTTGTAATCATATCATTTCCTGCTGTATTAGTTACAATTATCCATAAAAATAAAATATTTTGCATAATAAAAAAAAAAAAAGACAAAAAAGCCAGTGAGATGGCTCAGCGTCATAAGCACCTGCCTGGCAAGTGCGAAGTACTGAGTTCGACTCCCAGTACCCACATAAAGGAAAAAAAGGGCCGGTGATATCGCTCAGTGGCATAAGTGCTTGCTGGCAAGCACGAGGTCCTGAGATTGAACCCCGGTACCCACAAAAAAAAAAAAAAAAAAAAGAAAAGGAAAAAAAAATTCTCATCTGCTCTGGGTCAATCTGGATCTTTACCCTAAACTCTCACCTGGCGCAAGGGGATAAACACTTCTTAGGGGCCTTGGAATTGCTTTGTGTATGCCAGGATTCTTTTGACCTCCGGTGTAGCTCAGAATAGGGGTTCTCAGATTTTTGGTTTCAGGACCCCTTTCCACTCTTAAAGTTATGGAGGAGTCTAAAGCACTTTGTATCTTGCTGATACTTATGTTGTTAGAAATTAGCATGGAAGCTAGGCATGGTGGACATCTAATCTCAGCACTTGGAAGGTCGAGGCCGGAGGCCTGTGAGTTTGAAACAGTCTAAGCTAGGGCCCAGCCTAGGTACATGGTTCAAGGCCAGCCTGAGCTACTTAGGGAGACCCTGTTTTAAAGGAAAAAATTCATGTTAACACAGACAATCTACTTTTGATAAAAAGTTGTGTTTTTCAAAACAAAGGGTAGTGAGACAAGGAGCGTTCCTTCACATTTTTGCAGATCTCCTTAATGTCTGACTTAATAAAAGACAGTTAGATTTATGTTCCCATATTCAGTCTGTAATTTTTTTGTCTTGAAATATAGTAGTACATGAAGAACTCTGGCCTTCCTGAACCTCTGCGCGCATCTCAGGACTTCAGGAGTCTTCGCACAGTCTGAGAACTGCTGGCCAAGAACATTTTTCCTGTGTGTGGGAGGCCCTTGTGTTCTCTGCTGTCTGAGGGACTGTCTGACACGGGATTTAGCAGAATGTTTGTGTTCATTTAGTAGAGCCATCCTCTCTCTCTCTTTCTCTCTCTCTGTCTCTCTCTCCCTGAAATGGTATGTGTATTGATGAAGACTCTCTTTCAGGTACATTTTTGCGTCTAATTTGTACGAATCTGACTGCATGAATGAGATAGAGTGGACAATATACCAAGACTGGCATGACTGGATGAATAACCAGTTTGGCCAAAGTCTTGAACTGGATGGAATTATTTATCTTCGAGCTGCTCCAGAGGTGAGGCCCTGTAAAAATTTGTTTGCTCCTTTGAAAATTTAAAGTAATATTTAGAACTCTTTAAAGTGATCTGTACTGAAGCATCCCTCACCTCTGTGCCTCTAGACTCCTAACTGTGAATATAAGAGTATTCTATTTTCTCAGCAAACTAGAAGCCCAGATTGGCAGGTTGCTCCTTTAGGCTCTTCTCTGTTCTTCCTCAGTTCTGTTTTTTTTTTATTTTTTTATGTGGGTACCGGGAGTCGAACTCAGGACCCCGCTCTTGCCGGGCAAGCGCTTGCACTGCTGAGCCATCTCACCGGCCCCCTCAGTTCTGTTTTATTTTTCATTTTTATTTCTTCCTAACTTTTTCAGGCTCTCATTCTGTCACAGCTAGACTAAGGGACATGTCAACCAACTTCTAAAGTATAGGCTTCACGATGTGGGATCTGAGTGTTTTGGCTTCTGTTGGATTTCCAGTGCTCAGAACAGAGTCTGGGTGCACAGTAGGAGCTCGGGAAACATTTGCTGAATGAACGGCGAAGCTGGTGGTGAATGTTCATTTCAAGACAGCTTTTATGATTGTTGGTGACTTGTTAAGAGGGAAGAGTGGCAGCTACAGTAAAGAAGAGACTTAGAAGCTGGAGTGGTGGTACACACCTGTAATCTCAGCGTCCTGGGGGGGAGAGGAGGATCGCAAGCCTAGCCTGGGACACTTAGCGACTTAGTAAGACCCTGTCTCAAAATAAAAAAGGGAGGGGCCGGGAATGTAGCTCAGTGCAGAGGCCCTGCACTCAATCCCCACTACTGAGAGACAGAGACAGACGGACAGACAGACAGGGACAAGTTCAGAGAAGTTCCCGGAAAATATGCTTTTCACCATGGGTTGTAACAGTAACTATTTATATATTATATTATGTAATGAATCTGGGCAGATCAAGTGGATGCCTTTTATAGACTAGCCTGAATAGTAAGACCTTACGTTTAATAGGAAGCATCTGATTTTGATGCTTGCATTGGCATTTTTATTTCTGTTTCTTTGGTAAGCCACAGGTAGGCTCTGATGAATGTAAATGTCCTAACTTCTAGCCCGTAGTTCATTAGAATACTGTGTTACTATTGAAACTAAACTTGGAAAGAAACTAGGATGATTCCATTCCATTTTCCATGTCAAGTAAGCCAGAATTTAGCAGTTATAATAATTTGGAAATTCACTTTTATTTTTGAAAAGTTCTTTTAATTACATAAACAGTAACTACAAATGTTGCAAAAGAACATAAAGAATACTAATGATTTCATTCTGTTGGAAATACTCAATACCTTACACAAAACTACTATTTTATTTCATCTGTATTGTTTTGTATCTTGATTAAATGATTATTATTGGAATGAGAATTTATAAATTTTTCTCAAAATATATGGGTGGATATGTAAACTTTAAAAATTTAGGGGACGGTGAGATGGCTCAGCGGCGTAAGTGCCTGCCTGGCAAGCGCGAGGGCCTGAGTTTGACTCCCAGTACCCACATACGAAAGAAGGGCCGGTGATATCGCTCAGCGGCATAGGCGCCTGCTAGCGCGCGAGGTCTTGAGGTCGACCCCCGGTACCCACAAAAAAAAGAAAAAAATTTAGTACAGTAAAAGATACAGTGCCATTAATCCCTCACAAAGTACTTTCCCTCACTTTGCCACATTTACCCATCATTCTTGCCACTTTCTGAAGGAGCTCCGGAAGTCCCGTCTTGAGAGTATCTTTATGAGATGGTTAAAAAACTTGGTGACTGGGCCGGTGAGATGGCTCAGCGGCTTAAGCACCTGCCCGGCAAGCACGAGGGCCCAAGTTCGACTCCCAGAACCCACATACGAAAAAGGGGCTGGTGATATCGCTCAGCGGCACGGGCGCCTGCTGGCGCACGATGTCCTGAGGTTGACCCCCGGTACCCACAAAAAAACAAAAAAACTTGGTGACTGCTGCTGCTGAGTGCCATCTAATGGAAAGCAGGCTCCTGAAAACACTGTGGTGTGTGCTCTTATCCTCCTTGCTCACGGAATCTGGTACTGGTGACTTATGGCTCTTCTCCAAAGTCAAAAGAGCATGAAAGGTAAATGTGGGAACAGTTGAAGACTTTGAGGCAGCCATGGCAGTGCAACTAAAGACATGAAAGAAGATGTCCAGAACTGCTTTGGAAAGAGCCAGAATGATGGATAAGTGTGTCTGAAGTGAGGGGAAGTATTGTAAGGGGGATTAATGACAATGAGTCTTTTGGTGTAATAAACTTAAGAAAAAGTAAACAGTGTATTTTGACCTCATAGTGTGGACTTTGAAGCACAGCTTACATGCTGTGATATATAAATAATGCATGTTATTGAGGTTGAAAGCTTTTTTTTTTTTCCCTTTGTCTTCTTTCATGGCACTGGGGGTTGAACCAAGAGTCTCGGGCATGCTAGCCAAGTGCTTCTCTACTTGGAGGTTCTTTTATCTTTGGATGCATGAATAAATTTTTAAGGGTCTACAAACTCCTACAAATTGTGCATAGTTTCATATATATTTGTTATTTTCTGGGGGAAATAATCTAGAGCCACTTGTCCAATGTGCCTATTTAATTTACAGTTATCGAAATTAAATAAAATTTTTAAATTCAGTTCCTTGGTCACCCTGCTAGCCATATTGTAGTGCTTAAAAGCCATAGCAGCCCAAGGGCAGGATGGTGTAGAACACCCCAAAGTACTCTGTGGTCGTGGTGGTGTGGAGCTTTCGTCACATTAGGAATCAGCCTTTAGGGTTTTACGTTAATGGAACGCAGACATTAGACAGTCAAGCTTGGTTAGCAACAAAGTAGGATTGACAAATGGATACACCCGTTAGCTGTCCTCCAGAAATTTTAAGAGATGTTTAATGAACTTTTCTTCGCCTTTCTACCAAACCTATATCAGATAGTATATTTTATGTGTGGACTCTGAAGACCATTTTGACTTCTTTTGGTAAGGGCTGCTTAGCCACCAAATTACTGAAAAAGCAGATGGAAGGGAAAATCAACTATTTCAGTATTTTAGAGGGGATGAATATGTTTTGGCTATTTTAACTAAAGAGACACTAGAAAATTTTGATGGCTGCGAACAGCAAATAATCGTTCCCTGTGTTTTGATCTTTCCTACTCCTAGAAATGCTTGAGCAGGATACATTTACGAGGAAGAGCGGAAGAGCAAGGCATCCCTCTTGAGTATTTGGAAAAGCTGCACTATAAGCATGAAAGCTGGCTCCTTCACAGGACAGAGAAGTATGTCTCCCCCTTCCTGGGTGCCGTTCATTCTGAACCCCTTTATTAGCTTCTAACTGAACATTTGGAAGCTGCAAGTAGCAACATGTAACCTTTTTTATTTTTAGCCATTTACAGAATTAGGTATAGATTTTGAGTCTCGGGTACAATAAGATCTCATTTTTTTCAAGGTTTTGTAGCTAGCATCTCCTAGTGGTACTGAGAGCAGAACGTGTGGATTTACTTAGGTGATGAGAGTGTATCCGTGGCGTTAGGTGTCAGTACTCCGTCGGGGACTACTGTGATACAGTAGTCCCCCTTATCCGCAGTTTCACCTTCCACGGTTCAGGTGCCAGCAGTACCCTTGGTCTGAAAATATGAAATGGGAGATGTCAGAAATAAACAATTCATAAGCTTTGAATTGTTCACCAGGCTGGGCTTATCTCTAGTCCTAGCTACTTGGAGGTTGAGGCAGGAGGATCACTTGAGCCTAGCAGTTTGAGACCAACCAATCTGGGCAATATAGTTAGATTCCCTGTCAAAACAAAACAAAGCAAAACAAAACAACGGCTTGCCCCTTAGAGAGGTGTGATGAAGTCCTGTGTTGTCTTGCCCTACACTGTCCCGTCTGGTACAGCCAGGATGTGGATCAGCTCCTGCCCAGTGTATATGCACTACCATCTGAGGGTCATTCGTAGCACTCTCGGTGTCAGATCAACTGTCACAGTGTCGTGCTTGTGATCAGGGTGCCCTTTCTTTACTTCACAGTGGTCCCAAAGCATGAGAGTAGTGAGCGATGCTGGAATTCACATCTGCCAAGGAGAAGCCATTAAGTGCCTCCTCTTTGTGGAAAAGTAAACATTCTTAACCTAATTTTCAAAAATCACTTTTGATATAGAAGACGCATTAAATTTGTATTTGTATGTATAGGACCGAACCAGTGTATTATGTATAGGGTTCACCTGCGTGTGGTTTCAGGCATTTACTGGAAACCTGGGAATGTTTATATTTCAAATGTGTTTCTTAGTCGTGACTGAGGTAGTGCAGCGTGGCCATTGAGTTAATCGTGTCGACTGTCACTGGTCAGCGCGTGGCCCAAACGCAGTCTCGTTCTTAGCATGTAACCTTGGACGGCCTTGCAGCCCGGATGGCGTCTCTGAGTTTCAGTTTGCTGTCTCTCTTTGGCAGGTATTGAATCTGAGCTCATGCATACCAGGCAGCTGCTCTACCCCTGGGCCCTGTGCTCAGATCTCTTCACTTCTAACCTGCACTTTCCATTTCCTATGGTTTCTTTCTTTGAGGAGCATCATGTTACAGGGCCTAGTTTTATATATTTATTGTGTCTTAAGATTTTTTTCATTTATATATAGTACATTTTTATTTGCATATAGTAAATCCACATGATGAGAAGGAAGGGGCTGTCAGTTGTATTACTTGCAAAGTAACTTTAGTGTAAACTGATAGACAGCATTTTGATTTTCCAATGATATAAGAATGAGTTTTGAATGTGTTTTTTTGTTGTTGTTTATTGCTTGTCTGATTTTGTTCATTTGTTTCTTTTTAAACAGAACCAACTTTGAGTATCTACGAGAGGTGCCTATCTTAACATTGGATGTTAATGAAGACTTCAAAGACAAGCATGAAAGTCTGGTTGAAAAGGTAGAGGTAGACAGATAAACTAGTATTTATTTTGTCTAAAAGTATACTAACATGTGAGAAAATCATCTGTCAGAAAAGCTAACAAAAGTTACATTAAGAGGTGGTTAAAAGCTGTGAAGACTAGAGTGTTTAGATTCTAATCCTGACTTTACATTCCACTTTATGGCCTGATCTAAAATGAAGATCTTCTTTATCCTTTTGTTTCTTTATCTGTAACGCAGGGATAATTACAGGAATATGTTCTTTCTCATCCTTCTTCCCTGATTTGTTCCCCCTTCCTCCTCCTCTTACCTAAATATTTTAATAATAAACAGTTTAATAAACTGAAAATTAAATTTATTTTTACAAATAAATTCCATATGGAATATATTTAAACTTGTATGCTATGTATCTCATCTATTATTAGCTGAGGTCTTGAGATTAAAAAATTTTAGTTTTGAGTTGTGTTTGGGACAGTGTCAAAGATGAATGGAATTGGTTAGTCATTGAGTCATTGTCTTAATCAAAATTAATTTATCTCTCAAGTCATGGGGAGTTGATCATATTCTGGATGGTACCATATTGATAAAGGCATAGCTAGAGAGTCTCTTGATGAATATTTGAGATGGTGGTAAGGGGAACTGTATAACAAATATCCCTGGACCTACATTAATTAATTTAGTGATCTAAGGCCTAAAGGAGAGCCTTAAGTTTTTGTTCAGTTTTGAGAGAAACTTGATATTTTTCTTTGATTTTTCCTTTTACAAAATGCTGTTTACAAAAATAAGGACTTGGCATCCATTTATAAGGGATATATCTGGATATTTTGAAAACCTCAGCATTTTATATCACTGTAATATATGGTTGTTTTCCCCATCATGTAAAGTAAAGCGTATGTAGAAAGTTCACATGTCAAATGACTTTTTTTTATTAATGGCATTAAAATATAGAATAGAATTCACTTATGCTATTAAACAAAATTATCATTGTACTAACAGGCAACTGTCAATTTCACACGGCAGTAACCTTTTCTTTTCAGGGTAATTTTTTTGTAAGAGTCTTGCAGTATGGTGTTGGTCGTTTGGCTCGGTTCAGTCACAATTTACATAACTAACTTACATTGTGGAGTATGTGATTGAAATCTGTGGCTTGGAAACATGAATCTTCCACATGTCTAATTCACAAAGTGGTTTAAACTCTAGTAGTTATCAGCTTTAAAGCTGCATGTACTACTGGTGTATGATATTTAAATAGATTAAAAAACTAGAGTTATGGCTGTTTTATTTTTTTAATTAGGTTTTATTGGTGCTTTTAGATATACATAATGATCACATTCATCAAAGAGAATTTGTACCTGTACATGATATAACTTGTTTTTTTTCCCCCATTCCCCTACTCTCCCTTCCCATCAAGCCCTCCTGAGTTATGGCTGTTTTAGGACTGCATCAGTCTTAGATATAAGTTAAATAGCTCCTGTCATGAACTGATAGGTCATTCCTTTTACTGCTAAAGTATTTGGTGATATTTCTGTGGAAAGTACTGTAAGTGCTATGGCATTGTGATAGAGTTACTTACACAGTTGGGATCTTCAGCTCTTACATACTCTCAAATAAAGAGGAATATTAGTACCCCAAATTTGTCAAAGATATATATTAATATTTTTTTTTCCTTTCTTTAGGTCAAAGAATTTTTGAGTACTTTGTGATCTTGCAGAAGACTACAGGCAGCCAGATGTTTCCAGAAACTTCTGCTTTGTGTATCTTTGTAGCTCAGTATTTGTACTGGGGTCTTTAGAAGGCTCAAGTTTTCAACCATTTGTGATCCAAGAAAAAGAAAAGATATTTTTATGAATCCTACGTAAAACTTTGTGACTTATTTCTCTCTTTCGTGTCCTCCCTTCCTTCTTTCACTTAAAAAGTCAGACACTTATCTCTCACAACAGGAAGTTTGGAGGTAGATGGTTCTAGAATCAGTAGAGTGGCTAAACGACATTATAAAAGACCCAGCCTTCTGTCTTTCCCCTTTATTATTTTCTCATGGTGCTTCTTACCTCACTGGAGACCAGTTTCTTAACTGGAAACTTTAAATTAGTATACCTATTAAAGGTTGAAAAGTAGAATTTAAGGAATTCTAGAATAAGGATTCTGAATTTTTTTCTTTTTTTGAAGATGCTAGGGATCAAACGTAGGGCCTCATGCACGGTAGGTAAGCATGCTACCACTTCGTTAGACTTCTGGGCCCTGTGGTTTCAGGTGTTTTTTATCAAGTGCCTCCCATTCCTCTAATTTATGTTGAAGATAAGACCAGGTTTCTTTAGAATTTAATGACTTCACTGATATTGATGTATCTATAATGTACTTTTGGAGGAGCAGGTTAGGCTTTGTTCCCAATATGGTAACAGCATAACCTTTTTTTTTTTTTTTTCTTTAAAGAGAAGAAAAAACAAAACAAATCAAAAAAGAACAAATTTTCAAAACAACATAATAGGAGGGTAACAATGGTTAATGCATTACGTATTATTATCTTTAAGTTACTTATTCATGATACCAGATATTAGCATTCAATTGTCCAAACAATATTGGCACAAACCTTACTCTTCAATGAACTAAGTAAAATTGGTAGAGTATCTATCTTAACCATCTTATATATATATACAATTTTTTTTTCCTTTCCCTTCTTTCTTTTCCCTATTTCCCGATTCCAGTCTCTCTTTCCTTTTGACCAGTTTCTTTTTGATTCACCATGTCTATTGTACATTTTGGATCTTATTTACTCTTTCAGTTTCTCATACTAGAGAGAGAATACGATGCTTACCCATGTGCGTCCGGTTTATTTCACTTATGAGTATTTTCTCAAGTTGCATCCATTTACCTACGGAAGTCTCCAGTTTATCCTTCTTTATGGCTGAACAGTACTCTATTGTATAAAAATACCACATCTTTCTTATCCATTCCTCAGTTGATGGGCATTTGGGTTGTTTCCAAGATCTGGCTATTACAAATTGTGCTGCTATAAACATGGGTGCACATATATCGCTGTGGTACGATTTTTTTTTTTTTTTGTGGGTACCGGGGGGGTCGACCTCAGGACCTCGCGTGCCAACAGGCACCCGTGCCGCTGAGTGATATCACCGGCCCCCTTTTTCGTATGTGGGTTCCAGGAGTCGAACTTGGGCCCTCGCGCTTGCAAGGCAGGCGCTTACGCCACTGAGCCATCTCACCAGCCCACGATGTTTTTAATTCTTCTGGGAAGATACCCAGAAGGGGAATAGCTGGGTCAAATGGGACCTCCAACCCTAGTTTTTTGAGGAATCTCCACACTGATTTCCACAGTGACTGTACCAGTTGACACTCCCACCAACAGTGGAGAAGGGTTCCTTTTTCCCCACAGCCCCTCCAGCATTTGTTATTAGTTGATTTCTTAATAATAGCCATTCTTTCTGGGGTGAGATGGTATCTCAGTGTTGTTTTAATTTGTATCTCTCGAATGACTAGTGATGTTGCACATTTTTTTGTATATTTGCCATTTTTATTTCTTCACCTGAGAAATGTGTATTCATCTCAGATGCCCATTTTTGGAGTGGGTCTTTAAATTTGGGAGGTCTGATTTTTTTGAGTTCTTTATACGTTCTCGATAGTAATCCTTTGTCTGAGGAACAGCTGGCAAACATTTTTTCCCACGTTGTGAGTTGTCTCTTCACTCTGTTGGTGGTTTCTCTTGCTGTGCAAAAGCTTTTTAATAAGATGAGATCCCAGTTGTTGATTCTTTGTGATAGTTCCTGTGTGGTTGAGGTTTTATTCATAAAGTCTTTGCCTACACCAATGTCTTCAAGGGTTTTACCTATCCTACCTTCCAGCAGATTTAATGTTTCTGTTTTAATATTTAGATCTCTGATCCATTTTGAATTTAGTTTAGTGCATGGTGAAAGATATGGGTCTAGTTTTAGTCTTCAGCATGTGTAGAGCCAGTTTTTCCAGCATCATTTATTAAAGAGGCTGTCTTTCTTCCAGTGAATGTGTTTGGCACCTTTGTCAAAGATAAGGTGGCTTAGTATGTCTGGGGTTGTTTCAGCATCTTCTAATCTGTTCCATTGATCTTCAGGTCTGTATTTTTGCCAGTACCACACTGTTTTTATCACAGTAGCTTTATAGTATAATTTCAAGTCAGTAACCTATTTTAAAAATCATTTAATCTTCACTTTGTTTTTTTACCTGCAACATGGGTGATATCTTTCATGCTTCTACATGAGATTTTTGGAGGATTAAGGAGGAAATTTTTCTATACTTAAAAGGTAGTTGAAAAGTTATTTCATGAATATATTTTATCTACATGAAACTTAAAAGAGGGCTGGTGAGATAGCTCAGCAGCATAAGCACCTGCCCGGCAAGCACGAGGTCCTGAGTTCGACTCCCGGAACCCACATAAAGGAAAAAAGGGCCGGTGATATCATTCAGTGGCACAAGCGCTTGCTGGCAAGCGTGAGGTCCTGAGGTCGACTCTGAGTACCCACGTTAAAAAAAAAAAGAAAAGAAACTTTAAAGAGCTACCTGCTTTTCTCTTCTCAGACTATGCTTTGGAAGGGAGTATTCTTACTATAGTTAAAAGATTTTTTAAAACTGTGATTTCTCTTAAGTTGCTTGAGGAGGAAGTATAGTTATTCTTAAAATTCTTTCAGTTTTTATAGGATAGGCTAGTGGAATGCGCATGATGTTTTCCATTTTATTTTCTAGTCCTGTACTCAGAGTGAACAGTCTGTCTTCGTACTTGGTGAGAAGTCAGAGGAGAACCTGAAGTTCCCTTGGCAGTGCAGTCTGTGTACTCCCACCTCGTTTCCTGCTTGTTCTGCTTTCCCTGCGGTCTGGGTCGATGGGGCATCGCTTTTTTTTTTTTTTTTTCATACCAGGAATGGAACTCAGGACCTTGAGCTTGCCAGGCAGGTGCTTGTGCCGCTGAGCTATATCCCCAGCCCAGCCCATTATTTTAAAATTAAAATAAAAGACACATTTCTACTTTGAGAACTCTTTGTTTCATAGTTTGCTTTACATTGTAGGATTTTGCCTTTTTTCCCCATTTAAAGAAATGACTGGTAACAGTGACCTCGCTTCATATATATCACAAAGTATTACCATTTTTTTGTGGAACTAGGATAAAATTTCAAAGGCTTCCATTAATATGGTGCACTCATCACTAAACTACTTGTGTGAATAGTTGTAGAATTTCCATAGATTCATCCTCAGTCTTGAGTACATAATTAAAAGTTTTCCTACTTTTTAAAAGTTGAGGTGTGTGATAGTTTTTCTATGTAACCTTGCTATTTTACATTTTAGAAAATTTTTATATTTTCTTGAAATAAGAGAAAGAATCACTTCTGTGTTGAAACTATAACTTTTTTTTAAATTTTTTATAACTTTAAATATCATCTTTTGTTTTTGGTTTCTTAGTCACAAATGGTAACTTGGGGGTTAACCAGTCTAAATGCACTGAGCTTTGAAGGGGACTTAATTGCAGATCTGTAATAACCATAAATATTCAAATTGTCTTAGGTCTGAGCTTTCTGTTTTTTGTTTGGTATAAATGAATTTGTCTACAATTAAATCTTTGTCAACAAATGAATTTCAGTTTCATGAACTATGGTACTATGGAGATAAACTCTTTGAAATGAGTAGGCGTTTTATAGACTAAAAATTTATTCTATTTTTGTGTAAGAAGTTAAGAATAGGGGCCGGTGAGATGGCTCAGCGGCTTAAGTGCCTGCCCGGCAAGCGCGAGGGCCCGAGTTCGACTCCCGGAACCCACATATGAAAAAGGGGCCGGTGATATCGCTCAGCGGCACGGGCGCCTGCTGGCGCTCGAGGTCCTGAGGTCGACCCCCCGGTACCCACAAAAAAAAAAAAAAAAAAAGAAGTTAAGAATAAAAAAAGATGAAAATGGTCTATATAAATTACATTGATCCCACCATGGAAACTTAAAAGCCATTGATTTTCAGTGATCTTTAAAAATGTTCAATTTTGGCTGGGCATGGTGGCGCACGCCTATAATCCCAGGACTCTGGAGGCTGAGGCAGGAGGATCGCTGTGAGTTCAAGGCCTGCCTGAACTGCATAGTGAAACCCTGTCTCAAAAAGACTAATAAAAAGTTCAGTTTCATGATTTTTAATCTGTAGGATTGAAAAGCTAATAAAAGTTTATTTTTTATTTGTCATGACTAAAAAGTTGTGCTAGTGTGCTAGGCATCCAAGAATTGAGCCTAGTGGTCTGCATTATTTTTTGGATCCCATTTTTCAGATATCTTCCACCAAAGATTATGTATTGGTTTTTATAATTTACTCTTCTAAGAAGGTAATTAATAGAATCAGACATTTTTCTCATCCAGAACTTTATCTTCTATGATGCCTGAAATTTATAGCAGTTATATACTGAGCCACCTAGAAATTAGGTCCATCATATTTTAAAAGACAGAGAGTTACAATGAGATTTTAAAATAGAGCTGTAGGGCTGGTGAGATGGCTCAGCGGCCTAAGCGCCTGCCTGGCAAGCGCGAGGGCCCGAGTTCAACTCCCGGAACCCACATACGAAAAAAGGGCCGGTGATATCGCTCAGCGGCATGGGTGCCTGCTGGCGCATGAGGTCCTGAGGTCAACCCCTGGTACCCACAAAAAAATAAATAAAATAGAGCTATAAAATTTAATACCTCCAGAGAATTGCTAGATAATTTAAAACATTAAAATCTTTACAAATATTGGCGCTGAAGGTATAAGCTCAGTGGTGAAGTGCATGTTTAGCATGAGGTCAGTCCCTGTGCCAAAAAACAACAAAACAAAATGAAAATGTTTGTTAATGCTGGTAAATAATAACCTTTGTCTGACAAGCTTTTTTAAAAATCTCTTTAAAAGGAATTATTTTGGAGTAATTTTGGACTCAAAATGTAAAATATCACATTTGTCTGTCACCCCAGCTTCCTCCGATGATAACACTATTTAACTGTTGTATGTTATGAACTAGAAGTTAGCTTTGCAATATTATTCACTAAACTATAGACCTCATTTGGATTTTACCTGTTTTTTTTTTTCGAACTAATAGATGTTTTTTAAAAATGCTTTATTAGAACAGTTTTAGGTTGACAGCAAAGTTGAGTATAAAATATAGCATTTTCACATACTTGTGCCTTGCATAGACTCATCAGCATCTGCCACCAGAGCTGGTACATTTGTTGCGCTGATGACCTGTGGTATCATTTCACCCAGAGCCCATGGTTTGCATTAGGGCTCATTCTTTTTTTTTCTTTTTTTTTGTGGGTACCGGGGGGTCGACCTCAGGACCTTGCGCGCCAGCAGGCGCCCGTGCCACTGAGCGATATCACCGGCCCCTTTTTCGTATGTGGGTTCCGGGAGTCGAACTCGGGCCCTCGCGCTTGCCGGGCAGGCGCATACGCCGCTGAGCCATCTCACCGGCCCAGGGCTCATTCTTGGTGTTCTGCATTCCGCGGGTTTGGACAAATACATATCTACCGTTGCTTCACTGCACTGAAAGTCCTCTGTGCTCGGCCTGCTGAGCCCTGCCTCCCTCCACCCCTGCCCAACACTAACTTTTTTTACTTTTTCCATAGTTTTGCCTATTTTAGAAGTTGGAATCATACAGAATTTAGCCTTTTCAGATTGGCTCTGTTCAATTAGTGGTAGACATTTAAGTTTTTTCTGTGTCTTTCTCCTGGTTTGATAGCCCACTTCCTTTCAGGGCTGAGTAAACATCCGTCGGATTTATTTACTCACCTTCTGAAGGACACCTTGGTTGTCGCCAGGTTTCGGCAGTGTCCGTGGTGCTCTGCGGCGCTCGTGCAGGTTTTTCTGCGGCTCAGCCTTGTCCCTCGGTCATGTGAAGTAGCTCTCCCTGGGGGTGGTCCAGCAGAACATGTCCTGTGTTGGAGGGGACATGACAGGATTAAAGCCCGTGTCGTAGAAACGTTGCCAAATCTGACCGATGTCAGAGATTCAGGAAGAGTGGCTCTTAGGCCAAGTTTATCTCGCATCCACTGTCAAGGCTGACCCTGTCTGTTTTATAGTCAGCAGCCTAAAACATTAGAAGTTTGACAGATAGTTACGAAGCTCACAGACATAGAACAAGCCAGTAAGAGCAAAGCAAGTCCAATCCGCACGAAGACTTCACCTAAGAAACACAGTGACCGAGGTAATTAGAGCCAAAAAACAAACAGCCCCAGTATTTATGTGAAGAAGCTTAGTTCTGTGAGAAAGGTACCAGGCAAACACTTAAGAGTCCCCTCTGTTTGTAAGCCAATGTGAATAACCGTTTGGGAGAAAGCACAATTTAGTAATGTCAAGACCAAGAATTACAGAATTTAGTAACACCTTTAGGATTCTTAGGTATACATACAGAACTGTAAAAATTTTAATATAGTGTGCAAACACTAATGTCTGTTGTACTAACTGGAAGCATACATTTTTGAGCAAGACTGATCCACCAAGAGGATCATGGGTTTTGCTGGTTATATGGCTACAAACAATGCACCAGGAAACAACTTACCAAAGCATTTTAGTTAATTTTTAGCGTATCAAGATAGTAAACTAAACAATTTAGTTACTTGTACAGCATAGTAAGGCAGTAATCATGACTGACTGCATTATACCAGGACCATCACATTTTTAAAAATAAGGAAAATCACACACACACAATTGTTTATATAACAATGGTACAACAACTTTAAACATCTAAGTAAATATGAACTTCCTTAGACTTAATTTTCCTAAACATTTAAAACTTAGTACAGAGCAGAAGAAATTATTTTGACAAATGTAAAACTTCAATTTTTGTTGTAAATTTTGCTAAGAAATCAATATCCCAAGCCTGTTTTTTTTTTTTTTTTTTTTTTTTTTTTTTGGTGGGTACCAGGGGGTCGACCTCAGGGCCTCGCGCGCCAACAGGCACCCGTGCCGCTGAGCGATATCACTGGCCCCTTTTTTCATATGTGGGATCCGGGAGTCGAACTCGGGCCCTCGCGCTTGCAAGGCAGGCGCTTATGCCGCTGAGCCATCTCACCGGCCCCCAAGCCTGTTTTAAACAAAGATTCTGACATTATCCCTGTATATTACATTTTAAATTCTTTCTTAAATATTGTTCTTAGAACAAACTGTCTCTAATTAGAAATGTTTTATTCAAAAGACATACTAGTAAGATAAATGACCAATTTACAAGAAAAATAACTTCTAGATCATTACAAAATTATGCCTTTGGGTCCTATTTTTTCATTCACTGTGACAATTTCTGACTTTGGTGTGTTTAGGCCTTTGATATTTAAGGTGATCTTTGATGTGCTTGGGTTAATATCTACTATATTTGTTTTTCAAAAAGGGTTTCAAGGGCCGGTGAGATAGCTCAGCGGCATAAGCGCCTGCCTGGCAAGCGCGAGGTCCTGAGTTCTACTCCTGGAACCCACATAAAGGAAAAAAGGGCCGGTGATACTGCTCGGTGGCATGGGCGCCTGCTGGCAAGTGCGAAGTCCTGAGGTTGACCCCCGGTACCCACCAAAAAAAAAAAAAAAAAAAGGGTTTCAAACACAATGTGAAAAGGACAGTCTTTCAATAAAGAGTGTTGGAAATGGCTGGGATAAATGGCGGAGCACTTGCCTAGTATGTGTAAGACTGCGTTTAATTCCCAGTACTTGGAAAAAACAAAAGAAAAAACGAGAATGTTGGGCAAACTGGATATCTATATACAGAAGAATGAAATTGGACCTTTATATTTGCCATATACAAGATCAAAGACTTAAATGTAAGACCTGAGACTGTAAAACTACTAGAAGAAAATAGGAAAGTTGTATGAAATTGATCTTGGCAACCCCAACAGCTCAGGCAACAAAAGCAAAAAGAGACGATTACCTCAAGCTGAAATGCTGCTGCACAGCAAAGGAAAGAGCTGAGTGAGGAGACAGCCTAGGGACCGTGAGGAAACACTTGCAATCTGTATATTGAGTAAGGGGCTAATACACAAAATATATCAGAAACTCAGTAACACGAAAACAGCCCAGCTAAAACGTGGACAAAGACCCTAAGTAGACATTTCTGTAAAGACAAATGGCCAACAGTAAGAGTGCTTATCACCACTAATCATTAGAGAAAGGCAAATTAAAACCAAAAAGAGACATTATCTCACACCGATCAGAAAGGCAATTATCAAAAAGATAGGAGAAGTTAGTACCTGGAGAAGAGGGAACCCATGTACACTGTGGGTGAGAAAATACATCAGTGTAGCCTTTGTGGAAAACAATGGGAAAGTTCCTGAAACATTAGAATAGGTTCATCGCATTGCGCCTGTCTCTGGTTATGTGCCTGAAGGGTGTAGGATCAACGTCGAGATCTCTGCACTCCGTTCATTGATTGCACCATTGTTCATAGCAGCCAAGCGATGGAACCACCTGAATGTCCATCAGCTGATGAGTAAAGAATATATATAGATAATGGGATATTATTTCAGTTTCAAAAAGAAGAAAACCCTGTCACTGCGATAAGAAGGAACCTGGAGGGCATTCTGCTAAGTGAAATAACCCAGTCACAAAAGGACAGACATACCACACAATCGCATTTATAACGTGGACTTGAAAGCAATCAAACTCAGAAGTGGAGCACAGCATGATTATCAGAAGCTGGGAGGCAGGAAGAATGGAAAGATGTTGGTCAAAGGATAGAGCTTCAGTGTTAGATGGTCAAAGTACAGTTTCTCAGTTTATTCAGGGGAATAAGTTTTTTTGAGATTGCTGCACCACATGGTGACTATAATAATGCATTGTGTATTTTAAAGTTATTAATAAATTTCAAATATCTCACCACAAAAAGTGGTATTTGAAGTAATATGTTAGTTTGATTTAGTCATCCCACATGTTGGATGTGTATATAACATCACTTCATACCCCATAAATATATCTAATAAAAAAATAATATGTAACGGAAAAATCAGTAGGTATAGTCGTTTTGCATTATATACTTGATTCTTTACTATGTTGTGGCAGTAATCCAAGCATCATTATTTTGATTATGAGTGGTTTCAAAAAGAGCTTATGAGAGGCTTTTGCTTTGCCTTACCAATTAATAAATACTTCATTGAGTAAGATTTTACGTGCACAGGTGTAGGGGAAAATAAAATGAGCTGTTGAATTAATATAAAAAATCAAAAGTAGTACCTTTAAAGTTATTTTAATATAAAAATGTCTATAAAACTCCAGTTGCTTCTGTACGTATTTGATTAAATAATATTAATTGTTGGATTTTTATGGGGTAGTACTAGATTAGGTAATTATGCTTAACTGGTTACCAGAAAATTTAATATTCTACTGCTCACTCATTAGGTTGAATATTAAGAGCTGTCTTGCAAGGCTGTTTACCATTCACTATGCAATCGTGTATTCAAAGACGCTTACAGTTATTTCTACTATTCAGTGAAACTACATGGAGCTTTGGCAGATGATTATTTTTCCAAGAAAAAAGTTTACTTAAAACCATGCTCTAGAAAGTGATTCAGTAACAGAGGCAGATGAAACCTGTTCTTTTATTGATCCAAGCGTATCTTCTGACACACAGTACCTTTCAGTGTTCCCTGGGGTGACTTCAAAACGTTGGTGTGATGCTGCTTATTTGGTGGTGGAGATGTCCTTACATGTGTGAGTGTGCGGGCACACGTGCATTTGAACTATTTTTGTTTTACCATTATTCCCTGTTTAATAAGATTCAGTCAAAAGTTAAGCATATCCTGAAGCTGCCATTTTTGTCCTTGCCACTACTGTCAACCACAGTGGAATCATTTTGTGTTAAAAGAATAAATTTGAAAGTTGGCTGATGTTGATATGTTATGTGGTACTCATAATACTAGTTACCAAATCACTGGCCTGGGAACAGAATCATCGATACAGGCAGAAGTTACTTTGTTAATGGCTGACATGAACTGGTTACTGGACTAGTAAATTCTCTTAGTCTGTTTTGTGTTGCTGTAGCAGAATACCACAGACTTGGTAATTTATAAAGAACAGACATTTACTTTCTCATAGTTCTGGGTTCTGGAAAGCTCAATACCACCATGCTAGCAGGTTTGGTAAGGGCCCAATTTCCACTTCTAAGATGGCCCCCTGAGCTGTACTGTCCATTCCCGAGGAACACTCTCTTGGCAGAAGGAAGGCCGCAAACCCACTTAGCATGTTTTGTGGCAGCGTTAATCTGTTCACAAGGGCTGAACCGAAGAGTTCCCACCTCCCAACACTGTTGTGTTGGCGATTAAGTTTCAGTGTGAGTTTGGAGAGAGCAAACATTCAAACCACAGCATGAATGAAATACTTGTAAAGTATGGGAATACTATGAATGGGCTGACTTCACACTGCCAATTGAATATTATCCTCTTCAGAATAGCCACTTTTACAATATATGTTTATTCCAAACATTCCACTAGTATTTAAAATGCTCTTAGATCTGAGTTATACTCTAAGCCATATATTTTAAATGTGACACTGTATATGTGATGATATGGTACTTTTAAAAAATGTCCATATGCCAGGCATGGTGTCACATGACTGTAACCCAGCAGTCAGGAGGGTGAGGCAGGAGGATTGCTGAGAGTTCAAGGCTACCCTGGGCTACAAATGAGTTCAAGGCCAGCCTGAACTGCATAGTGAGACCCTGTCTCAAAAAGACAAAAAAAAGAAAAAAAAGGTCCATAAATCGTTTAGTGATAAGATGGATAAGATGGGTAGCCAAACTTGAAAAAAGTTGCTTCCATCATAAAAGTAACAGTAGGCACTTAAATCTATTTTCTTATTCAGCTTATAAAGTATATGTGAAGGAAATTCATATCTGTTTTACTAAATCAAATGTTTTTGACTAATGGCCTACTCTTAAACATAAAAACTCTCAGCGTGGTTACTTTGAAACCACTCCTCAGTGTAGAAGATTCTGGGGAAATTTTGAAAGGACATAATGGCCCGTTGTGTGTACACCTGGTACACACCGCCAGTTGGCCTCCACCCCAGATTTACCTGTAATGCTTTCAACCTCACAGCAGCAGCAGTTAGGAGCATAGGCTGGCTACAGATCTTCTAATGTTGGGCAAGTCATAACACAACCTTGGGCAGGAATGTTTTCCGATTTCTTTATCTATAACAGGGCCATCAATAATAGTATCTGCCTATAAATCACGCAGTTTAAACATGTAGTATACGTGAAGCATTTAGAACAGTGCTCAATAAATGTTAGCCATTACTATTAGTCTTTTCATTTAATGTCTTGGTGAAACTATCTGGATACTTGGTAAATGTGTGCAGTTATTAGAAACAATAAGGTATAATTATTTGTAATAAGATATCCACATATTTTAAAATGGAAATAGCTATTGTGTGATTTCTTTTCCTTTTTTCCTTTTTTTCTCCCTTCCTCTTTCCCTCCTTCCCTCCTTCCTTCTTCCCACCTTCCTTCCCTCCATCATTCTTTCCTTCCTTCCTTCCTACTTTTCTTTCCTCCTTCCTTCCTTCCCTCCCTCCTTCGTTCCTCCTTCTCCTTCTTTCTTTCCTTCTTTCCTTCTCAGTATGTAGGGTGTATGTGTTAGCAAGAGGTTCCTCAAACTATTGTGGTTACCCCTGGGGAGTGGGACTATTGTGATTGAAATTCTTGGGAGAATGCCTTTGGCATAAAAATGAAATATTAGACAGTTCATTGAATATTAAATTTATTCATTTAGCTAATATTTATTATGCTCCTACTGCATGCCAGGGACCAAGAAAGGAAAGACTAAGTTGTGAGCATTACTTTCCCTCTGGAGGAAGTTTAAAGCTATATAAAGGATATCAGATTGCTATGCAAATTCTTACCTTTGTCCTTTGTTTTCTGTATTTTCATTCGAGTGGTGCTAAAGATGCTTTTCTTTTTTTTTTTTTTTTTGTGGGTACCGGGGGTCGACCTCAGGACCTCGCGTGCCAGCAGGCGCTTACGCCGCTGAGCCGTCTCACCGGCCCTAAAGATGCTTTTCATGTCACCATTCATGTTTAAAAATTGTTGTAGTTGTTTCCTTGTGAATTTAAAAGCTCTGCTAATTTTTAAACATAAAAGTAGCTTTATTGGTTTTGGATTATAAAATAAATACTTGTTATGGAAAACCCTCAGAATTTGGTGCTTGATACTCCTCACTCCAAGAGTCCTTATCTTGGGAAGTAGATGGGATCGATAGGCTATGATTATTATCTGTTATCTATTATCTAGGCAAGGTAGGTAAAGCTCTTTTCATCCATGGATGATAGGTTGCATTGCAGAGAATTCTCAATATCTATAAATTATATTTGTTTAGAAATTGCTCTCGTTCTTTCTGTTTTTGCAAAAGAGAGAAGCCTATTCTCTCATTTGGCTTAAAGAATATTATGATTGGGCCGGTGAGACGGCTCAGCGGCTTAAGCGCCTGCCCGGCAAGCGCGAGGGCCCGAGTTCGACTCCCGGAACCCACATACAAAAAAGGGGCCGGTGATATCGCTCAGCGGCACAGGCGCCTGCTGGCGCGTGAGGTCCTGAGGTCGACCCCCCGGTACCCACAAAAAAAAAAAAAAAAAGAATATTATGATTAGTCATAAGTTCAATATTTCTGCCTGGAGAGGTGCTAGAAAGGGAGAACACTGTGTCCTGCCCAGGCATGGTTGTGGCCACAAGCAAACGTCCTGTATCGGCCTCAGACCTGCTCAGGACCTCAGAACTCATGGGACAGTTACAGATCGCCGATTGGTGGACCGGTGCAGGCAATACTTGGGAATACTTAATCAATGGGGACTAAAAGGGAAGTGAATGAAATGCTTTGTTCTCTGTCTCTTAGTGTCCTGCAGTTTGTATGTTAAGCACAGCAATCAAGGTATAGAAGAGAAGGGGTGCATTCCTAAACTGATGGTTCATAGAGCCATATTTAACATAGAAAATTAATCTGTAAAATTATAAAGGAAGAAGTACGGTCTACTGGAAATCCTACCTTCTTGCATTTCATCGCATACCCATCCTTAGGTATGTGCACATGAACACATAGAGGCCCATTTTTCTACATTTGTGTACACTTCTTACCATTAGAAGTCTTGTTTACATTCAGAAGCTAAAATCCTGAATTCCATTCCGGAAATGGAATAATACACAATTTTTTATACTGAGATTTGATGATCAGAAACGTTTATTGAAATTTATATTTTATGCTAAATGATAGATAACTGTACCTAACTTAATGACATAAAACGGAAAGTTTAATAAATTAGAATTTGCATATGTTAGTATTTTTCCATTGATTTATAATATGAAAATTTTTAACTGCCAATGAATCTTCAGTTGGCAATGATAATAAAAAGTAAACATTTTTTAAAAGTGAAAATCAAATATACCCATGAAAACAATGTGATGATTGCAGAAATACTCAAATTCATCCCAGAGCGCAGTGATAACACAATCCTAGCCAAATTTTGCCGTCCAGTTTTATGCCCCTGCATATACAAGGAGACGTTTTTCTATTTTACCAAATTGAGATTATGCTATACATTCAGTTTTGTGTCCTGCTTTTTTCCTTTAAAGTTTAGGGTGAAAATTTTCCTATGTCTAAGTTACTTTTGAGTGCAATGAAAGCTACAATGCTTGGATTCCATAAAGTCTGACAAATACAGGAAATAGAAGAAAATGAATCTGAGGGCTACACTAGAGAAAGCTGCTTACACATTACTGCCTCTTAAACTGTTTCTCTGCCACCCATCTTTAAAATAACCAAACCGAAGTGTCCATAGCAACTCCTAATTTGATTTTTTAAATAAATAACAATCTTGAAAAATGAATCTCTATAAGGAAATTATCATTATATAATTAATATAACTAGGCAAACTTTTTTGTTTTTCTGGTATGAGGATTGAACCTCCATAATGAGCTACATCCCCAGCCCTTTTTTACTTTTATTTAGAGATAGGGTCTTGCTAAGCTGCTAAATTTCCCAGACTGGGCTTGAACTTGTGCTCCTCCTGTATGCACCACCACACCAGACTAGAAAATTCCTATTTTGGAGATTCTGGTTGGTTGTTTGCTTTTTCTTTGAGAGAGACAGGGTCTCACTATGTTGCTCAGGCCAGCCTTAAACTCCTGGGCTCAGGCGATCTTCCTGCCCTAGCTGTCTGAGTAGCCGGAACTACAAGCATGCGTCAGCATGCCTGGCTTTGTAGAAATTTTGCAATTGCAAAAGACTCTGACTCACGAAAATTTACCGTAACATTTTCCCATAAAATACGTGCGATATGTATGTTCGCATGTGTTTGTTAGATGGAGCGCTTAGCTTGGTTTTCCGTGGCTTCTAGCCATGAATAGTACCCATGATTTATTCACAGCATAGACCGCAGTCATTACTGAATTTGGCTTTCCACTTTCTTATTTACCCTAAACATTTGTTTTCTAGCTCCTTTACTTTTGTTCTTTTATCACATGCTGAAGCAGTTTGCTTTCTGTTCTGAATTGTGTTTAAGGAACTTTTCATTATGCCATAAAGTTGTCTAATATAAGATGACTAGCAGATAGCAACATTTTAATACGCAAGAGTTGGGCTAAGTACACTATAAATTGCTTGCTTCCTCATCCTACTCTTTCCATTTGCTGAAGTTTGTGCTTCCGCAAAACTGCACGTCATTGCATAGTAAGAGCCTTAGGAGTTGTTCTCCAGTTGCTGAAAGGAAATGTTAATCCGCGAGAGCCTTTTAATGTTCAAATCTTCAGGGAGATGTGTGTGTGACCGTGTGGGATATAAGGATATTTACCTCTTGCTTACCTGGGCCTTGGGCAAGCTCTCACTGCTGTAAGCCCGTTTCCTTGTTTTCTAAATTTTAATGCTAGAACCTTTCCCAAGGCACAGGCTTGTTGTAAGGAGCTGATAACAAAATCTGTGAAAGGACTCTGTAAATTATAACACATACAAATGTTAATAGTTAGTATTCAAAGAGCTTCAGGAAAGGAACAGAAGGTAAAGGCATATCTTGATGCCTGTATTGTGGTCAGTTTTCATTTCAGAACAAATGGAAATTACGTATGGGAGCCTTTCTATAAGAAATGCAGAGATAGCTCAGCCTTGACTTTCACAACATCCTTAACATAACTAACATTTTCTAATTGAACACCTCTCTAGATCGTAAGGGCCAGAGGGACAATAGTACTTTGTGTATTGTATTAATTTTGAACAAGCTGTATCCCTCACTCTTGGGGAAGCAAGGAGAATGTGTGTCTGCCTAGGGCCCCCTGCTATTTTTAGATTGGCCAGGAAGCCCTCTTTGGCTCTCCTGCCCATCTCATTTGGCAACTCTTACGCCTGCATCTTTCACAAAATATAAGAAGCTCAGAAGGTGGAAAAGTGGATTTCTTTGATTTTCCAGTCTTCATTGCTGAAAAAACATATCACTAGAGACAATTGGAAGGACATTGACTGTAAGTAAAACAATATATGTTTTCATTTAGTGTGGTGGGCACATGCAGCACGAGAGATGATGCATTTCTATCTGCCTTGATGGGGGGTGAGGAAGCGATGGATCTTCCGTCCTGGTTTCCATCCATTATCAAGAGAAATATTAAATTAGAGAAGGACATAAATACCGTACAGCCCCACACAAATGCGTATATTTTTATGCATACCTTTTTATGGCCGCTAAGAATAAAATTCATAGAAAAGAAATGGAAATAACATGAATGCTCGGGGAAGAAGAACACAGAAATAATCCTGGGAATAACAGATTTTAAGATTAATGTATTAAGTTAGATGAATTAATTAAGTTAGATGAATTTTCCATTTATGTGTAAATGTCAGAGAATATGGATCAGTTTTAAATGAGCATACATATAGACAGATAATAAAATTTAACCAACGTTACAGTATTTGTAGCTTATATGAAGTGTTCTAAAACATTTTTGTTATTACAAAATGTATAATAACTTATCAAATAAGTATATAGTAACTTATCAAAATCCATTGTCAGGTATTATGTGCCATGTAGTGGAGGTTTTTGCCTATATAATTTTATTATTTTAGTAGCTTTCTGTGCTAACTGTTCTTTATTGTTAATTATCATTTTCCTGTAACTGAAGAATTATGAGTTAATAAACATTAAATAAATGTTCAATATTTTATTATAATTGATTATATATATTTTAATGTATATACAAATTATAATAAAATTATAGTAGAAAATTCATTTAAAGCCAGCTGTGTTTTAAGTCATATAATTATTTTACATAATTGCATTAAAGAAGAAATCTACCCTTTCATATCTGCCCCAAGGTTGATATTTTTTCCTTTTCCAAAAGAATCTGAGAAAAACTTATATTGTGGGGCCGGTGAGATGGCTCAGCGGCGTAAGTGCCTGCCTGGCAAGCGCGAGGGCCCGAGTTTGACTCCCAGAACCCACATACGAAAAAGGGGCTGGTGATATCGCTCAGTGGCACAGGCGCCTGCTGGCGCACGAGGTCCTGAGGTCGACCCCCGGTACCCACAAAAAAAAACCAAAAACTTATATTGTAAGTTTAGTCATATGTGTAGCAGTAATAGAAAACAATTTTGCCTAGTAGGAAAGAGTATGGATCTATTACTCTATTTAAATTTGTGATTCTGAAGTCAGTGATATGTAAAGGGGTACACATTTAGAATGACTTACACTCAAAGGTAAACTTTGTTTTCCAGACTTTCTTGTAAAGGCAGCTCAGTGGCTTCTGTAAGGTGCTTTATTGCTTACAAAGGACCTTTACATTCTTTATCATTTAGTCCTCATAACAACCCTGCTAGGTAAATAGGAGTATTTCTTTGTAAAGGCTCACAGAGTCACAGTTGTACGTGACAAGCTAGGATTTATACGTGACAAGCCAAGATGTTAGCAAGAGAAGGGATCACTGCAAAGGTATCTACAGAAATTATGTCTACACAGAGACACCTTCTCAAATATCTTATTGGGGCCTTTTGAAATAAATTTCTGTAATTCCTGTGGTACTAGAGGGTCAGTGTGGTACACTAGGAAGCCCACTGGAAGATCTGGGTTTACTGTTTCTGGCCTTTAGCCAAGTAACAGCCTCTCTGGACCCCAGTTCCTCATCTCTGAACCTTGACTCCTTGTCTGTAAAACAGGGACAATATTTAATAACTTACAGGGTCGCAGAAAGGATGAAATGAGAATGCAGAACAGGGCTGTGCTCTTACCTGCTTAGCGGTGCAGCCGTTGTTAACATACTAATAATTCCAAAGATAGCAACCCTTCCCATTGCCGGCCATTGCTTCACAGCCCCTTAGAGATGTGCCTTGGGAAAAGAAAACAATGCTAACAGCCATTTTTGATGCATTAGAAAAACAAATGGAGAATTTGTTGAATATGTTAAACATAGGAAAGAATTAAATAAAATAGAACCAGTGGTGATATTTTGATTTGGAAACCAAAATCACAATTAAAAGCAGCATAAGTGGAAGAAAGAATATCACAAGAGTAAGAAAAATGCGGGGGAAGGAGAGTGTGACTCTTTGCTAAATCCTGTCCTAAGTTACTTAATGTTCTCATGTCTTGCCTGGAAAATGAGGCGATAGGTCCTATCTCATCAGCTTGTTTGGAAGATTCAAGAAGATATGTCTGTAAAGCCATAACTTCTGTATTCTGTTTATTTCCTCCTCCTCTGCCAACAAAAATATATCAGTATGGGTGGGACCTTTGTTTGGTCTCTGTCCCTGCCATGGAATATGTGGTAGTAGATCCTTACGTATTTGTTGAATGACTGAACAGGTGAATTTCTGCTGGTATCTGTACACCTTGCTGACTGATGGAGGAAATAGTCCCAGTCTGCAATGGCATGGGCAAGATTTATATCCTGCTGCATCATCTAAATTTCTGTTACCTCTGTTGTCCAGTCACAGAAGTAGCATTGAACTACACAGCATTTTATGTCATTTTCTATTTTACTGCACTGTTAAGAGCACAGAGGGCAGAAAGTGTGTTTGTCATCATCCTGGCTGATGCTATGCTGGTAGTATTGGCAGGTCGGAATAAGAATGTGTGTTATGAATTATGGGCCACATCACAAGGAATTTATACTAGAGGATGGTGATTGGTGGACGAATCATACTTGACAGTGGTAGGATTTTGGTTGAAGGTATTTTCTTCTATTGAAAGATGAAAGGCTGAAAGACGTGATGTTAATGGTCAAGGAAAAGACAGGGAGACCTGTTGGAGAGAATTTATGTTCTAATCCCAGAGCAAAGGGTATGTGTTGGTGGATATTTTGAGGTAATCTTTGACAAACACGCTTCATGTTGGTATCCGGGAAATTTCCTCTACCCCCTTCTCTTAACTTGCTAACTTCTTTTTCTAGTTTTCAGCTCAAAGTCATTTTCCCTAAGAAATCTCTGTGGCATCGATGTAAGTCTGAACGAGGTATTTCTCCTCGGGTTCCCATACCGCCATATACTCTCCCCTTCGCAACACACATAGAACTATGCTTTAATTGTCTGTTTATTTTTTGTGTCCTTCTAGATGATAACTCCATGAAGACAGGAGTTGCATATGTTTTTACTCACCATTATACTCTGATATGATGTCTGATACTCAGTAATATTTGTTAAGTAAGTGAATGAAAAAATGACTAATGAGAAAAGAAAAAACCTTCAAAATAAGTTGCCATTTTCTGGATATCTGTTTTTTAGGGTTTTCTTGTTTTTGTTTTTGTTTTTTGTTTTCATTTTGTTTCTGAGACAGGGTCTTGCTATGTAGCTCTGGCTGGCCTCAAACTCGTGGCGATCCTCCTGCCTCAGCCTTCTGAGTGCTGGGATTACAGGCGTTTGCCACCATGCCTGATTTGGATTTCTGTTAACTGACTAGGCCTTTATAGATGTTAATATTCAATTCTTGAGACAATCTCAATGGGGCAGTTGAGGGTCAAAGACTTAACTTGGTCGAAGTGACACTGCTCAGGTTTAACCAGGATCTCTGGCTCCAATGCCTCTGGTCTTTCCGCTTGGTGACTCTGCCTCCCTCACACTCTGTGTGCTAGGTTATTCTGCGCTGCAAGACCTCTTCACACCTCGCAGCTGCCTCGGGAAGCGAGGTGTCCTCCCATTTTAGATCCAGCGGTGAGAGCCGTGACTGGCTGCAGTGTGCTCCCCATCCCTCCCTGGAGCTCTCAGAGGTGTAAGGCCTTCACGGAATGATGAGAGGATAAGAGCTTAAGAGATGACAAGCAGTTTTATATTTATAAATAATAGAAGCAATTCCAGATTGGTGCATTTAGCAGGGCTGGAATAATTTCTATTTTCTTTGTCACTTTTTTCTAAGAAAAGTTAATAAAGTTGGGATTAAGGTCTACAAATACTATCAAGTTCTTCTCTTTGATGTCTGATCGTTCCTTGGCTTCATGTTGCTATGAGCTGATGACTTATAGAATCCCTACAGAGGGGACCCCTGGTTATGGGACAAAACAGTGCTCGGCGAAGGTGACACAAGCCCTTCCAACAATCAGCCCTTCTCGCAGCAGCTGGTTTTGCGGTTACTTGGCTCATTCCAAACTCCTCACGTTGCAGCTTCTGGCAGGAGGTTGCTTCGTGGGTTTGCCACACAGGGCATTGACGTTGGTCGCCACTGGCCTATGACTTTACTGTGCTCTTTACCCTCCCTCCGAAAGTGCCTCTGCTGAGAGGCGAGGGAGTGGGCGTGAGATTAGCGAGGAGTGTGATGATTCTCCATAACTCTGTCCCAAAACAAAGACGTCCCTCGCGCATGAGAGAAAAGTGTGAAAAGGAGCTCAAATACAGTTTTCCTAGTGTTCTGAACATTGGCAGCTGCTTTCACACACACAGATCACCGCACTGTAGGACAAAGCCAGTACAAAGTCTCAAAAGGGAAAGGGCATTTTAAAAATAATTTCCAAAAACATTTTAAAAAAACAAGTTATAGTTTTCTAAAACTACCATTAGTCAAAGTTCTATTGTAATTCTTAACAAAATGTTAGATTTAAATGAAAGACTTAAAAACCAAGTGCAAATACGAAAATAAATTGCTCTAAAACAAATATAACCCTAACATATATCCTGATTACTGGCTATTTTCTTCTGCTTTGTGCTGTTCCGTAAACATTTGATGAAGCTGCGGTTCATTATTTACTTTTCTTTGATCTCCCCACCAGTTAAAAATATTTGTGTTTCTGTTTTCCCTATGACTTTGCATTTGTGCTATCTGGTGTTGGAATTTTGTTGAATCTGTGAGTTTGTTTGTGGGAGAGAAAAAGAGAGGAATGTGGACAATGTAGGCTCAAGTAGGTTGTGGTTGAATGGAAGAAAAGTCCAGGCTAGCTTATTAAAAACCGGTATATAATTTATATAACTTAAAAGTATACACACACACATATATGCAGATCAGAATACAAAGTATTTCCGGTACCATATAGAAAGCGCTAAAGTGTATCTTCTTAGGCACTCCCAACTTTTTTTTTAAATATGGAACGCTTCACGAGTTTGCGTGTCATCCTGGCACAGGGGCCATGCTAATCTTCTCTGTATTGTTCCAATTTTAGCATATATGCTGCCGAAGCGGGCACCCCAACTTCTTACCTACCTCCAGGTGTACCTACTATTTTCATATCCATCACCACAACTGAGTTTTTTCAACTCAGGGCCTTGACACTGAGCTGTCTCCCTCGCTTTAAAAATATTTTTATATTGAGACAAGGTAAGTCACTAAGTTGTCCAGACAAGATTTGAAATTTCAATCCTCCTGTCTTAGCCTCCCAGCTGGGATTACAGGCATGGACCATCCATGTCCAGCTAGGACAGCTGTTTTTAACAGTGCTTTTCAATGAAAGCATCATGAATAGGAGCAATCGATACAAACTTTGGGAAATGAGGATGAGTTCAATTTCCTTGGCATGACATATATGACAGTGGGGGTGTGTCCACAGCATTCCCAAAAGACACATTCCCGGCTGGCTTCCATTCCCCTGTACATTGTCAGAGAGGTCCTCTAGGTGTCCTCCTCCACACAGGACATCCAAGCTGTCTGTGTTCGGCCCCTTTCTGTCTTTGCGTCACACTTTATAAGGTGTCTAGATTTACTGGTGGCTGATGTCCACAGGCAGGGTCTCCTCACTTGAGACTAGCTCAGCACTCAGTGCCTTTCTGTACACTCCTGGACCTTCACCATTCCAGTTTTTCAGGGACCCCCGGCCCTGAACCTTACTTAGATCTGTTTTCTATTTCTTCTTCTCCTCTATCTCAGCCCCTGGCTTTTTTATTGAGAAAAAGTAAAAAGCTGGAAGCACGCATTCATGTTTCTCCTATCCAGTGGGCTTTTGGGTCTCTGCCTTTGCTTTTATGCAGGGAGGATAATAGTGGGAAAGAGGAGTGGAGGGAGAGTCCTTGGGGTGCAGAGCTCTGACGCGTTTACAGAGCGGTTTAGGGCCCGCTCCCCACGGTCTCTAGCATCAGCTCGCCTTGCCTCCGTTTTGATCGTTTCCCCCACGATCAGAGCACATCGAGCTTATTGTTCTTTCCAGTTTTTACGAAACCTTTTCTATCTTCCTGGAGTCCCTCATCACCTCTACTACTTCCCGGCTTTACTTCCAGGATCAATTTCAGTTTCCTCCGTCGATGAGCTCTTCCCCGGTGCTTCCATGCACTCGGTTGCTTTCTTCATTGTTACAGCACAGTGCTCTCCTCACGCGTCCACCACAGTCACTGCCACGCAGCTTTCCATGATGCATTTCCACGTTCTCTTTTAAGCTAGGCCAGGAGTTCTTTGAAGGCATGGGCCTAATCTTCGCGCCACTATCCCTGGGCCAAAACAGTGCCCTATGGCAGGCAGTGCAGTCCTGAAATCTGCTTTGATTTGCGAGTGCCCCTGCTGTGGGTTATCTATGAACAAATGGACTGTGTTGGTCACAAGTAGCCTGTGTTTGAATATCCCGTTTGCTTGCTTGAAATAAAAAGTGCTTTTAAATAATAAAAGTCAACTAAAAACTACAAGATGAAATGTGTATACTTGGTGATTATATCTGTGGCTATTTTTTAAATGTTGTCTTTTTTGGGAGGTTTATCCTTTGCTATTGCTTTAAATTTTTTTTTTTTCACTGATCCTACCTGTGACTATACCCATTCCTGTGATTTTAATTACTGTTTTTATTTCCATTTTGCCTTTGGCCTATCCTAAACAATACCAACACTCTCCTTTTTCTTCACTGAAAGGAGCCTTTTTTCCTCTCTGAGCAGGTTTGTTTATAAATAAAATGCGCCCCACCCAGCTCCCTTACAGACCGTGGTCATGTGGCCAGACCGCTAACGGGATGATCCCACCAACAAAACAACGATCTGACACCCTCCAAGAATCGGACTTTCACCCTCTTGTCTTTCTACATAGAACATGAGCGATCTCCAAAGGTACATCGATAATCTTGTGACCCTGAGGACAAAAAACTACATGTTAAAGATGACAGTGCAGGAAAAAGGAAGTATAGTTTCCTTGCTGATACTCTTGACAAGATGCAGTGGTGTCAGACCAACTATTTCTGGGTTTCACGAGAAAATCAAACCCTTCTCTGTTAAGTTACTATTTATAGGGTTTTCTGTTCACGGCCGATCACATTTTTACTATATATTTCTCAAATCCAGGGCTTGAGGGGCCGGTGAGATGGCTCAGCGGCTTAAGCGCCTGCCCGGCAAGCGCGAGGACCCGAGTTCGACTCCCGGAACCCACATACGAAAAAGGGGCCGGTGATATCGCTCAGCGGCACGGGCACCTGCTGGCGCGCGAGGTCCTGAGGTCGGTACCCACAAAAAAATAAAAAAATAAAAAATCCAGGGCTTGATCGAGATAATGAAGAGATCATGGCCTCTGAAACAATTATATTACTGTAAACAGTTTTTCTCAAAATCTCCTAGCCACATTATTATTTCATACAGGGACTTAACTCCAAAAGCACCAGCTGAGAAATGTTTAGCTTATATTCCTGATGTGGACATTCACAACCGCTTTAACTACAGTAGTGACAGTTAATTTCCCCGAGAGCACAGCTACTGGGTCCTGGACACATCTGTCTTCTGAGAAGTACCACAATTTTTTAACAAATAAAGCTCACTTAAAAAAAAAAAAAAAAAAACCTTTCCAAATATCTGGATGGGGGGCGCTGTCAGCATAGGAATGGGAGCAACCCTTGGATGGATTTCTGTTCTCGCAGAACCCTTATGCATCTGTCAGTAGATCGGATTTCAGACCGGAGCAGTAGAAGACTTTCTTAGTGTTTGTCTCCGTGTTTATGCTGTCCCTCAGTCACTATTGTACGCTCAGTGCCCACAGAACCAAGTGGCACCTGTGCAGTTCCTAGTATTTCCTGACCGAGCAGGTCAGTGAGTGGCGAGTTACTTCTGCGTATCCGCGTGGTCACGGGGGGCGTGGTCCGCCACAGTCACTTAGGAGCTCACGGGGCGGAAACTCCGTGAGGTGCACCTGTAGCTCCTCAGGTGGAAGGGGAGGCCGTGATGTACACACTGGCTCTGAAAGTGACGCGTAACACTGTCATGTCACACACACACACACACACACACACACACACACTGGTCACATGGAAGTGAAATACCACCCCGAGCCCAACAGAGAATGTGAACATTTAAACAGCTCTTACGATTGGAAGGGATTAATGCAAAATGAGGGCTACTGACTTGCAAGTTTGGTTTACAGCAACCCCGTGGCCTAGGTGTCTGGATTAGTCATTGTATTAAAAAGCAATTAAAAATTCTGACTGGAATATAAAACAGTTCCTGAACGGTTCTGCAAGCAGAAAATAAACTAAGGAAAACTCAGGTCAGAGAATGAGTGAAGCTGGGAATTTAGAGAAGAGACGTAAAGAAAATTCTCTTCCGAACCTTGGTACTAAGTGGGATAAGAGGCTGAAAGCAGAAGTCCTGGCGTGGGACTCAGAAATCTGTGCTGAAAAACCACCACGCAGGTTTGTGACTAGCTGCACTCCATCTTGTCACTGTCTCCATGAGCTTCAGAAATTCAGTAACTAAATAAAGCATGGCAGGGTTCGGCCTTTAAAAATGAGTTGCCTTAGCCGAGGGCGGTGCTGCGTGTCTATTAATCCCAGCCTCTCGGGAGGCCGAGAGGAGAGGACAGTGAGTTCCAGGCACACCTGCAGCAGAATGAGACCCTGTCCCAAAATAAACAATAAAAAGGCTGGGGATATAGCTCCGTGGGAGAGGGCCTCTGGACCATCCTCAGCAGTGGGAAAAAATAGTTGTCTTGGTTCTAAAAGTGAACAGAAAATCTAAGACCGGAATGTACATTTCTTTTTTCTTGTCATTTAAGAAATATGTTTCCTTTATTTCCATTGTTTGGGGTTATTGATAAATTAAATTGAACAAGTGTTTATTAATCTAAGTTTTAAAGTATTAAAATGTTATGTTCTTTACTTTTTCGAATAGACACTATATGCCTATAGTATAGATTTCAAAATTTGTAAGTGGACATAACTGGGAATTACACTGCTGCAATTGTCTGGTCCTAGTTACTTTCTCAGAAGCAATCACTGCTGCCACCATCTTAACCTGTCCTTTCGGAGACGCAGGAGCACGCGTGTAGGTGTGCACAGCACACAGGGATGCTTGGGCACGTGTAAGAATGTCACAAAGGGTAGATGCTACGCATGTGCTCTCTTCACTGTGCTCTGCTCCTGGCACTAAATTCCCTTTCAGTGCACAGAGATTTTCCTTGCTCTTGGAAGATCGTGGATGAGTCCATGGTATAGATGCAGCCCTTGTTCTAGTATTTGAATATGTTAAGTAGTACTGCATAAATATCCTTGTATTGGGCTTTTCACATGTGTTAATAGATACATGAAAAACTAAATTCCTAGAAGCAGATTTTTTTTTTTTTTTTTTTGTCTTTTTGAGACAGGGTTTCACTATGTAGTTCAGGTTAGCCTTGAACTCACTTTGTAGCCCAAGCTGGCCTCAGACTCACAGCGATCCTCCGGCCTCAGCCTCCCAAGTGCCGGGATTACAGGCGTGCACCACCACATTTGGCCGAAGTAGAATTTCCTTTTTTTTTTTTTTTTTTTGTGGGTACCGGGGGGGTCGACCTCAGGACCTCGCACGCCAGCAGGCGCCTGTGCCGCTGAGCGATATCACTGGCCCCTTTTTCGTATGTGGGTTCCGGGAGTCGAACTCGGGCCCTCGCGCTTGCCGGGCAGGCGCTTAAGCCGCTGAGCCATCTCACCGGCCCCGAAGTAGAATTTCTAAGTCAAGATACGCACACTTAAAATTTTAATTTTAATACTGCCAAATTACTCTCAGCAGAGCTAGTACCAATGTACACTTGTACCAGCAATGTGTAGATATTCCCTTCTCTACATCAAAATTTTCTCTATTTACAAATTTTACTTTCTTGACCTATGGAAATTTTAATCTTTGTATGTTTGAATGTGCCATTTTGAAATAGTTTTAGGGTTTAGTAAGGTCCTCTCTCCCCTGGGCCTATTTAATAATTCTTTCTTGTATCAAGTGCTTTATGGCTTGTTTTCATTTTTATTGCCTAAATCATTCATTTATTGCAATGGAAATTTATTTAGTATGAAAGCTATGACATAAATGCTTTTTATGGGTGGCTAATCTAGTCATTCCCTTAATAATCTGTTTTTTCCACCAGTGATGGCAATGTCACTTTTAATTATATACTAAATTTCAAAATGTATCTATTTCCAGACTTTCTATTATTTTACTCAGAAGTTGGCACTCATTCATTAGTACCATAATGTAAGTGGTGAGGCTTCAACATAAAAATAAATATAGTACATTTATTCCTGTTATTATTAATTTCTTTTTTTTTTTGTGGGTACCGGGGGTCGACCTCAGGACCTCGCGCGCCAGCAGGCGCCCGTGCCGCTGAGCGATATCACCGGCCCCTTTTTTGTATGTGGGTTCCGGGAGTCAAACTCGGGCCCTCGCGCTTGCCGGGCAGGCGCTTAAGCCGCTGAGCCATCTCACCGGCCCTATTATTAATTTCTTAAGAGTTTTCTAGTCTTTTGACCTTTTTCATATGAACTTTAAACATGATTTGCTATTTTTCAAACAAAAATTCTGTTAGTATTTCAACCGAGATTGGATTAAGTTTATACATCTAAATTAGGAAGAGCTGCTGTTTTAAGAATGTTGAGCTGGGCATGGTGGCACATGCCTGTAATCCCAGCACTCGGGAGGCTGAGGTAGGAGGATCACTGTGAGTTCGAGGCGTGTCTGGGCTACAAAGTGAGTTCAAGGCCAGCCTGAACTGCATAGCGAAACCCTGTCTCAGAAAGACAAAAAAAGGGCCGGTGAGATGGCTCAGCGGCTTAAGCGCCTACCCGGCAAGCGCGAGGGCCCGAGTTCGACTCCCGGAACCCACATACGAAAAAGGGGCCGGTGATATCGCTCAGCGGCACGGGCGCCTACTGGCGTGTGAGGTCCTGAGGTCGACCCCCCCGGTACCCACAAAAAAAAAAAGACAAAAAAAAGTTGACTGTTCCTATCCATGAATCTAATATTCATTTTAGTGTTTTTAAGTTTTTTATTCTTTAGTAGTGTTTGAAAATTTTCTTCATAATTCCTGTACATTTCTCAAGTTCATTCTTAAAAATATTTTGCCTTTTGCTATTGTTATAACTAAAGTTTTACCTTCTTTTGTATTTTTAACTGGCTGTTGTCTGCGTTAATACATAGGGAGGTAATTAATGCTTGTGTATTAATTTTGTACCTAGTCACATTGCTGAATTCTCTTTCGGTTGTAATTTTTTCCTCTTTAAGTTGAAGCAATTGATAGATCACCTACAAGTTATAAGGCTTACCTTCTCCTTCGCTGTTTTGATACTTGGCCTTATCTGTTGATGATTATCCTCGGTACTGTCTCCTTCAGAGCTCTGTTAGATGGTAAGGTGAGTGCTGTTATCTTCGAGTGAACATATTTAGATTATGTAATATGATCAAAAAGGCCATAAAGGGCCGGTGAGATGGCTCAGCGGCTTAAGTGCCTGCCCGGCAAGCGCGAGGGCCCGAGTTCAACTCCCGGATCCCACATACAAAAAAGGGGCCGGTGATATCGCTCAGCGGCACGCGCGCCTACTGGCGCGCGAGGTCCTGAGGTCGACCCCCCGGTACCCACCAAAAAAAAAAAGAAAAAAAGGCCATAAAATCTGTTTCCTTAAAACCCTCAGAGAGTGTGTTTTTAGAGAGGAAATGGAGTCAAAATGTTTCCTGAAAGGGTGTGCTGCGTGCTTGTGTCTTCGGGAGCGTGCGCAAGTGTACCGTTTCAGTGAAGCCGTCCCTGGTAGCTATGTGAAATTATGCACTCCTCTTCCTTCTCCTCTCTTTCTGGCTTGGTTTTTTCCTCCACAGAATTTATCACCATTTTGCAAAATATATTTCACTTTTAATTTTTCGAGTGCCTGCCTCCGTCCACTGGAACTCAAGCCATTACCGCAGGGAGTTTTGCCCCGTTGGGGCACCATTGTCCTTCTAGCACCTAGAGAATTACCTGGCCCTAAAACCTGTTCAATGGATGGGATGACGGATGGGATTTCTTAAAATAATCCCGGAAAGGCGCTAAGAGAGATTTGTTTGCTTCCAGTGAGATGTCAATATAGACTAGGATTTAATTACCTAAGAACTTGGTGGGATTTTAAAAATAACCGTGACAACATCACATTTTAGAAGTTCCGTTACTCTGTTGCTTCTCAGTGGTGATGAACCATGTATGAGTCTCCAGTGGGTCGGGGCAGACCGGGACCTGGGCCGCGGTAACCATCAGGAGGAGGGTGGGCTGAGACTCCAGGCCCTACCGGCAGAGTCCCCCACGGCACCTGCTAGGAAGGGCAACATCGTTTTCATCTGTTTCTGCAGAAATGACCACAAAAGCATTTCACTAGAAAGAGAATTCAGCAGGAAAACTTGAGCTCTGTTGAACCACCTTTATACTGCTCAGAACATGTTCTTTGAATCTTAATTCACCATTAAAATTAGACACAGTGCAGTCCTCCAGGAAAGCAGCGAGAAGTTTCAACTCCGAAGCATTTGGGCCTAGGATGTAGTGATTATGATTGAGAAAAAGAAAAAGAAAGGGAAAGAAGGAATGATGGGGGAAAGAGGTGGAGGGAGGGAGGGAGGGAGGGAGGGGGAGAGAGAGAGAGAGAGAGAGAGAGAGAGAGAGAGAGAGAGAGAGAGAGAGAGAGAGAGAGAGATCGAGGTGTTAGAAGACTTAAAACCCTCAAGGAGCTGTGCAAATGCTGCTGGAGAACTGCCCTGCAGCCTCAGCGCGGGAAGGTGCGGGTCGTTGTTTGCTGCGGTTCTGGTTCTGCTTCTGCTTCTGGTTCTGCTTCTGCTTCTGGTTCTGCTTCTGCTTTGTTTTTGCTCCTGGTTCTGGTTCTGCTTCTGCTTCTGGTTCTGCTTCTGCTTTGTTTCTGCTCCTGGTTCTGGTTCTGCATCTGCTTCTGGTTCTGCTCTTGGTTCTGGTTCTGGTTCTGCTTTGTTTCTGCTCCTGGTTCTGGTTCTGCATCTGCTTCTGGTTCTGCTCTTGGTTCTGCTTCTGGTTCTGCTTCTGCTTCTGGTTCTGGTTCTGGTTCTGCTTCCGCTTCTGCTTCTGCTTTGTTTCTGCTCCTGGTTCTGGTTCTGGTTCTGGTTCTTCTTCTGGTTTTGGTTCTGCTTCTGCTTTGGTTCTGCTCCTGGTTCTGCTTCTGGTTCTGGTTCTGCTTCTGCTTTGTTTCTGCTCCTGGTTCTGCTCCTGGTTCTGCTCCTGGTTCTGCTTCTGCTCCTGGTTCTGCTTCTGCTTCCGCTTCTGGTTCGGTGTCAGCGCCTCCGCTTTCGAGGCTGCTCACACAGACCAGGATTTAATTTAGCCCCGGAGGCCGCTGGGTCGTTGCTGTCTCGGGCGCTGCGGTCGGGCTGGACGGAGACCCGCGCCCCTGTGACCCCTGGCGAGGAAGCAGGAGGCCGCCGCGCTGACGCGGACTGCAGTCACGCGTGTCAGCTCCACGCACGGCGTTTTCGTATGAAAACGGCCAGAGCCACACCAAGTGGCTGTGTTCACCCAGGCGCCCGCCTCCTCCCGGGGCTGTGACTCCTGTCGCATCCTTTCCCTCCCTCCCTTCCTCCCGGGCGGAGCGGGACTGCGCTTCCCCGGGCAGCTCCGCTCCGTCCCTCCCGCCCCGCTCTCCCCTCCTCCCGGCTCCCGCGGCCGGGCTGGCCCTGCGGTGGGCCTCACGCGCCAGGCCCACTCGTCCGGGCCTGGGCTGCCCGGCTCTCCCGGGACGATGCCCAGGGCCTCCCTGGCTCTCCGCGCAGAGGGCGGGTCATTAAAGCGTCGATCTCGTCGCCCATCCGCGGGCAGCGCCTCTGCCTGCCTCCGCCCCGGGACTCCCTGGCCCTGCTTTGTGTTAGTTCCTGCCTGTCTCCATGTTCTCTCCGACTTAATGTTCTGTATCGTCACCTCACAAATTTCTATTATTTGCTCATAGTTCCTAAACTTTATAGAATGTAAACTCCAGAAGGACAGGAATTTGTTTTGTTTGCTTCTGGGTTCTCAGTGCCTGGAAAGGTAGCTGGAAAATGAAGCAGATATTTGATAAACATTGATTGAATAAACAAAAACTACACTTTAATATTTGGCATTTTAATGCACAGGTTTGCTTGTTCTATTTTCTATAATGAACTTAGTTAATCCATAGCACATGAGAATGTTTTGTCATTCAGCATTAAATCATTTTATTGATGGATTTTTTTGAGACAGGGTCTCGGTATGTAGTTCAGGCTGGTCTTGTACTCACTGTGTAGCCCACGTTGGCTCAAACTTGTGACAGTTCTCCTGCCTCAGCCTCCTAATTGTGGGATTACAGACATGCACCACCATGCTGGGCAACAATCATTTATTTTTGCAATATGTCTTATAAATATAAACTTAAAAATATAATAGGATATGTATGAAGGTTCTGTACAGAATTGGTTAATAAAAATGGTTCCTGACTTCACACAGTATACATTTCTAATTTTCATATTTATTTATATTTATAGCACTGGCCTTCACACTGAGTAACATTGCTAAGCCGCCCAGCCCGGGCTCGAACTTTCAATCCTGCCTTCTTAGCCTCCCGAAGGCTGGGATTGCAGGCGTGCTCCACCACACTCGGTGGGAGCTGTGTTTCTACTTATCACACTCCATGTTAGGCAAAGATAAAGACCAAAACGAGAGAGGTACTCAGCGCCTCACTGTCCACGCTAACCATGGACCAGCTACTTTCTGAAACCGTTTCGCTTGTTTGCTTTTATTCTTTCCCTGAGCTGGAGAGGATCAACATTTGGGTGAGAAGATTCAGCTCTCTACTGGAAAAAAAGTAAATAAGAAATCATAAGCCTTGTAGTGGAAGATGTTCTTGTTATGTCTTCTGCTTAATGATGCTGAAGAGTTGGAAAGCAGGATTTGCTATGCGTCGTTCTCCTCCGGTTTGTCCTCTTACAGCACCCCCAGCTTCCTCCAGCTAGAACTGACTGAGAGTAGAAATTTCTGCACATTAACAGGCAAAAGAATTTCTAGCCAATATATATATATAATTTAGAAGGTCAGTGCAAATATATATATATATATTTTTTGTGTGTGTGTGTGTGGGTACTGGGGGTCGACCTCAGGACCTCATGCACCAGCAGGCGCCTGTGCCACTGAGCGATATCACTGGCCCTTTTTTCATATGTGGGTACTGGGAGTCAAACTCCGGACCTCACACTTGCCAGGCAGGCGCTTATGCCACTGAGCCATCTCACTGGCCCCAGATATATTTGTTAATCAAGTGTGAGTCTCAGGAACATGCGTGATCAGAAAGGCAGGTTTTCTTTTCATCCCTTTCCTTAGAAAAATCTTGATAAGAAAAGTTAAGATTCTAGAAATCATAAGAAAAAATACATTCTGGGTAAAAAAGATAGCACAAGGGCTGGTGAGATAGCTCAGTGGCATAAGCGCCGGCCTGGCAAGCGCGAGGTCCTGAGTTCAACTCCTGGAACCCACATAAAGGAAAAAAAAAAAGGGCGGGTGATATCGCTTAGTGGCACAAGCACCTGCTGGCAAGCACGATGTCCTGAGTTCAACTCTTGGTACCCACATTAAAAAAAAAAAAAAAAAGATAGCACAAGGAAAGAGTTGGATATGAGTTCTGTGGTCTTGTGAATGGGTTTCTAGAGTTTAACGTGTTGTGGGCATTCAACATGTATCACATTATCTATGAATGTGCTATTATAATTCATTTATCATCTATTTACAATTTATTTTAATTTTTTTGGTTTTGAGGATTGAACTCAGGACCTTACACATGCTAAGCATGTGTTTTACCCCTGAAATATCCTCTCAGCTCTGACTTTTTATTTTTAATTATATATTTATGGGGTATAGTGTGGTAATTCAAGACACATACACGTATATATACAATGTGTAATGATCAAATCAGGGTAATTTTCATTTCTATTTTCTTAAACTTTTATCATTTCTTTGTATTGGCAATCTTCTAATTCCTCTCTTCTAGTTCTTTAAAAAATATATTTAAAATTGTAAACTAGTCACCCCATTGTGCTACACAACACTAGCACTTACTCCTCCTGACTGTATTTAGGTACAAGTTACCTGGCCTCCCCCACCCTTTCTTCCCTCCCACCCTTATGAAAAATGCTCCTCATTACTAATCAGGGAAATGCAAATCAAAACCACAGTGAGATATCATCTCACTTGAATTAGAGTGGCCACAACTAAAAAGACTAAAAATAAGCTGGGTGTGGTGGCTCCCACGTAACACTTGGAGGCTGAGGCAGGAGGATCTCAAATTCGGACCAGGCCAAGCAACTTAGAGAGTCTCTGTCTTAGAAATAAAAAATTTAAGGGCCGGTGAGATGGCTCAGTGGCTTAAGCGCCTGCCCGGCAAGTGCGAGGGCCCAAGTTCGGCTCCCGGAACCCACATACGAAAAAGGGGCTGGTGATATCGCTCAGCGGCACAGGCGCCTACTGGCGTGCGAGGTCCTGAGGTCGACCCCCCGGTACCCACACACACAAAAAAATAAATAAAAAAAAATAAAAAATTTAAAAGGGCTGGGTTGTAGCTCATTGTGAAGGCCCTGGATTCAATCCCCAGTATCTTCCCCTCAAGCCCTACAAGACTGAAAGTAACAAAGGGGAAACCATCAGACACTACTGATAGTAATATAAATTAGTATGGTAATTATGGAAGACAGCGTGACGGTGCCTCAGAAATCTAGAAATAACACGTGCTCTAGCTATTCTGCCACTGGCTATGCCTCTAAAGGAAATGGGATCACTGTGCTAAAGAAAGGCCTACGCCCCGTGACACCACAGTCAAACTCCTCCCAGGTGTCCCCTGACAACCGAACAGATTATAAAAACATAATACGTCTGCATGATGGAACATTCAGGCAAAAAAAGAATGAAATTCTTTCCTTTGTGGCAACATGTACGAGACATTATGTTAAGTGAAATAAACCAGGTGTTGAAAGATAAAGACCACATGTTCTGCCTCATTTTTAAGTTTCTTTTTTATTGATGTATGTTAGTGATACATAATAACTTTCATCTTGCCTAACTGGTACGCATAAACATCACATCTCAATCATTTTTACTTCCCCTTCTGCTCCCCGCCCTCCCAACTCTTCCCATCTCCAGGTGCCCTTCTAACTCCTCTATGTCAGCATCGTTCATGTATTTACCAGGCATTAGCTAAATGCCCACAGTGTGCCAGAATTTTACCTTTTCTTGTACGAATGTGAAACTGAATGACTGGACCCTACCCTCAAGCTGCTCACAGCCTTCTAAGGAGAGAAACACATCGATCAGTAAGTATGAGTTGCTAGAAGGCTACACAAGGTGTAGGGGAAGCGGTAGAGTCCGCCGGAGGAAGGAATGGTCAGTAGGTGGGCGGGGTTTGTCTCAGGAGTATGTGGTCTTGGGGTCTTGGAGAGGCTTAGGAAAGATACCTTGCATAGATCAAGAAAGAATTGGAATGAGCTTTTAACTTTTTTTTTTTTTTTTTAATATGCGGATACTGGGAGTTGAACTCAGGACCTCATGCTTGCCAGGCAGGCGCTTATGCCGCTGAGCTATCTCACTAGCCCATGAGCTTTTAAAAGTTGATCATTGTTTTTTTCTGTGTGTAGGTACCAGGGGTCGACGTCAGGACCTCGTGTGCCAGCAGGCATCCGTGCTGCTGAGCAATGTTACCAGCCCTTTTTTCGTATGTGGGTACCAGGAGTCGAACTCAGGACCTCGCACTTGCCAGGCAGGCGCTTATGCCGCTGAGCCATCTCACCGGCCCCCTAAAAGTTGATTATTGTAACAAGGAAAAATAGACACTTGCCTTTCGTGCGTTGGTGGCACACAGAGGCACACAGCCCGTCCCCGTCACAGCCCCCACGGGTACTTGTCTGGGCTGTGCCTGGGATTAAGATCTCAAAGAAATCTTTTCATGAAACCCGTGCATATTAGGACAACAAAGCCTTGCTGGTCTGGACTCATATAACAGTTCAGCCGTAAAGCCATGAGGAGCAGCATGTGACATGATTTTGTTCTTTCTCCACCACGGCGCTCCCATGGTAGGACTCTGTCGGGCGTCTCCGAGGCATCAGCCGTGTTCTTGGGAGCGGGAAGGCGGGAGCTGGCCTTTGCCGCGTGGTAGCCGTGTGACCGTCGCTACCTGTCGACACGTCCTGGGGAAGAGCGAAGGCGTGTGAGGTCTGCCGTTGCAGGACTTTCCTACTGCAAGCTTATTATTTGTCCGAGGCAGGAACACAGGGCACACGCCGCAGCGCGAGGACCCCTTTGGCTGCGCAAGGGACGGGCCCTTCAGAGCTCGGGGCTTCAGGTGCGCCTCAGGGTTCCGAATTTGTCATCAGAATGACCCGTAAGTAGCAAAGCCTCGATCCTATAACAGGTTGGGATCACCAAAAGGAAGTGCTGCAGTTTGCTCATGGGTCACGCTTCGTCAAGTCCAGGCTGCCGGCAAGTGACAGCGTGTGGCTGTCTGGGCAGACTCCCGAGTGAGTGCCGAGGGTCTACTGGAAGCAGGAAGCGGTGAGGTACACGGGTATCACGGGGCTGTGTCCCCCAGCAGGGAGGCGCTGATGAGGAATCCTGGAGGGCTTCATGTGTTGATCAGCCCGCTAGAGGGCAGTGGCGCGCGCGCGCACACACACGCACACACACACGCGCACACACACACACCCCAGTGGGAGCTGCCTGGTTAATCCCTCAGTTTCTCTGAGGGCAGCCCCGGCAGGATCCTGTTGCCAGGGATCAAAGATAGTTGTTACCTTGACAGCAGGTGTGCAGCAGGCGTGCGTCCGTCCCGGTCCCCGTGTGGATCTTTCACGGCGACGCGCTGTGTTTACACCTGAGCAGGACGCTGGGAGACAGAGACCGCTCCTGTTTCCCCCACGTCCTCCTTGGGAGGCCAGGCTGGGCTGCTCCCTGCCGCTCTCCGAGCTGACGACTGATGGGACCGCTTGCACCAGAAGCCATTGCCGAGGGGACCTGGATGCTCCTTGCTATGGCCCGAGGCTTGGTGAGTAGGTGACTGTGCTGGGTCTTTCTCTTAGTGCCCGTGATGTTGCTGGACAGTCCTCAACGCAGCATCAGAGTCGCCTCGGTGTGGCCTGCAGCCCTGCCTTTCTCGTTTGATTACGTTGTCTCTCTTCACACATTCAAACTCTTAGTTAGCTGGGGGCTGCTGTGCTCGTGGGCTGACAGACATTCAGAGCTTAGGTCAGGGGGCACTTCTAGATTGGAGGCCAACTCTACAGTGAACGGTTTCTGCTCAGCTCATTTCCCCCATCTATACACTCAGCCAAGCCTGCCCTGAGGTGCTGTCGCCTGTCCTCTTACACTTCCAATCCGCAGACGAGCCCCTCAGAACCTGCTCAGCGTTGAGCAAAAAAAAAAAAAATCCTTGCTTGGGAGTGAAGGAGGGGTCGGCACACGGTGTCCCACTGGCGGATATATCCGATCATCTGCAGGTTCTTCCACCCCCCGTCTTCCTCAACTGAAAATCCTCTTGGATTCTGTCTTTGAGTGATCTAGTTCAAATTTGTATTTTATTCTGTGTTCTTGGGTTGTTTTACCCCTGAAGCACAGACTTGCACACAGCAGGTAACTGTGACCTGGACCTCCGGCCTCCCCGCCTGGGGGCACAGAAGGTCAAGTCCCCATCGCTCTGCACACCACCTGCCCACCACGGTTCTTTTCCTCTGTTTGTGGAAATTCCCCCACAAGTTGCTTTGCATCTATCAGTGCTGAGCCTGGGCTCAGGTTCACCACTGGGGCTTCCAAAACCGAGCAGTTGCCACAGCTGCCACAGCTGCCACAGCTGGAGAGGGGCCCGGTGCCTGCAGAGCTGAGCCCCCGTGGCTGCGTGGCTGCACCACTGCAGGCTCCGTGACAGGACCCCAGAGCTGCGGGGCAGTGATCGCAGCCTGGGCACCTCGACTGCTGCTCCTGCCAAGCGACAGCAGGGTGCTTCCCTGAGGGGTCACAGTGGTAACAAAGGTTCTGAAGCTGCGTCGGTGAATCTGCAGCACAGTGAGCTCGGGCCAGAGGCTTCCTTCTGAGCTCCCCGCACTGTTGCTGGCCAGCAACGACTGCCAGCTGGGGCAGAGCAGCCAGCCCTCCGCTGCGCCGCTGCCCTGGAGCCTGGGGGACCAAGGCTTTGCTGCCGTCTGCAGCTTCTCATCTGGGATCCCTGCTAATAACCTGGTCAATTTTGTTTCTAAGAATAAAAGAAGTTCCTCTCTCTGATCTTGGGGGTGGTGGTGGGGCCTGTGCCCCAGAGTTTCCAGTCGGGAGACAGCTGTTGACTGACACTCACACTGCTGGATGCCCCAGCCCAAGGCTTTGCTGTCAGCCGCTGCTTCGCACCTCCAGCCCTTGGGTGCCGCTGCTGCATTCACTGTACCAGAACCCCTGCTCCCCACTGGGTACACTCTCCATTGTGTCTTCTTATAGCTCACTTATTTGGGATTCCTCCAATTAATCAGATATGGCAATGTGTGGGCGAAACCTCACTGAGGTCAGGATTGCTGACTTTCCCAGGAGGATCTGTATGCTCAAGGAATTCCAGTTCATTCCAGTGATTCTACGGCTCTGACAAGGGCGAAGGATCGTGGTCCTCTCTTTCTCCCTAACTTGGGAATACCTGAGGCTCAACGCCAACCCTGCTGAGCCACTCTGCATTTGCCACTGCTGTAGTTCAAGTTTCAAATACTCTGGTTGCAAATAGGCCTCCCCACCCCGTCCCGGACGCTGCGCCCTCACTGTCCTCCCTTGCGCACTCTGCGCAGCCTTTACCGCCCATCTTCTGCCTCTGCAATCCTCCTGAGGACAGGCCCCGAGCGGCCCAAGCCGTGCTGTTCAGGGGCAGTGGTCACTCTGGTGGTGGCGGTCAGCAGGGGCCCCCTTCTGTCATCTCTTTCCCACGGTCTTCTTTCTTTTTCCTCAGAAGCACTCCCCTGCCTCTCGTTGATAAAACACTCAGAAAATTATGTTGAACTGTTTCAAAGATTCAGGAAACTGTGGAGCTAATAAAACAAATTCTATGTAGCCGCCACCTATACTGAATAAAGGTTAACACTTTGCCACCTTCACTTCCGAGTTTTAAATTAACACAGTATTTCGTATATTGCCAAAGCCTCTATTTACTTCTTCCTGGCCCATGACTCCCAAAGACCCTAGAAAAAGCTCTTCATTCCTGGGGTAGGTTTCTCCTTCCCATCAGCATTTTAATGCATTTTGTACATGTGTGTATGCATTCATAACATTATAAAATATTATTTTAGGGATTTAAAAATTAAATGATATCATTTGGTACATAACATATTCCAATTTGATTTCTCCTTTCGAACTTCAGTTTTTCAGAATTTTCCATGTTGACACAATAGATATAATTCATTCGATTTTATAACTACTATAAAGACTACATTTGAGAACTTATCGTATCAAAAAAATATATCCATTTCTTCATTGATAGGCCAATTAGCCACTTTAAATTCCTTCATTTAAAAAAATTTTGTTACTTCTGACTCTGATTCTTACCTTATTTAGCTCTGATGTTGAAGGAAGTAAATTAATATTTGAACTAAAAGACGGGGCAGCACAAAGCCAGGAACAGAGTACAAAGTTATGAACTCTAAAATGGCTGAAAATTTTCTACATTTTTAAATGAGGTTGGTAAAAATGCTGTGACTAGGACCGCAGCAACATTGGGCTCAGGGGTAAGACAAACTGAACTTAAATTTCAGCTCCACTACTTTCTCAGTGTATGAATATCTCTTTAAACCTCTAAAAACCTCTCTAGTCCTCAAACTCCTATGAACAGCTTGCAGAGTTTCTTTGTGTGCTGTTGAAATGAGTCGAGGAAAGCTGATAGCGCGGGTCATCCGGTAGGAGACGGTACTCACCTAGTGGACCTGTTCCGTAGTGGGACCCACGTCTGCCTCCTGGCTGCTGCTCCGTCATCTACTTGCGTGACCAAGGCGGGGTGGGGAGGAAGCGCCTGCAAAGCTCCTCTAACCTTGAATTTCAATGGAAACCCGCACGCCTGCTTCCAAGGCAAGATGGACTTTTTGGTGTATTGAGAATTTTTATTAGTTCGATTAATATAGAATTAACCAACATCTTCTAACAGCATTAATAGTGAGATATAAGGATTGGCTTGAGGTGCATTCTGTAAAAGCAACTCGAACAATTCCACCTCATGAAATGCAGTTGCGAATGGCCTTCTCATGTATATGTTCTAACCCACATACTGATCCGAAGCCTCCATAAGCCCATGCAAACCTGTATTTGAGCCTGCCCCAAAATGAATGTTTCTATCAGGAAACAAAAGCATAAATGCACAGATAAAGGTAGTGAGAGGTCACCAGGTGGGGTGGGGCTTTGTGGCCTGAGGAATTTTGGTGCCTCCATCTTCAATTCTCATAAAAACTGTTCTGTATTCTGCGGTTTGTAAGTAGTAACCCCCCAGACACACAAGGATGCTCCCCAAAGAGGCGAGCTTTGTTCTTGGCCAGGAAAAATGCTGGGGCTAAAGGCAGGACCTCTTCTGGGGCTTTTCCTTTCCGAGCCAGAGGCGGGCAGTAAGCGCTGCTTAGAGACGGCTGCTTCCTCGGCTCGGGAGACAAAGTAGTGGCTGCAGCCGGAGTTGCAGAGAGAGCGATGCGAGACAGGACACCTGGCCCCGGGCAGCCACGCGGGAGGCTCTTCCGCGAGGGGATGTTTTACAGTAGGGACGTCGGCCCTGTGGGTGGGCCGGGCTGTGTGGCCAAAGTCCTCAGACCTCGTGGGTCGCGGACCGCTCACAGGAAGAGATACCATTCTCCTTCTTCTATGCACATTCTGAAATTTTCATTTCTTTTCAGAAAATAAAAGTATATGGGCTTTGGAAAATACTGCAGGTATCTTTTAGGACCTGGTGTCTAATAATAGTTTTGTACTGATTTTCAAAAAATTCGAGCATCATGCGGAGAATTCCTTGGTCCAAATATACCACATTTGCAAGAAAAACTAAGAGAAGGTGCATTTCTACAGTGAGTCAGCTCTCTGAGGATGGCTCTCACACTGTGTGCAGGGCTGCTCAGCGAGGCCGACCAAAGAGGGCTCGCTGAGAACTACGAGATAATGTGGACGGGGCTGGAAGTCTGTTAAGTGAGACAATCTGGACGCTCTTCCTTGCGCTTCCTGGGGGATTGAACCTAGGAACTTCACGTTGAGCTACATCCTCAGTCCTTTCTAAAAAAAAATTGTTTTTAAATTTTGAGACAAGGTGTCTTTAAGTCACTAAGCTGCCCAGGTTGGGCTGGAGTTCACGACCCTCCTGTCTCAGCCTCCCGGGCAGCTAGGATTATAGGTATGCGCCGCCACGCCCAGCTTGAAGACTCATTTTAAGTATGAAGTGTTTCTTAGAGAATTACAACCCTCGTGGTTGATGGATTGCAATAGATTTCTATTTTTTTTAATATATTTCAATAAGATTCTACTTTTCTACATTTTCTAATAGGGACATTTTCACTTTGAAAAATATGCAAAAGTAGTTACTTGTACCTACATATTTCAAATCTCAATAAAAGATTAGTAGATACATTTATAGACTTTTTTTTTTGTGGGTACCGGGGGTGACCTCAGGACCTCGCACACCAGCAGGTGCCCGTGCCACTGCGCGATATCACCGGCCCTTTTTTTGTATGTGGGTTCTGGGAGTTGAACTCGGGCCCTCACGCTTGCCAGGCAGGCACTTATGCCACTGAGCCATCTTACCGGCCCATATAGACTTTTTAAAAGGGAGGTTTCATGAGGCAAATTTTGTATACATTTTCTGGGAAGAAATTTTTGATTTTAAGTATTTTGTGAGTTAATGGGAATTTGTACATCATTCGACATCAGCAATAAAGTGCAGAAACCTAAACATAGAATGCCGAGAATAGAACATGAAAAAGAGGCCTGGAGAGAGAAGAGATTCTTATACAGATGTAAATATCGTTAGCATCACATGATCACTATGTGTGGTGGGTTGACAACTGTTGGTCAACTTGTAACACCCAGCTGAAGTGAATCAGCGTGGTGCTGGGTGTGGAGGGCCACCTGAGGATTGTTGCCAACAACATAAAAAGGAGAACTGGAGAGAAAGAGTTGGTGCTGTTGGTTCTCCTGGAGAAGCTTGTTGCTCTGGCTTTCCTGATAGGAACCTGGCTGTTCTAATCGTCGGAAGAGCTAGGGACCTGGTTGTTGCTGAGGATGGCTGTGGTACTTTTTGGGGGAGCTCTGCCTTACTTTGAGCATCGCTTCCTGGCTCTGGTGCAGATCCCTCAGCCTGCTGGCACAGACTTTCTAGCTTCCACTACTGACCCCTGGGCCTTTCCAGCACAGATCCTTGATATAGACTTGTATGAGACATTGTCGTGGGCTCTGGGCCTCCAGCTGGACTCGTGGGGAGCATTGCCATGGGCTCTAAGTCTTCAGCTGCACTCATGCAGGACATTGCTGTGCAATCCAGGCCCTCAGCTGGATTCCTTGGGTCTCTAGTGTGTGGACAGATTTCCTGCACTCTTTTTGTATTTGACTCTTTGGGTGACTATCATAAAATAATCCTATAAATTATGTGCCCTGTATTGTATTGTTTCCCCTGCAAACCCTGACTACAACACTATGGAATGTTTATATTGTTTAAGATTCACCGAGTAATTGCCATTTTTCTTTTTGCAGATACCTACACCTGTCTTAAAATCTCCGCTGGATGTAAACCTGAGCACCGATGCTTGATCTATTGTAAGTCAGAAAGCCGTGTATGAAAAAAAGTCTTGCATTTTAACCTCTTTTCTGTCTTGACTTTAGAAAAAGATTTAAATTGTAAATACTTAGGAACTGAAAAGGCTTTTTGTTTCTGTAAACAAATATTCTGACCTTGTTCTGAATTGATAAATGGCGTCAGTCTAGCTTTGCTAATTTAAGTCCCCGGAGAGCCTCGTGGACTGCTGCTGGGCTCTCAGTAAATCACTGCCACTGTTGGTGGTAGTGGATACAGGCAATAAAGTAGGGGAGAGGTCTGTTTTCCCCTTCCCGACTTCCATTTCCGGTCGTTGCAGGGAGACACCTATTCATTGGTCTTATGTTGCTTCTGCATCTTGTTGTGATTTGGTCCAAAAACAATAGTTTCTATGTTCAGATAGAAGCAAACCGGAGAGAAGAAAAGAGACACCATTTGGGATTATTGGCAACTTCGAATGTTCAAAACTGAAATCACAAAAGCAAGAGAACAAAGCCTCATCCTAGCTGATTAGCTGATTTAAACAGCAGTTGGTGTTGGCACAAAATTGTCAGCCAGACTGGTAGAAAAATCTCAGGGTCTGGTGACTTTGTCCTCTGTGGGAGGTACTGAATGCATCCCGGTTCCCTTAGACATTTCATACTGGGAGAAAAAGATGAGGACGTGGCCCTGCAGGGGAGGGCAGAGCAGAGGGGCGCACAGCAGCGAGAGGCAGGGTCGCTGGCGAGAGAGGCGCCACCTCTGCACTTCGTGAGGCATTGAAATATCATGTCCTGTGCTACCAAGATGTCTCATCCTGCCTGGATCCAAGCACCTGTGGTTCACAGATTGATGTTTTGAGAGCGAGACCCTAGAAAAGCCAGTTGGAAAAGCACTGGATTTATCTCGAGAGCCTGTGCGGTGCAGGGACCAGGCACAAACCTTCGCCAAACGTTAAGCGTGTGTCTGTCTCTGGCATCGCACGGTGCTTCTCAGGGCACAGAAAAACGACTTCCAAGGGGATTTGCATCCAGCTCTACTGTGTAGTAAGAGTTAAGCCTGCAGTATTTTTATAATTGGTGTTAATTTGCTAGTGAGGCTTATTAGGTGTGATGGCTGTGTCTAGAGGTCCCCCCAAAGCCTCATGCGGTCACAGGTGGGGCTTTTCAGAGGTGGCTGGATCTAGAGTGTGTAACGCTGGGATTGATTCCTGGTGCAATGCTAAGATCAAGGACACTAGGGTTATGGGTGTGAGTGCTACTTGCCCAAAGTAGCCTGGATAAGATAAAAGGGGCAGAAAGATGCTGTTAAGGTCCCTTGTTGCTTTGCTACCTTCTGCCCGCCATGAACTGTTTTCTCCGCTTTGCTGCCCCTCTGCCACCCACCCTGCCTTGGAGCCAGCCGACTATGGACTGAAACCTCTACAGACTCTGAGCTAAATAAACCTTTCCTCCCTTAACTTGTTGGGTGTTGGATATTTTGTCTCAGCAACAAGAAAAGTAACTGAGATATTAGGTTTCTGAGTCTCAGTTCTTCGTCCATGGTCAGGGGAAACTGTAGGGTTTTCTCTGACAAATTCCAATGTGCTAATAGGAATTATTAGCCACACACAGTATGGCTAATGAAGCTCTTTATTCCCTGTTTTATTTTAAATTATTATCTCACACTTTTCGGGGACTCCGAGAAGCCAGACGTTTCGTGTGGACGTGTGTGAGCGCCCTCCTCCCCGGCACAGGGAAGGGCTCTTTCCCTCCCTGCCCTGCTCCGCGAAGTCTTGCAGAGTCAAGCTCCACCTTTATCAGCTTGTTCTGTGGCTTTTGTTCTGGACATTCTCCATCAGTTTTTAAAGGACAGGTTAAAGACTAGGTATTTTTTTTAACTTGTGGGAATTGGACCCATTTCATCTTATTGAACAGTAAAAGCACATAGGTGTGCTTTTGGCACTGTGTCACATGACCGTTCTCTTCCAGGAGCGCGATCTTTCAGAGAGGGCGAGGAGACTGCTGAGGAGGGTTCCAAACTCTTTACGACAAGCTCATGGGATCTGGAAAATCTGAATCTTTGCCTACTGTCGGTGTGAAGCCATTCTGTGCTACTCCTTCGTCGAGATGCAGTAGCCAGCAAACAGCAAGCAAAACGCTGAGTCCTAGAGGAGCTCAGTGGGCAGGAGCAGAGCTGAGCTTTGGGGGGATGCTGGGGCCAGATGGCCCTGCGGGCTCTGCCAAGGCATCCCCAGGACAGCCAAGCCAGCACGGGTTTGATCTGCCTGTTATGTGAGCAGCACCGGGGCAGGGAGTTTTGCTTATTTAGCAAAAGAAATCAGTCCATGATTAAGAAAAAGTAGGACTTTCTAATTGGCCCCTTCCTAGTAGTGGCTGGGCTTTGTGATCACTGCATCTGTGGCTTTCTGTTTATTTGCTCCATTGCTTATTGACAGCGTATTTGCCGTGTGGATGGGATTTGAGGTCCAGCGATCACCCTTGATGGCGCTACTCATTAAATGAGTGTCTGGTAGTGCTAGGCACAGTTAGGGCTCGATGTATAGCAGTGAGCAGGATGGGCATGTCCCCTGCTCTCACAAGGCTTCCGGTACAATAGGGAAATAAAAAGCCACACAAGTAGTTACAGTAATGTATAACGAGGGATATAAAGGAGAGGAAGGTATGTATTTCATGGGTGTACACAGCAGGAGGAGCCTAATGTAATTGGGAGGTCAGGGAAGTTCTATCTGGTGGAAATATGTGTGCTGAAGGAGAAGTTTGCCTGTACAGTGAGGAAATACAGCAGGGACAGTACAGTGGGCCTGGGCCGTGGAAAGGAGAGAGGCTTTGGCACATTTGAGCAGCTGGAGGGTAATGTGGAGCCAGGTTTCCGTCCCCTTTTCTCCCTCCCCACACTGTGGAGGATGAAGCAGGCACGAGGAAGGAGGGGAGAGAGTTTGGGTGGGTTCGGAAATGTACGTTTTGACAAGATGCAGTATGTGATTGGTAATGGGAAAGATGCCTCTGGAAATGCTCCACAGGACCAGGAATTGCCCGAACCAACACGAGTAAAGGACTGGGGTTAGATTAGGGCAAAGTCACCCTGAGGGTCTGGCTGGAAGATAAGGCGAGGGAGAAGCAGCTTGGGAATCGATAGACTATAGAAGCAGCTGAGATAACCAGGAGAGAAGACCTGAGACGAAACTGAAAAACATGGAATTTTGTCAATAGACAGAGGAAGAGGTGTGAGAAGACCGAGGGGAGTCTGGAAAGGGAGGGGAAGGGCAGGAGACTACGAGGTCACAGATGTGGGAGGAAGGGAGCCCTTCAGAGTGGGAGCTTGCTCTGCACGCAGAATTTAAGGGGGTGCCCAGGCCTCAGAAATCAGGTGAACACCCCTGCAGTAATTAAAACCCAAAAGAAGCCACTGCAAAAAATTCACGATGAACAAAAGACCAACATTTTAAATAAAGATGGGATCAGAATTCCTGATTTTTTCCCCTCAAGCTCTAATGTAGCTGACAGGACACTTATACTTCAAAGTTATATATTTTCAAGTTTGATATTTTGTTCACATAAGAAAAGGAGCAATCCGTAGTGTTACATGTGGCTGAGAAGCCAGGCAAGAAATGGGCTGAAATGAGTCCATGACGCTTGGGGACGAGCCGTTGTCATTGGGTCTTCTATCTTCTTTTAATAAATCACAGGGGAAGCTACTTTATCCGTTCTGCAAACGTAATTATCACTGCCAAAGGAGCCAAGTCCTTTTCTCGCTTTGAAGATTGAATATGTATATGCATTTGTATTTGCTATTGTGATAATAAACATGAAGCATAACATTTGCCACCTTGACCATTTTTGTCATGTATGGTTCCACGATGTTGCGTGCATTCAGGTCGTGTCATGGTTGCCACCATCAATCTCTAAATCCTTTCCATTTTATAGTACAGAAACTGCTGTACCCATTAAGATCTTTTTTGATCTAAAAACCTATTTTGTCTGATATTAACAGAGCTGTTCTGCTGTCTTTTGGTTACTGTTTGCATGAAATGTGGCTTTTTATCCTTTGATTATGATCCTATTAGTGTCTTTGGATATGAAGCCAGTTTCTTATAGGTAGCATGCAGTTGGATCATATATTTTTTTTAACCATTCTGCCAATCACTGTTTTCTTTTTTAAATTTTTATTAATCCATGTTTGCAGTATGTAATGATTGCATTCATGGTGGGGAATTGGTACCTGTGCATAACACATCTCAATTCTTTTTTCCCCCTTTCCCTCAACTCCCATTTTTTTTTTTTGCCAGCATCAGATTCATTTATTTATCTTGTAAGTCCTTATAAAGTTAAGTACCATACATATGAGTTGACAGGCCAAAAGCATATAAAACACATAAGAGAATTACACAAATCAAGGTACACTTTTAGATACATTGTCCATGCCAGATCACAGAAACTTTTTTCTCTCCTTCTTTCTATTCTCTGTCTTTTATATTACACTTTATTTATATATTAAGTATTTCATATAAAAGAAGCCACATGATATTTAAGCTTGGGTGTCTGAGTAAGTTCACTTAACATTATGGTCTCAGGTGCATCCAGTTTCCTAACAAATGACTCAAGTTTATCCTTCTTTATAGCAGAGTAGTACTCCATTGTGTATTAATACCACAGTTTCTTTACCCATTCATCTGTTGATGGACATATAGGCTGCTTCCAAGCTCTGTCTTCTTATGTGGAGAATTTAATCCATTCATTTTCTTTTTCAGTGTGGGAGATTGAACCCAGAATAGGTCTTTTTCAGGGATAGTTTATGCTGATTTTTTTTTTTTTTTGAATAGACCATACTTGGCTGTTTCTTTGCATGCCTTGTGATTTTCTTGTTGTTATTGAAATCAGGATATTTTCATTAATAATGTGGTATCTCTGGAAATCAGAGTCTATCCATTGTTGGCTGGGTTTTGTGTGTTTGATTTTTGGATTGTTGTAGGCTTTTTCTGTGCTGAGAACCAGCCTGTGGTGTAAACTTAGGGTCCTTTAGGCCTTTCTGAATCTAGCCTTCCCAGCATGCATGGTGATGTTCTAATTTCCTCCATATACAAAGTTTGTTTTGGGTGTTCTAGTCTTTAATGTCTGGCTCTTAAAAGAGGAAACAAAGAACAATGCACGGGGGAATGTGTATTAGTCCTTACATCCTTGGGAGTCTCTCCGAGGGGGCGGGGAGGCTTACCACGGGGGAGGGAGGTGTAGCAACAGTGACCACATCTCTGCTGCACCCGGGAGATTGAAGCGGAAGTCAGCGGTCAGAGCCCAGGTTCCTGATGTGGTCCTTTCCACTCACCCTGGCTCCCACAGGCTGTGTGTGAGCGGCTGCAGGAGCACATGCGTAGCTGCCCACTCAGAGAAGGGGTGGGAGGAGAGAGGTGGACCTGAAATTGCCTGGAACAAATTGTGACTCATCATCCAAGTCTTCTCCTGGAAGCTGAAAACTTTCAATAGATTAGAATTCCAAAATCATTACATCAGATGTATCGTTCTAGTGTGATTGTTGTGTTGGTGGAGAGAAAGATCAGGGCATTTTCTATTCCTCCATCTACCCAGAATCCTCTCTTACCTAACATCTATTTTAACCTTAGGGTATCTTTCACTTGTCAGCTTTCCCATGGCTGGACACAGTGGCCAACACCCACAACTTAAAAGAGGAGAGGTTTAATTTTACTCACGTTTTAGGGACGTTTAGTCCATGGTCAGCTGGCTCCATGGCAGAAACATCAGGTGGAAAGATGTGGCAGAGCAAAGCTGCTCAATTCATGGTGATGGGAGGCAGAGCAGGGGAACAGTGCCAGAGAGAAAAGGGCCAGGGACCAGATAGAGTACCCATGACCCTTCCAGACCCGCCCAGACTGCACCAATCCCCTGGGTAGATCCCAAAACCAACCAAGTTAACACTCCATCCTAACTGCCACATTGTACCCCTTGTCAACTTCACAACCATATTTAACCCCTCAAACACAATAAGTTAATAATTCTGTCTAACATGAATCGACTATCTTGAGAACAACCAGAACACAATAGTCCCTTCCCACAGTCTCAACTGTTCTAGCACTGCTGAATAGTTCAAGCCCAAGTCTCTTCTGAGACTCCAGGAAAATGCTTGGTTGTGAACTACTGTAAATAAAAAAAAAAGAAAAAGAAAAAGCAAGTTACATAATCCCGAGGTACAGTGGCACAGGGTAAACATTCCCATTCCAAAAGGGAGCAATAAGAGGGTAGAAAAGGACTGGACCAAAGCAAGACAGAAACCTAGCAGGGCAGTCATTAAATCCTGTAGCTCCGTATTTGGTATCTGGGCACACTGTAGTAGAATGTGACTTTCAAAGGGCTTCGGCAGCCCTACTTCTATAGCCTTGCTGGTTGCAGCCCACAAAGCTTCTCTCTTGGCTGCATTTACAGCCTGCAGTTTTCCTTGGTGACTTTCCACATTCCTGGCATCTCTGACTTCCTGGGGTCTTTACTACACTTTGGCTTCATTCCTGCCAGCTTCACCCAGGGACTCCTTCCCCAGCCTCCCAGGTCTTCCTTTGAAATCTGTGTGGAAGCCTCCCTGACCCCACAACTTTTGCATTCTGCAGGAATGACAAACCAGCGTTACAGGGGTGATGCCAAGGTCTGCTGTCAACAGGAATAGGAGCTGGGCTCTTTTGGACTCTGGCTGCAAAAGCCTCTGGTGCCTGGATGGCTGAGTAGAGTGAAATGGATCCTGGGGAACCAATTTTCTAGGAGGTCCGTCTTGAGCAGGGGTCCCAGGGACTCTTTTCTCAAATGAAAGTTTAGAGTTTTGCAACCTTGAGCCTGTGACAGGTGGGGGCTTGCTGGTTTCTGAGATGCCCTCAAGGCATCTTTCTTCTTGTCCCTATACAAAGTAAGTGGCTTCTTTTTAATGGTGTTAATCTCTTCAGCAGCCTCAACTTTGCACATGGTTCCTTCTGGGCCTAAATTTAAGTTTTTCATATTTTCATGTTCTGCCTTTTGCCCCCAGTTCTCACAATAAATCTGGTTAAAGGAAGCCAGCCTGAATGTTGTGCTGACTTTCAATTTCTTCCACCAGATCAATTAGTCTACCACCCTTAACCTCAGTCCCCTGAAAAGTCTCAGGACATGGGCAAAATGTAGACAATGTTTTTGCTATAGTTTAACACACATCTGCTAGTCTAGTTGCCAATGAAGTCTTTTCCACCTAATAGCTCCCAAGCCTGGCCTTTACTGTTTGCATTCTTAGCTGCATTCTTGTCCTCTGAGCTCTGACCAGAATCATCCATCTGCCTCTGCTTACAGCATTCTAGGGCTTCTTTAGCCTGAATCTCCAAGCCTTTCCAAACTCCTCCCAAAACCAGTTCCAAAAGCTTCTAAACAATATTGTCAGGTATAACCATAGCAACAACCCCCATTCCTGGTACCAATTTTCTGTAATAGTCAGAATTCTCATTGCTGGATAAAATACCTAATAGCCACAACATAAAGGAGGATAGGTTTAATTTGGCTCACATTTTAAGTGGACTCAACCTGTGGTCAGCTGGCTAGGTGGCAGAAATGTCATGGTGGAAAGGCATGGCAAAGCAAAGCAGCCAGGAAGTAGAGCAGAGGAGCAGTGCCAGAGATGAAGGAGTGAGGGACCTGACATGGACACCTAGGCCATCTCTCCACATCCCACAGACACAACCAGAAGTTGTGACACCAAACCCGAGACAGATCCCAAAGCCAACTTGATGCCCCACCACAACCACCACATATTAACTTTAAAAGGAAATGAATAATTCCTTAATTTTATGAGTTAATTCTTAGAAGTACTCTGAATTAACCCTAAATCCAGGAGGCAGGCATACATGAGGATCAGAAATATCAGCTGGGAAGCCAAGGAACAGGTGTGACTGGTAGGTGAATCCATGTTTACCTCTGAGAGAAATCAACTATTATTTTTTTTTTTGTAGGTCCTTATATATGTTTAGGAGGCTCTAGGTTATTTTTAAAAATAATTTGCTTTTTTTTATTTTAAAGAGAAGAAAAAACAAAACAAAACAAATAAAAAAAACCCCAAAATTTCAAAACAATATAATAGGAGGGTAACAATGGTTAATATATTACGTATTGTTATCTTTAAGTTAGTTATTCAGGGTACCAGATATCAGCATTCAATTGTCCAAACATTACTGGCACAAACCTTACTCTTCAATGAACTAAGTAAAATTAGTAGTGTATCTATCTTAACCATCTTATATATAAATACAATTTTTTTCTTTTCCCTTCTTTCTTTTCCCCGTTCCCCTATCCCAGTCTCTCTTTCCTTTTGACCAGTTTCTTTTTGATTCACCATATCTATTGTACATTTTGGATCTTATTTACTCTTTCAGTTTCTCATACTAGAGAGACAGTACGATGCTTACACATGTGTGTCTGGTTTATTTCACTTATGAGTATTTTCTCGAGTTGCATCCATTTACCTGTAAAAGTCTCCAGTTTATCCTTCTTTATGGCTGAATAGTACTTCATTGTATAAAAACACCACATCTTTTTTATCCATTCCTCAGTTGATGGGCATTTGGGTTGTTTCCAAGATCTGGCTATTACAAGTACTAAATATAACTCAGTTTTATGCACAATAAAATCCCCAGGTTCCTCTTTAATAAAGATGTTTATCTATGTTCCTTCTCATGTGCTCTGTTGCACTTAAATCAGCTTAGACCTCACCTGGAGATGTCCCCTCCTCTCACTCTGAGATGCCAGTTTACATTCTAATCAAGGTTGGGATACGACAGAAATTTGAAAGTAACTTGTGTTCTAGCCACCTGTTCTAATTTGGGAATTCCAGCCTTACCTCTCAATGTGTCAAAAGATTAATCATATTTACAAGGTAAAAACTTTTCCACTCATATCTCATGAACTTACCCTCTGGCTTTAGGATGAAAAGTCATCCTGGTTTGCCTCAGATTGCCCAGGTTTTAGCACTGAAAATCCTATTTGCTGGAAAACCACTCAGTGCTGAGGAAGCCCAGACAACTGGTCACCCCACTGGCCTGGAACTATTTCCTACTCTCCTTTATGAAAGCCACCCAGTTCTTCCAGGTATAAGACTATCAGGTGACTTTGTTAATTTTGCATGCTCGGTATTGCTAAATTTCCTAACATTCATAGACTACTGGCAGTTTCAAGCAAGAAAGGAGTTAAGAGATCTTGCAACACAACCTTTTCATTTTACAGATGAATAAAATCTCAATTGCGTCGGCAAGATTAAGCTGTCTTTGCTCCACTCTGGCTGCTGCCGTGGAACCAGATTTGTGTAATGTCTTCAAATATCTCCTTCCCCTCTAGTTACAAACAAACCATTATGTTGGAATATCACCTACAGTAACAGGAAAACGTAGCAGTTAGTTAGCTTTAAATTGTCCAGTAATCTTTTTCTAATGCTCCTATTTGCGTCATAGGCATTTTAACCTCCCTGGTGTCTAAAGTTCAGTGTCTCTCACGGATTGTCTGAGTGTGAGAATAAATATGGTCAGGTTAATTAGCATCAGTTTAATAAGATCCCAAAGTAATTTTTTTTGTGTGTGTGGGTACTGGGGGTCGAACTCAAGACCTCGCGCTTGCCAGGCAGGCGCTTATCCCGCTGAGCCATCTCACTGGCCGTCCCAAAGTAATTTTGCACAGTGCTTACTGAGAAAATAGAAATTAAGCTTGATAACTGAGATGATGATGTCTAAAATAGAAGCTATACACGAAAGGAAGAGAAAACACGGTAAAAGTAGAAGGATATTGTATTATATATGATGTAGAGATAAGGTTTCCCCTTCAAAATCTCTCTACCACCCTTAACCTCAGTCCCCTGAAAAGTCTCAGGGCTTTGTTATTTTGCCTTCAAGGAAGTTAGAGCCTTTGTTCTCAAAAACAGACCGACCTTTCTGGGCTTGCGGAGGCTCTGAATATCTGGCTCCCATATTTGGTCATCCTGATTTGGTAGATTTGGACTGGAACTGGAAATCTCTATTTTTAATAAATGTCGAAGGTGGTTCAGATGCACTTGGTCAATGGAGCTATGTCTGGGAACCACTGAGCTAAGTTATTGGAAAAACCTTCCCTATTTTTCACTTCTGGAAAAATATATGTATATAGTGGTCATTCCACAAAGCTTTTGAGATGGCAGATAGCATGCTGCTTCCTTCAAAGGGGAAAATTGAAGAAGGCAAAGCCATATTTTAATGTAAAAATATGAAAAGGCAGTAGCTCTACCCCGTGGTTTCACCTTGAAGAATACTTTCAGGTCCTGAAACAGGACCGCTATAAAGTGCAAGGTTGAATTTCTTTAGGAGACGTGTGGGGCCAAGCAAAACATCTCCTACGTGACCATAATGAAGAGGCAGAGTAGGGATGGCTCCTACAAACTTCCCAGAGTCCAGCATTTTTCAGCTCTAGTCTGACGTGTAGAAATTGTCCAGCCCTAATCAGGTAGAGAAGAAATGGCTGAAGTCACTCATTCATTATCTGTTATGGAAGTACTTCTTAATAAGTGTATGTTTATGTGGCCACATAACATACCCCGAAAAATCCTCTGGGAAACTAACAAGGCCTCAAGTTCTTAATTACTAGAGTGGATTCCCCAGCCCTGTCACCTAATGGTATAGCAGAAGATGTGCTTGGTAATTAACTGGGTGAGCTGTTAAACAGGAATCCTGACCACTTGTGGTCATTGGAGATCCCAGAATACTTTCCTTGTGGCAGCTGGAGTCCTGGATGAATTCCAGCGCTGATAATTCAGTTACACTCTGCCAGCTTCCCTGTACACTTTCAGTCGGACTCTGTTCCTTTTCTATCCTTATATGCGGCGGACTTTGGATGCCATGTTAATAGAGATGTTACTAGAGAACGCCCAGATACCTGCAGTGTACGAACAACTGACCCAAATTCAGGAGTGCGACTCTCAAGATCTGTGCTTGAGACGCATATTTTGTACAAAGGGACAATTACTGTATTGGGTTTGCATCTCAAGGGGCACAGCACTGCTCCTGGAAAATTAATCCTGGTAAACATTTTAGTATCTAATTAAAAATACATATCCTATTAACTTTCAGAAGTCATGTTCCTTTTATGGGAGATGTATTTCTGTAAGCAAAGTAATTAATAAACTATTTTATTAACAAACCAAGTCCATATATTTAATTTAAAAAATCACCAAAAGATGGCTGATACTAGTCATTGGAGTAGAAGTCGTAAGAATAGAGAGACATACTAGGAATCAATTTGTTACCTGGAAATTGCTTGCTACAGAATTTTCCTCATGTATATCATTATAGTTAGTCTGCTCCTAATATTCTGCTGTGTTTTTCCAAAGTAAGGAAGGCAATGTGGTTCTCTTAAGTTTTATTTTGTTATCACAAGTTGTTTTACAATATACATGCTGTTTCTTTTTTAAAAATGAATTTTATTTTGTATGTTTAAGGCATACAATGTTATAAGATGCACATAGAGTAAAATTGTTACTGTAGTGGAATTAACATATTCTTCATCTCATATAGTTATTCATTTTCTTCCCATGACAAGAGCAGCTATAATCTACTCATTTCATAAAAATTCCCAAACACACTATTATTAACTATAATCTTATATTGTACTTTTGATCTTATGATTTGTTCATTCTGAATATTTGCTACTTCATATCCTTTGACCTAAATCCCTCTTTTTTCACCCCTTATTGCTGATTGTGGCAAGTGTTTCATTCTCTCTGTATTTGACTTTTAAAAAAGGATTTCACATGTAAGTGAGGTCAAGCAATACTTTTCTATGTCTGGATTTTCTCATTCAGTATAATGAGCTCCAGCTCTAGCCACATTGTGGTAAATAGCAGCAGCTTCTCCTCTTTTAAAGGCTGAATCACACACACACACACACACACACACACACACACACACACACACACACACACACACGTTTCTTTACCCTTTTTCAAGGATACCTAGGTTTGGTGGATACCCAGGTTTTCACATCTTTACTGTTGGGCGGTGTCGCAATGAACACAGAGTGCAGACATTTCCACAAGGTGGCGATTTCTTTTCCACTGGATGTGTACCCAAAAGAGGGATTGCTGGCTCATATGGTAGCTGTAGTTTTTTCTTTTTTCTTTTCAGCACTGGGAATTGAATTGAGAGCCTTCACACTGAGCTATATCTCCAGCCCTTTTAATTTTTTTCTTTTTTAATTTTGGGACGGGGTTTTGCTAAGTCACTGAGTTGCCCAGGCTGGGCTCAAACTTGTGATCCTCCTGCTTCAGCCTCCCAGAGTGCTGGGATTACAGGCTTGTGCCACCATGCCAGTTGGTAATTCATTTAATTTCTTTAGAAATCTCTGTACAGTTTTCCATATGACTGCACCAGTCTGTGTTACCTCCTACAGTGTTCCATTTCCCAGTCTCACTTGTTATTTCTTGTGTTTCGGTGAGAGCTGTCTGAACAGTGTGTGTCTCTCACACTGGTTTTGATTTGTATTTCTCTGAAGATAGGCAATGTGGAGCACTTTTTCATGTACCTTTGGCCATTTTTAGGTCATCTTTGGAGAAATGTCTACTTAGTTCCTTTGCCCATTTTTAAATTTATGTTTTCTTGTGGTTGAGCTGTATGTGTTCTCTATAAATGTTAGTTATTAACCTCTATTTGATGATATATGGTTCATAAATATTTTTTCCCAATATGTAGGTTGCCTTTTTTTCTTTTTTTTGTGGGTACTGGGAATTGAACTCAGGACCTCGCGCTTGCCAGGCAGGCGCTGTGCCGCTGAGCTACATCCCCAGCCCCCATAGTTATCTTTCAACTTTGTTGATAGTTTCCTTTGGTGTGCAGAAGCCTTCTGGTTCGATGAAGTTCCACTTATTTATTCTTTTCTTTTGCAGCTTGAGCTTTTGATGTGATATTAAAGAAATCATTACCAAAGCCACTGGAACAGGAATAAGTGTAACCACGGAGGTGAAAGATCTGTGCGCTGAAAACTATAAAACATTAACTAGGCTAGGCATGGTGGTGCACTCCTGTAATACTAGCATTCAGGAGGCTGAGGCAGGAGGGTCACCATGAGTTTGAGGCCAGCCTGGGCTACACAGAGTTCAAGGTCAGCCTAAACAACATATGAGAGACCCTGTCTCAAAAAAAAAAAAAATTGCAAGGAACCCCAAAAGACGCTGTTTCTGGGAATTGAAATTCTTTCCAAAGTATTAAATATATGAAATATTATTTTCTCATTGTTGATAACATTCTATTTAAAAATCATTTAATGCATACTGTGTTAGTAAACCAACAAAAGCCTCTTTATTTGATATACTGATCAACTCATAAAAGATATTATTTCATAATGTTTATATTTAGGAAAGCAAAATGTACTTTCCCGTTTATGTGGTTTGTCAACATGTTTGAGAGTAAGTCCAGTCAGAGAATTTTTTTTTTTTGGTTTTTGAGACAGAGTCTTGTTATGTAGTTCAGACTCACCTTAAACTCACTGTGTAGCCCAATTGACCCCAAACTCATAGCGATCCTCCTGCCTCAGTCTCCCGAGTGCTGGGATTACAGTTGTGTGCCACCATGCCAGGCTGCAGATTGTAAACATATACATGGACCTAGGCGCTACCCGTTTGTTTTAATGGTAGACTTCAGACGCCTAAAGAAAAGCAAAAAAGAAGAAACAGTGTATTAGATTGTACTATATTTTATACAGGTTTAAAATGACTCAATGGAATTGTGGCTACCTGAGGCTAATTAATATGTGTTCATCTCCTTTTCCTTTAAAGACTATGAATGAAAGTAAAGAATAATAAATCTTTGTAGCCATAACATCAAAGAGAATGACACAGAGGCCATTATCCTTTGGGAGAGCTTCCACATTATTAGTGTGGTATAGGGGTCTACCCTTGAGATAGATACATGTATGTATACATGATTATACATATAGATGTATAATATATAAAAATATACCGTATTATAGTTTAGAATATTTTCTAATTTTTATTAGTATTTCTTCTTTGACTCATGTGAAATTCAGAAGTTTATTTCCTAATTCTTTTTTTTTTTCTTTTTTTTGTGGGTACCGGGGATCGACCTCAGGACCTCGCGTGCCAGCAAGCACCCGTGCCGCTGAGCGATATCACCGGCCCTTTTTTCGTATGTGGGTACTGAGAGTTGAACTCAGGACCTCGCGCTTGCCAGGCAGGCGCTTACGCCGCTGAGCTATCTCACCGGCCCTATTTCCTAATTCTTAAACATAGTTTCCAGTTATCTTTCTGTTATTAACTCCTATCTTTATTATGGTTGGATATCAAGTACCCTATCTATTCCTTTGGTGGTTTCCCAGAAATTGCAACATGGATATTTCATTCATCAAAGTCTAAAGTAAATTCGTACACTTACCTTTATTTTTCTCTGGGACTGTGCAGGTCTTTAGGAGACCTCCTCCATGTGGCTTTCTCCTGAAGTACATGGCTTTGCTTCATGAACTGATTACTCACTGGATATCACACAGGATGTTTATTCCCATCTATCTGCATCCTTATTATTTATTTTACTCTTTATTTCTTTTGTCCTTTTTAGCATTGTGTCTGGGACTACTTTCTTTCTGACCACAATATGCCTTTTGGAATTTCCTTTACTGAAGATCTATTTGTGGTGAAGTGTCTTTATGTTTGTTTATCTGAAATACATTTATTTTGCCATTATTACTGAAACATTACTGGATACAGAAGTCTAGTTATCACATATTTTCTTTTAGGGTATTAAAGATATTATTTCATAAATTCTGATCTATTTCACTTACAAGAGTGCTGCTCACTTAGTATCCATACCCTCCACTGCACAGGGCTCAGAGGAGCGAGCTGTGGGATATGGGACAGCTTGACTCCATAAGTGTCCAGCCTTTTGGCTTGCCTGGACCACTTTGCATGAAGAGAAATTGTCTTGGGTCACATATAAAATATATAATAGAGTTAATGTGTCTAAGCAACAAAACTTCCTCTATTTTTTATTGTTTTAACTTACTAAACCATTTTACAAAATAGCAAAATTCAAGACGTTCAAGTTTAATAAATAATAAAACGTGTCTGCTTAGTAAGAAAAACAACTGTCTTCACAGGTACGCACAGAGGTAGGTAGTTTGGAATACTGCTGTTGGTATTCATTGCATGTTACTTGCCAAGTTGCACAAGCACACGTGATGTCCGAGACACGCGGCTTTGGCTTGATGGACCGTGTGTAGTGGGTGCAGAAGGTGTGCTTAGCCCTGCACTCTGCCCTCTTCTACATGGTGCTCTGTTGTCACCTGCATAGCCCGTACTTTAACACTGCACAATCGAGTCATGAAAAACATTGCTAACAATCACAATAATATTAAAAGTCTGTGATCTTGTGGGGCCACATTAATAACTGTCCAGGATCACATGTGGCCTGCGGAACATGGATTAGACACACGTGCTTTGCAATCTGATTTGGATTTGATTTGTTATGGAAGGGTAGATAAGGTTTGAAAGAGCAGACAAAGAATCAATTTCAGGGAAGTAGAATGATGTGTCAAAAATGGTGGGGGTCCATCTCACCCCAGAAAGAATGGCTATTAGCAAGAAATCAAACAATACCAAATGCTAGAGGGGCTGTGGGGAAAAAGGAACCCTTCTCCACTGTTGGTGGGAGTGTAGACTGGTGCAGCCACTGTGGAAATCAGTGTGGAAATTCCTCAAAAAACTAGGGTTGGAGGTTCCATTTGAACCAGCTATTCGCCTTCTGGGTATCTTCTCAGAAGAATTAAAAACATTGTACCACAGCGATATATGTGCACCCATGTTTATAGCAGCACAATTTGTAATAGTTAGATCTTGGAAACAACCCAAATGCCCATCAAGTGAGGAATGGATAAAAAAGATGTGGTATTTTTACACAATGGAATACTGCTCAGCTATAAAGTAGGATAAACTGGAGGCTTTTATAGGTAAATGGATGCAACTCAAGACCATACACATAAAATAAAATAAACCAGACGCACATGTGTAAATGTAGTATTGTCTCCCTAGTGTGAGAAGCTGAAAGAGTAAATAAGATCCAAAATGTACAACAGATATTGTAAAACAGGAAGAAACTATTCAAAGGGAAAGAGAAACTGGGATGGGGGAGTGGAAAAAGGAAGGAAGGGAAAAGAAAAATATGTATGTACGTATACATATACAAGATAGTTAGATACACTACTAATTTCACTTAGTTCATTGAAAAGAAAGGTTTGTGCTAATATTGTTTGGACAATTGAATGCCAATATCTTGTACCCTTAGTAACTAATTTAAAGATAACAATATGCAATGTATTAACCATTGTTACCCTCCTATTATGTTGTTTTGAAATTTTATTTTTTCTCTTTAAAATAAAAATTAAAAAAAATGGTGGGGGACAAAGGATTTTTCTGGCAGTGAAACTATTCTGTATGACACAGTAATGGTGGATACCTATCATTATACATTTGCCCAAACCCATAGAAAGTACACCAAGAGTGAACCCTAATGCAAACTTTGGGTGTAATGATATATCAATATATTTTCATTAAGTGTGACAAAGGTATCACTCTCATGTGGGATGTTGCTAGTGGCAGAGGCCATGTATGTATAGTGCCAGAAGGTAAATGGGAACCCTCTATACTTTCTGCTCAATTCTGATGTTCAAATAAAACTGCTCTAAAAATAGTCTATGAAAGAAAATAGTCTATCTTCTGGCTTTCAGCATTGCTGTTGTGAAAGTCAGCCGTCATCCTGTTAATGTTTTCTGGTAATTTCCTTTTCTCTCTGAATGCCTTTGCAATGTAATTGTTGTAACTGCAGGTTCTGAGGTTTGTCATGATGAGTATCTGTTTGAATCTTTAGTTACAGTGTTTGAGATTTGTTTGCCTTGGATATGTAGATTGATATTTTTCATCAGTTCCAGGAACAATTACTTTGATACTTTGAGACAATTTCACATTATTCTTCATGTCTCTTAAACTCTATAGCAGATTTAATCTTTTTGTCCTTACATTTTGCATTTTGAGTAATTTCTTCTCTCCTCAGCTTGGACTAATCTGCAATTAAACTAGGCCACTGAGTTTTTAAAAAACTTTAAAAGATGTTCTGCTTGTTTCTTTTAAAAGTTTATGTCATTTAAAATGTTTTCCTCTTTTCTGCTGCAATTTTCAAGCTTGTCTTTAAACATAGTAAGCCAATTTTTCATATTTGCGTTTGATAATATTTAAAGTTTTTTAATGCTCTTCTTATGCTTATTGTTTTTTACTGTTTTCCTCTCATGCAGGTCTTTTTCTTATTTCTTTTTATCATAGGCTGTTAGTGTATTAAAAGTTTATTTATAGGAATATAAGTTGAGCTATAAGACTACAGTGCCACCCCCAGAGAAGTTTTATACTGGTTCTGCCAGGCAGCAGCAAGTTCCAACCTGGGTTCACCTTAACCATGCTATGGCCGAAGATTCCGTCTTCCCCCAGGTGATAATGCTTCATGCTGCTGTCTGAGGCTTTAGTCCCCGGTAACCTCAGGTTGCTGAGAAGAGCCTTTCCTGTTAGAATCTCCAAAGTGTGTGGCTGCCACTGTATTTCTTTGGGCTGCCAAATGCTATCAGAACAATACTGCTTCCTGGCTATTTTTGATTTGGGCCTGGTAATTGCTTAATATCTTATGATCTTTTTGATGTTTTAAAGAAGACGGAAAAGAATTGATCTAGCAGTTGCAGTCATTTGCAGAGAGAGGGTGGTCTGGAAAATCTTTTGTGCCACTGCTGTGTACTAAAAAGATCGCAACAGAATTCTGGAATCAGGAAGTAGATAGAATAGAGATAGCTGTAGAGCCACATGGTTGGATTCTACTGTTAAATGTTTTCAGAAGAAGATGGAATTATAGAAATTTTACTTACCCCTACATAACCTCACAAAGGATATAGGTTCAGAGATACAGGAAGAAAGGAGGGAAGAAAGAGAGAAAGAAAAGAGATCATGAGATAGTGGGGTTAAAAAAGACTGTGCGACACTTCCAGCCAGTGCCTATGTCCTAGGGAGGGATAAAGAGTTTCATTTCAGAAGAAATCAACTGAGACCTCCACATGCTGGCCGAGGAGTTGTCCCCAAGATGATTCCTCCATACATCTTGCCTACCTACCACAAAGTGAAATGCGTTGATTAAAACACTGCTACTGTATACATAGGACTTCAATTATTTTTTTAACATGTATGTACCTCATGCCAATTTGAACTAGTGACTAAGGAACAGTAGATGATTATCGTAAGTTTGCTTTGACAAGAAAAAAAAATGGAAACAAATAATACAAATCCAAGGAAATTGGAGTAGTACAGAGAACCTCAAAGGATTAAAAACAAAACTAATGATTTAGACAAAAAAGATGATACTTCCATAAAACAGAAGCAGGATAAATTAAATGATGAACAGTAACAAGACAGATCTCTTGCAAAGCAATATAATGCCTGAAAAAAATAAACAGAAAAAAAAAAAGCTCTCTCATATGGTGTAATAAGAAATCAAAGATGTGGAAAATAGGAGATAGGAAAGTAATAAGCAGTGACAGTAACTGTGCATCACCTCGAATGGGTTAAGAGAAGCCTAGAGGGTCAGTGAAGCACAGCTCTGGGTGTGTTTGGATGACTGACTTGTAAACTGTAAGCGGAGGAGGGAAGACCCGCCCTGGATGTGGGTGGCACCAACCAGGAGAAGCCAGGATGGAGTAAAAAGGGAAAGGAGAAGGAAGGCTCCCTTCTTTGCTTCTTCAGAGCTCTGGTCTTCGCCACTGAGTTTGGATGTATGTCTCCAGTTCCTTTATCTTCCAAAGCAGACGCTCCGACTTTCCAACAAGGACTTGCGGCAGACTCTGCAGTGAGCTCAGGGCCTTTGACTTTTGGCCAGATTCTCCCACTCTCCAGGGTGCAGATGGCCGTTTCGTGTTCTTTTAACCCTGACTCCACAGGCGGCCATTGGTTCTTAGTGTGTTTTTTAAATTTTTATTTTTTATTAGTTCATGTTTGTAGTATGTAATGATTACACTCCTTATGGGGATTGTTACATGTACATAACACATCTTCATTCTTTTTCTATCTCTTTCTCCTCTCTCCCCCTTCCATTTCTTTGTCCTCTTTCCATTTGAGAAAGATCTATTTCCTATTATCTACCTTTTCTTTTGCTCTTTTTTTATAATTTGAGTTTCTCATAAAAGAGAAACTGTGTGATATTTAAGCTTGTGTGTCTGATTTTTTTCACTTAACATTTGGTTTCAAGGTGTATGCATTTTCCTATAAATGACACAAGTTTATCATTCTTTATGGCAGAGTAGTACTCCATTGTGTATAAATACCTCGTTTCCTTTATTGCAGGTGACCATCATAAGCCTACTTTGTAAATTCTTTATATATTTTATATTAAATCTGTTCCTCTAGTGAACTCTAATGGATACATAAACTAAAGGAGTTTACATAAACTATTAGGTTTTCTAGAAGATTATATATAGAGGGAATGGAGAGGAAAAATTTATGAAATATGTAATATAGGAGGTAAAATGGAGCATGTTTCAAGACCAAAAGGGTACTCTGAACTCTTTATAAAATAAGTGAAAAAGGCCCCTATCAAGGCACATAACTATTACATTGCAATTTCCTAGGGAAAAAAAGAAAATGTTTCCAAAGAGAACACCTAGCTTACTTTCAAAATGGAAACACTGAGAATCATTAAATTTCTCAAATAAACTCTAATTATTAGGAGAAAATAGAGGAATAGTCCCAAAACTTGACAGAAAATTAATTCAGACCTAGAGTTCTATGCACAGCCAAACTGTGAATAAAAGCAGGCAGAATACCCAAGAGCACAGGCATGTGCACCGGAACAGGCCGGAATCTGGGGTTGGGAAGACATGCGCAGTAGCAAACCAGGATGTAAATTATTTCTGCTCTAGAGGCACAAAACAACCTAAGCAACCCCAAGATCATAGATAATAGTAAATTTTAGTATCGTAACTAGGACGTTTAAGTTTTGAGTATTTATTTGTTTCATTTTTAATATACTTTATTTCATTGTAAACTTGTGCAATGTTTAATAATGGCTGTGTTTAACGAATGGGCTGTGAAATTCCTGAAGCAGTTAGCTCCTACACCTTGGCACAAGCAGGCTCCAACCTAGCGCTGGACATTGCTGTATCTGGTAGCTTGTGGGAAACTTGGTTGGAAGTGGGATGAAATAGATAAATTTTCTTTTCTCGTAGCATAAAGCAAAAATATAGTAATTAAATTGAAAAATTTAACATTGTTCTAATGATTTTTATGCAATCAGTAAATTATTTAAATATAGGGAGAAGGATGGGAGGCTGGGTGTTGGACAGGACAGAGCTTTGTTTCATATTGAACCCTGAATATGTACTGATATAAAAAATTAACACAAGTAAAATAACTATATGTTAAACAGTAGTTTAATAATATATGCATTTTAAATAGTGTGAGATGAGTTTCCTCCTCACTTTCTCCTTTTTTCATTCACTCTTCTATTTTATCAGCAAAGAGAATAATCCAATTTACTAAAGATTTTTTTGCATCCAATCATTTTATGCATCAAATTGTTATAACTTTTGGATGTTAAAGAATTTTCTAATTTTTGATGAGAGTATCAGTCAGATACATTCGCGATGTTTCCATTTGGCTGGCTGAGTTCTGCTTCCTCCTGGCGGGCTCTGAGCTCCCACAGCTCAGGCCGAGTTGGTGCACAGGGATTTTATTTAGGTGTGGAACCCCGCGTGTTGCTGTGCCCTGTTTTCACTTCCTAGTGTGTTTACGTGGATCGTGGTGGCCCTTCCACACCGTTTCCCAGGGCTACGCAAAGGGTCTGGTAATGTGGTAAGTGTGTGTGTGTGTGTGTGTGTGAAGTTAACTAAAAAGGAAAGGAAATGAAACTTTGCCAGCATCTCATCTGCACATTGAAACAGGACAACCTGTCAGATGATCAAGTCCCTTCGTGGTCCATGAGAGACCATGGGGTAACAATACCGGTGCTCCAGAGTATTGAGTGGTTAGCAGCAAGACCCACATTTGTCTTTGGTTAACTTCCGGCGTGTTGTGATGTTTTTCTACTTATATTTATCTGGTAATAGACTGATTAATTGTGTAGTTTCTAGTATGGGCAAATGGTTTAAAATATTTCAGGAAAGAAATCAGATAGCAAAGAATAATAATTGCATGTACAAGAGAACAATAACAAGAAGGCCAAACTATTATTTTTATTCTTAGTGCAAACACTTTTAAAAGTCACATCATGTAATAAAAATAATGCATTTAAACTGGGTGTGGTGGTGCACACCTGTAATCCCAGCACTTGGGAGGCTGAGGCAGGAGGATCGCTGTGAGTTCAAGGCCAGCCTGGGCTACATAGTAAGTTCAAGGCCTGCCTGAACTATATAGTGAAACCCTGTCTCAGAAAAAAAAATTCAGTTAATCAGATCTGATAATAATTTGGCCAAAATGATTCAAAATTACTGAAATGACGATTCTTTGAAATATAGATTAATAGCCCATTGAATAATATATTTCATGTTATATATTATGTTATATGACTTTAGTTACAGTATTAAAGGCATTAAATTATCAAGATATTTATACACTAAGCATCTGAAAAGGACAAAGTCAGATTTTGTGGAACTTGAAACTGAACTGCTTTGGGGGCTTATTAAAGAGGGAAAAAATACAAAATTGAAAGTGCAAAATCAGATAGACATTTATTTAGAATGAGGAAAGTAATCACAACAGATTACTCATTCTAAAAGGCAGGAAGCACCACAAAATATGAGTCTCAAAAGCTGAGGTAATATTTTGGTAAGTGCCTGGTGACCAGCCACTACGATACTTTTCCCATAGTTTTAGCTGCATCTTCATACGATAAGCAATTTTCTAAAGATAGATAATTTGTACTTCCTTTGGCATGAGTGGTCAAAATTTGTTTTATATATTGAAAATAATTTGACACTACTAATGTTATACAGAGTTTTAGGATTGTTCTCAAATTTGGGAAAAACTTTGTGGTGTTTATATACAAGCTGTAAGTTTTTGTGATATTTCTACTTTATCGTGCAAAGCTGACTTTATGTGCCCTTGGAACCAGCAGTGCTAGTTAATCTGAGGAAATTTAAGTGTGTTTAAAACTGCTATGAGGCTATAGTGAGCCACATATTTGTATAATTAATATATATTACATTATATATTTTGGCTTACTGATAACTGTTCAGGGAATCTGTGATAGGAACATTGGTTCTTTATTTTTCTATGTTGGTGGCAATTTCGTGGGACGTCTTGCCCGAGCTGCTAGATTTCACTAGGACAAGATACGGAGCACACAGTAAGAAGTGCTCTGTCGGCTGCGATACACGAGACTCATTCATTGGCTGTGTTGTTGTTAGAGGCCTGTGCCTCACAAACAGGGTTTGTGATAAATTCTGCTTCACATGATTGCATTACAAATAAACCTAAAAAATGTATGATTTATTTAAAATCGAGCCTGTTGATAGTAGAGAATTTTCTCCCATGCTTATCGTTTTACCCATGTGATGGCTAGAAGAATATCCCACACGTCAGCTTTCGGTTCCATAATTTCAAACTTTGCTTCTCTTCCCCTTCCGCATACTTTCGGTCCTACACGCATCCCTAAAATGAGACTCTGTCCCCACGTCAGGGACCCTGTCGTAGTAGTTCCTGCTCCGTCTTGGAACGTCCCTTCCGGTTTGCCAACATCTCTCTCTTCAAGGGTTCCTTCTTCAGACCCCCTTACTCTTCAGTCTCCCTGGGCCTCTCACTGTGTTGAACGAATAGCAGTTACTCTTTCAGGGTGTTTTTAGCTCTAAGGGATGTCGTACCTAAGGCCCCTCTTTTACTTTATAATTAATTTGTCCTAATGCATACAGGTCTCGATTTTGCAGCTTCTCAAAGGTAAACGCCTCAAACTCTGTATCCTCCACTGAGCCTAACGTAAGTCTATGCAAATAATAGGTCCTCTGTGACTATTTGGGGATCTGGCCTCTTTTGGGAAGATCAGGGTGAGGCGGGCTATCCGCAGCGGTGGAAGCAGCCTTCCTTTCCTGGGGCTCAGTGGGGGACAATTCCCCCCGCGCCTCTCCCCTGTGCGGAGAATGCAGTCTCCATTCTGAAGCTCAAGTAAGGGGTGTGTGCCAGGATCTCAAGTATGACTCTCGAGGGCAAAAATGACATTATTTAGAGTCACATCACAATAAACGTAGTCTCTTTTTTTTTTTCCTTTGTGGGTACCGGGGGTCGACCTCAGGACCTCGCGCAACAGCAGGCACCCGCACCGCTGAGCGATATTACCGGCCCTTTTTTCCCTATGTGAGTACCGGGAGTCGAACTCAGGACCTCGTGCAACAGCAGGCGCCCGTACCGCTGAGCGATATCACCAGCTTTTTTTTTCATATGTGGGTTGCGGGAGTCGAACTCGGGCCCGCGTGCTTGCCAGGCAGGCGCTTATGCCGCTGAGCCATCTCACCGGCCCTGAGTGTGGTTTCTTTCCAAACTAGATAATTTCGTCTTCCACACAACTCCCTGTTCTGCCTTGTGCCCTGTAAGATCACTACGCTAGAAGCAGCAGATGGGGGTGTGTCTGCCCATCTCGTGCTAAGCCGACATTTCTGCAGAAAGAAAACAAGTTGATAAGAACTCCTGCTTCCTTTTAAGAAACCCTGCGGCCGGGGCCGGTGAGATGGCTCAGCGGCGTAAGCGCCTGTCTTGCAAGCGCGAGGGCCCGAGTTCGACTCCCGGAACCCACATACGAAAAAGGGGCCGGTGATATCGCTCAGCGGCACGGGTGCCTGTTGGCGCGCGAGGTCCTGAGGTCGACCCCCCCGGTACCCACAAAAAAAAAAAAAAACCCTGCGGCCGCCCTTTTTTTTTTTTTTGTGGGTACCCGGGCTCGACCTCAGGACCTCGCGCGCCAGCAGGCGCCCATGCCGCTGAGCGATGTCACCGGCCCCTTTTTCGTATGTGGGTTCCGGGAGTCGAACTCGGGCCCTCGCGCTTGCCGGGCAGGCGCTTAAGCCGCTGAGCCATCTCACCGGCCCTTGCGGCCACCCTTTGCGCGTCTCTCTGAAGTGCGCTTTCCCTGCCCTCCGAAGACGTCTGTTCTTTTCCAACGGCAGAGGTCGGCCTTGCTCAGCAGAGCTCCGGGATCAGGCGCTCACTCTCCTGGGAGGGGAGTCGGCTGACACCTGTGTGACCCAGGCAGATGACTGCAGAGCCGGTGTCTGTGCCGCGGCTGGGTTTGTGAGATCGGCCCGCTTCTCAGGGTCCTAATCAGCCGCCAATCGGAGAGAAAAGCTCCGAAGCAGCGGCCCTGCGCCTGCACTTACTGTGGGGAAATACATGCAAACTCCTTGGGTTAAAGATAAGAACGTATACTTTGAGAATGAGAAGCTCTATTAAAATAGGATTATTAACCTCGGTGAAGTGCGTTACTGATCCTGTCATGATGCCAGACAGAATAACACTGATCGGTGACAGTGCAGAGCGCTGGGACACGGAGCGACACGCCGGCTGGGGCCAGGCTGGTTCCACTTGGACAGCAGGGAGCGGAAGGAGCCAGAGCCTACGCTAATCTGAGCGTGGCTGAGTCCTGAGCCCGTGAGATCGGGACGAGCTCTACCCTGTGCCGCCCACATTTTCCCGTCTGTATCCATCTCCCCCGTGTTATCAGACGCTCCAGATGGAGCTTCCTGCGCACTTGCTAATTATTATTATTATTTTTATCTCTTCGCCCATAATGTCTCCAAGTCTTCTGGCACTGCGACTGTTGTCTTTGTTGGAAAGAGATGATAGCCTTCTGAAGTGGCGAGGTGACATTTCTCTGTGAGCTCTCTGGAGCGATGTGAATACTATTTAAGTTTTCAAAAAATAATAATTATGTCCTGACACTTTAAAAAAGTGAATTTCTTTGTAATTAGTTCTAGTGTTTAGGATTGCTTTGAAATTCACTAGGTTCATCCTTTAAACGATGAGAAAAGATCCAGCTTGTTTTTCTTGTTTGGGACACTTTGGGATGAACAGTACTATAGAAATGCAAGCTATTATTAATCCACCCCTCTCCAGACGCATGCCGTGGGCGCTCTGAAATGTGTATCAGCTGACAGTGAGTCTCGGCTCAATGGAAACAGCAAAATTATTTCTAAATTTGCCCAAAGCCTGTCTGTTTCCGTGGAAATAGAAGCGGCATCCTGTGCCTGAAGCCCATATTGGTTTTAGTGGTCAGGGCGGCCTCAGCTGGGTGGACACTACCTTCCAGACCATACTTATGCTTTTCCCTAAGTGTTTTGTGGCAAGGGTGGGGAGTGGATGCAGGTGATGGCTAGAGAAGTCACACAGATTTCCTCCAAAGCCTTGCATTCCATAGTGGGACCTTGGTAACTTAGATCTCTTGCAGCTGGACACTGACACTGGATGGCAAGAAGAGAAAACCAGCAGGTCTCGTCCTGTGGCATTACCAGCTCCGTTCCTAACTGGAAGTTTTGAATAGCACTTCCTTTCCCCACAGCTAACATTGACTGGCCCTGCACTATCGGAAGTCATGGTCACTGCTCTTGTTGTCCCTGTGGGATGAGGACCTGCATGTGTGTCCATGGCGCAGGCTGCTGCACCTGCAAGACAGAGCCACAGCTCCAGGGGACTGCGGGGAACTTGGGGAACCAGAAGTCTGAACACCAAAGGAACGGACGGTTACCGTACCTGCATTCACTGAACTTCCATTTTTACTAGAGTGAGATTTACAGCAATTTGGGGCATTTTCATTAAAATTTAGAACTGAGTGATAGCACTAAGCCTTTTTTACCTCCTGCCCCTGAGCCCCTTGGGGAATTTTAGGCACCTTAGATCAGCGGCATAAGAGGCCTTGAGACATCTTCTCCAGGTCCTGCTTGGATCCTAGTTCCAAAATGGCTCTGTGAGGCTAAAGCTTTACCATGTGTTTGTTATCTCTTCTAGAGACTCAGTGGTTCAAACAGTAATCACTTGTTTGTTTGTGATTCTTTCGTCTGGCCATGACTCTGCCAGCACAGTGAGACTCTGTCCCCTGGTCCACTTCTAAGACGGCTCATGCACAGCCCAGCCTTGGCTGCCCAGCTGGCAGGCGGAGTCCCAGCTCTTCTCCCCGTGACCTCCCCCTGTGGCCGATCTGGGCTTCCTCAGAGCAAGGTGGGCCAGGGAAGTCAGGTTTCTTACACTGTGGCCACATGCACCAGGATGCGAAGGTGGGAGCCGCAGACCTCAGGCCTCCTCTTGAAGTGAGGACAGCGTCAGGCCGCTTGGTCAGGAGAGGCCGTGTGGTGCGGGCAGCTCTCTGTGCTGTCATCGCCCTGGTTCTCGGAGCCGTCCCTGCCCAGACATCTCACTCGGCATTCCCACTGCTCGAAGTTTTAGGAACCGGCCTTCCTCCTGCTCAAACTTCCAAGGACTGAATTCCTTCTTTCCAAACTTTGCCCTCTTGGCAGCCACCAAACGCCTTGCTGCCTTCCCAGCATCCCCACCGCGTCCCTGGTGAAGTGTCCTAGAGGTCACCGCCCAGCCTGCCGGCCTCACCGCGCTCCTGACCCACACACCGAGGCCTCCCCAGTGCCGAGGAGTGTGGGGAACAGCGAGACCCACATGAATCTTCTTCCTGAAAGGTGGTTTTGCTTGAAAATATAGATGAAAGAGCTCTCATTGCAAACATTATTTTTATATAAAAGCTTTTACACACATAAAAGTTAACGTGAGAGCCCAGTGGTGAGTGGTAGGCATGGCCTCAGAAGGCCAGCGAGCTCCATCTCCTCTGTGTGCTCTTGCGGACCAGCTGCCAAGGCCTCCTGCTGATGGGGAGACATGGCGGGCACCGTGGCCAGGGCCTGCTGGGGACCACAGGTGCTGTGGGTCCCTCACTGAGCCCGGTGCACCTTTAAGTCATTGTAGAGTAATGGGGTGCTCTTTAATGTGTCTCAGATCTTAGCCCAAGTCCCATGGTGGTTATTTATTCTCTAATTTATTTATTATTTCTTTAATGACAAAACTATATATACTTGTGTACAATATGATGTTTTGAAATATGTATATATTATGGGATGACTAAATCAAGTTAATTAACATATGCATTACCTCACACACATACTTATTTTTTGAGATGGGAACACTTAAAATCTATTCTTTTAGCAAATTCCAAGAATACATACATAATTATTAACTATGACCATGTGCAGTGGATTTCTTGAACATATCCCTCCTACCTGATGGTTCCTGTCCACCCACACACCCCAGCCCCTGCCCCTGGTAACTACCATTCTATCCCTGCTTCTGTAAGAAGATGCTACATTTACATGAGGTCATGCACACCCCACGGTGTTTACATTCTGTCCCACCTTCAGAGCACCCCAAAGGTGAACACAGCACTTCTTGTCGTCCTTGAGTTCTTGAGTCCCAGGCCAGCTAATATCCTTAAAGAAAGTCGTGTTTTGGGCTCAGTGGAGATGTTCAGCACTTTCGGAGTTATTCTGGTTCAGTTTTCCATGCCCACTCCCAGTACTTCTTTCCTAGTGCTGCAGAGAGAATTAGAGAAACCATAAGATTTTGAAGCTTCTCTCACCTCTCGTCTTGTCCCTTTGACTGGGCAGCCTTCGAGCCTGGCCCAGCCAGCCTGTGAGCTCAGGTGGGTATTGAAAACCCAGCGTTAGTGCTTCTGCGTCCAGCGTTCGTCTCGCCTCAGGTCCTTTAGCTGGGAGCCGTGGGCTGGGGAACTCCGTCCTGAGCACGTGCTTGGTGACCCACAGAGCCGCTGCGAGCCCGCTGACCTACAGAGGAACACTGAGGCACAGCTGGGCGGTTTTCTCGCTATTTTTCTATGGGAATGTATGTTTTGAGAGAGAGAGAGAGGGAGGGAGGGAGGAGGAGGAGAGAGAGAGACAGAGAGAGAGAGGAGTCTACCTGCTACCTGTAATGGGTTAAAGCAGAGCTGATTATTCAGAAAAAAGCAGTAGAGGTGAATAAAAGGGCTGCAGCTGAGGTTGGTGTAAATGCAGGGAACACTCTCCCCTTTCCTTGTTTGTTCTACTCAAGGCCCACAGGTGAAGGGTTGCTGCAGTAGTTTCCCTTGTCAAGCACTCAAATTTTTTCTTTTTTGTACCAGGAATCGAACTCAGGACCTTGCCAGGCAGGCGCTGTGCCGCTGAGCTATATCCCCAGTCCATAAGCACTGTCATGAAATAGCCCCTATCCTCTGTGGGTGAAGGTGGCTCCCGATACACGGAGAAACACCCTGAGGATTTGTTTCTTTGTTGGTAGTAGTACTGAATAAAAAGATCCTGATATAAAGTAGGAACGCTCCATGGATGTGTTTTCCGTACTCACTTTTATGTAACAGTGTCGCAGCGGGGCCCCAAAGGATTGACTTCATGCATTTTGTCCATGTGTCCTGGGAATGACGAAGCAGGTAGTTAAATTGATTAATGGAGAGAATGTTTATTTTCCACTTTGAATAAAATGAAGTCAGACGGGTCAATAAATGAACTCTGTGGAGGCCACTGTTATCACCTCTATTAAAATATTAACACTGTGTGTTTTGTGGCTGCCTCATTAATCAGTTTTTTCATATTAAGTTAGTTTTCGGGCTGAGTTCTTTTGCAGGTGACAGTCACATCAGATGATGGTCATGCTCGGTGTTAACTTTCTTGCAACACTCTAGGTGGGGTCCACGGAAACAACCGTCCTCAAGAGGGAAAGGTTGCAACCCAAAGCACACCAAGCCCTTTCATCTCTCAGCTTGAGAAATCCCTGCATTGTTAAATCTCGCTCAACTGATATTATCTCCGAGGATCTGTACAGTCACTGAGCAAAGTTCTCATACGAGCTAATCTCAGGGTTCACAGATTATCCAAACACCATTTCTCTTCTGGGCTGACTCTATCCTTCCACCTTTGTCATAGTGACCCACCTGCCCCTGCCAGTAAAACTGGATTTTCTATTTGGCAGAAGAGAAAGAAGCTGGTGGATTTGTTGGGGTACAGGTGAGGAATCAATGACTCAATGATCTGTCTTTATTTGACCACGAGGGTTCATCTACTTGGGAGGGCAATAATGATTAATCTAGGTCATCAAGCCCAACTGCCGTATGTGAGTGTGTGTTTCTAACTTTTATTAAACATTTTCACAGCTTACTACCCACACTGGCCCCTTGAGCCACTAACAACACCTGCCTTGCCCTGTGCCTGAAGACTGAGGTGGGGCCACTCGTTTGCACCGTAGGACCCTGGCTTGGGCTCACTGGGCCAGCTTACACCTTTGAGGAGCCCAGGAAGCGATGGCCCAGGTTAGAGAGGCTCCAGGCGCAGCCTCTGGCAGATGAGAGTGACCCAGGCCAATCTTTCGGGGTGCTCTAGTCCATTCCTTGATCTCTGTCCCTGAGGGTGTTTTTTTTTTTCTTTTTGCCAGAGCCACATAGGACACTCTGGCCAGGCACATACAAAACTGCTTTTTTTTCGGTGTAGTCAAAGTTTTGATTTTCTGTTTCCAGCATCTTCCTTTTCTTGGATTTTCTAGTGAGACTATTTTAAAATGGGTTGTTTTGAGCACATCACAGCATCTATTGGGAAGCAATAAAATTGCTATTGACTTCGTAATTTATATCTTTGACTTTGACGTCTGTGATTTCTAGACTTCTGTATTTAAATTAGATTTGTAACAGGCATCACACACTGTGTTGATTTTTTCCCCTCGAAAGCTGCCCCTCACCATTGCCCAAGCCTGCACCCTCTCATTCAATTTATATTCCAGTAAGTTGCTTGGACTCCAAACAGGGGACTTACAGTTGATGCCTCTCCCCCTCACTTATGGTTGATTCCTCTGCCTTGCTCACAGCAAAATATGTATCCAGCATTGCCAATTTTCACCACTGCTACTGGTATCCCTGTGGTTCAGACACTGCTGCCAACTCCTAAACTTCCACTTCATCGCCTTGAGAATAATTCCACAGCTGCTGCCATCAGGCCACTTGCTTGCTCGAAACCCTTGAGCGACACCCGGCGGCATTTAAAACTGTGTCCACAGGCCCTTGTGGTCTGTTATGGCTCGTTTTCTTCTATTCCTTGCCTCATTTGTGTTAATGAGCTACTCTGCCTCAGAATTTCCAGTATTTCCCCATCTCTGAGCTTGAAACTTACTCTACTGTCCCTCTTCTCTTAGACCTTCACCTGCCTTGATCTCTCACCTGCCACTTGGGTCGTTCTCCCTGCAAATGTCTTCTCCCTTCAGAAATCTCTTCTTATCCACAAATAAATAAGTTTTAAAACTTTTAAAAAGTATTTTGTATTCCCTACTGGGAAAAAATTCCAAACAATGAGTACCTGTAGTTGATGGAAGTTTCCTTTCTCCTCCCTATAGGGAGGCCAGGTCTTGGTCAAGAAGGAGATAGGAAACTTCATCACCTACAGGCACTCATTGTCTCACCCCCAGACCTGCTGCACAAGGCCTCTGGGAGACCCGTGGCAGCGGCAGGACGAGCTCTAGGGCAGCGCTTTCCATGAGTTGGCAGGGTTTCTGTGTGGATGCTGGGGTCGAATCAGGGAATCACAGAACCTTAGGATTGGAAAGGACTTTAGAGGTCACCCAGCCTGCCCCCAACGATGCTCTTCCTTCTTCTTTCTTGCTTTCTCCCCAAACAGTGACAGGGGAATTGCCAGGTGTGAGGCAGCACCCTTTCCATGTTAGAAACAGCTCAGAGTCTTGGAAAGCTTTCCTTACTGTTGCATCAGTATCTCTCTTTGGCTAAAGTTCACTCCTTTGGCCTCTGTCAGGTTCTTCTGGGACCCCGTGGAACAAGTCTAGCGTGGCAAAGACAGCTAGGCTGCAATCCTCTAGCAGTTAAGTCCCTGAGGTCCACAGGAGAAATAGCCTCGGAGCATTGACGCTGACATGGAAGGAAGCATCACACCAGGAGGGTGTGACCAGCAGGGGGTCACACCAGGAGGCATGATTCTCTCTTGGGTGTTCTTACTATTAATTCTTAAGAAGATGTCATGGAGACACCTTTTATTGTTGTTATTATTTGCTTAAAACCAAGGGAGTAAAAATACATTCAACCCTAGGAAATTATAAGGAAAGCCCCCAAATTATTGGGAAAACCTCCAAATGATAGGGGCCTTTTTTGAGCCTCTTTCTAATATGATTTTGAAGCCTTGGTTCAGAAAGGTCACAGAAACACAACAACTCTTCTTTAGCAGGGAGAAGAGGTTATACAGGTTGGTTTTTTTGTTTGTTTTGTTTTTGTTTTTAAACAGGGGTCTCGCTATGTGGTCCAGGCTGGCCTTGAACTCACGGTGATCCTCCTGCCTCAGCCTCCCAATGCTGGGATTACAGGTATGTGCCACAATGCCCAGCTTGTACAGGTCGTTTATGAAAACATTCATGTGATAGCATTCAAATCCTTCAGCTATTGGATCAAACGAGAGAATATTTCTGTAAACATCTATGGATGTGAACTTGAAATGTTATAGCCATCCTTAGGTATGGAGGAATTTCTACTGTTTCTCCACACTTGCTTGTCCAACAAAGCACCAGTCACATATTGGGTGGGGTGAGGGGAGCTGTGTTTTCATTTTTCCATTCAAAGCTTAGCTTGGAACTGGCTTTGTCAGTTCTTCTGATGGGTTTGGGTCAGATTCCCTGGTCACTAATGGCTTCTCTCAACCTAGTACTTCAAAAACACAAGTGGGCCAGAGGTTTCCTGGCCTACATTCAATGATGGCATTATTTTTTTATTCATCAAATGGAACCCTAAGTCCAATCAGCCATCTGGCTTAACTTAATTTCCTATCAATCCAGTGTGCATTCTTATTATATATTAATATACGTACTTACAAATACACATCAGTACTGGTAGTATATGTTCATAGACCAGTTTAATGATTTAGTACCCCTTCAATTTTGTGGCTGGACAGAGAATATGTTGTCAGTATTGGGTATTATTATGGGAATAAACGTTGGTCCACGAAAACCCTCGGCGTGTAAAAGTGAAGAGTTTCTGTATTTAGCGGTGTTGCCCAGGGAAACACAGTATCTGGCAACTGGGGAGGGAGAGGTAGCGGCCAGGTTCTGGGAGAAACAAGACCCGTGTGATAAGTCGTGGCCGGGGAACACGCATTCTCTCAGGGGGCGGTGTGCACGTCCCCGAGCTTTGAGAGCTGAGGCCAGAGCTGGCGGTGTGTGAACACCCGGATTCCCCCATGCACTGGCACAGAACAGAGCGGGTAAAGACTGAGCGCCTTTTTAGTCAGCAGAAGGGAAATGAAAGCTCAGTTAAGTGTGTTACCTAAATGGATAGGTAAATCCAATCCACAAAATGCTCTAAAGTTCCTACCGTTCTGTACGACAAGCAGAAAAGATGATTTAAAAAACGAAATCCTCTGTCTTCCCCCACCAGCGGCATCCAAATAGCAAGCTCTTCGGATAACAGGAGAGTGCTATGGGTGTGTGACCCGATTGGCCCTCACCCGTCCTGGGTGCTGAGTGTCCCAGGACCACCCCCGGCTCCGCCCTCCCATCGCCTTCCAGCAGCTTCTATCTCCTAAGTCTAAAGGAATCTAGGGATGAGGATGGAGGGTTAAGGTACGGTCAGGAGTGTTGAGGGGAAATATTTTGCTGTTTGACAACTCCTGCCATGAATTGTTCTCAGGTGATTTTATTTCGTTTGTGGCTGTGAGGGGATGAGGAGTCACGCACTGGTCAAAACAGTAGCTGCTAGCCACGTGTGGATATCTATATTTACATTTAAGGTAATTCAAGTGAAATTAAAATTTCAGTTCTTTAGTCATACTAGCCACAGCGCTAATATTGAAATAGCCACACAGATGGTGAATATTTGCAGTGTTTCCACCATCCCAGGACGTCCTACTGGTCAGCACTGGGTGTGTCGAGAGCCCAGCTTGCTGCCTGTGCCTGCCATTTCCCCATGCATCCTCTAGAACTACGGGCAATCGTGGCTGCTAGCATTTTTGTGTTTAAATATTACCTGTATCATTCCTTCCTTTTCTTCCCTCAGACACACACACACACACACACACACCCCATGCACACATTACGCACACACACAGAGATGTGCACACTTTCTCTAGCATCGGGAAGAACAAGTAAACTGAGCCTAAAGCGAGTTTGTTTGGGTTTAGTCAGCTTTAGATATGTGGACTAGAAAGAGGGCCTCTCTATCATGCTTAAGTTGAATCAATAAAAAATTAGGAATTGTTTGAAAATATATAAAGGATTCAAATAGAAATATGCTAAATCTTAGAAGGCATGACTAGCATTTTCTGGGTGTTGAATTTAACACAGGCCTTCCTAATAACAAACATCTTACTCTAGCAGCAAGCGAGCTCCTCTAAAGGATGGATTTTTTTTTTGTGGGTACCGGGGGTCGACCTCAGGACCTCGTATGTAAGGGATGGATTTTATGGCTCACCGAGCCGCTCTCTCGAGCCCTGGCTGGTGGTGGATAGGCAGGGTGGCGGCTAGACTGGGGTGTTTCTTTTGTCCAAGGTGACCTCTGATGGACTCTTCATTTTCTCCCTGTGGTGTAGCCATTGTCCTCTGAGTGTTTGTGACCAGCGCCCTCTTTCTCCATGTCAACTGTTCTCTCCTCTGCTTCACATTTTCTCTGAGGATCTCTCTATGCCCGTTTCATCTTCACTTTCCCCCTTCTCCCCACCTTATCCCTAGTCGGCAAATGACTCCCCATTGACTCATTCATTAAATAAATAGGATAATTATTTTATTCCCAGAACAGTGTCATTTGGGGGAAAAGGATGAGCTTTCTGGAAGTGCTAGGGAGTGGTAAAAAGGCAGACCTGGTTTTAAACACAGTTCATCCATCTATAAATAGTGACTGGGGGCTGGTCATTCTTGTCACTGAGTTTTAGTTTCATCAGTAAGATGAAGACTAAGACTGAGATGACATGGGCAAAGGCCGGCTGATAGTAGGCAGTTGATCTGTCTTGGCTTTCCCCTCCTGTTTAGACCAAAGATACTCCGTTATCTCCACCACACATCTAAGGGGAAAGCCAGCACCAGCACCCCTTATTGATCAGTTGCCAGTAAAGAGACTGAGATACTTGGTAGCACTTCTGCTTGCTCACCCAAGGCAGCTCCCTGACCCTCCAGTTCGTGCCCCTCTTGCGGCCACCACCGGGAGGCTGGAGGCACATAAGCAGGGCGGTGGCGTGTGATGTGGACGTCAGTAGACGCCAGTCTAGGGTGAGGCGGTGGCCAGGTGAGTGAAACAATGTCATCCACTCTTACCTGTTGGTTCACACCTACCACAATCCAACACAGGTGTGGACTTGGAGTAGGGTATGCCAGGGATCTTGCTTTGAGGAGAGAAGAACTCTAACAGGTTCATGTTAGTCTTAAGCCAGTGGCTGGTGACAGCCACACAGAGAGACACAAAGGTTTGCCTTTGTCCCTGTGGATGAGCACAAACCTTTCTATCTCTGGGATGACCTTAGGCCTGTCATTCTTCAAAGGCTTGCTACCACGAAGCTTGAGAACGTGCATGGATGGAGGTGATGGCTCCGTGGTGAGAAGTGAGCCTCAGAGGCATGTTGGGGCTCGAGGACGGTCACGGGCAGAGTGTGGGACCTCCCCCTGCAAGGAAAATGAGGGTTGGGGGAAATAAAATGAGCTGTGCCGCATACACTGTGTAAGGATCTACTGACCAAATTCATGATGAGGTTTAGAGGTGAGAGGAGAGAGGATGTCCGCCCAAGGAAGGGCTCAGCAGGGGATTATCCCAGAAGCACCTGGTCCGTAGCACACTACCCGCGAAGCGAGAGCTCTGGGTAAGTCGGTCAGTGATTGGGACTGATAGAATAGCGAAATCATTAAAAATGTGTAGTTGACTTGGTTAAAAGAGAAACAGAAAGAGAATAATAAAAATATATCAACACTCTAAGAAACATTAGAAATCCTAAAATATATTAGTGACAAAATCAGGATAGAGGTCATATTGATAGGCAGAATAAAGAAAGTTGAAAAAAACAACTATGATAATTGGTTGTATGAGAAATGGTTGTAAATAATCAGTCATTTATTATTTTTCCTACTTGTGAAGGAAAATTGATGATCCATGTTATAGAAAAGATTGACAATATAAAATCATTTCATATATAATTTTTTAAAAATATGAATTTCATCCATAAATCGTCTATTTTATAGGCTGCCAGTGGCTGCAGCATGGTCTAAATTTTCAAACTGTGGATTGTAATACACTGAGTGGGTCACAAAATCCATTTAGTGGGTCATAATGGGCACGTGAAAAACATAATCAGATAGAAACTACTAGAGTGCCCTCCATAAAGTAAGGGGAATACTGTTTTGTGGCATTTGTTTTCATTATTATTATTATTGTTATTATTATTATTTGGTGTGTGTGTGTCTACAGTGAGTCTGTGGTGGAAAAGTTTGAAAGCTACCAACATAGATGACTTCTCACAGACCCTTACAGTCATCCACATGTAGTTTGAGTTCTGTACATGGAGAGGATTTTGTTGGATTTCAGGTGATTTTTCCATCTGGGAATAGTATTACTTTCTGTTTGGACTGCTGAAAGGAGGCTTAATTATTAAAAATACATAAAGAGGAAACACCACTGGTCTCATATTTAAGAGAGGTGTTCCAAAGGTGTGGAGCTGGTAGCTACCACCTGCCATGCTGTGAAAATATTTCTTCTATATTTACTGCATGAATCTATCAGAAATATCTGATTAATTAGGGGCACTCTAAGCGCACGAGTTGAATAAATGTCTGTGTGGGTTTTTTCAAGTCCATTTAGACTTACAGGTATTGAAGACATTTCTTTGCATCTCTGAGTGATAAACTTTTACACAAACTTTGCACGTCATGATTCTTTATAGCGCAGTGAGCACAGAATGTACAAGAATACACATGATCTTGCTGGCTTTTCACACACTAATTTCATAAGCAGGCTCCAGTCTGCCTTTCCTTATTATGTTCCTTTGCTATTATCCATAAAAGCCCCGTGTGGGGTGTGTGGACGATGAAACACTGTCTCGACAGGCCAGCTTCGTGGTGTGGCGTCCCACGGACTGCTGCCAACAAGCTCTTGTGGTGGGAAGCGAGCTGGGCTTCCTCACACCGCCCTCCCCAGGCACTGGTCAGAGATTCTGGTGAACCTCATAAGGGATTCCTGACACCTGACTGCAAACTGATGAGATAAACAAAGGTTTTTTTGATCTGTAGCCCTAACAAAATTTCATTACTATGGTGTTTTTTCACTCTGTGTATAGTTGCCTGTGCACCTTCTGTCCTTCTTGTAGTCTTCAGCTCTTCTATGCTCACATATTTTACGAGTTAAAAATCACAGGACTTTAATCGTGGCTGATTCTGATACGGTCAAACAACTCTCTTAGGATAAGGGCAGTAAAATTATAATTTGAGAGAAGTTGGCTTACGTCCAAACACACGGACATACTGTGAGTTTTAGGCTGCCGGTGTAAAAATACTGCATCAAAAGAGACGTGACAGCCCTGAGACAGCTGAGCGTTCACCACCACTAACCTTCTCCTGTGCGTTATTTGCATTTCATCAGCAGTAGTTTTTGGCCTCATTTTAGCAACGCCGAGGCAACATTTTCTTTCTGCTTCAAATGCTTAACAGCTTTAATTAATAGTACTTATTCAGCTCATGCTTAGCAGTTTTATTTTTGTAAAGTGATTTATAATCATTTTTATTAGTTATTCTAGATCAAGATTTAGAATGGCATGTCATAAAGAAAATGCTTCTTGTTTGAGGAAGGAGACTATTGCTACCCAGCGTTTGTCTAAATAACATAATTATGGCTACATTATGTGGATTGTTTAATTATTTATTCCTTAATCTGTATATGTAAATACAACCACTGCAGCCTGCAATTATGAAAGGTCTGCAACCCTGAATTGTAAAGTTCAACTGCTATCTGCAAGAGTTTTTTTTTTTTTTTTTTTTTTTTGAGACAAGGTCTTGCTGTATAGTTCAGGCTGGCCTTGAAATCACTATGTGGCCGAGGCTGGCCTTGAACTCACAGTGATCCTCCTGCCTCAGCCTCCAGAGTGCTGGAATGACAGGCGTGCACCACCAGGCCTGGCTCTGCAGGAGTTTCTGAAACCATGATGAGGCTGTGTCTGTGATTAAGACACCACTAAAAGAAGCCGGAGCGATGACATAAATTATTATACACTAATGAAAATATGTAAATGTGTCTCAATGTGTTTGTCACGAGACCAAACTGGCAATTGGAAAATACCTTTTCACATGATACAAATCAAAATTGTCATTAGAATGTTTATTTTTGAATTGAATTTTCTAAATTTTGGATATCTGAGTATTTTGTATACGAAAAGAGCAAAAATTGAGCATAAGTAATATTTTATTGACTTTGCTTTTATTTCTTTTGCATACATTACAGAATGTAAGGTATAAATATAAAGTTCTGAAATTAGGAAATTTGAAATGAAATATAATGTTTTGATTATGTTAGCTCTGTTGGTATTTTTCAAGTGATTTTTGATTGTTGAAAAATGCTCTAATTTGGATCATGTGTGCCTCAGTTTACCCTTTGTCCTGCCTTTCGGATATTTCACTGACCACTAAGAACATTTGCAAGGGAGGCTTTAGGAGGGGAAGTAGAGTGGCACCAGCCAGCTGCTGTCTCGCTGCTGCGTCTGGCAAGGGAGGCAATGGTGGAAAGAAGAAAATAAAAGCGACTAAAACACCCTCTATTCCAGGGAAACTGCCACCCACCCGATTTAAGGCTGTATTTTCAGAATTAAGTGCAAATTTGAGGCCATCAGAAGATGAAAAATGGATTTCATGAGGAGTTTCTTTCCCTGGTTACTATGGTGTTTATGAGAGAAACTAGAAAAACAACCTGGATGTATGGGAAAAGACCCAATTAAAAAACAGTGTCAGGCAGACGCATCCTTGCCTCCCTGGGTCTTTTCCTTTTTTAAAGGAACAGGTAATGTTAACATGTAGCCACACAGCATCTGCATAGATATTAAATATGATAAAAAGATTGATGAATGTACAACGGGGCCTGAATGAAGGGCATGTCCAAACACAGCGAGTCCAGTGTGCTGCTTGCACTGGCAAGGAAACCAATTACTGTGCCTAAAAAAACAGTTTAGTTTTATTAGCTAAGTAAACAGATTAATCAACACTTCTGATTCCCTGCTCCTGCTTACCCAAAGACTTTTGAAAAGCTGGGATGTTCCTCAAAGGCAAGATACGGATTTCAAATGCTGGACTGAGGTTCTCAGTGCCCCTCAAATCAAGTGATAGTTTCCAAGGTGACCTTCCTCAGCCAGTTCCTCGGGAAGGCAAAGTCTTCTTTTCCTTCAAACACCAAGTCCCCACGTCCCGTTAGCATGTAGCAATGTGCTGGAAAGGGGTGGCAGACTTTGAGAAGTGTATTTAGTGTTGGCAAGCATGTATTAAATCAAAATTGATTTTTTAATTTGAGACAGGGTCTCACTATGTAACCCAGGCTGGCCTCAAACTTATGGCGATCCTCCTGCCTCAGCTGCCTGAGTGCTGGGATGACAGGCATGTGCCACCATGCCCGACCCAACTCAAAACGGATTTTGACTCCTCATCAGCCCAGTTTCTGGACCCTCTGCGGGATCACTGTGTCCCTCTGCTCCGCGTGGTGTCGATGTTCTGGTCAGGGCAGAAGGAGAGTGTGCCGGCCTCGTGGGTGGGTGGCAGGGCCGTGCGTGCTTTTCAGAGTGCAGCCCCAAAGGTGAGTGTGCTGTGAACCAAGGAAGCTAGTGCTGCAGTGGCAGGTGTCGTTGTTTTTTACCTGGGACACCATAAGGGCCTCTATTTACCCATGAAACTCCTGGGTGCTGTTTCATATGAGGTTTATGAAAAAGAAAATAACAAAAGAGGATTTTTAAAAAATTGTAATAGGCAGATAAAAACTGCCTGTGTGCCTACGTGCGTGTTTATCTTCATCTATATAATGGGAGGGGTCCCGTCTGAACGTGCTCTGGAGCCCGTTGCTTTCTCTGCAGTCGAGTGTGGCCAACCTCACCGGTTCTCAGGTATTCTGCAGCCTTCTTACTCCACATCTTCCAGCTATGATGCCAAGTTTGTTTTATGTGATGTTATCTCTCTTTCTCTTTTTAGTTGACCTGGGTAAATATTTTCTTGGAAAAATTCCTAGAAAAGCGACTTCAGGGTCAAAAGTGTTACCATTATATTATATTATTCTTTTCATTAACTATGAAGAGGTATTTTCTGTAGAGTCCAGTATTGATTGCTAACAGATGATCAATTTGCCTATAGGAAAATCTGGGTACAGTTTTCCAATGTATTTATTTGGTTTTTCTGCAATATTAGGATTCAAAAGAGAAAGATGAGGATTTCTGCAATTTGGAATCCATTATCATAATGGCTAACATTTACTGAATGTTTACCATGTATCTGGCTTTCTAAGCACTTTATATCTATTTAATTCATAAACAGTACTTTTCACAACAAACTTACAAAGTAGGCACTTTTTACTAAGATGGACACAGCTTTAGAAAAATTAGTTCCCACTGCCCAAAGTCAATGAATGTGCCATGATTTAAACCAATGCAGTTCCAGTGTAGAGCTGGCAGTCTTAATCACGACCCAATACTCTCTCTGTTTTGTTGCTGATATATGGTTAAATACAGTCACTTTTGTTTTACCTTATACATGTGTTCATGTAAGTGTCAATTCTATGCCTTTTTTTAAGAACACAGGAAGTCATCATAAATGCTGATTTTTAATGTCATTTTTGTAATTAATAGAACCGTAATCCTACCATACTTTGTACATTAAGCTGTTTTCATGTGGAACTTAATTTTATTTCTATACTTGATATTACTCAAAAGGCTGAGATGCAACACCATTTTATTTCTATAGCAATTCAATGAGAAGCAAAGGAACATTCACTTATAAATTAAGAAGCCAGCTTAAATAATAATGAGAAAAGGGTCCAGAAATATGGAGGAAGGTGGAGAGAGGGGAAGGATGGGAATATTGCAGAGTGGAGGAACATGTCAGGAGATGCACAGCAGGGTGGAAGAGGGATGGGGACAAGCGGGGCAGCTTAGACAAATGGAGAAACGATGAAAACACAAGCAAAACCTCTGGTCTAGGGAAAGAGGATTTGACTGAAAATATCCACACGGAGCAGTTGCTCAGTGTTGGTGGTTAGGAGTAGATATATTTGCCATGCTTGAAGGGTCAAAAACAAACCTTTCTTTGTCACAAAGGTGTCACACTAATTTCTCTTTGCCGGCACACACTCCCTTCACATGCGGACTCAATGGGAGAAATGAGGCTTTGATGAACTTTGAAGAAGTGTTTGTTTTTTGAAGAAGCAGGGTACTTTCAATAGTAAGTAATAACCCTCCAGATCAATATGAAAGTCTTCAGGATGCATAGAATTGCAGCCGCCCGTGTCTCTGCAGCACTGACCAGGGTTCGTGCTCGAGGGGGCTGTGTGGACGGAGGGCCAGCGGAAGGACAGACTTTCAGCATTTCCAGTCTGACTGTCCTCACTTTAGGAAGATGGATAGTGGGTGAGCCCACCTCAGCTCTTCTCCAGGAAGCAAATGGGCCTCTCAGTGTGCACTACATAAACACTGTGTGTGACTCCCATGAGGGCGAGCACAGTGCTACACAGTGAGAAGGGCTGTCATGGTTCATTAACTCACGCACTAGGACACTTATTGCCCCACACAAACACCATCAACCACATACATTGTTGTGTTTGAGGGATGAGCTCAGCAGCTGGGAATGTGGAGACCACAGTCCCTTGAGCCGTGGAGGTGGTGGCTCACCAGGCTTCCACAAGACAGGTCTCCAGCTGTTCCCTTTTGGTGATGACACTGGTCAACCTTATTTGTGATGAATGAATTGCCCATGTGTGTATTCACTTCCTATTGGCCTCCCACGGGAGCTCTTCAGTAAGCTTCCTGAGGGCAAGGGCTGGACCACGTCTCGAGTGCTCTGTATCCCCATGACCGAGCAATGTGTGACCCACAAGAAGCCTGCACATTGCCAGATGAGTGAATGCTGCGAAACAGTGTAGGCGTACGGCCGGTGACAAAAGACAACTCCCTGCTCTAGGTCTACCACTGTGTGCTAAGATTGTTAAGACCTTTTAAGAGATGAAAGACAGAGTGATATGAGAGGGTATAGCGCATACCCACAGGAGTTATTAATTCTGTTCTCAGAGTTTGAGATGAAAAGAAAAGATGAATAAAAAGAAATGCACCTGTTCCTCTTCTCTGTAGTTCTGACCGTTCTCCAGGTGTAGGCTTACTGTGACGTTTTCAGTTCCATAGGAAATGAAATTAATTTAACAATGAAAACTATTGCAGTGCTTATTTTCATGCCAAGCAGTAGCCTTAATTCAATCAGTGTCACCGAAGAGAGAATAGTTTTGCTCCCCCACCTGATTAGATAGAGTACAGAGGGAGACACTGAGCATGCGTGGTGGACTGAGAGGGTTTTTTAACCTCGTTTTGGTACTATTAATCATGTCTTTATGTGGTTCCTGAACTACTGCTGATACCCCCACCTCCACAACCGGCATCAAAATAGGTACCACCACCATAGTAATAGAAGTTACTCTGAGAATGAGCAGGAGAACCAAACTTTGAATTCAGCAGGGTCTGACTCCGAAGCTCGTGATCTTTCTGTTATATTCCTGCTGCAAAGCACACATTGCACAGGCAAGTTCTCCTCTAGGAAACCCGCCAATCTATGCCACTACTGTCAGGTGAGTGCAGAGTTGCCGATCAGTCAGTTCCCAGGGTTCAGTGGTCTTGGTTCAAGGCTAAACTGTGAAACACTTGGCTTCAATCTCTGCTGCTCTTACCTTGATCCCTTAATGTTCTTTATGCTTATCTTTTAAGTGGAGTCATAGTTCAAAAGAGTGGGGTGTGAATGACTAATGAATGTCGCATACAGCTTGGAAAATGGATTCAGTGGATTAGCTCAGGAAAGAACTAAAGATTTCATAGTGAATGAACTCTTTATCATGCTTGATTTTGGACCTAGCTGTGTTCAAATTTCAAGTGATCATGAAAAAGAGTAATAATTCTTTATGGCTACCATATGTGGTCAAAATTTTATTATGTAAGGTCAGGAAGATAAGACACTTGAGGGCCCATCAAACACACTTATTTTTGAGATTTCAATTCCATTGACTTTTCACCCACTTTATGGCTTTTGATTTTTTTGATTATACCACTTTTGACAATTCTTTTTCACCAAAACAATGTCCCTAAAATTGTACTATGGTTCTTTACCAGGAATAATTAAAACTGTTGGTAAAATCAAGTCTAGGTCGTCAGGGATCTAGAAATCAGAATCATGCAGATAGATGGGAGGTGGCTTTTTAGAAAGTGACCGGTGACACAAGCTGGGAAGAAAATATAAATGTCCTGCCAGATTGATACGGATGCATTATTTGGCCCTAAAATACACTGCATACTCCTGTGAGTGTTAGAGGGGGAGGCACTGAATAATTTACAGAGTTAATCTTCTAATCTATTACTTTCCTTCCCTTTTGTTTCATAATGATGACGACTAGGGTGTGGGCTTTTCTGTTGTCATCTAGTTTTGTTAGGTCATCTAAGCGAAGCAGAGCACCCACTTCATCATGGGATACGAGTGCCTGTGGCTGCGGGGGTACCCACGTGTGCTTGAATTTAGATGCCTCTGTATGTCCCCCCTAGGGCCACCTGGGTGCAGAGGTGGCACCTGTGGAAGGCGACTGGATTATGCAGGCTCAGAGGTGACTTGCCCTTAGGAGGTGGAGCCCAAGAAGAGGCGGGCCTGGGCACGACCTGTACCCCTGCCTGGATGCCCTTCTCGCTGCTTCCTGTGAGCTTCCTGCTCCTCCGCTGTGTCCCTCTGCCTTGGCCCTGCCTGGAGCCAGCTGCTGTGGATGGAAGCTCTGTAAACTCTGAACCTAAACAAACCTTCCTCCCAAGAGTGGAGGGTGCCAGAGATCGTGTCCCAGGGATGAGGAAGGTGCTAAGACCCTGTACATGGTAATACACTGCTTTGCTAAAGGTTGCGTGCTGGTGTTTCCTGCCTCCCTTCCCTCTGGAGGACCCGCCGTAGCCTTTCGCTCTGTTTCTGCTGTGCTGTCCTAGAGTAGTTTTGTAGCATTCCAGGCACTGATGCAACAACAGGAGCATCGATTATCTCTGTGCGCGGCAACACGGGAGGTAGGCGGCGTGAGGAGTCACGGGACAGTCTGAAACAAAGCAAGACGTTAGGTACAGAGACACGCTGCAAACACCTGCAAGGTAAATGTCTCCATAAACCAACACGATCACGTCCTAGTATATTTTGTTAATGCAGTCTGCCTCAGTTTCACCCAGGGATTGGCAAAGTGTGGTCCTCGGCCGAGTCTGGCTTCGCCCGTCATTTGCAGCTGCTTCCCCACAGCTGCTCAGAGCTGAGCTGTAGAGACAGAACGCGTCGTCGGCAAGGCCAGAAACATGCGCGGTCTGACTGTACAGAAAAGGTTTTGTAACTGTCGGTTTAAACCAATTTCTTACCCATTTCTTATTGTGTATGTGGTCCTGAGAAATAGGACCCTGTCCAAACTCTTCAGAACACACAAAACCCACTTGTTTTGTCGCTCTTGTTATCATTCATTGTGGGAATGCAGCCAGGGTGAAGGCCTTGGGCCCAATCCTCAGTACTACCAAAGAAAGTAGCCCCAGTAAGTCCCAAAATAAAAATTTCTCTACGGCAGCTGGAACAGGTTAAGTCTTCAAATACTAAGTGTGTTAGTTTATTTCTTCAGGAAGAAATGATCATGTAAGCACATGTAAGTGCTATTCTGGGGGCTTCTGGAGTCTTAATAGAGCACGTCTTCATGCTATACCCATGGGGCACAATAGTGAAGACGGAGCAGAGCCCAGAGCTTTGAATTCAGTTTACTTTGTTTGAAAAGGAAAAACATTTCCCATCGGTTATGGATCTGCAAGTGCAATAGAATCCTACCGGCTCACTGTGGGGTAAAGTACTATGAAATCGCAGCGCTGTCAGAGCTGGGAGGCAGTAGCTCGAATAAGTGCTTTCTGGAGGGGATGCTGTTTGTTGTCAAAGCTCTCTACATGTGCTCCTATGGAGGGCTCAGTCGCTAACTCTGACTGTGTGTGCTTGTAACAGGCCCTAATTCTTAGGAAAGTAATTTACTCTCAAGATTTCACACGTTGTGTTGAAACAGTCTTCAAATCAAGGTACTGTTTTTGAAAAAAAGTATTCTAACAACCAAGGGCCAATTCTCTATTTTACACTTCTTGTAGGAAAGGTGAGGAGGATATATTGAGTGTTAAAGAGAAAAGATGTAGAGGATTGTTTCTGAAAACAACTGCGTGTTCCAATTCCCTACCCGTCTGTCATGCATGGGAGTTTTATCCATAAGCAGTCTATTCTATTTGTAGCTCCACTTGTGTGAACTTAGAGATACTGTACCTGCAGGAAAACTGCTTTTGCAATGTAAGGGAAATCATAAGATTTGAAATATGCATCAGGGTTTTAAAATGTGACTCTACCTTTTATCAAACTTGAACACATTTTACTTTTCTTTCTTTCCTTTTTTTTTTTTTTTTTTTTTAACAGAGTCTCGCTGTGTAGTTCAGGCTTGCCTTGAATTCACTGTGTAGCCCGGGCTTGCCTTGAACTCATGAGCGATCCTCCTTCCTGCCTCAGTCTACTGAGTGCTGGGATTATAGGTATGCGCTGCCATGCCTGGCTGGCTACACTTTACCATCAAAGTTAATTTTATTGAGAAGAATTAAGTGCCGACTTTAGGGCTGAACTTCAGATTCCTTGTCTCATAGTTACCACTAGCACAGTTACTCACACTTCCTCTGAAAGTGGAATGACATTTAGTTTAAGCTTCTTGTTGGGGAAGTCGTGATCCTCTAGAACACAGTATCAGACTATTTGGCAGTATGTTGGTCAGATTGTAGCAGAAATTGAGTGCCACCCTCTGCCCCCCAGCCAGTATACTTCAGTTTGTTAGTTGCCCAGGTAATAGTTCCTGTTCCAGTTCTGGTTGCTCCTGTCTCTTAGAAACGGCTGGTCACTGTGATGCATTGTACCTTATTTATTTTATTTTTTTTTCTGGCACCAGGAATCAAACTTACGACCTTGCGTTTCCAGGTAGGTGCCCTGCCACTGAGCTATATCCCCAGCCCGATGCACATTGCGTAGACCAGTCCCCAACTGACGAGCCATTCTGCCTCTGTACTTCCTGCTTCCTTATCCCAGGGCCTGATATTCTGGGAATGATCCCGATCAGTGCCCGTCGATGTAAATAAATCTGCCTCCAAATCCTGGGTGCCGTTTCGGTGTTTCTGCTGGCCACTGCAAGACTATAGTCTAAATGAATGTATCATTTCAATGTTTGATTACTTAGCTGCTCTGGCTGCTACTACTGCCTAGTGAGAATATGGGGGCTTACAGCAATAATGGTGTTTGCTCGTGGACTCTGTGAGCTAGGACGGGCACAGCAAGATGGCTTGTCTCTGTCTGCAGGGTTCCAAATTCCAGCTGGGAGGTTTTCAGAGCTGGGGTGACTTGACAGTTGGGGGTCAGAAGAATCTGGCAGTCCCTTCACTCACATGTCCATGTTGGAAAGGCCTGAAGACTAGAGCTACCAGCCACTCTGTGTACAGCGGTGGCTTCTGAGGGTGACTCCTCCACATGGGTTTGGTACCAAGCATGTTAGCCTTAGGCCCACAGTGTAGGCTCCAGCCATGACTATTCCAGCAGAATCATCCCTGTCTCACAGCCTTCCCATCGCTGCGCTCTGTCAGGCAGAGTGGTCCCAAACTCACTCAGGTTCAGAGGAGAATTAGACTCTGAGTCTTGAGAGTGGAGCGGCAAAGTCACCCTAGAGAAGAGCACGTGGAGAGAGGGAGATGCTGCTGAGACTGTACTGGGCAATACAGTCTGCCCAAGGAAAGCAAGTACACCATTGGTAGGATGCTAAGTATTAGGCCAACAATGAAAGGCTGACACTTCTGTGATGTCAGCTGGTCATTAAAATTGAATGTCTAAAACATTTCACACTATGTTTGAAAAAGTGTTCTTTGTCTTTCCTCAAAATCAAAGCAGAGATTTTTTGCTGTACCAAAGTTGGTCTCCATCTTAGAAAATGGTACCATTTCCTGGCCAAAATTTAGGATGCATCCTTTATTTATCTTGTTCTTTCAGTGTTTGCATCTAATCTGTCTACAAGTCTACCTAATTCTACCTCCAAAATGCCTCTAAAGTTCACCCATTTCTCTCCATCCTTGATATTCATCTCCTGTCTCATCCTGTTTTGTGCTGCTCTAATGGAATTACCAAGAATGAAGAAACTGTAATGGAAAGATATCCACAGGCTTACACAGCAGGGCTGGGAGGGCCCAGATCAAGTTGCCAGACTCTGAGGGCCTTCGTGCTGCAGCATTGCGTGGGAGATGGAGAGAGCAGGGAGAGTGAGGGGCTGCACTTGCTCTCCACGAGGTCCCAGACCCAGCTCTGTAGGCGGAGCCCTCACAGCCATCCGAAGGTCACACTTCTTACAGCTGTTACGACGTCAGTTAAATTTCAGTATGAGTTTTGAAGAGAATGAACATCCAAACCTAGCACTCTGTGCTATCCATCATTCCTTTCCAATCTCTTCGTTTTTCAGTTCTAAGAATGAACTCCCAGAACCTCAGATTTGATCATGTGACATCCTTGTTTAGATTTTCAGTACCTTCCGATTGCTCTTGCAGTAAAATCTTCGTTCCTCCTTGGATCTACAAGCCCTGCAAGATCTGGCGTGCGCCTCCTCCAAACCTCACACTGTTACTACCCCTTAGCTCATCATGCTCTATCATCACTCATTTCCTTTTGTCCCTCAAACCGTAAGTGTCTTAAAACTTTTTATTAGTGTGTGTTTGCGATACATAATCACCCCATTCATCTTGGGGAACTGGTACGCACACACTGCATCTGCATCACTTTACTCCCCTGGCTTTCCCCCAGCTCTCCTTCCCAACTCCACATCTACTTCCCTGTTTTTACCATCTCTCTTTTTCTTCCCTCTTTCAATTATTTATATTTTGGGTCTCTCAATTAGAGAAGCTATGCAATATTTAACCTTCTGTGTCTAATTTCAGTTAGTACTGTGGTTCCCAATATGCAACTGTTTTCCTACAAATGGCTCAAATGTATCCTTCTTTATGGCTGTGTAATACTTCACTGTGTGCCTCGACCACATTTTCTGGATCCATTCTTCCGTTGGTGGGCATGTAGGCTGCTTGCAGGTGTAGCTGTTGTGAACCGCATGCTGCAGCGTGTGTGTGTGTGTGTCACTGTGACATGACAGCTTTCCGTGTCTTTGAACTTTTTGTCTTCTCTCTCCATAGCTTTCTGCACAGCTGGCTCATTCATGGCCAGGCGTTACCTGCTTGGGTCTCTCCTAGTCAGCGGATCTGACCTGTTCCGTCTCTGTATTCTCCCTGCCACCCTCTTCATGTCTACACTGCAGCTCAGTATTTTGTGCTTATTCGTTCATTGCCTCTCCTTCCCACTACCTCCCTGGTCAGTGGCCTTGTCTGTTTCTCCAGTATTTGACTGGATCTTGTGCATAAAGGTGTTTCATAAATACTGTTTTTCAACGAATAAATGAAAAAGGGTTTAAAGCAAAGATAAAATTGTACATTTAAATCTAATTGTTATGAAAACTTCTCTGTATTTTACTTTAGCCTGTGACTGGACATAAAAATGACTTTACATTCATAGCCACAGGAAAAGAAAAACTTCCAGTGCTTCTTGGGCTCGATCTGACCTGCGAAGGGGGTTCTTCCATCTGAGCTTGTGACTGCTCTTAACTGAACGTTGGTCCGTTCAGTTTCTATCAAGCGCTGACTGTGTGCATAGGACTGTACCGAAGGAGGCAAGCAAGATTAAGATGTTTGACACGTCGCCTACTCTCACAGACCTGCAGCTTGCTGGGGGAAATTTGGAAGATACATGGCAGTGGTGTCCGCGGCACCATCGAAATGCTGCCGGCCATTGCATTGGCTTCTCTAATGTGAGAGACCCAAAATATAAATAATTTGAAGAACAAAATAAGAGAGATGGTAGGAACAGGGGAATAACTCTGTGGAGCTGGGAAGGAGAGCCGGGAAGGGCGAGGGAGTAAAGTGACCAAATGCGCCGTGTGTGTGTCAACTCCCCACTGTACCAGTGCTTGTAGGGCGCAGGAGGAGGCCTTTAGCGCTGAACTAATCCAAGAAGACAGTGTGGATCAGGTAGCATCTGCCCTGGAAGCTTCAAAGCGAGGCGTTAAACAACAGTGATGGAGGCGGAGGAAGCAGAGGCCTTGCTGGTCAAACCCTTGCACGAGCAAGGGTCTGGGGCCAAGACCGGGAAATAGACGATGGGAAGCGGTGAGAAGGCGGGGTTGAGCGGAGCGTCAGGCCACGCGTGGATCGCTGACAAAGATGAAGCCGCATCCCGAACGCTTCCTAACACCAAACCAAATAACCTGGACTTTTTTCAATAACTGGTGAACAATGGAAAGTTTCTCATTTGTTTGTTTTGTTTTGCTGTTTAAGGGAGGGCAGAAGGTCAGTGAAAACAGTGCCGTAGGGAGATTAGCCTGGCTTTATGTTCAGGTTGGATGAAAACGGGGTGTGGGGCGTGGTGTGGGTGGGAAGGGGAGATAAGGAGCCCGGATTTTATCCATCAAAGGCCGATGGCCACACAGTCTTGCCCTGCTCGGTGCGCAGTGGAGAGCCCTGGCTCCTCACCCGAGGTCAGTCACTTGGTATTTCGGAGCCCGTTTCCTCAAATGTAGAAGAGGGAGAACAGTTAATCCTATCGTACAAGGGTTCTTTGAGAATTAGGAAGTACTCCACGAAGATAGCAGTTATCAGTTATTGAACGCAGCATTCAGTTTATTGGGCTGACGTTTTCAGAGCTCCGCTAAACATTTCCGTTTGCCTTGGCTGGCAGCCTGAGAACGGGCAGAGCCTGGAGGCAGCCCGCAAGCTGCACCACTTCACCCGGGGTAATAATTTCCTGGTGTCTTCTGAAAAGTCGCCCCCATCTACTTGATTACTCTGCTCTTTATTCTGTGGTGTCAGCAGAAGCTTTTGAAGAGTTGTTCTCTAAATGGAGTGTCTTTTACTCTTGCCAGGATAAAGTGTTAAATAAATAGTCAATACTTTCTGTATTTTAATTTAATCAAATAAGTAGTAATAGAGTTTGAGGGCCACTGACTGGGGCGAAGAGCGGCCCAGCACTTCTCTACTTTGTTCCATTTGCTTCTTACATTTTCTTCCTTTTTAGAGTTTTTTTCTTTCTTCTTGATAGAACTGGAGATTGAACCAGGACCTCTTCACTGAACTACATCTCCAGCCCTTTTATTACTTTTTGAGACAGGGTCTTGCTAAGTCATTAAGTTGCCCAGGCTGAGACTGAACTTGTGCTCCCCTACCTCAGCCTCCCTGAGTGCTAGGACTACAGGTGTGCACCACCACGCCTGGCTCGAGCTCGGCACTTCCTGACCTGGGACTGGGATGCCAGGCTACTGGTTCCAAGGTATCACGGAGCCTCTGGAGCTACGGGAGTATGCTTAAGTAATTTGGGGTTGCTTTCCTCAACTTTCAGGACCAAAGTTGCTTAAACTCAGTTGGAAACTTGGAAAGAAAGGAATTTGGCTCTTAATTCAAGAATAATTTCCTTCCAGTTTCTGATTTATCATTATATATGCTAGCGTGGGTAGCTTTTGATAAATTTTTATTAAATACTAGCCTTCTTTAGGTTGAAACAGGGATTGCTGAATGAAAGGAGACATGTTGGCACTTGTAACCAATTTCTGTGTAATCCTGGGTGAAAAGTAAGTTTTTTTGGTAAACAGACAAAAACCTCAAGATTTAATTTTAGGGATGAAGATTTCTAGTACCAGGACCAGCATCTAGATACCAAAACAACTCCAAAACACCAAGATTTCTTTTCCCTACTTCTTTTAAAATGGAAAGTAAAAAAGTTAAAGAGTGAGCAAACATTGTGATGTTCCTGGTTCATGGGACATTATTAATGGCCTCCAAATCTATATGTGGTGGGCCCTATTGAGAGAATTGTGGAGACAGAGCACATACATGGAACTGAAATTAGAAGAAAACATCACTGGAAATCTCATTTTAAATAACCACAATAAAATATAGTTATGTTAAAAGAAGAAAATATAACAAAAGTATGATGTTTTCAAATTCCAAAATTCTGCTTTGCAGTTAGCAGTCATCCCTCCCATTCACTGGGAAGCCAGATTGCCATGTTGCATTTGTCACCTGAGTTGTAACATTTACCCCTTCTTAGCACTTAGCATTCCAAGAAAATGGAAATCATCCCCATTTATTTGTTTACTTGCCTACTCCACAAAGCAGGAACTTTGCTCGTTGGAGGAGTTCATCACCTAGAAGAGTTCCTGACACAAAGTAAGTAGGTTCTTAATAAATACTTGTTGATCGTGGATGACCCAGTCACGGTAAACATTCTGTGTGGACCTCAGTGTTGGGTCAGCAGGAGGAAAATGAGAAGCCATAAGGACACATTTCAGAGGGTTCAGCCCATTCTTTCCCTAACGGGGTAGTTTTTAATATTCAGATTCCATCTTGCAGCGTTTCCTATGCAGAGCAGTCTGGCAGATGTGCACAGGGAGCATTAACTGTTTCATTGCCTGCAAGGGGACCCAGGCAGCATGGTCTCTGGCATAGGCCTGGTGTGGGGAGCAGATCATGGGTCAGGAATGGTTGTCCAGTTTCATCCAGTGGAGGGTCAGCCCACAGGGACACCTGTCTACGAGCACTGGGATGGCATCAGCCCACAGGGACACCTGTCTATGAGCACTGGGACGGCATCAGCCCACAGGGACACCTGTCTCGAGCACTGGGACAGCCGGAGCCACAGGACTTGGCCTCAGGTAGAGGAACAAAGGCAGCTTTGGAATATGGTAAAACAGGAAGAAACTGTTCAAAAGGAAAGAGAAACTGGGATGGGGGAATGGAGAAAAGAAGGAAGGGAAAAGAAAAGAAAAATATATATATATACAAGATAGTTAAGATAGATACACTACTAATTTCACTTAGTTTATTGAAGAGAAAGGTTTGTGCTAATATTGTTTGGACAATTGAATGCTGATACCTCGCACCCTGAGTAACTAATTTAAAGATAACAATATGCAATGTATTAACCATTGTTACCCTCCTATTATGCTTTTTTGAAATTTTGTTCTATTTTTTTTTCTTAAAAAAAAAAAGGCAGTTTTGGAGTGGCCTGGTGTTGGGGCTTATTCTCCTCCAGGAAGCGGGAGGCCAGCTGGATACACAGCAGCAAGTACTGTGTCTGGGAAGTGGCCGGGGCATGAGAGCGTGGGAGTCCATTCTGATCGACAAGTCAGATGCGCTTGTCCACTCTCTTACCTGCAGCCACACCACCCTTTCAATCAGGGTGTATGTTTTAGGGTTTAGTGGCTTTGTAGCTTGGTGTGAATTTTCCCTTCCCTTCCAGAGGTCTGTGTCCAGTGTTATTCTGAGCCACAGGAGAATCCTGGTAGGAGAAAGAGGCTGAAACACTGCCCTTAGGTTACGAAGCAGAGCTTTCAGTGATAAATGCCTCAATCACATCTCCCAAAAGATTTGCATTTTTCTCTATCACTATATTGTTCAAAAGGCAGTAGAGGAAAACATTCAGCTATATTAGGCTAGTTATTGAATTCTGGGGTAATTTAAACCCTTGATTTTACTGCTAAAGGAACTGAGGTCGGGAGAGGTTGACTATTTGCCTTCCTTGACATTAAGAGAGATAGCTCCTTCTTTTAAGAATATTTGATTTTAGGCATGTGTTTTACAAATGACAGTTGGATATGGTTGAGAGTTTAGCTGTTAAAACTGTGAAGCAACTCATGACACATGTTTAACCAAATAAAATCATTTTCCCCAGCTCATGTCATGCCGACAGCTTGCAAAAACCATGTTCATCTCCCTTTTCACCTTGTCAATGGGGCTGCAGCTATTTTTAAATCTGGGGTTTGTAAAAGGGAATGCAGATTATAAATCTATGTAAGTGGAAGTTATTCAGGAATTTGTCAGACTGACTATAAGTGAAGCAAAATCAAGGCCTTTAGTCTATCTTCTGTTTCATTTCCGACTTGTTCCTGAAAAAGTCATTTTCTTTTCCTTATTCTTACATAATGAGGTGGTTGACTAGATTGATAGAATAGCAACATTAACGAAACAACTACAAATCAAAACAAATATCAGTACGAAGAAAATCTCTATTCTGTGTAGCTAAATATTTGTCAGTCTTTCATTGATGAGTCATATTTAAAAAGGACTTGATATTGAGCAATATTTCTGATCATTCTTTGAAGTATGTAGTAACAAAAATATAATATATAGACTACCATTCTATTTAAGACCCAGTATTAGATATATAGTATGTTATAATTTTTATAATATCAAGATAAACACCCAAGGATATTTTCACCCTTTTCCTAGTAAAACTGAATAATGAAAAAAAAAACAAAAAACAAAAAACAACAACAACCCAATGTGATAGTTACATGTATGGGTTCTGCTATATGTTGAACAAAGTGCTTTATATATAATTATCTAGTGATCACTTATTTTATATAATGAGGAATTAAATACAGAAGTATTTAATATATAGTACTGTGTTATACAGAAGTACTTAATATTTTTAGGACTATTCAAAATCACACACAGACTGAAAACACTGGTAATAATCGTATCTGCAAGTCAGACCCACGTAGGTTCGGTGATCAATATGAGCTGTGCTATTGAACTCTATCTGCTGTACTTCTTCGAGGCCAGGGACACCAGGACTATTCAAAATCTTCCAGTTCCCTGTCCTGGAGACCTTACCGTCATCCCCAGGCTTCGCCACCTGCTGCCACTAGATGGAGTTTGTCACTGAAACAGAGGTTCTTCCTCCCATCTTTGTTTCCTTTGAATGTCTAACAGGACCTTGGATGGAAGGAAACTTGATTAATAAGCTAAACAGTGGGTGGGTACCCCAGAAGGTCATTAAGCGCAGAGAGTTATTGATTAAAAAGTAAATCATTATTAGTAGAGGTTACTTATACTGTTTTTTTTCAATTCCATCAATTTTTCATACATTCTTTTTGTCACTAAGCCGTGTGAACCCTAGGACAAGAAGAACAAATAAACCTTTTTTGGGCTTATGAGAATCGAGGGACATAATCTGAGTTTTAGGATAGGTGAAAAAACTCATTATTCATTGTTTGTACCCGGAAAAGCAATGGCAAAGGTGCCCACATGCAGAGTTGGGAAGAAAAGTTAATCAATGACCTTTCAAAGGAAAAATGTATCTGAATTACTGGATGGGAAAGGAAATGCTCCTTTAACTGTGAGGTAGCAAATGCCAAGTGGTGCGAAGGCCCAGAGATTGTGGGTGCTCCTCTCACTAATTCAGACACACAAACTCTCCCCCAGTTCCTTCGTTCTCTCCCTGCCACCCACCCTACTCGCCAGCTTTACACCCTTTCTGGGTGAAATCTTGAGTCTTGGTAGCAAAATGCCTTCAGGGGTCACCTATCTAGTTTTTGTGAAGGACATTTTGACATTATAACAGAAGAATACATGGAAAATGTGTTTATTGGGGTTTTCCTTTCTCAAATGTTTGCCAAAGCTGACTATTCATGGCCAGTCCCTGATTATAATGAGAAACTGCCGGTATGTCGAAATACATAATCCACGGGAGGGAAACTGCTGGACGGCAGTGGCTAAGTCTTAATACAAAAGCAACTTTTATTTTTTATTTTTACTTTTGTGCCTGTGAGCGTGCTTTGGGTTTGCTAGCTCTTGCCCTGTTGTCAGGGAGTGACAGTTAACTTTTAACATTAGTCTAGAAACAAAATATAATTATTTAAGGGAAAGCTTTAACGCCCAATTTTTGTTTTAGCGTCATCCGGATATACGTTACTGTGGCAGGAAATGCGGCATGCGTGAATACACGAGTCGATGTGATGTCAGGACACGATGCGATCACGTCACACAGGTTTACGTGATGTTAGTGTATTTTAATTTCAGCCGTTAGGGCAGCCTGAGGTGGGTCCTTGTGCATTCTGAGCACTGACTGAGGATTTTAGATACACGGGCTTTTTGAAAAATGCAAGCTCTACATCTGCCTCCTAGCCTAGTAAGGCACTGTAGATCTCTTCCGGCTTTAATATTGAGAAGAATAAAAATCTCCGTCCTCAAACTTCTTTCCCCTTTTCCTGGAATCCCCCTTGCTCCAATCTCGTTACTGTAGCTAGGTTTGAACTGAAGAAAGTTTTGGAGCCACGAACAGTGAGTGAGTCAGTCCGTGAAAATATTTTTTTTTGAGCTTTGTATGTTTTGGTGCCTACTGTTGAAAATGCTGTTTGCTCAGTGACTCTCTCACACACACTGACAGAGATGCTCGCACACTTGATGGTGTGCTGTGCTCCACCCCGGTTCTGCAGCAGTTTCTCAGAATATTACACTGCGTCTGTGTCGGCGACCTCTTCACATCTTCACGGCTCACCGTACTGACCCCAGTGGTGCTGGGTCACGGACGCGCTCATCGTTTGCTTGGCAAAGCGCGCCCCGGTCCCCTGCACTCAGAGCAGTGAAGGCGCAGCGCCCCTCCGCGAGCCAGAGAGCCATTCCCCGCGGGCCGAGGCGCTCGCCGACCCCAGGGCCGGGGAGGCCGGGCGCGACCCCCGTGCCGGGCGGGGCCGCAGCCCCCCAGCACCTGAGCTCCCCGAAGTGGCGGGCGCGGCGCCCCGGCCTGGCGCAGGGTGCGGGCCGGGCGGGCGGGCGAGCGCAGGCCCCTCCCCGCGGTGCCCGGGCGGCGGCTGACGCGGGGCCGGGCGGGGACGGCCGCGGCCAGCGGGCTTTAAATATGGACCGGGGCGGGCGCTGCGGCTCAGCCTGCGCGGCGGCTCCGTCCCGGTCCGGCCCGCACCGGGCGCACTGCTGCCGGCGCCCTCGCCCTCGGAGGTCCGCGCACCGGAGGCGCCGGCGACGGGTGCGGACGCCGCCCCTGCAGCCGCGGGCCGTGCACACCGCGCGCCCCGCGCCGCCCACGCGCGCACAGCCGGACCCGGGCGCACGGCGACGGGGGAACGCGGCCGCGGAGCCGCCCCGGCCGCCACGCTGGAGGAGCGACGGAAGCCGGAGCCTCGGAGGTGAGCGCGCGGGCGGCGGGCGCGGGGTCGGGCACCTGCCGCGCGACCCTCCCGGACCCGCTCCCGGCGGCCGGAGGCTGAGCCGGGCAGAGCCGCAGGCGCACGGCCTCGCACGCCCGGACCGCGCTGCCCGGCGCCGGCTGTGCGCCCGCGGGCTCCTCACGGCCCCGGGCGGCGGGCTCGCGGGGAGGGAAGTGCGCTCGCCCGCGGGAAGCCGTCCGCCGCTCTCCTGGCGCCGCAGCCCAGCTCGCGCTTCTCCGCCGCCCCGGCCGCGGCCGCCGGGCTGCCCACACCGCGTGTGCGTGTGCGTGCGGGACGGCGCGGTCCCCGGGCTTCCGTCCGTGCGGCCGCAGCGGCGTTCGAAGCCCCCCGCCGCCGGTGCGGAGTCTCCGGACGGCGTCCCGGACTCGGGACCGCGCTGTCACCTGCGCGTTGAGGTCGCCGTCGTGGGCGCCGCTGTGCTCAGAGCGAGGCTGTTAGCGTAGCTGCGTTCAAGGGAAGGGCGCCGGGTTATTTCTGTATAGCTTTCGTAACTGAGAGCGAACTTTTACTTTCATTTTAAAGTTAGCAGTAGTGATAGGATTCTGATGTCTAGGTTAAATCTTGAAATTGAATGTTTTAATTTTATCGCAGAGTGTTTAGATGACACAACCCCATATATAGACAGAAATAGGGAGTTTTATTATGAACCGTTGGGGCATAGACATTTATAGAAGTAGGGGTGGGAGGGATGAGATGGGTATGTTTGAGGCATGTTTGAAAAAATGAAAAACTTCTTAGGAAACCCCCAACCTTTTATATTTGAGTGTTTTAAAATTGGAGTTTTGGGATTTATTTGCTGTTTGGGGGTTATTTCTGGAGACTTACAAATGTACACGAGTTATCTCAGCCAGTCAGATCGCCAGAATGTACTCTCAGTTTATAGCGATGTATTTCTTCTAATACATTCTTTTCAATATAAAATAACTTGAAATGTTTGCGTGTTAGCGTCATCATTTCATTCTTGTAAATGATATTTTGGACTTGCACAAATGTTCTGTGGCAGAGTAAGGGAACGTACTTAGAAGAGTTCTGTGCTAGGAGCCCGGCAGCCTCTGGGACGGCTTCCAGCACGCCCCGGTGGTAACCTGGCAGTTTTGAGGTTCCGATCCCTGGTTCTGATAACAAGCGAGATAGTCCGCCACCATTTGCATCTTAAAGGAAAACAGTCCTGGAGAGGAGGGAGCGCACCTAGGCTGGGGCCCCGGGGTGAGCAGGCCTGCGCCTGCCGCCGGGGGCGCTGCGGTCCGCGGGGACGCGGTGGACGGGCAGCTTGGCTCTGAAGACGAGGCAGGAGATTGCAGCCAGCGCGGGTGAACAGTAAAACGGGGCTTGGAGACAGCGGGCTGAGATGAGGAGACCCTAATCATGATTCAGGTGTTCAAGCAGTGTATTTCCCATTGCCAAGTGGCAGGATTCACCGGGCCATGCGCCGCTGGGACGGAGGAAGGTGTGGACAGAGCGCTAGTCTCCACGGACGCCGTTCCCCAGGTTCACTTGGGATTTATGAAATCTGTATTTTTAGGGAGTCGTTTAGCAAAATGGATAGTTTAGGAACACCCAGGAAGTTAGTCAGACTTAAAAATCTAGATCGTACTGCTTTTTCATGCAGGAATCTTAGGGGAAGAAGCATGTTCTTTCGCACATGGTCAAGAACGAGTTGTGTTACAAATACATTTCGCTCGTCTCCGGATATTTAAACGTGTGATAAGCTCGTGTCACATCCCGTGGTGCCGTCCTCACATGAAGGTATTCGTATCTTCCCTAGCGTGTGCCCCTAGCTATTTGGTCCATGGTGGTGATGGACTCCCTCTTCGTTCTTCCGTCTCATCTGTATTTACACACACACACACCAAGTTGTAGAGGTAGCTGATTTTATTCTTCTCAGGCATGTTTCCTGTGGTCATAATTGACTTCAAGGCGGCGACTTCTGCACTTCTGTGCTCTCCGCAGTGCAGTGGAGCTTCGAACAAGGCACCAGTGGCCGTGGCTCCCCTCAGCTGCGTGACAGCGAAGAGAGGTGTGTTTGTCCAATCTTCGTATTCATAAATTTATTAACGACATCTTATGTCCGAATTTAGTTTCGGATTGAAATAGTAATGGTAAAACCACGTTCCTCTGTCGTCGCTTGCATGAGCAAAAACTTTATCATGTTCTTTCCTGAAAATTTAGTAGATGGAAGGGGATTATTATGTTCACTGAGAAGATGGGGAAACTAGGATGCAGATAGCTTTGCCTTCTTACATTTAAACAGAAAATAGTGGGGGTAGGAATGAACCTTTTATTTTCTGACTAGTGATACATGATTACTGAATAACTGTCATGAAGTGGGTAAATGTTTTAGTATCAGCAGGAAATACTGAAGCAGATAAAAATTTATCCTGCTTTATCAGCACAGTTTACAACAGCTTAATTTTGGAAGCAGCCTACATGTCCATCAGTAGTTGAATGGATAATGAAAATGTGGCACTTACACACAATGAAGTACTACTCTGCCACGAAGTAAGATAAACTATTCATTGTAAGAAAGTGGAGGTAGGGCCGGTGAGATGGCTCAGTGGCATAAGCGCCTGCCTGGCAAGCGCGAGGGCCCGAGTTCGACTCCCGAATCCCACATACGAAAAAAGGGCCGGTGATATCGCTTGGTGGCACAGGCGCCTGCTGGCGCACAAGGTCCTGAGGTCGACCCCCGGTACCCACCAAAAAAAAAAAAAAAAAAAAAAAAGAAAGTGGATGTATCTTGAGATGATAATGTTAAGCGAAATAAATCAGACACACAAACATTTATTATATAAGAAGCCCAAGCTATAAATAAAAAGCAAAATAAAATAGCTAATAGGAAGTAGGGAGATAGATTTTTCTCAAATGGGAAGGGGATCAAGAGATAGAGGAAGGGGGAAAGGGAAGGGAGAGAAAGTGTATGAAAAAGGAATGAAGATGTGTTGTGTCCATGTACCAGCTCCTCACAAGGAATGCAAGCATCATGTACTGCAAACATATTCTAATAAAGATACATGAAAAATATACGAGAGGAAGAAAAGCATCAAAAAAGTGCATCCCACTCTAAAGAGGTGGTCTTCATTCTCTGTTGGTAATTCAACTCAGCACAACACACACTTCCTCATTGCAGACCCTGTGATGCTAGAGGGTGTTTCACAGTATAGAATTTTCAGTTTGAGTGTAACCAACTTTTTTAATCAATTAAGTTGATTGGTACATTTTAGGTATACATAATGAATGATCACATTCATTATAGTGAATTTGTACCTGTACATGATGTATTTCAGTTATTTTCCCATTCCTCATCCTCCCTTTAATCCCTCTTCCCCTCCTTGTTTACAAAATCTTTGTTTCCATTTTTTCCTTCTTTTCTCATTTTTTTCCTTTTCTCTTCCTTCCTTTCCCCTTCCCCCTCCCTAGTTCCCCTTCCTATTTGAACATTTTCTTCCTATTTCACAATATCTGTTACATGTTTTGGTTTTTATTTATACTTTCGGTTTCTCACAGCAGAGAAACAATGTGGTATTTATACATGTGTGTCCAATTTCTTTCACTTAAGAGTATGGTCTCAAGGTTCATCCATTTACCTAGAAATGTCTCAAATTTATTCTTTTTATGGCAGAGTAGTATTCCATTGTATAAAAAAACCACATCTTCTTTATCCATTCATTAGTTGATGGGCATTTGGGGTGTTTCCAAGATTTAGCTATTACAAACTGCCACTATAAACATGGGTGTGCATATATTGCTGTGGTATGATGCTTTTAATTCTTTTGGGAAAATTCCAAGAAGGGGAATAGCTGGGTCGAACAGTACCTCCAGTTTTAGTTTTTTGAGAAATCTCCACACAGATGAGTGTGACCAATTTTTACCTTCAGTCTTGAGAGCTAACTTTTGTTTTTAATGTCTAATGTACACATTAGAAGTTATGTGAAATTAAGATGTTAAAGAAAAAAAAACTAGCTGATATTTTGGATTTCTTTTTATATAGTACTTTGTGGGTAATTGTGTGGAAAAAGAATCTACTCAGTTCAATTTGAATTTTCCTACTAGAAACCATTAAAAAGCTTTAGGTAAAACTTCTAATATACTTTTTAGAGGATTTTAAAATAAAATAAAAATGAATAGGAATACAAAATGAGAAAAGGATGTATTTTGTTTAAAACAGATACGTTTTGTGATTGACATGACTAGAAAAGGTGTTCATTATGTCTTCAGTAAGAATTTGGTAGTATTTTTTGTAGACATATTCACTGATTAATATTCTCTTTATACTATTTGCAAATAAGTAAACTTGAGGGAGCTGGGCTTTTATGTGAATTAATTCTAGCTTTGGCCTGAAGATCTTGTATTCTCTCGTAGTGTCTAGTAACTCATTCATCTGTGTGGTGCTTTCTCCGGCAACACAGCCTCTGGGCAGGCCGCACAGAGGGAGGAAAGGACATTCATTACAGAGGGTGTGCTCTACGCTGGAGCTCTCAGAGTCTGCCTGCTCTTAATACACAGCAGTGCTAATGTGGTCGGTTGTAAGGCTTCGAGTCCCACGGCAAGCAGTAGACTGTAAAGAGGAAGATGGATGTGGGCTGACATTCCTATGTACAAGGAAAATACTGGAAAGTCCCAGAGGACAGCTGGGTGGTAAAGGAAGAGGTAGAGCAGTGCTGTGCGGACTTCTCTACACAGACTTGAATGGCCAGGAGGGCTTAACATGAAGTGTTCCAAGCTCTAAAGGATAACAGCGCCCAACCCCACTTGGGTATCCTGCAAAACTTTCCTTTAAAGTTGATGGAGAAATAAGGTATTTCCAAGACAAGGAGCACCTCAAGAAATTCATGACCAGCAAACCAGCATTACAAAAAGCTCTCAAGGACATCCTACAAAGAGACAATGAAGCCAACAATGCCAGTATGTCAGGAATACACCTGGGGGGACGACTAGCTAAGCAAAAGGGGGAAAAGAGGAAATCAGCAACAGAAGGTAATGCAGTGATAGGAACAAGGCAACAGCTCCCTGTTGTAACTCAGTGTGACAGGTCTCGAGTCCCCAGTGAGAAGACACAGACTGGCAGAATGGGTCCACAACATGCAGCATGCAAGAAACACATTTAATTCAAAACAAAACTCAGATTAAAAACCAAAGGGTGGAAAACAATACTGCATGCAATGGGAACCTGGAAAAAAGCAGGAGTTTGTATCCTAATTTCAGACAAAGTGGTTTTCTTTTTCTTTTTTTTTTTTTTTTTTGTGGGTACCGGGGGGTCGACCTCAGGACCTCACGCGCCAGCAGGCGCCCATGCCGCTGAGCGATATCACCGGCCCTTTTTTCGTATGTGGGATCCGGGAGTCGAACTCAGGCCCTCGCGCTTGCCAGGCAGGCGCTTATGCCGCTGAGACAAAGTGGTTTTCAAGCCAAGCCTGATCAGAAGAGACAAAGAAAATCGTTACATATTGGTTAAGGGAACAATACAACAGGAAGAGTTAATAAGGGTAAGCACACATACACACCAAATACCGACACACTGAACTTCACAAAACAAACACTAATGAACATGAAAAATCATGGGCTGGTGAGATGGCTCAGTGGCGTACGCGCCTGCCTGGCAAGTGCGAGGGCCCGAGTTCAACTCCCAGATCCCACATACGAAAAAAGGGCCGGTGATATCGCTCAGCGGCACGGGCGCCTGCTGGCGCACGAGGTCCTGAGGTCGACCCCCGGTACCCACAAAAAAAAAAAAAAATCAGATGATTACCAATATGTTGTCATGGAGGACCTCAGTACCCACTGTCACAAAGAGACAGATCAACTAGACGGAAAATCAACAAAGAAATATGAGAGTTGAACCAAACCTTCAAACAAAAGGATTTAATAGATATATAAAGAGTGTTCCATCCAAAAATGAGAGAATACACACTGCTTCTCAGCAGCACATGGGACTTTCCCCAAAATAGACTACATGCTGGCCCATACTGCATGCTTAAGTAAGTGCAAAAGAATCAAAATTACCCCATGTGTGTTATCAGTCCATAGTGCATTGAAACTAGAAATTAATGGTGAAAGATACCACAGAAACTATGCCAACCCATGGAAATTAAATAATACCTTCTCAGATAATCAATGGATCACAGATGAAATTAAGCAAGAAATTGGACAGTTTTTACAATCAGACAATAATGCCAGTATGACGTACTGGAACCTATGGGACACAACGAAGGCAATCCTAAGAGGGAACTTTATAGTGGTGGATTGCCACATCAGATAAACAGAGTGAGCTCAAATAAATAACCTAATGATGCACCTTGAAGTCCTGAAAAACAAGATCAATCAAAGCCCAAAGCTAGTGTGAGGAAGGAAATTATAAGACCAGAGCAGAAATTAATGAAATTGAGACTAAAATACAACACAAAGAATGAATCGAAGAGTTGGTTCTTTGAAAGGTTAAACAAAATAGACCAACCCTTAGCCAGTCTTACCACAGTTAAGGAAAGAAAAGGCCAAAATCCATGCAATTAGAAATGAGAAAGGTAAAATCACAACAGATTTTGACAAAATCCAGATTATCAGTGTCTATTTTGAGAACCTGTACTCTAAGAAAATGGAAAATTCAGAAGAAATGGATAAATTCCTTGATACATATGAACTATCAAAGCTGAACCAAGAAGATATAAAAATTCGGAGTAACTCAACATCTCTCAGTGAAACTGAAGAATTAATAATAAAAAAATACCAACTAACAAAAACCCAGGTTCTGATAGATTCACTGCTGGATTCTATAAGAACTTTAAAGAAGATCTAATGCCAATACTCCTTAAACTCTTTACTGAAACCAAAAGGGAAGTCGTACTCGCAAAGTCATTCTTGGAAGCAAGCTTTAACCTGACTCCAAAAGCAGAAAAGGACACAACCAAAAAGAGAACTACAGACCAATCTTTTAAAGAACCTAGATGCGAAAATCCTCAAAAGGTACTGGCAAATAGAATGCAGCAAATAATCCAAAAGATCATACATCATGACCAAATAGGATTCATTTCCAGGGATTCAGGGATGGTACAACATATACAAATCAGTAAGTATAATATACCATATTATAAACAAGCTAGGAGAAAAATTTCATGATTATCTCAATAGAAAAGCATATGACAAAATCCAACATCCATTCATGATTAAAAAACTCTTAAAGAAAATAGGAATACTTTGAAGGTCTTTCTCTCAAGCTGATAAAAGCCATCTATGACAAACCACCAGCCAACATCATTCTAAATGGAGAGAAGCTAAAAGCTTTCCTTCTAAAATCAGGAACAAGACAAGGATGTCCACTGTCACCACGCCTCTTCAATATAGTTCTCAAAACATTAGCTATAGTGGTTAGACAAGAGAAAGAAATAAAAGGGATATACACAGGAAAGGAAGAAGTCAAATTATCATTATTTGCAGATGACGTGATCCTTTACATAGAAGACCCTAAAAACTCCACCGAAAGACTCCTAGAATTGATAAGCAAATTCAGTAATGTAGCAGGATACAAAGTTAACAATCGAAAATTAGTAGCATTTCTATACACCAATAATCTCCCAGAGAGAAATTAGGGAAACAATATCTTCCACAGTAGCATCAAGGAAAATGAAATACAGTGGTATCTTGCTTCAGGAACTTAATTTGTTCCACAATTTTGGAAATAATGGTCATGTTCATGTTTGTGTGGGAAAGATGGCTGCAGTCATGTTTATTACCCAATGCAGAGTTTGCATACAAAACCAAAATTTTGCCAAATGCTTCTGTTTGCGAACCAAATTGTTTGCAAACAAAAGCATTCATGAACTGAGGCACCACTGTACTGTACGTAGGAAATAACCTAATCAAGGAAGTGAAAGACCTTTACAATGGAAACTATATATACTATAATACTCTGAAAAAGGAGATCAAAGAGGATATCGGAAAATGGAAAGATCTCCCTTGTTTCTGGGTAGGCAGAACCAATATAGTAAAAATGGCCATACTTGCAAAACTGTTACACAGATTTAACATTATTCCAATCAGAATACCTGTAGCATTCCTTATAGAACTAGAGAAAACAACCCTAAAATTCATATAGAACCAGAAGAGATCTAGAATAGCAAAAGCCATTTTGGGGAACAAGGGCAAGGCAGACGGCATCATGATCCTTGACTTCCAGTTATACTACAAAGCTACAGTGAAAAAAACAGCATGGTATTGGCAAAAACCAAAACTGAAACCAAAACCAAAAACCAAAAATCCAAAACCAAAACCAAACCAGACTTGTGGATCAGTAGAACAACGGAAGATGCAGAAACAATTGCAAGCAGACTCAGCTACTGTATCTTTCACAAAGGGGCCACATCCTTTTGCTGGAGGAAAGATAGTTTGTTTAACAAACGGTGCTAGGAAAACTGGCTATCGCAGGCCAAAAATTGAACCTACACTGATTATCTCTCACCATGCACTAAATTAAAATGCCTGTACATAACACATCTCAATTCTTTCAAAATTAGGTAAAACTCTTGAAGACAGAGCTATAGGCAAAGACTTTCTGAACAGAACCCCGGTTGCACAAGAAATAATACCAAGAATCAACAACTGGGATCACATCAAATTAAAAAGCTTTTGACAGGAAAGGAAACCACTAACAGACTTAAGGGACAGCCCACAGAATGGGAAAAATATTTTACCAGCTATTCCTCAGACAAAGGACTGATATGTAGACTAAACTACTCAAAAAATTAAGCCCCCCCCCATTTAAAGACCCAGCGTAAATGGGCATGTGAAATGAATAGATACTTCTCAGATGAAGAATTACAAATGGCCAATACATACATGAAAAAATGCTCAATATTGCTGGCTATTCGAGAAATGGAAATTAAAACAACCCTGAGATTCCATCTCACTCCAGAAAGAATGGCTCTTATCAAGAAATCAAATAATAACAAATGCTGGCAGGGCTGTGGTGGAAAAAGGAACCCTTCTTCATTGTTGGTGGGAGTGTAGACTGGTACAGCCACTGTGGAAATCAGTATGGAGATTCCTCAAAAAATTAAAAATAGAAATTCCATTTGAGCAAAGTATTCCCCTTCTAGGTGTCTTCTCAAAAGAGTTAAAGACATATACCATAGTGATGTATGCATACTCTTGTTTATTGTGGCATGATTCATAATATCTAAATCTTGGACATATCTATATGTCTATCAACAGATGAATGGATAGTGACATTGCGGTGTTATCCACAATGGTGTAGCACTCTGCCATAAAGAAGGATCAGCTTGAGTCATTTGTAGGAAAATGGATGTACCTTGAGACCACAATGTTAAGTGAGATAAATCAAAGACACAAAGCTTAAATATTGCATGGTTTCTCTTTCATGAGAAATTCAACGTATAGATAAAGTACATTATAAAAGACCACCAATAGAAAAAAAGATAGAAAAAAAGTTTTTGTACTCCAGCATGGACAATGTATCTAAGAGTGTACCTTGATTTAATGTAATTATCTTATATGTTTTATGTTTTTTTTTGGCCTTTTAGTCTGGTGGTTAATCTGTTTATATGATGATTAACTTTACAAGGATTTATAAGATAAATAAGTGAATCCGATGCTGGCAAAAAGTGGGGTGGAGGGAAAGGGGGAAAAAGAATTGAGATGTGTTATGTACATGTAGCAATTCCTCACCATGAATGTAATCATTATGTACTGCAAACATGGACTGCTAAAAATTTTAAAAAGTGCTGTGAGCAGAAGTAAGAACTAAAGCACAGTGGATGGAGACTAGGTGCAGGCTCTGGTAGTGTCATTTCATTATGCCTCCTTTGCTTCTTTCCTGTTTCTTTTCTCTGTCCCTCCCTCCTTCCTAAATTTTTATTAAAATACAAGATGTATTCAGAAAATGGCAGATGTCATTATAGCATCAGTAAGCAGCTCAGGGATTTACCTGAGTGCATCCATCCATGGAACCAGCACCAGAATAAGATGTAACCAGCCGCCAGCCAGCCCCAGACTCCTCGTCTCTGTGGGGAGTCATTACCTTCCTGATGAACTCCGGACTTCCCAGAGTGACCGGAGGTTACTTTTTACCTGTTACTAAACATTTTATGAGTGAATCATGTGGTATGCATTCTGTCTGACTTAATTTGCTAAGCACTGTGTTTGTGAGATGCTTACTCTGTGTAAAGGAGCAGCTTGTTCATCCTCATTGCTGTGTTCGATGTAGTGCCCGCCTTAGGACAATGCCACTGTGTCTGTATCTGTTTCATTCTTGATGGACACTTGGATTGTGTCTGGCTTTTTGGCTGGTAAGAATTGTGCTGCAGTGAACATTTTTGTGTGTATGTTGTAGTGCATGTGGGAATTTCTGTTGTGTGTGTTGTGAGCGGAATTGTGTTGGTGATGGTGTCTTCCTTCGAAGTGGGTACAAATCCATACACAGGTAAACATTTACATATTTTTCCTCTTCCCCACATTGTTATGGAGAGCTGGTACTGTCTTTTTAAAATTTTGCTCATTCTGTGGATGTAAAGTTGTGTATCATTGTGGTTTTAGTTTGCACTTTCGAGAGTACCTTTTCATATGTGTATTGGTTATTACCTGTGTGAAGTATTTGCTCAGGCTTTTTGCTCATTAAATTTTTATGCAGTGTATTATCCCGTGAAAGGAAGATTTGAATACCTGGGGGGTTAACTTCTTTGTTTAGAAAACTGAGCTAACCAGGGAAACTCATTCACCAGTGTTTTCATCTAATAAAGTAAGTAGTAGATAAAGAGGTTAGAAACGTTTGAATTGGTGAATATCAGAGTCTGGATCTATGAAGTATTGCCCTTAAAAAAATAGAAAACCTAAAAAGCAACTTTACCACTGTACTCAAAAGCACGCAGAACTTGTCCTCGTTGTTAACATCAAAATAGAGCATCTCAAATGCGGTTTTACCCAGCGACGCGTGGAGATCCGCGTTTGGAAGCTTGGTACCTGACTTCAGGCCTCAGCTGTCTTCACTAGTTGTTTAATTTGGGAGATTTAAAAAACCTCTGTGTTTCTATTATTTTCATTTCTAAAATGATTGTAAAACCTAATTTGCAGTAGTTATGAGAGACTGATGAAGTGATCTTTATGAAACTGTGTTCAGAGCTGTGAATGTCCACACATATGTTATTTATTATTATTACTGTGCTCTCTACAGCATTCCTTACTCTCAAGTTGAATTGTGCCAGCACTGAGAACAGTTCCTGGCACATTAATGACTGTTCGTTGGCTGAATGAGCAAAACATCTGAGTATTTTTCTTAAGCTCTCACTCTGAGTGACTCAAACTGTGTTTTATATATATTTTTTATCTAGGACTTTTACTTTTTTATTGCTAAAGTTGAGTAGGTTTTATCAAACCTGAGATTGAAAAATTGAGTCTAACAGGCAGCAGTTTGAGATCATCCCTTTCTCTGTATAAGAGTTCATATTAACCTTGTGGCCCCAAGTACCCCACGCTAGACCTGGAGAGTCCTTGAGATGATTATCTTGCTCCCTGCTTCATGGGTGATCCCACAAAGCCTACCCACTGAGTATTTTTATCTTTTATACTTAGAATACTGGCCAACAAATTCCCAGATTTAAAATATTCTAGTGGTTTCGTCAGTGCTGATACCTTGGAAACCATGTTTCATGCAGAACTGAAATTTTGAGGATGAATAATAGCTGAAAACTAGAGCTTGTGTAGAGCCTTTTCAGCTTAGGACAGATAAGCATTTCTCAGATATGTTGATTATAACATCAAAATAAATGTGCAGTGTTCACCTTTGCAAACCTTTATGTAGAGCAGTGATTCTTAACCCTTTGCGAAGTCTGATTCTCAGCTATTGGCTTGATTATGACTACTTTTTCTTTACCTGAAAAGCGGTTTGGTGGCATATTATTTTAAAACTAAACAGAATTAAAATGTGTGTTATTTTTCTGTTGGAGAATTACAGGGTGCTCATTTAAACAACAGTAGGGGGCCGGTGAGATGGCTCAGTGGCGTAAACGCCTGCCTGGCAAGCACAAGGTCCTGAGTTCGACTCCTGGTACCCACATATGAAAAAAGGGCCGGTGATATCGCTCAGCGGCACAGGCGCCTGCTGGTGCACGAAGTCTTGAGTTTGACCCCCAGTACCCACACACAAACACGCGCGCACGCACACACACACACACACAAAAAAAAAAAAACAACAGTAGGTAACCCTTTATAAAGTCAGACTTGCAGCAAAATGAATTTGGAGTTTTATGTAGAGATGTAGATTTTATCTAAAGACTGCTATCTTTCCTTTTTTTTCTTATATTTGAATTATTTATCTAAGAGTTGGTGATGTTATTGGTTGGTTTGCTCTCATAATTTAAGTGTAACTGTCCTACAGTACTCAGGGTACCGAGCATGTAACACAGTACTTCAGGAGAGTACATCAGTCTGCATTTTATAAGGACATTTACATTTTAGGTACTGTACCTCCTATGGGCTTGATCAAAATGTGCTGATTTATTGGAAAATGGAATTATTTGGTATATTAGACAGCTTTTGTTTTTCTGTTGTATACATAATGGTGTGGAAAATTGAAATAAATACAAAGAGCAATTATGATGAACCTCACTAACTACTGTTTTAAAAACAGTGAGTTTCAGGCTGGGCATGGTGGTGCATGCCTGTAATCCCAGCACTGGGGAGGCTGAGGCAGGAGGATTGCTGCAAGTTCAAGGCCAGCTGGGCTACATAGTGAGTTCAGGACCAGCCTGAACTACATAGCAAGACCTTGTCTCAGAAAACAAAACAAAACAAAACAAAACAAAACAAAACAAAACAAACCAGTGAGTTTCAGAAAACCTCATCTTTTGTTCTAGGTGACTTCATTTCTTTGAGAAGTTAAATGGAGGTATCCAAAACAAATGCATCCAGGCATGCCTGGACAATGCCGTATCAAAGGCTGGAAACAAGACCCCTTCTTTTGACGTCACTTGGCACATAGGACTTAGAAAGTTTGGTACTATGGATTTAGGGAAGGATAACTGATCTTGAACCAGAATGTTAGGTAAAATAAGTCAGATGCAGAGAGTTAAATTTTGCATGATTTCTCTTATATGAGAAACCCAAAATATAAATGATGAGTAAAATAAAGGAGAGAGGGTCGGATACAGGGAGACAGACTTTTTAAAGATGGGAAGGGAGCAGGAAAACAGTGGGAAGGTAGAAGGGGACCAAAAATGATCATGATATGATGTATATGAGGCACGATCGAAATATATGTAAAAATTTTTTACAGAAGATGGGTGTGGTGGTATATGCCTGTCTTCTCAGCACTGGGAGGCTGAAGCAGGAGGTTCACTGTGAGTTTGAGGCCAGCCTGGCACCATAGTGAGTTCAAGGCAATCCTGAACCACATAGTGAGACCCTGTCTCCAAAAAACAACAAAAATTATTTTTATTATAGTAAAAATCGTTGCCATTATGTCCCCTCACATTGAACACACTATCCCATCACTCTTGCCAGTTGCTGAAGCAGTTCTGGAAGTCCTCTTTCCTGAATGTTTTTATGAGATGTGATAAAAATACAGTGAATGTGTTGCCAACTGCCATCTAACAAAAAGGCAGGCGTGTAAAAACATGACGGTGTGTCCTTATCAACCTAGTCACCTGATCTGGCACTGTGCCACTTCTGGCTTTTCCTTAAAGACAAAATGGTCATGAAAAATAAATGTTTTGAATAAATTCTGGACATTGAGGCAGCCATGACAGTGCAACTAAAGATATTCATGAAAGAGGATTTCCAGAACTGCTTCAGAAAGTACAAGAAGGATGGAATAAATGTGTTTGAAGGAGGGGGAGGATTTTGAGGGGAGTTACGGCAGTGAGTCTTTTACTATAATAAATTAAAAAAACATTTAAACATTCTGTATTTTCTGATCACACCATGTATGTACCAATTCCTCAAAACAAATAGAAATTTTACTTATCACAAACATATACCATTAAAAAAGAATCATCCCCCCACAAAGAAAGAGAATCATCCCTAAAAAATAGAATAGGATCCTGACAACTGTAGTAGCTAAACTGATACCGAAAGGGAATAGGCGAGCTCTTCCGTTTCCTGCGCTCCTCAGGGTGGAAACGGTTGATGGTGTGGCCGGCTCGGAGGATCCCTAACGGCTTTAATACAAGCCAGGTATCTCATCTTTCACCCAGGAGGACCACAAGCGGAGGTCTGAAGCTGTTACTCCATGAAGCAGGTGTGTTGGGAGGAGGCTCAGTGGCTGCCGCTGGAATGGGACCATGAGCCGGACCCCTGTGTGGGTGACAAGGTCCTGTCAGTCCTTTGACCTCTGGAGACAGTGTCCTTGGGAAGGTGATATTAGCAGAGTGGGGAGCCTCAGGGAGGGGTTTGCTGAGGCGCTCATCGCAGTTGCCTTCAGAAAATTGCTGAGCATTAACAAATTAAGCTGGGACCCAGCTCACATGTTTGCACTTTTACAAGTCGAGGTTCTTTGCCAGGGGAAAATATAGAAAGCGGATAAAGAATGTCTCAAAAGATTTAGATAAATGAGATCAGATAATTTCCCTTGAAAAATGCATTAAGAAATGAAACAAAAACACACGTCCAAAAAACATGAGAAGATAATATAGTTCAAGTTCTCAAATGTTTTTACTGTCAAAACATTGAATTCTGGGGTATTTGCCTTTCCAATTCCCCTTACTCTTCCAGAGTAGCTGTCTTCTCTTTTTCTGCTCTTTCAAAACAAACCATCTTCCTTTATTTTAAAAAAATTGAGTTCTATAGTTGATCATCTTGTTGCTTACTGCTTTGGCCTGCCCTTTAATTCTTCTCACAGGTTCGTGTTGTCCTTCTAACCTGTGTGCTTCCTCACTTTTTAGTGAGCATATGCTTTGTTGTCCTCACGGTGACCATCACATTCTGTACCATAAAGTATTAATTTATTGAATGGAATGCTACTTGGTCACTTAAAAATTCTGAACGGACCAATCAGAGACGCCCAGGTGCCTCGTCCAACTCTCTGTGAACTTTGTCTTCATTGCTGTCAGGCCCCAGACATTTCTTGTGAAAGTTGTTGTAATCAAGTTTGGAATCTAGTTACTTTGGGGTGGAACTTTGCCATTAGGGTTTGGGATATGTCATAGTTCCTTGGAAGAATTAATCTATCTTGATATGACTGTATTTTATCTGCTCTGCATTGCATGTAATTTTACATACTATTTATTAGAGTGAGTTGGAAGCAATTATTTAAAAAAAAGCTTTTATTTTTGAAATAACTGTAGGCTCACAAAAACTTGCAAAAGAATTAGTACAGAGAGTTTTTTTCGTATCCTTTACCCATCTTCCTCCACTAAGCACTGCTTTCAAGATTCCTAAAAGGCATTTACCAAAAACGATTTATGAGGAGTTATAATTTTTATGTCTGATCTGAAGAGATACTTGTCCTTCTTTATTAGTTGCTGACTGTGTATCAGTACTTATTAATCAGTCAATGCGTAAAAGTGGAGAATTAGACCTACCGTTTGTGGGTTTCAGCTGGCAGAGGGCGTGTGTGACAGGCAAGGAGGCGTCGTTCATATACCTATTTAATTGCATCTCTGTGAATTTGGTGTTTGCTGCACCCAATCGTTTTTTTATATTGATCATATTGAACTATGAGTTTTCAATCAAGATGCTGCTCCCATAAAACTTTGGGAAGAAATATAATTGTGTGCGAGTAGAACTCCCTTGTGGCACAAGTGCTATGTGACCACAGGGACACTGGGTTTTAAGAACTGGTGAGACAGTGTTAGTGCTGTGTACTCTTTTGTGTGCCTTACAATGTATGTGAATGCACAGTACATTAAGATGTTTTAGGATGTTTGTTGTATAATACGCAATATTATTTCCAGTGAAATCTAAATGTCCGCTCTTCTTTAGCACATGGATGCCACGCCGAGCACCTGTTGGAGTTTGGTCGTTCTCTTTACAGGGGCCTCGAGTGCTGTTACGTGTTTGTACGAATGTCTGAACCTCATGCATCTTACAAGGATGCTCTCCTGAGGGTTCGTTCTGCACCTCAAGAGAGAATAACTGGGAAGGCTTAGAGCAAGATGCTGTGCACAGCGAGCAGAGAGCAGAACAGACGGCCGTGCGGATGCTCACTTTTGAGCACCGTCTGGTGCCTGGGAGGAGACTTCACCAACGTCTGTAACATCACGCACATCTTCCCAGGCCCAAGATGATCGGAACCAGGGCACCACATGTAATTGAGAGAATTTGGGGTGGGATAAATAGAGAAGTTTCTGTAGTACATACTTACATGAGAGCTTTTCACTGCAAGAAGAGAAACTGGCTTTTCCAACAGAAGAAGGTATATTACATATTCATACAGCTTAAAAGAAAAGATGGACATGTCTGATAAATACACCTCATCTCTTGGTTGCTTATTCTCTCTTTACCTAGGAATTCACTTAGTTTGGTTTTCATGGAACTTTGCTTGAGTCACTTACCATTTTGCAGAATAATTTCCTGTTCTTGGGAGTCACTTGGGAGTTGCTGTCAGTTGTCACTGAACATTGGACTAGAGGACTGTGGCTGACCCTGCAGGACAGTCCCTGCGGAGGGCTGCTACCCCACTGCTTTCTCTTGGTTCTTATCCTTGCCAGAGAGAATTTGTACCAGCACAGGATCCTTTGCACAAAACCAGAGCAGCAGAGAAAAGAAGGTTAAGCACGGGGCCCAGGCTCAGGCGGGTTGCTGCCGAGTCTGAAGCTGGGGGGTATCTTAGTCCTGTGGAGAAGGTGAGGGTTCAGGTCTAGGGTGGGCATCCAGGCACGCATGCAGTGGCCCTGGTGGTGTGGGAAGCAATGGGGGCTGATGGGGAGCAGCGAGGGCTGGAGGTGCTGGGCAGAGCTGTGGAGCCAAGGAAGAGGAACTCGTATTTCGGGGAGCCTGATTCCGGGAAATTGTGAACCTGTCTGTGTCAGTCTGCAGGCTGATCTGTTTACTGTCATCAGAGTATGCAGTATTCATTTGAGCAGTATTTTCTATTACTAACGTCTACTTAATTAAGTGTCTTAATTAAAATTATTGTAAAGCATTTTTTTTGTATAGGAGATTGAACACAGGGATTTTGCATTGGTGCTCTCTCTCTAAATTGCCTAGCCTGGGTTGGAATTTGCAGTTCCCCTTCCTCAGCCTCCTGGAGTGCTGGGATTACAGATGTGTGCCCCTGTGCCCACTCCAAAACATTTTTTTTTTTTTTTTTTGTGGCTACCGGGCGTCAACCTCAGGACCTCGCTCACCAGCAGGCGCCTGTGCCACTGAGTGATATCACCGGCCCTTTCTTCGTATGTGGGTTCCGGGAGTTGAACTCGGGCCCTTGTGCTTGCCAGGCAGGCGCTTACGCCGCTGAGCCATCTCATCGGCCTCCAAAACATTTTTTGATGTATATCATTCCAAAATTAATTTCACACATGTATCTCCTGTCTGAACGAGATACTGAGTATGATTTTCCCTTTTGGTCGTCTATCTTGGTCTTTGTCATATAATTCAGAGAGGATCTCAGGCCTGGAAACATGGCTGCTGCTGGAAGCGGTCCACACTGTGACGCCTCCATGCCTTTAGGAGGCTGCGACCGCTCTCGTAGAACGTTAAAGATACGCAAGAGTGGATGAGTGTCTTGGGGCAGGAAAGTGGCGCTGTCAAGTGGCCATTGCCCATCAGTGAAGAGGCCTGCATACATAGAGGACATGAAGTTGACAGATCCGGGGAACAGTTAGGGGACCTCAAGAAGTTTGTGAGGTCCAGAAATCGTGCAGCAAATTTCAGTTACTGTTTCTGAGGCCCCTCCACACCTGCAGGCTGTTGCGCCTATGAGAATTGCTGTCAGTGTTGTTTCCTGAGTCCTCAGGGGCTGTCAGCATTTCCCTGGCCAAGAGCAGGGGCTCCAGAGCCAGAAGGCCTGGTCTCCTATCCGCCTCCCCCGCCATCCTAGGCTGGGTTCACTGTGAAGCAGCTTCTGAGATTGTGCAGGAAGCTTACTGGGCAACTGTGCCAGATGAGGAAGGTCAGATTGCACAGGGAGAAGTCGGAGCGTGAGGTGATAGCAGCAGAGGTCTCCGTGAATCCTACTGAGAGCTCTGGAGGCAGGGAGACCTTTGAGCCACCTGCCTCGAAGTTAGGGCTGGAGCTTTCTGCCCCCTTGCACCAGTCCTGAGATGCGGGCTGCCGCCGAGATGCAGGCTGTGACCTTGGGTCAGATAGCTGTCTTTGGAAAAGGTGACTTCCAGAGCAACACTGAGCTCAGCCCACCAGTTGGGGCAGCACCTGGGTTCTGAGACATACTCAGGGCCTCCTGACAGTGCACTCTGTGCTTCCGGATCTTTATCTGAACCTACTTCACTTAATTTCTGGGGCTTAAGTAAGGTAATGCATGTAAAATGCTTAGAAAGGTGCATAGTGTGTAGCAAGTGTGATTTAGGAGTAAGATTTGTGATCCTGTCTGATTTTGTCAGCCCTACTTTATTTACCCTTATAATAGTGCTTCTCTGGTTAGTAAGAGTTTGAAACCTTGTGCTCTCATTATTAATATGCTCTAACTCTCTTTGAAAGAGGGAAGCAATTGACAATATATTAGTAAGAAATAATTCAATGTAGTATTACATTTAGTACTATTTTTAGTACTATTTACATTTTAAATTTTTACTGGAAAGATGCAAAAGAAATTGTTACTGATAATGAAAGTTGAAGGATTTGGACCTATGAGGAGTAAAGTGTTCAGGGGTGTGTGTGTGTATGTGAGTTCATAGCCTCCCTCAAAGAAATGGAGGTAGGAAGTTCCAAGCTGATGTGGTGTCGGACCCTTCATTGCTTGGCGTGGGGAGAGGTGGAATGAGAAGAGTTCCTGGTGGAGGTGTACTAGGAAGGTACTCCTAGTCTTGGCCTTCACCTTACTGACCACTCTGGTTCTAGATCCAAACAGTACTGTATACAATCAACAAATAAACAAACATTAATGCTTAATTAAATTGCTTTATTTCTTAAGCATTCCAGAATCATTCTTTTCAATGTTTCAGTATTTAAATTCCATAATTATATAGCAGATCACCTGGAGTGTTTTAGAAATTTGGTTTTGATTCAAAATACTGTCCTCATGGAGATTAGGCCTCTGCCAATTCATTTCTCATTCATTTGAGGACATGGCTAACTCTTTTGGACAAGTTTTATTTCCTTCATATTCATATGGATGCAAAATACATTATTTGAAGTGAGTTACTCTCTCCCTCCCGACATGGTGACTATATCATACTGTTTATTTTTAAAGGACTGTCTGCCCAGTTAACTTTAGTGATAGACAGTTAAAAACATGTCACAAGGCACTTTTTTTTTTTTTGTGGGTACCGGGGGGTCGACCTCAGGACCTTGCGCGCCAACAGGCGCCCGTGCCGCTGAGCGATATCACCGGCCCCTTTTTCGTATGTGGGATCCGGGAGTCGAACTCGGGCCCTCGTGCTTGCCGGGCAGGCGCTTAAGCCGCTGAGCCATCTCACCGGCCCACAAGGCACTTTTTTAAACATAGGGTGTGCATATTTCTTTGTGCCAATATCCCATTATTGGCTATCCTAATCGATCTAGCAGAGTGGAGGAGGAAATATGACACCTCCTTTGGAAGATTTTTGAATGAAAGGCCTTTCTTGAATTAAATTCCACATACTATAGGGATACTGCCTGCATACCCATGTTTATTGTGGTATAAATCACAGTACCAGGATATGGAACTAGTATAGGTGCCCATCAACAGAAGAGTGGGTAGAGAAAATGTGGCACATACACACAAGGGAGTATTATTCAGCCATAAAGAAAAATGAAAATTTGTCTTTTCCAGGAAAATGGATGGATCTGGAGATCATCATGTTGAGTGAAATAGGCCAGATTCAGAGAGACAAATATTATTTGTGCTCCTAATATGTGGAATCCAAAAAAGATAACACAAAAGCAGAAAGGAGGCTCTTATTCAACCAGAGAAAGGAAATTAGGAGGAGGTGTTGGGGGTAAAGGCAGGTGGTAGGGGATGGATATGATCAAAATGCAGTGCATGCATCAGACTCCTCCATGTGAAGGGGGTGGGGGTGGGTGAAAATGGCAAAGTGTGTTACATGCGTGTATGAATCTGCCACAGTGAAACTCATTAATCTGTATAACCGATACGCACTAACAAAAAAGATAAGAAACTAACAATAAAAAGGTCTTTCTTGAATACACTGTTTTCCTCCTTGTTTGTACTTATTCTCAAGTTCTTCTAAAGAAAAGTGAATGTTAGGAGTGAACCACGAAAAATAATAATCTAAATATTTATTAGATGATAATGTTTAGAAGATAAGGGTTACATAAACACCTGCTAAGGATCAGGCTGACTCAGACATTTTGTGTCAGCCTTACCTTCTTTGACGTTAGCTGTGTTTCTGAGTTGAGCGGTCTTTCGTGGGTTTCACACAGAATTTCGGAGTTACTGTTACATGAGCAAGGCCCTTGTAGATCTTCTCGCATCTGCAGCTAGCAGCTGCTTTCCTGCTGAGATGAGCAGTGTCTAACACATTTATGAGTTCACCTCTGTGTTTGACTGGGGGGTGTTTGGGAAGTAAACATGGTTAAAAGATTTAAGGTTAACTGATAGATGTTTAAATATGTATTAATGTTTAAATATGATGAGTGGTGAAAACTCATCACATAACAAGCCCCTTCTAAAAGCAGAGATGATTTAAAACTGTGCATTTTGGAGATTAAAATACATAAACCCTCATTTTAGAAAAACATTGAGCTTGTCTAATGGGAAACAAGTCTATATCCCAGAAGATTATGCCAGTGTACCTTTGAATTCTTACAGTCATGAAAATTGGACATTCGTAGAGTTGGTGTCTTACTGTCAGAGATATGAAGTGAAAATTAGTGTTTTGGCAAAATTATTGTCTCCAAAATGGACACAGGTGAGGAAGAGATATACTCTTGTATAGTCCCTATTTAAAAACCACTTGATGCTCTCTTTATTTTTATTTTTTTTAAAGAAAGCATGCTTCTTAGTGCCGCGCAGGGTCACATGGATGAAGACGTCCAGGCGGCCTTACTGCAGGTCATACAGATGCGGCAGGGGCTGGTGTGCTAACGTCAGCACCGCCCAGCCTGCCTGCTTTATCCTGCTGGTGCTGAGCATTCCGTATGCAACTCTCTGCCTCTTCTGGGCCTTACTCTGCTAGTATAATTAAAATAAAATATATTTTGTTCCATCAAAAAAAAAAAAAAAAAAAAAGAAAGCATGCTTGCAGGTGGCTTTCTGTGTGAGTTTTAGTTATCTTTTTTTGAGAAAAAATTTCTCAATCTTAGGCCGTAGTTATAAATTTTAAGTAAATACCAGAATATATTATAGATAAGAAGAAAATTATCTATCCAAAACACTTTTATATTTCAATAGAATGGCTTACTAGTTTCTTTAGGTTGTAAAGTTTAATAAGTTCTTGTGTCATTCATTTAAACTGCTACGTGTAATGCAGTCATGGACACACAAATACATGGTCAAATGATAACTAGCATAGAAGTACATTAAACTGAATTTAAAACTACTCGCAGAATTTCACAAATGAAACGTTTAGTAAAGTCACTATTATATAACAAATAAGAGACATAAGAGGAAGGATACCTAATAAACAAAATAACGCAAATTTCAGCAACACCATGTTATTAGAATTTACATTTTCTCCAAAAAATCAAGGACTAATTTTTCATCCACAGGGAACTCAAAGGTTGACCAAAGGGAAGGGAAGTCCTATATGGTTGTTGGTTAGTTAGTCTGATGGTCTAACTGGAATGGAAATAGAAAGTGTAGACTTACACTAATGGTTCAGTTTCCAACAAACCTGGTGAGTTCACTTTAAATGTGGTTTGCTGAAAACTGATGATGGGTTTTAGCACTTAGTGTCTTATCTTCAAAGCACTTTCCAAATGTCGAATAATTAATTGGTACAACCCCCATGTGGCGGTAGAATAGCAAGCATGTCTTTCTGTGTACCAGGAAACCATTATGGCGGAGACTGGAACTGTTGATTTTTATTTTTAGAGGTGTCTTTCCTTCCCGAGGTGACCTTTGTTTTCAGTGCCATCCTGGCTTCCAGTGACAGGGTCTTGGGAATCTGACGAAGGATGTTGAACACTTGAAAACTTTTTCTTGTTATTGTTTCCATATAGACTTTGCTTTCATCTCCCTTTGCCTACCTACTCGTCATTTTTCAATACTAGTATTTGTTCAAAAGTGAAGTATTAAACATTAGTAAGTCTAGTATTTATAATTAGAATAGTTTCATTTTACCTGTTAAATCCAAAATTTGGGAACGTTGGTGGAAATAAGAGGAATAATGTTAAGTGGCCTCCAAAAAAAAAAAAAAATCACATTTCAAAAATACCTTTAATAAATTAAAGGGATGAATCTTTTTCAAACAGTAGTTTTTCTAGCTTTAAGTTAATAATGGTATTGGAGGAATAATGAATGTAGGCCGTATGCATATTGAACAGTGTACAATAGACAACTGAGCTATATGACATATATAGATGATGAACTTATATTAAATAATTAGAGAACAGAAAAAGTCATGACAGATTAATTTACTTTTGTTTTAAAAAATTCAAATTGATACATAATTATACATATTTACAGGGTACAGTGCAGTATTTCAGTGTGTGCCTGTAATTATAACGATCAGATCAGAGTAATTGGCGTATCCATCATCTCAAACTTTTATCATTTCTTTGTGTTGAGAACATTCAAAACCCTCTCTATGAGATATCTTGAAAGATTCAGTTTGTCAACTGTAGTAATCCTGCTGTGCCACGGAGCATGAGCCAGTTATTCCTCCTACCCTGGACCCGTTAACCGTCTTTCTCTGTCCCTCCTCTTCCCCCGTTCACAGATGAGAGAGGCTAATTTAGACAAAGTATAGAATGAAATGCCAGATGTAGCCTTGAAGGTAAAACACCTGAAAGGAATTTGAGAAGAGCAAGGTCATGCATCTTCAAGGTGTGACAGGGCAAGGGTTGGAATTTACGGGAGGAGAGGTCCCTATGTCCTACCAGACAATGCCTTCGTTACCCAGACTAATTTCTCGCTTGTTGTGTAGCCAGCATCAGGATGTCTACTGATTAGCTCTCTGGAGAGACTCGGGATGTAGTCACTGCGTCACATGGGGAAGGCCACCTATCCCTCAGGTTCTCAAGCTCTGAAATAGAGCAGATCCAGGACCACACTGGGAGAGCAGTTAGCCCCTTTGTCCTTTGCGCAGCTCACCAGATAACAAAGAGGCTGTGGCGGTTACTTCTGGTGAATGCCGAGTCTCCTAAGTGTGACTAACACTTTACAGGCAGAGCAAAATTAGGTTCTTCTGCATTTCAAGGAGGTGAAGTCCTGGAAGTCATAGAAGTGCCGGCTCACTTATTTACCTGACACAGGCATAGGTGATTAATACTGAAGTCTTGGGCCCACAGCTCGGCTTCAGGGAGGCCGGCGAGCCCCCAGACTTTGTATACAGAATATACATGCGTAGTTGCAGGCATTCACTGGAAGTATTCGTGATGTTGCTAAAGCTTTGATGTACGTAAAGCTTTTGACGTACAAAACATTTACTATTTAATATGGACTAGTGTCCCTTAAGAATGTTTGTGTGGTCTTTTCCAAATAACAAAACAAATATTAGCTATCTACTCCTCCAAAATCTGAATGGAAAAGAAACGAGGACCTATAAGCTTCAGGCTATCTGACAAACTAATGTTTTTATGTCATCAGAAAGTGCAGTGCTGCAATCAAAACCAGAGGACAGGGCTGTTTAACCACGGTACGTTAAAGTTAGAAAGGTAGTGGTCAAGTGTGTCTCATTTACGGCCGGTCCTGAGACCTTCCCGGCCCACCTGAAGCAGCCGGGAAGGGTAGGGCCACTCTGCTGCGCGTCTGAACCGAGCCACCTTCAGAGGGACCGCGATGCCTCAGGGGACGTTGCTCACTGGCTTCTGACACAACTCACTCGGAGGGAGGAGAATTCTTTGCCTCTGTGTAGTTCTATCTATAAGCAATGTAGCTGTTTTCCTGAATATTTGTATATTAATTTAATCTTTGCAAATAAGATAAGTTTTTTAAGTGAAATCTTGTAAATAAGATCATGATTATAACTCATTAGGCCTTGGGAAGCTTGATATTTAAAGGAATACTGAAATATAAAAGAATCAGTAAATATGCAAGACAAGACTAAAAATTATGCTTCTTTATTTGAAGTTAGTTCATAGTTGGTCTTAGGATGCGAGAGTTCAATAACTCTGATATTATAGCAACATTTAAATTACATGTATTCATTTTATTTTGAGATTAGAATCTATAACTTGCAGCAGACATAAAAACCATTAGCTTATAATACCAGAATTTTTTTTTTTCGAGGTGCTGGGAATTGAACTCAGGGCCTTGTGCGTACTAGGCAAGTGCTCTACCACTGAGTCAGAATCATATGTGCTTAACTAAAAATAAAACTTGACACTTTTGAGCAATTTGCTCAACTTTAGAAATCTGAAGACAGGTCGCTGCTGAGGATGTCGTGGATTTGCACGGCAGGCCTGACGCGCTCAGGTTCTGTTTCCATACAGCTGTTTCTGTCTGGAAGGACCCCTCTTGCTTCTGTCGGCTGAGGGCAGAGGACGCTGCAGTGACTCAGGGTGGTGTTTAGGGTTGAATACGGTGCTTGATAAAAACATATTAGACCTGACAAATGTATGAGAAGATAAACAAACTAATAACTTCCAATTGATGAAGGCCTGGGGCTGAATATATGGCTTTAAATCTATAGATGATCTATGAATATCGTTAAAATCAGAGCTTCAGACCATTTTACGTGTGAAACTTTTATCCATTTTGATTATTAAGAAATAGGACAGATTTCCAGTCCTACGTTTGGCTTGAGTTTCATTCCTCCTTTCTTAGTTATCTGCTGGAGGTAAGTCGTGGAGTGGTTAAGTATTCAGGCTCACACGTCAGATTGGATGGTCGTAATTACTTGGCCACTATGACTGTGGCCTTGGGTGACCCCCTTGACAACCCTTACTCCTCATCCATAAAGTAAGCATAGCAACAGTTCTGATTTCATAGGGTCGTGGTGGCAGGAAATCAGATGATGTATGTTAAGAATAGTACCTCTCTCACAGTAAGGACTTGCTGGTTTTATATTTATCATTATTTCTGAAATGATGCCTGCCAGCAAAATAAGATACTGGTGGCTAAAAGGACAGTGAGAAAAATGAAGTGTTGACTGTGACTTAAACACTGGGGTCCCTTGAATAAGTGGAAATTGATGTTTATGTCATTGAGACTAGTGTGAAGTCTCGTGGAGATATTTCATTTGATTAAGTGTGTCTAGACACACGGACCACCTGCATAGAATATTTCTAATCTATTCAGCATTATAAAAATTAAAAAAGACCTGTAACCATGTGTGAGGATAAACTTACAAGATGTGCTTTCATATCCTTAAAGGAAAGCGTGTTTACAGGTACAAATCCTTGTTGATTTTAAAACTGAATATCCTTTCCTGTAATTGGGTAGGTATTTAACTTTCTTCTTTTGTTCACAAAAACCCCTACTAAATAAACACAGTTTGTTCAGTAGACTGACTGTGGAACACATTTTAAAATCTCGATAACAGGTCATTTAGTTGATAAGCTGAGCTGCTCATCTTCCTGCACCCCTAAGGGAAGCCTTAGGAATGGGAAAGATGCAGAGTGACTGCTTCACATTCTCTTCTGTGAATTGCTTCATGTTCCTCTAAGCAAGTTCATATTTCTAAGAATTGCATGAAAGCTTTGTTTTTTTATGTAGAAAAAACTAGTGCTTAAGTTGTATTTTTTCCTTTTTGTTTGCATTTGACTTTAAGAAAGTTTTGGAGGATTTCTTCCTTTGAGAAATTAAAATAATCTGATATAAAAGTTATTATTATAGCTCTCCAGATGTATTTTAGCCTAATCATATCTCCAGAATTAGAAGATGTATTGGAAATAAAATGTGATATTATGCAGTTTATCACATTGCATTAAAAGTGATGTATTATGGTGTGTGGAAGCAAACTTGGTTCTTTATATGTTCTGAAATCTCAATTTCATTTAATAAATTATCCATTATGTTTTTTCTTATTGTGCTCTTTTATTATTACCATTTGGACTCTTCTATTCAAAATCATTTTCCTGTTTACAGTTGTGTGGAAAGCAAGTTAATTAAATTGAGATGCCTGAGTCATTTCTCAGGTCCTCTGTACTATTTTTGAGACCCTATAGTTGGTGTTCATAGAGTGGTCAGTTCAATCTAAGATAAAGCATGAGCCATGACCAAAGGTTTGACTGACTTGAGTTGAATATTTCTTCATTTTTCTTGTTTCCAGACTTGAAATTGGCTAGTAATTACTTGGAATACTTGGTTCAAATTTAGTAATACCAGAAACCTTCTGCTCTTCAGAATATGCAATGCTTAAAACTCTTCACAAAGTCCATGCCAAACCTCCTTGCCTTTGATGTTTATTCTTGCCTGTTTATTAAGAACTAGGACAGATTTCCGGTCCTGTGTTTGGCTTGGGTTTTATTCCTCCTTTCTTAGTTATCTGCTGGAGGTAAGTCGTGGTGTGGTTAAGTATTCAGGCTCAGGCATCAGACTGGATGGTCATAATTACTTTGCCACTGTGACTGTGGCCTTGGGTGACCCCCTTGACAACCCTGCACTCTCAGAATAAATATGGCATAAGTTACTCTACATGACATGGGCATTTATTTTTTAATATTCAGTGTGACATGCAAATAAACCCTCACATACTGTTTGTATTATTAAATACTGTGTTACGTTTTTAACTTTTGGAATTAACAGTGACATTTAAATTTAATAGTCATTTATTGTTTTGAACACTCTGTTCACACGTTGGGAGGGAAGTGTGCCCAGCTCACACCTCCCCTAATGTGTCCCAGCTGCTAGGAGAGACGACTGAGGTGCATGTCACAAGCAGACAAGCAGATGGTGTAAGGACGGGGTCCAGAAAGTGGAGAGTAACTGAGGTTCAGGCGCTGGGGCAGGGCAAACTTTTGCTTTTCCTTTTCGAATACAATACTGAAATCCCATGGTTTTAAACAATAAGGATGTACAGTATCATGGAATGTGGTTACCAGTGAGCTCTATACAGTACATATTGGATATTTCTCTTTCATTTGTGTGCCTTTCATCAGTCTGTTTGACATTCCGTGTGGTTTCATATTGTCCAGAGTCTGCTTGCCCAACTCTTATTCTCAGTCATCCCCCCCCCCCAGGTGTTGTGGGATGCCACAGTAGATTTAAGTTTTGAAGATAGCTGACTGTTCTATTGTGGTTACTTATGCCAAACAAAAATGTCTTTACTAATGACAAAAAATATGGGTGCCTGGAAATAGGAAAATAAATTATGATTTGTTCATGGATCGACTATTATTTACAGCTTTCAGGAAATTCCAGTGTTTTATTTCATTATTTTTTTATTACTCATTTATGTAATTTGGAGGGACTGTTCCAGAGCTTTCTGTGATCTGTGTCCAGTTTCCTAAGGTGTTTGGCTGTGAAAGTCTTCAAGAATTGGATGTATGTACATCCTCCTGCTTCCTGCAAGCCCTGTGACCATGTTTCTTTCTTATTTCCATTTTCTTCTTACCTTAGACACCTGTCTTTTGAAGTCTGCATTGCCAGCAGTGCTTGCACATGTTTCTTTCGGGTGCTCTTTGTCATTGCCAACACGACGCCCACTCGGGTGCCTCTCTGAGCACTCTAACCCTGGGCACTTGTACCTGAGCCCATCTGGCTGCCATCCTGAGCACGTCTGGTATTCTAGGGAAGGTCATCGATTGCTTCCTTTGGGCAGGCAGATGCTGCAGGTCTGGAACTTGTACTTTTCTAGATAATAAGCAAGTTTATGGTTAGCATTATCTTTCTTTTTGACTGCTGAATAGTCATTATCTGATTTAAGGAGAAACCATGGTATTTATACAGTCACTGTCAAAAGAGGAAGAGGTATTTATATGGCCACCGTCAATAAGTGGCTAGGGTCAAAGTGACAGTTGCCAGAGATGTAGATGAAGTTCTGTCCTCCGTGAGCAAGTTTAGTTTGTAGACAATGAATGTAATTGTTTTAAAACAAGTGACCATTGATAATATTTTGGGAAACATTTTCTTGTGGGTTGTTTCTCACAAAAGAACATATTATTTGTGATCTTTCTTTCTCTGTCCCTCTTTCTACTCACCACCGTCATCCAACCAAAAACCTAGGGAAATTAGCCCAACTGAGATTTTCTTCTTGCCACTGGAAATGTTATGTTTGTAAACAGAAATGTTGCAAGAGATATCTTTGTTAAACGTTGAAAATGTGTATTTCTTTCTTTGCAGTATGAAGCTATACACAATTACCTGTTTATGGGTGTTTCTTCCTTAGAAGCCTACAGTCTCCACAGAGTGGCTGTGCCGTACTCGGTCACTTGTTGGCCGGGACCGACACAGCCCAGGTGGGCAGGATGGGAGCGAGACAGCTGCACTTATAATGACGAGAGGAGCCAGTATCCGATACCCGGCGTTCCAGAGGATTGTCTGAAAAGTCTGAACAGATTCCAAAGTAAAATATGACAAAACTCACATTCAGAATGTTTTAAACAGTAATTTCTTCTGGGAACATTTATTCATTTGCACATCCATGTGCTGTGTAGATTGCTTTCAAATGAAAATATCTTTTCTGCCAGGGTGGCTGCATCATATACTTTTACCACAAAACATCTTCGTAAAAACAGTTCATCTTTTTATAATTATTTTCTTTCTTTTCCTTTGCTTACTCCTACAGATTTTGGGCTTTGGAGATTTTTAAAAAGATTTATCACTTATTTGCTTTTAACAATGTAAAGATGTAGCGATTCTCCTATGATTCTATTCACTGGTAAGCGTAGATCTGTCATTATTATGCTTTACTTAAAAGACAGAAGTTTTTATGTATCACCTTGAATCTCCTAACTGTGCAAAATTGAGACATCATGATGGTATATGATAGCTTAGAGCATTCCTGAGGTTCTCTTGCCAGGTGGATAGAAATGTATTTGAATCTGTAATGCAAAATACTAACAATAAATTGCCATCCATATTTAGAATACACCAATGCTTACTTTTGCTGAATTCTGAAGTGTTAAAAGCATGTCCATACGTTTCACACAGCACCCTGCTGCATCTGAGTGTGACCCTGAGGACCTGTAGCCCTGTGCCTCCGGGCAGACAGATCTCAAACTTCCATCGCTAAAGAGGTGGCGTGTCTGGCAACTTACAGTCAGGTTCTCCTTAAGTTGGGAACAAGTGCACAGTAGTAGTAATATCACTTGAATTTATCTTATGGTTCTTTTTGTTTCGTGAAGAACTTGTAAACACTTCATGGACCTTATCAGACCCACATGGCGTTCTCAGACCTGAGGTTGTGCAAAAGAAACATTGTCTCTTGCAGCTGAGGAAACAGACACAGAGAAACCAGGAACTCGTTCAGGGTTGCCTACGTCAGTGATTGTAGATTTATAACCAGATTCATGTATTTGATGACTGCGGTGCCACCTCACTAAGGAAGTCAGCCAACCGTTGGGACATCTCACTGGCCTTTTGTGGAAATGCTGCCTAAGAAAATCTAACCTTTTAACCCTTGTGTGCACAAGCACGCCTGCCCTCAAAGAGTCAGTCCAACTTTGTGTGTTCCATCTGCAGTAATAAAGTGAGGTCTAGTTTCAGAGTCATCTAACTTCTCTTTGAAATTTTGTAGTCCATATCTCTATTACTGGTAGTTTTGGTTTGAAATTGTTTGGCTTTTCCCCTAGTAGCCTGTGTGCTTAGCTTGCTTCTCACTTGATTACGTATAGGGTTAGTTGTAACGTAGTCGCTGTCCTCGTTGAATCTTCAGGAACAGGAGTGGGTCTAGGCGGGGCTGTGTCTGACTGGGAGAGCAGCAAGAAGCAGCCAGTCCTCTGGGGCGGGCAGCGGCGGGGTGACTGAGCTTGGAGGAGAGGGTAAAATCCAGTGTTGACCCGCCGTTACTGAGGCTCACCGGAAAGGAGAGAGAAAAGCCAGGAGGTTGCTAGCACTGGAGTTGGGACCACAGGGCAGACCCATTTTGGGTTTGGACAACTATGGGAGGCAAAAGTGTGAGGCAGGGGTCTAGATGCCCGTGAGTGTGGGCATGGACTTGTGCACATGGAGCCTTTGTGTGTGGGAGTTTTCTGTGCACACCAGCGGTCGTTCTGTGGCTGTCATATTGCTTGTACGCCTTCCTGTGTAGCGGCAAACACAGTGAAAGCTGCAGAAGTGAGAAGGAAATCTCCCTGGTAGACCGAACGTCTGTGCCTCCACCCCCCTCTTCACATGTTGAGTTCCCAACACGGTGACATTTGGAGCGGGGCCTCCAGGAGGTAGTTAGGTTATGAGCGTGGAGCCCTAATGCATGAGATCAGTGCCTATAGAAGAAGAGATGAGAGAGAGATGATCTTCCTCTCAGTCATGTGAGGGTGCTGTGAGGGGAAAGGGGGCCCTCACTGAATCCCACCAGCACCTGATCTTGGACTTCCCCCCAGAACTGTGAGAAGCAGTTATCTGTGGTTCAGAAATACCCAGTGTGGGCCGGTGATACAGCTCAGCGGCATAAGTGCCTGCCTGGCAAGCGCGAGGTCCTGAGTTCGACTCCTGATACCCGCATATAAAAAAAGAAAGAAAGAAAAAAAAGAAATACCCAGTGTATGGTATTTTGTCACAGCAGCTTGAGCTACTAACGCTCTCTTCTCTGCTGCCTCCCTAGGCTCTCGCTTGCAGTGTCTGTGAATGTTCCTTTGGCCCTTCTGCCTTTTTTTTGATGTGGCCTTGGGGCACCCATATGAATTGCGCCTCTGGACTGGACTTTGTGAGTGCTTTTCAGCGGATCCTGTCCTGGGGGTACAGAAGTGGTCTACACAGCCCTGTGCACAGTGCTTCTGGGAGTGTGTCGTCCCTGGTCTGGGATGACGCTGGCCACCAGCTGTTAGGAGGCAGCGGTCTCACCCGAGGAAGGGCAGTATTGAGGGGCGATGCTTATGAAGGGAACTTCTGGTACATTGTGGGTTTTCTAGGCTATTAGAATTTCCTAATCAAGAAAGCTGGTGAAATAATAGACTAATTTGCTAATATTTCTGAATCTTTTTCATGTCGCAGAATACTTAGTAAGTTAAGTAATGTTTGCGTGGCATACGAGGTACACAGCTGAGCCATACTGTCGTGGAGGGGACTGTCTGGGGCTCTGGCTGTGGCCTAGTGGGACCCAGGAGTGAGAGGATGGGGCTCTCAGCCCCCTGTAGCTTCTCCTCACCCTGCCTGGGAGCTGTCAGGGCCACTCTTGACCCAGTGAAAGTTTGCTTCTGCTGGCCTTAGATGGGCTTCTCATGGGCTTAGATTCTTTTGCCTGGATCGTCTGATCTCTAACAGAGACTCAAAATAATGCCCATCTCTTATTAGCAGTTAGGCAAATTGTGAAAGTAAATAGGTGCTATGGAACTCTGAGTATCTTGAAAGTGGCGCCCCATGCTGTCACCTGCTGCCAGTGTGGAACTTTGGAGGCCACTTAGTGTGTCCTTCTGGCCTCTGCTCAGTCTTGGTGATTGCACAGGGTAGACTAAAACATCACAGATGGGCTTTTTTTCTGAATTCATTAACTTGCCTTTGCCTGCCTTCTTCATTTATGAAGAACTTTGTATTCTGCTCCTGTCCAAGGTACAGATGGTTGTGTTTTCAAAACACCTTATCGTCATAGCAGCACCCACTTAAACTAATCAACTCACCAATTTCAGCAGAGTGGACTCGCTGTCCGAGGAGATGGTGACGCTCATCCATTGGTACTCAGGAGGCTCTTTCACCTCGACCCATCCCCGGGTCCCTAAGGAGAGTAGCAGCATCAGATGAGCCCTGGGCCAGGCCCCTCACGTCCAGTCAGGGAGCACATGGGCTTGGAGTCAGACAGATGCAAGTGTGAGTCTCCGTCCTTTTTCTCCGGCTCTGTATCCTCAGGCCATTCGCCTTATGGCCCTGGACTGGGTTTCCTCCTGTGTGGGGTGCAGCTAGCAATAATGACAGGGCTCGAGGTTCATTGTGAAGGTCACAGTGAACCATCCAGGTCACCTCAAACCATCCAGGGACCAGCCAACAGCGAGGGCCCAAGGAAGTGTGTTTGTAATTGTCATTATTGATAGTCTTTCGGCATTGTGAAGAGTCAGTTGTTTTACTACACAAGATAAATTATTTTCATAGTTTTTCATTTCTATTTTAGAAAATCATTAATTACAGAAAATAAATTCTTACCAAAGATGTCGTAAATATCATGGAAAGAGTGTTTTCTTCTTTTCTTGCATCCATCTCTCTGTCACTTCTTTTTAATTTTTCTTTTGTTCCGACTTTTAAAATTGGCATGTGGGTCATTTTCAAGGTTTTTTTTTTTTTTATTCCTAGCCATAAACATTATACAAGAGTCTCTGTGTTTCCCAGGGTGACCACTTTTCAGAAATACCCTACTGGCTTGCTTCCCGTCCTCAGCCACGTCTTCAGTGAGCCCTCTGAGAATCATCAAGTTGAGAAGTTTGACCTCTGCTGTGGCAAGAGGTACACGCTGATGATTCTGTTCCTTGATTGCCTTGTGTGTGTGCAGCACTGAGAAGAGGGGAGCTTCTCTTGCTCCTTGTTCCTGGCTTCCACCTCAGCACTAAAAGGCTTAGCGAGAATTGTGGACGGAGTACCTGGTTATTCTTTCCATCCCATGCCGAGGAGGCAGCGTGGCATAAGAGCGTTGGAGTCAGAACTGGGCTCCACGTCCCTCTCTGCTAGCTGTTAGAAATGTGATCTTCAGGAACTTGCTGCTGTCTGGGGCGGAGTGAGGACTCTGCTGCCCAGTAGTGCTAGCCACGCGTGCTGTCTGCCAGCTCTTTGCCAAGTACCTACCATTTCGGGGTGCTTTTTAAATATTGTCTCATAGTTGCCCCATAGTTGAATGGTGTAGGTATTACTAAGCCCACTTTTGATATGAAAAGTGGAGATGTAGGGACTTTATAACTTGAATTACATTCATTGTATGAACATCCTTAACTAATTTTGTCAAAAGAAATTGTTTTTGTAGGACAAAGTTGGAAGAATCAGAATCGGACAAGAAACACCACCACTTTAGATTTGTCCCAAGCTCAGAAATTTTTCTGTTTGTTTAAGTGGCCTAATCCTTAAATGAGACTGAATAAGAAGATGATTCTCCTAAGGAAGAGATGTCGGCCCCAGGGACAGAGCAGTGCAGAGCAGTAGTGCAAGGAAAGAGTGCGTTGGCCGGCACAGCGCAGTGAGGAGTTGGTACCTTAGGTGCTTGTTGTGTGTCTTTCAAAGACAACCACATAAACAAACCTGATGCTGTGACCGAAGTGCACACGGGCTGATCACTGCTGTCTGCTGTGTGCCTCGCTGCTGTTCTGGTGCCTGTGTGAGTTACTGCCTGTGCGCCCGGGCAGGCGGCTGGAATGCGACAGTCGGACTGGCACGGGTTTTGGCTTTCTTCTTTTTCAGCTTGGCCGCTGTGAAGAAGCTGGGGGAATGTGAAAGTTAAAACAAATGGAGACGGGAGGGAAAGTAATCTTAACTGCTTTGAAGACTATTCTTGGCAGTGGGACTTTTCTTATGATATTGAAATGAAGAAACAGTTTTTCCTCTGTCGCTATGTAGTGGCTTCTGAAATGGATTCAAGTTGGTGATAGTTCACGGGCAAGTCTCAGAGCCCCAGAAGGGAGACTTCATGACACTGAGCAGATCAAGAGCCGCGTGGTGTTTTACTTTGGTCTTTGTCTGTTGGTATTTATCTGGATGATTGCTTTTGGAGATACAGAGGAAAACAAATGTAAAAAGTTGTCTTAGACAATATGTGTATGTAACTGCTTTTTACGGTAGGTTTGCTTCAACCGATTATGGTTAATGTTATTTATGATTATCTGTTAGAGATAATACTGGTACATAGTCTTAATTTCAGTTATTTGGTAACCTTTCTAACCAGCTGTGTGCTGCTGCCAACTTATTTTTGGAATTACTAATCATTAATTAGTTGTTTGAAACTCAAAATGTATTTCCCTGCAGAAAGTAATATTAGAGTGGTGCTCAGGGTTCCAGTTCTGTTCAAGCCCAGACAAGTCCATTTCACTCCCAGGTGCACCCGAAACGGCACTCCTCCACTGTCCTTGGTTGGATACCATCAGGTAGTGACCAGTATGGGCTCATCACTTAGCTATGTGACCTGGACAGCTTGCTTACATCCTTAAGCCTCAGTTCTATTATTTGTAAACTGGGGATGACAATAACCCTGCTTCATGGGCTGAGAGTGAGCTGTAAGTCATATAAAGCAATTATATTAGCTTTTATTATTATTACTACAATTTGGTTGTATTTGCAGTAAATTGAATTTTGTGAGTTGACCTTGGAGTCTAACCAACAAATGTAATAGTATTTCTTGGGAAAAACAGGAATCCTATGTTTGGTAAGAAGAGAATACCATGTTACAAAGAATGTCCCTTGCCCTCTTTTTTCCAGAGGGATTGTGGATTTGCTCATAGGTTCTGCTTCCTACAGGCCGTGCTGCTGCCTGTCAGGACCCCTTTCATCCTGCGCGTCTGTCTGTCTGCTGGGGAGTGGAGGACGTTTGCAGTGAGTTCAGCGTGGCACTGCACACTGCCTTGCCTTCAGTTTGGTGGCCTGACCAGGCCCATTTGTGCCTCAGTGTGTGCTGCTGGACATAGTGTGAGTTCTCTGTGGCATTTGACCTTGTAATTTTATACAAATGAGAGGAAAAATAAAATTGGTGATGTTCATGCTAAGAAACATATGTCTCCCAAACTTCGTTTTGTTTTGACTAAGATGGGAAGCATTAGATGTGCCAAAGCCAATCACATATTCATTGGATAGAAGCCTGAGTATTAAGATATGAAGGAAAAGGAAAAAGCAAAGATGCTGAAATGCTTAAGGTACATTTTTATTTGCTATGTCCAAAATGAGAGATATGGGATGAAAGATACTGGCATGGGTTTTACAGCTTTTAATTCTTTGGGAACAAATCATCTTTATAACCCTAAGTGCATTTGTTATGACTTGTATTCATACATGTTTTCTGGGATACATTGGGCATAAAAGAAGAGTGAGGCTTATCCAAGGATAGTTTTAAATTTAAAAAATTTTATTTTGGAAAAATTGAATGGTGAGCAAGAAAGATAATACTACTTTGAGCCCCCACATCCCCTCCCCAGCTCCAGCAGTTCGTTGTCTACCTTCAACATGTTGCCAGTCTTGTTTCTTATTCCTCTCCTCCCACAGTTTTGTGTTTTAGTGGTTGTTGCTGGAATATTTTAAAGCGAGTCTTAGATCATAGCATTTCACCAATTAATACTTCAGTGTATATTTCTAAGAAAGGCATTTTAAAAAGCTCTAATGCCATTGTTATACCTAATAAACTTAACAGTAGTCCCTTAGTACCATCTAATACCTGTGCAGAGGTTGTCCCTACCCCAATTTTTTAAAAACAGCTGATTTATTCACATCAGGATCTCAGCCTACACACTGCATTTGGTGGTTGTATCTCATAGGCGTCCTCCTGCCTACCAGTATTGGAGTGCACTGGGGTGGGGAGGACAGTCTCTGCCGTGGCACTTGCTCCTTCTGCACGGGCAATCCCCCAGAGCCAGATAAACATAGATTCCATTCTTATGCAAGCGATGACATGCTGAGGGCACTTTCCCCCAAAATACAGTAGCTGTAACTATGGAATTTGCAATCTTCCTATGTCTTTCTGCTCTCTCAAAATTAGTCCAGAAAACCCAGCAATTAAAAACAACTTTAAATGTTTTCCTTTATTATTTAAGGCATAGATTTGAGTCATAGGTGGCAAGAATTCAGTGTGTCAATTCCATGCAGGTCCTATGATACCTGAGTTGTAGCCGTCAGTGTTGGTGACTTCAGATGGTAAACATTGCTGTGGCCGGGATGAGTTTAGACAGGGAGGAGTCAGGGTCAGCTTCTGGAGCTGTGAGCTTCAGGGCTGGTTTGGCAGAAGTTCATAAAGATTAGTTGATGAGTGGGTGCATGGAACATCGCTCAGCATCTTCACTACCCTGAGTCGAGGTTAAGGTGCTGAACGATAGGGGTGACGTGGCCCCAGGTGTGTCAGGTTGCTCTTGGGTCACACGTGCAAGAGTGGCTCAGGCTCCAGCATGGCGTTCAACCAAGCGGACCCAGCACGGCCTGCTGGTACCTTCATGTGCACCAGCCGTGGCCCCAGATGGCCTTCTGAGTAGGTCCAAGAAGCACTGCAGTGGAAATGTTTATGTCACGACACAGAAGACTGTGCGCGTGAGGGACTGTCGCTCCGCTGCTTTGAACCACGCACTGCTGAAGCTCCGTACCCACGTGCCCGGCCCAGCGCCTCTGCCTTTCCTTCCCCAGGCTCACCTCCTTCTCTCCTTGCTCACTCTGCTCTAGCTCTGGGTTCCTTGATGTTTGAAAAATCTGCCTTTGCACTTGGCTGTTCCCCCACACCCCACGGGCTGGCTTCCTCCCGCATTGGTCACATTCTCAGTGAGGCCCAAACGACCGGCACCCTGTGCGGAATACCACCATTCTATGGCTGCTGCGATGCCTTAACCCTCTTCCTTGCTTTCTCCATAATACCGTAATCTATTTAATGTGTCGTGCAGTTGACTTTTAAGTTTTGTGTATTATTTTCTTCTCTGGGTTTATCTGTAGTGCCTAGAATAATGCCTAGTCATAGGAGATAATCAATTGAAGGGATGAATGGATGAGTCATGCTGGAGGATTTGATCACAGTGTACATGGAGATTTCTTGGGGAAAATGAAGGATAGCTTTGAACAGCAGTGGGGAAAGGGACATTTTAGCAAGGGAACAGAGACTGGAGAAGTGTTTTCAATGCTCATGGAGTAGTGAACTGTGCTTGTAGAGTTCATGAGGTAGAAGTTGCTTTTCTTCTTGAGTGGTACAGCCCAGTGGTGAGTGATGACTCCCCTGGCTTTGGATCCAGGAGGTCCTGGTGGGCCTGACCGTTGTGTTCTGTGCCATTTGCAGGCAGCTGTGCAGGGCCACACCACTAGTAGTCCGGCTTCTACGGAGACCCGTGTGGTGGACCCCTGTGCTGATGGTGCACCCAGGCCGAGCTGTCGCGGCCCATGCCCTGCAGTGCAGCTCATCATGCTTGCCTTGAGAATTTAGAAACTCGTGAAGTGATGTGTAACCACGTGTTGTGTCTGAAACTACAGGCTACGGTGGTATCTGTGAACCCGAGCATCTGCAAAACAAGCTTGCGACGGGCTGTGTTGTGTGTGCTGTCTTCTCCCCTTCAGGTCTGCAGGCAAGTCTTCCTCTCCCAAAGGTGTGTCGTGTGCTGTTGAAGAGCAGGCACGGGCAGGAGCGCAGCTCTGGTGCTGAGAGGGAGAGACTTCAGGAGACTCTGAGTAGCCTTGAGAAATGGGTCAGCTTGGGTGACATGTATGCTGACTGGGATGCGGCAGGCACCACAGCTCAGGGGCCCTTGAGGCACTGGCGGCTGGGCTAAGTGTGCAAGCTCCCAACCAGCTTTCACCTCCACATCGAGCAGTTTGGACGCCACCTTCTGTGTAAAGAAGAGTCCCCAAACGATCTTTCAAATGAGACTGCACGAAGCCGGTTCCAAATGGGCGTATTACAGGGGAGGGAGTTCAGAGCCAGGGGGCCAGTTGAGGCCACCAGTGAGCAGGCAGGTGGGAGTCCAGCACCTTCCCTTGCAGGCCGCACAGGTGGCAGTGTGCTTGGCTGACAGCTGCTGTGCAGGGTGGGTCAGCGCCAAGGGTGTCCTCCTGTTCTGTGGGGGCTGTGCTCCCTTCCTCCCTTTGCTTTGCTCTTTTACTCCACTGCTGGCTGGGGCAGAGTGGGAGGTCACGGGAAGGGAAGAGCCCACTGCTGTTCTGGGCCTGCTTCTCGTGGAGTAGTCCCTGCCGTTTCACCCCGCCTGACCCTTCACTTAGGGCCCTTCTGGTTTTCACACTAAAGCCCTTGAAGAGGGATAACTAAAAGAAGAGTCTGGAAAGGAGTCTCTTCACTGTTCTTGAGAAAACTTTCACAGGCGTGGTGCCTGACTTTTGACGTAGGGATGAGACTGCCCTGTTCTGCAGTGGGATTCTGGTTGGAGGCCCACTGGGGCTGCACGGGGCTCCTGAAGGCTCCCAGCTGCCTACTGGGCAAGTTCCCCATCCTCTGTCCCCTCCCTGAGGCCCTGTTACTCCTCACTGCCATCCCTGTCTTCATCCTCCTGCCTGTCCTTTGGTCCTTTGTCCTTTTCCTGTCTTTTGCTGTTTAGCCTGCTCTGGCCTTCAGAGTTCAGCCTGCAGCCTGAGCACAGGGTGTAGCAAATCCTGCTGTGGCATGGACAAGGTGCAGGGGAGGAGTCGGATGCTGCAGTGTGAGGGGCAGTTTACTTGGCTGAAACTCCCATGCATTTTCCACAGGGTGGAATTCATGCCCTATCATGTTTTCTGGGCCTTATAAACTTTATATGTAGATTTAACAGAAATTAATAGGATTTATGTATTTCTTTAATGCTCTAAACCAACTTCTGAAGTGTTTCAGGCCCATTTAAGACATTAAAATGAGAGGTTAATTAACTTTGCCAGGGATACACAGGTACTAAAGGGCACATCTGGGATTCGCACTCAGTTTTGTCTGGTTCTGTGTGTACGTTGATGTACCAGCTTCTAAACCTGACCACTATGTAAAGTACTGTTCCCAGGAGAAATTAAAACGTGCCTTTACAGATTCATATGCATGCTTGAAAAATAATGCAGAGAGATTCCTGGTAGGAAAAAACCCACTTTGCCAGTTTTCCTCAAGATTAATTAAGATTTTATAAAACTGTACCATAACCAGGATAAGTTTTGTACAGTTTCATCACTGGTTTAGATTCATGTTTCCACCTCCACAGAGAAGATGCTGAGCAAAGCCAACACTGCAAGTGTCCTTTGTGTTGTCCTTTTATAACCAACCGGTAAACTGTCCTTCATTTCTAAAATTTTGTCACTTATAAAATGTTATATAAGTGGAATTATATGGTCGGTAACCCTTCGGATTGACATTTTCCCTTAGCATAATCATTCATCTGTGGGTATCAGTACTTTGCTCCATTTTATTGCTGCACAGCATTTCGTGGTATGGTTGTAGCATAGTTTGTTTCACCACTCACCTGTTGAAAGGCATCTGGACTAACTCTATTTATTGGCTCTTATAAGCAAAGCTGCTGCGAACACTCTTGTACAGGTTTTTGTGTGAGCATAGGTGTGATGGTTAAACTTCATTTTGTCAATTTGATTCAACTGGAACTGCCCAAGGGATGGGCGAAGCACACTTCCAGGTGTGTCTGTGTTGGTCATGGAGGTGCGATATTTGGACTGTATCTGGTCCCTTTCCACTTCCTGTCTGCTGCTTCTGCCTTGCTCTGCTTCCTGGTTGCTGTGAACTAAGCAGCTTCGTCCCACTGAGCCTTTCAGCTGTGAAGTTCCTGCCCTGGCCCTAGTTGACCATGTAATGAATCCACCGAAACCATGAGCTGAGTTAAAAATCTCCTCTTTTAAGTTGTGGACATCAGGTATCGTGTCTCAGCAACAGGACAGCTGACTATATAGAAAATTGGTACCGAGGAAGTGGGGTTATTGCTATGACTGTACCTGAACATATGGTTCAGAAGCCTTTGAAACTGGTTGGTAGGAAGATTTTGGAGATGCAGCCTAGAGAATTCCTTGAACGCTTTCTAGAATGCTACAAGAAGAGCCTGGTGGGCAATTCTGGTTGGAGTGCAGAAGAGCTGAATGCTGATAGCAATGTAGACAATGAAGATGAGGCTCAGAGGTTTCAGATGGGAAAGAAGACTTCACTGGCAACTGGAGTAGCAGAAGTGTGTTATACTCTGCCAAAAATTTATCTACATTTTGCCCATGTCCTGAGACTTTGCAGGGGACTAAAATTAAAGATGGTAGACTAATTGATCCAGTAGAGGAATTTCAAAGGCAACCCATCATTCAGGCTGTGGTATAGGTACTGCCAGCTTCTGTTAGTCAGATTTATAGTGAGAATTTGGGGCAAAAAGCAGAGCAAAAAAATTTGAAAAGTTAAATATTCACCCAGAAGGAATGATGTGTAAAGTTAGGGTCAAGTAGGGGTAGCTGGTGAAGAGATTAGCGACATTAAAGCCAAGTACTTACTACAGGGATAAGAAGGAAAATGCCTTGAGGGCATCTCAGACACCAGGAAGACCCCATCCATCCCAGGCTCAAGGGTGCAAAGTGTCAACTTTTGATTTGAAGAGTTCCTAGGCCTCCTACTTAAGAAGGACTTCCTAGGGAATGGTGAATTCATTCTGCTGTGCTCAGCCATCCAGGCACTCAGGTTCACTGAAGCCATGGTCCAAGGGGGCCTGATGACTGCTTCTGTTGATAGGAAGCTGTGACACTGTCCACATGATGCTCGTTTTACTGGTGTGCAGAATGTATGAGTTTTGGGGTCAGAGAGGCTTCCACCCAGATTTCAGAAGAAGACCTGGCAGGAGAGGGAATGAGTTGCTGAGAGGGCAATGCATAAAGTTGTGGGATTGAAGCCAAAGGTGCAGTGGAAACCCCAGGAAGTCAGAGATGCCAGGAATGTGGAACATGTGCCAAGGATAGGTGCAGCCTATGAGTGTAGCCAGCCTGAGAGAGGCAGTATGGGCTGAAACCAGCAAAGCCGTAGGGGTGGGGCTGCCCAAGCCCTTTGGAACTCACATTTAGCACCATGAACCTAAGATGCTAGACATGGAGCTACAGAACTTAATGTTTGCCCTGCTGGGTTTTGCTTTTCCTTTGATACAATTCTTTTCTATTCCCTATTCCCCCTTTTTGGAATGGGAATGTTTTCTCTGTGCCATTGTACCTTGAGATTTTGTAACTTGCTTTTTATTTTTGTAGAGGTTCACAGTTAAGAGTCTACTTTGAGTCTCAGAAGAGACTTTGACTTGGGATTTTGAAAAATGCTGCAACCGTTAAGACTTTGGGGAAGCAATTATTGTGTTTTAAGTTGTATGCAAGATAGTTGTGTCCTGTTAGGTAGAATTGTGGCCTTCTGCTTATTTGAGGATTAAATGTGGTTTAAGCAGATGTGTTTGGATGTCAGGGTGACTAGGGGTGGGATGTGATGGTTAAGTTGGTTGTGCCAACTTGATTGGCTTGGGCTGTGCTCCGGGGATTATTGCAGTACCCTTCTGGGTGTATCTGGGAGGGTTGTGGAGGCGACTCTGGGTACTGTATGTGGCTTTTCCCCTTCGTGGTGCTCCCTTGCTCTGCTTCCCGGCCGCCGTGAAGTAAGTGGCTTTGCCCCTCCACGCCCTTCTGCCAGGATGTCTCTGCCTTGGAGTCAGCTGACCATGTATGGTATCCCCTGGAGCGTGAGTTGAATTAAGCCATTTCCCCTTTAAGTTATGAGTGTTGAGTATTATGTCCTGGCAACAGGAAGGCTGACTAATACAGTAAGTTTTCATTTCTCTGGGATAAATAGCCAAGAGTACAAAATAAATTAATTTTTGATATAGTGCATAAATCCAGAATTGTAATTGATACGGTCCTGTTCTGGGTTGCATTTTCACCTTTTATCTGGTCCGTGGTTGGATTTCATGTGGGGCCATTTCCCCTTGGCCCTGGTCCTGTGTAAATTGCCAGGCTGATTAGGGAGCTCCCGGACTCTGGATGGGGATTTGCTTCACTTGGTGGCCGGCTGGTCTCTGGGAGTTGCCTCTGCTCTTAGTCATGCTTGTCAGTTTTGCTGCCCCAGTGTCTCTTTCCCAACCTGCATGTCCAGAGCTTTGGCTGTCTGCACAGTTTACTCTCTTACTTCCTGTGGGGATGAAGGCCTTCATGTGGCTGGCCGTGGGAACTGTAGAAGGGAATCCTAGCAGCTTTTCCTGTAGTGAACACATGTTGCCAAAAGGTGGCAGTGCACCTTGCAGCCTTTGAGGTGGTGTTCCCTGTTGCCTGTAACTTGGACAGTTGTGTCTTGCTCTTTAGATGAATGTCAGGAACGTGGACAGCAGATTTTACAAAGCAACAAAAGCACCAATAAAATGATGTGGGGTTAAAAAGTTTAAAAGAAAAGATTATATTTGCAAGGGCTTTATAATGACAACAGTCCCCACCTCTTAGAAGTGATTTGAATAGGGAGCAGAACCCACAAATGTGCGTATGAGGGTACAATTTTAGACATCAGTACAGATCGTTGTATTCTGTGCAACTCCTGAAAAATACCTGCGAGATGCTGATTATGTTTTCCTTTTGTCTGTACCATGGTCAGTCTAATTGCAGGGACAGCCTGATTTTGAGCTCTGAGGCCTGAGATTAACACCTCAGTCCTCCAGTGATGGCCGCTGCACACACTGTAAATATAGTTTTCGCGGTAGAGATCACTGATATTATGAAGGTGTGAACTTCTCAGTATTTGTCTACCTCCTGCATGTGTTGGTGTGTGTGTGTGTAAAGAACTGTTGGAACAGATTTCCTTGCTGTGCACAGGAAAGCTGTTGTAAAGTGAGAGATTATGGCGTTCACTGGATGTCGTAAACAGGCAAGCCAGTGTAGATAGAGTGGGATGAGCTTAAATGCAAGGCTGAGTACTGAACTTCAGGCCGTATGCATGTAAAGAGCTGGTGATGTCAGGCTCTGGTATAGACATATTAAACACTGGCGTGATTTGCTTACGAGGATGCTGTCTCTCGTGCCTTTTTGAAGGGAGGCATAAAGCGCTCTATTGATCCGATCCACAAGCAGCTTTGTTCAGGATAGTGGGTTAGCTCTGGACTGGGGCTGTAAGATCCAGCAGAGACCTTTGTGTACTAAGCAGCGTGCTGAGGGTGGAGAGTCTGCCCCGCTTCCTGGACTCATTGCTGCAGTCACTATGACTCTGCAGCTCACAGCATAGCTGCAGTCCTGGAGTGACAAGGAGACAGGGCAACTACCTTAAGCAGCAGCTGTTTTGCCACTGCATCCATTGGCAAAAAGCTTGGAGTAGGAGAGAACTGAGCTGTATAAAGTTCTAGCCCTGAAACCAGATGCTGTTACCATAGAGACAAGTGCAATGCTACCGGGAGGCAGAACAGGGGAGGGACGTGGAGGGAGGAGGGAGGGCAAGTGAGGCGACTGAAGGCTAGCGTGCTCCAAGACCTTCAACCTTTCGAGTGTGGTGACAGCAGCCTTGCGTTCTTGAAGCTCGTGTGCTGGCGGCTAGCCACTTGCTGAGTGGCAGCTGCTGGCACTGTGCAGACTAGCTGGTGAGCACGTTGGCATTGGCGTGGGCTCCGGGGTGGGCACTCAGAGGGCTGCAGTGTCCATGGGTGCTCAAAGCCCAGTGGCGGACAGTTCTGCACAAACGTTTCTCATGCCGGGCTTAAGTCACTCTTGCAAGTCTGCCCTGTGATTAGGACCGGCTGGTGTGAGCCTGTCTGTCTGGCAGCAGTTTTGACATGTGTTACAGTGAAATCATTTTGGTGTCCCAGAATAATGGGGAATAAGAAGAACCCTGCTGTGGTGGGACTGCTGTAGAAGGAGTGTGACTCCTATCCCCAGGCCCTGCTGAAGGAAGGCAGGATTGGCCCCAAGTGGATTTTGCACTGACTGGTGTGACCCTTATCCCCGTGATGCTGGTGAGAAGCTTCCAAATCTATTCTGAACTTTGCCTCATGCTGGCGTTGTGAGCAATCCCGGGAGCCATTTAGAAGCATGCTTCTTCCCTTCTTTGTTTTCAGCAAATGGAGGGGGTGTGAAAGGACCATTTTAAGAATGGTTTTGGGGGCCTGGGTAGAGACTACATGAGTTCATTTCTTCCTACTGATTGCTAGAGGAAAAGCAGTTTGAGTCAGATGGTCATTTTAGAAGATATATTTGTCTTGCTAATAATAGCGAGCCATTGCTGGGAGGATTTGGGGCGAAGGGACCCAAACCCAAATAAATGACATTTATGATGTAAAGATAGAGAACTTCTGCAGTCTGTAGAAGCCCAGGTGCCCTGGGGTGTCCTTGCTGGGGATGAGCAGGTTTCCTATTTTCAGTCTGCCTCCCTCACCTCTTTTCCCTTCCTATAGAGGAGAAGCAGCTTTCAGGCACTTTGCATCAAAAGCAGCACATTTCTGATGACTTGCTGTGTGCGGTGTGGGAGGGATGTGAACTATGTGTCAGGGACCAAGGAGTGCACCATTAGCGGTGTCACTCTCTGGCTGGATGCAGCAAAGTGACGGCGGATCAGTGGCCGAGGAGGAGGGCTCACGCAGTAAGGTTTCTACCTTCCAGCCAGTTGTTAAAGGTTTTTCTCCTCTTACTTCCCTTTTGGTTGTTGCGTACAGTTTTGAGAAGAGCTACTTAAGACGTTAAGGCTAACTGTTTTAGTTAGGAAATATGTAAAAAGGCGACAGAAGACTTTAGGACCAGCTTGATTCATGGTGGGGTGCAGAATGATGTTCCTTATGAAATGCGCTGGGTTCAGTGTGCCGCGGAACCAGGGAGGTTTGTTCTGAGAAGAAATTGAGCTAACTTCCTCTGCGTTCCAAAGGGGAGGTGATGCAGGTGACGTATGCACGGCAGTGCAGGGCCCCAGGATTTTGAAGGCTTATGAGGTCTTTTAAGAGAGTTTCTCCACTAAGCTGTCATTCCCTGTCCATGTCTGCAGCGTGACTGATGGGCTCGTGCACTTGGACTGCCTCTCCTCGACTGCTGGGGAAAGTCTTTGAGGAAGCAGATGTAATCGTGCCGGGGGCCTCCTCTGTGTCACCTGTCACTGTATCTGTGGTGCTTGAATGTGCTTGAGCAAGTGGGTGCTCAGTAAATAGTGAAAGAATAGAGGGGGATGGGAAAGCGAAGGGGAACCTGCTCAGCCCTCTCCAGGTCTCCCCCTGATACAGGGTGTAGTATGTTTCAAATGCGTTGGTCTTGGTCGCCAGTGTCCTCCATGTCACCAAATCCAAGTTTTACTTCTCTGTGTTCATCTTTCTTAACCTCTCAGTAGCAGTACACGTTCTTCTTTTTGTGACTTCCTTGACATAACTCCTGCTCGGCTTCCCTCTAACATTACTAACACGTCTTTTGGTGCTGGGGATTGAACCCAGGGCCGTGTATATGGTAGGCAAGGACTGAGCTACATCTCTTAGCTCTACATTAACTTTTAATTTTTCTACTTGTAAATGTTGGTGTGCTTCAGCAGTTGATCTTAGGTCTCCTCCATGTCTCTGTTTCTTTCCTGGATGATCACAAGAAGTAATAGCTTCAGTGCCAGCTTTTTTCATTGGTTTCCCACATCTGCTCTTCAGCCCTGAGCACTTGAGCCCTAGACACAGGCAGTTAGTTATGCACCTGAGAGCTCCATGTTTACCTGAGAGAGGCATCTCAACCTTAGAGTGCCCAAAGAAACTGATTCCTTCCCAGCAACCTCCATCTCCTAGCTGCCCCTTGGGTCCTGCAAAGTTTCCTAGTTTCTTTTGACTCCTAATTATTCAGTTTTCACATTGCAGCCAGAGTGATCCTTTAAAAAGGTAAAATAGCTCAAGTCATTCTCCATCTTAAAACTCTTCAGTGGCTCCCATAACACCTAAAATTCTGACCCCTTGTCATTGCTCACCTGGCCCCAGTTCTGCCTGTGATCAGCTCCAACAATTGACCTTCTTGCTTGTCTTGTTCCTGGCAGGTGCTGGACTTGTTCACACCACAGGCCCTTTGCACTTGCTATTCTTTTGGCTTGGAATGATTTTTTCCCAGATTCTTTCATGGCTTGTTCCTTCCTGTCATTTCTGCTCAAATGTCACCTTCTCAGCAGCCTCAGTATAAACACTCTATGCCAAGTAGCCCCCTGCCTAATTTTACTTTCTACAAAGCCTTTAATGCTATTTGAAATTACCTTGTTCATCTATTTGTTAGTAGTTTTTAGGGAGTTTTTCTGTCTTATTCACAAATCTAATTCCCTCCCTCTGAAGAGTTCCAGAAACACAGCAGGCAGTAAATAAATACTTGCTGAACACATGGATATGCTGTATCATTTAATCTTCATGGGACCCTGAGGCTCAGAGAGGTAGGGAAGTCACACTTTAAGTCTCTAAGGTGCTTTATTCTCTGCTATACTCTTGACGGCCGACTTCACATCCTGTTTTATGTCTTTGGTTGGAGTATGGTGAAGAAACAGTCCTGGTCTATATCAGGATCAACCATTACATACAAGGTCCATGTCCTGAAAGAAGAGACCTTGCACCATCCAGAGGTTTTGTCCTTAGTGGCCTTGTCCACCTGTGGTTGGACAAGGTGGAAAAGGAAGAAGGAAGGAGACGTATTTATTAGACAGTAAAGCATCGGTTGGGTCCCGTGCTGAGTGCTTGTAGATGTGTAACTAAAATTGAATGCAGTCAGTGCAAGTTTGATGTTACAGGATTATGTGCAAGGTTGATATTATTAACCTCATTTTATAATGCAAAAACAGAGGTTCAAAAAGCTAAGTACTTTGCTCCAGATGACGGAGCTCCTAAGTGATAGAACTAGATTTTTTTAAACATGGGACTGACACCAAATTTCTGGCTTTTTATGCTCAGCTGGTTGCTTTGCTTTGTGAGATGGATATGCTCCTAAAATAGTAAGGAGGAAAATACGAGTTTAGTGCATATTCACATAGACTATAACGGATATCTGAAGCACAAGAATAAGTTATATGCACAATATGGAAAGCATAGCGTTCAATGCCTGTGCGTCTAAATGGATGAATAGAATACAGAATGAACATTTGGTTCTCTGGCAGGGCTCGTATACAGTATGACATAGAGCAGCTGTCCCTGGAGAAAGTTCTTTGTTTCTAGACCCGTACTACACAAGCGACATTTGAGCAATTCAGGCTTTCCCTCTGCTTTCACTATAAATAGAGTTCACGGAATTCTGTATGTCAAAGTTAATGCAATGGAAGGAGTCACAGAGTATGGAAATAAACCTTAACTCGTTCTGTAAACTAGAAATATGTTTGGCATTGGGAGGCTATAAAACACTGTCATTCCTTGGATGGATTTGGAGGTCTTATTTAGCATATGAAATTTCAGAGTAGATCCTATTATATAAGGAGACAGGAGGACAGCATAATATGATTACAAAATGGAGAACTTTTAGGGAAGAGTTAACAGGGCACAGATATACCTAGAGAGACACATGTGAGAAGAATGTGGGAAATGAATGAATGGGGGCATATATATGTGCCTATGGCTGAAGCCGGGCACAGGATAATCCTCAGATGTCAGGTTTCCGTGAGGCCAACATGTGACTCAAAGCTTGCCACTCAACGGAGAATACTGGGCTGTGCTGGTATTAAGAGGCTGGCTGGAAGCTAGGCTCCCGCTGTGCACGAGCCTCCCTCCCTGCTGCTCTGTGCCTGTGGGTGGGCGTGTATGTGCGTGTGCGAGGGTATACATTTTGTGCAGTGGGTGTTTAAAGAGCTAAGCACTGAGAACTGGATTTCCACAAACGATCATCACGAGCACTCCAGATACACCAAACTTCCTCTCTTGGTTTTTTTTTTTTGCTTTTTGCAAACCCTAAAGGGGAGAGCCCCCAGTAGCCAGCCTACAGGATTGGGATTGTTTTCTCTCACCTGTCCATGGGGGTGCCCTCTCAAGGGCAGAACTGAAGCTATGTGGGACCGGCGTATTCTCAAGCACCCGATGAGAGGAGCTGTGTGAAGGAGCAGCAGCCACCCAAAGAAGAGCAGCTGTGCCCTGCTAGCATGAACAGCAGCCTGCAGGTTAACCTGCCCCGGAGCTGGGCTGCTCCGGGCGGCTCGCTCCAGGAGAAGTCTGAGCATTCTTTTTTTCTTTTTTATTACTATAGGATGGAGGATGAAGCTGTCCTGGACAGAGGCGCTTCCTTCCTTAAGCACGTGTGTGATGAAGAAGAAGTAGAAGGTGAGCCTTTTGGGTCTGGGAAAGTGATCATCCATATCCGTGTCTCTGTAGATAATAGCATGTGTGCATTTCGTACATCTTGCATTGTTAAAGTTAAAAACCAAAGCTTGTCTATGAAATTGCTTTCATCTCTACATTTTGCTTCAACACAGAAAGTATTTTAAGAACTTCACTGCACCCTCAGAATCTAAGTCAGTGTGGTCTTAACTGTGTTTTTTTTTTAAAGTCTTATTTTAAAAGAGATGCTTGTTGTAGGTCTGCCTCTGCAACATAAATAAATATTTTACAAGATAGTATTAACCACTTTCCAATGAGTAATTCCAGGAAGCTGCTAGATTTATATAAATGTGCTAGGCAGCACCTTCTAATATTCTTTTTTGTAGCTCGCAGGGGAGAGAAACAGATGTTGCAGAAGGGGATGACACCACTGCTGTGGGAAAATGGGTTAAGCTGAGGACGTGAAGAGTAGTAATCACGGATGAGCCTTAGTTAAGAAACGCTGGACAAGTATTTTTGACTTGAAAACCTCCACCCTGGGACTGCTTTCACTATGCTCCCAGTGCCTGTTAGAAACCAAAGAAGAGTTCTGGGTCAGCCGGTGCGGGGATGCTGTCGGTGTGCATCTCCCTCCCTTGCCTTCCCACTGAGCAGTGATGTGGGAGCAGTGCTATCTGTGTGGTAGTGAGAAGGCAGGGTTTCATTAATATTTGTGGAAGTAGTTATGTGAGTGCATCACAGGTATACAAGTTACTACGATATTTATGAGATTTTCATAAAATAACCAGGGGCATAGAGAGGCAGGACTCAGAACTAAGCGGAACTTGCTTTTGAGCCATATGATCAGTCTAAAGCATTAAAGGCACCCAAGGGCAAATTCGCACGGGGAGGGAGGCTAGGCACCAGGTGTTCTGGAGCAATTCTTCGAGCAGGCGGAACATGGAGTTGAGGGCGGATGATTCTCTTGCACCACCCTGCGCAGCCTGAGTGGTGTGGCTGTGCTGTGGTTTCTATTTCTTCTGCCTGTGCAGCGTGCAGGATTGGCACCCTACCCCCACTTCCCACATTTATGCTCTTGAGGCTATTAAAAATTCGATGCCCAAGTTTCTTAGGAAAGAGGAAACTACAGTATTTTCTTTCATATTGTTTTATGGGTTCCTTGCATTTTTGCAACATGACTGTGGGAAAGTATTAAGTTGGCAAAGGCAAAGAAGTAAAGTTTTGTCTGAAGAGTCTTAGTCCATGATGCTGAGTCTCCACTGCAGCGACTGGCTCACTGTCCCACTGACAAGCAGGAGCTAAAATCATTGCTGTTATAGCATTGAGGTGCGAAAAATAATACAGGTATCAGTAGATATCCTGTAGTTTTAGGACAATTAAAGTGGAAATATTTGGGAGGGAGATGTCCTGTGTGTTTTCCTTTGAGAATGAGGTCCTAGGAGAGGGACATCTTGAGTTCATAAGGTCTGTAAGATGGACAGCACTCTACTGCAATAGAACATTGTACAGTTTCTTTAAGGCTTTGCCTCAGGAGTATATTTCCTCAATTATTTCCCTTGACTTTCAAGCACAAAATTATAAATTCAATATAAATGAACAATATAAATGAACGGCACACAAATCTATAGCCAGATTTCTTTGGAGAGAAACAAAAAGACAACCAAAGATAGTAGAAATGCTTATAAAATTCAAATGTGTTGGCCTTTTGGCAATTAAGCTTGCCACATGGATTTTGTATACTTCCCCATTCTTATAAGACCCTTTAAAGTTATTGTCTTTCATGTTGATTAGTGCCTGAGCTGATTACAATTCTATCAAGGCATGCTTAATTGCCTTTTGTGGAATCCTGAGGCCATAGCAGACGATGGTGGCTTCTAGAGTCACTGTTCACTGCAGAACTTTAGTCATGGAGGCCTCTCATAGTAGAAGTCTTGGAACCATGGCTGGGAACTGTGTTTCTAATTCAGTGCCCTTCCACTTGGCCCTCTATTCCCCCCAGCTGCACTGACGGTGACGGAGGGTTTACACTTTAGATGGCTCCAGGATCAGTGCGAAGTCAAAATAGACCTGGGCTCATGGAACATCTACTGTTCCAGCAGTTGAAAAGGACTTGGTCACCAGGACTTCTGCTGAAGATTCATGCTTTAAGCAGGAATGCTCTTCTCAAGGATATGAGCCCGTCTCATATGTTTAATTGTACAGAGAAGGGGGTCTTTGAAGGCAAACAAAAGGCGATCTCTAGTCTGAGGAGCTGAGTTTCTTGTATATTTATGGCAGAAGGGAATGTTCCAGTTTAAGGCTCAGATATTTAAAGAATAAGGAACTAGAACACCTTACATGTATGTTATCAGTTATATTTCCTTTTATCCAAGCAGTTATTTCTCTTGCTTCTAGAATAAACGTGATTAAAATACATTGTAGCATTTTGGAAAAAGTAAACTTAAAATTGTGTTTTTTTTTTTTTTTTTAACAGTAATTTGCACAGATAAGGGTATTCCTGGCAAATGATTATTAAGGTGACTATGGTCCAGTAGCTCCGGTTACTTTGAAATGTTCACGTTTTAACCGTGCACCTTAGGGTCCCCCAATTTCCAGTGAGTAGGTTCAGCTCAGCCTGAAGGCCGAAAGGGTCAGCTGCTCCTCTCCTGGTTACTTGTAACCCTAGGGTAGGGGACAGGAGAGAGGCTGGGGCTTCACGCCCTTAGTTCACCCTGTTCAACTGTACTCTCAGTGGGCGGCATGACACTTAATCTACATTCGAAAAACTCCCTAAGAATAGAATGAGTCAGAAAAGGAGTCATCTTTTGTTTAATTAATTAATTTATCTATGTGGTGTATATTTAAAGACCTAAACCTGTTTCATATAATTTCCCTCATGTGTTAATGGCTTAGAGATCACTCTCTAAAAAGGGAACCGAGTGCCAATTTTAATCTTTAAATAAATTGAAGCTTTTATGTCTGTTCTTTTATTCGTTACCTTAGATATGACTTTGTAAAGTCACCATTTTGGGCAGGGAATAGTTGCTATGTATCAACTAATTAAAAATTTCAGCACTTCAGATGTTACTATCTGTTTCTGTTCTGAAAGGCTGAAGTTTCTGCCCAAGCACTTCTGCAGAATTGGCCTGGAGATGACAAATTGGCCTGTAGAGTGACCCAGAAGTGCTGGTGGTGGGGAGCCATCACTAGGGCTTCACAGGCGGGGATGTGACCAGGTTTCCTTGGGTGAGCAAAGACTGAGGTAGAAGCAAGAGTCTCAGGTAGCTTTTCCAAACAGGAGGAAATCCTATGGCTATTTTATGCTATAAAAAGTCAGCTTGGATTTGGATCTGTGTGATATAAACACATTACTTAATAGTCTCATATTTCGCAATAGGGGAAAAGAGCAAACTCCACCTTATCCTTTGAGATAAGCCTTGGCTTTGCAGGGGTGGGTAACGCCCAGTGGCCTTGGCAACTCTGGCTCGTGAGGAGGGGCCTCTTAGCATCAAAAAGCCATATACCAGAGACTCAAGAAACATGCTGTGCAGTGAGACGATGTGGGCCGAAGTGTGTCTCCGTTTGTGAGGCTTGAGGGGCTCCGTAAAGCTATCTTGATGTACTGCGATAGTTTCCCTCTTCCCTTCGTGACCGAGTCCCCACAGGAAGTATGCTCGCACCTGTCCAAGGGGGGCACAGTTTTCCAGATGTCCACGTCTACCAATGGCAATTTAGAGAGAGAGGGGTGTTGCAAACGCTTGGAATTTTCAGTACAGATTTTAGATAAGTGAAAGTAAAAAAAGGACAGAGTAGATACTAAATATTAGTCAAAAGAAAGAGTAAATGAATGTGCTGTATAAATGAAATAAAGTGTATATAGATTTACTTTATATAATTTTACATTTTTGTTTAAAATTTTTTAGACATTTGTTTCTTTTAGGATCCACAGTCATATGAGATAATTTAGTCTTTGTCGTACCCGTGGTATACTTCTGTTTGGTTTTATAGAGCTCATTGTCATTTTTATATTGCCTACATATTTGTGTTGATTCTAAAAAGAAACCTATGAAACACCTCTGCCTTATCCTCTTTTGTTGTTTTCTATCTTTTGAAGAGACTAAAATGGTGAAATGGTGGCCTTTGTCTTTGGAGGTGAGATAGGACTTCAGCGTTTTGTGGCCATGAACTCCTAATGAGTTCAGTCTGGTTTTCTCTGATCTCCTCATGTGGATCAGCGGCGGTACTATTAGTGGGGGCATTGTTAGAGGGGGTACTATTCTAAAGAAAAATCGGGGCCTGGCAGACATCCCGTAGTCATCACAGTGGTCCAGAATGTAACTGCTGAAGAGGCACCAATGAAAACCTATCAGGTGGGAAGGCAGGGTCCAGTCCGGGCTGGGCTATTCTGAGCGTGGGTCATGAGTGTCCGGTTGCATTTTGCTGACCTCTCCTCCACTGCTCACTCTAGTTGCTCAGAAGCAGTGTGTACAGAAGAAACACCCGGGCAACTCCTGCTGAAGGAAACAATGCACACATACTGGAAACCTTTAAAGAATCACAGTACAGCATTTCGAGGTGCTGACACTGGAGTAGCAGCTTGGTTTTCCCAGAGCAGGTGGAGGCCTCATGGACCTTTTCCAGCTCCAGGGTTCCTTCTCCTGCGGCCTCAGCTGAGTGCTTGCCAGAAGCCCTAAAGCTTGAGCACTGCGCCCAGCCCCGCAGCTGCCTAGTATCTCCTGCTGCATCAGTGATGTGAAATATTTACATATAGATTTCTGGCCCTTTAAGGAAATCTGATGATGGTTCCATGGGTTTTTGAAATAAAGCAGACACCACCCCTTCCCAGAGTTTTCCAGTTGTAGCGAATTCCCCGGTAGTGTTCTGTGGGCGAAAGACTTCATTCATGAAGCCACTTCCTAAGTGTTGACGTTCTTCCGTGGCAGTAAACCATAACCAGTTGAACTCCGTGGTTGGATTGTGATTTGCGAGGATCCAGAAATTCTGAAAGAACACACTTGCAGGTATTCTTTTTGTTGAGTACCTTTTAAGAAGCTTCTTAGCTGGTCATTGGTCCATATTTGCTTTTGGGGACAGCTATCATTTGTGGAGGTGTTACTATAGCAGAGTAGCTAAGCATCTATTTGAAAGTAAAGGTTCAAAACTTACTCAATGGCTCAGTCATCACAAAGTGGAGGGACAGTTTATAGCTTGGCTTTTGGGACCCTGACACACACCACACCACTAATAACTCCAAAAACAATGCTGGAGCTGTACCTGGCATTGAGAACAGGGGAGCTTTGTCTCATACCACTCTCCGTACTTTTTATATCTGATCGAGAGAGCCTCTCTAGGAATTTTCGGCAGTTACTATCATTCTAAACATTTTAATTGGCCTAAGTGGTTTTTTCCCTCATGTAATTGATTTCTTCCAGTGCGCACCCTTCACCCTCCCGCCCACGCTCACCTCCTGCTGCCTGGCTTGGAAAGGTCAGGCCCACAATGGCCAAGCGACATTTCTCAAGGACTGTTGCCTGGGCCTTTGGATGCCTCCCTATTCCCTTGTAAGCTCTGGGTAGAAGATGTAATTTTCCCAGTTAGACTGTTCTGATATACATTGCCTTAATTTTGTTAAATTGTCTCCTTTTCCAAAAAGAGGCATATTGAAATGTAATTGTATATAGGACGAAATACAAATGCTGGCCCATTGTCTACTAAAGGCCGTAATATTGTTTCTCATGGAGAGCAGGTTCCAATGTGAATTACTGTTCCACAAATAAGGAGGATACACCAGTCTATGTATATTTAGACATGCACATTCCCCTTGAAGCATAGAGAATAATTCTGCTCCTTGGCTATTATGTAATTTAAGTGACAATTACAGGAGATTATGCAACAGTATAGAAATAATACTATGTAGTCTAGCCTGAGCTAAATATTTCTCCATTTTTGTCATCACAAGATTCAGAATCACTGGGGGAATTGAAAATGGGTCTGATAAGGGTGAGTAGCCTAAGGATAGACTAAAGAAAGATCAGTTGAGGTTTCCTTGTTGCTGGAGATCTTGCTCGTGAGATTGTGTTTGGCTTTTGTTTTATTTTGCTTTCCTGGCTGATAGCGTTGAGAGAGCTGATGTGAGACCCACCAGGACAGGGGTTCACGGCGGGTTCTGAACACCACATCCCGAAGTGCTGGTTGCCAGGCGGGGCGAACGGCACAGGCGGTGAGCGAGGGTGGTGCGTGACACCCATTGAGTCAGCGGTATAGGTGACTGAAATGATTCCTTTCTCTGGAGAGCTGCAGAAGTCTTTAAATCTGGTTGTTTTTACCTTTCCATGAAGTTAGAATCAGAAGGCAACTTTCCCAAGTGCGATATCCAGTGTGTTCGCCGTTCTTTATGCTCTGTTAATTTTGAAAGGAGAATAGACTCTGCTTACATTCTATTGAAATACCGTTTTATGGAATATTTTCGGGGTGGAATGCTTAACAACTGTAACCAGGCTAAAACTTCTGAAAATAAAAATAGGTTTTGAATTTTAGTAATATTGTCCAATAAATCAGTTTCAGAGGGCAAGAATTATATATTTATAGACTGGTTAAGTCATCACCCAAGCCCTCAGTTGATTATTAATTTTTCAACAAGAAATTCTAACTGTACTGCAAAACAAAGAAGATGTCTTTGATGTAGAATGAAAGCTCATAATTGAATCCAGTGGATGCATGTGTTTGGCAAATTAGATCAATATCTGATTGTTCAGATTTTCCCTTGCTTTCTTCAGGCTGTGCTCTGGCTTGGAGGACAGGAAGGCACTGGGGTCTCAGGACCCATTTCTATTCCTGGCGCTGCTGCTGTCCTTCTGGGGGACACGAGGTGACTCATGCCCCTCTGGTTGTGGTTGCTTCCTGTGAAGTGCATCGGTGGACTGCCTGTCTGCTCAGGCAGCTACTAGAGATGTGCTAAAGGGTACTGAATAATTCCTGAAAACTACTTGTATATGTGCAGTAAACCACTGATGATTACTGTAACTTCTGAATTTCAGCAGTTTTGGTATGAAGAAATAACTTTTGCATCCCCGTCTCCTAGTTTTGGTATGAATATGAATAAAGACATTTGAAATTCCCAGGGTGAACCCTGTGGACTTTAGATATTATTTCCCTAGAATGTAATCCTTGCATGTAATTTATCTTTGTCCTCAATCCTTTTCACCAGTGGTTACTGGAACTGCAAAATACTTTCAGACTAAAGCTTAAATACTGATGTCTGATCACCAACAAATTGGTTGGTTAGTATCCATATTAACTTTTTAGTTAATTTTAATATAACTGAGGAGTAGTAGTTTTTCTCCCCTTTGAGCTTATCAAAATGACGAGAGCATTTGCAGGGTAAGTGCTAATGTGTTATTTTCCCAGGCTCCCAGGTGTCACTGAACATACGCCAGTTAGGGCCACAGCTAACGTTTAGCCAGACAAGCTAGTCATTATTAAAACGGATCAGGCTGATGGTACAGGGCCATAATCCCAGCACTCTGGGAAGCTGAGGCAGGAGGATCACAATTTTGAGCTTGGCCTGGGGAATTCAGTGGCTTAGCAAGGCCCTGTTTCAAAATAAATACTAAAAGGGCTGGGGATATGACACAGTACAGAGGCTTTGGGTTCAATTCCAGTACCACAAAAGCGAAACAAGCCTCCCCCGAGTTGGTTGACCTAATAGCTTGGTCATCCCACAGAGTAAGTCGATCTGAAGGATGAGCAGGAATCAGTGCAGATGAAGAATGGAGGAAGTGTCTCAGGCGGAGAGCAGGAGGAGGGGCCCCCTTGAGAAATTGGAGAGCGCTGTGGCTGGATCATGCCACCAGGGACAGCGTGGCCTGCCAGGGCTGGGACAGGTAGCTTGTGGCCTTTCATGCCGTGCTAAAGATTCAGGGTTTTTTGAGTATGACTGAAAGCCACTGCTTCAAGAGTTTTTAAGCAGGGAAGTGACGACACAAAGTTCGTATTTTAATAAATATCACTATGGCTAGAGAGAGGGTGCACCCCGGAGGACAGTGATAAACAGTGGGAAGGAAGGTGCTGGACTTTCATGGAGAGATGAGTTTAGGATGGAGAAGAACAGAAGTAGATGGAGGCAGATGGGTTAATTCCCCAGCATTTTCAGGTGGGCGGATGGAAGGAGGGATGGGTGGATAGGTGGATGAGGGTGGCTGTTCTGGATTTTTGCTGTGAGGACTTTGGCGGATCACGTAGCATGTTAGAGGATGAACACTAGAGCAGCGGTGGGGATGATAGCAGTTCAGCTTTTTAAATATGTTCAGGTTGAGGCATCTGTGAGATATCTGAATCAAACTATGCAGTAGGTAGTTGGCTGTATAAGCTGGAGTTAAGAGGCTAGGACAGGGGAAATAGAAACGAAGGCACAGAACTGGCATCTAAAGCCATAGGAGTGGATGCCGTTACCCAGCATAAGAGAGCGGAAAGGGAAGAGGATGGGACTAGACCTAGGAGGGCCCACATTTAGGGACCAAGAAGCAGACACAGAAGTATGTAGAACTCCAGGAGAGAGATAAAACTTATGAGGGGAGGGAGGGGCTTTCAGCAGGAGCCGGGGTTGACGGTGCTGCACAGCCAGGAAGACAGGTAAGATGAGAGGGAATAGTGGCCATGGCGTTGGCAGAAGGGTGGTGTGACTGGTGGCCTCTCTCAGCAATGTGGGGTCATGGTTAGATGGAAATCAAATTGGAACCAGCTGAAGAATGTCCAAGAGAAAAATTACTGTATCAAGAAGTTGGGAAGAAACTCTGAGATGATGGTGTAAGCTTTTAGCCTTTCCTTCTATGTGCTCTGCTACACTTGACCAGTTCAAACATTTGGAATTATTAATTATTAGAAGTTTTAGAACTAGAGAGGGTTTTGGAACAATCTAGTTCAGTGTTCTCATCTCAGAGGTGGGTAGAAGAGCTGTGCAGAGCTTAAAGGGATTTGGTCCAGTTAACACGGATGGGAATGGGAGTAACTAGCCTGGTATTCACCAGGACTGTGCTCATTCCCAAGAGCACGCCTCTCTGTATCTGTTCCCTCTGGAGGGGAAAGGAATTTAGACAGGGAAACGAATGAGAAATATAAGAAGCACTTGGAAGAGTAGGAAGTGGAAAGAACAGAAAGAAGAAGGAAGGTGTTGGAAGGGTGTGGGAAGGTGGATGGCACCAGCCCGATGGCCCTCAGCCTTCAAGCGACCCCAGGTGACGAGTGGGAGGGCCATATCGCAGTCAGAATGGCTTCCTGTTCTGGGGCAGCTCATGGAACTAAACCTGTTGCTCTGTGTTTATAAGACAGACACTTTCAGAGAATCATGGAGCCTTTCTTTCCTTCTAAGTAATCACCACCTTGAAAGGACTAACGATTGTTGCTGATGTTTTGCTGGTGGACAGGAGGGGTGATGAGGGACTGGTTCCATGGTAGTGGGAAGGTGGGAGAGGAAGGCTTATGTTTCCAGGAGCACCCAGAGGAGTCCTTGCCTGAGTCCATCGTCAACTGGCTATGTGGCTTTGCTGGCTCCCTGGAACATGAAAAGGGTGAGCAGATAATGTTTATGGTCCCTTCAACTCTAAAAGTATGATTCTGTGCGGGTGTGTCAGGGCAGCTGGTCCGCTTCTGGGTAAGTGTGAAAAACTTCCAGGATTGGGATTAACTAGGCCAAGTGCATCTGGAAGCATTGTCCCTGGTTCTTGGTGATGGTGACAGCCCTGTGGCTTATCTGCACCTCACCCACTATGTACGGAGCGCAAGGGCAGGGCATCACGTGAACTAGCTGGCATTTTATGTGTAATTCGCTGTGAACAGATGAGCTACATTGTGGATTATCTGTCTATAGCAGCCAAAGACTGTTCTTCCCTTAGAGAGGGACAGTGAGTTTGGAATGAGGGTGTGAATGTGTGCATTTGTGTGCCTCTCTGGGTGCAGTTGCAAATCCAGTTATCAGTGACTGTTGGATTAGCCATTGTCTTGTGTCTTCCAACTCTGCGTTCAGCTGGGTAATGGTGACCACAAGAAAAATAAGTGGAAGCTGTCAGTTCTCTGTGTTGGGCTTACAGGTGGATTTTGTCTGACTGCATGTGTACTGCATGTTTAAACTTAGCAGCTCTTGTGGGATTCTGGGGTGTCAGGAGGGAGGGAGAGGTCCTTCTTCCTCTGGGGTGGCTCCTCTCCCTCTGCACACTGACCCGCCTGGTGCAGGCCTCCTCCACCTTTGGGCACCACTCTGCCCCCTTCAGTCAGGTCAAAGATCCGCAGGACTGGTTCTGGTCTGGCTCTCCCTGTGGGAAGGCTTGGGGGCAACTCTGCACAGAGCGGGGCTGGGGTGGCCAGGTTTGTGTCTGGGTGAGGGGAGGGAGGCCTGAGAGGAGGGAAGGTCTGTGGGTCGGCGCAGCTCTAGCAGCCCACGGAGGGGGTGGTCCAGACTGGGTCTGCAGTGGGCTCCTCGCCCTGCTCGGGTGAACATGCTGGGGAGCAGGGGCGTTCCCGAGTTGTTATGAGGGCTCCGAGTGAGTGGGAATGAGGGAAACTGGTGCAAGTTTTTCCCCTTTGGAACAGAAGGGGAGGAATAGGACCAACATTTCCAGAACGCCTTTGTGTACTAGATACAGCAGGAAGTGTTCATGCACGCTGTTTATAAAAGTTATATCTCAATCCCTATGCAGATGTAAATATATAGATATAGGTATATTTTTACATTTCTAGATAGGGATATAAAGGTTTTGCTAAATTAAAATTACTTTGGAGAATCAACTTTCTAGATTGTGAAGCAGTTCAGTAACTATAGTTCTTAGAGGGTAAGCTGATTTTCAGCTCTGTTTATTCAGTAAGTAGGTTCCCATACATTTTCAAGGGTGAAATTCTTGTTTTTCTAGCTTATATATTTTCAAATAATTTGTGACCACTGAACATAATAAAGTTGTATTTCTTTAAAAATATTCCATACTTCAGACTTCATGAGTGTCTGCCAGTTTTTGCTTCTCTTGTCAACTATTAATAATGGAAACTGCAAGAGAAGCAATGTTAGCATATAGGGTTAGGGTCTGCTGCTTTATCTGAAGCTGATCGGACCTGAGTAGACCTCTTGCTAAACTGAGCACTTGGAAGACACACGTGACGCGGGTTTTCTGATTGAAAGGACGGAAGTCGAGCTAACAACATAAGCTTCTGGCACTGTGAGATCTTTCCTTTGGAGCTGGTGCTTCTGCCTAGAGATTGCTGTCATCATCATTGTCATCATCATCATGGTCATCAGATATGAAATATTAAGGTGCTGTGCTCAGTAAAACAGGCGTCAAGTTGAGACTTCTTCTCAGTCTTGGTCAGGGGACCTCAGGTGGTGCTGAGGACTTCTGGAAGGCTTTCAGTATGCAAAAGTCCCAGACAGCTCAGTGGGAAGAAAAGTGTTGCCTTTTATTAAAACAAAACAAAACAAAGCATTTTACTACTGATTTGCTTCCATGTCTGACTCTAAGTGTAACTGATAGCATTAGTATTAAAATAAATTACTGAAAGTATTGAAAATTATCTATAAATAAATTATATATAATATGTAATTTTCTGTTAATATATATATTATATTTTTCTATGTAAAAACTTGTCCCTATCCAAAATATAAAAATAGAGATCATTCCTTGTGCTGAGTAGTAATACGTGTTTAAAGTCTGGACCCTCAGACAATCATTTCATAAAGAGCTGGCTTACCCCGTTAACTGCAAAATTATACCATGCCTCTTAAAGGGGTTTTCTTTTCATAAGCTGGCATTTATGTCTCAGTAAATACGCAGTGTTACTTTGACTGTATCTCATTAAGGCTGCCTGTGGACACTTAAGGGTTTGGAAGTAATGAACTAATTATTTGTGTTTCATTAAATATTTAGGATTATATATACTGGCCTATTTTCTATTATAGAAAGTGCCCAAAGTACAACTTCCATGGTACCTGGACGGGCTACATCTGTGTTTCCTTATGCATATACTTCTAATTGAGGGTTTTTTTTTTTTTTTTTTGTCTAAGAAGTAAAGTTGTGTAGCATCTTTTTATAATCTGTCATTCATCCAGGATGTCTGCCTCCTCTCCTACATTTTTCTTTTCATAATTAAAAAATTAGTAAATTTCTCTTAATTTTACTTCTCCTACATTTCCCTTGGCAACAGCTACAACATGTTTTAAGCATCTTGGCATAAAACCAGGTTACTCTAGATAAGCCAGGAAAGGCAGTATTTAACTTACATTTTGAGACTATTGTCTATCAGTTCAGAATGAATGCTATAAAGTGCCGTGTGTTATGGAATCCTTGCTTCGAACTGGAGAGAATAGGAATTTAGTGGGTTACAGAAAGAACAGCAATGTAGATCTAAGCCAAATTTGGGCCATCACTTGGTATTGAGCTAGTGATGCACATGGAGGAGGCTGGGGTGGAGAGAGGGCGAGATGGCTGCGGTGGGAAGGTTGATTTCTGGGCCAAGATTTTACCTATCCTTAGTGATCTTTTGGATAGCTCATAACTCTGAAACCTTAAATTAAAATATTTTATATGCCACCTCCTTCCAAAACTGCTTAGTTTGCAGTGAAAATGACAAGTTGGAAAATTGAAGAGTGAGGTTAGTGTATACAATGGATATCATGAGATCATATACCCACTACAAATTGGCCCAGTGTTTGTCTCTTCTCTGCTTAATAGTCAACACAAGAAGGACAGGTAACTAACGCTAAGATGTTAGTATAAATACAGACTGTATTACAAAAGACTGTCAGAGTGGCAGTGAGAGACAACTCTTTTTGCCAGTGGCATCTGAGAGATGTTTCTCCTGTGCATTTTATGAATAAGACACAGTGGGTTAGCTGGTGGCAATGTCTTTGACTTCCCCAAACCTTAAATGGTTATGTCGTCTGTATGTACAGTAAACACGGCAACATGTTTACCGGGAAGGAGCTAATGGAGTCAACTCGTATATATGGAGATACAGTACTAGCCATCAAGTCACCTATAGAATTAAAAAAATGTATTAGTCCATGTTTGCAGTACATAATGATTACATTTATGGTGGGGAGTTGACACTTGGAGGTAACACATCTCAATTCTCATTTTCATCCCCTATGCCTTCCATCCCTCCTTGCTCCTTCCAGCTCTTGGTCCCCTTCCTATTTACAAAAATTCTATTTCCACTTTTTTCTTTAATTTTTTTTGGAAAGAGGATGGAAAAAAATTGAAGTCATCTATAGAATTTTTAATTTGATTGGTGAATATTTAGTTTTCTGCCATGATGGGTTTAATTTTTCTAAGTTCTAAGTCATCGACAGCAAGCTGGTGTCTATGTAAGCCATCTTGACCTGAATGGCAACCAAGTAATTAAGTGTTAAGAATTTTGTGTTTGCCAAAAAATGCAGTATGGCAGCAATCAGAAGTATGTGGTTAGGTCAGGTATCCTCAGAATTGGGGGAATTGCATATGATAGCCTCCCAGTTCTTCCTGCTTGCAACCAAGGTGGAGCAGGTGGAGATGGGAAGAAGTAAGAACCAAGTAGTGATTATTTTTGACCTTCAGAGATGAACCAGGAGAGCCATGTTTTCTTCCCAGGGTACTGGCTGCAGTGTGGATTGAGAGATACCTTTACGGTTGTTGGAACTCACACTGTCCGTCAGAGCGAGGCGGGTGTTTGCTGTAGGGTATTTATCTGAGCACATGACGTGGAGGCTCCTGCCAAATTGAGGAATGCCCTTTGCCTGGACACCTAAATGCGTGGATTCCAGTAATTTTACTTTATAGTTAATTATTTTTTTTTTTTTTGCACCGGAAATCGAACTCATGACCTTGCACTTGCCAGGCAGGCGCTGTGCTACTGAGTTGTTCCCTGGCCCCTACTTTACAGTTTAAGAACTGTAAAGAATGTGGCCTTTATTTCAATAGTGTTTAAAACAATCACCTATTCCTTGTAACTGTTTAAGAAAGTTTTGCTATTTCTTTTTTCATTATCTCTGGAAGCAGTTTTTCCTGGAATTTCTAGCAGAGAATTTTTTTTTTTTTGAGCCTAAAGAAATTCCCTTGTAAGAAGCAGGTAACTATCCCTGATTCTTTGAACATCTTACTATTTTATAGACTCACAGGGTTGGAAAGTTTGGCTGCCAAATTTCTCTTTTTTCTTTTTACATGTAAAACAATATCAAAGTCATTTTCTAATTATAATTTAAAAATAGCCATCAATCTTCATGACATCTCTCTGAGACATGGAAAGATATTTTAATAAAAATAAATGCTGAGACCCACCTCTGATATTCTCATCGGCAGTAACATTTGCAGCAGTTACTAATGCTGGTCCTGTTGCTCATGAAGACAGGTGTTCTGTAGGGCAGTAACGATGCCGCCATCTCAGCTCATCTTGCTTTTGGTGTTCCTGTTGTTTGGCATACATGGCTTTTTAAATATTGGGCCATCGCTTTGAGAAAGTGTGCCTGCCTCATCACCACCCACCGGACAAGGCAGTCTTGGTATCCTGTCGTGGATTAAAAAGCTGAAGTGGCGAGCAGTTAAGTAATTGATAAAGCAGTCAGCACAGTTCTTGACCTCTGATGTTCTTCTTAATCCTGGAATCATTTTCTTTTCTAGCTGAACACAAGACTGAAGAGAAAAATTTAGTTCCCAATAATAGGTGGGAGGAGGAGGAGGACGCGTTGAGTTTTGAATTGCTCAGCTCAGTGCCATCATTTCCCCTGGCAGTTCCTGGGAGGCAGGGTCTTCCTTGTGGGGATATGCTGTTTTATCATGCTGTGAGGAGCCCCACAAAACGCTTCCAGCCATGTGAGAACTGGAGAATGATGGCTTCCCAGGGCCATCACAGCGGTGGGAGCAGCATGACTGCCGTGAGTGTGAGGGATGTTTTTGGATTGGTATATATAAAAGTTCTAAAGTTGGATTATGGTGATAGTTGTACAACTCCTTTGAATTATACTCATAAGATGAGTGGATTTGCTCATTTGTAAATTATATATCAATAAAGGTGCCTGAAAGGGGAACCCCAATTGCACTTGGTGCCCGGGTAGCATGGCACTGAGGAGCGTGGTGTCCTGTCTGAAGCGCCCCCCACCCCCGCAGGTGGCAGGGAGTGGAAGCGGGGCATGACAAGGTGTGGCCAGCCATCTGCCAGAGGGCAGGGGCTGTGCTCCTGAACTAAATGGCCTTGCTCTATAGTGACACCTCAAACCAGGTGCCAAGAGATAAAGCGTTTGAAGGTTCACTCCATGAATCACCATATATCATTAGGTGGAAGTTTTTCATAGTCAGAAATCTTACTTTAAAACCCTGTCAGCCCATATCTATCTTTTAAATGACTTGATCAAATGTACCATACAGATACGGGTAAATATATTAAATCTTTCTATGTAATGTCCACCTGACTAATGTAGCTTAATTACCTTTCCCCTTAATTCCCATTATTTTATATGGTGTAGAAAATATTTAATGCGACAAGTTGTAAAAAATTTTTCCTACCTCTTAATTTGTGTGTGTGTGTCTGACAGAGAGGGAGGGAGGGAGAGAGAGAGGGAGGATGTTTTCCTAATTCCTCTTCAGGGATTGGTTTACTGAAGAAATCGGTTGGCTCTGCTCGCTCTGTTGTCGGGAGGTGGGATAGAACTGCAGGACTCAGTAACTGGAGGCAGGAAACAATTGACACTGTGTCTTAATTCACATTGTTTCTGAGACATTTCCTACTTCCTAGTATAATATAGCTTTCCCATGAGAACAATTTGCTTACAAATGGCTCAACATGATACAAATCTCACTGGCACATGTTCTGTGGGGAGAATACCAAGATGCTGTGTAGCGGCAAGTTGGGGAGTGTGTGTGTGTGTGTGTGTGTGCGCGTGCGTGCGTGTTGGGGGTGGGGAGCTCTGCTTCATGTAAAGATGCCTCCAACTACAGTTTTATTCCAAGTATCCATATTTCCTTTTGAGCACTAGCTCATTCACTTAGGGATCTCCCTTCCTTTGTTGGAATCTCTTGCTTGAAGCTGCTTAGAATTCTTTTTATCCCTGCCAATTTAAGGAAATACTCCTGTGAACGACAGTGTTTTTAGACGGGCCTGAGGAGTGACAGGATCGGTCACACAGTGACTGATCTGGAGTAGGGCTGCATGTGCATTACACTGGAGTGTGTAGCGTTACACACAGCGTGTTATGGTGTCATCAAGGACCACTTCTAGAAACAGGAAACGAAACCTGTAGATGAGACAGTCTAATCTAATTTGCAGGTAAAAGAGGGCTCACATTAGCTCCAAAATGAGGACTCCCACATTGAGAAGTTATGCTGTATGTAAAACAAAGGTAAACGTTTTCCAGGTTTTTAAAAAAAAGATGCAGAACTTCACATTCCCTTTTTTTTGTCTTACCAGATTTTGTAAAGATAATGCCACTTGTCAATTTTGCAGCTCCTTACATCTAGAGAACTGAAAGTATTTCAGTCTTTTTTTCCTCATGCCCTTCTCTTCAAGGCAATTTTTGCTGGGCTGAGTTTATTTTTATCATTGCAACAACCAGTTTTTAGAAACTTTTAGAAATGAAAAAAGGAAAATGAGAATGGCACTGTAGCTGACATTCATTTTAACTGTTTCCTAGTGTGAACATTTGAGTATTTCTAAAATCTCCTCTCCAAGTATGTCTTACTTTTCTCAATTTGTCCCAGTTCTAAATCTCTATTCAGCTGATTGGGTAAAAAAAAAAGTCACCCTGTAAAACCTTATCCTCAGCAAAATGACTTCTTGAACTTTGAATAAGGGCTTTATGTTTTCAGCCTCAACAGCACCTTTTTTAGCCCCCACGTCAACATGATGACAGACTTGTGGAAGGTTAGAGTGGGAAAGGCCTCCGGGATTACCCAGGCTAAGCCTCTCATTAGATAATGATGAGGTTGAGGCCCAGAGTGATTAAGAAACGAGCTGAAGGTTGTAGAGGTAATTGATGGTAGAAGTTATCAAAGATTCCTGCTTTCTAGTTTGGTATCCTTCGGTTATCCTGAACAAAATTAGTCAACCTGACAGAACCACTGTGTACCCTCATGAAATCCTAGTGTCATGCAACAAGTAGAATTACACTGTAGTTAACTAAACATAGAGAGGAAATTCTATTTTTTCCAGCATGCGTTTTTAAATGTAGAATGGTAGTGTTGAGTTCACAGACGTTCTCTGACCTGTAGCTCTTGGGCGAGTTGTGTGCAGGAGAGCACGCAGTTTGAAATGACCGCGATCTGTGTCTCTTTCTTAGGCCACCACACCATCTACATTGGAGTCCACGTGCCCAAGAGCTACCGGAGAAGGAGACGTCACAAGAGAAGGGCGGGGCACAAGGAAAAGAAGGAGAAGGAGCGGCTCTCTGAGAACTACTCTGACAAATCGGATGTGGAAAACGTGGATGAATCCAGCAGTAGCATCCTAAAACCACTCAGTGAGTACGCTTGGGGCTGTCGCCTCTTTCTGCCTCACTCCGTATCCTTAGGACCAACACTTTCCAGAATGTTCCACCTGAAATGGGGAGACGCTGCAGTTCCTAGGTGGTCTGTCCTAAAGGACAATGTCTGTGGGGATGTGCCAGCAGGCTGGTGTAGGAAGCCATCTAGAAGATTCTGAGTTGATCAGAAGAGATCTAACAGAGGTTTGGCAGAGTTTTGTGTTGTACAATTTGACAAATAAAACAGGGCACAGTGCTAGAGGTAACATCAAACTATAGAAATCAGCAGTGACTGGAAGGTTCTTACAAGCTTTTTGGAAGACGAGTCCAGTTTAGAAGCAAGTTCTCTTGAGACAACATGTTAAGATGAAAGTGTATGCACGTATACATCCTTCCAAATGTCAGTGTTACAGGTGACATTTGAATAGCTCATGGGCTTGGTCAATGATTTAAAAAGGAATACTGTGGACCCTCAAGTTAGGACTGGCTTGACATATGAACAACTTGGGTCATGACCAGAATTTTAGTTTTAATTTACAACCAAAGTCTTGAGTTATGACCTGAATGCAGGCCATTTGTGCTTCCAGATGGCCTCAGACACAGATTTTTTTTTTTTTTTTTTTTTGTGTGTGTTTATTTATTTATTTATTTATTTTTTTATTATTTTAAAGAGAAGAAAAAAACAAAACAAATCAAAAGAAGAACAAATTTTCAAAACAACATAATAGGAGGGTAACAATGGTTAATACATTGCGTATTACTATCTTTAAGTTAGTTATTCAGGACACCAGACATTAGCATTCAATTGTCCAAACATTATTGGCACAAACCTTACTCTTCAATGAACTAAGTAAAAATGGTAGTGTATCTATCTTAACCATCTTATATATATATATACAATTTTTTTTCCCTTTCTTCTTTCTTTTCCCTATTCCAGTCTCTCTTTCCTTTTGACCAGTTTCTTTTTGATTCACCATGTCTATTGTACATTTTGGATCTTATTTACTCTTTCAGTTTCTCATACTAGAGAGATAATACGATGCTTACACATGTGCTTCTGGTTTATTTCACTTATGAGTATTTTCTCGAGTTGCATCCATTTACCTATAAAAGTCTCCAGTTTATCCTTCTTTATGGCTGAATAGTACTCCATTGTATAAAAATACCACATCTTTCTTATCCATTCCTCAGTTGATGGGCATTTGGGTTGTTTCCAAGATCTGGCTATTACAAATCATGTTGCTATAAACATGGGTGCACATATATCGCTGTGGTACGATGTTTTTAATTCTTCTGGGAAGATGCCCAGAAGGGGAATAGCTGGGTCAAATGGGACCTCCAACCCTAGTTTTCTGAGGAATCTCCACACTGACTTCCACAGTGGCTGTACCAGTCGACACTCCCACCAACAGTGAAGAAGGGTTCCTTTTTCCCCACAGCCCCTCCAGCATTTGTTATTAGTTGATTTCTTAATAGTAGCCATTCTTTCTGGGGTGAGATGGTATCTCAGTGTTGTTTTAATTTGCATCTCTCGAATGACTAGTGATGTTGCACATTTTTTTGTATATTTGTTTGCCATTAGTATTTCTTCATCTGAGAAATGTGTATTCATCTCAGATGCCCATTTTTGGAGTGGGTCTTTAAATTTGGGAGGTCAGACACAGATTTAACCCTTACAGAGTTCTGGAAGGAGCATTACAACATCCTTTCCTGTGTGGGGTTAATTGAGAAATCCTGGGCCAATGTCTCTCTAAGGACACTGAGATCCGCCTGTGTGTAGGAGAGAGACTGAAGGCTGTGTAGAGGAGCCTGAGCCTTCAGCTGACAACCTGAGTTACAGCCAGCCCTCGGGAACAAACTGAGTTTGTAAGTCAAGGGTCCACTGTAATGAAGAAGCTTCCCGTAACTTAGAGAGGAATGTGGAGTGACAGTTCCTGAAATGTTGAACGTAGTACATATCATGTATTGTTAAAAATGTTATTAAGAGCAGAAAGAGGTCAGAGAACACCTCTGGACTCAAGTGATAGAGTGGATTGTGTGTAGGCCTATGCTTATGTTGCTTTTTGTCTTTTTTTTAACGTGGAGACTATTGGGCTGCATGGGTAGCCTTGTGGCTGAAGTAAAAACGACTATGTGCAGTAGAAATGTATGCCGGCGTATCAGTCAGTGCTCACTACAGAAGCAGACTTAATGTAAGGCATATAAGTACACGAGGATTTACAAGGCAGGCTTACAGTGGCCACCGCAGAGTCGGGTGTGGAAGAGCGCAGAGGGTCTGCGCTGGAGGTCTGAAGGATCACAGATCAGCGGCCTGGAGCTCACAGAGTCCTGTGCGAGTCCGTATCAGGAGGCTGAAGGAAGGGTCTGTGCTGGAAGCCAGGAGACGACGTCCAAGGTGAAGGTGAGGGCTGGAGCTCCTCCGAAGAAACAGAAGCGAGCCTTCTTTCTCTGTTTCCCTTTCATTCCATCCAGGCTACAAGCCTATTGGTTGGTGCTACGCACACCCAGGCGGGGTCTTCTGTCTTTAGTAAATCCCTTCAGCCACACCCAGAACTATGCTGATCTGATTAGTTGGGCGTTTCTTACTCAGGTTGACAAGTCAGTTTACTGTCACAGCCAGTGTGGGGAGATCCCCCCCAGAGGAGCCAGACGCAGACAGCTCTTCATTCGGCAGGGCGCTGTGCCTTCTTCGGCTCCGCGCTGCAGTTGCAGAAACGTGGGCCCTGCGATAAGGTGCATTATGGGTGGTGCAGATAAAGATCGAGTTCTGTCATTGCAGGCGACGATGGGCCAAATCAGAAGGAACAGCTTGGGGTGCTGAGCAGTGAGCTTCAGAATGAGATGAAAGCGGGCGTGAAGTGTGGCTATGGGACTCTTTCATAGTCTCACGATTGGAACTGAGCAGGGGGCTTACAGAATTACAGATCGAAGGTTGGAGAACAACAGGGCGATGACCACTAAACTAAAAAGCGTTAGAATAAATGCGAGACTTAGAAGGGAACAGAGGGCAGACACTGAAGTTTGGCACTTTTCATCGGAATGTCATGGGAAAGTCTTTCTGCAAGAGGCCATTCACGTGTCAGCTAAATTACGGGATGTGTTGTGAGCAAAGTCCTTGAAATGCATATAAAAAAGGCCACAGTTAATAGTCTGGAGGAACAAAAGATAACATCACCTTCCAAAGAAGTCACTGCGGGTTCTCTCTGTTTACAGTCTTTTCGGCAAGGTCTGAGCCAGTGTCAGAGAGGCCTTCCTCCCTGAGCACACGTGACTGCGCGCTTGCCCTGTCTCTTCTCCTTCACAAGTCACATCTCACGCTGCACTTCATAACAAGTACTGAAAAGGAGAGAAGCCCACCTAGACAACTGGGCCGAGGGAGTTTGAGATGCTAACCACGCGTCAGCTTTTAAGGAAGGGTGATGGAAACACTTCGGTAGGTAATTAGGAATGAGCAGATGGAAAGACACAGTCTGAATGTGTGTCAGCCGTGGAACAGCGCTGCTCTGTGGCATCTGGGGACCCGTTGGCGTGCAGCACATAAAATTAACAAGGAAGGTCACTGAGGGTAAACCCTGGAGATCCTCCCCAGGGGATGTTGCTTGTACTGTGCGCTAGGTTTCCCAGCAGTTCTATGGAAGGACAGTTGCTAAGGACCAGATATCATAATGATACTATTTATAAATTTGCATTTTATAGTTGTTTTTCCCCTCTGATCAGTACGTGATACTGTAATATGCCTTTGAGATACTTGGCACCCAATTTGGTATGAAGGTCTTTAACAAGCTGTGCTTATTTTCTGTTTTACCATGGGGACTAGAGAACTTAGTAGTTGGTTTATCTCGTGCAGCTGTACTTCAAAGTCAGAATTGTTACACCCAAATATAGAACAACAGTTATTCCTAGGGCTCCGGCACCATCCTGACTGTAGGAGAAAAGTCACTGAAATATCAGCCTAGTGTGCTGCCATGGTTTCTCAAGCACAGCTACACATAGCTCCCGTTACTCTTTTTTTTTTTTTTTTTTTGTGGGTACTGGGGGTCGACCTCAGGACCTCGCGTGCCAGCAGGCGCCTGTGCCGCTGAGCGATATCACCGGCCCTTTTTTCCTATGTGGGTTCCGGGAGTCGAACTCAGGACCTCGCGTTTGCCAGGCAGGCGCTTATGCTGCTGAGCCATCTCACTGGCCCCAGCTCCCGTTATTCTTGCACCGAGGGTGTTTGAGTTACTGTAGACATAGCCTGTCTCGTAGGTAGTAGCCCCACATGGGCCACAGTACATCTGTGATGCTTATATTTTCTTTTGAAAAAAGTTTCAGGCAACTCACGTGTGGATGGTAACTTGATGTGAGCCGTCTTTTTTCTTTCCCCTGTTTTTATCCTTATAGTGACTTCTATTGCTTCCACTTTTAAGCCGTGAAGCTGTCTACTCTCTCTCTGCTCTCAGTTTTGGTGCTTCATTTTGGTCCAGGGACTTCATTTTGCCCCAGACAACAGAACAGGCTTTGCTTTGGAAGTCTCTGCACAGATGTGGCATGGTGGTGCCGAGGGGTACGCGAGGCGGAAACCGTCTGTTGCTGTCAGGACGTGGTCTTAGTTGGGTGCCCCAGCCCACAGTGTCTCTGCAGCCTGCCATACGCCATTCTCTCCTTTACTCCAGTCGCTTTCAGTTCTTGGTGCCCAAACCTTTTCTAGCTCAGGGCATTTGCCCTTGGGAGCCCGTCTTCTGAGAGTGGTTACCTGTTCTTGTCCTATTAGCTTTTCTCCTTCTTTATCTTTCAGCTTTTAAGTTCGACCTTGTCAGAGAGGCCTTTCCTCACTGTTCTAACGCAAGTTCCCTAATATTAGTTTTTCGGCTCCTCACTGGTTTCCTTTGTAATAAATGTTTCAACTTGCCACTTTTGCAGCCTGGAGTTTTTTCTTGAGATAATGCTGGATTGTGTGCTTTTTGCTCAGCCCCCCGCACATTGGCCGGAACATAGTCTGTGCTCAGAGGAGGTTCACTGAAGAATAACTGGATGAATGGATTCCTGAAGAGGAAAACATGAGTGCTGCTTGTATTGGTCTAAATATTTTCCACATTCTAGATAAAGGCCCGGCTGATTTTCTGTCTTTAAGCTTTGTACACAGCTTTCTATTTCCCTGCTCAGCCTTCCTTCCACGCCATGTAAAAGCTGGTCCTAACTTTTAATTATTCCACCTTGGAATGCACCTCATTATTCCAGCTATTACCACAGTGGTACTTGGGTCTGAGTAGAAGACTCCTGAGTGTGTGGAGTTGCTTATTACCCAGAGGCAGTGGAAGAAATTGCTTCACAGGGCACATAGGTTCATCGCCTACACTTGCAAATGCTCAGGGCTCCGCCAGGACCTGGGCAACGCTGGTGCAGAGCCACACTCCCAAGGCACAGAACTGAGTAAGAAGGGGCACTTCTAAGATGAAATAGACTGCGTATCTCCCAGTCCTTAGGCGTATCGGGAAGATGGCATAATAGGTTCGCTGAGCTGGAGAACGGAGACCTTTTTATTTCTCCACTGTGCTGGTGTCAAGACGGGGTTTCTCAAAAGCACGCATGTTGGGTTCGTCAGTGTTTGCAGCGTTTGTGCCCAGCAGCAGCTCAGTCCCTGGCCAGCTGCAGGTCCCAGTGGCGTCTGCGCGCACGGAGAAGGAAATGTGTGTGAGCAGGAGAGAGGCTGGGGAAGAAAAGGGAACTGGAAGAGCAGGCAGGAGGAGAGACAAGGGAATGCGGAGGCGGTGTGGAGTGGGTGGTGGAGAGAAAAGTTGGATTGTGCTCTTTCTTAAAAATAACCCTCTTGCCTCCTCCACCTTGCACTTTTTCCCCCCTAAGTTAGCAGCTGCCATCCGCGGAGGGTTGCCCGAAAGTGGGTGGGAAGATGGTCCCGGCAGTTCACGGCTTCCCACCCTGGTGGTTTTGATCTCTGCACTTATCACTGCGTGAGCATCCTGGGATGTCCCTTTGGGTGCCAGAGACCACCTGGTGACTGCAGACACTGTAGGTGTGTGCGCCATTAGGAGGGACAGCCACAAGTGGGACACCCTGCGTGGCACCTTGATCGGCTGGGGAATGCATTTCCTGACAGGCTGGAACCTGCCTCAGTGCTGGGAGGAGGCCTCACGGCCGCAGCGTGTGGCACTGGGCTTGGGCGGACGGACGCTCACTCATTCTCGTGCTGCTGTGCGTTAGCTCTTTGGATGTGTACCAGAGCTGACGGATTTATGCTGGTGGACATTGTTCTGTGAGCCTGGGACAATGGATGCCAGTTGGTGATCCAGTTATATTCAGGAAACTGAAACAGAGAAATGGGCAGCTGCTTTTGTTTGGGTCTTCCGGGTAATGAACAGAGTAGCTTTTCATAAGAGCCAAGAATATTTGGATTTTGTCATTTGACTTCCCTTTTCCCAGTGCACACCCCTGTGCCCTCCCCCAGCCTGACCTCATGCTTCTTGGTACATTTCTCCTTTTCCTTGACTTTAAAAATGTTTTAGGCAAGACTCTTACTTTGATATCATAAAGTAAGATTTCTTTAATTTTTCTGTATGCCATTGTCATGTTCTAAAAATGAACCGGCATGCAGGAGAGAAGGGAATCTTTGGAATGTGTATGAAATGAAGTAGTTCTGTCCTTGTTTAAGGAAACACAAACACAGGAGAACTAGACTGTCTCTTTCATCCTCCTTTTTTTTTTTTTTTTGTCTTATAGAAGTAGGAGGAAGCACTTTATCTTTAGGATTTTTATATTAAGCTTTTTATATTAAAAATAAGTGAAAACTTAACTTTGCCTTTTCAGAAGGGGCCCTTGTGGTACAAGTTCACGGGAAAGTCAGCCTGACAGGGTGGTTAGGAGCGCACACCTGAGGCCACGCCCTTGGAAATACACCAGCTTACCGTGCTTCGGTTTCCGCATCTGTAAAGAGTGGATTATGACAGATTTGATCAGTGTTCTGCATATCAAATAAGCGTGGCATCTGGTTAGCAACAGTGATTAACAGTAATTATTTTGAGTTACTCTGAATATCTCCCTCACCCTCATCATTTTCTACCTATTGCTTGCAAGTAATGCCAAAAGCTTCAGGCCACAACTTAGCAGAGATCAATTCCTTGTTATAGAGAATCATTCTTCCTTAAGCTTGTGTAGGCTTTGCTTTCTCAAACTCTTATTAGCTACTTTTTTTGTGTTAGCCGTCAGCGTGGCTCCTGGCCTCCATTGGCACCTTTGGAATGATCCACCTTGATTCACACTCTTACCTTGCCAGTGAGTGTCAGGCTGGATGCTGGCTGGCAAGTGCAGGGGCCGTGGGAATGCGGATTCACAGGCATTCTCATGTGGAACACTGCTGGCAGCGGTGGCTCTGCTTACCAAGCGCGCCCCTGAATTTCACCAGCAGCTGGAATCCCCAGTCCAATACCCCCACAAGCAAATGGGTTGTTCTGTCTTTCACAAAAAGAGTGCCTTGGACTGGTGTTATAGCTCAGCGGCATAAGCGCCTACTTGGCAAGCGTGACGTCCTGATTTTGACTCCCAGTGCCCGTGTATAAAAAAAAAAAAATGCCTTTTTAGCTGTCTCTTTGTGTTTCTCAATGAAATTAATAATTAAGAACAAGTCAGGAATTTGAAGGCAGTGTTGTGCTGAAAGGAAAAAATGTTTGACATACTGCATTTTTGGTGACCCCAAGTTGGCGCAAGAACATTGTGTTTTGTTGTGTACAAAATATTGTTTATTCTGTGATGCTAATGGATATGCAACGGCTGTGTCAAAGTGCTTTTTTCTTAGCAGGCTGACTATGGATGTATCTTAGGGAGTCTTTTTTTTTTTTTTTTTTTTTGGTGGGTACCGGGGGGGTCGACCTCAGGACCTCGCGCGCCAACAGGCACCCGTGCCACTGAGCGATATCACCGGCCCCTTTTTCGTATGTGGGATCCGGGAGTCGAATTCGGGCCCTCGCGCTTGCAAAGCAGGCGCTTAGGCCGCTGAGCCATCTCACCGGCCCTCTTAGGGAGTCTTGACCCCTCTGAATGAAACATAGTTCTCTTACAGAAGTGCCAGATGACGGCACTTCTTTTTTTTTTTTTTTTTTCTTTTTGTGGGTACCGGGGGGTCGACCTCAGGACCTCACGTGCCAGCAGGCGCCCGTGCCGCTGAGCGATATCATCAGCCCCTTTTTCGTATGTGGGTTCTGGGAGTCGAACTCGGGCCCTCGCGCTTGCCAGGCAGGTGCTTAAGCCTCTGAGCCATCTCACCGGCCCTGACGGCACTTCTTGCAGTATTCATTTCCTGTTGCTACTGGCTGTGCTACTTCACAGTCATTCCATTTCACCATGCCATGAGATGTCATGGAGAGTGTGTTCGTGTGTGTCACGGGAGAGTTGATGGTGTTGCTATTTATAGTGACTCATGAGCTCAGGAGGTCTCAGAGGGTTCCAGTGCTCTCCTGGGGCTGGGGGACACAGGGCTAAAAAGAGACTGTCACTTGGAGTGAAAATGGGAGAAACCAGAACCATGTATGGGATTTAATATGTAAAATATTCTGCAGTGATGTAAACAGGGTATAAATACCTGAGACAGACTTACCACCTAGGCAGAAGGTGGAACGTGGCTTATGGTTTGGGTTAAAGTTTACAAGGCAGGGGCTGGTGAGATGGCTCAGCGGCGTAAGCGCCTGCCTGGCAAGCGCAAGGTCCTGAGTTCAACTCCCGGAACCCACATAGGAAAAAAGGGCCGGTGATATCGCTCAGCGGCATGGGCGCCTGCTGGCGCGCGAGGTCCTGAGTTCGACCCCCGGTACCCACAAAAAAAAAAAAAAAAAAGTTTACAAGGCAGGAAAGCTAGAGTGTGTGTGTGTGTGTGTGTGTGTGTGTGTGTGTGTGTGAGATTGGGATACACTTGAAGAACAACAGATATTGGCAAAGAATACCTTCTTGGAAAGGTATTCTGTTTAGGAAGTTTTTTATATAGAAGGAAGTAAATTTTAAAGGACTTGGGTTCTTAATACCCGGAATTTAAACTCAGGGCTTTGTGAGCATGACCTGTTGGTGCAGAAGTAGTTGGGGGCGAGGGATCATGGGTATACTTATAAATAAATTGTCTAGATTTCTCCTGCGATCACAGTTTGGAGGCAGGGGTGGTAGGTTCTTTTAATAACTGTCCCACGGATAGGTATCTTACTTGACATATCGCGCTTCTGTCTGTGTACTGAGCATGCAGTCCCCATTTTCCTGGTTGCCTCTAGAGTCAAAATCGTAGTGATTATTGGCTTTTCCCTGCTTTTTCCTCTCTAGGCAGCCGCTTATTGAGTCTTACTGATTCCCCCAGTTTCTCTTGTGTTTGCCCCTTCCTTGGAATTCCCAAGACGATGTCTTTTTGTTTGCTTTTTCAGCCTTTAGGGTCTTTCTTAAAATAAGAAGGAGGTTATTTCAGATATGGCTACCACATATCTAAAATAGCAGTTCCATCTAGTTTCTCCGTAACTGTAAAAACAAACAAATAAACAAAAATGCTCATCATTACTTCTGATTACCTAAAATAGTTTTCTGACTGTTTCTAACTGTTCTGAGGTATTTAGGAGTAAACTGCTGGTAATGGAGTTTCTTCCACTATTTTCAACATTTTAAGTAGTTTAATGAAAATGGCAGGTTTACCCTGTCTCACGCAAGGCCTCTTTAAGTTCGTTTATACCAACTTGTAATGCCTTTTCCAGTGTTTGGACTCCCGCAATATCACCTGTGTTACGCATGCTGGTGCCTGGGCCCACGAAGCCTCGGCGGTGCCTGGCTCTTCCTTTCGGGTCGGTGTGGTCCTCCAGCGCCCCGAGTTCTCCAGGCGGAGGCAGCGTCAGGCTTCCGTTCTGCACTAGTGCACCCTTCAAGTGGATGAGTGAGCAAAATGTGCAGAAATTACTTGCTAGTTTAAGAGTGTAGTCTGTCCAAGAATATATAACCCAGGAAGGAAGGATTGGGCAATTATTTGATATAAACAACAATTTTGGTGAAAAAATGCTTATTCCAACCTAAACTCTTATTGAACTGTGATTAAAATAGAAATCACCAAAGAACTCTTCAATAAGGTGAATTGAATGTTGGTGAAATGAAAAGGACAAGAAAAATAATTTTTTATGCTATAGCTCTACAACTTGGTATTGCAATAAATAATTTGTACATAAATAAAATAAAAATTGTCCATGTTTTATAAGTGGAGATAAAAGTATTACCCTGTGTATACTTTTGCTCAAAGGAAAAATATTAAAATTTGTGAAAAATTTCAGGCCAATGTGGGCATGCAAAATACTATTTATGATGACAGTTCTCCACAGAGCCAGATAGTTTCCTGAGTTGGAATAAACCTGCCTATAGGCAGCTGTTTATTTAGGGCTCATATTTCACGGTGAGCAAGACATAAGAGGGGGTACTTACGATAAGAGATTTGCTAATTACTGGATGTTTCCCCAAGTGTGTTTGTGGAGTTTCTTACAGAGGAACTTCAAGAATTGGTTCTGTACATGAATCTGGGATACACAGATTAGGTTCATGTTGCTTTTAGAGATGAATTTAGATGACCTTTCTGCATCCTTCTCAGAATTACGACTTAATGGTTCTGAAACAAGAACACCTCTGGAACTGTGTATTCTTTTACTGTTTGCCGGTTAAGCAGAATTTTATGTTTAAAAGGCATGATGCACTTGATATGCTTATTAGAAGTCACTTACGGTGGTAGTGGTATTCTGATTCAACAATTTGTATTAAAATTACCTTTTTTGTCAGTTACTGAATTTTTATCACAAAGGCCACAAGAGAAAGCAATTATTTGTAATTGACTCTGCTCCATTGCGGGGCACTGGGAAGGAATCATTTAAGTGTAATGGAAAATGTGACTTCTGCGTGCAGATGTACAATAAACACGTGGGCCATATAGCTCATTGTGTTTTTTTCAAAACTGAAGTTGTTTTAATTTGAAAATAGGGTAATTTCTATTAACAAGGCATGAGAATAGCAATTTATACAACTAGAAATTCACTTCAGATTCACCCAATAGCCAGAACACAAACCACGATTAACAATAAAACCCTACGTCAACTGTTTGCCTAACTACTTTGTTACTTCTTCTGCATCTGCAGAATACCACAGACCACACGGATTTGCAAAACACCCCTAAAAGATTTTGGATCATTTATTTATTTATTTATTTGTACCCGGAATTGAACTCAGGACCTCACGCTTGCCAGGCAGGCGCTTGTGCCGCTGAGCTATGTCCCTGGCTGGATTATTTATTGAAGTACACACAGATTCAGCAAAATGCTCTTCCTTGTTCTTCCAATTTTTGAATTCAATTTTGAGCACAGATATGGTAGTTGGGAAGGTTGGGTGGGTAAGTGGCGGATATCTCAGTGGCCATGTTGGTTAGATTAGGTGCTAAACAAAGTGCTTGGAGAGTATGGAGGCATTGCACCAGGAAACTTCTTTGAGCTAATGTTTGCATGTTCAAGACAAACTTGGGAGCTTTGTAAGTTTTTTCCCATTCCATGAAACTAACTTTGGAAATCTCTAAACTACATTTTCTTTTCTTTCTTCTTCTTCTTTTTTTTTTTAGAGCTACAAGGTTTGAGTTTATTTTTTATTAAGTTTAATGATGTAGTTTAGATATACATAATGATCATATTCGTCATAGGGAGTTTGTACCTGTATAGGAGATATCTTGATTCCTCTTTTTTCTCCAATCCCCCTTTTATTTTTTAAAGCTGCTGCTTCTTCTTTTTTTTTAAGTGGGTACCGGGAGTCGACCTCAGGACCTCATGCTTGCCAGCAAGCGCCTGTGCTGCTGAGCTATCTCACCAGCCCCTAAAGCTTCTTTTTAAAAAAATATTATTTTTACTCTTAGTTGGTATAAAGTTGTACATATTTATGGGGTACAATTTGATATTTTAAGACATGTATACAATGCGTGTTCTAATCAGAGTAACTAGCATTTCGACCACCTGAAAAATTTATGATTTCTTTGTGTTGGGAGCATTCCGAGTGGTCTCTTCTGCTTATTTTGAAATATTGAGTAAATTAACTGTCATCACCCTGCCATGGTACAGAGCACTAGAACATCTTCCTCAGCCCAGCTGTCTCTTGGCACCTGTTATCTGTCCTCCTTCTGGACCCTCCCAGTGCCCCTTCCCAGCCTCTGGGGACCTCCGATCCACTCAGTCTTTAAGCTCTTTTCATCCTCTCATGTGAGTTATGATTCTTTATCCTGTTTACGCTTCTTTTTAGCATTTATAAAAACATAAACAGTGAACACCATAGGGTAAGTTTCAGGGTCCTCTTTGTGCATTTTATGCGCGGATGGAAGTGGGAGAGGCAGCCCCCTTGCTTGGCAGGTGGGGAAAAACTTGCAGCCTTTAATAAACAAGTGGGAACTGGGAGTCTATAGTTTAACGAGTGGCTGAAACAAATGCAGTTGAAAAGGAAATCCACTAGGGCAGTGTGTGTGATGAAAAGCCAGTCTGGAGAATGTATTTATTTTTAAATAGCAATTGAGTTTAAAAAATGTCATTGAGTTCTGAATTTTGGCCAGTCATAGGGAATAGAGGGAGAAAGCCAGGCATGATACTGAGTGCTGGGGGGGTGGGGCGGGGGGTACATAGAGAGAGAAAATAGCCCGAGAAAAGAACAGAGGAAGCAAAGGGCCCCTAATTCTCAAGGAGGACAGTGAGATCTAACATAAGGAAAACCAGATCCCTGGGTGAGGGGCAAAGCCCCGTATCTTACTCTCAGAACAAGACCCTGGGAGCAGGACCACACCTCCACGCTCGTTCTCCAGCCAGTTTCAAGCGGCCTTACCTGGAGTTTTCTAGAGATAGCATTTTCATTGTTGTCGTTTGGTTCTCTTTTCCTTTAACCATGAGTATCAGATGATTTCAGTGATTCTCTAACTAGGTTCCTTTCGTTCCTACCTTCATGTTACCTCTGTGTTGGTTTTAGAATCACTCTCTAAGACTTTCCTCTTGTAAGGAACTTAGGGCTTGTCCTGTGGCACTGCCAGCCTTTTTCTTGGTATCTGATTAAAAAAAAAAATACCAGCATCATATAGTAAATAGCCTTAGCCTTCTAAAAATTCCTTTTAAATATTCTGTAGTCATGAGGCTGGTTGTGTAGCTCAGTGAGAAAGTGCTTGCCTATCATGCCTGAGGTTTGATCCCCAGCGCTGGAAAAAAATCTCTATAGCCTTCTGGCAGGTCATGTGATTTAACTCCATAATTCAGTTTATACTCCTTATAGGAAACCACTCTGAGGCTTCGTGCAGCCACAAGACAAAGCTGGGTTAGGGGGTCCACGTCTTACACTTCTCACAGAGATGCCGCCCCAAACCAAGGCTGGCTGCCACCTCATCTGCCTGATGACAGTGGAAACTCAGAGTGAGGCTCTGCAACTTTTTTGGAAGACAGCTGGGTCTAAGGGAATTTTTGTAAGCAATGAACCATTCTTTAATTGAAACCACTGGCTGTGGTTAGTAGTTTATTTTAAAAACACCATATGTTAGCTCATTCCTGTAGACTGTGACAATCATAGTTTAATCAAAAGCTGCTTGTGACATTTTTGTTTAGTGTTCATAAAAGAGAGGCTTGCTTCCTTGAAATCCTGAACTCTGTACCAAATGCCAACACATTTACAATTATAGCTTTGCTTTTAGGCAATTGCACAACTTTTTGAGTATGTAGTAGGGTTTTATTTATTTTTGTCACTTTCACTAATTTGTCATCTTCTTAAGTGGAAAAATATTTTCTCAGCCCTTTATTTGGTAAACAAAACTTTTACTCCTTTCTCTAAGGTTCCCCTGAGAGGAAACAAGCTAATGTAACTGCTTTTTGACTCTCCTGTTTGGCCACAAAGCCAAGCTAGTGTGCGATCTCACCGAGGCATGATGTTTGTACGAACTATAGGCTCGTAAGCTTGTCATCACCCTTCATGTACAGCGGCAGGCGCCCTGTCAGCCCCATGATGGGAGAAGAGCGATGCAGCCGGATCCCCAAGGCCTTCACAGCACAAGTCAGTTCAGTTCACTTTGGTTCTATCCATTTTGACCCAATTCAAGAATTATTTGTGGAACACTTCTTTTCAGGCATAGTCCTGGGCACTGGAGCAACAGAGTAGAAGATGCCATAAAATTGAATTTTGTGGGGAAAAATGACATGATCAGATAAGTTAAAGAACATGATAATTGCTGTTAGTGGTGTTATGAGAGCATAGAAGAAAGTGCCTAGGTTGGTGTGGGGATTTGGACAGAGTCACACAGAGGAAGGGGCACTTGAGGGGTGACTTGAAACAGGGTCTCTCAGAGGTGCAGCCTGAGGATGAGGAGCTGGTTAGCTTTCACCTCCTCCTTCACCCAAGAATGGTCCATCACAGATGGGCGGTGCTTCTACCAAAATATCCCTCTTCTTTTAGGAGGAAATAATATGCTTATTTTCTGTCTGTACCTAAATTGACCACGGAAGTCCATTTTGGGAGACTGCTTAGTCATCTAATAGGCTTTCTCCTCTTTGGCTTTATCTTCAGAACTCCAAGTTTGTTCATGATGGGAATGTGCCATCTACAAATCTTGATTTCCCAGCTTCCCTTGTGGCTCAGGAGGCAGCCTTGTGACTTAATCCTGGCCAATGAGATGTAAGCTACAGTGTATTGTGTTGTTCATGGGAGGTTAGTATCAGTTCCTGATAGGAAGAGATAGGCAGTATTTACACATTTTTTTAAGGGGCACTGTGAGTGAATATGTTCCATTATTTACACCATAAAGAGTAAAAAATTTGTGAGGTATTATCACTTCCAGGAAATAAGATCTGGTATATCTTAACTTTGTTGTTGCTGGTGAGCCTGAGTAATTGCTTACATTTTCTAGGTTAGTCTGTTTATGCAGTGTATCTGTCTATTCTTTCTCTCTCTATATATGAAGGAGGGTAGTGAGAAATAATGGGTGAATCTGTGTATAAGGTGATTTTTTATTCTATTGATAAATGGTGCTAATAATTTATTGAACACAATCTGTGGTCTAAGTACTATGCCGATACCTAAAAAATGTGTTCTTAATTTTCCTCATCAAAACCCCAAGGTTAATGGCCTTCTTTTTGGATTCAAGGGCCCTGAAAGTCACAGAGGTTAGTGACGCCACATTATATGGCAGGCCTCACAGGTGGCACTCTAGGCATACAGACCTGGCTCTCCCTGAGCAAGGGCTTTTCCCCAGTACACTACAGTGATGGTGAAAACGGCTAGATCAGGCTTTCTGGTGGTTCTGTGTCAGAGTGAATGGAATTTGGAAGGCACCATATTGTCAATATCAGTTCTTTATTATACTGCATGGTCAGGTGCTGCTGAACTTAGGTGGGATGGATGAAGAAGCCTTTTATTTCCTCCCATGAAATCATCTATGTTTAATCCAGAAATCCTAGCTTACAACCAGAAGTCATACTGTGTATCTTTTTTCTCATTTTCTAACCAGTAATTACATTTACTATTAGAAAAAGTAAAAAAAAAAAAAAAAAGCCATAACCAAAATAACTAACTAGATTAAATGATAGTGTGGTTAGATTTTACTAATGACAGATAATTTTCCTCTAAACCCATTGATATTATGTTACAACCTGTCTGTTGATCCATCTTTCATTTGTTCATTTACTCATAATTTAATTATTTAAAGTTTTGAAATTTGGTCATTTATCTTCTTTGCTTTTCAGAGACATGTTTTGAAATGAGTTCGGATTCATGTGACTTTACTCAGTCACTCAGCCTCCCCTGCTCTGGAAAGTTCTTAGCCCTCCAGCTTGCTCCTGCCGGACAGAGGAAGTCAGGAGAGCTACGCACACTGAGTCGTCTAGGGAGAACCTCTCCAACCCTGGGCTACGTCAGTGTCAGGGAGAAGAGGTGTCGCATTCGCCCATCCATCCCTTACCTAAGATATTTATTGAAGGTTGACTGTGAACCAAGTTCTGCGCTAGGTGTTGGGATTATAATAGTGAGCAGAATTAGACATTTGCTACCTTTATCAAGCTTGTAGTCTGACGCTAATCAATCAAATAACCCTATGGAGAGATGTTAAATTATATCTGTGGTAGGTGTTCTGATGGAGTGGGGCTCATGGTGCTATGGGATTTCATAATTGGTGGGATTTGATGAAGTCAGGAAGGCTTCTCTGAGAAAGTCCTGCTTGAGTTGAGATCCGGAGGATGAGAAAAGAAAATGTGGAGAAGGTTCTGTAGAAAACACTGTAGGTTAAAAAAAATGAAGGCACAAACAAGGCCCTGGGCAGGGAGGAGGGAAGGGAGAAGAGTACGGCAAACTCACCAAGATGAGCCATTCAGATGGAGCATTCAGGGGGAGGCAGGCCTCATCAGGAGCAGTTTGATGTAGCAAACAATTCCATTACCTTTGAATAATATTTGAGAAAATGAAAGATAGCAATTTCAGATGGATAATGAGGCATAGAATTCCCAATGCATGATAAATGCACATGTATATTTAAGGCATACAGTAAGTGAAAGCACTCAATTTCAACCTAAGTTGAAATGGAACTTTATGTTTACCGATGTCATTGTATTTTCCTTAATGCTGTTTATTTGGGGAACTATCCGCAACTTTTTCTTATGTATATTACTGTCTTTTGGCAGCATCATACAGTATCAGTGTGTCAAATAAAGCATGGCGGTACTTCGGTTCGCAGACTTAATTCTTTCTATGATTCTGGTCGTAGAATTTGTACCATGTCCAGAATCATGGAAAGAATTAAGTTCATGAACCAAGCAACCACTTTCTTTGTTTCTAAACCCCTAGCAGATCTCAGTGAACACTTTCGGCATGGCACAAGGAGTGCATTCTTTCCTTCTCTAGTGGCTCTATGATTTTTGTAATACCCACCTGGCAGCCAGGACAATCCTGTGAAGACACCCCTTCCACAACTGAGAAGTGTAAGAATGGGAGGGCAGGACCAAACCGCTGCAGATGACTGTTTCAGTAGCGCTGATTTTAAACCACACACCAGCTTTTTCTACCTGTGACTCCCATGGTGTGAGGGAGAGAATGGGGGTCACGTAACAGGGTTGGGGGCCACACACCTCAGCCCTGCTTTTGTGTGAGCGGCGACTTCCTTCTAGGGGACCCTCTGTGTGTCACCAGAGCACAGAGGGGCATCCGCTGTGGTGATTATGCTGTGGTTTTGGTTTGTTAGCTTGTCATAGCCAGGGTAAGAAGAGAAACTTGTGATGCAAAAGGACATTTTGTTTAGTCCAAGAAATTTTGAAGCTTTTGTGAGCTAAGCATACCAGTGTGTTTTTGTTCACTGTTCTTTTGCAGGCTGTGATCAGGAAATGTGTTTTCCCTAAAAAGAAACCAGAGAAGGGCTCAGGAGGGCCTTACTGACTGTAACAAAGTGTTTTTAGAGTACTTTTCATGTTTTCACACTTTGCTGTGTCCCCCCTTTGTTCCCAGTTGCATTTTCCTGTTAGAGTTATTTTGGAGGAGATTGAAAGTCTTCCTGGCCCTTTTGTCCACAGCTCCAAGGGTGTTCAAGGGTTCATGAAGCTGAGTTGACCAAATGTTGCAAAACATTTATTTTTGTAGTGCTATATGACATATAGAGGCTTTCGTGCACAGTACCATAGTTGTTTCGTAACTCTCGATGCAATTAGAGCAAATATTATCCCTGCTTAGAGTTATAAACCCCAGGCTCCCACAGGTTAAGCACTTTGTCTGAGTGCACGCTTCCTCCTTTGGGGAAGTCAGGCTTAGGACAAGTCCTTGACGTCTGGCCCAGGTCTCTTTCTACCATATCATGAGGCCGAGATGCTGGAGTGATTGGGAAACCAACGAGGCACATTTGATAGTGTGCAGTCCATTCCTGGAGGATTCTATTATTCATTTCTCCAAAGCCTGGTGTATTCAAAATTAGAAAATTACAGCTATGAATAGTTGTTTTCCACTTGATTGGTCTAAAGTCAACTGAATCTTGGAGAAGACTCTGTGGAAAGTGTGTTGCCTTGGAAATGGATGAGCAGAGCCGTGTAATAGCTTTTACTGTGTTTGAAATTCCAGCAGTTCAGGTGACAGTGTGCTCTCTGAAGGGTGTGGGCAGGTTCTGAAAGGGCCTTTCCTTTGTTCATCAGCTTGGTCGTGGCTGCTCTTATTACAGCAGTCACTTACTTTTATAGATGTCTTTCAAAAGTCTTTTGTGTTGTTGTTGCTATTTCTTTCCTCAGTTCACACTATGTGGAAGCCACTTCTTTTTGGTGCACTGCATTGCTTATCTTTGCCCATCAAGTGGTTGGTGTAGAAAATGCACAAGCATGGACTTGAGTGGGAATTTGTAATATTTGTTCCTACTTTAGATTTGGTAAGGGCTGTCACCTCCATGGTTGTGCTTGATCTCAACAACTTTGTGAAGAATCTAATGCCAATATTATTCTTCCCTTATTTGTTAAGTAAAGAAAGGGAGGTTTATGGATCTTTCAGAATCTTCCAGCGGTTCAAACCAGGAGCTCAGAATTGTAGCTTGAGTTGTGATGCAGTGTGCTTGCTTACTGTTCTTGGATGGTGGGCAAAGTGCTCGACTGTTCTCAATCTCAGTTCTTGTAACCTGTAAGGGGAGAACGTTGCATCCCTCACCATGTTGCTGTGAGGTTCAAATGAGCTATAATGCCTTCGAAGGGCACTGGCAAGGAATGGGACTTAGTGTGTGTTAGTTACCGTCACTGAGAGGCCTGTGGTTATAGTCACATCAGAGCAAGAGCAGAGGCCAGATCTTCACCTCCGGGTCCTACCTCATTGTCTTCCAATCCAGCACTTTCCTGCATGTCTCCTCCATGGGCGGGCAGCTGCTGTGCTGAGTTGTTAGTGAGGGATGGGTTTCAAAATAAAAAAGATTCTTGGAATAAGTCAACAAATTATTCTAACATTGCAGAAACACCCACTGCCTCTATTATTAAGAGGTGGTTGGTTCTAGCCCAAATTTAACTTTAAAATAGCCCCCTCTAGATCACATTAATTAATAGAGTGAGTGCTTTTGGATGTAGCTGTTGACGTGCTGTACTCACTGTCCTCGGTAGGGGTGGAGAGATGTTGGCTTCTCACGTTGTAGGGCCCCTTGTTGCCCACGACTTGTTCCCAGGATGACTCTGGTGAGAGTGAGGGTGACACTCCTTGGGGAACAAACCATGGTCTCATGTGCACTGTCTTCCTAGCAAATCATTTTAGATTAAAGGCTAAAGCACAAACTGGTTTGAGATATTTACTGACCCTGATATTTATTGTCCCTGGAAGAGCTTGCATTTATTTCTATCCTGCTCTTCTCTTTCAGGGAGTCTGGCATGGTGGGAAGACTGCTCCCCATCCCCTTCCCACACACCATCCATCCATGTCCTGTTTGCCTCAGTCTCCCTGAGTGTGAGCATGTGTGTGTGTGTGTGTGTGTGTGTGTGTGTGCGTGTGTGTGTGTTTTCTGTGATTATACAGCTAGTAATGCCTGGCCTTCGTATAGCATTTGACAAGTTACAGAGCATACTTGAATACAGAAATTATTCTGAGAGGTCTTTGGAGATCATTATTTCTACTTTACATGAGAAAATGTAAATCTAACGGTGAGGCGAATTGCCCCAGGGAAGGGACAAGTGCGAGGAAGAGCACTTGAACATCCTTTCAGTACTTAAATGGTATTTTCTCTTGGAGCTGAGTTAGTTGGCTAGTTAATAGCTTCTCACATTCTACAAATATTTGGTGTCTATAATAATAAAATATGGATGAAAGTAGGAATCAAACTCAGTGAAAATACACAATATGCAGAATCACTAGGACCAGTATTATACCTGGAGTTGAATTTATGTTTGAGCTCCCTGGCCACCAAGATAAAAAGAGAGACACAATCAGGTATGTATTTTTATCAAAGGAGGAAAGGCATTCAAAGGAGAAGTAAAAATTTTATGAGGATTGCGTTCTAAAAGAATTGTTTCATTTGAGTCTTTTGATAAGGGGCAATAAGAATAATTGAACACAATGCTGTCAACGAAATTTTATAACTATGCAATAACATGAAAATGCACTGTGTGGGGTAACATTTGTTGAGTGCCTATTATGTGTATGACACTCTACTAGGACTCTGCATGACTTATTTTATTTTACCACCATAAACATTTAATTATTACAGCTATATCTTAAAGGTATCATTTTATCCCTTTAATTAGAAGGAAACTACTTGGTCTCAAAGAGTTTATACTACTTCCTCAAGGTCACATACCTGGTGAGGAGTAACTCTGTGGCTGAGAGCCCAACCTTACCTGATTCCGGCACCCATGTTCTTGTCACTCTTGTGTGATGCTTGTGGTGCAGAGAGATAAATTAACTAAAGGCAAGCACAGGTGGCACTCCATATCCATGGGTTTCTCATTCATAGATTCAGTGAACAACAAATTAAAAATATCCAGAAAAATACATCTGTTCTGAACATGTACAGACTTTTTTGGGTCATTGTTTTCTAAACAACAGCATAGCTATTACTCATACAGCCTTCACGCTGTAATAAATATTGTCATTAATCCAGAGACGATTTAAAGGACAGTATGGGGGAGGATGGGTGTAGGCCACCTGCAAACACTGTACCATTTGACGTAAGGGATTTGAGCATCTGTGGATTTTGATGCTCTTGGGGAGGGGGTCCCGGAGCCGTTGCCACGGACCCTGAGGGCTGAGGGTGTATCATCTTCCAGTGGTTCTGCCTTCCCCAGGAATGGGTTCTGACAGCGTCCAGATCAGAGGTACTTCTGTAACATCACTGTCTTACCCATGTTCTGGTAGCAGCTGAGTGGTAGGAAAGCGCCTACTCCAGTGCTACAGAGAGTGTTGCCCTAGAGTAGACAGTGGCACTGCTTGTCGTGGGACACTGAGCATAAGCACGCTGTCTTCTTTATGCCTCCCAGTAACCCTGTGTAGGAGGCACTGCCATGCTTCCCATCTTGCAGATGGCGAGAGGGAGACGCTCTGGGGCTGAATGACTTGCAAAGCCACACCGATGCTCAGTGGCAGGGTTCAAATACACGTTGCCTGGCGTGGATAAGCATGCTAAGCATGAGTTGTATTTTACCAGTGGGCTTCTTGTTGAGCAAGGAGTAAAGTTTTCACTCTCTTGAAAAAACTGGGGCCCAAATGTGGACTCCTGCCTGGAGAAAAGGCTGTCCTGCCCCTGGCAAGGTGCGCTTTCCTTCTCTGCCCTCCCACCTGGGCCCGGGCAGAGCCCAGGAGATGTGACTGAGGTGCAGGCAGCGTCTCCGAGTAATGTCTCTGGTGAGTTTATACAATAACAGGAAGACTTTAAAAATATTTCACTGGATTTCATTTTATGAGGTCTCTGAGGAAACCATAAAGCCAAGTTAACTACTAGATATAGGAACATGGAAGATAGTTATAAACACTTTTAATTTTGGAGGATGCAGTAAAAAGAATGATTTTAGTGGCGAATAGTTCTTTAGACCTGTTCTTTCTGGCAGTCTTTAGACACTGTGATCAATTATGTAAGTAATGTCACTCTTACCCTGTGATAATTCCAGTAATATTCATCATCAATTCTAGAAAGTCCACAGTAACAACAGGTACGTGTGTTCACTGAGCAGACTTTGGAGGGCTGGGTAAGAAGTGGCTCGTTTAACCCTCACAACAGCCCTGTGATGGATGTTTAATTATGAACTCTATGGATGGCAAAATGCAGATGGGTGAGTGACTCACCCGTTGCACACAGCTGGCCAGCAGCAGGCTCCTTGTATGAGTCTGCGTCTGTGTATATGGCAGACCAGATAAAGACACTCATACTCTATTTTTGTCACGGGGTCAGTGCAGCAGTCCATGTGCAAGGACTCTGAAATCCTTAAAAGTGCAACTTGAAAATAAGGGGTCAGGATTGGAAAAAACGCATAGAATCGCTTGTTTTATTTTGAGGACACTAATCCGGACCACCCTGATTCTTGCAGTGGGGGAAGTATCAAAGTACTGAGTGTCTCTATGAGCTCAGGTAGTTTGACTCATAAATAGTTTCAGTCTACAGACTCAAAAGCCGGTTAAGGGGGCCGGTGAGATGGCTCAGCGGCGTACGCGCCTGCCTGGCAAGTGTGAGGGCACGAGTTCGACTCCCGGAACCCACATAGGAAAAAGGGGCCGGTGATATCGCTCAGCAGCACGGGCGCCTGCTGGCGTGCGAGGTCCTGAGGTCGACCCTCGGTACCCACACACACACAAAAAAAAGCCGATTAAAAGCCCCATGTGTTAGGGTTTGCAAGGGAATAGATTTAATACAGGACACATAATTTATAGGATTATTTTATAATATTCACCCAAAAAGTCAAATGCAGAAGAGTGCAAGTGATCTGTCCATGCACCGGAGACCCAAAGAATCCAGCTCAGGGCCTGGATCCCACGGCAGTGTCCTGCATGAGCCCAGCTGAAGAGCAGAGCCCATGGCAATGTCCTCCATGAGTCCAGCTGGAGGCCTAGAGCCCACGACAATGTTTCATGCAAGTCTGTATCAAGGAGCTGCACTGGGAAGGCCCAAAGGCCAGTGGTGGAAGCTAGAAAGTCTGCGCCAGCAGACTGGACATTTCCAAGGATCTGTGCCAGCAGGCTGAGGGATCTGCACTGGAGCCAGGAAGCGATGCTCAAGGTAAGGACCAGAGCTTCCCCGGAGAGAACCGCAGCTGTCCTCAGCAACAGCTAGGACCTAAGCTCCTCTGACTATGAGAACAGCTGAGTTCACATCAGGAAAACCACAGTGACAAGCTTCTTCAGGAGAATCAATAGCACCCCATGTTCCCCTCCAGTTCTTTTATGCTGTTGGCAACAATCCTTAGGTGGGCCCTCCACATCCAGCGCCACGCTGATTCAGTTCAGCTGGGTGTTACAAGTTGACCATTAGTTAATCCAGCACACCCAAAAAAGTTCAATCTTAGGACGTTGTTCTTGATAGGTTTCCTCACTAGGTAATGCACATTGTTTGAATTACTGATAGTGGGGTACATTTGTTAAGGTCCAGTTGTTCCTTAAGCAGGATGATTGGATTGAAGATTCTAGAAATCTTTTTGTTTATGAAGAAAGATCTTGGCATAAAGTTTTGAAAGAATAGCTAAGTTCTTAAGAATTGTCTGAGGATCATACAGTTAAGTCTTGCATGGTGGAGTAGCACTGACCTGCCTTAGATGTGTGGCCTTGAAGTAGTTTACTATTCTAAATCTCAGTTTCCTCATCTGTAAGACGAGAGTATTAACACCTAACTCATAGGGTTGTGATGATGAAATGACATCATCATCATAAAGTGCTTGGCCTAGTGATTGACATAAACTTTCAAAATACATGTGCCCATTAAATGTGCCCATTAAAAATGGGGTGAACCATGCTCTGAGTCCATCAGGTAGAGTCACTTATGGAGAAGTAAAGCAAACAGCTTGTTCTATTTGGTGATGAGGACTGGGGTCACCACATAGAACATCCCTAAGTGCTTTCTGTGAGAGAAGTTAAGTTCCCAAAAGCGGCTGGTATCTTTGCAGGAGTTTGAGGCTATGATTATCAAGCCCTGGCTGGAAGGGATGAGGGTGGAGCAGAGGAAATACTCAGAGGCAAAGTTCCAGTTATCTGTGCCATTTACCAGCTCTGTGATGTTGGGCATTTCCTCTGATGTTTTTGGGCTTCCGTTTAACCTAGCCATGGAACGAGAAGTTTTTTCCAGTTCTCATATTTTTTACTTTAAATTAGTTTAGGTCATATGAAATCAGATACATTTGTCACCAAAAATAGTTACCAGAAAAGAACTTTTTTCTTCTTCTTTCCTTTTTTTCCTCCTCTCCTCCCCTCCCCTCCTCTCCCCTCCACTTCCCTCCCCTTCCCCCCCGTCTCTCTCTCTCTGTCCCCCTCCTTTCTTTCTTTTCAAAAAGTCACAAAACAGAGGAAATAAATGCAAAATAAAACAAAACTCTGAAGTAGGTTGCTGGAAAATCTGTTTTTCCCAGTTGGGTCCAAATGACCTTCCTGTTGCCTTTCGTTGATTCTTTTGGAGAAATGTCCTAGCTCATTCACAGGCCTAGGATCTTTCGCTTCCTTGCTTGACTGAGAAGAAAAGTCTTTTAAATGCTCTCACTGCCGCAGCAGGAGCTGTCCGGAAGGATGCAGCGCAGGAAGCGTTCGCCTTAGCTGTGCCAGGGCCAGTGCCGCCCTTTCCGAGTTGCCCAGAGCTGTTGCCAGTGAGTGTCCAAATGCACCAGACGAATAGGGAAGATAAGTCCAGTAACAGCACACATTTTCTTTTCTCTTAAAGACCATTTTGGGCCGGTGAGATGGCTCAGCGGCTTAAGCGCCTGCCCGGCAAGCGCGAGGACCCGAGTTCGACTCCCGGATCCCACATATGAAAAAGGGGCCGGTGATATCGCTCAGCGGCACGGGCGCCTGCTGGCATGCGAGGTCCTGAGGTCGACCCCCCGGTACCCACACACACAAAAAAAGACCATTTTGTCTTGAGCAAAGGGTCATTTAAACCAAAGATGCAGTTGGCAAAGCTTGTCACCTTTTTACTACAATACTGTCTAAAAGTTTGCTTTTTATTTGGGACCCGTTCAACCTGCTTATCATAAATTTCCTTAAAATAATGGTGCCAGGGCGGGGGGGTTAAGCGAGGATACACTGTAGAACTGGTTTTCTGCCTCTCGACGTTTCAGAGTAAGGACCAGAGGGCCCGCTCTTTCCCGAGAGGCTTTGCGGCGGGCGTTTGCGCAGACGCACGCGCGCCTCACCGGGTTAGACTTCCGGTCGAGCGGAAGCGACTGAGGGCGGGCGGCGGCGCCAAGGCGGCGCCAGCAGTTACTTCGGGCTGTGCCCCTGCAGCCAGGGTTTCTCTAGCGCGCTGGTTTCCTTCCTAGATCCGGCCGCGACTTCCCAGTTCGCACCGCGCTGCGGTGCCTGGGTTTCCTCGCGCGGCGTCGCGGCGTCAGAGCGCCCGCGGGCCCGAGGCCCTGCTTCCTCAGAGGCCGAGCACGCGATGCGCCCGTGCCAGGTCCCCGGGGTGCGGTGCCAGCGGCTGCCGAAGCCAAGGGCACTAGAGGAGCAAAGCCGGAGCGTATGTGGTGGGCCCGGCTTCCGGGACGGGGAGAATGCCGAGTGCGGACAGGGCCGCGGCCGCGTGGGGACGGCGTGGCGGCTGGTGAGAAGTAATCCTGCAGCGTGCGCCCTGGCGGGGAAGTTGTTTCAGTTTAATCTTGAGTTACAGATTTTCAGGTAGTTTTAAGAGAGACTAGGGAGAGGTGTCAGGTGACCATCTCCGTTTCCCCGCTGTTTACACCTTTCACAGTTGAAGTGTAATATCAGACCCAGAGGCTGACGTTGCTACAAGGTGATGAGTCCGTATTCGTCCCTGTCACTGTGTCAACTGTGGATGCCTGCGACCGTCTCCGCTGAGGCGCAGAGTAATTCCTCACCTCGAAGAGGTTACTCTCTGATAGTTTCCCTCCCCTCCACTGTACCACTCTCAATCCTGGCAACTGCTACCTGTTTTGTCTCTAAAATTTTGTCAATTCACAAATTCTATATAATTTAAATCATAGAGCATGTGAACTTCTTTAGGTCATCTTTTTCACTCAGTGTAATGCCCTTAAGATCCATACAAGTTATTGCAAATAACTTAAATAGTTAATTTTTTATTGCTAAGTAGTGTTCCATAGTATGGGGATTAGCATTTATGCATTAAGTGACATTTTGGTTCATTTCAGTTTTGAGCTATTAACAAAGCTGTTGCGTTTGTATCTGGGCTTTTGAATGGTAGTTTTCATTTTTCTGGGATAAATGAAGTACAACTGCTGGATCATATGGTAAAGTATGTTTAATTTTTTTTTAAAGAAACAACCAAACTGCCAAAGTCTTCTCCAAAGTGGTTCTATTATTTTACTTTCCACAAGCAATATATGAGTGATCAGTTTTCTTCGTAGTATCATCAGCATTTGGTATATGGTCGTAGTTCTAACTTGCATTTTCTTAATGGCTAAGGGCGTTAAATATGTTTCCTGTGTCCCACTTGCCATATGTATATCCACTTTAGTAGCATATTTCTTTTTATTTTTTGCTTTATATTTTTATATTTTTTTCTAGTTTTTCCAACAGTTAATTTTGGATACATATAATATCTCCATGTAAGAGTTCTTTGTCAGATATGTGATTTGCAAATATTTTCTTCTCGTCTGCAGCTTATCTTTATTGAGGTGTAATTAACAAATAACATTGTATAAATGTAAGGGATACAACATGATTATTTTATATACATATATATTGTGAAAGGATTACCATAATTTAGTTAGTTTATCTGTCACCTCACCTGCCACTGCTTTTTTTGCATGTATGTGTGTGAGAACATTAAGGTCTACTCTATGACTTTGAATTTATACCCTTTGGCCAACATCTCTCCATTTCCCTATCCTTCAGATTGGAAACCACTGTTCTACTCTTTGTTTCTACTGAGTGGGATTTTTTAGATTTTACATATAAATGAGATTATCAAGATTTGTCTTTGTGTGATTTATTTCACTTATAATGCCCCAAGGTTCATTTATGTTGTTCCAAATGGCAGGATTTTCTTCTGTTTTGATGGTAGAATAGTATTCTCATCTGTCCGTGTCTATGTCTATGTCTATGTCTATGTCTATGTCTATGTCTATGTCTATGTCTATGTCTGTCTGTATCACAACTTATCCATCACCTATGTTGGACACTGCAGTCATTTCCATGCCCTGGCTGTTGTGAATATTGCTTCAGTGAACATGAGAGTGTAGCTATCCCTCCAAGATACTGCTTTTGCTTCCTTCAGATACACATAAATGGGATTTGGGTATACAGTGGCATTTGGTATTTAATATTTTGAAGACACTTCATACTGTTTTCTGTAATGTCTATAGCAGTTCACTTCCCACCAGCAGGATACAAGTGTTCCTTTTTGCCACATCCTCACCAGTTCTTACTACCTTCTGTCTTTGTCAGAATAGCCATTCTCAGTCTGGATTTATCTGATGATTAGTGTTTTGGACATCTTTCATATAGCTGTTTGTTGTTTGTATGCCTTTTTTTTTTTTTTTTTTGGTGGGTACCGGGGGTCGACCTCAGGACCTTGCGCACCAGCAAGTGCCCGTGCTGCTGAGTGATATCACCTGCCCCTTTTTCGTATGTGGGATCCGGGAGTCGAACTCGGGCCCTCGCGCTTGCAAGGCAGGCGCTTACGCCGCTGAGCCATCTCACCAGCCCTGTATGCCTTCTTTTGAGAAGCGTTTGTTCAGGTCCTGTGTCCATGTTTTAAACTTGCTATTGAGTTCTATAAATCCCTCATGTAATTTTGCATCTTACCCCACATCAGATAATGTTCTTTGCAGATATTTTCTCCCATTCTATAGGTTACCTTTTCATTTCATTTAGTATTTTTTTTGCTGTGCAGAATGCTTTTTGATTTGATATAGTCTCATTTAGTTATACTTTTTTGGCTTAGCTTTTGGTGCATATCAAAAATCTCATTGCCAATCCCAATGTAATGGAGCTTTTTACGTTTTCTTCTGGAGTTTCATGGTTTCAGGTCTCATATTTAAGTCTTTAATCTGTTTCAAGTTAATCTTGTGAATAGTATATGATGGGGCGGCAATTTTATTCTTTTGCCAGCCTGTGGCTTATCCTTATGTTCTCTTTACAGGGTTTTTCACAGAGCAAAAGTTTTAGGTTTTGATGAGATCCAATTTATTGTTTTGTTTCCTTTTATGGATCATACTTTTCATAACATGTCTAAATATTCTCCATTTAGCCTTGGTCCTGAAGATTTTTCCTTTATTATCTTATAAAAGTTTTTTAGCTGTACATTTAAATTTATGACCTATTTCAAGTTAATTTTTGTATAAAGTATCAAGTTTAGGTCATTTTTAATATTTATTTTTACTATAAATAAAAATATATTACCTATATGAAAATGCACATATAACAAGTAGGAAAACTATTATGTTGCCCAGTTTTTGTAGTTGACAATGTCTCCTATAGAGAAGTAGTCACTGAAAGGAAATAAACGGGAGAAATTAAATTTGATACATTTATGGAGCTAGATATTTAAATAAGTGAGTTAAGAGATTTTAAGCAGAGCAGGGCTGCTCTGCTTAATCGAAGGGCTACCTCTCCCAACTCAAATATTGTTTCATGATTTCCATTTGAGATGCTGCACTTGGTTTGGAATTAGACTATGGCTGCTAATCACAAGTGCAGACACCAGAACTGTGTTGACATTGAAGGTCCTCTATAATTCAGGGTTCCATTTAAGGGCTGCAAAGTGAGGTCGGACTCAATCTTCATATTGGACAATGGTAAAGGATGATAAAGTAAGAAGAGAATGCCAAAATTTGGTTTGAAGGAAAGCATAAGAAGAAAGCAGTAGGGTGGGAGTCAGGAGGCCTGTAGGATAAGGCCAGACCTGCAGTTAAGTAGTTGTATGATATCGTGAAACTTGTACAACAAATACAAGCCCTGGTTTGGTCTCTGAAACTTTTTATTTCATTTTATTTTTTGAGACAGGGCCTCGCTATGTAGTTTAGGCTGGCCTTGAACTTGCTATAGCTCAGCTGGCCTTGAATTTGTGGTGATCCTCCTGCCTTAGCCTCCTGAGTGCTGGGATTACAGGAATGAGCCACCACGCCCGGTTTGAAACTTTCTGTTCTTATAAAATGGACTATGGTGTGATTTTCATTTTTCTCTTGCTGATTAGAATGCAACACCTTGATATGAGAAATGATAGTTGATTTTTAATATTGCATTTAAGTATAATTATGGAATGTCCCCTTTGATATAAAATATGTATCATACTGTTTACATTTATTTAATACCACATTGGGATCATTGTTTGATGTATTCTCTTTCAAAAAATTTGAGAGATTATAGTGTGATGTTAGATATAGTGATATGTCTTTGCTGCCAATGAAATCTGAACTGTTGGTTTCTTATGAACAGTGTAACATCAGTAACTGAGTCAGGGTATATTTGAGTCACTTTTTTGCTTTTTGTTTTTTGAATGGGATGACTGACTGCATGATGCAAGTTATTACTTCCTTATATTTATTTCTATATTTACATGACTTCAGTTCTTTCTCATTGATACAAGTTTAGAAAAAGAGTGCTTGCATCTTTTCTTTAAAATCTGCTAAGAAACCTTGAAAAGTTTGTTTGGAATTTGAATGAAAAACGAATGGAAAAATGATTTGAGTTCTTAAGAAGGACAGCATAACCATTGCTTTGATAAAATTACAAGTAGGCTCTGTGGAAAGCCAGAAAATAGCCCATTGGACCATGCAGCATGGTGTATGGCAAGTGGCCTGGGAACTGAGTTAGGAAAAGGGCAGCCCTAAAGCTAATTTCAACTGGACCCAAACCATGGGGATTTGTACTAGAGTGGGACACCTGTGACATGACTGGATTTCTCAGGTATGCAAAGAGAACAGGAGCCTTACATTTAAAGCTGAGGTCTGGCAATGCCAAGGAGACTTAATTTATAAATTTGATGAGCAGAATTTTATTATGAAAATAGCTATCAAGGGTCCCATCATGCATTTCCAGAAAAGTATGCCACTGTTTGTCATCTGTGCTATCCCTGAACTGTTCACCTGTCTCAGTGCAGCACCAAGCAGTGAGCACAGCCCTGCCAATTTGTTTTGTACCTAGGGCCTTACGGTAGTCTTTGCTTCTCCTTCTCCCTTCTGCCATGCTCTTCATTCCTCTTTCACTGCCTTAACAGGCATTTGAGTGAAAACTCCATTTTCGTCTTGATGTGCTCTTTTATGGGGTTGCTTCCTTGACTAGAAGGAAAACCTAGGGACTCAGGGTCTGCAGTAACTAAACTTGTGTCGTCCTGACACTGGACTCACAGGAGAGCTTCTCTTTCTTCTGCTCGAGGCTCACAGGGCTGGACTGGGGCTGCCTCAGTTACTTGGGTGTCTTGGCCTTTGCAGGTGAGAAGCCAACAGGATATTGGCAGAAGTGCAACTCTGCTGTCCTACGTGCAAGGCCAGAGCTCATTGCCCTGATTCCAGGGAAGCAAATGCTGGCCTGTTAGGGGAGTGGTTTTTAAGTCAACATTATTGCTATATGATCCCCACTTTTCCCTGAAGACTCATGGCTGGAGATCACCAAATTGGATTAAGGATTTATTGCTCTATAGAGAAATGGGAGACCGAGTCAGACTGGGTATGAAACTTTGATTACTTTCCTTCTATAACCTTCCACTGGTTTTGCTTGTGTTCCAAGTCTGGGGAACTTCCCCTCGGAGCTCAGTGTAAGCTGATCCCAGGCCAGTGCACGGTGTCATCCTTGCGACCAAGTCCTCAGGAGCTTTTTATAGTCCTTGGGCTCCAGATCCCGCTGCCTTTTACTTCCTCATTGTGCTAAATGAGGAGAGGGAATGATCATCTCAGAATTTTCTCAGCAGTTAGCTTTTGGGGTAGAGCAGTTTTCTTTTTATTTGTCTTGACTTCTACAGTCTATAAACTTCTGTTGGAAAGGGCCCTCAGTAATGAGGGTAATAGGAGTAGTGCTCATGGTAGTGTGATGTCAGAGGTAAAAATAAGCTTCTGTCAGTTATATTTCCCAGAATGGAAAGAAAGGGCTTTGACTTGTAATTTAGACTGGGATCATTCTAGATGGTGCACATTTTGCTAGTTCATTACTCCTCCTTTAATGGTAGAATGATTTGGTTTCCATCAGAAGTATTTTTTGTAGAATTCGAGTGCTGAAGAGGTATAAGGGACGGCTAATCTCTCTTTCCTCTAGGCAGGAATCCTTTCTGTGGTTTTTCTAACTGGTCATAATTTTCACTCCCAAGGGCGGAGAGCGCACTGCTTTTGCACGGCAGTCCTGTCCATCTGTGGATGGTTTTAATTGCTAAAATGTCTTCCAGGGCATTGAATCAAAGTTGCCTCCTGCGATTTTGACCCTTTGGTCTTAGTTGTTTGCTTGATAATATAATTAATTCTTACTCCACATAACAGCTCTTGAGAATAAAGAATTATAACATCTCCCATCTTTGGGTGACGTGATTTTGTAAGCTATATTCTTCCTCCAAGTCACTGCTAAAAATGTCAGAAAAAAACAGTGCATTGCTTCTCCAGGCAAATCTTGGCTCATCAGTGAGCTTGTCTGTGCTCCTCTTTTCTGCCCGGGGCATGAACTCATCTGTGTGCTGTGGTCTTGGACCCCCTTTGCCTCACCAGTGCTTTTGCTCCCTTTTCTTTTCTCTTATATATCTATATTCTTGTACTTCAAGTGTTGCTTCCTATTTCCAGCTTTCTGTTATCCATTGTAATTCCCTGCTTTGGTAGTCCTTTTGGGTGACACCTGCCAGCCTACTTCATTTACTGACAGCTGTCAGAATGGTACCCTCAGTGGGCAGTCAGAGGAGGCCACTGTGTCATCACGGAGTAAGATGCCTCAGAGCGTGCTTTCTAGCTGCAGTTGTGGATTACAGATGTGTTGAGCAGTTGATCTCCACAGCTTGTGGGTGATTGGGCAGGGTCACAGTGGGCTGAGTTGTCAAGTGTCACGTACAGATGCCATTCTTTTTGTGCCCCATGGTGAGCAAAAGCCTTAAGCACTGTGTTAAGTAATGAACATAGGACTCACTAAGTTAGCAAGAGTTAGGGTTGGATGTTTTGCTGAACCCATTATAAATGTGGTCATTTATTCAAGAGAAGAAATGAGGCTTTCTTGATATAATGCGTTCTCAGTGAATCTGGCCTGGCTCCTGCAGGTTGGAAGAGCTGATGTGAGTGTGCCGGGTGCCATCTGCAGTTTTTTGTGCCTTGGAGGCCCCCCCACGCCGCCCTTGCAGGCTCACCGGGGACCGGGAAAGCAGATCTCTTGTGTGGGTTACAGTCCCCCCAGTGGGTGTCCGTGCCTCTAAACGTTGCGTGTAGTACTTCAGGCAGGCTGCGGCTTGATGAAGCGTTGGAGCTTGCAAGCGTGTGGTTTCCCGTCCCTGCTGACTGTGCAGCTCGGCAAATGGGAGAGAACCTGAGTCAGGGTCTGGAGCACGAGGGAACCTGGCTGACCACAAAGACCAGCTTTGAAAGAGTTCTCGCATTACTTTCTGAGAGGGCACGGAAAGGATGCATATAAAGGAAAAGTTAAATATTGCTTCTTCTTTTTTATTTTTTGTGGGTACTGGGGGTCGACCTCAGGACCTTGCGCGCCAGTAGGCACCCATGCTGCTGAGCGATATCGCCGGCCCTTTTTCTCATATGTGGGTTCCGGGAGTCGAACTCGGGCCCTCACGCTTGCCAAGCAGGCGCGTACACCACTGAGCCATCTCACCGGCCCAATATTGCTTCTTTTGAGCTTTGTTTATTTTAGGAAATACTATTTTTTTTTGGTACCAGGACTCAAACTCAGGACCTTGCACTTGCCAGGCAGGCGCTATGCCACTGAGCTATACCCCGACCCCTGTATTTTAGAATTTGTACTTAGAATAAAGTGGAGTAGAAGGATCTATTTCCCTTTTTGTTTTCTGGTAAATAATTTTCCAGTGATGGGGCTACTTATACTTCCTGTGACTTTTCTAAACAAATTTTGAAGTTTGCAGTTCTCAGTCTTCAGCGTGCACCAGAGTCACTTGGAGGTCTTGTTGAGGCGTGGATTGCTGAGCCTTCCTTCCAGAGTTGTGGGGTGGAAGCTGGGGTGAAGCCCAGGCATGGTTTATAAAAGCTCTTCACGGTTCTCTCTTGCACGCGGTCAGAAACCAGCCACTGGAAAGCGCTGGTGTAAATGGCAATGGTTCTCTGTCCACCAGTTGGTGGATAGTTCCTTCCATCGAGGTCATTTGCTTTGGAGACTTGTGTTTCCCCGACAGGTGTCTCCTCCTGTGGTGTACTGAAGTACAGAAACATTCAACCAAATTGGAATCATCACAAGCAGTTTCTATCCCTTTGTGCAAATTTAGGGCAAACATCGTGTGTCGTACTTGACTATGGCATTTAGAAAACACTCAATTTAAGCTGGATAGAGCAGGATTACCTTTCCTGGATTATAGCTATACCATTAAACAGTATTTTTGCAGGTGTCTTGACTCATCTTTATACCAACTTTGTGTGGTTAGTGATATCTGCATCTTATGAGGCAGTTTATGTTACAAGTAGAAGTGCTACTGTCTCTGATACTATTAATACTTCAAATTTGGCAGGATTTATTATGTGCTAGGGGCTGCGTTATACATTCTGAAATTCATTTTCTGTTTGAATCATTATAAGAGTACTGTGGAGTATTACTGTTGTTTATTACTGTCCCAAGGTGTGTTTCTCTTAAGGTGGCCTTTGATGGGTTGCCTAACAGTACCTTCTCGAGGTCAGGGCTTTAGTCAGTGGAGAGCCAAGATTTGAGTGAGGTTGGTCTGACAGCGGAGTTCTTGCTCTGACCCAGTGGTGTGAAGGCAGACTGCCTGGGTTGACCACGGCCCTCTAATTGGATGTCTTTGTCCTAATGAGGATGGTATTTCTAGGCACATTACCAGCCCACGTTGCAGCAGCTTGCCACTGTACAAAGCTGTGCCACAGCTGACTTCAGAAAGAAGAGAAAGTGACAGAAAAGAAGGATCTCAGAAGAAGGAAAGTGAACATTCCAGGTATAGAAACTAAAACAAAACTAAAGGAGTTATAAGTGTGCATTTTTAGAGAACTTGGTAACAATAGTGCTTCTACCTGTCAGTCATGGAAAGAGGCATTAGCTCCGGTCCACACCTGGTCTGATAATGCTGGCCACTCTTCTTGGAGAAGTAGTAAGATTGCCCTGTGTTTTGCAGGCATTGGAGTGTTGTTCAGTCTTTCATTTATGGGATCACATTTCTATTACTGATACTAACTGGCATGTGACCTTTCCTGCCCATGCCTTTGGCAGTGTTGTCTTTTTATCTTTGATGTACAGTGTGGTCTTTGTGTTTTACATTAGAAGTTCATTTTCATCGACTGTATATTCTTGTGTTGTGCTAGTGCTTTCCCCCCATTGATAGAAAAGTCTCATTGATGGTGGATTTATCCTTTTTTTTTTTTTTTTTTAAATGGAAGTTCAAAATTAAAAAATTTTGGTCCTGGTAGTTTTGGTTCTGATCCAATGATCACTTTACACACAAGAGAAATAACAAAATGTTATTTCTTGTGTTTTGCTCTGGACTATGAGTCAAAATAAAGTATTTTTCTATTAACTAAGTTTCATCAAGTTTTAGCATGAATAAATGACTTGCAGTATCCTTTTTAAAAAATCCCAAATCAAGCTATTATTCTGACTTTTGTTCTACTAATGAGGGCGATGAGAACTCCCAGGAGCTAATCTCTTGCCTTGTCCTGACATCTTTTAGTTCTTTATCCCCAGCTGTCCATATCCATCTGACTTCTGATGCCCACCCATTCCGCATTAACGTCTCTTGGTTCTGGTAGGCTGGGGTGCTGTGTGAGGAAGGAGGAGCATTCCCATTGAGTGCACAGCAGTCTTTTCCTTGAATCAGTTCCATCTTGTATATGAAACTTACTTTAAAGCTATGGAAGATCAGGGATAGATCAGTGCAGGCCTGGCTTTTCTAAGTACTTTTCTTTCAGGAAGAGTCCCGGAAGTGTTGGAGTCCTACTGTTCGAGCAAGTGAGTTGATGCAGTGTTTGGATCTGACCCCCAAAGGAGGATTTGGAGAGCAGTGCAGGCAGGGTCTCTGGAGGGACTTGGAAACGAGTCTGGAGTCATCAGGCCATCGGAGGAGGCATCTTGTGTCACTCAGTTATTTATCCATTTAAAAATGTGGAAATGATATGTAGTATTCTGTGCCTTTTTCCTTATTCCATTCTTTGAGTTAGAGAAAGTAAAATCTAATTCTGTTTTTTTCCCCTTCATAACATTGGCGTCAAACTGTGTATAACCTCTGTATATTTCAGTGAAATGCAGGCTGCTTCTTGACTTCAGGGTGGCTGGTGCAGTCACGTCCCAGGTCAGAAGCGAGTGGTTTGGGCTGAGGCCCTGGCTGCCCTTGAGAATGTGCTTTGTTATGCCTCTGGGAGTGGGACGGAGCAGAGCGAGTTGTGGAGCCAATATTCAAGGAACAGGTAGGAGCAAGTAATTACTTTAGTAAGAATTATTCTCTTTCTTTCCAGCAGGTGGACAAGCTAACAAGGAAAGCATGAAAAAGGCAATAAAGCTCATTTAAAGAGAGAAAGGGTCTATAGTGGAATACTTTAAAACTTGTCATTGAAGAGAATGAGATCCTTTTGACTGCTGGATGTGTCGTGTTTCTTACAGGATTTGGTCTAAGTATGACCTTGGCCAGTTATGCTAACTACTTTATTTCTTAACTAATTAGTAGCTGCTTGCTGGTATTATGCTGCATGTAATTGCTGCATGTAGTATCAAGATGTTCTAAGTATTCTTTTATAAGAACTAGAATATTATTATATAAGAGAGATTTCCAGCTTCCAAGGAGTTTTATCATCTAGCAGAGAGTCGTTTGTATGTCTGACACAAATAGAGAGCCCTTGCAAAGTAACAAATCAAAAGTGGGGAAAACACAGAACAAATGGAATGGCTAAGTACTGAATGATAAGAGGGGTGAAGCTGAAGATACAGGGCTGGCTGAGGATGGGTGTGAACTTTGAACTGGATAGTGAGGGAAAAGAGGTGAGGATGGCATCTCAAGTGGGAAGAAAGGTGTGTGTGAACACAGAAGTCTGGAAACGACAGTAAGCAAGTCCTGTGTGGTGGTTGCCCAAGCATGCTGGCGTGGTACGGGGAAATGTTCTTGGCCATGAGTAAGTTGTGATGAATTTGATAATGATTGGATGCCATACTAGTACAGCAGTGCTGCAGGTCCTCGAATGTATGCCGTGCGTTGAGGATGGGAGAGGCTGACAACTCCTCAGGCAGCAGAGGTGAGGGTGGACTGCAGTAGTGTAGCTAGAGGTAGAGAGGATGGTGTTGTGGGCAGTTTTGTAATGCAGGTATAGTGTAGGATATTGGGAAATTCTGCTGGGCTGGGAGAAAATGAGCTCAGTTGCTGGGATGTTCCCTTTCAGGTGTCAGGGGTCATAGCCTGGGATGACCGGTTGGTAAGTATAAATAGGATCATAGTCTGAGAAGCCAAACACTGATCACTAGTTGTTTGAAGGTATAGTTCAGGAATTCATGTGGTGAATACTGAGAGAGAAATGCAGAGAGCAAATTTCTGAACCTCAGGAGCTGTTGTCAGCCAAGGGGGTGGAGGCAGACAAAAAGAATAGTCAGCAAATCAGACAAAGAGGTTGTAGAAGAACACAGGGAACACTCAGGGAAGCCATGCGAGGAGAGAATTTCAGCAGTGCTAACTGAAGCATAGAGGTCAAGGGGATTGAAGACTTGAGAAAGGCCTATTGGATTTGTCAAGGGAAAGGTCTTGGAGACTTAGAAAAATGTGTTTCCAGTGAAGTTTCAGTGCAAAAGTGTATCAGGGATTTTCTAGGTAATCTGCATGACAAGGGGATTAATGTTTAATAAATAAATCCCCTCTGTAACTGCTTTAGCACATATGACTGGGTGTATCTAGGTTTTCAGTATTTCAAGGGAAACTGTGAGGTCATCTCAGAAAGGAATTGAGGTTAGATTTCTCATATTATGCAAACCAATCAGGTGATTCATTGTGTTATGTGGGAGAGAAACTCTCAAAGCCGAACTTTGGGACTTATTTGGGTTCACAAGATCATAGTGAGGAAAGGAGTTGGAAAAACGTAAAATTCTTCATTGGTTCTGTTGTTTGTGTGTGTTAAGGATGAGCTTTGTGCGTTTATCTCACATGTTAAGTTGTGGAAAACAGAGTCAGATTAAAGTTTACCAAAATAATTAACATTAATTTATATGGAATCAGAGGCCTCCAAGAAATTTTGGTGGAGGTTGAATCAAAGCTCTAAATTTAATGACCTACAATTAATGTGGAGCCAAAAAAACATAGCTATTGTGTAAGAAACAACAGTTTCATTGAATAAATGGAGGTGATAGGTTAGAGGTGGTGAAAAACTCAGATTTTATGTGGCAGGAGACACTTTCTCATAACTCAAGGGAAGGTATTTACAGAAAGAAAGTAGACTTTTAGATTTATATTCAGCCAATTACAGTAATCTCATTGATAAAACCTGAAACTATAACATGCTCTAACTTAGGTATAACTGGATGAAAATGTTGTACTTTTCTGGTGAGTTAAAGATGTGATTTGGGGGCCGGTGAGATGGCTCAGCAGCATAAGCGCCTGCCTGGCAAGTGCAAGGTCCTGAGTTCGACTCCCAGTACCCACATGAAAACAGGGCCAGTGATACCGCTCAGTGGCACAGGCACCTGCTGGCGTGCAAGGTCCTGAGGTCGACCCCCAGTACCCACCAAAAAAAAAAAGATGTGATTTGGATTTCTAATCACATCACAACAAACTAGTTATGAATCAATGAAGACGATGATAGAATTAGAATTTTCTTTTTCTGGCCATTAGCTCATTATTCTGTATGTCAGACTACAATTGTCCAGAACCAACTAGGAGCTAAATACAGTTTTGTTATAGTTGAGGATATGATGTTAGTGTTTCCACGGATTTTCATGTCTCTGTAGCAAAACATGAATTTCTTGTGTTGGTTCTTTGATATAACATAACTTTTTCAGTGCTCTGTAAAATTTATGTTAGATAAATAAACTTGAATCTGTTTAGATAGTAAATTTGAGACTGTGCTTAAACTTGAATTTCTTTCTTTTTTTTTTTCGGTCCTGGGAATCGAACTCATGACCTTGCACTTGCCCAGGCAGGTGCTGTGCTGCTGAGCTATATCCCTGGCTAACTTGAATTTCTTGGGATTCCATGTTTTTCTGGTTATTCAAGTTGATACTTGACTAAATGGTCCTGACAGTGGGCAGTTTCTTTCCTGATTTTCTCAGGAGCTACTGTACACTTTCAGGATGGAGAAATATTGTTCAAAAGTCTAGAAACATTCTTAAAATATACCTATTTGATCTCTGCCTAGTTACCAGAAAGACTAAAGGTGACATATAGTTATTACATAAACGAAAGCAATAAAAAATAAATTATAAATAAGAAAATGGGAGAGAAAAAAGACACTTGAGGGGAGCAAAGAAAGAATAGTCATGGTCGTATGTGTGTGTGCACGCATGTGATTTTTGTGTTTTTCTTACCAGGAAATATATAAAGCTTATTTATTCAGTATCGAGACAACAATTTAAAAGCAAGCCATTTGCTTAGGAGAAGCTCAAGTATCACTAGCATAAAATCCAGAAGGAAACAAAGAGCACGTAGGGTAGCGTAGTGAACAGTGCCCTGGATAGCATCTCGACTGAGGACCACTCAGATCCCCAAGTTCCCCTGAGCTGGCCCCGTGCCTCTGTCGTCCACTGGTGTCACATAGCATCTCTGCACAGTCCGTCCAGTGCAGGTCTCCACGTTCAGTTAGATCAATCTTTTTGTGATCATCTCTGGGGTAACTGTTTCTCTTTCCACTCCAGGCGTTCTCAACTCTCAGGGGATACCTTGCAACTTACGCACAGCCTTGTCCCTCTTGCTCTGAGTGCTCATGGTGTGCACACTTCAGCATGAACTGCCCCTTCCTGTGAGTCCCCAGAGGGGCGGGTTTTCATGGCAGCAGTGGAGGGTGTGTGGTTATTATGTGATCAGTTTCTGGAGAGCATGATAAATTCCGGGGAAAAAGTGAGAGACAAGATTAACCTGACAAGATTTCCAGAAAGAATTTTCATGGTCCCCTCAAAACTGGTGTATTACTTCTTCCTGGAAAGAGGTGGAGTATTCAGAAAAATAAGTGACATGCTCAGTAAGAGTTCTGTGAATTTAATGGTGAAGCAGAGTGCTCTGCGAAGAAAGGTTCTTCTGTGAGGCTGACGGGAGCCACCATGGGGCAGATTCCCACCGAGAGTGTGGAACTCGCCTCCCTCCCAGAATCACTCGTCCATTGTATTCCCTTGGCGTGTGATCTGGATGGCCGGGACTTGGTAGACTCATCAGATTAGATCATGGGTTGATGCAAGTTCATCTTTGAATGTTGTTAAATTGGTCGGGACCTGGCTAGGGGAAGAATGTACGTCTGCAGCTGGCCCTGAAAGAGTGACAGCATGTTTGATTTTTTTTTTTTTTAATGGCGGGGGAGTGTAGTAGTGTTTCTTTTGCAGCGAATTAGCAAGCGTGCCAGTTGGGAGAGCATTCCTGAAGATGTGGCGAATCAAAGGCTGATGAAATCAGCTTGAGCAAGGCATCTGGAACTGCTGTGAGGAGATTCTACCCTTAGTTATGGAAAATATGGATGCTGTCAACTTAAGGACTAAAGGCAGGGGTTTCCCTTACTAAACTGATTTGCTGTGTGTCATTTTAAGGCTTGCTGCTTTAAAAGTGGCTTTCTTTAGCCAAGGATATGTAAATAACAAGTGGTACCCAGAATTTTTATAAAAATTATATTTAATTTACAACACAACAAGTCACTAGTTAAAAAGATAGCTTAGTTTCTTCCTCTGGCAAAAATTCAGGTTTGTTCCATGAAACAGATTATTTAAAACTTACTGCTTCTTGGAGACTATTTATCTTTCTATAATTTAAACCACTTAATACCTGCTGAAAGTATAAGGCATGCTTAATCGAACCTTAAGTTTTTAAGTGGAGTTGTTTGGGGGAAATAAGTTCAATGACAGAAGTAGTGAATAAAGTTCATAGTATAGGGAGTGATTTCGGAACTGTGGGCAATTGGAGCTGAAAGACTAAAGTTTAGAAAAATGGTGTTTGTAGATGTGATTGAAAAGCACAGTGATTAAATTTTAAAAAATTACTTCAGTAAAAGATACATCACCATCAGCTCCCCTCAAAATACTTCCCTCATTTCCCACACACTTACCCCATTGTTCTTGCGGTTTACAAAGCTGTTCCATGCGAGGGGGAGTGTATTTAGGGGGATTAATGACAATATGTCTTTTACTGTAATAAATTTTTAAAATTCACTGTACTTTTCAGGCACACCTTGTATCTACATAGTCATTTCCCATCATACTCTTAACACACAGACACTGAGAACTGCTGCTGTATTTCTCTACAATTAGGGGACAGGTTATCTTAGGGGACAGGTTAGACCCTGGAGCTGCAAATGAGGTGTTCATGCAACAACCTCTGGAGGGGTTTGCCTTTTGCTTTGGGATAATAAATTCTAATTAATACCCATGTAAGAGATTTTCAGAGGCTTTAATTTGGTTTTCTGAAGAGAGGAGCCAATCATAGAACTGTATCATCCTTTTCCATAATTCTTTGAAATTCTTTGGAGAAAAAACATATTTGCGTATCTTTCCTACCTGCCTTTCCACCTTGGGGAATTCTTGGTGTTATTCTAAACCAAAGTGTGCTTGTTTTCAGGTTGTTAGTGCTTCTGACATGAACCAGATATTTTAATCTGTTTTTCCATTTTCTTTGTTTATCTCATACAAATAAAATTTGAATGTGTTGTTATTTCCATAGTTCAAATAATATGGAAGGAAAAGCAAAATAACACAAACTAAATAACAGAGCAGAGTCCAAGCCTGCCTTTGCTCTTTGCCCTTGAGCCCCCTCCAGTTATCGTGTTCCTGTCTCTGGATTTGCACACTTAAATGTGCATGAAGAAAGACACTAACTTTTGTGTAGCAGTAGATATAATTAGAAATTGATCTGGCTCATATAGAATGAACGTAAAAACTCCAACTGTGCCTTTTCGTGGCATGTAGCATTTCTGTTATAAGCAATGTCTGGAAGGCAGCAAAGCTCTGGTTCTTCAATTTACTTTTTGTCTTGTTTTCATTTTGTTTGCAGTACTGGAGAGTGAGCCCATGGCCTTCACACTGAGCTATATTCCCTTCCCTTTTTAAAAATTTTTATGAGACAGGGTCTTACTAAATTGCTCAGTCTGGACTTCCAACTTGCAGTCTTCTGCCTCAGCCTTCCAGTGTATTGGGATAAGAGGCATGTGTCACCACACCTACTTCAGTTTATTTTTATTGAGCTGGATGTATTTTTGTTTGGGGGCCATTAGTTATTTTTCCACATATTAGATTAAATCATGTTTTAAATATTAAAAACCAGGGAGACTGAAATATGATTTGGTCATTTCTGCTGATTATATGTGGTATCTCTTTAATATTTCTTAATCTTAAAGTGGTTTATTTATGTGTGTTTGACATATTTTAGAGTCTGTAATGTCAAATAAGTCTTCACTTTTAGACATAATTGAAAATCTGCTCTGTCAGGTTAAAAAAGTTTTCTGTCTTTGCGGATCTGTTGTTTGCAGACTTAGCAGTTTTCCTTATTCATGTGGTGATAGACAATATGAAATTATCCCACCCTGCCTGTTAACTTGGTTCTGTTGTTTGGATTTTAAGTGTTATTAGAATAAAATATCTCCTTATCATTTATTAAAGATAAGAGACAGGCTTACATATTATAGATGGTTTGCTGGACTGAGTGTATTGGAAATAGATCTTGCTCAACACACCCGTCACTGTTGAGAGACAGTAATACCAAGCTTGGTTGCACTGGGTGGTAGGAGACATTCTGAGGTTTCCCATGTATTGGGAGGGCCCAAGACAAAGAGGTCTTTGTGAAACACAGCTAGAGGCTTGGCCTTGGGACAGAGTCCTTGGAGAACCTGTGTTAACCATGCCCTGCCCAGTGGCCGCTGCTACCGCCCAAGTCCTATGAGCCACCGGCCTGGTGGGACAAGTTTGCTTCTCCAGGTTACATTCTGAGCTTCTTTCACTTCCTGACCCTATGGTTATCCCGGAACACTGGAGCTGCCTGGTTGCATTGTGTATCTACTCTGAAAAGAGAGGTACACATCACATATCACACAGTCATTGTTTTAAAAAAAATGCTCTTTGTTTTCGCATTGTGTGCTTGTTTCTGCAGAAGACAATTACCCTTTCTCTTACCTTTCTGGTTTGGTATAAATATAAAATATGAATGCACATGTGTGTGCATGTATGCACACACTTTGGCAAAGAAAATGAATGCAGTGGTGAATTATTCACTGAAGTATGAAAAGCATGGTGTTTAAAATTAGAAGACCTTGATTCACGTTCTGTGTCTGCCACTTTCTGGTGCTCTCACCTTTTGAGACTCTCTATTTTCATTCCCCATCTTTGTTGGGATTTGTAGGCCTCAAATAAGGTAGCGTACTTAAAAGCATTTTGTGTACTATAAACTCCACACAAATGTTAATTATTGTTATTATTTTACATGTACCCTTATCACTATAATGAAGTATTAGTAATGCATGTCCTGTGAGTTGTTTTAACCCCAGAGAAAGACATATAAACTTACTATGGCCTACTTTGGTTATCAAAAGGCATAAGGGCTACTGCTAAGTAGTGAAAATCTTGAGCACGCTAATTTCACATTGAGGACCCGCGAGCAGCGTTGGGCAAAGGAAGAAGGCCGAGAACAGAAATGAGTGATGCCCTGGTTTCTGTACACCTGCTGAACTGTGGAGGACTGAGCTCAGTTCCTAAGGTCGACAGTGTTTTAGAATTTATATCGATACATCAGGAGTAGAATTTATCAACTTTTAAGACAAAAATTTTGTGTCACCAACTATACAAATAAGGGTTACACACTCTTTGGAGAGAAACGATGTAGCTTTTTGGGTAAAAGTGAGACTCTTGGTTACATAGAAAATGGTAAAGAGATTCAGTATTTTCTGAGGTGAGTTTCGCGTCCTGGAAGTGGTGTCCTTACTTGAACTCTGGGGCCATCTTCAGGTGAGGAAGTGTGGACAGGAGTCACTCAGGTTCAGGTCTGAGCAGCACCTGTGTCCCCAGGTTCCTGGATGTCAGCTGGGACTTGGTTTCTGTCCATCTGCTCTCATGGATGGTCTCATTTTGTTCTTCGGCTTCATCTTCAAGTTAGTTTTGTTTTTTTTTCCCACTGGAAACCTTAACTTTTTCACGGAAAATGTTCTGAGGGATTCAGAGTTAGAGAAGTCTTGGCGCATTGTATTTATTAGTCCAGCCATTACGTGTGTTCTTATAGCATCGTTTCTGGAGTAGAACGTCTCACGCATCCAGCTGACCATCACATAAGCATCATTCATTTTTTAAAGAAAAGTTTCATCTTGGGTTTGAATGAGCCGTTGAATTGGCTGAGTTCAAAGCTTCGTATTTGCCATCTGTGAGGCAGAAAAGTGGAAGGATGTGTGACTTCAGCCAGCTGGCTGTGGACCAGTCTCCCTGTTGTGCAGGACATGGGAAGCAGGGCACTGGGAGACAGGTGCTGAGGAAGTAAAGAGCGCTTCCTGTGATACGTCGGACACAGTCCAGTTCTGTTTTCTGTATTTGGGACTTGGTGCTGTTGTTCAGCTGCAGAAGGTGGCATTGCCTAGCAGGATGTTACTTTAATTTGGTTTCAGGGCAGTAATTACATTGATTGCTGGAGAAATTATATACCTGAGTTGGGGCTGTGTTGTGGACTTTAGAAGTAGTGATGTTTATTTTTCAGTCTCAGCAAAAGAAATATTTAAAAATTATGGAAGCAAACCGATAAAGTATGTAGTAATGGTAGAAAGAGCAGTATATCTGAGAATAATGAATTTACGATCTCAGATTTATGAATTTATTAAGCCAAAGAATCCTGGCTTGACTGGTAACTTGCTAACCTAGACCAGTCCCTTAATGCTCTGAACCTCTGTTTTCTTGTTTATAGAACAGTATTGCTATAGAGATTCTAAGGTCCCTTCCAAATGTAAACTTGTGCAACTCTGATTTTTCTGTGATCACAATGATTGCTTCTTTCCAGAGCATAAAGGTAACAGATATTCCTTATTAATGAAAATCACACTTAGAAATCTATGGCAGCAAACCTTTTTGTAAAGGCAGTGCACGGCAGTGGGTCTGTGAGCCTTGGACCCAGCTGAGTGCCGGTAGCTCACTGTCTTTGCCAAGCTTGGTCTGTGCTTTGACTTTGGGTATCTCTTTCCACTTCCCGGTTCGCTGAGGTTCTGAAAGGTAGGTGCTACGTCTTGAATGTGTAGTAGCCTCCTTCTACACAGCACACATGCTTGTCAGTGGTGACCTTCAAAGGTGGCAGTGCCCCTTGTTAAGGTATAACCCTAGGGTAACACTGAGGTTGGGACTTGCAGCCATACAGGAAAAGAGCATGATGCCATGTTAGGTCTCAGTCGGGTATTTTTTTTTGGAGGGACACCATACTTTCTATCCATGCATAGATTTTGGTAAATGGGTTTTAGACAGATTGTTTTTCAGGCTCCATCATGTGTCCTTAAAGTTTTTCACTTTCTGTAGTAGTCATTTTTTCCTAATGTTTGCAATACATTCTATTATAAATTGAGCTTACCATCTGCCATAGGAGAAAGTATGAAAATCAGGCTCTGCCTGTCTTTTTCTCTCCTTCATTTCCATCAGACTCACTTTTCTCTGTTTTAAGTTCCCTGTGAATGTGGGAGTGATCTTGAGTCATACAGTTCCTCAGGAGACGTGAATCCAAGGATTCCTCAGGAGAAGTGGGCTGGGGGAGACATGACTGGCAAACAGGGTGTGGGGAAGTAGATCGATTATTCATGTGATACTTCTTTGTCAGTACAGAAAAGCGGATTGGTTGTTGATAATAAAATATAGCCCAAATGGCATTTGCACAGTTGTAAGCCTCATTTTCACAGCAGCGCAGTGTGCCTGTTAGCATTTCACACGCATCTCCGTCGCTCTGTCAGATTGTGTGCAGATCGCTTTGCCAGGCATACTTGAGGTGCTGTTTGTGTTCCGGCGTCTATCCCACGGACCACCTCTTGGGAAACAGCTCTTCCAGTACATGCGGGTGAAATGTATCTTTTATATGACCAACCCCTTTCACTTTTCGCTTCTCCCCTTTCTGTTACTATTAGTAGAAAGAATAAAATGGGAAACCATAGTTTAGCATTGTAATCCAGGATCAAAATCAGAAGTTTGTGTGCCCCTTTGAAATCTGACTGCTCCTTCTTAATAGAGTCATAGTTCTTACTCCCAGATAGGTGTGTGTGTTTTTTTAAATTAATCCTTTTTTTTCCCTCCTTTTCTTCCTTGCTTGTATTTAAGTTACTTGTAAGTAAGTCCAGTTGGAGATTATTTTTTTGTTTGCTTTTGTTATTCGTTATCATCCGTTACTCGTTTTATTATCACCTGTTTCAGATGATGCACCCAACTGAAAATTTCCTGCCTTTCATGCAAAATAAGTCAGTGTATACATGCACATACACAGTGCTTACATTTGAGAATTTCATACATTAGATGATGCCCACTTACATTGGTGGAGTGATTTTTTTTTTTTTTAATTTTACTCCGTTATGATTGAAATACTAATGTCTTCTAGAAACACTCTTGAAGATACACCCAGAAATAATGTTTTACCAGCTTTCTGGGCATTTCTTAGCTATTCAAGTTGACACATGAAATTAACCATCACCAAGATGCTTTTAGAAAAATGTTTAATGGGAAGCATTTGAATCATTTGAGAATAACAAAGACTAAGTTCTGGTTTTAGATTTCCAATGACTGATTCTGTCTTGGGCAAGATTTTTTTTAAAACTTTGTACTTTAGTGTCTCTAGTTATTAAAAAGAGATAGTAAAAGTTGTTCTAGAAAAATGGTAATCCGTGTTTATTTGTGTTCATAGTGGAGTCCTAGTTTCATTTGTACTTTTAATTTTGTGGAACACTTAGAACTGCTTAGTTGAGACACAAATCCCAACATAGTTGTGTTTTCAGCATGGCACTTAGTAGATGTTTATTACCTAACTCAGTTGTTAACAGGTGTACTGAATTACTGGAAAAAGTCAGAATAATGAATTAAACACTCTATATTTGTCAAATACCTATCATATGACCGACACCTTGTACTTATCTCACTTAATCCTTATTCCCATGAGTTATCAATCACTAACCATACAGATGATACAAGTAAGGCTTAGAGGAGTTAAATAATTTCCCCAAGGTCACATAACTGGTAGGTGGTACAGCATGGATTTGGATCTCTGAGAGCATAAAAATAGCACAATTGTTACTAGTGTGCGATTTGGAGTTACTGTCTTGTTCTGTCTCTTACTAGCTGTGTAACCTAAGGCAAGTGACTTGACCTCTTTAAACCTTCATTTTAAGATTGATCTACTTCACAGGGCTGTTCTGAAGATGAAATTCAAATGTGCCTTTACCATGATCTGATATAGCAAGAGAGGGATGCAGTGCCCCTGCCTACAAGGTTCTACCATGTTAAATGAGAGATGGACCGTGAAGGTGAAATGTGAACGAAGTTTTATATTTATCATCATATATGCTAAAATGTTAAATCATGCAGTCATAGTAAAAGAAGCCTAGTGTGGTGCATATAGTATATTAGAGCTTTGTTGTAGGGCTGGGAGAGGGGAACTCTTTCCTCATCTTTACCTCTAGCACATTGTGAATCTTAGAGCACGTTTTTTTATTCTCGTGTTACTTCTGTGTTCCTCTTAGTTTTTCATCTGTTCATGCATTAGTTAAACTTCTGTTGCGAGACACTATCCCAGGCACACTATACTGGGGATTTAGGGGCTGGAGAAGAACTAAGATATGGCATTTGTTCTCATCATGGGGCATGGAACTTCCAGCTAAATGGGAGGAGAGACAGGTAGGTGTAGACTTAATTATAATGCAGTGTGAAAACTGAAATATTAGTGCTCTGAGTTGAGGAGGCTTTGTGAGAGAGTTGACAGTTGAACCCAGTAATGAAAATGAGAAGGGACTCTGTCTTTTGTATCATTATTTCTCTAAGCATGGAGTCCAGTGTCTAGCATACAGTAGGCCCTCAGTAGTGAATTGGATGCTGATTTGCAAGCCTGGCTTGTTTAGAAGATCTGCACCTCTGTTTCTTGTTATAGCTCCTCTACCTCTTTCAAACACAGTTCAAGCCCTAGGGTCAGTACGGGAGGGTGGGTCAGAGCATAGGCTACAAAAACTTCCTGCTTTTACTTCCTGTCTCTGTTGTTTGATCTTAGCTTCTGCATACTTCAGCTTCCTTATCTGTAAAATGGGGATAATAATTGTTCCTAGCATTATTAAATGGGGAAAAAATAAAACCACAGAGGATTTAGAAAGGATACTAAGTTCTTGGAATAGTAGTTGCTTAATATATTAGCAGTTTTATTTTTGATGTAGACATACTTTATCCTAAGTTTATTTATCAGTATAGTTGCCTCACAAATGCCTACTGTTGCCAGCAAAAGTAGAATTTTCCTATTTACAGTGGACAAGAGAGAGGTGACTTACTTTAGATAGCATATTGTTTATTCATGGTCTGATCTTGCTTTAAAACACAGATCATAAGGTCCTGGTGAATGCCACAAGGAGCTCACATGTATTTTGCTAATTACAAATCATGCTTCTTGGAGGCCCCTTTAACTATTAAAATGACCTCCAGATTCTGATTTTTTTCTTCACTTTTTATTAATAGTTAACAAACTGTTTAATGCATAGTAGGAAAGCTAAGCAAGCCCAAAGCATTCAGAAAATGGCATGTGAATTAGTTGTAAACTGTTTCAGTAAACATTAAAAGGGTGGCAATTACTTAAAGTGATTGTCTGAGTTGCGTTAAAGTATTTAAGAGAAAAAAATAAGTGCTTAATGTTGCTTTAATTATAAGGAACTTATTAGAAAACCTTCGATCTAGAGTTTACCAAACTGGCCTAGTTCATAACTTTAGCCAAGGATCTTTGTAAAAATACAGATTACACACACACACACACACACACAGATGCGCACACACACAAACACACACACAGACGCACACACGTAGTCTCTTACTGAAATTCAGGACCCCGGTAATCTGTGCGTTTTAAAATTACCTCAGGTGAATCTGATGCTTCAGCCTTGTAGGAAAACATTGCTCAGGTGTTGTCTGGCTAAAAGTTTGCCTTAGATTTCGCCTTCAATAATGCTAAAAAAGCACCTAAAGATCCTTCAGTGTAACTGTTTACCAAGAGCTAGTGGTGATGTGGAATGAGAGTAGCTGAGACAATGGAAGTCTATAATTTTTGTTTTGTCTTCTGTGATGTCAGTCCTGATATGTCAACTTGATAGGATGAAGATGTGCCTGGCAAATTAGTAAAGCACACTTTTGGTTGTATCAGGATAGGTCATGGAGGTATGAGCTTGGATGCTGTATATATGGCTCCTGGCCCTTTTCTTCTTTGACACTTTTCCCCTGTCCTGTTTTCTGGCTGCCATGGACTAAGCAATTTTCCTCCACCACACCCATCTGCCATGATGTTTCTGTCTTGGAGTCAGCCGCTCATGGACTCAATCCCATGAAATGGTGAACCAAAGTAAACCTCTTTCTTTAAGTTGTGGATGTTGTTTGTCCCAATAAAAGGAAAGCTGACTTTATTGGCACCAGGTGTGGGATTATTGCTGCGACTACATCTGACCATGTGCTTTGGAAGCCTTTGGAACTGGTTTGTGGGAAGAGTTTGGAAAGACTTGGAAATGCAGGATAGAGAAGCCTAGATAAATGCTGTAAGAAGAGCCTGGTGGGTGATTTTGGTTGGGGTTCAGAAGACGCAGATGCTGATAGGAATGCAAACAGTAAAGGCCAGGGTCAGGAAGTTTCAGTTGGGAAGAAGGACTTCATTGGCATTTGGAGTAGAAGCCATGTGTGTTATACTTGGGCAAAAATTTTGCCTACATTTGACCATGCCCTGCATCTGCAGGGCAGAAGACTGATCTGGTAGAGGAAATATCAAGACATCCCAATGTTCAGGCTGTGGCAGGAGTATTGCTATCTTCTTTTAGTCAGATTTATAGTGAGAATTTGGGGCAAAAGGCAGAGCAGAAAAACATGAAAAGCTTACATTTTTGTCCTCTGAGAAACCATGGGCAAAGTTGGGGCCAAAGGAGGTATGATTGCCATTAAAAAGGAAATGAGTACTTTGTACACTCAAGAAGAAAGATGCCTTAAGGACATCTGAGAAATCAATAAGATCCCACTATTTCAAGGATTTTTGCAAGGATGCAAAAGTATAAACTTTTCATTGAAGAAGTGAATCCCCCTGGGACCCTGGCTTGACAAGGGTCTCCTAGGGAATTGGTTCCCCAGGATTCATTTCACTCTGCTCAGCCACCCACATGCTGAGAGAGGCCAGTGCGGCCATGGTCCAAAGGGCCTGGCTATTGTTCCTACTGACAAGAGACCTTGGTGTTGTCCATGTGTTGCTGGTCTTATTGGCATGCAGAATGCAAGATCGTGGGGCCAGGGAGGCTTCCATCCAGATTTCAAAGGAAAGTCAGACAAGGAGACCTTGAGAGTGAAGTGGGTGAAGCTGTGGGAATGATACTGAAGGTGGAATAGAGACCCCAGGAATTTGGAGATGCTGGAACCATGGGATATGTGATGAGGAAAGCTACAGGTCATGAGCAGAGCCAGTCTAAGAGAAGACATGTGGGCTGCAACCAGCAAGACCACATGGGTGGGATCACTGAAGCCCTTTGGAATTCACATCTTACCTCCATGTGCCTTAGATGCTGGACATGGGGCTCTAAGACTTAATGTTTGGCCTTCTGAGTTTCAGTTTTGTTTTGGTCTTATTCTTTCCCGTCTCCTTTTACTCCCTTTTGGAATGAAAAATTTACCCTGTGCTGTTTTAACTTGAGATTACGTAATTTTTATTTTATTTTATTTTATTTTATTTTATTTTATTTTATTTTATTTTATTTTATTTTATTTTTACAGAGGGTCATAGCTAAGAGTTTGCCTTGAGTCTCATGGAAGACTTTGACTTAGACTTTTTAGCCATGCTGGGACTATTGAGACTTTGGAGAAGGGATTATATTATGTTTTAGTTGTACATGAGATAGTTTTGTCATGTTAGGCAGAATTATTATTATTGTGCTTATTTGGAAACTATGGTTTTAGGAGAGGTGTTTTAGTGTCAAAAGGAGACAAGGAGTGGATTGTGACCATTAATCCTGATATATCAACTTGACTGCATTAAAAAATACCTAGCAGATTAGTAAAACATTCTTTTGGGTGTGTCTAAGTGGGTCATGAAGGCTTGACCTTGGGTACGATGTATGGCCTCTGGCCTCCTTTCTTTTTTTTTTTTTTTGTGGGTACCGGGGGGTCGACCTCAGGACCTCGCTTGCCAACAGGCACCCGTGCTGCTGAGCGATATCACCGGCCCCTTTTTCGTATGTGGGATCTGGGAGTCGAACTCGGGCCCTCGCGCTTGCAAGGCAGGCGCTTATGCCGCTGAGCCATCTCACCGGCCCATGGCCTCCTTTCTTTCTGTCATTGTTCCCCTATTCTCTTTCCCAGCCACTATAAACTAAGAAGCTTTGATCCACCATACCCTTCTACCATGTTTCTTCCTTTGAGCCAGACAACCATGGACTGAATCACATGAAACCATGAGCCAGATTTAACTTCTCCGTGAAGTGTGGGTGTTTCGTATTGTGTCCCAGCAGTGGAAAAGCTGACAAATACGCTTTTGTAAGCCATCAGTGGTGGCAAAACCACCACCATTTATTGGGCAATGACAGGAAATACTATAGCTAGATTTGCTACAAAGTAATTTTTTTAGGTAAGTGAAAACTATAAATGAAAAAGGTAATTTTATCAGCTCTTGTCTGGTGAGTAGAAGTGATTCGTTTATGAATAGTGTTGCAAAAGAATGCAGTGAATGCTTTTGAAGCAAGGCAGCATATTGGAGAACACAGGTACATTCTCAGGTGTGTGCAGCTGAGGTACAAAGAACAGTCAGCGTGACTTTCTGTGGTCACTGATCATAGCATTAGAGATATATTCACTGTGGAGAGAACTACTGAGTACCCTCCACTTTTCACTCCACCACTATGCCATTGTCTTACACAGCTTTCTAAAACTCACCTGATTTTGCCACTCCCTGCTTGAAGCCCTCAGTACTTCCTTATTGGACTATAGGGGAAAGTCTAAGTGCCTTATCAAAGTTTATAGGGCCATTCACGATTTATCTCATATCTCTTTTATAGCTTCCTTTCTGTTACCACATTTTCACGGTCTATGCTCCAGCCTACTGAAACCTAAACTGAAGTGCTCCGAGGAAATACCCTGAGTATCACCCTGTTGCAGTGCCTATCACAGTACCTCACAGGGTCTCAATACTCTGGAGGCGTTCAATACATGTTTGTTAGATGTATGAGTACATCAAGACACAATTACTGGAATTAGCTCTTTGCATGTGGGCTTTCCCTTTGGGACATAAGCCTACTAAATTCCATGTTATAGTATATAGTATGTAGTACAGTTTTTGCCACATGATAAATACTTATTAAGAATTTGTGAATAAATCAATAATCTGGCAGCATTACAGATTATATGGCATATTCATAGTTACCCCTTTGTCCATGCAGTTGAAGGGAGATTGGATGTCAAACATATTCAATAATAATATGTTTGATTTTCTTGGAATTTTAAAAATACCAAGCCAAACAATGACTATTTGAATCTTGAGACGTGGGAAATTTGGCTTATTTTTCTAGGTTCCTCCCTTTCCCAGAGAATCCTTTGTTTATTCCTCTGTTCTATGTCTGTTAGCATCAAACTTAAGGCTCAGGCAAATCCCACAGATTTAGGCAGAAGTGACCCCTGTACAGTTACTCACCGGGGCTGAGAAGGCAATTAAGTATTTTAAACTGTGTGAGGACTTTGCTTTGAGTTGAATTTCCTAGAAAAACAAAAGATAGATAAGAGATATTGAATAATCATCACATGACTTTACATAGTTTGATTGTGACCAGAGACCAAAAGGAATGCCTGGGAGTTCGTCCTGCATACCTGCGCTGAGGTGACGCTGAGGTACAGGTGCCTGTTTAGACCGCCTTCAGCAGGACAGGGACGACTTCCTTCTGACACTGGGTTCCAGCTGCTTGGAGGGTAGCACAAAGCAAATGTAATTACGTGGAGCATCCCTTTTATTTTGGAAAATGTATTTTTACAATAAAATAAACCTAGAACTTTTGATTTTAATTGCAAAATCCATGAGATCCTTTAAAGCACAAAGTTTTACAGAGATATTTTGAGGCTGGGTGGATGCTTTTGTTATCCAATCTGATAAATATTTTGAAGAGCATGCATAGTAGACTAAAGAATTGGTTGGTAACATGGAAGATTTAATCATTGTAGCATAGGCATTTTCAGTTCAGTATATGAAGCCCTTTAATTTTTTGACTTCATTGATAAATGAGACTGTGAGGTCATCACTTCTGGGTGATGAAGGGTAGTGGTTCAGCCTTGAGCTTCACCTTGTTGACCAAGAAGCCAGTTGGAACCCAGGCTGAGAGAAAGATGCCTTTCCGCCCTTGAGAACATGTAAGTCATGAACTGCTTTATTTAGAGCCAGTTGGAGGTAGCATGCTGCTGGCAGTTCCAAACTATTTAAAAAACAAAAGTTATAGTTATTAAATTTTGAAGCCACAGAGGCATGAATCAACATTATAGCAGTGTCAGTATCTCAGTAGGAACTGGTTTCAGCTGAACTGCGTAGGCAAAATAAACGTTTGCAGATTGTTTGGACAGAATGTCGTGCACTGAGCTTCAATTTATTCCCCAGCAGCCTTCCTTTTGAAACAGAGCTGTGACACTTGAAGTCACAAGAAGATTCTCCCTCTGAACATTCTGGACTTCAGCAAATAACTTATATCTGCAGGCATTTGTAATGCAGATCTGCACTGTTTTCAGTAGGGATGGAACATGTTACTGGCAGATGTGCCTCTAAACATCTGTTAGACATATTTCACCATGGTGGGGACTGGGGAGAGGGGTCCATAAAGCAGTGTTCAGCTGGTCACTGTGGTGGTGCAGGCCATTTTAAAATGGGTCAGCCACATGTGTTCTCTAGATGGGGCTGTAAAATAGAAAGATGCTTCTTCAGCTAAAGGATTGAATTATGACAAGCAGTTACTGACCCTTGACAGTCTTGAAAATTATAATCTTTGGCTAATTTTTACGAGATACTTTTTCTTTTTTTTTTTTTTTTTTTTGTGGGTACCGGGGGGTCAACCTCAGGACCTCGCGTGCCAGCAGGCGCCCGTGCCGCTGAGCGATATCACCGGCCCCTTTTTCGTATGTGGGTTCCGGGAGTCGAACTCGGGCCCTCGCGCTTGCCAGGCAGGCGCTTAAGCCGCTGAGCCATCTCACTGGCCCGAGATACTTTTTCTTAAACTTCTAAGATTGTGTGTGTGTGTGTGTGCACGGGCATGCACACATGCTGTTTATTTTATCCTTATTTTTCTAGCGTATGCCCCTCACTGCAGCCTAGGCACATGGAACCCTATGGTCTTTGGAATGAATGTCTTTCTGTGTGTTTTGCAAGTTGATTGATGATAAGTCTGAAGAAGATTTTTTTCTGAAGTAATAACATGCATTTTCCAGAAAACTCTGTGTTTGTGTGCATTCTGAGTCTTAGGCAGATCTGCAACCCCTGAAGTTAAAGCTGGCACATTTATAGGCCTAGTTATTTGAGCTCTGGAATGAATTTAGACAGCTTCTAAAGCCATTTAAAACCAGAGGAAAGTAAATTAAAAGTAATGGAGTGGATGGCTTGTTGAAAAGTAAAGGAATAATGGCTTAATCCCAAAGCTAGTGTATGAAGTGTTTAAAACTCTTTGGAAGGAAAGTGGTAATGTATAATCCTTGAGTACTCTAAAGAGAAAGAAATAAACATTTAATCATCAAGACTTTAACACATCTCCTTTTTAAAGAGTTCAGGCTAATGGCCAGGTATGTTTTTGACATATGGAATGTGGGCTTTTGAAGGATGCTTTTTGTTTACAAATAGAGTAGAAACAGAAATGAAAGCAGAAATACTCTGTAACAGGAAGGGTACGGACTTTAATTATCAGACAGATCTACAAAGCTGCATCACAAGACTGTATCTTCCGACTGCTAGATGTGGAGTAGTGTAATGGGTGATGTATGTAAGCTCCTTGAATGTAATGACTGTAGTGACAGTATGTAGTCCATGGGAGTATTTTGAAGATTAAAGGAGTTCATAATAAGATTTGAACTTTATTCATAATAGATTCATATTAAGTGGTATTTGCCAGCAGATATTCCTATTAAGTAATATTTCCAGCCAACTTCCCTGATCAATATAAATCACAATTTCAAGTAATTTGACAAAAAAAAAAAAAAAATCAAAGGTTTTCAGTGAGCCTGTGTTAGTAGCTGCCTTGTGTGTTAGTAGCTACCTTCTGAAGGGTGAGCCTGCAAGTGATCAATGACAAAAGACTAAAACCTAGAATACTGGGAAAACAGAAGCATAAATTTTAAAAGAAAGACTGCAAATAAGATTGCGGGCCAAGTTATTGTTCTCAAGGTCATTGATTATTTAAAATAGTCATTGATTTAGGGTAGAAGAAAAACTCAGTACTGAAGTGAGCTAGACTTGGCATGTGAAAAGAATATTGTATTGCTTTTTACTCAGTTCATAAACAAATTAACCACTCGTTATGCATTGTGTGTCATGCTATACAGACATTTCTGGACAATTTTAATTGTGGTTGATGTTTCTAAGCAAGTTCTTGGATATAGCCATCTTTGGATAAGTCACTTCACTTTGGATAAGAAACTTCAGTATCAATCAATTTAATGTTCAAGAATAAATTTAATATTTAGAAGATGATTAGAAACTATTGGAATTCTGTTTTTGAGATCATTTTATTAGTATATGTTTGTAGTACACAGTGTTTACATTCCTTGTGCATAATACTCAAGATATTTTAATTCCTTTTTTCATCCTGTTTCCCTTCCCTCCCTCCCTCTCTTGATCTCTTTCCCTCCCTTCTCTGTACATGTTCTGTTTAGAGAGTTACTTTAGCTGAGATCTCAGGTAACTTTTTTTTGGTGATGCTGGGGACTGAACCTAGGGCTTGTGCATGCCAGGCAAACGCTTTACCACTGAACTGCTTCCCCAGCTCACAAGCGACTTAAATTGCATTTTTGGTGTGTTTTAAAGTAGGATTAGATGAATATGACATTGTAAGAGCTGGGCATTGTCCAGTTATTCTTGGAGTATACAAGGCAGAAGTTCAGAGTTAATAACTGTAATTTATTTCTCTGCACACTAATAATAGAATCTGTAAAAATGTTTATGGATTTGTTTTGAAATTTTAAGACTTTCTTGGGAACATGGTTAAGAGTTGATTTACACATGTAATTTTAACATGAATTTTGTTCTGTCTTAGGGAGTCACACTACTAACACCTCTCCTGGGAGGACATATCTTCAGGCGTAACGATCTTGTGTGTGTGTGTGTCAAGTGCGGCTCTGAGAGAACCAGTGTCGTTTAATATTTATTGAGTATCTCTTGGAGTGATAATTCCGTATTTGTTTTTAAGTCAGATATTACTTGAAGAAGAAAGGTAGATGATTGTTGTAGGACTTGTAAATTCAACATGTTCTAACTGTTAAATCTCCAGATTCATTTCAGGCACCCTTTGTTTCTGGCTTAGTTCTTTTCACCACATACTCTTTTTTATCTGTGAACCATCAATAAATTCTTGCCCTTTCTGTTTTTGGGAATCTCCATTCTTGCTTTATTTTTCCACAGAAATCTCAGGATCCGGGGCCGGTGAGATGGCTCAGCAGCATAAGCGCCTGCCCGGCAAGCGCGAGGGCCCGAGTTCGACTCCCGGATCCCACATACGAAAAAGGGGCCGGTGATATCGCTCAGCGGCATGGGTGCCTGTTGGCGCGCGAGGTCCTGAGGTCCACCCCCCGGTACCCACAAAAAAAAAAAAAAAGAAAAAAAAAGAAATCTCAGGATCCAGGGTTTTCTCTCCACCCCTTGGTCTGATGCTGGGGGTTGAACCCAGGGCCTCGTGCATGCTAGGCAAGTGCTTTACCACTGAGCTACATCCCCAGCCCTGGTTTTAGGTATTTAATCATAAACACCCAGTGCTTGCTTATTAGGTTATGTTCCTGTACCTCTGTAGGTCACTTTGAGAGTAATATTTTTTGTGATCATAAATGATGAGAAATCTAACAAAAAATGCATTCACTGCACAGCTCCTTTTAGTATCTTGTGTCTAAACACTACTAGTTAGTGCTCACTACACATTTGACTAAATAACCAGGTAAATAAAGGGTGGGAATATTATTAAGGATTATTTCCCCCAAGAATGTCACATTCAGTCTTTTTTTTTTTTAATCTTTGCATTGAAAATTCATTGTTGTTCTCACAGGAAAGATGAGATCCACAGTGCTACAATGAATGGTACACTGGTGTTCTGATGGTTCATCCAATATAGTAGCACTGCCTTGCCGTTCAGAGTAGTTTTTGTAAGCCAGAAGGGCAAAATTCAGTCCCACCATCCACAGATGTGTCTTCAGTAATCTCTTCATTCTTCCAGTTATTTATCGAACAAATGGGAAGCTGAGTGAGAGCAAGAGGGGATGGCTCAGTTAGAGCTGGTGCTGAGCACCAGATCCAGGTGTCAGAATTCAGAGCCTTCCCCTGGTTACTGTTGACTCGAGGTTGTGCTTTCTGATGAACTAAGTGCCCTGTGCTGGCCTTTGGCTGGCAGGTACACCTCATCCTCAGAACGAGTGCTCCCTGCCTGATGAAGAGCCTGTTCCCCTGAGGCCGTGAGAACTGGCTACTCCCAATGTGTGTTTCATCCCTTGAGGTATTTTGTGAGGTATCGGTGGTTTCGGAGGATCTTTAGTGTCTATGCAGGTCTTCCCTAGACTGTATTTGGAACAATCGCTCCGTCCCTCCTCCTTCCCACCCTTAAGGAGTGATACTTCTTTAGTTCATTTTTGTATTAATAGACTACTTCAGGATTTACATTTTATGTTTATCTTGACCTTTGGGTCCTGCTGTCTTGCCGGCATATCCACATTACCTCAGTTTACTCTAGCTTCTCACCTTTAACTTCGTGGCTTGGCCTTTATTTTTCTTTCTGATCCCTTCAGATTTGCTGTTTGTGTTTGGTGGCTCTGGTATTTGTACCTTAGCTTTCTCTTGTGGAGTTTGGTTTATCTTGTTCGTGAGGCCCAGAGCAACTTCCTTTACCTTAGTGGGAGTTCCCCAACTCATTCTTTCCACCTTTCCACAACTTTATGGTCCTATTCACAGGTACCCCGCTTTGCTGGTGGCTCTCTTTTGCCGTTTTCACAAAAGGGATGTGGTAGAGGTATTTGGGCAATTTTCAGGAGAATTCCTAAAATCTCTGCTTTATGAGGTCGCTGAAGCATTTTATGAATGTAATTCTTTTTTTTTTTTTTTTTTTTTTGGGTACCAGGGGGTTGACCTCAGGACCTCGCGCGCCAGCAGGCGCCCGTGCCGCTGAGCGATATCACCGGCCCCTTTTTTGGTATGTGGGCTCCGGGAGTCGAACTCGGGCCCTCGCGCTTGCTGGGCAGGCGCTTAAGCTGCTGAGCCATCTCACCGGCCCATGAATGTAATTCTTGGAGACAGATTTAAGCTTACATGGTTCTTAGAAAGTGTCATAAATAGACAAATGTATTTCTAAAGTCGATGAAAACAGTATGTGATGTATCTAACAGAAGGGTTGTCTGAGAAGGCAAAGGAACTGTAAATTTTATGATTGACATTGATTAACTGGAAATTCTGTAGCCAATTAAGGAGTAGCCATGCCTTACACATTACCACAGCTTTAGAAGTGGTAAAATCCTTTCTCTGCAGGTTCGTTTGGACAGGAAGCTGTTAATAATGAATCTCTTTGAAGTTACACTCATTTACCTTGCCCCTGATAGACTTACGTTATCTCCACAGGACTGGAAGTGTTACATACGGGCTTTTAATATAATGCGTTAGGAAATGTTTCATAGAAAGATTATAGTGAAAATATATTGTTGAAGGGGGCAAATTCTTTATTTTTGTTGACATTACTCTGGAATACATGCATTGCGTGTAGCACTTTTAATAGGTTATTAAAATCCTTTACCAACTCACCCACTCCAATCTGTTTTCCATCTCTTTTGTGTAGTTCAGTGATACAGATAATTTAGAAAGAAGTTTATTTCTATGAGAAATTGTGCTTCTCTACCCTAAACTTCTAAAAACTTAGCTAGTCCCATTTTATTGTTGGCTGAAAATGGATTTAGCAAATCTCATGATAATTGGGGAAGCCGTCAGTAAAACAGTATCAAAATTTACTTGTTTAATTAATTAGACCCTTTTCATTCATATGCCATTTCTTAAGTAGTTGAACTTGGGTCTCTTGGGTACATCAAACAAGGTTTCTTAGTCTGTTTTGTGCTGCTGTAACAGAAAATTTCCAACCAGCTGATTTATGATAAACAGAAATGTATTGGCTCCCGGTTCTGGAGGTTGGGAAGTCCAGTATGGAGGGACCAGCATCTAGTGCTGGATTTCTAGATGCATCATAACATGGTAGAAGACGTTACCTTCGGGAGGACAAAGGAGGTTGAAAGTGAGCAGTATGGAATGAGCCCACTCTTGAGAAATAGCGTTAGTCTGTTTTCAAGAGCAGAGCTCTTATGACCTAACGGCTCTTAAAATTCCACCTGCCAATGCTATTGCAAAGGCAGTTACGTTCCAATGTGAGATTTAAAGGGGGCAAACATTCAATTCATAGCATAAGGCACACGAAGCCCTTACACCCGAAGGCCAAAACAGCGGAGCTCCAGATGTCAAATAGGAAGTTTCAGTGGACCTGTTACATATTTTTTTCTTTGCTGCGAATATAATTAAACTTCATAGAAGTTGAGAACTACTGCCACTAATTTTGGACTCTTGACTCAGAACAGATCTAAGACAGTAAAGAAGAAGAGCTTATTGTAGAATTTCGTTGACATTTCTGTATTGCATTCAAAATTCTATTAAATCTTTCCAGCCCTGTGTCTGTGGGTAATGTCACTTTTCTTTTTCCTTATGAAAGAATAATAACTCAAATAATGTTTCCCTAATGCTTCCATTCCCTCTTTACCCCTTTAAAAGAGATTTTCAACTACATTTCTGAATATTCCTGTCCAGGAAAGGAATTGAATTCTTTGGCAATATGAGGATAAACTCAGAAGTCCTAAAGATTCTTTAAGGCTTGGTGCCTTTATATTCCGTGCCTTTGAGAGTCTACAGGAAGGTATCTCCTTTTGTATCCACACACAGAAAGACATCTAATGGCAGCATCAGCATGGTGTGGGTGACACTAATGTCAGAGCTATAAATGTAGTGAGTTTGTGTAGAAAATAGTTGCACTTGAGCAAGTCTGTAGAGTTTATTTTGGGAATTTTGAATACATCCTAATGTTGATGAGAATTGAGTCTGACTTTAGAAACCTCGGGGTATAAATTGTGCTGATAATTGGTCTGAGTTGAACCTGGAAGAAATGCTGATGGGCTCACTTTTATGCAGAGTGATTCATCATCTAAACCTTCTCATGGGCAAGTCTGGCCGAGCAGAGGGAAGTGAGGTAGGGAAGGAGAATGAGCATGGTGGTGAGGACACACACAAGGAGCTTGCAGATATTTTGGAAAAGGTTGCTGGGAGGTCACACCCTTTTCCGTTTTACTTACTGGGGCTCCTGTTCTGTGTACAGAGAACACTTGTGTGAAGCCCCCACGCCCATGTGGGGCCGTGACATAACTGCCTAGCTGTCATGCTGCAGTTGGAACCATGGCCTGTCCTGCCTGGTACGTGGCTTAGAAGTGGCCATTCCAGTCCCCAGACCATTCCAGCCCTGAGACCGCAGTGAAGGCAAGTGCTCCAGGATTTTGTCTGTGCTGGACATTTGTTGAAGAAACATAATGGAGATTCTGTAGTTTCAAATACTTAAGGGAAGTGTCTGGCATTAATTTCATGTGACTGTTTTCAATTTAGCAATTTAAAAACCTTAATTGGTTTGTTTTTCTTATAATGACCTGAATGTTAATTCTAGGAAGTTTAGAATTTACATGTAAACCAAATGAAGAAAATAAGAATCAGTGATAATTCTACTATTTAGGGATAATACTTGCTAACATTTATGTATATCCTTCTGGTGTTTTTTCTTTACATCCTATAGAATTCAATGAGTCTCTGGTTTTAAGTGCAAGATACCCAGTTATATCTGGAATAAACACAACCAACAAAAAAGACTTTGTTGATTCATTAAAGAAAGGGTCTGGGTTTAGCTGGGTCTTTAGGGAAAGTAATTTGATTGCAACAAAATACTAGAGGAAGTTAAAAACCATAACCACTAGTAATGATTATCGAGATACATAAGCATTGAGTGCTTCATAATTTTTACAGGACAGATAAGCCCTGTGGTTAAATGTGGGTGAATGGAGGTGGCTGTGAGAATTCCTCTTCCTTACTCGAGGGCTTACTTCTCTTCCGGGGATTCTATGGCGTGTGGCAGGTCTCAGATGGTGCGATGTGGACTCCAGAAGAGACAGATAGCACCCTGATCTCTGTGCAGACCCAGCAGTCTCCATCTCTCATGCCCACATAGACTTCCTCAGCTTCGGCTTTTCTTTTTGCTTCTGTGTTGCTCTGGTACCCGATCATGGCCTCCCTGGGGACTTTGGGCATTGACACTCTTGGCAGGGTGTCATGAGTGCCATGCTGGGCGCTGGCATTGCTGTCTGTGGTGAGGGCCTTCTCCAGGGGGTTTCTTAATTGGCATCCTTTTGGCCTAAAAAGGATGAATATGTGTGACACATCTGAGAAGATGCTTGGGCGTGGGTTTGTCTTGGGGGATGTGGTCTTGTGATACACAGCTGAAACGGGAGTCAGTAGAGTTGGGTTATTACTGCTTCTGTGAACCCTTTTCTTTCCCTTAGAGGTGAATATTTTACAAACTGGACTAAACGAAGGAGGGAAAATGCTAAGGTGGAAGGTGAAGTCCAGAATATTAATTTCATCATTAGTGAGCTTGGTTACTTAGTTTAAGTCACTGCTGAGTTTACAGAGAATTAAATGACTTGATTTGAATTTTGCTTCTCTTTGCAAAAGAAATGCTTAAAATATTGAAATAACATAACACTAAACTAATTAAAATTACTATAATTGGAATAATTAACGAAAGAAGTGACCCATGGTTATTTAACATGGTATTCCCTGAAATTTTATGGGTCAAAATTTTATGGGTTATTTGACTGCTGGCATCATCACTGGGGCTCTTTGGAGTGGCTCTACGACATGGGAAAGGGATGCATATTAACACCACCACAGAGTTCCCCAACCTAATATTTTCAACTCATTGTATTGGAAGAAATTATGAAGGAGGAAGAATAAGTTAGGGAAGATCAGGGTTAGCATTGTTCTAAAAAATTCTGAGTATCTTACTGATATAACCTGAGTACTGATAGCGTCTTTGTAATGCAAACCCTAGGTAAATTACATTGTTCATACTTTAAAGGTGTGAAGATAAGGTAGAGGTGGTTCCCATAAGGGTCAGAGTAAACTCATTAAACTCACTCTGCTCCTCTGTGTAAGTAAGATCATTTGATAGGGTTCTGAAATCTAGGCTCTGAGTGCTGTTGATTCTCTACTGCTGAACAGTAGTGTCACGGAATGTTAATTATTGTGACAGTTTTTCTTGAGTGGGAGTATATTAATACATGGATAGCTGTATATGTTTAAAATTATCCATTTTAATGAATACTATTTGGCTGTTTAAGTTTCTTGGCTAATTTGAGACAGAAAAAGTAACCATCTAATTTACCTGTCTAGAGCCTGCTAGCATGCAACTTGGTAGTAATTTTCTGGATTTGTTGGGGTGACAATAGGTTAAGGCATAGGAAAAAGGTTGTTCAATGCAATTAATTTGGTGAAACAACATATGGACATTAGCTCTTCTCTAATCTATCAAATGGAATTACAGAAGTGTATATCAGTACCTTTTGTTTCCAAGTGACAAAAAATTCAACTCTGATTTCTTTAGAAGACAGTTGTCACATATGACTGAAAAGTAACTGACTTCAGGCACAGCCGAATCTAGGTATTTAAACGATGGAACCAGGAATCTGTCTCTGCCTTGGCTCTGAGTTCTTCCATGTTTACTTTACTCAGGCAGCCTTTTTCTTTAGAGTTGTAAGAATGCTGTCTGTACTCCCCAACCTTTGTTACTGTCTTTGTCTCTCAGGGTGAAGATTTATCTCCTAATAGTGTCAGTGAGTCTGACACTGACTTACTCTGGCTGGCTTGGGTGAGGTTAGGCCACTCAGAAGTGAGTTGCTGTGGCCGGGAATTGTATGCTTGTTGCTCAGACCTGGGTCCTGGGGTGGGGAGAGGGTCCGCCTCGTGGATGCACTCGTAAGTGTAGAGATGGTTCTCCACAGGAAACAAGAAGGCTGTGATCAGAAAGAGACGCTGGGGTAGCGAGTGTGTGTCATTTAGATGGCTGCCACAGTGGTAGTAATTTGAACCTTTATAGGTTTCTGAAATTGTATTCATTTAGTTCTCATTTCTTACAAATATAAAAATGAAGTTGGATTTTTTTTTATATTATAAAGTTGAGTGTATTTTTAGAGTACTACAGTGGCCAGATAATTAGATGGATTGTGGAAGTTTTAACGACCATGATATGTACTTATAAACATTGTTTCAGGATGAAAAATGGAAATGAATATTTAAAATGATAAAGGTGTAAACCAGTTGATGATGGTGTATTGATAAATAAACACATATTTCTATTTATACTTTGGTTTGAGAGGTAATATTTCATCAGAGTATGGACTCTGCTCAAGAGAAAATTCAGAATCCAGAAGTCCTCATTTAATCTGCTGAAGGGAATACGCATGTAGACTCGTCATGCTCATGTGCATTGCTCATTAAGACCATTGTTTCTTTTTCTTTTTTTTTTTTTTTAATATGCGGGTACCGGGAGTTGAACTCAGGACCTCGCGCTTGCCAGGCAGGTGCTTATGCCGCTGAACTATCTCACCGGCCCCATTATTTCTATTAGAAATGTCTTTTTGGTCTCCTGCAGGGAGGCACAGTGGGATGCTTCCCAGACTGAAAATAAAAAGGCACATCCACAAATTGCCTTTAGGTAGATAATGAACCAGTTAATTTACCTTAGGACTATTTCATATGCTAGTGTGATTTCTGCCTCTTCTGAGATACAGTGCATTTACTTTCTGTACTATTAATATAACAATTTGTGTTTTTCTTTTAACTAGTTTATTATTTTTTTAAAATGAGAGCATGATAGCTAAGAAATGGGCTTGAAAATAACAAAGGCTGGGTATGAGGTCGTATTATTTACTTGTTGTGTTATCTTGGGGATCTCTTATCCTCTTAAAACTGTTTCCCTATGTGTAATATAGAGTGGTATAAAGGAAGTGATATAATAAATGGAAGATATTTAACATGATGCATGCTATATTGTACAGTTCAAAACTGTTAATTACTGCATGTTACTTTTTTATTGATAGCATTTTCCCTGTTGTTTGTTATCATCTCATCCACAAATTCTTGAGGACAGGAACTTCACTGTCTAAATATTTTGTGATCTTTCAACCAATGCCGTAGTATATTTGAGTATGCTAAAAGCTTATAAATACAGTCAGCCCTTTGTATCCATGAATTCTCTAACTAGGGACTTAACCAACTATGATTGAAAATATTTGAAGGCCTGCAATTGTTGCATCTTTACTAAACATGTACAGACTTTTTCCTTGTAATTATTTCCTAAACAATGCAGTATAACAACCTTCCATATTGTATTCAATATTGAAAGTACTCTAGAGGTGACTTGATGTACACAGGAGGCGGCAACAGGTTATATGCACATTCTGTGCCACTTTACACAAGGGGCTTAAGCATCTGCAGGGGTTGGGATTGATAGGGGGGCCGGGGCAGGTTGGACCCATCTCCCAGCGACACCAAGAGGGTCTGTGTTCATTATGTTCCCAAATAGCAGGTCTTAGATTTTCCATTTTGTTCTAGCATGTCATTTTCTAAGACACACTTGCAAAGAGACAGGGAAAAGAAACAGAGAAAGATCTTTCCTGAGGAACTGGGCCAGGATATATATTGTTCATTTTCTCCTTCATGCATTCTCTTACTTGGTTTTCCATTCATCCTCTTTTTGTGTGACTTTGTGGGTACCAGGAAGGGTTTAGCTAAAGGATGAACCAGATGGTTCACTTAGTAGAGGTGTGAAAGACAAAGTAGAGCAACAAGGAAAATATGGAGCAGGGATGGTCCATGTCCTAGTGGACTGCTTGTGGTGGTCCCTCGGGGTCCCTTGGGGGAGGCTGTGTCTAGCAGAGGAAAAGGGCTTATCCAAGGTGTTCATTCTTTTATTTGATGCTTACTCAACCTTGAATGCCCTTGTATTTTGCTCATGCATGACTAATGCCAAGATATATAAAGGGGTAGGGTAGATTAAGGACAGTTTTTGAAATGAGATATTTTCTGTTTCAGAGTTCTTAATGCAAATGGTATGTGTGTATGTATTTGAAGATTTCCAAGGTTTGTTCACTCATATCTAATTCATTGAGTCAGTATTTAAAGTATTATATTATGGGCATGGTTCTGTGTTGGTCTTTGAGGAGGACACAGAAAACAGAGCCTGCCTTCCAGTTTGGTGGTCTAGCTGGGGAGAGAAGTTACCTGTACAAAACTAGGTAATATTGAGCATGTTTTGTACGTACCTAAACAGGTCATTCAGGCACAGAGCTTTACTATGGTTTGAGTAAGGAACAGCCCCTTGGTTTTGTGAATGGTTAGTATGGGATATTGGAAAAGATGCAGTTCAAGCCTGGGAAATCGAGTCAGAGAGGAAAGAGTATTCCAAAGAGGAAGAATGAGAAAAACATTAGAAAATGGGCAGCTTCGCTGTTCTGTGGTCACAAGACAGTCCTGGTTTCCTGTGGGAGACAGGTTGGACACACAGGTTGGGGTCAGCGTGACACGAAAGAGCCTTGAGCAGGGACCGTGTTGTGGTTGGTCTTGTCTCCCGTACACCCCTGATAGAGGTGTGGCGCTGCGCAGAGGAGCCCTGGGCTCGGCAGGGCCGGGGCGAGTGTGATGACGTGTGAGTGAAGTGTGCAGGCGCAGCTGGGGAGTGGGGATGATGGCATTCCCACGCACGTTGCCTGGCTTCTCATCACAGTGGGTCTGGGAGCGAGCGCTGGGCTCTCACTGACAGGGCAGCAACCTGTCACCTGCAGGTGGGTGCTGGGCGGGGATAACTCCACTGCAGTGGGGGCTGCGGAAGTCCTGCCGCGGACGCATTCTCACGGAGGAGACGGAGGCGGGCTGGAGACGTAGCTTCGCTGCGACCCATGGGCTTGCCGACAAGATGCTCAGATTAATCTGCCAGTTCTTCTCTTCCCTGTGACCCTCCTTGCTTTTTCCTTTAGGTTCTCTGTAGGATGAAGATAGCTTAGAATCACAGTCTGTTCCTGTGTGATGTGTGCTGGTTTTAAAGTGTTGCTCAAGAGGCTTTATTGTTTGCCCTTGCTCTCTAGGGTCTGTTTCCATGAACGTGGCCCCTCATGGAAGCCACACAGTTCATCAAAGTAAAACAGACACAACTTTCGGTGCTTGTCTTTCCTACCTTGTAAATTTTCAGTATATGGCAGCTCTCAAGGTCAGTCATATCTGTGAGAATTTTCTTGCTTAGAACCTAAGCAAGTTTTGCAGGCAGGGAATTTGAAACTCGGGGATCTTGATCAGTGTGTCTTCGGTCACACAGCTAGTGAGGAACAGAGTCCAGGATTGATGCAGGCAGCCTGGCTCCAGTCATCTCAGCGCAGTGTCTTTTGTAGTCAGTCCATTTTCCCGTACGATCACTGGTTATGGGGACCAGTGAATTCCTGATGTGGTTCACTATGGGGACCCTTACTCTCTGTGTGTCTCCGTAATGACAGTGATGTTTTGCATTTGGGAAGGGTATCTGCTGTCCCCAGAGGATGCCCGTTCCACAGATATGATTGTTCTGGCCTCTTCCAATTTCTGAGAAATGGCAGGGAAGCATTTGGCTTATGACATGCAAGTTTGGAATTTACTCCCCTAAATATTGCTATACTGGCTGCTTATGGGCTTGTATTTAATAAATCAGGTAACTGAGGAGGAGTGTTAGGCATAGCACCTGGAGAGGTAATGTTCCGTTCTCCCAGTGTTCCATTTCACAGGCGCTGCTGAGAGGAGCTGTCTGATAAAGACGATGGTGTTTTTCCTAATAAATGGAGAATGCCGGAGGGCTCCCTGGGCAGAGATGAGCAGGGAACCACACTGTCAGTGCATGACATTTTTTTCAGTTGGAGAAACATTTATTCTTCTCCTTTACAGGTGGGGACCAGCCTATATTACAACTTTAAAGATGTTCAGAAGGTTGGTTGTCTAACCTGAGACTTCCCTCTTCTGAAAGCCATGGTTACCTTAAGAGTCTTTGACTTGAATGCTGTGAAAAGTGAATGAAATCTGTGGTCGTTGCTTCCAGAGCCACTAGGATGAAGTGACTCAGCTTGTAGTCATGTGGTCAGAAGTGTCGCTGACACTGCAAATTTTGCTCAACATTTCTTCACTTTCATGCCCTCTCTGATCCCTTAAAATAATTACATGTTCAGTTTCCTGATTGGAAAGGCACCACAGATGTTTTTATACAAAAGCCCTCAACTTGAATTTATATTTTGCCCAGTGACATTAGGAAATTTAAAATCACTTTCTAATTACAGACATAGAACACGTTCACTGTGTCAGTGTAGTCGGTTGCCTTCACGTTCTGCGAGTACTTCTGTGTAGTTAGCAAATATTTTTTCTTAGTTTATGTACTAATTTGTTGATTCATCTAACTAATTAATTGCTTAGTTAATGTTTATTTCCTCTACTTGAATGATTAAAACAGGGACCTTTATGTCACATTGTTCTACTTTGTCTTCCAGGTCTGAGGCAAAGCTTACTTTAGAACATAGACCCTGCTCAGTAAGTGTTTGTCGAATGAATATGTGAACAGATGGAACGTACTTTGAGTTTATAAAAAAGTAAATGGAGGAAAATACAAGCTGTAAAGATGAATTTTATAACATGTAAAATACACTTGTTTAGTTTAAGTATGCCTTCATATCTAAATATGTGGGCAATTACAGCAGTGCAGGACCATAAAAATGACCATGCACTTTGAACACCACACAAGATGACCCTCATAATCTGTGAGAAAGTTACTGTTGTTTCATAACCTTTAAAATTCTTTTGGAGCATTAAGATCTCTTTTGATGTTAGCTCTAAAAGTACAGGGAAATGAACAAAATAACAAGGTAAAACTAATAATTATTTAGTACGCAATTAATTTAGAACATTAGAAACATCAAGATTTAAGTGGTTTATTTCTTTGGGAAATCTTATCAGTACCAGCAGCCCTAACCTTCCTAGTGCACGACTTAGGAAACGGAGGAAGTGTGCGTTTTCCTTTCCGTGTCTGGACAAGCGGCCAGGCCACATTTGCATGGGCTTGTGGCATTTTAGCCTTTGTGCTTTTTCTTTTTTTTTTTTTTTGTGGGTACCGGGGGGACGACCTCAGGACCTCGCGCGCCAACAGGCACCCGTGCTGCTGAGCGATATCACCGGCCCCTTTTTCGTATGTGGGTTCCGGGAGTCGAACTCGGGCCTTCGCGCTTGCAAGGCAGGCGCTTAAGCCGCTGAGCCGTCTCACCGGCCCCGCCTTTGTGCTTTTTCCATGTCAAGAAATGGTCTCCTAGAGTTCCTTTATGTAAAGTGTTTTTTTGTTGTTGTTTTGCCAGTATCACTTTCTCTAAGACCTTGTCTTTTTTCACCGTGACCACTTTCCTTATGTACGTTGGTAAGTTTGCCTTCACTGTGGTCCAGAGTCTCTTGAATGACAAGTGATAGCATTGCCAACATTCCACTGACTGTGACATCTATAGCTCTGTTCGTGTTCGGTTCAAATTTCTTTTCTGATGTCATCAATTTTTGTCTCTCTGCCACACCTTCCTCTTTGTTGGCCAGTTTCTCTTTTGTTTACCAGTGCCGTGTGGATTTTTCATGGTGAGACAAGAAGACGACACAACTACACACTTTGCTGTTACAGTTTGTGTGTGAGCTGAGCTCCACACGCTCAGTAGCCAATCACTTACAGACAGGAGTCTCATGACCAGTCCACTATCAGGACTCAGGTCAGTCGCGGAGCTGTCTGTGGGCTGAAGAGCAGTGGCCACGCGTGCGCTTGATGTAATTTCGAGTTAGTATACTGTGTCAGCCTGAAGTGCAGCCGTGTGTCGAGGGACAGTGTTATTAATACTGTGACAGCTGAAATACAGTACATGTGTGTTGGGACTGAGCAAAGTGAGGGCCGCCTTGGTGCCAGGCTTTAGTTTATGGATACACATGTGTGTTTTTTTCCCATTTAATTTTATACTGTATGTAAAAAAAAAGGCAATCTTGATTTCATGTCTTATGACCACATCATATGTTATCATATATATGTACCATACTTTATTTAAGTAATCCTCCTTTTGGATATTTGGGAGTTTTCTATTTCTATTGCAAACACTGTTACAATGATCACTGTATAGCAAACTATACAAATGGAATGAATTAATTTTTAGTGGAAGAACTGCAGAGTGTGTTTCCATATATACCTTTCCCAATTTCCTTTAGAGAAGTATTTGCCTTGAGGCCCCCCATCAGCACCCAGCATCACGAGATGCCACTGCATGACTCCTAAACATTGAGAATTATCACTCTGATTTTCTTTGTTGCCATTTAATTTTTTTTTTTTTTATCATTACACGTATGTGGTACATAGTGTTTACAGTCCTGGTGTGGCATTGGCACATATGCATAACACATGTTAATTCCTTTTTCATCCTCTTTCCCTCTCTTCCCTTTCCCCTCCATCTTTTTCATTGTTGACATTTTAATAGGTAAGTATATATATTTTATGTTAAGAATTAATTTTTTTGTGATTAGCCTAAATATTTCTCATGAGTTTACTTGTAGTAAATAAATTTTGATCTACAGAATTATATTATGCTCTGTGTTACATTCACCTATATGTGCCCTTCTTGGTTTTACCCAGGGATTGCAAAAGTATTCATGGGTCTTAGTTTTGTAAAGTGGCTGTCAATTTAATTTCCAAGAGTGTTTCCCTCTGTATTTCACTCTCTCTCTCCCTCTGTCAGGAAAGAGAAAATAACCCAAAACCTGAGCTAAATTCTAGTTAATTTTTCATTACATGATTTTCAGGAGATGGGGTCAAATGGAGCTAGTAGGGCATTCAATTATGTGATTAAGTGTGTTGGAAAGGTTCTTTTCCCCCTCAGGTGTACAATATTTTACTTGGGCTTGTTTTTCAAGTGCACTGAAGTGTGACTAAACGCTTCAGTGTAAAGAAGAGACCCCATCTTGTTAAATATTCCTTCATCAACTTCGTGGTTCTTGAAGTTCTGGCAGTGAGGACCTGCCAGGGCATAGGCTTAAACACTGGACAGAGGGTGGGTGGGAGGCGGGCACCTGAGGAAAACTCAGGATTGGGGTTCCCTGTTGCCCCTCCTACCGGACACAAAGAAGTGATTGGTTCACGCTGATTGCTGTCTGATATTGTGGACAGGTCATTTGTCAGGAGAGGGGAGTAGTGCGAGTAGACCTCGGCTCATCCAAGGGCTCAAGGTTCTTGGTCACACACCACACAGAACTGGGTGCTGTCCTTGTGGAAGGAGCAGGAGAACTGACCTAGAGTTTGGACTAAAGGAATAGAGACAGGCTTCCATGTCCTTTTGGCTATAGGTTGGGTATAAGGAAGGCTCAGCAAGAAAGATGTCCATTGAAAATGTGGACGGGAAGTCCAATAACCTTGGGGAGAGAGGAAGAACCAGGAGTTACACTTTCCTCAGGGTTGTCCAGCCCATGTTTAACCACAGTATTTTCACTTCTGCAGTCTCTCCTGCGGCAGAACGTATCCGCTTCATCTTGGGAGAGGAGGATGACAGCCCAGCACCCCCTCAGCTCTTCACTGAGCTGGATGAGCTTCTGGCCGTGGATGGGCAGGAGATGGAGTGGAAGGAGACAGCAAGGTGAGACATGGCCGGTTGTGTGCAGTGCTGACCCTGGCCCAGAAGAAGGGAGGCGGGTGAGCCCTGCCTGCCTTTCTCCAGCTTCGGCCCTCAGGCAGCTGGTGAGCGTGGTATTGGCAGGGCTGAGGAACGAGCGAGTCTGTTCCCTTTCCCTTTTCCATTGGCAGAGATGCAGGTCATCTCTTACTGCACTCCTGGAGCACAGTTTCCCTGGTCTGTGGTGTTATGAGTTTGACTTTATAAGGAATGAGCGGTAAATCTCAGTTTATATGCTATTTAATAATAACATACTTTATAGAGATAGTAAACTCAAGCACCCAAAGAGGACAGCCAAGAGATATTTTTTCACATATCTACAAGTGCCAATGTATCTTGTCCTGATGCAGGGGTGTTTTTTTTTTAATATGTGGGTACCAGGAGTCAAACTCAGGACCTCGCGCTTGCCAGGCAGGCGCTTATGCCGCTGAGCCATATCACTGGCCCAAGGGGTGTTTTTAAGACAGTGTTGATTGTAAGACACAGTTGGTATAAGTAAAGTAAAAACTTGTTGCTTTCTAAGTATCCAGCTGAAAGCAAGTAGAAGGTTCATCTGATTTGGGAGTTTAGAGTCTTCAGTTTACTTTCATACTATGTCTTCACTTAGTTACATGACATTCAGTTTCTTAGAACTTCAGTTTTATTATCAATAAAGAGTGGATACTAATGTCTACCTCATACAGTATGTTTGTATGCTATTTAAAATATGTAATACAGAAATGTCATATGCAATACATGTATAGTTGTATCATGAATGTTTATATCCATACATGTATAGATATGTATATATAATGCTTTGCAAATTACTGAGCACTGCACAAGCCTGTTAAGTTTTTATGAATTACATGATAGTAGAGCTTTTTCTTATATATATTCATTACATACTTAGACTGAATACTCCTCTGTGACATACACAAAATATGTAATAGCAAGACTGATGTAATACAGTTACTGGTCTCTCATTGTCATTAATACATAGAGATACCAATGTACTTTACTTTTCTAAACAAAATAATTTAAAAATATACCTTTTATAGCCTATACTTTAATTTGAGTCAGTTCAATCCATATAGGGCTTTTTGAGTGAGTAGTATATATGGCAAGCACTGTTTTAGGTACTGAGATTCAGCAGTTAACAAATAAACACATTCATAGATCTCTGTATTTTATTGAAAAGTTGCAAATGAGTTCAGGATAATATCTTAACATCTGAGGAATACCAGTCACTATCCCAGCTTTGAGTTTAAGAAAAATATATAAAAAATAAGTGAATTTCTTCAATAAGTGAATTTCTTCTTCTATGGTAACAGATGCAAAGGGATCTATGTCTGCTCTTCTATTCAAGATAGGTCATGTTGGAGTTAGAAAGAAACTGTTATTTTTATCATTGATAATCAGTAAGAGAAGATAAACTATAAAGAAGCAATTAGCCGGCAGTCTTTTTTTCTAAATGAATACTTTTTTTAAAAGTTAAAGGAAGGACTTTAGTTTCATGCATTATATCATTTATAATCAAGTCACATCAAGTTGATTAGATTTGTTGTAGGTTAGGGCCTCATACTTATAATGATTTATAGATTCACAGATTCTAATTCCCACAATTTTGAGTACTATCAAATGTCTTCAGCTGTTTGGTATTTTTAATACTAGAGAAACTTTGTAAATTAATGCATTTGATGATGGTGGAAAAGCTCTTACTCTTCAAGAATTTCTAGGTAGGGCCGGTGATATAGCTCAGTGGCATAAGTGCCTACTGGCAAGCGCAACGTCCTGAGTTTGACTCCCGGAACCAGCATATATAAAAAAAAAAAAAGAAAAAAAAAAAAAAAAAAGAATTTCTAGGTAGATTGGCCCTGCAGACACTCCTCCTTTAAAAGTTTAATGGAATCTGTGGAGAATTTCTTATCTTTTGTAATTTAACCATGGTCTGAAAAGAAAAAAGGCATTATATTTTATTCCTGGCCTTCATAGTAGTAGTAAGACAAGAGACCCAATTTTAAAGTATTTTATTTGCAATTTGTTGGGTAATTCTCTTTCTAATAGACACCTACACACTCTTCTGCTAATCAACAGTTTTCATCTTCTACTTACAAAGCTCTTGGCAGTGCATTTCTATTCCATCTCTAATACTCTGTCTTGAAGCTCTTTATTCTTTGCTCTTCGGATGTCTTCCTGTGATACAGTAATTGTCTTTTATTCCCTTCTGTGAGAATTAGTCACTTGTGTACCAACAGTCTTCTGTACACTTTTAGTCCATAAAGCATCCTCCAGAGGAAGGTTTCCAAAACAAAATCTTCTACTAGGATCTGTGCTTCATTCTTTTCCTTCTTCCTGGTGGAAAATATGGCGCGAGACCTGTACTGCACACGATCATTTAAGTGTTGGGAGATATCAGTGTGGTCCTGGTTTTGTGGCTCACTAGTTGTTTAAATGTGACCACATCATATAGTCTTCTTAAGCCTGAGTTTCCTGTTCTGTCAAATGGTTTGTATCCTCTCCAACCCCGTCTAACAGTTTATTCCTGTGTGTATACTGGCATCGTCACTGTGACGCTAACAGCTGCTTGGATTCTTATTTTCATCAGAAATTCAGTGAGTAGTTAGAGTAGAATGCAGGGGTGGTTTCCTGCTCTCTACTTCAGTCACATATAGACCACACTTTGTTTTCCTTAACTCCTGGTCTCAGAAGGGTGATGTGATTAGTAGTTTATTGTATAAGTAACCCAGTGTTAGCGAGATGGGCATATTTCCATCTAAGATTCTTAAAGATTATGATGTCCATGAATTCTTTACCATCTTTAAAAGACTATTTTTTAGGGAGGGGAAACACATGTGCCGTTTTGGTGATATACTCAGCCCCAAGAGACTGTACTGCTGCCAAGGGGCTGGGAAGGGTACTGTATGCCAGGAGGAAGCTGTCCAGAAAGAAAAAGTACTTACAAATAGTCTACACTTTATAATTTCTCTTGTATAGGACTTGCTGCAATTACTGTTTATTAATTGTGTTCACGATAGTACTGTTTTCATTTGGTTTTCTTCATTTCACTAATTCACGTAAAGTCAAGGACTCTATGCTTGTTTTTTCACTTTGGTGTTCCCAGTGCCATGCAGGGTCTGGCTCCTTAGGGGTTCGCAGTAAGCATTTGCTAGATGTATGATTACTTGAGAACTGATTGCCTTAGAAATAACCGTTCCAAATATAATAGTTTCTTAGAAATATTAATTAGCCAAAGTCAAAATTCTATTATAATTCAGGTCTTTCTGACTGATGGATAGCTGTGGAATGAGAGACCCAAGGTGCCTGGGACATCACTGATAAAATGTAGAGAGGGCCTGTGTTTAAAGTTGCAAACTAGGGCCGGTGAGATAGCTTAGCGGCGTAAGCGCCTGCCTGGCAAGCGCGAGGTCCTGAGTTCGACTCCCGGAACCCACATAAAGGAAAAAAGGGGCCGGTGATGTAGCTCAGCAGCACAAGCGCTTGCTGGCAAGCGTGAGGTCCTGAGGTCGACTCCTGGTACCCACATAAAAAAAAATAAATAAACAAAATAAAGTTGCAAACTATTTCATCATTGTGCCAATGATACCTGCGTTTATATCTCTAAACTTCTTTCCTTATTTAATTGAATTAAATACTTAGAGAAGTATTAGGAGTCTCAAAATTAACATGTCTAGATCTGCTCTTCCTACAGATTTTCCTATCTAAGTAAACAATTCTAATCTTCTAGTATGGGTTCCAGAACATGTCTTCCTTGACTCCTGTCTTTTGCTGCACCTGCTGTCTGACCAACTGGAAAATTCTGTTTCACCCTCACAGATCGTCAGGTATTCAAGTATCTCAGCATATATCAGAGTCAGTACTGTCATGGCTCCCATCATCTCTCATCTGAGGTCATTTCTTTGGTCTCCCTTCGATAGGCCTACGTCCTGAATAAAGTGATGTCTTTGACCTTCTCTCCTGTTGCTCAATGGTCTTGGGCTCCCCTGGGCAGTCATGCTACCCTGTCAGGGCCTTTGTACTTGTGTTCCTCTGTGTGGCTCCTTTCCTCACTTTCTTCAGGTCTTTATTCAAATATTCCTTTCTCAGTGGCTGCCCTATCTATGACTGAAACCTTCCTCCCACACTTGCCACTCCTCATCCCATATCACTTTTGTCCTTAGCTCTTATCACCATTTTGCATATTGTATATCTTGTTATTATTTCCTCTTAATAGAATGGAAGCTCTGTGAAGCCAGGAATTTTCAGTTGTGTTTGTTCACCACTCAGTTCCTAGTGCATGGAACTACTTGGCATGGAGTTAATGCTCAAGAAATAGGGATTAATTGAAGAATTGAATGGAGAAGGAAAATGTTGATTCTTAGTTTATAGCTCCATCTAAATTCTGTGAAGTTTGGTGATTATGCTTCCATAAATGTTCATATTTTCAACAATCTTGTGACATACTCTGCTTCAGAATATTTGTACAGTAATTTCTGACTTCCATTTTGAGGTCTAGTTTCCAGACATGAAGAGTTTTATTTTTCCTACCTATTAAAAGCTTTAAACCTACCACTGGTAATGGTTAGTGCTTAGAAGGGATTCATTTTGTATATGAAGATGTGGCATGAATCTATTTCTGGCTAATTTATAAATTCTAGCATTACTTGCTTTTTGTGAAAACCCAGTTGACAAACATCTTTTAGGGGGAGATGTGCTGGGGATTGAACCCAGGACCTCATGCTGGTAGGCAGTTGTCCTTCCACAGGTGTACATTCCCAGCTGGCTGATTATTTTATTCCAAAGATACATAACCTGCTCCAGCTCGACATAGTTTCTAGTGTGTGTACACCACAGCACCACTTGTTTCCCTTTAAGGTTCTGCACTTTCCAGTGAGCCAGTGATTTGATTTGACCAAGAATATTCTGCACTGTGCTTTAGCACTATTGTGGTTTCTGTCCTACTTCAGGAATTTTTTTTTTTTTTTGGTGGGTACTGGGGCGGGGGTCGACCTCAGGACCTCGCACGCCAACAGGCACCCATGCCGCTGAGCGATATCACCGGCCCCTTTTTCGTATGTGGGATCCGGGAGTCGAACTCGGGCCCTCGTGCTTGCAAGGCAGGCGCTTATGCCGCTGAGCCATCTCACCGGCCCCTACTTCAGGAATTATAGGTTGGCTCTTCACCTCAAATGACAAGGAGAATTTTTTCAGTCATAGGGGAGACATCCACTTTAAGTCTTGGGAAGCACAGTTGTTATGTACACTATGAATCAGAGAAGTCTTTGCTAAGTTTGCCACCCTCCTTTTTATATCCTTTTACTGTTCTTCTCTTTCCTATGAGTTAGATCTTTGAATTGTCAGTGGCTCTTCCAAAATACAGCACAAGTTGAAGACTGCACAGGGTAGACTTACCAGACCTGAGAAGTGTCCGACCAATGGGACAGGGGTAGCTTGTTTTAATGGTACAGTGCATCTGAATGTGTAGTCATGAGAAAAGGTGACCTCCAGTAAGACAGTGTTAATGGAGACGGAGCCCTGTGGAACTGCTGAGGAAGTCTGAGCTTCTCCTTAAGAACTGACATCAGCTGGCGGCTCATGAAGCAGACAGGTGAAAGAACCATTTGTGGTCCGGCTTTGGCACTGGCCTAACGTCAGGAGGAGAGGACCTTTTCCTTCTCCATGTTCCTTATTTCTTCAAGTAAAGAATATTGCTGCAATAGGATTATGAGCTTTAGGTTTTTCTGCAGTGAATTTTCAGTTAAAATTGCTGTTAAATTGAGTATAAGTTAAAGATCACTCACCCATTGCAATTCAAACCATGCTGCCAAACCTGGGTGAAATGGAAAGCTGTCACAGGTTTCAAAAAGCACAAGCCAACAGAGGAAAAGGGTACTGATGTTTCATGCTCAAAGGGACAGCACAAATGGACAGCTGTTTGTGTTTCTGTTGAGACAAACGACCTGATTCACCTCTGGAGAACCTAACTTAAGGTTCTCCAAAACACCAGCACATCCACTAACACTGCACACTTTGAGAGAGACCATTCTCTTCCCAGTCGAATTGACTTCTCTGTCTCCTCTACTGGATTATTTTGGGAAACTCCATTTCAGAACACACTTTTTTTTTTTTCTGAAAGGAAAAGTCTCAAGGAATCTAATCATCCATGTAATTACATGTAGTTATATCTAGTAATTACATGCAGTTACATTCACGGTTGTTCTAGGAATTTAAGAATTCTCCTTAAAAACATCATTTATCCCAGGTACGTACTAGCATTTGCTTTTTGTGTGTGTGGTGAGGCCTTATTAATTACAAGAAATGTGTTACATTTCAATAGTTTTACATAGTTGGATTGTATTCTAGTGCAAAGGTCATGTCTATTTTCCATTGTAAAACCAGCAGACTTTTAAGTCAGATTTTGTCTTTTCTTAATCATATTTAATCATATGATTGGAAAGTTGCAAAATTCAGTGATTCCCAGTGGTCCTTCTGTTTCTTCAACAAACAGTGAAATGCTTCTTGGTTGGCAGGCACTCAGTGTGTTAAACTGCAGTGTACTTTATCATTATTCTTCTAAGACCTTGGAATAAATAAACCACCTAATAAACTCCTCCTCCAAGGGTGCAACAGTTTTGTAATTGCAAGCATTCAAAAAGCCAACTTTTGAAATTAATTTTCCTGAAATATGTCAAGTATCAAAATGAGGAAAAGTCAGAAATGTATTGCAAATACATGCTTATTCATAGTTATTATGAAGGGTAGATAGTGACATTTAGTGTACTAAAACTGAAGTAAATGTGCCTGTATGTTAAAATAAACATAATTACATGGTTCTAAAGCACCTTTACAGATTCATTGGCCCTTAGATAGGCTGAACTTTTGGTACCTTTGCCTTAGCCTTCTCTTTAATGGGTTTTGATTTGAATTGAGTAGTATTTAGTTGTTTTTTTTTTTTTTTTTCAAGTTTGTCCTTGATATGTGAGAAGGATAGACATTGCATGTACATTTTCTGGATTACACCATTAGCAGATAATCTTTTTAAATGGGTGAGCCGTTATCTTATGTCTGAGTGCTTATGCTGGGGGTATAACCCTTCCTTGAACAATTACAGCATTACATTGCGAAGGAATTTAATAGGCGTTATCCCAGAGTTCTCACTGTGATGTTAGCTGTGCTGTAATATGACATCATCAAAGCATTCAATACCTAGTGAAGTCAAAGTGGAATAGATACTGAACTGAGCTATCAGATAATACTCTTTAGGAAGACAGCTTCTAAGTAACTGACTAGCTTCGAGACTTTACATACGGTTAATTCTTAGCCTAAAGGGTTAGTGTTCTGTAGGGGGATGAATTCAACCCAACTGGGATTTACGACTTTTAAATGTACCTTCAAAATGTGTTTTGGGGCTGGTGATATAGCTCAGCGGCATAAGCGCCTGCCTGGCAAGCACAAGGTACTGAGTTCGACTCCCAGTACCTGCATATATAAAAAAAAATGTGTTTAAAGTCATATTTTGAGTCTAGTCAGTTTGCCTACAATATAAACTATGGAGTGGAATAAATAAAAGATAGGCCACAAAGGAATGAAGTGATTTTTGTTTCTTTTATTTTTTATGAAAACTTTATGGTACTTACATTGTTTGGATGGTTGGATTGTCTGAGTCTATTTGGGCTGTAGTATCAGAATATCATAGGTTGGTAAATTTTTGTTGTAGGTAACAGAAATTTGCTTCTCACAATTCTGGAGTTGGGAAGCCCAAGATCAAGGCAACAGAAATTTGGTATCTCCTGAGGGCCCACTTCTCAGAGATGGCGCCTCCTATGGTGTGTTTCTACGGTGGAAAGGGCAGTCTATCTGTTGGGGCCTCTTTGGTAAGGGCACTAATGCCAATCATGAGGGCTCCACCCTCACGGTCAAATCTCCTTCCAAAGCTCCCTCCTTGTGGTAACATCACTTTAGGGAGGTTAAGATTTCAACATATACATTTCAGGGGATGCAAATACTGAGAACATAGCAAGGATAGCGGCAGAAAATTGTACATATTGTGTACAAGTGATACTTAGTTTTCTAAGGAATAGGCTTAGTAGTACATATTAATGACAGCCAATAAAGAGGGGGGCTTATTTAGGAAGATAACAGGGAAATGAAGGCGGTATAAAATATTACATTTTAAAGAATTTCTAGTTGACCCTTGTCATTCATCTTAGGCTTAAATTCTGTGACCAAAGATTCTATATAATAAGAATACTCTTAGAAATAAAAAACGAGGAGTCACTGAAATCTTTATAGATGACATAATTCCGTGTAATCCTGACTGGATTTTAAACACTGTGGAATCTTCTGCTTCTGGAATCTGATGTTGAGGACTAAGTTACAACATCACATACGGTAGATGTAAAATGGTTCACATAACAATCTCCAGAAGATGTGGGAGATTTTGTGAGGGATTCTGTGAGTAAGCAGGATAATACGATCTACTTGAAGTTAACCAATGTAGTACACTCTATAAAATGATTATTCTCAAAGTAACCCCATTCACCTCAGTTACTTATTATTATTTTAGTTTTCCATAGAATTCTGTAAGTGTATGCTGTGAAGTTGCCATTTTTTCTCCCAGCTCCTTCTATTTCTCTGGTGCTAATTCCAACCCAAATGGAGAAACACTAATTTAATCATGTGTGTGTGTGTGCACACACACAAGATGAGAGATCTTTCTTTGTCTTTTGGAATGTACTTCAACCACATTCATAGAAATAAACTAGGTTCAGTTGTGAAGTTTTAGAACCTCTGGTGATGGTGTTGACTTTTTAACTTTTGAGATAAAAATGTAAAACTCTCCACTGCTTACACTGTTTTGGGGGGGACTCAGGAGAAAAGGGGGGTCTTACAGTCAGTTGAGGTTGGGATGACGTACCATGAATGTGGAGTGGGCCAGCTGGGAGAGGCTTCCTGAGGCAGCATGGAGGCAGGGTCCTAGGGCTGGCAGAACACTCGTGAGTCGGGACTGTTGGTTAGGTTCTCATTTCCTTCCGCACTGGCTGGTCTCTTGATCTGTTTCCATGCCTGCTTCTCCTAATGTGCTTCTCCCCCTCCTCAGGGCTGGGTGAGAGTTGTATAAATAACACCTTATGCAGAGCTTTCTCTGATCTCTGCCCTTTGTTCTCAGCTTTGGTGAGTGTTTAGTTTTTTCTGGACAAATATTTTCAATCATTAAACCTTTTTTTTTTTTTTGGTACTGGGAATTGAACTCAGGACCTCATGCTTGCCAGGCAGGTGCTGCGCCACTGAGCCATATCCCTGGCCCTCTATCATTAAACCTTGGGTAGAAAATGTAGAGAAAACAAATTTTAACCCCCTCTTGATCTCTTCTAATATCTTTCAGAAGATTCGGAGAGAGAAGAATGAAGCGCTCTTGTTTGTTTTCCTGTACAGTGTAGAGTCTGTGTATCATACAATACATGGGGTGTAAAGGCTGTCACGTGTGTTTTGTTTTTATCAAACTTTTTTTTCTATATATTGCTGGGTTACCAAAATATCTAGGAATCTTAGGAAGTAGCAGCTATGAAGAAGGCTGTTTGTTCCATCGCTAAAGTTAATACAAATTCTATTGTTGTCAGAACAGATCTGTTGTTCACTGAGCTGGTGGGATTTTTAATCATGTCTGGAGCTGGACTTGAAGGGTAAAGCTTCTGTTAGAATGTCAGTGAGAAGAACCCATGTGTCAGACAAGAAATATATTTTAACACAGATGCATTATAACATGGTTACCTCCTTTAAACATCAACAAAGGGAGATTTTACATTGATTTTACCACTTCATATATCATGGTTTACAAATATTTGAAATAAGTACTGTTTCATCACGGATATCTCACCTTATATAAATCCACCCTGTGAAATCATCACAGAATCCTCACAGTGATGGCTATTTTTACACATTGTAGGCTCCATCCCCATGGAGAAGTTTGATTTGAACATTTTTTCTACCTTACGTTAAAAACTCAATTCAGGGGCGGCGTGGGGCCGCGGGGCCGCGGGCGGCGCCCGGCCCGCCGTCCGCGCCATGGCCAAGGTCCAGGTGAACAATGTGGTGGTGCTGGACAACCCGTCCCCCTTCTACAACCCGTTCCAGTTCGAGATCACCTTCGAGTGCATCGAGGACCTGAGCGAAGACTTGGAGTGGAAAATTATCTATGTGGGCTCTGCAGAAAGTGAAGAATATGATCAAGTTTTAGACTCTGTTTTAGTGGGCCCTGTTCCTGCAGGAAGGCATATGTTTGTATTTCAGGCTGATGCACCCAACCCAGGACTCATTCCAGATGCAGATGCAGTTGGCGTCACCGTTGTGCTAATTACTTGCACCTATCGAGGTCAAGAATTTATTAGAGTTGGCTATTATGTAAATAATGAATATACCGAAACAGAATTAAGGGAAAATCCACCAGTAAAACCAGACTTTTCTAAGCTTCAAAGGAACATTTTGGCATCTAATCCCAGGGTTACAAGATTCCACATTAACTGGGAAGATAACACAGAAAAACTGGAAGATGCAGAGTGCAGTAATCCAAATCTACAGTCACTTCTGTCAACAGATGCTTTACCTTCAGCGTCAAAGGGGTGGTCCACATCAGAAAACTCACTGAATGTCATGTTAGAATCCCACATGGACTGCATGTGACCACCTGCCATCCCTTTAGTACAAATTAAGCTATTAAAAACAGAACTATTTCCCTGAAATTCCATAAGTACACAGTCAAGACACAATGTGAAGAATTTCATCCTGTAGAAAGTTTGTAAGAAAACCATTATTTGAGCAAATTGTGGAATATAAATACAACTATTTTTAAGTAAAAAAAAAAAAAAAAAAAAAAAAAAACTCAATTCAGTAACCATTCTTAGGGATTACATGGTTACTTTTAGGCACATATAAAAACAAAGATGCTTTATCTCGTGTTCAGTTTTTCTCTCTAACTCAGGAAGTGGTCTAGTGCCTCTTTTTGGGTATATTCCTGAAATAATGTAATTATTGATACAGTAAGCTACTAAGACTTTATGAAAGGAGGTATTTCGGAGTTCTGTAAGAGTGAAGATGGAAGTATGGACATTGCTATTTCTAGAGGAGGTTGGGACACTTGTAATTGCCATTTGCTAATTTCATCTTCTAGGTGGATTAAGTTTGAAGAGAAAGTAGAACAAGGTGGGGAGAGATGGAGCAAGCCCCATGTGGCCACTCTGTCCCTACACAGCTTATTTGAGCTAAGGACATGTATGGAGAAGGGATCCATCATGCTTGACCGCGAGGCCTCCTCTCTCCCACAGTTGGTGGGTAAGTACGCTATTCTGGATTCCTGTTGCTTTTTTGGTTTTATGAATCCATGAGTCTTTATCAATGCAGATGTCTACTACTATGAACACATTTAAATATTTTATAACATGTATTCTTTCATTTTTGTTTGTGAAACTAGTGTGGTTTATTGCAGAAAATTTGGAAAATTCAGACAAATATTAAGAAAATATAAAGTATCATCCATAATGCTTATCTCTGGTCATAGCCATTAGTAACATTTTGGAATATTTCCTTCCCAGTTTATTTCCCCGTATTTCATGCTTTTCAGTTTTAGTATTTCAGTGAAAGTCATATTTATAGGCACAGATCTGTATTCATTTCCTTGACTTGTTAGCATAAGGTTAATACTTTGCATAGGCTTTCTCCCCTGCCCAGCCTGGTTCTATTGGACTAGAAGGCTGGATGCTAGATTTCTAGCACTCCTTCGCACTTCAGGCATCGCATGTGCCTACTTCGGTTTCATCATTTGTAGAGTTTACAGCTACTGTAAGAAGGGACACAGTGGGTGGGGGTGGGGTGGGGAGGGTCTGACGGTTTTTCAGCTCTGTGTGGGGAACGGTTGTATTGGGACGGGGAAGCAGAAGAATCTTATGGGTTAGTGACTGAGTCAGGGCACGTTTGTGCTGAGTCTTATTTGTGGAATTTTTGTGCCTGAAATTCTACCATGTAGACATTCATTTCTCCCAGAGCGACAGGATTTGTTGTCTACACAAATACACATACTCTGGAGGGGGTCATGTTTCGAGTCTATGAGATATAGAGAGGTATCACAGAAACAATACTGGATTCAAAGTTTGGGGCTTTAATCAAAGTTTCCCTGTGGTAGCATGGATGAGCACAGGCAAAACAAGTTATTTAACTCTTTGGAGGCTGATTTTCTCATCTGTGAAAGCAACGTGAAGGGAGACCTTTCAGAGTTGTTATGAGAATTAAACTAGATCATCAGTTGTAGTTGTAATTTTATCCCAGTATACTTAGCTTATCCAGCTCTTCTAGTGTTGGATAACTAGAGGGCTGGAGGAGCCTGATGGAGTCAGGGAGAGAGATGCTCAGAGACCTCGAGAGCGGGAGAGAAGGTTCCAGAGGCTGTGGTAGGCAGAGCTGGAAACAGCTGGACAGCTTCTTTGCTGTTCTTGGAGATGATCAACAAGGGCACTGAAAGTTAAAGTTGAATTAAATCCTTGGGCTTTCTTGTAAAACTGTCTCTATGATCTTCAGCACCGGGAAGAGCCACTTTAAGGCACTTCTGGTCTTCAGTAACTAACTGGTCCTTTACACGTGGTAGAGACAGAGTCTTTAGCCAATGGACACAGAAGTTCTGGTATTTGCAAAATTTAAGAAAGGTCAATCAAGGATTTGATGTCCTTGCTTTAAATTTCCATTACTTTTTATCACCAGTTGTGAACTTTTTCTCTAACCTCCATGCATTTGCTTTAAAAATTGTCATTACATGTTAAAATTAGACAACACTCGGTCACTTTGAGGTATCATCACTCACTAATATGTTGCTCTACAAGCCCTGGGGCAAGTGGGCTGAGAGCCAGCGTTGTCATTCCAGAGCTGATAATACCGAAAAATAGTTCAGAGGCAAACCACACATCACGAGCAAAACAAAGGGAGGGGAAAATGCTAGTTTTGCAGGCATGGGGAGAAGAGTGTGATTGAGAGCACAACTGGCTAACAAGAAATACAAATCCTCTGAAAGAATCAAAACCTTACCAAGGCTGAAACATGAAGAACAAAAAGGCCTGACTTCATTTTAAATGACACTGTAATTTAAAGAGTTACAGACATTTAGTTATTAAGAAAATCCTTTTCTAGCAGAAGATGAAATGGAGTTGCTTTGTTTTACATCATACTGATAATTCTGAGTTGGGGATTACTTACAATTAAGTCTTAAGATACATCTCCCCCAACACCCCAATTGTATTTCAACAAATGAGAAGAAAAAGAAATAATAACACATGTGATTCTATCCAGCAGTAGTATGGTTTCCATCCTTCTTCGTAGTCCCCTGCTACCACTTCTCCTGGGCCCGGCTCTGAGAGGCCTCTTGCCCACAGGCTCCAGGGCATCACCTGGAGACAACGCGGGCCTGAGCAGGGCAGCTGCACGAGCAGATTTCACCCTCACACTTCCACAAAAATTCAGCCTCATTCCGACTCTTCTTGGAGCCTCTCTGTGCTTTTCTTCATGAAGAACTTCTGCCTGCTAATGGGCTAATTTATCTTTAAAGTATTATAAAGGATAAAACATCCTTTTCATGGATTATTTTAATAGGTTTATTACTAGCAGCATCATTGCAGTTCTACTTTTAAAGAACGTCATTCATGCATGAAGCCAAGTACATGGGAATTTCCTTCCCATCCTCGGCTAAACTATTATAAACCATTTCAGATATGTTATTAGGATTGTAAATGGATTTGGAAGTGTAGCTGTATTTTTGGAGCTCATTTTTGTACGTAAAGGCATTCCTGCATGTGCTGTGCATGCCAACAGAATGTGAGTCCTGTTGTGTCTTGCTTTTTACAACTTTTGTATTTTCAAAATGGCATTATCTTTATTGCGTTCTTCCTTAATCATGAAACTAAGATATGTTTGTTTTTAAATAATCCAAAAAAATATAACTCACAAAAATAAAAATAGTAATCTTCCAGAACTATCCTCTATTTTTCTCTATGCAACTCTGTGCACACATATATAACTTATTTCCCAAAGTGGGATCATACTATGTTTCTGCCTATTCTTAAGTTTAAAAACATAATGTCAGTACTTTCTCTGTTATTAAATATAAACATAAACATAATTTTCATCGCTGCAAAATATTAAGTAATCTATTACTGGGCATTTAGGTTGACTTCAAGTTTTATTCTCAGGAAAAGAAAGTGAACATCTTTGATATATTTTTGGGAAATAGTTATTTCCTTATTACAGATTTCTAATGGCATAATATTCAAAAGGTATGAACCTACTAAAGGGTTTTCATGTATATTTGCCAAAGGATCTTCAGGAGCAGTTGTGCTAGTCAATATCATCACCATCAGTTGTATTGGTCAACTTTCCTGTGGCTGGGACACCATCCATACCCAGCATATAGACCTAAAGGAGGAGATTTGTCATTTGTCTCACGGTTTCAGAGGATTCAGTCTATGGTCCACTTGGTCTGAGGCAGAAGCATGGTGGAACAAAGCTGTTCACTTCATGGCACCCGGGAAGCAGAGCAGGGAAACAGCTCCAGAGAGGAAGGGGTCAGGGGCTGACATAGTCCTCAAAGCCAGGCCTCCATGGCCCACCCAGACACAGCCTAAAGTGCTTGTTGCTAACCCCCTTTCAGCTTTTGAGCCATTTAACAGTCCAGCTTACCTGTCACACCAGAGCCTGGAATTGCCTATTGCACACACCCTTTGCACCATGAGGGGTTGTCTTTAATTTTTACTGCTTTGATAGATTAAAAACTATCTTATAATTCATAATATGTACATAAATTGTTTAAACTATCCCTATTAATCTCAAAAGTTGAACATTTATGTATATTTTTTGTCCTTTTGTATTTCTTTGAGTAATGCTTATCTGTGATCTTTGCCAGTTTTCTGTTGCATGGCCATCTTCCTCTTGATTTGCAAAAGCTCTGCAGGTATCAATTCTTTGTCTATAGAACTTAGTTTTTAAATAAAGAAAAACATTGCGTGTTATGGGGAAAGAGCTGCACGATGAGTCAGAAACGTGCTTTTACTAGGGAGTTTTGCCTCTGCCTAGTCTGTGTCTGCGGGCAGGTCACCTCTCTAGACTCTTCTCATCTGGGTAGCAGGAGTTTGAACTTGATGCTCCTTGAGGTTCCTTTCAGCTCTGCTATCATGTAGAGGTAGCACATTTTCTCCCAGTTGCTAGAATCTGTGGGATTTTGAACTGAAGGCTTAATTTCAGTGTAGCTATAAAATGTTACTGCACCCACTTTTCTTTTAAATCTAGATATGCTTAAAGAGATCCCTATAATGTGGGCCATTTTTATGGAAACTTAATGAAGGGCATAAGCCACACAGATGTTTTAACCTGTTCTAACTGGTGATTTCCAGGCATTAGTGACAGAGGATTGGTTGTGCATATGTATGGATTGGTTTGCCATTTTAAGGGAGGGTGAGAACCCTTGCCCCCTCGAGAACATTTAGAGGGAGGACCTGCCAGGAAGGGCAGATAAGAAACATTTTAATCCACAATCCTGGAATTAGAGTAGGAGTTTGATAACACTTGCAGCAGATATGCTGGGGCTGTTTGTTTAATTTTATGCTTCTTGTGTAAAATGGACTTTTCCACATGGAATAGAACTTAAAGGGGAAGTGAGGGGGTGTGTTCTGTAGGTACCTGATTATTTTACTATGGAAGAGGCCTAATTGTAAGTATAGGATCAGTTCTGAGAGTTTTACTGAGTGGTGTTTGTGTAGTTAAAAATATGCAGAGCTAACGGCCATTCTCAAACCAAAGCATTCACAGGAGAAACTTCCTGTCCTGCACAGGCTCCCTAGCAAGTGGTCCAGGGTTGTGATATTTATGGCAGCCATGTCATCATTTGAGGCAACCTGATGTAGCCTGTGTTGGCTTCCGAATATCTAGTTGTATACGGTGCAAGTTGCCAGTTTCTAGCTGTAGGTTGTGAGGCCAGTTCTATGAATACTTCCTGTGATGATGGGACTTGGAGAAGAGCAGTGAAGCCCAAGCAAAACACCTTGAACATGTAAAAAGAAGCAGGAATCCTCAGGATTTGTTGTGACCCATGAATTTTCTTGTCAGGCTTTGCAAAAGAATAGTTTTTGTTCTTTTTTGTAATTTTGTCTTTTTCTCTGAGAAGTTTGCTCAAGAGAAAAATAGAGATGTATGCTAGATGCATCTAGGTTCCAGGAAAGGTAGGCATGGGATCCATCATTCTGGTTTGACACAGGGGGCTAGAGCTGTACTTGAACACAGTGAAGTAGCTTCCTGCCAGTGCATGTCTGGTACAGGCTCTGTGTTGTTTTGCCCTTGGTCTCATTCTGGGTGAAGGAAAATGTCGGCCTGTCCTCTCCGTGCTGCACCAGGCTGCATTTACACTGTACTTCGATGTGCTGGTTTGAGACAGAGGATGTCTTTCTTTCTATTAAGTTAGAAACTTTTTCAGTAAAGTGAACTGTGGAGCCATTTCAGTGAAATATACCCATCTCTTATTTAGTTACAAGTGAACTAAAAAAGAGCTAATAGAAACATTTTTTGCTAAACCTGAGATATGAGACTATCATACAGAAATTCAGTCTGGTTATACTTTACAATGGCCAGTGGAAAAAGACTTTAATTGGCTTTAGTAAGGCTTTAGTTGGATCTAAATAGGAAAAATAAGCCTACCTTCTTAGAAAAGACAAGAGCAAAATTTAGTGATTTAATCTGTCTTTCATTGAACTAGTTGGTGTTCAAATGACCTGATAATTGAAGTAGAGTACTGCTTTACCTTACCTTGTTCTATTATAAAGAAAATGTTACATCAAAGAAGAATTTGGGGAAATAGATTTAAAAAATGAGTACAGTCACTACATTAAGTCTTGCATATTCTCTTCAAGGCTTTCCCTGTCATTAGTATTTTTAATACATAATAGAATTCATGAGATTTTCGAATCTTTTTTAAAATTGAAAGATATAATAATGGTATGCCTCCTAGAAGGTGATTTATGTGAATCCATCATAATTAGGATTGAAAAAATGTAACAAGAAAATTCTACTTCTGCAGGCATAGAGTTAACACTAGAATACTTACCACTCTCATTAATGACAGTGTCCCTGCACCTTGTATTTTATTCTTTATGTTACATGGGGAGTTGGAGATTTGTACCATAATATATTGACATCACATTAATAATGGACATCCATAAAGCTAGAGTAAAAAATTAATGTTGTGGCTTTGTGCCTGAGTTTGATTTTTGGTTTTGTTTTGTTTTGGTTTGGTATCAGAGATGATTGTTGACCATCAGATAGAGACTGGCTTATTAAAAGCTGACCTCAAGGACAAGGTGACCTACACTTTGCTCCGGAAGCACCGGCACCAGACCAAGAAGTCCAACCTCCGGTCCCTGGCTGACATCGGGAAGACGGTCTCCAGTGCAAGTAGGATGTTCACCAACCCCGACAATGGTACTGCAGGGCCAGTTGGCCACTGCTTTCTCTACCTGTCTCAGTGTTCCTGTCTGTTGTCATCTTTGGTTTACCCCCTCCATTTTTCTCCCTTTCTCTCTTTCATATGCTGCAGTATTTCATAGTGACACTCTCGGGCAGGTTCAGTCTCACTGGGAAAGTTCAGGGTTACTGCAGGCTGCCAGTGTGGCAGGGCCGTTCATGCTCCATACACACCTGATCTGATCAGGAAGATTTGGTGATAGCTCTAATGAAACAACTGAACACTGCAGATGAGCCAGAAAAGTTGTAGATTATACAGGACCTCAGGGAATATGTTTTTGATATGATGGTTTGCCAGAATTAGGATATAGTCAGATATCATAATTGTCTTGAAATTTCGTATCACAAAGTGTTTGCTTAATATTGAAGATAGTGGTCAGCCTATAAATTATCATTACATCAAAGTAAGACTTGAGATTGTTTTTACCACTTACAGACCCAATTTGCTCTTTTGACACCTGATAATGAGGGTCAAGTGGGAGAATAATCATTCAGAATGGAATATTAACCCAATCATGGAACAATAGGGAAGGTAGTATGTGCTTTTTACATTTCATTGCATTTTCCATAGTTTCCTGTAAAGTGTTTATCTTTTGTATCCTCTTTGTTTCAGATCAGTTTCATGATGGGATACAGTCTGGGAAGGAAGAGATTGGTTTCCAGAAGTGTGGGAAATGAAGGTGCGGGGCAGAGTTATAAGCCTTGGGATGGTTGAGTTGGGTCAGGACTCCCACCCCAACCTTCTGTTTCAGTAGTAAGAGAAATGAGCGCATGAGGATCCCAATTCACTACTCACCACTGTGCTTTTAGAATAGTATTGTACGTTTTATTATGGAAAGGTGGGTTAAGTGAATTGTGGAAACCCAAACCCAACTCATCCACCCCATTTCTAGAAATGAGGTTTTTCTGACTTAATAGTATTATAGATGTTTGGAAGAGAGCTTACTATGAGAAATTTACTGTTATGTTTTTAAAGCAAAACTGGTTTTAAATAATTTGAATAGAAATGTGCTTTATAAAAACATTCACAAAAGAGAGAATCTAATCCTACTATAATCCTAGATTCTAATCCTGCTACAGTTTGGCGGTCCTACTGTCACCTGGGATACGGTGCTGATAGGAAATGTTTTGGCATTGTGTATCTTGTCTTTACTTAATTATTTTAAGCAACCCATGTATTTGGAATTATAGCAATTAATGTTGACGTTTTCCTTTATATCTTATGTAATAATCCTCTTTCTTTTATAAAATTAAATTCCAAGAGCTGGAGAGTCCTCCTTTTTTTAATCATGGGGTGAGTGGTGGTATAAAGAAGTAAGGAAGTGTGTTGTTTTCAAATGTTGCTATATTTGCAAGTTTACACCATCAGGTCCTTTTAACCAGTGTGGTGCAGTTCATTTTCATGGAGCTGCAGACAGAGTAGAAGTTGGGAGCAGGAGTCCCGAGGCTGGTCTCTCATGCTTTTGGAGAAAGTATATGAATGTGGAATACAGCTGAAGAGTTGATACCACCATTGTCTGGTCTTTCATCCCATCGGTTGACCTCTCTACCTCAGAGGAAGGTTGAAATTGCTTTCACTGTTCACCTTTTCACTTGTGAAATGTTATATATGCTGGGCAGAAATCAAATATGAAGAGTGGGCAGTTCTTTTCTGGCTGTTCAATTGATCACCTTATGCCCGGAAGCATGGGCTGTGATTCGGTCTTTTTAAACATGTTTTTATTAGCCTTTGTGTTACCTAACTCCTTTTAAAATAGCACAGGGAAGATTTGGCTTTGAGAGATCCTATAGCAGTGAATTTCATGTGCCTTGAAGGTATTTTATTATAGATTATCAGATGGCAAGTTTTTGGCTTTCTAAGGTGCTTCTTCTTAACTTGCAAGTTTACACAGTTACTTTTTTATATCTTGGGGTTTAATCACTTAATATCCTTAAGAACTATGAAGTGTTCTTAGAATAATTTTCTAAAACAAAGAATTATATAACTCTTGCTACTATTTTAACAAACCAGAATCTTATGTAGTTAGAGCTAGATTCTAATACTCTCATGTAAAACCTAGATAAATTCAAGCCACCTTGATCTTCTATAATAGGCAAGAAAATAGAGCCAGTGACATTGCCAACTTTAGTTACACCAGCAACAACGTGATGAATAGCAAGATTTATGGAGATCCTTCAGAGTTGGGAATTTTCCCTTTCTCAGTGGTGTGCTGGAACCAGCTTTTATCTACGCAAAGAACCAGTTTTTGTCAAGAATGTTGCAAGCTGGTTGTTAAACACAGCTTCTATTAAAACTTAAATTATATAAATGTATAATGAAATAACTATTACAAACAAAGGTAAGGAATACTCAAAAGTCATTAATTTCTACTTCTTTTACTATAATCTGCGTGGTTGAGGTCGTTCCATCTATTGAGTCTGTGTGGTAGAAATACTGTAAAAAGACACACGGATCAACACTGCGTCCTGGACCAGCATTCAAGGACTTCGTGGCTGGAGATGAGCCCTGGTGCTGGTGTTTCTACCACTGAAACCAGCAAATGCTACGAAACGTGACCTAGTTTATCATTTTGAAGATTTTCACTTGAATTAAAAAATGATGGAGAAAAATATAATAATGCAGATTAAACTTACCAGTATGTAATGTCTGTAGCTGTGAAAATGTGAATTGCAGACAAACTCAAGAAGCATTTTTTGGTAACAAAAACTATCATTCAGTTTAGCCGAGGATCAACCTGCATCGCAGATGCATGATTGAAGTCTGAAACACATCTTTGTTGTTTCATTTTTGCCTCACTCATTAACATGCATGATAGTATTAATCAACATGGATGCTGGAACTATGCTTTTTGCCTTTCAACTATAAATTGGCTACTGATGCAAAAGCTTAGAAAAGATCAACAAAAGCATTCTGTGAGAACTGACTGTGTACAATTTACAGCAGAGTATTGCATATTTTATTATTTCTACAGTGTGTCCTATATATCTTTTATAACAGTAAAATTTACTACACACACACACACACACACACACACACACACACCTTCCATAGTTGGTTTTCAAATATTTCCAATACTAGCACTCAGATGTCTAGATCTATAGCTAAAAACCTCACATTTTGTAGGGTGGTAGGATGGTCTGGGATTTAAGATGATGTTGTGTTTTTAAGAAGAAACAAAAACCATTTTCATTTGTAATAAAACAGGAAAATCAGCTAGCTTCCACAAATGTTTATTATTGTGAAGTTGTCACTTGTCTGATATAACTGTCAATTCTAATAGTCGTATCTGCAGGGACCCAATTTTAGGCAAGTCTTATAACTTCTCAGTGCATTGATTGTGGTGGGAAAAGGCTTGACCCTTGCCCTCCATGATCATGGAGTGCTGTTGGTCATCCAGGTGGACTTAGACTATAATTCCTTTTTCTCCAGTCCAGTTGGATGATGGCAGTTTTCATTAGTGAAGTTGTTTCCTTCTTCCAGTAAAAAAAATTGGAAAGGTGATTTAATACTCAGTTTTGGTATCTGTAAAACAGAGATAATGAAAATAAAACCATGGGTGTGGCAGCATATATGTGTAATCCCAACACTCTGGGAGGCTGAGGCAGGAAGATCGCAAGTTCAAGTTCTCCATTGGATGGCTTTGTCACTTAGCAAGACCCTGTCACAATATCAAAATAAAAGAAGGGCTAGGGATGTAGCTCAGTCTGAAGGTGCTGGATTCAATCCCAAGTACCACAAAAAAGAAAAGAGCAAGAAAAAACCCAGTAATGACATGTAAAATGTTTAGAATGGTAACCAACACATAGAAATTCCTGAACAAATGTTATTTAATTACATACATATTTAAGCACAATAATTAGGGAAGATAAATCTCATGTGAGTAGGAGTGGTTGCTAGAATATTGCTTTCTAGCTTACTATCAGGCAGAAATTCATGATATAGTCCTGATGGATTTCCTTTGCCTTTTTTTCTTTTCTATTTCTCTCCCTCCCTTCCTCCTTCCCTCTCTTTCTCTTAGCGGTGTAGGATTGAACCCAAGACCTTTGCACTTAGCTACTTTCCCTGTCCATTTTTTCTTTTGTGTTTGAGATGATAACCCTAAATTGCCCAGATTGGGCGTGAACACAGATCCTTCTGCTTCAGCATCCCAGAGTGCTGGGATTACAGGTGTGCACCACCACACCTGGCTGCTCTAGGCCTTAGTGTAGGTGTTACCAGCAGGCTTTCCTCAGCAGCTGGAGGGGACGAAGCACGTTCTTGCAGCCCTCTCGCAGAGCAGTCTGCCCTGCACTGGTCTTACTCCTGGCGATGGCGTCGTCCCTCTGGGAGCTTCAAAGCTCCCTGGGCATCCACAATGTCAGACAGCTGCCCTCTCTAGGGACTGGAGCTGGAGCAGGAGGCGGTTGCAGGCAGGGCAGCTGCCTCCTAGGGCTTGTGCTACTTCCCCACTGTTGCCTGACGCCTGAGTCAGTGCCTCTTTTATATTTGTAGGGATCCATCCACAGCCTGCTCCTGATTGAGCTTCTGGGTTTTATGTCCAACTCACCACTTTTATTTGTTGAATAAGAAATCTGTGATCCACTTGCTCCCACTTTCTCCTGAACCTGGGCTCCTCATTCAAGGCTGTCTACTGGCAGGAGGCTTCCTCTTAGTTCTCTCCCACGCGCTGCCTTGACAGGAGCACAGGACACCTTGAGGTGTTTTAAAAGTACTGCTGGTTCCTACAGTAACACAGACACACAGTTATTAGCATTGCAGAGCAAGCAATAGAAAGAAATCAGTTTCTTTTTGTTGTTGTTCCTAGAAATGTAAGTGGGATCAGTCAGGCTCTTTTTGCTTTGGCTGTGACTTGACAGCTACTCAGCTTCAATATTAGATCCGGGCACCTTGACACCAGCAGGTGTGGGATCTGGCTAGGACCACTGCCAGGTATGGCAACATTGTCTGTTCCTGCATCAGCGCACAGCTTTGTCTGGGCTTTGCATTGCAGTTCACCTGGTTGTCTCTGGCTGGGGTGATCGGCTTTGTTCACCTCCTTCCTTCCACTTGCACTCTTGAATTCAGACATGGTCCCCAGGTCAACAGGTAGGCAGACATTTCCCTAAGGTCCCTCCGAGCTTCCTTCCTGTAAGCTGGCATCATGCTTCTCTAGTTCTGGGATGAGTCAGGCAACATCTTGCATCCTTGGGCCCATGGCACCAAGAACATGAGCCCTCATCCCAGGTGCTTTTGTGCATATAACTGTTGTTTCCCAAACCAACAACACACATCCCTGTGTCCTTCTGGGCTAGAATTTTCCATACATTGTACAGCACAGATAAATATCCTGGCCAGGACCCACTGGATGATCAAGCTCTTCCCAACCTTAGAATAAATGAACCAGTCCATGGAAAGTTTCTAGCAAAGTACCTGAATGAAATTATTTCTTAATAATAGTAGCAATTGTAGCTAATATATTTCTAATTCATCCATCAGGCACCATTCTTATTTTCCTTTGTTTTCCCGTGGCAGTGACTGATCTTCCAGATCTATAATGTTCAAATATTTAAGTAAACAAGAACCCATTTTCCACTCAAGAATCATTCCTTCTCAGTATTTGCTAGTGCATTGGGCTCTTTATGGCAGAATAAGGATTAAGAGATAGAATATGAGTATTTAGCTTTTGACATTAAAAGTGTACTCCACAGTCTTCTTTCTGAAGACACAATGCCATCTTTTTCAGAGGTTTTATTCCAATTCCACTAGTATGTACTAGCTGCATGATTTTGCAAAATTTATGTAATCTCTTTAGCCTTAGCTTTTATATCTGTAAAATAAGGGTAGTAATGTCTATTCTATACATATAACCAGGAGTGGATGTGATATGTTCGTGAGGAGTGTTTAATAAGCATTACATAATATGCCACTCTCAGAAACAGCTATTTTATCAGGAACAGAAATATTTTAAGGAACAAATTTGATGACTTTCAGATTTAAAATTGGGGGCAGAGTTACAAATTGCTCAGCCCCCCACCCCCATAATTCTAATAAGAAAACATTCTTGGAGTCTTTTTAAAAAAATAGTGTTATTTTCATTAGCAACTTTATCTTTGCCAAATAACACATAATGCATTATCACTCATGGACTTCATAGTATTTTTTAATGGAGAGTGTAAAGATTGGTTAGTGTTCTGAGCAGTGGCATTCCTTAGCCATCAAGAAATAATATATGTATAGCAGGGTGTCAGCTTAAAGTGGTATTTTTAAATCTTATTAGATAGTTGCTAGCCTGTTTCACACATCCAGGGTCTGTGGGGAAGGAACGGGAATGAGCCTGTTTGTTTCCCACAGTTAAGTACTCCCCATCCTTCCCCCTTTCCAGGAAAAGCCATGCACAGTTCTTAAGGGACACTGAGTGATCTGCTGCCATGGACAGGAGCGAATCTTGTGGGACGGGGGGTCCTTAGGGCCACCTTGCTAAGGTTTGAGCCCCTCAGCCTTGTCTGAGGGCAGAAGGGGACTTGGGAGGACCAGGGTCATGTCCTGGTCTCTGTGAGGAGTGGGGAGGAAGAGGAGGAGCACAGGGGAGTGAAGGGATGGTGAGACAGAGAGGACGGTGTGAGCGTTGTGGAATGTTGATTGGCTTCCCCCAAGGAGGGAGGTGAGCCATCTCACCATGATCAAGCCTCATTCTACTCATACGCTGTTTCAGTGTAAATGCAAAGGAGAAAAGAGATCTTTCCCAGTTTGTGGACCTTATTTCTTTAACAAAACACACATTTTGTGTTTAAAGTTGAATTTATTTTTTATTGGATATTAACAAATTATGTTTATTCATGCGCTACAAAGTGATCCTGTGATATACATATTCAACATGAAATAATGGAATCAGGCTAACACGTTAGTCCCTCAGATGCTCACCCACACTGCTCGTCTGCAACGCTGTCCTCTCTGAGCGGCATCTCCCCTCCCACAGTCTCCCAGACGCTGGTAGCCACTCTTCTACTGTCTGCTTCTGGGAGTTGATTTTGGGGCTGAGTAATATTCCATTGTCAATGTATACCACATTTTCTTTATCCATTCTTCACTGGGTTTGATTATATAACTTGTGAATAGTGCAGTGATAACCATGGGGTGCTTCAGATCTTAAAGTTGGATTTAAATTAGGCCAAAGTTGCTGTCTTTAGCATTTTCTTTATTTTTTTATTTTAAAGAGAAAAAACAATAAAAATGATACAAAATTTCAAAACAAGATAATAGGAGATTAACAGTGGTTAATATGTTGCGTATTATTATCTTCAAAGTAGTTGCTTAGATTACAAGATACAGGCATGAAAAATTGATCAAACAATATAAGCACAAACCTTTCTTTTCAGTGAACTAATAGAAATGAGTAGTATAATTATCTTAGCTATCTTATATATATATATATTTATATTTATATTTATATTTATTTTTCCTTTTCCTTGCTTCTTTTCTTCTTTTCCCCATCCCAGTTGTTCTTTCCTTTTGAGCAGTTTCTTTTCATTTCACAATATCTGTTTTACATTTTGGATCTTATTTACTATTTCAGTTTCTTATAGTAGGGAGACAATATGATGCTTACACATGCCAGTCTGATTTATTTCACTTATGAGTATGGCCTCAAGTTGCATCCATTTCCCTGTAAAAGCCTCGAGTTTATCTTTCTTTATAGCTGAGTGTTACTCCATTGTATAAAAAGACTACGTCTTTTTTATCCATTCCTCAGTTGATGGGTATTTGGGCTGTTTTCAGGGTTTAGCTATTACAAATTGTGCTGCTATAAACATGATTATGCATATATTGCTGTGGTGTGATGTTTTTAATTCTTTTGGGAAAATACCCAGAAGGGGACTAGCTGGGTCGAATGGGACCTCTAATCCTAGTTTTTTGAGGAATCTCCACACTGATTTCCACAGATGGTACTGGCAAAAATGTCTTTAGTGTTTTCCAACACCATTTAGAATACTAAGCCAAAGAAACATCATTCTTTTATGGTAGTAGTAGTAGTAGTAGCAACAACGATACCTCCCATTATCTGAGCGCCTATTACACCAGGCACTGCGCTCTGTGATGATTCATATATATCTGATATCTCCATTTGCAGATGAAAAACCTGAAACTCAGAAATGTAATACAGCTTTCACAAGCATAACAGTGGGGAGAGCCCAGTGTGCTTAACGTCAGCATGCTAATCCAGCTGCAAGCGGAGTGAGCTTCCACACCCGTGTTTATTTCCCACAACCCATGAATCCAGGTCTCTTTTGTCACATCATCATGTGAGGTTGAAGGGTTCTGGGAGCCATTCTGCATCTCCCAAACATGGAAGACAGCTGACTGTCCCTGTTGGTTTTCCAAAAGGAGGTTTCCAGGCAGTATGTCTCACATTTTATAAGTGCATTACTGCTTTACCCTTGGGGAAAGTTTCTTGGCTAATAATGATGTAGACTCTACAGTAGGCATTGGACAACTACTCAAACATAACAATTTTGTACTCTCAAGAGTTCTAAAATTTTAACATGAATAAAATTTATTTTCTTTTTGACAGTATCATCAAAAAAGCATTTTGCTAAAGAAGTTTCTTTGGTCTATTTGCATGATTTGAGTACTGACAGACTCATTTGAACAGATTTAGGACCGATGCTTTGGACAAGCTGTTTCCCCAGGGGAAGAGAAGTCAGTAACCCCTCTCTACCTTTTTTATAATCTGGACAGTGGACACCATCACTCAGATGTCAGAGCCCTATCATTTTTCATGAAGTCACAGTGATATAAGGCAATTCCTACCTTGTTTATGCCTGAAGTCAGGCAAAGGTGATTCAAGAGAGACCATGTGAGATAGCAGCACAGCTAAGTGGTTTTGTAGCTCAAGCATAGAGGTGGTACCTTGAGCGTTATCGGAAAAGGCACACATTTATATCATGTTATATCATCTAAGTTTTGAAAGTTTGGCTTTAGCTTTAGGGACAACTTTTTTCAAAATTTGATCTTTGGAGTAAATTTCTGAAGAGCAAAAACAAACCCAGCAAGGGTTGCAGAGTTGTATCTCTCCCTGCACAGAACATAGACGGTCCCCCAAATCACAGGGTTGGAATTTGCCAGCTTAGGTTGGGGATGCTGTGAGCCTTCTGATATTCATGCGTGTAGGCAGCCAGGTGGCTCCAGTCAGGCTTCGCTGAAACTCAGGTGCCGGGTCCCTGTGGGCAGCTCCATTTTTTCATGCCTGTCTTTGGAGCCAGGGTCCTTGTCTCTCTGTCCCCTTGATGAGGCTTGGCATCAGGGGAGCCTGCACATGCATGAAGGAGTTTGTAGCTGTAGCTCCCACAAATGATAGCACGTGGACACGCTGAGGGAGGGAGAGAGAGAAGCTGTTTGGGAAACTTAGTGATCACTTGTGAGGGTGGGAGTAGCTGCTGAACTCTTGTGCTCACTTCAGGAGCAAGCCCTGTGCCAGTGATGAAATCCAGGTAGTGGCGCAGGATGAGATGGTAAAGGAACGTGAAGCTTCTTGGAGTTTACCCTGTGTGACCAACCTCTGTTGGTTCTCACTGATCCCGCATTTCAGAGGGCCCTTGTTTGGGCCTAGACAGATGGGGGTAGGTTGTTTACACTCGCCTTTCATTAGCAAGCTGGCAGGAGTATGGGCTCTTGAAGCAGACCACTAAGCTGTCAAAAGCAATAGGAGATGAGACTTGGTCAGCATGATAATATACATTTCTAAACGCCTCCCTCTTGACAAAAGCAATCTTGGAATACTCTCAACTGGTTCACTTCCCTTTTTCATTTTCTTAGTGCAGTAAAAACTCGCAAAGAAATTCAATTATGGGAAACAATTAAAAATTCAGATTGCAAAGAGAAGACATCAGATTTTCTCCAGACAGGTGCTGGCACAGATGGCCTGCTCACAAGCCCTGGCTTTATTTACAGCTTTTAAACACAGACAGATAAATTGTCAAAAATGTTTTTGGATTTTATAATGTGCCGAACGCCAAAATGTAACCATAAACTTACATTAATTTAGAAACGGTTCAGTTTAAAGCCTGACCTCCCAAGTCACCGTTTGTCACCAGTCTTTTAAAAAGACTGTTTGTCTTCCCTGTCTTTTGCACACTTGTGTGAATAGATTATCTAATATTTGCTTTTGTTTGGATATGTTTTAATTGTTTATTGCTTTGACCATGTGATCACATAATGACTATCTTTATTGTTAAGAAAAAAAAGAAAACTCTTTTAAGTCAAATTGCACCTAGTCTGATGGGTAGGTATATCCAAAGTCATTGTCTCTCCTTAAAGCATAATGACACTGTCCACTTCTTACTGGCCTTTGGAACGTGGTCTCTGATGAGACAGCAAAGCAAGGGAGACAAAACCCCAGCTCAAATGAAACTCTCCTCAAGAAGAGGTTGATAGTGCTACCCCATGATGAGATGAACTGGAGGAACCACGTATTTAACCTGTATCATATTTCATCTCGGGTGTGGTCTAAGATTTGGCATGGGTATACCAAATATTGAAATCATAGTAAATTAGCTCACACCTGTAATCCTAGCATTCTGTGAGGCTGAGGCAAAAGGATTGCAAGTTTGAGCCCAAGGTGGGCAATTTAATGAAACTCTATCTTAAGATTTAAAAAATTTCCTTGGATTTGATCCTTAGTACTGCCAAAAGTAAAAAGGTCAAATAAGTATTATAAGGCAGCAGAAAATGAAGATTAACATGCATTGCTAAAGGGGTTTGTACTAAGGCATTAATTTTTCCATATTCTAGTGTCATTTTGGAGAGGGCGAGGAACAGAAATAATTGGGAACTAGTTTGATATTCATCAAAGAAAATATTTTAGAAATGGAAGTCTGAAATGTTGCTTTCTGCATTTGTGAACCAAGAGCCCTAGAAGGGCCTGTTGGGCAGCTCCTCAGCAAGTGGCTTACTGATCAAACACCCTGCCCCGCGCTCTCACCCATGTGCTCCTCCCTCGCCTGTGCTTCTGTGGTGCGATGTTGTCAAATCCTCACTGACATCTCGAATTAATGTTCACTGTGTGACTTCTGGGTATAACCCGTGTTTTGTGTATTTGAGCTGCAGGGCGGGTCACCCGTGGAATTTGGGGAGCTATAATGATTAAATGTAATTGTTCTTTTCTTTGGGTTCTCTTGCTGCGCTGGGATTTGTTCCATTCAAGGGTGCGGGGTCACGGAGGGGAGTGTGTGTCACTGTAACATGTCATTGTTCTCCTCTAACCTGCTTGTGTGATTTGCTTTAGCATTTTTTTCTTCTTAATTAATGCTTCCATCCTCATCCTTGCTGTGGCTGCTCGTGTGTCCTCCTCCTCCTGTCTTCTGCTTCTGACACTAAAGCCTGCAGCCCGCTTGAGAACTCAGTGCCCTGCCTAGCAACCCGCACCTTGGATGATGACCCCCGCGTGCGGCGCACTCCCAGCGTGGGATGGCTGAGTAAGTTTGTGGCTGGGGAGGGCAAGGATGTGGCAGTGGGTGAAGGCGGGCAGCGAGACCGGGCTGGTGGTGACTGAGTGGAGGGCGTCCTCAAGGGTGCCCAAGAGGGTAAGGTGGAGGAATTCCTAAAGTCCTACTGCTGGTCGTTTCCTTCTGCCACTGACGAGTACAGTGACCATGACTCAGATTTCTGGTTGATCTACTGATCTGAATTCCAATCGAGGACCTTGTGTGGCAGTGGGAAAGTGTGAGGGTAAAGCTCAGGGCTGACACTGCAACTCTGGCTCCCTGTGGCCCTGCTCTGCCCCCTCCAGGCAACGCGGGACCCTAGAGGGCTGTGAGCCTGGTCCCTCAGGATGGTGCCTCTGAGAGTGCTTGGAAAGCATTCAGGTGCCAGGGAGGAGGAAGAGCTGCTAAATTCAGTATCTAAAAGCCCTCAAATGTGTATCACGTGCCAGAAAGACAGTAGGTGCTGCGCACAGTGAATGAGAGCAGAGAGCACAGGACAGAATCTTTACGTTTTAAAATTAATTAATTAATTGATTGACTGAAACAGGGTCTCTCTATGTAGTCCAGGCTGGCCTTGAAGTCACTATGTAGCCTAGGTTGGCCTCGAACTTGCGGAGATCCTCCTGCCTCAGCCTCCTGAGTGCTGGGATTATAGGCATGTGCCACATTTTCAAAATTTAGAGCTTGTTAAGGAGATAAGACTTCCATAAAACCGAAGAGCAGAGAACCTGAGCAGGAAACCATGTGGATCTTTCCTGAAGATTTCCAAATCCATTATACATGATGCAAATGTTTTTTAGTTGTCAAGAAGCCCATCTATGGTGACATCATTTGGTTTTTAATTGTTTATTATTTTCCTTGGGAAGGTGTATTTTTCAGCTAACTTAATGGGAAAAGTTTTGGTACATCCTAAAATAGTACTTGTTGAGTGACATTCTTCCCCAGCTTCTTACGAGGTAAATTTGATGTTTTAATGAACTGTCATAGTAAGCTCTATGCCACTGGGTGTGGTGGTGCACGCCTGTGATCCCGGCACTCAGAAGGCTGAAGCAGGAGGATCACCGAGAGTTCGAGGCCAACCTGGGCTACATAGTAAGTTCAAGGCCAGCCTGAACTGCATAGTAAGACCCTGTCTCAAAAACAAAACAAAACAAAACAAAAACAAACAACAAATAATGTCTGTGCCTCCTAGCGATATGAACATGTGTGCTGCATATGTCGGTGCCACAGGCACTGTGGGGATGGGGCATTCAGAAAGGGATAGGCCGAATCTTTGTACTCAGCAGCTTCCCTTTAATGAGGGAGACGGGAAACTGTGGGCGACAGCTGTGCAAGATGACAAGTGAGGTGACTGGACACATACACACGCCCACAGGCACCCCCTGCCCTGCATATGTCTGTGTACATACACTCAGCATGCACATGGTCGTGGGAGCGTGCAGGCCCAGGGCTGGGGACAGTACCAGGGCTTCTTGAGGAGGCACTTGTGGGCTAAATCTTAAATGAAGAGTTTGAATTTTGCAGAGAGAAAGTTGGAGGAACTATTAACTGTATACTAACTGTTTTCTCTAAAGTAGATCCAGTGAACTTGCATAAAATTTTTTCTCAAATAATACGTGGCAAACACCAGTTCATTACTTTTTGCAAATTCTGAACTGAGTACTTTACGTGATATTGTTTAATTGTTTGACTAGTCTGGTGAAGTGACCATTGTTGTTATCCACGGTTCACTGGTGAAGAAATGAGGACTAGAAAAGTTAAGTAACTTTCCAAAATCGCAGAGCTCGTAAGCGTCTAGGGCAGGATGCGAATGTCACGGAGTGGTTTCATCTCTAATACAATGGGTGGCGTGTTACTTAAGTTAAAGTGTGGGAAATTCACGTGGGCAGATGGCCAAAAGATCTACTGACCTACAGCGAAGCCCAGTGCTCACTGCAGGAGTCATGCATTCCTCCTAATAAATTCTTATATTCCTTACTTGTGCATTTTGGGCATTTAAATTTAAGCAAGAAGTTCAGATACTGCTGCTTGGAGTCAAGCAGGATTGGGTTTGCATTTTGGGTCTGTTACTGCTGGCTTCCTGACTGGCCAAATTACTTCTCCCTTTTAAACTTGAATTTTAAACTATGAAATTGTGTGACTCTCTCTTTTTTTTTTTTTTTTTTTTTTTGGGTACCGGGGGTTGAACTCAGGACCTCGCATGCCAGCAGGCGCCCGTGCCACTGAGCGATATCACTGGCCCTTTTTTCATATGTGGGTACCGGAGTTGAACTCAGGACCTCGTGCTTGCCAGGCAGGTGCTTATGCCGCTGAGCTATCTCACCAGCCCCCGAAATTGTGTGACTCTTACCAACATAGGATTGTTTTGAGAATTGAATTAGAAATATGTGAATTGTCTGGCATAGTGTTTGGTACTCAGTACATGGGCATTACTATTTTTAGCAAAATACTTGTAAGAATTGCTAAAAGAGTATGGCTGTTTTTATTTTTTTAAAGTTTTATTTATTCCATAAATTGGATGTCCAGACTGCAAAGTGATTTTGTGTATAAAACATCAAGGAAATTGACCAAAATGTTGAGTCTGTTGATGACCTAGAAATATAGGAACTATTTGGAAATCAGCTGAAAGCTAAACCCTAAGCCAGTGTTTTAAAGAAACTAAATACTTTAGTAATGAGAAGATTTTTCTCATTGTCTATTGATGTGGTATATTCTCTCCCTAGACAGTCATCTCTGATGCAGTCTCATTCATCTTCCCCAGGGCTATCGATTCAATAAATACACACCTGTTGAATAACAAAGATGTACAAGTTCATTTCTTCGTAATATGAATTCCTCCTCTAATCAGTTTGTCCTTTGTCTTTTGTCTTCTAAAGCGTGAAATCCTATGTCCACACTGTCATTGCGTCTCTGCCCACCCTCGAGTCCTTCTAAGGAGAACTATCCGGAACTATTCAGTAGGGCCTGAATGAAATTCTATCTCCTTTATAAAATAGTTTTTTATTTTTTGTGGGTACCAGGGGTTGACCTCAGGAACTAGCGCACCAGTGGGCGCCCGTACTGCTGAGCAATATCACCGGCCCTTTTTCTGTATGTGAGTTCCGGGAGTTGAACTCAGGACCTTGTGCTTGCCAGGCAGGCGCTTACGCCGCTGAGCCATCTCACCGGCCCTATAAAATAGTTTTTATAAACAGATCTTTTTGAGCCTAAATGTGCTACAGTTCCTACCGTCTGTACCTGATAACTGATTTACTATATATTGTTTTATGCTGTTCTCTGGTCTCTCACTGTATTTTTTAGTCCAACTATGTAAAAAGCTCCATTAGGGCAGGTGTGGTGTCTCCTGCTGTGTCTTCCAGGGCAGTGGGTGTTGTACAATACCGAGGTCTAAACATTTCTTCACACATTTTGTTATATGCAGCCAGCAGGTTTGTTTTCCCTGGAGGCCATGTGGGCCACAGTAAGCCCTTAACCAGAAGTGAATATGGTTTATTTGGAAAAAGCCCTCATATTTCTGTACATCCAGAGCTGATAACTTTGATTATCAATTCTAATACTTATTGGAATTTTTTAAAAAAACTGCCAAAAATACCAGCTAAAAAACCAGGTTTATAACAAGATTCTATTAAGTTAATCTTTCAATATTCTTAGCTGATATTTTCAGCCCTGCCATGACTTGAAGGAAGTAACTACCTTTAAAAACCTGCCTTTAAAGGTGCTTGTGTGAAGTAAGCTCTTGTCATTTCCCGTTGTACTCGTCTTATCTTAGTTGTCACCTGAGGCAGATGTGTGCTGGGAGCTCTTACCCACTTCGGATCCTGCCAGCCTATTGAATTAGAAGCTGGAACAAAACCAGAAATGATTTTCTCTCACATATCTCGCCGGCAGGTCTGAGTCCAGCACAGACCACTTGGAACAAAAAGGCTTCCCCTTTGCTTTTCAAGACAGGTTAATGCCAACCCTGATGCTTCCCCACGATTAGAGCATAAGATGCCCTATCTTGGAAGATCCCGAATGGCTCTTCACTCTGCGCGCTCATATGTGAATTCAGGTAGACATCTAAAAGCTGGATCCTTCGAGCCCTCAGAAAACACTCGTGTTCTTCTGCAGTTAGCGGTGGTCTGAATCGGCTGCTTCAGGCTCTCAGCTCTGAGCTTCACAGAAGAAGACGAGGCCTGGGGGTGTCTGGTCGTTGCGCACACTCCTGGCATGTCTCCACTTTGTGCTGTGTCTGTCTGGATGCTGTGGACATTCCCTGCACGGAGACGGGTCCCGCTCAGTGTTGGGCTGGCAGGTTCTTACCCAGTGCACTGTTACCATTACCCTAAGTGTAAGCGTGAAGTAAGGCTGCTTTTTTCTTTTTACTGAAGCTATAGATTCTTGCTACAGTCGGGCTACACAGTTAACACTAGCATTTAAAACATTGCATTTTAAGTGGGACTTTTTTGGTTAAAAATTTTAAGTTTCTTTTTGGAGCATTTCTGGCATTTAGTAGTTCCAGCAGTTACAACTTTTTCAGATTCTGGAGAAATTATTGACTAAATAAAAATAATTTTTTCTGGCTCTGATTTTTTTTTTTTTTTTTTTTGTGGTACTGAATATAAAATCCAGTGATACTCTACCACTGAGTTACATCCCTAGACCTTTTTAAATATTTTGTCTTGAGACAGGGTCTCCCTGGCTTGCCCAGACAGGACTTGAACTTGTGATCCAGCAGCTTCTGCCTCAGCCTCCCAAAGGGCACCACCTCACATGCCATGAATTTTCTTGAAAATATTTGGAACTTCTTTAGAAAAGTGGTGAATCCAGAGAGTTTACTCAACAAGCTCAGTTCAGCAGTTATTCTCTGAGCCCTTACTCTTAGTTACACAATATGGTTGGGAGGAAAGAGTGGAAGGAAACTCACAGGTTACAGCGACTCGAGAGAGGCCTGGTGAGGGCCACCAGAGAGTAGGACGTCGACCTTGTGTCTGTAGGGTGTGGAATAGTAGTACGTATGTGCATTCTGAAGTGCTTATTAGAAGAATGGGCTGTGGAATGTACAAAGAGAGTTAGGAAAAGAATTCTTAGGGGAGACAGAGTTTTCAGTGAACCTTAAGGAATGGATCGTAGTTGCAGTAAAAGCAGGGTGAGGCATTGAAAGACCACGTTAGACAGAAAGTACAAGCAACCAGAAAGTGTGAAAAAGTGTTTGTGCAGGGTAGAGTAAGTTGACACATTACAGTGGCAGGAGGAGGCTGAGGACAGGACATGGGGGAGCTACAACAGCAACATAATTTGCCTGTTTTGTGGAAGACCTGTGAGAGTTCTTCCACTTGGAGGGAGCGTGATGTGCAGGGATTCTTTGAATGGGAGAGTTTAGGAGGTGGCTGCAGGAGGTCAGAGAGGAAGAAGGGCTGGGCCAGGCATGGAAAACAGGGGATAACACAAGAAAACTTGTGGGGATGGCGTGTGGAGAGCTTGGCAACTGACCAGATGTTAGGCGAGGGGAAGGAAGAAATCCGGGGTGGCTCAGCTATTGAGCTTTCCACCAGGAGAATGACAGGTGCCCCCATCATGCATCTTGTAGTCATCTGTGATCTATTTTACTAGGAGACTTTTAGTTTATTTATTATGGGCCAAGACTTGTCTATATTTCTGCTGTGTTATCATGTCCTTAGCTTAGTTTTTCAGAGCCCCGTCGAAGCCATCCTTTGGGATGCAGCATACCCACTGCATCACAGCTATTTATTGTCCAGCCAATTTATTTTAGAGCATTTTCCTTTTGAAGCCAAGCATTTTTCTTTCCATCACTTTGTTTCTTTCTTCAACAGGTTCACAATGTAGGCTGCTTGTTGAATGGGAATATTTAGGTCACTTATTGTACCATTCCATATATGTTTTTGGCTTTCAAAAACCACAGCAGATCCAAGTATAACTTAAAAAGTTCATTCACTGTAGCTGTTCTAAGTTGTAATTTTCAAAAGACTGTACAGAATAAAATCTTTCAGCACCCTGACATCTATCTCCAGATTTTTTTAGTTAACAAGACATTCAGAGAATGTATGTGGTAGGCAAGAACAAATTGCAATGTTCTTAAAATACAGATAGTCCTACCCACTTGCAGAAGTTTATTCTGAGTTTCTGAACGAGGTCTCGTGAGTTATTTCTTTGATGTCTAATATTGAATTGACTGTGGACTGCAATATGGTATATGCTGATTTTAAATAGCTACAAATAGAAAGACAACAGAACAATGGAGAAAGAATGAAAGCTTAGGAATTTTCTTATATTTCAGAATACTGGAGACTTAGAAGAGATTTCAAGAGGGAAGATTTAGAAAATATTTGACAGTTTGCTGACATAAAGTTTGATTTTTTTTTTTTTTTGTCATCAAAAGTTTGTGAAGATTCCAACTTGTGCTTGACAATTTGGTGACACTGTGTGTGTAATCAAACTCTTCTTCCCTCACCCGATCTATCCCTTTTCTGGCTTTCCCGTGCCTTACCATCTTTCCCCCTTTTTTAAACTGGGAACCTTAGAGTCCACTCGAGTGTACATTTCCTTGTCCCCTCAAGGGTGTGCTACATGTGTCCATGGTCTGCTGGAATGCTACTGGTCTCTGCCTTCTTTCTGCTGTTACTGCCAGCGCTTTGGTTCAGGTTCTCATTTCCTCTTACTTGGTCTGATCCAGTAGCCTGCTATCTTGGATCACTGCTCATACTTGAGTGCATGCAAATACATCTTACATTTTACCTTCCAGTTAATCTTACTACACACAGCTGAGAAGTTACTTCCTCATGTGGGAATGTTCACTCAGTGCCTCTCACACACACTCAGATACCTCAGCTTGGCATTCAAGGCCTATTGCACACTGACCAGGGCTAAGTAAGCAGCATTTCCTACCTTTGTACTTACCTTCACTGTGTGGCATTTCAGCAGCTATCTACCATTGCTGGAATTTGCTGAGTGTTTCCCTTTTATGGCACCTTTTCTAGAGCAATCTATCCTCTTGGAATACTCTCTTTCCCCTTGAGACCTTCTATCACAGTCCCGCCCCGCTGCAGGGCCCACATTCTCCTTAAAGCCTTCCCAACTTAAGGTGTCCTCTTTGACCTTGAACCCTGAAAGCACCATTCTGAGATTTCTCATGTGACATCTATCTCCTTTGATTTGTACCGCAGTGTGCAGGTACACGGATCACTGTCTCTCCTCGCTGTGTGTTTCTTAAGGGCAGGACTCACATCTACTTCGTTTACATACCTTGTCTCAGGAACTGGCAGACTGGCCATGGATCAGTCCTTCCTAGTCTCCCAGGTAGACTTCCACTGGAAAAAGTCACGCTCAATAGTTTATATGTATTGTTTATGGCTACTTTCTTGCTATAACCGCAGAATTGTATGGTTGTGACAGAGACCACAGGGCCCATAAAACCTAGAATATTTATTATCAGCCAGTAAAAAGGCTTTTGACTCTTGCCCTGTAGTTCTGGTTCTCAAAGTAGACACCAAGGAGCCCCAAATGTCCCCAAGATTCTTCAGAGGGATTGAAACATCCTGGTCTAAAATTGTCTTTATATAATTAAACTAAAACAGTATTTTTCAATAGATTGAGCACATATAAAAACATGAGAATCCGATTATATTTCATAAGGCCCTATATTAAATTTTTTACTTTGAAAAATAGTTACTTTTCATAAAACTCTTTTAACATATAATGTATTTATTATTATTTTAAAGTGAATGGATGAGTAATTATTTTTAAAAATTACCATTTTGATTTCTGGTATGGTAAATTTTGCTAGATACAATCTGGTAAATACTCTTTATGTTTAAATACTCTCTTTGGGGCTGGTGAGATGGCTCAGCGGTGTAAGCACCTGCCTGGCAAGCACGAGGGCCCGAGTTCGACTCCTGGAACCCACATACGAAAAAAGGGCCGGTGATATCGCTCAGCGGCACGGGCGCCTGCTGGCGCGCGAGGTCCTGAGGTCGACCCCCGGTACCCACAAAAAAAAACACAAAAAACCTCTTTTTGGCCCTGAGACCAGGAAGTTTGATAAATGCTATTCCACTGTGTCTGGAAAGCCTTATACATGGCGGGAAATCAGTAAGTGTAGAATGATTAAATGAACGAACAGCAGAACCAGATGATGAAAATGTGACATTAGATAAAGCGTAGTGATAATGACTGAAAGTCTTGAAAGGCAAGAATAACTGAGAGGCATTAAGCAATGATTCCGAGTGTGTGTGCACCCTGGATTCCCCCTTGGCCTCCCGAGTGCACTGTTGAGAAGAGTGGATGTGAGGGCCCAGATAAAGAGCAGGTCTTCCTGATGTCCTTTTGCTGCTTTCATGGCAGTAGTCAGGATGGGCTGGGTTTTGCTACAGTGACAACAAATCCCCGAATCTCAGTTGCTTTATACCACAAAAGTGTCTTCCTTACTCGTGCTGGTAAATACCCAGTGGCCTCTCCATGGGCCTCTGCTCATCCTCCTTAGTTGGGATCTAGTGCCTGTAGCAGTGAGCCAGCCTCTTAAATTTGTGCCCAGAAATGATGCATGTCACTGTCATTGGAGTGACAGCGATTCATGTGTCCACATTTAACTTCAAAGAGTGTTTATGCTACCCTGTGCCTAGAAGATGGAGGTTCAGCTGTATGGGGTGTACGGCACCGTTGACTACTAGTCGCTCACAACAGAAAACATAGCCTTGATTTTGGAAGGTGTCCTTGGCAAGGCTGAACATTGTGAAGCTATGCAAAACCAGTGAGCAGAAAAGCTTCTCCTCTGTGCTCTTGCAGGTAGAGGGTGAGAGTTTTTCCATAATGAAGGACAGTTATGGTTGCCAGTTCAAGGTCTACCAACGAGCCAGTGAGACTGCAGTTTCCAGGGCACTTCTGAGTTAGATAGATTAATTTGAAAGTGATGGAGTGTCTTTCATGCAAGTATACAATAAAACACTCTTAATAGGCCAAACAATGTCTGGATTCAATTATTGGAGACCAGTAAAGATCTAACTATGTGAATTTGTCTGTCTGTGCACACGTGAGTGAGAGGACGAAAAGCTAATGCAGTATTCTAGCTACAGATATCAGTTTCAAAGTTAATAATGAAATGTCTTCTTGGCAGCAAAAATTAGAATTTTACTTTGATGAAAATTGCTGAAAGTATCTTCAGAAATAGGGCTTTTCTTTCTGCGGTGAGCTGAACGTTCATGATATTGCGGTTGTCCTAGGAACTCGGCTCTCTCGGACTCCTGTGTCCTTCATCCTCCAAGCTCTTCTGCTCACTCATTTCCTGTTCATTCCTGTTTCTCCCTGCCTCTCTCCTACAGCTGCTCTATGTCAGGTCCTTATTGTTCCTTGTGGACAATTTCAGTGAGCTCCTTGTCTCAACTGCCATTCTCGTTTCTTTAAACGCACCCTTTGCAGCAGCCACAAGCGTCCATCTAAGTTACAAGTGTGAGCACACGCCTCCCTCTGTCCAGAAGCCTTTGGGAACGCCCTGTCATTTTTAGGCCTGAGCTCACCTTCCCTGAACTGGTTAATGTTTTAAGTTCAAGCCTAAGTTCTTTAGCCTGTGAGGTACTCCTGGACTTGGTCTCTGCTTAACTCCCTAATCATCTTTTGATAACTACTCTTGTACTAGACACTCAAGCAACTTAGACTCACGCATTCATTCCATGCTTTGCAGTCTATCTTTTTCATAGTCATGTTGTCCCAGCTGCCCTCCACTTGATGGAACTAAATTTAACCTGTCATTGAACCTCTAATTTCCTCCAGAAGATATTTTTTCATAACTTTTTACCCCCCCCCCTCATGTCACCAAAGTGCATCTCTCTGCTACCCCCACTGATTTATCATCACACTTTCTTTATTGGCAAAGTCCCTAAAGAGCCTGAACCACGTCCCATTCATCTTTCTACCCCTGGTGCTAAAAATAATGTCGTGCACTTAGTACATATTCAATAAGTGTTGGAATGGACCAAGTCATCTGCCTGATCCTTGCCATGATGGGAATATTAGCTACTCACACACTGCTAGTTGCATCTGGATCTCCTTTATTCCCACTAGGTTGGTTTGAAGAAGGTCTTTGTGATCATCGTTAAGAGTTTAGTCAACCTGAAAACAAGTAAAAGAGGAAATAGTTTCCTTCTGGATAATAGTTTCATTTTTGGATTTGACTACTGAACAGAGTTTTAGAAGGAATGATGACAAATACCTCAAATTTGGCTTGATTGTATAATTAGCACCTATGATCTCTATCTATCATCTATCTATCTCAATCTATATCTACCTATCTCAATCTTTATCTTTTATCTCTATCTCTTATCTATCTCAATCTCTATCTCAATCTCTATTTATCTATCTCTACCTATCTCAGTCTCTATCTTCCTATCTATCTTCTATCTCTCTGTCTCTCTGTGGTGGTTGTGGTGATGTCAGGAGCTGCTATATGCCTTGCATTGTGACTCTTCTGGCACAGATTGGGGTTTCTTTGGGAGAAACAGTGTTTATCACCCAGGGCTTAACACAGTGCCAGACACATAGATACTTTATAAATTTGTTGACTAAATGAATACTTAACTGAAAATAAGAGAAAAGATGAGGTGACATGGAAACATAGGCAGGAATGCTTTTTTAATGAATCTGTCAGACCATCATTTTTCACATCACCCCGGGAGTGGCCAGTCTCAGCACCACGGGGACTGCTGCTTTTCTGTGGCCGCGGTTGTAGTACGATTTGAAAATCGGACTCTTTGGCCAGGACCTCCAATTCTTTTGTTGCCTGAAACCTTCTCTGTGACCAAGATTTCACAACCAGGACAACTGTGCCTACTATAGTTATGCAAGCTGGCTCCCACAAACCATTCCTGGGGGAATTCATTGAATATCACTGGCCCTGTGCTGTAGATGAAGGCGCTGAGCTTAGTGAGCTTATGTATTTTATGGTAGTCACTAGGGCTCTTCACGTATATCTAGCTCTGTGTATTTCTGGGCACATGTGAGGACTTTACTTGCTTGCCTACATGAAGTTAGTGTGACCACGATTTGCTTTGGCCTGGAAAATCTGAGCAGAAATGAAGGGTGTCAGTCCCTGGGGAGGCTTCAAGAGTCAGTGCACGGTTCGCTCACCTCATTTTCCTCAAACCTGCGGGACCCTAGAGTAGCTGCTTCATGCATCTGGGTCCTGGCACAGGGACAGAGATGCAGAACTAGACCCCAGCCAGTCCACACCATCATTATCACGAGTGAGAAATAAGTCACTTTTGGGTGCAGCCATGAGGATCTGAGGTTGATATTTTACTGTAACCTTCCCGTTTGATTGATGGAAGTGTTCAAAATCACCCAGGCAGTGGGCGGCTAGTGTTGACCTCAGGTTTACAGACTCAAGGGACTTGCTTTACACTCTCCTTGCCAGTCTCTGTGCTCTCCAGTGTCTCTGCTTGCAGTCGCAGATTCTGCTAACAGAGGTTTGGACACCGATGACTTGGTGTTTTATGGAACATGATACTCCTGGAGTCTATCAATGAGAGGCAACAAACCAGCATAAGAAGGTATAATTTTCTGGGATATTTCTGTTTTTTTTTTTTTTTTTTTTTTTTTTTTTTAATGTGGGTACCAGGAGTCGACCTCAGGACCTCGCGCTTGCCAGCAAGAGCTTGTGCTGCTGAGCGATATCACTGGCCCTTTTTTCCTTTATGTGGGTACCAGGAGTCGAACTCAGGACCTCACACTTGCCAGGCAGGCACTTATGCCACTGAGCTATCTCACCGGCCCGATATTTCTGTTTTCTAAGGCTCCTTCTTACCAACCCCAGAGAACAGTTGGAGCACACAGACTAGTACGAGCTGTGATTAACTGGTGCTTCAGTAAGAGCCGTGCCCCACACCATGTTCTGCAAGTGGTAGCTATGGTTACAAAGCAGTGTATTTACAGTCTTGTTAGGGGAATATAGAGGAGATTAATATCAGCATTTTTTTTTGAGGAATAACCAGACAAATATAATAATAATGACAGATTTTTCCCTCAGAAAAAGTTTACTTTAAAAATTGATCTTTCTAACACACATTTAAGCTGGGTTTGAGTTTAAGGAATTGCTATAAGGAAGTGCCGAGATTAAATCATTTTCTCAATTTCCAAAGAACATCTTCGAATAATTTTTGCCTGAATTTCTAGGAAAATGCCTAGAACCTGTAAGAAAGAAGCATTTCACACCCAACTAGTTGATCAGGCTGTGTAGGTTGTTATGATTATTTGAAATAATATCAATGATGATTGTGACTATGGTATTCACTAAGAATGGTTATTGTAACATCAGACTGGGAAGATTCTTTCCCTCTTTACTGGTAATAATTTCATTATTTCCAGATGTAATGATAGAGTGTTGGGGTGTTATATTCATTTATATTGTCCATTCACTTCATTTTTTTGATTAATATCTTTCCCACATGCTGGGAATATACAATAAACAAGGCAGACATAGTCCTGGTCTTCAGAGAACTACCAGTTAGACTTGTTTTTTCTTTTTTTTTAGCCAAGGGGCGAGTGATGTTCATGATAAGCAAAGCTTATCCTGAGCAGCGTGAGAAGTGCTTGTAGAAAGTGGTGCACAGCTGGAGGAGGAGAATGAGAACTTAGAGTCTGTCTAGGAGGAGGGCAGACAGCCAGAGGTGGAGCCATGGGCATACTTACATGGTTCCTGAAAGCTGGCCTAACACTAATGAATATGGGAAAGCAGATCTTGCTTTGTTGCCTTGGAGACCAGAACTAGATCTTATGGATGAACATTTCAGTGAAGACGATATTTCCTTGAGATTCCTGATGTTTTTGGATAAGGACGCCATATAACTTTTAGAGACCATTGATTTTTTTCCAAGAGGATTGATGACCTGATATAGGTTTTGGTTTTCCCAGGTTCAGGCTGGGAATGCTTTATTAGTGAGGACATAGTCCCCTCTTTCTTATAGGAGAAGCAGCCTTTTCCCGTCAAGGGACCTTTATACTAGCTTCTGGGCGGGAGATGAGGACTGCAGGCTCTTGCTCCCCAGTGCTGGAGAATTGTAAAAAAAAAGAAACAAGGGCCTCTATTCATGAAAAGTCTTAGTTAAATCTCTATTCATGAAAAGTCTTAGTTAAACCTGGGAACATGTGAGATGTACATTATTTTTAAGAAGACTAGTGGAAATGAGGTGCATTTAAATGGAAGCCAGGTCTGAGCATGTGTGTGCTTTTGTCGACATGCTGAGTGTAATGTACAGACTCTTTTGGTCCACAGAAATGCTGTTGCCATTGAAGCAGTTTATCCTATGTATAAGTGAGGTGGATTGCCTCATTCAGTGACAAGTTTATTACCACAAAAAGTATATAAGCAGATATTAGGAAACTGATTATATCTAATGTTATAGGAGAAAAAATAGTTGGGTAAGATGTTAGTTAGATGAACTCTGTGTGCTCTTTGACTCTGTGGTATGTGCTACGTCTCTAATTAAACACACCCAGCTTTCCGGAGAATCTTCCCTCCGGGACGTCCAAACTTAGTGCGTGCTCTGCATCTTCCTCCTGGTCCAGAGATGGTACACAACTCTGAGGGCTTCCCAGTCGTTCTGCGCTGGTGGAGTCACAGGGCCAAAGCTGTGACTGATTCTGATTATGCTTGATATGTTTTTCTCCTTCTCTGTTCTTCTCTTTATCTTGATTCAGCAGAAAATGAAGTTTTAGAACATACCTTTGCCCGCTGATTTAAGCAATTTTTAACTTGGATAACTAGACCCCGTGAGGCATTCTCAAAAATATCTGCTTCATGTATTTTCCACTTGCTCTTTTATTCAACCAGTTCACTGTCCATGCCACTTGAATAGTAAATTGAGAAAATTATACACTGTTGCCCCCAGTCAGAATAACAGGCACTGAAAGGAGCTGAAATCACAGTCTCCTGCAGAGGAGCCACTGAGGAGCTTCCCATACCGCTGTGCATTGCGGGGGACCCGGAGCAGCCTAGGGCTCAGCGTTCATCCACCCCCGTGCAGCCGGCAGGGCTGTGAGGAGCTGCTGCGCCCGAAGCCTCATTTGGACAGCTTCCCCTAGTCCTGTTTTCTGAGCCCTAACTCTAGAAGAGGCGGGAGGGGCTGTGTGTGTGGTGGAGGCCTGGAGATTGTCTTGTTAACCTTTTAAAGTCCTAAGTCTAAGTCTATTTCTACACATACACCTATATTTGTACCCACATCCACCTGTTTATCTGGCTACAGATGTAGGATTTTGCTAAATGTTTTGCTTTTTTGCACATACTCATACTTTTCAGTTATAAGGGTTTTTTTTTTTTTTTTTTTTGTGGGTACCGGGGGTCGACCTCAGGACCTCGCGCGCCAGCGGGCGCCCGTGCCGCTGAGCGATATCACCGGCCCTTTTTTCGTATGTGGGTTCTGGGAGTCAAACTCGGGCGCTTGCGCTTGCCAGGCAGGCGCTTACGCCACTGAGCCGTCTCACCAGCCCCCAGTTATAAGGGTTTTTGGTAACTAAAACTTTAGATTAAAGTCTTTGATAATTTAGACAGCACTCTCAGGAAGAAATTTGCCTTGACATAATTCAAAAAATAGTGTAAATAGTATTTCATGGAGCATTTTAAAGTATTAAAAGTTTACTTTATAAACTTCAAATTTTTTTATTTCCAAATTTGTATTAAAATTTGACTTAATTAAATCTCCTAAGGTTGGCTGCTAGTCAATAATGTTTCTACCTGATCTTATGTACTTCTAATACAAGTGCATTGAGTTAATACTGACACGATATAAGGGGAACATAGTAATATATCTTTATTAAAGTATTTTGTACAGGTATTGTGAACTTGAAGAGTGCAGAGAGACTTCTAATGTAAACAAATTACTTTGCTTTCTCTTCTCTTTCAGGCCTGTCCCTGTAACAGCCACTTTTAACCCTTTCTTTCTTTCTTTTTTTTTTTTTTTTTGTGGGTACCAGAGTCGAACTCAGGACCTTATGCGCCAGCAGGCACCCGTGCCGCTGAGTGATATCACTGGCCCTTTTTTCGTATGTGGGTACTGGGAGTCGAACTCAGGACCTCGCGCTTGCCAGGCAGGCGCTTATGCCGCTGAGCCATCTCATCGGCCCTTAACCCTTTCAATAGTCTCATTTTTCTCTTTTAGAGTTTTCACAGTTATCTTCATATTTCTATATAAGAAGAACCTTATTTTGCTACTTCTGATTTTTCAGTCTCGATATTATTAGTTTATCCTTTGACAGAAAACATTTATCTTATTTGTGCACTTTTCCTTCCTTCAAATATATTTTTAATATTATTCTTGGTTCCGTTATAGATTGCATTTGTAACTCTAAGTGTAACCCTGTGCTTTGGTGGTTTTGAGCAAGCATTAGCAGGACCTCGACACCTCACCTTGTGAGGAGGTCACACCCTGCTTTCCTTTTCCTCACTCTTCTCCTCCCTGCTGACTCTCAGCTTCTGCCATTGCTTCTTTTAGTTTTGTTGTCAATATTGGTTACATTTACTTTCTTGTCTTTATAACTAAATCCTGTATTTTCTCCTCTCAGTGGATTCTGATGTTGGAAATCCATAATTGGAGTTTACATTATGACTTTATGAACATAGTTCACCCTGCAGCTATGTAATGACCTATGAGCACATGGTCTTTTGTGGCCTTTGTACTTTTAAGTTGCATTGTGTTCTCACACTCTTCGGTGTTTCAGGATACTGATGAGCCTGTAGAATGCCTCATCTTGCTTCTAGCAAGTCTGTCAGTTTGTTGCTTCCCTCTCTGCTCCACCACCTCCTGCTCCCCGGAGACTGGAGGCCTCTGCACAGAGATGCTCTGGTGTTTGCTTCCCTTGCTGTCCTCAGCTTTGCTAAATCACACTGTCAGGCAACTTCATATGAAAGGTGTACTAACATTAACATTTTTTTTTTTTTTTTAATGTGGGTACCAGAGTTGACCTCAGGACCTCACGCTTGCCAGCAAGCGCTTGTGCCGCTGAGCGATATCACTGGCCCTTTTTTTCCTTTATGTGGGTTCCGGGAGTCGAACTCAGGACCTCGCGCTTGCCAGGCAGGCGCTTATGCTGCTGAGCCATCTCACTGGCCCTAATATTAACATTTTAGAATAGTTTTTTTTTGAAAATTTCATGACTTTTTCACAACCAGTTGATGATTTGGAAGAGTATAGAATTCTTGGCTGAAGATAGTTTTCTTTCTTTCTTTTTTTTTTTTGTGGGTACTGGGGGTCGACCTCAGGACCTCGTGCGCCAGCAGGTGCCCATGCCACTGAGCGATATCACCGGCCCCTTTTTCGTATGTGGGTTCCGGGAGTCGAACTCAGGCCCTCGCGCTTGCCAGGCAGGCGCTTACGCCGCTGAGCCATCTCACCGGCCCATGGTTTTCTTCTAGAACGTTGAAAGCATGGTTCCCTTAGCTTCTGTTAGGAAGCATTAGCCTCTGCTGCTTTAGAGAATTCCAAGGTCCAGTTCTAGATGGAAAATGTTAACATATCCTTTTCATTCAAAGCTTCACAATGATTCATTTACGTGTAGGACTGGGTTTCTTACTAATTTTCGTGTGGTTTGTTTTACTCCCCCTGTGGGCTTCTGTGATAGGAAAAATGCGTCCTTCAGCCCTGGGATGATCTCATGATAGTGTCCATTCCTCTCTTTTCCTTGTTCCGGCTTAATAAAACTCCTAGTAACTAGACATTGGCCTTTCCGGACTGATTCTCCTTACTTCTCATCTGTTCTCTCATGTTTTCTGGCTTTGTTCCCTCTCCCCTTGCTTTATGAAGATCTTGTTCTTTTCTAACTCTTACATTGGGAAATTTTACTTTTGAGATCTCATATGCATGTATACATATGGTTTAAGGAATGTTCGTCCATTGTAAAACATTTCCTTGATCCTTGTTTTATTTTTCATAACATCTTGTCTCAATATAATTTCAAATCTCTCTGTAGACTAATAAGAATTTTTAAGTTTTCTAAATGATACAATTTTTTATATGTGTTTTCTTTATGGTGTGTATGAGTCTTGGGCTTCTTCTCTTAAATGTCTAATGTTCCTCAGTTGTCCATTTATATTACAAAAGAGCATTGGTTTTAGCATGGCAGGAAGCGCTGTCCCAAGGAGTCCTCTCAGTTGCAGAATGTAGAGGGATTTGCTCTGAGGTACAAACAGCTGCACAATTGCCTTGGTCCTTCCTTCATTCCTCTTCATTGGCGCCCTGCGGTGTAAACCCTTGGCGGCTGCTAGGTGTTCTGTCCACCGGCGTTAAACTTTCTGAGCATGAGATCTCCGTGAACTCCTCCCTTCCAGCCTGCACCTCACTTCTGTCTCTGCTCTACACGCTGTCTCTCAAGTGTGGAGCTTCTCCAGAGTTGAGCAGGGAAAATCTCCTCTGTGCCCCTCTGCCTATTTGACATTACAACTTCTAAATAGTATAAATGGTGTTTGATTCTATTCCTCTATTTGCTTTTCTTCTTACTATGTTTTCAGTTTCTTGTCTCTGCTGGTTTTTTGCCAGATACTTTCATTGATGTGGCTTTATACTTTTTTTTTAAGTATCTAGAAAGGTTAAAGAGATAAACCCATTTACTAAGTCATATGCTGTTTACAGTCTGAATTGGTTGCTTTCTTAAAGTATTTTAAGCTTAGACACTTCATCAAATCAGAGAATTCCGCCATTAATCTGATTGGTGAAATTTTCCTGTATCTTGGATCTGGTGTCTATATATAGATGTAAGAGAGTAATCAGACTTATCAAACACATACAAGTACATGTCCTGCTCTTGGAATGATGTGGCTGCCTGAACCTACTGAAATTCCTCTTTAACGTGCCTTAGGGACATTTGCTTAACATCACTTTGGGTCAGTGCCTATTTGGAATGAAGGTAGAAAGGTGTTTGTTATGTTTCTCATATGCTGCCATTTTTAGGCTTTCCTCATTTATCCTTTTTACCAGCTAGCATAGGATCACTGCAGTTAACTTCTCTTTTGTCTTTCTATTTTTGTGAGATAAGAAGGTCTCAATTTGTTTTATGTGTGCCCACCTGTATTTCTCAGATAGAAGAATTATTTTGTCCAGTTTCATATTGTGTGTGTATGGGTGTCCCTGTGCATATGCGCGCTCATACGTGTATATGTGCATGCAAGACAGAGAGAGAGAACTGTTACACAGTCGCGAACACTTGCAATCCTAAGGACCACAGATTCTTAGAGACCTTTCTGTTTAGTGACTTTCCCAGTCATGTCTGCTTGTGTGTGCGTGTGTGTGTGTATGAAAAGAGAGAGGATGACATACTTTTTAAGTATTTCCTATCTTTAAAATCACAATAAAACTTAAATATTCAGAGCCATATTATTAGGATGGGAATCACCAAGAATTCTGGAGTTTTGCAGTTGCAAGTTGAAATTTAAAAGAATCAGAAGAAACATCCCCTTGGAGGCTGAGGCAGGAGGATTACAATTCCAAGCCCAGCTCAGGCAATTAATAGACTTAGTGAAACCCTGTCTGAAAATAAAAACTAAAAACGGGCTGGGAATATAGTGTGGTGTGAAGGCCCTGGGTTCAATCCCCAGTGATGCCCTCTCCCCGTACAAACGTGGAGGAAAAGAAGGAAGAGGAAGAGGAGGAGGAGGAGGAAAAGCGGGGAGAAACATACTTTGCATCCTGGGATGTCTAGGATCTAAACTGAATCTTGGACAAAGCTCACAGAGTAGTGAGAAAATGAAATAGCACAGAAACGAGAGTGAAGGAAGTGGAGATGCACAGATGCCCCCAGGGCACAGATGGGAGCCTCGGGGTGGAGAAGGGCTAAAGAGAGAGCACAGTGTCGTTGGCCGGCTGGCACTGTGAGGCTGTGCTGTCTCGGCCCCTGCGCTCTTACAGCTCTCCCCGCTCGGCACAAGGCTGCGTTCTCCCTCATCTTTGCCCATAGTTTAGAACGACTGCAGCTCTTGGCTGATCTTCACTCACATACTTGATAGTTATCTGGATCTTTTCATATCTTCTTTCTTCTGAATTTGCCCACTTTGAGTCAGTCCCATGCTTCAGGTTATTTCTGTCTTCCCTCCCTCGCATTCCACCGCCCCAGAGTGCCTCTTCCCTGGCACCTGGTTTGTTTCTCCTCAGTCCTCACCTCCAGAGCTTCCTTGGTTGGGGCTTCACCGCTCCCTGCCTGACTCCTATGCCCACTGCTGGCTGATGGGCTAGTTTGGCAGAGTCCTTTGGTTCTGTTAGTTCTGGGCCAGCTACAGGTTTCTTCTGATTTGCGCTCAGGTTTTCTGAGTCTGAAGGCTGGTGGAGGTGCGCTCAGCATCTCTATTCGTGGGAAGCAGGCTTTGCAGGATTGCAACTCCGCAAGTCAGGTGGTTCTCCTCTAATGATTCATTCACAAATATTTATGAAGTGCCAGTCATGCCAGGCTCCGAGGCTAGATCAGTGCACAGGACAGAACCGAGAGCCTCGGCCCCACACTCTTGCAGCGGAATTGTGATAGTCATGAACAAAAACAATAAAAATCTTCTGAACAGAACAATAAAAATGAAAAACCAAAAATACCCATACTGGTTTTTCTTAATTATAAGATTCCCTCAAAAGTTCCTAATGTAGCTGGGGGTGGTGGCGCATGCCTGTTATCTCAGCCCTCAGGGGAGGCTGTGCGTTTGAGGCCAGCTCGTGCTACGTGAGCTCAAGGCCAGCCTGAATGCATAGCAAGACCCTGTCTCAAAAAAAAAAAAAAAGAAAAGAAAACACAAACAAACAAAAAGTTCCTAATGACTGATGCTACTTTTACCTTTCCTTAGTCTGACATTTACATTTTAGATATTTCTCTTTTATTTAAAGGGTGGAATGAGAACGGGGTAGAGAGTCTTAATGACTTGCCTATTTTATTATTATTTTTGGTGGGGATAGCTCTTGATAACCTGTTGCCAAGGTAAACTAAGCCATTCTGTCTGGGTATAATCAAACTCTTTGTAAGTATCCCAAGTAAGTTATTCTCCTCATCCCATTGTATCCCTGTTTCTCGTGGTCAGTATGGGAAAAAATTGCAGTTGGAAGAATGTGAAATGTGGAAAATCAATATGAAAACAATGGAGGACTGGCTGCATGTGTGTTGTGGAATTTTACAAACATTATGAAGCAGGACATTCAGAAGCATGCGGTATGTTTTGTAACTGTATTGCTGTTTTTTTTAGTATATTTCTTCTCTGTCACAGAGCTGTGGTTTGGTGCTACTGTTTAATCACAGTGGCAAACAGACTAGCGGAGTTCAATATTTACTCCCTTCTTTATGGAGAGAAAAAAATAAAGAAATACAAACTCAGGCTGGGGTGCTGGTCAGCGGTAGAGTGCTGGCTTAGTATGCATGAGGCACTGGGTTCAATCTCCAGACCATAAAAAATCAACCAAAAAAATCAATCAAAAAAATCAACTCTTATTTTTGGAAAGAGCCATGTTGGAAAGAACTAAGAAACTAAGAACATTAATTGGCATGTAAATAGAGTATATTCTTTGTGGTTGTATATTTCCCCTTCATTAGACAGGATGAAGTTTGTGTGTTATTTATGTAAATGACACAGAGAGATCAGTTTTCTTCACAGGAAGGTGGGATTGGTATTAAGAAATCCAAGTTTAAGTTATGATTTTACTATTTTCTGTTTGTATTTTCTGTCTTAGGGCCTCTTACCCTCTTTGCAGTTCATTCGTTTATCCATAAAGTGGCAATAATAATACTAGCCTCACAATGTCGATGTAAAGAGTAAGACATGTTGGTTAAAGTGTCTGGTAGTTCCAAAGATCAGCTGACCATTAGTGTTGGATGTAGACATCTTCTAGCAGGTTTGTTATGTCAATAAAAATGGGAGGGGTGGTGCAAGAGTATCAGCAGGAGTGCAGAACACAGTAATGTGCCACATCAGTCAGATTTCCATTGTTGGGACAAAATACCTGAGATGAATGGCTGATGCCAGGAAGGTTATTCTGACTCGTGGTTTCAGAGGGCCCAGTTCATGGTCTCTTGTCTCTGTTGCTTGGAGCTTGCAGGGCACAGCACCTCACAGTGGAGCCTGGGGCAGAGAATGGCTGTTCACTCACGCAGCTGGGAGCACAGGACACAGGAAGGAGCTGAGTCCCTGGCGCCCCTCTGGGAGCGCCCCCTGCAGAACCCGATCCTCATTTCCTTTTGCTAGGCCCTACCTCCTAACACTCGCACCACCTCCTTAGTGCCACAGGCTGAGGACTGGGCTTTCAGCACAGGGCCCTTTGTGGGTATTTCCACATCCAAACTCTAGCACGTGTGTGTTTCTGAAAATAATGTATTGTTAGTTTAAATAGGACTCATACCTCTGAATTTTTTTTTTTTTTTGGTGGGTACTGGGGGTCAAACTCAGGACCTCGCGTGCCAGCAGGCACCCGTGCCGCTGAGTGATATCACCGGCCCTTTTTTCGTATGTGGGTACTGGGAGTCGAACTCAGGACCTCACACTTGCCAGGCAGGCGCTTATGCCGCTGAGCCATCTCACCAGCCCTGAATTTTTATATGAACATGCAGATTCATTTATACATCTATTTCATGTAAGTTACCTTACTTATTTTTATGCTGAAAATGTCTTTTCATATTAGATGATTCTTAAGAACCCAGTATAGTCTATGGACCATGAGACTTTTTTTTTTTTTTTTTGTGGGTACCGGGGGGTCGACCTCAGAACCTCGTGCGCCAACAGGCACCCGTGCCGCTGAGCGATATCACCGGCCCCTTTTTCGTATGTGGGATCCGGGAGTCGAACTCGGGCCCTCGCGCTTGCAAGGCAGGTACTTACGCCACTGAGCCATCTCACCGGCCCCCATGAGACTTTTGTGTCAGCTCCTTCCCACGTTCTCTGTCGCCTCATCATGGAGGAAGGAGGCAAGGGAGGAGTTTACATGTCACTGTGTCCCATACCCATGTACATTGCTTATGTTCACACTTACATATCATCTTTATCCTGTGCTGTAAATTCTCTTCACCCATTTTTATTGTATGTAATAGACACAATTACAGAAGACTTTATGAATTGCTACATATATGCTAAAGAATAACAGTTTTTAAACTTAGCACAGAATGTGATTAATTTTTATAGAAACACTGTGTACCTGCCAAATGGGCACTTTGAAAATGAAATTGTTTTTGATTGTGTGAAGCTGCTTGAAAATGTGATTCTCTAAAGCTTTCTTTTCCTTATGGCCAGAAAACAGTGCTATGGAAATTAATTATGACTGTGCACTTGAGATTGGTTCTTCTCTTTTTAAAATCAAAATTAAGAAAAAATAGTTTCTTGGGCCAAGAACACCCATAGACATTTATATGCCCTGGGTTTTAGATGGACAGGGCCCACTAGTGGCAGCTTTGACTTGATCACCACCTGCTCCAGGAAGTAACATCTCCAAGTGACACTTTTCTGTAGATCCCCCACTCACTGTATATAATGAATTTACATAATAGGTCAAAACTCTACATAGAGAGCACTGACTTATTCTGACCGTGTGTGTCTTACTGCATATCAGTTGCAAAATGTGCACAATGGAACATTGTTAGGGGCCTGTTGCATAACAGCTCCCTGGGTTTGCCTAAATCCACACATACATTTCTGATTCCCACATGTAATCTGATTTGTAAGCTCTTTGGGCTCTGGCCTGGTCTTTGATTTGGGTAATACGTTTCTGTAAAAAGTTGATCAAACAGTGAGTTTCCAAAACAAAGTAAGTCAGCTATTTGGTTGGATAGGTAAGGATTCAGAGGGAAAACCGAATATTCTTTTCATGTGTTTATGTGGCAAGGATGCGAATTGAATAATTTGCCTGAGGTGGGGTAGTTCGAAGCAGGGGTGTAGAGAAGGGTGAGGCATCAGGGCTGCCCCTCCCTCGATTCTAGCCTGGATGTGTTTCTTTGACCTCGGATTCTCATGGGGCAGATCCTGTTAAGGTGACTGTTTTATTTTGAGCAGTGTTTTTCACTCTTTAGCATGCTTCAGAACCACTTGGAAGTTTGCTACACCCCGAGTTTTACAGAAGTGGTCTGGGGTGAGTCTCAGGAACTTGCATTTCTAATAAGTGGTGCGGGGTGGGGAGGTGCCTACGCTGCTGGCTCAGGGACTGTACTTTGGAAACCACGATTTAGAGGCCAGGGAAGTGTTTGTTTCTGGTTCGAGGTGTTGGAGACTGGGCATGGGAAGCTTGATAGGGAAGAAGATGGGAAAAGTTTGAAAACTGCAGATCATCTTAATTACCTGGAACTGTTCACTTCTGAGCTCATCCAGTGTATGGTTTACAAAGTGAAATGTTAGTGATGCTGTTAGTATTAATCACTTTTATTAATGGGAACCAGAGAAATTTAGGAGGGACAATAGATTTGATTTTTTCTTAATATCAGCCTTTTCTCTCTTATCTGGTTCCTGCATCTTCCTTCAACCTCTGACCTCCAATATAGTGTAAATATAGATTGCTGTATTATAACCGTCTTTCAGAAATGAGAGAAATAATGAGACCATACGCGAGGCTTCTTGGAAAAGTTGTCACATCAGTCAAGTTTATCATTATAGTAAAAACCTTACTCATTTGTCTTTTACCTATTCAGGTTTCGCAGAAATTAGGACAATGATTGTGCTAAAATATACCTTTACAGTATTTATAAAGATTTTCCAAAGCAAATCAACATGTTTAGGCTGTTGCCCAGTTAATTTATTTAACGAAAAACTGCTTTCAAGTTATTTCTTTTTTTTTTTTTTTTTGGTGGGTACCGGGGGTCGACCTCAGGACCTCATGTGCCAGCAGGCGCCCGTGCCGCTGAGTGATATCATCGGCCCTTTTTTTGTATGTGGGTTCTGGGAGTTGAACTTGGGCCCTCGCTCTTGCCAGGCAGGCGCTTACGCTGCTGAGCCATCTCACCGGGCCCCCAAGTTATTTCAATACTGCCATTTACATACAATTAATTTGATAATTAGAAATCAATCTGATCTATGCGCGTACAGCAGCTGATTTTAACTTATAAATATGATAAAGATTGCTAAGGCTTCATTGCTTTAGTGATACATAATTCACTTATTCAGACAAAATATTCACTCACTCCAAATAACAGGTTTCTTTTTTTTTATTGTGAAGTGCAAAATTATACCCATTCATCATTTTCTAGTAGTTTCAATCTTAGCACTGTTTGGAGGCATTCAAGTTTGTGTCTGATGTCTTTTATATTGAATGGACACTGGAAGTCTAGCATTTGGTTCAGAGCAGAAAATGTGACCTTAAAGAGGTTCTTTTAATTTTGCTTGTAGAGCACTTTTTCAGATGTTACTTTCCTTTAATAATGCTCTGTGCTCAAATTTTCCTAGAATAACACACACTACCAGTTAGAGGATTTGAGAGATCTAGGCCATGCTTACTCAATGAAATGCAGCAGAGTGGAAAATACCCTGTCTTGCTAGCTCAAGAAAACAGATTTTTCTGATCTAGTAAGTTAAAGGTGATTATATTATTTAAAGAGCTGCTGTTACATAGACATTAACCTATTCAGAATAGACTTTAGTCTTGTAAAATTATGTGTTTTGGAGTTTCTATCTGCAGGAATTAAAGTCTATATTCTAGAGAATGATGTGGAAGCCAGTGCGAAGCTGTGTTTGAACTTCTTCCGTGCTTCTTTTCAACCCTTGTCCTCTTGCTATGAAGACCAGCCTGAGTCGGATCATTGAGGATTAATAATGAATGCATTACTCAGCACCCTGCAGGGCTGGGTCAAGCACCCTGGCTTTCAAAAGTTACTTGTTTTGCTTAGTAAGCCTAGAAATTTCAGGTCCACCTGCAGAATGAAAGTTCAGTATTCTGTTGATTCATGTGGCTTCCCTGAAAGTGGTCCGTGGCTGTTCTGTATTTCCCTTCTCTCTGTCTGTGTTCAACCGTGTCAAGAATAACTGGATAGATCTCTAATTAATTTTACCTTGGCTTGCTATATTGCTGGGAAAATTAGTTTTCATGTAGTATTCCCGGTGAAATTCGGCCTTCGACTTGAAGGAGAGGTTTCATGTGTTAAGGAGGAAGAATGTATATGCTTATTTTAGACTGGCAAATGGGAATGCAGAGAGAAAAGGGAGCTTTTAAGGCAAAGAATGAGGACTCTGGATCAGATGCCCACTAAGAAGAACTAAAGGTGATAGAAGTGTTCACCGGAGAAGGGAAGGCAGGTGGCTTTTCTGGCGAGTCAGAGGATGGTGCTCTGGGAAGCGAAGGCAAGGCCTGGGAGATAGGAAATCCAGGCTTGTATCCAGAGTCTGGCTCTGCTGGTGGGGAGAAGAGGTGGTCTCTCCAAGCAGTCAGTAGAGGAAAAGAAACCAAGTAGATAGCATGTAGGAAAGGCAATGACATAAAGCAAGTCATACTGGAAGAAGATTTATTTTTCTGCTTATTGTTTTAGGAGTATTTTGCTTTTCCAAGTTTAATTTATCTTCAAATAAAACCAGGCAATAAGACTTAAAATATTTGGACCTTTATCTACTTTCCATTTAACCATGTTTGCACTCCAGCCTGGATTCTGGAAAACTCTTCAGAAGAATCCCGACATGGTTAAAACCATTGCCACTATTCCCACTGCCATCCAGTAGTGTCTGTGAAGTATGCAAACCAAACTGTTCTCTGCAAAGAAATCCTTACTTATAGTGCACTTGTGTTTTTCCAGGTAGCCCAGCCATGACCCATAGGAACCTGACTTCCTCCAGTCTGAATGATATTTCTGATAAACCAGAGAAGGACCAGGTAAGCAAAGGAATCTCACCACTTTGAAATATAAGGGTGAATGTGTATCTCAGAGATGCTGGGAAAGATTATGGGCCATTCTGTGTAGACGGGAGCTCGCACTTCCTGTGAGGGGAGGGAGGCAATACCCTAACCACTCTGGAGTCAGGACAGAATTTGAATCCTGCCTCCAGTCTTTATGGATATGTTCACCTGGACAGTTTTAACCTTGGAGCTACAGTTGGCTTGGCTTTTTTTTTGTTTGTTTGTTTGCTTTTTGGTACCAGGAATTGAACTCAGGACCTCACGCTTGCCAGGCAGGCGCTGTGCCACTAAACTACATCCCTGGCCCTTGGCTTGGCTTTAAAATAGGAATAACCTCTTCCTCAGGTTTGTTGTGGGGTTAAATGACATATTTTATGAAGAAGTATTTTAATAAACTCTAAAGGGCTAACACATCCTGGAATTGTTTAATTTGGGGGCATGCATCAGGCTAGGGTTGTGATAGCGGTCTCACTCTCTGCATATTTGTCTATGGACACATACAGAAGTAGCCTGTTTGAAATGGAGAGGGCCGGTGAGATGGCTCAGCGGCATAAGCGCCTGCCTTGCAAGTGCGAGGGCCCGAGTTCGACTCCCGGATCCCACATACGAAAAAGGGGCCGGTGATATCGCTCAGCGGCACGGGTGCCTGTTGGCGCGCGAGGTCCTGAGGTCGTCCCCCCGGTACCCACAAAAAAAAAAAAAAAAAAAAATGAAATGGAGAGCAGTCAGCTTTCGAATCTCCATTTGCTTTCTTTTGAACAGAATGTGATGTAGGTATGGCCATTTCCCCAGTTGGGTATTTGGGAACAGATTTCCAGAATATAGTATGTTGATATTACAAAAGGATGCTTCCTGATTTAAAAAAGCCTCAGTGTCAAAGAAATAAAAGTAGCATATTTTAAAAATAGTTTTAAAAAACGATGGCAATCTTAGCCTGTTTCCTCAGGGTGGTAGGAAAGTATTCTGTGTTGGAAAGAGCAAGGAACATGAAAGTAAAAAAGTCTGGTCTGGTTAATTTTTTTCAAAACTGGCAAACTATAGGACAGACACTAATTTTCTCCTTTATTAAATTGAAACAACACATAGGTCAGTTTAAAAAATCCAGTATCTGATTCTTGCGCTTATAACTAATTTTTTGTTCTTTGATGTAATAGAAGAATATGATTCTTGTTGGCTTTATACTTGACATGTTCATTGTGTATCATTTGTGTGACCTTATTCTTTCCCTCTCTAAGTAGGATGGCTTTGAAATTTTCTCTTTTCACACTTTGCTATTTTTTCTAAAAAAGCAATATTTATGACAGTGTTCCTCTTTAACTGGCAGTGCTTGTAGTAATGACAGTTTATAGGCCGTGGTAAATTCTAAAAAGTACAGGAAAGGTGAAATTATGTTCTTTCTCATGAAATGGCCCTTGGATTCTTTCTACCTTCTCCTTTTTTCTTTTTTTTTTGTGGGTTCCAGGGATTGACCTCAGGACCTTGTGCCCGTGCCGCTGAGCGATATCACCAGCCTGTTTTTCGTATGTGGGTACTGGGAGTCGAACTCAGGACCTCGTGCTTGCCAGGCAGGCGCTTATGCCACTGAGCCATCTCACTGGCCCTACCTTCTCCTTCTTAACCAGCACCTTACTATAGGGCCTTTCATCACCTGAGCTCTGGATTGCTAGAAAAACCTTTGGAACTAATCCCTTGTCCCTGTTTTCTCTCAATTCAATACACAGTTCATATTATTTCCCTCAGTTTTCTACTCTGGATTAGAAACTTATAATGGCTTCCTACCAAGTGAACTTCAGAATTTCCTGTATTCTTTTTAAGCTCCCCCAAAATCTGGTGTTCTCCTTCTTCATGGCTTCTCCAGTGTTCTCCAGAAGTGGACTCTGTTCTGATCAGGTCTGATATCTCGCCTCCATCCTTACCTTGAGATCAGTTCTTGAGTCCTTGAGCTGGTCCTCCTCCAAGTGCTGATATGAATCTTCCCCTCCAGGGGAGATCATTTAAATATTGGGTGCATTGGTAGGCACATACCTGTAGCAGAAGGGGGAGAAGCCGGGCCGTTTTAATTGCCTTCAGAGCTATTGTGTATGTGTTGGCTCCATTCCATATTTAGCAGGCAGTTTTGACTGTTTATGTTGTTTGCCAGGGATCCTGAAGTTGGGTGAGGCAGCACACTGATCATGGTTAGTTGTGTCTGGTTGATGGGCTCTTGAGGAAGCCTTCTTTTTTTAGGGATAGCCCTCCTCTAGACAGAATGAGCCAATAGGCAGCTGGTAAATGCTGACTGATATTTCTTACCTTCTTGGGTTTCTTCTTCAAATCTGGGCATATGAAGAAATTGTGTGACAATTTAACATGTAAATTACATAAGATTTTTATTCTAGAAGTAGAAGACATATGTTAGCACATCATGATTTGTTGTAGAATCTGTGTGATTGGGTCCTTAAAACCAGAATCTCCACTGCGCATTACCAGCCTCTCATGGGCATCAGGACTCCTGTTGAGAGGAAGCCAGAAGATTTAACCCAGGAGTTTTATTGTTTTCAAAGTCAGCAAATGAGGGATAATGACTGTTCCATTGTAAGAACATCTCTCCACCTAAATTGTGCCTCCACGGTAGCTAGTGAGTTCTCCTTCCAAAGGAGAGAAGTCACTCTGTCTTCTCCTACCAAAGAGCTTTAAGAGGTGCTTTCTAACCGACCCACCATCTGTTCTGTGACCAATGGGAGAGGAGAAATTCAAGCTAATAGTTCCAGTTTCCATAACTACTCTTCTAGTAACTTCAAATCCTGTTTCTTTTTAGGACAAGGGAAGAAAAGTAGACTTGGAAATAAATTGAAGTTATGGCAAATACAGGCCCTTTTTTTTTAAAGAAAACGTGTTTTAACACAGTGAACCTGGGCTTTTATTTTTTAACCTGTTTTTCCTGTTTGGGTAGGGAAAAAAGGTTGCTAGGCTCGAAGTTGTTTTGAAAAAGCTTTTATAATTAATTAGCCAATGTCCTGGAAGTGATCTTGGCAGAATGGTGAAACCTGTCCTGTGTGCTTATCCAAGTTGGCCCAAAAACTTCCATCCAATTGAGACTCATGAACAGATTATTCTGCTCAGATGCGGTCTGAGCCCTTGCGATGGTGCCCGGTAACTTCCTGGAGCTGCAAACATACCAGTAGCACTAGAGATGAATGTAAAGTTGAGAGTTACGAAGAGGAACAGAATGGCTCTTTCTGACAGCTACATAGTGACAAAATTTGAGGGCATTTTTCTTTTATAAGATTCTGTTTTGGGAAAACGAAGAAACAAATCTGTGGAGTGCATTTTTTCTTTCTGGCTCTGCCAAGCCTATGCGCTTATGATTTCAGGAGCGGCTGCCCGATGGGGAAAGAGCTCAAAATAGTTAACAGCAGACTAGGATATAGCCAAAATTTAGGCAATTCAGTGTTTCAACTGTATTCCAACTTGGATGTTATATTTATTAAGCAGAAAAACACGTGTGGAGAGTAGATTAAAAAATACATCTGGAGCTTCTCTAGTTGTGAATCTACATAAATAATCTCTTCTATTTTGTTGCTATGGAGTTTTTTTTTTTTATGTTGTCTGGTTATCTTGATTATATTAGACTGAATAGGTTTTCTATCTCCCTTTATTTCTTTTCTGTTCTTTTGAAAATTTACATACATGTGAGATATGTGCTCATCAAATGCTTGGTCTTGAGTTCCAGTTCTCACGTGAATATTGAATCAGCTGAGAGACAAGAAAGTTTCCCTGTCCTTTTGCTTCTTAGCTTTTGCTCTTGTAGAGGTACTGAACTTAGTGGCACAGTAGCTTCAAAAGGGTTTTTTCCAGGTTTATCAATAAGGCAATAACGTCTCACCATTACATGTTCGGCATTAATTGTGACCCATTGCAGAGGATGCTATAGATGCTGTATCAGAAACACCTTGCAGATTCGCAGCAAGACACACTGGCTCCTATAACCTTATCAGTGCTTATCTGGTTTTCACATCCATGATACTCATTGTGTAACCATCTTCCCTGAGAATTCATCCCGTAGGTCTTCTGATTGAATTTGGCCTAAGGTTAATTTGTAAAGTGATTGCTATAAAATGCAATCTGGGGCTGGTGAGATGGCTCAGCAGCATAAGCGCCTGCGTGGCAAGTGCAAGGGCCCAAGTTTGACTCCTGAAACCCACATACGAAAAAAGGGCCGGTGATATCGCTCAGCGGCACGGGCGCCTGCTGGCGCACGAGGTCCTGAGGTTGACCCCTGGTACCCACAAAAACAAAACAAAACAAAACAAAACAAAACAAAACAAAACAAAACAAAACAACAACAACAAAAAAACGCAGTCTGGAAGGAAACATTCTGAGATGGAATGACTTAGCCAATCCTTTTGCAGCATGTATGTGGTACAGGCGTGGTTAACTCCGTTCATCTGTGCTGACTCTCATGGTTCTGAAGGCGCATTTCCACCCCAGGGCTCACGCACAGTTCCCCGAGCGCGAATAGCTACTTCATGCTCACAGCGCTGGACAGGACTGCAGCATCTCATCTCCTGTTGTTCCCAGGGCTCGGCCTAAACACCCAGCAGATCCCCCGAGCTGAGCGTGGGTGGTCTTTCCCCACCCTCGGGGGAGTGCGGCAGCTAGGAAATGCTCACATTTTCTGAGGTTATGACACTGGGCTTTAGCTTACGTTGGGGGACCAGTGAGACACTGCTGTGTCAGGAGAGCTCCAATGGGGTCCCGTCCATGAAGACCTGAGCACGAGGCATGCTGTGAGGCACAGCCTTTGTGTCCTGGGCTGGGCAGTGTTGGTGGTATCCCAGAGCTGCCCGTGGCTCGCAGCCGCAGCTTTCCTTCAGCTGCTTGTTTGCGGGGGACCTTGCGTGGCTGAGTGACGACCACCCTCCGGCCCTTCTCAAACGGGACCGGCTCGGGCTCAGACGTTCCTCATTACTGTTTCCCTCTCTCCTAGAAATCTGCTTAGCATAGCATCATTTTCTTGCCCTGTGTCTCTCCCCTGACAGCTGGGGGTTGGTAGTGGGGTGGACGCTGATGCTGACCTCAAGGATATGTCTGTTTGAGAATCGGGATAGTTCTGTGCCTACGTTAAAATGAAGCAGGTAAACATGCGTGGCATCACTGACCTCTGCCTCCTGCTTTCACACAGGAAGCGGAGTCTTTCAGATAATTTAGGAGTATGATTTTGTGTGTGTTTTTTATTATTTTATTATTAAATTTATTGATACAATTTAGATATACATAATCACATTTATCATAGGGAATTTATACCTACTGTACGTGGTATATTTTGCTGCTTCTTTTTTTCCTACTCCCCTCCCCTCCAATCCCTCTTCCCCTCATTTACAAAAATTTTGTTTCCATTTTTTCCTTCTTTTCTCATCCTTTTCTTTTCCCTTCCTTCCTTTCCCCCTCCCCTCACCTAGTTCCCCTTTGCTTTTGAACTATTTCTTCCTATTTCACAATATCTAATATATATTTTGGTCCTTATTTACACTTTCAGTTTCTTATACCAGAGAAACAATGCATTATTTACACATGTGTGTCAGATTTATTTCACTGAAGAGTATGGTCTCAAGGTCCATCTGTTTAGCTAAAAATGTCTCAAGTTTATCCTCCTTTATGGCTGAGTTGTACTCCATTGTATTAAAAAAACTCCAAAAACACATTTTCTTTATCCATTCATCAGTTGATGGGCATTTGGGTTGTTTTCAAGATTTAGCTATTACAAATTGTGCTGCTATAAACATGGGTGCACGTATGTTGCTATGGTATGATGCTTTTAATTCTTTTGGGAAGATACCAAGAAGGGGAATAGCTGGGGCAAATGAGACCTCTGGTCCTCATTTTTTGAGGAATCTCCACACTGATTTCCACAGTGGTTGTACCAGTCTACACTCCCACCAACAGTGGAGAAGTGTTCCTTTTTCCCCACAGCCCCACCAGCATTTATTATTGGTTGATTTCTTGATGATAGCCATTCTTTCTGGAGTGAGAGGGAATCTCAGTGTTGTTTTAATTTGCATCTCTTGATTTACCAGTGACGTCGAACATTTTTTCATATATTTATTTGCCATTTGCACTTCATCTGAGATGCCTGTTTTTGGATTGGGTCTTTGCATTTGGGGGGTCTGACTTTTTTCAGTTCTTTATATATTCTAGGTATTAGTTCTTTGCCTGAGGAATAATTGGCTAAAACTTTTTCCCACTCTGTGGGTTGTCTTTTCACTCTATTGATTTTTTTTGCTGTGCAAAAGCTTTTTAAAAAGATGAGATCCCAGTTGTTGATTTTTTGTACCGTATCCCATGTGGTTAGGATTTTGTTCATAAAGTCTTTGCCTACAGCTATATCTTTGAGAATTCTACCTATTCTGTCTTCCGGCAGATTTAGTGTTTCTGTTTTATTTTTTATTTTTAATTTTATTTATTTATTTATTTTTTTGTGGGTACCGGGGGTCGAACTCAGGACTTCGCGCGCCAGCAGGCGCCTGTGCCGCTGAGTGATATCACCGGCCCTTTTTTCGTATGTGGGTACTGGGAGTCAAACTCAGGACCTTGCGCTTGCTAGGCAGGTGCTTATGCTGCTGAGCTATCTCACCGGCCCACTGTTTCTGTTTTAGTATTTAGGTCTTTGATCCATTTTGATTTTAGTTTAGTGCATGGTAATAGACTAGTTTTAGTCTTCGGCATGTAGAAAGCCAGTTTTTCCAGCAGCATTTATTAAAGAGGCTTTCTTCTGGTGAATGTGTTTGGCTCCTTTGTCAAAGATAAGGTGGCTGAGTGTGTTTGGAGTTGTTTCTGCATCTTCTAATCTGTTCCATTGATCCTTAGGTCTGTTTTTTTGCCAGTACCATGTTATTTTTATCATAGTAGCTTTGTAGTGTAATTTCAAGTCAGGGATTGTGATGCCCCCTGCTTTGCCTTTGTTGCCTACAATTGTTTTTGCTATTCTAGGTCTCGTCTGATTCCAAATGAATTTTAGGATTGTTTTCTCTAGTTCTGTGAGGTATGCTAATAGTACTTTGATTGGAATTGCATTAAATCTGTGTAACAGTTTTGGGAGTATGGCCATTTTCACTATGTTGGTCCTTCCTACCCAAGAGCAAGGAATATCTTTCCATTTTCTGATATCCTCTTCGATCTCCTTTTTCAGAGTTCTGTGGTTTTCAGTGTAGAGATCTTTTGCTTCCTTTGTTAGACTGATTCCTAAGTATTTCATTTTTTTCGAGGCTGTTGTGACAGGGGTTATTTCCCTCATTGCTTTCTCAGTGAGTTTGTTATTTGTGTACAGGAATGCTATTGATTTTTCAGTGTTAATACACCGTATCAATAGAGCCAAAGACAAAATTCGGGTGATGAACTCAATAGATGCAGAAAAAGCATTTGACAAAGTCCAACACCCATTCATGATAAAAACCCTACAGAAAATTGGAATAGATGGTCTTTACCTCAATCTGGTAAAAGCCAACTACGACAGACCAACATCCAACATCATACTAAATGGTCAAAGACTGAAAGGTTTCACTCTAAAATCAGGAACAAGACAAGGATGCCCACTATCACTACTCCTATTCAATATAGTTCCTATTCAATATAGTTCCTATTCATTATAGTTAGCCAGAGCAATTAGACAAGAGAGAGAGAAATAAAAGGAATAAGGATAGGAAAGGAAGAAGTTAAATTATCGTTATTTGCAGATGACATGATACTCTACTTAGAAGATCTGAAAAACTCCACTGAAAGACTTTTAGATTTATTAACCAAATTCAGTCGCATAGCTAGAAGTGTGATTTTAAGTAACAGTGAAGGCATAGTGCGTGTGAACTGTGCTGTATTCCGCTGTAATTGGAATGCAGCTGTGCACTGAGAGCTTCCATTCTGGGCTAGAAAGTGTTCTGGGTGGTGGGCTCCAAGGGTGAATGAAGCTGATACATTTTTGACTCACGGAACTTTGATGCTTGGGGTAAGAGATAGTTAACAAACAACCAAAACAAGTAACTAAGGGATTAGGATGATTTCACATGCTGATGAACACTATACTGACAGTAACGCAGGGTAATATGAAGAGGTACAGGCAAACTGCTTCAGGTAGGAGGGTGGGCACAGAGAAGAGCTGGAGAAGAGTTTTTTTTTTTTTTTTTTTTGTGGGTACCGGGGGGTCGACCTCAGGACCTCGCGCGCCAACAGGCACCCGTGCCGCTGAGCGATATCACCGGCCCCTTTTTCGTATGTGGGATCCGGGAGTCGAACTCGTGCCCTCGCGCTTGCAAGGCAGGCGCTTACGCCACTGAGCCATCTCACCGGCCCTGGGGAAGAGTTTTGCAGGCAGAACCGAGAGCGAGGCTGGAACAAGAGTCGTATGTTCAGATGCAGAAAAAAACACAAAAGGAGGCTGAGGCAGAGGTAGCAGGTGTGCAGTGCTAAGGTAGGTCTGCAAAACAGTCCAGGGTACCTTTTGACTGAAATGCAGGGAGACACTGTTTTCAGCTTTTATCTGGAGAGGCATAGGCTTGACATTACATTTTACAGAGCTCCTCAGGGTCGCTGTGGGGAAGGGTGCAGGTGTTCAACAGTGTGCTGGGTTGTCCGCTGTTGTCTTGTGTGCAGCCCTGCTCGGGAGCTTCTGCATGTGAAATCCACAGCACAGTGGGCCCAGCGGTGCTGATTCCTAACACAGCAGCTGCAGAAGTGAGGCCTTGTGACTGACCATCCACAGAGGACGTTCTGTGCCAATGAAATATTGTAAGGAAGAAAGAGTCTCCTAGCTGAACTATTTTCTCTGCACCGTCAGTGATGTTAAAAATTAATTCATGCTAGTTAAATATCAAAATATTTTAATGCATTATAAGTTTCAGTGGAGCAGGAGGCTAGTGAGGTTGAGTGTTTGAGTGAGGTGTCCCTGTGGCAGATGTCAGGGTCCTGCCCAAGTGGTGCCACAGGATGGATGGCCCTTCCCTGAACCCGCCTGAGGAGCGGGGAGCACAAGCAGCTTCGTCCTCGTGGCTGATGGGGAGCTTGCTGGGCAGGAACAGCTCGGAGCAACCGAGGGGGTCCCATGCCACCTCCTTACCTGTGCCGTGAGAGACCCCAGCTCCAGCAGCACCATGTCTCTGGGCTGATATTTAGTGGAAAGGAGTATAGTTCTTACATATCCCGAAGAATAAACCGGCGTGTTCTGTATGTGATGTCCCTTGGTTCTCTTCTCAGTAGGCAGTGTTCCGCCTCTGTGCAGATGCCAGGAGTGCACTCAGGAAGCATTGTGCAGAGTGACAGATGGCACCAATGCTGATCTTTGGAGGAGAGATATTCTCACGTCACAAGTTACCCATGTCTGACGAAGACCTCATAAAACAAACAAACCAACCCTTTCCCTCTTGGAAGTGGCAAATTGGTGCAAATCCAGAAAGCAGCAGTACTTACGGTGAACACCCTAAGGGCATGATTAAACAATAATATATACTATAGTTGTAAATATACACATGCAGTTGTTTTCACGTACTATAGTAATGTGCTGTTATCTATAATATTTTCAAAAGCTTAGAGTTTTCTAATTCAGAATATATGAAACTGCTATAAAATTTAAATAAGGCAAACATGATTAAAATATAAGGTGAAAATTCTTGAATTCTAACCCCTCAAAGTAACCACTATTAGCAATTTGGTATAGAGTCTTCAGGGCACTTTTGACATACAAATATTTATACACTAATGTGTATAAAATAGAAACAGGATCATATTGTTCTGCAACTTTTTGTTTAGCCTAATAATATACAGAAACTACTTTATTGTTCCTAAAGGCTGTATGGTACGCATGAATCATATTTTATTGAAATGCTCTTCTATTAATCAGTACTGAGTTATTTTCAGTTCTTTGTGATTTTAAATAAGCCTGTAAGTAATATAGCCTTCCTACAATCTTCTGCATTTTCCCATAAGCTTTTCTAGCCTATGTTAAATTGCCGAATCACCATATATTGCCAATCCAATTAACTTCCCCAAAGATAGAAGAGACCGATTGTGCCATAGATTTTGAAAGCATTTTAATAAGACTTCTCCACTGCTGAGCTGCTCTTTGCCAGCCGGAGTTGAGTTTCTTCTTTGTGATGTGTGCCAGTAAAATCTTAAACGCAGTTGAAGTGAACAGAATCTCAGCAGCTGGCACTCGCCTCCTACGTGTTTTGGGGCTTTCCTGAGAAGCTTGAAATAGGGTGAATGTGAGTTTCCTGTCCTGGTCCAACGATGCCGGGCTGGCGGCTCCTCAGTGTCCTGAGGTAAGGACGTCAACACTACAGTGGTTGTAGGCTTAGCCTGATACATTCCTTACTGTTCCAGCTGTTCCAGCCTTGAGAGCGCTTCAGGCTCTAGGAATTTTCTTGGCAGTCAAAAATGGCATCCTCTCAAGAGCCTTTCTTGGTGGTCAGCTTTTGTAATCAAAGGAAAAGTTGCAAGATGAGTTGGTCAGATGTTGTCTTTGAAGCTTAATTGGCCACATCTGCAGCTTGGCTCTGACTCCCTTTTCTTCCCTTTCCCTCCACCGGAGAGACTCTTCAGTGAACTGATGTCCAGACTGCACGGTTGGTTGCCTGGAAGTGGCTTGTTAGAGCTCTGAAGGAGCTGCCGTCCAGGAGGGCTGACGGGGGACTGGACAGTCACGTCCACGTGAGCATCAGAGCAGACTCCCCTGCGCCCTGTCGCCCTCCACGCCCAGCCTCCGCAGTCGGTCACGCCGCAGTGGCAGCTGCGTGCACTCTTCTTCAGGAGGGGAAGGGTTCCCATGTTCGCAGTCGCTCTTCTTACTGATCCTGAGGCTAGCTGATTCGGCTGCCTCTGCAGAATCTCATGACCTAATCAGTCATCAGCAGAGCTCCCTGATTTTTCCATGTGTTACCAGCAATGATCTGGCTTTACTCCTAGAACCGAACTTAAATGGTAGCAACAATGCTTTTTTTCTGCTGCCACTATATTAGAAAGGCAGTGGGATTTTTTCCTGTAGTCTGAGAGCCAGAACTTAATCCTACCAAGCAGGTATTTCTGCCTAAGCCATGTTGCATGCGTGCACATAGAAGAGGTGGAAAGTAACTCAGTCATTCCATTGTCAGCTTTGAACTTTAAAATTAGCTACAGTGTTGGACATTCAGATGCCCTCCCTGCTAGCGTTGAGATAGATGTCCAGTGACAGGATGCCTGACTTTGTCTGCTCCAGTGTAAGGAGTAAGTAGCAACAACTGATACAGATTTCACACTGACTTACGCCAGTGCTTGGGAGTTGGTCCTGTCAACCCTGTTTCACAGATGTTGGCAAACATCGGGCCTGAAGAGATGAAGCAGTTTCCCTAAAGTTAAATGACATCTAAGGTTTAGAGCTCTGTTCTGGTCTGCACACCTCTGCTCTTAATCTGTATAATGAATTCTGTGTATTTGGATCAGGGTCTCTTTTAGGCCTAAAGCCACAGTGAAACTGGTGTCCAGTTGGTAATTTCTGGCCTTTATTTGCCTTTGAGGCACACACCGTGCTGAAGAAACTGATTATCAGAATTACTATTAAACATAAGTTTGAAAATTCTTAAGGGTCTTGTGGTGACTGGATGGACATTTCCATCCCTGCTGCAGGGATCGAAAGAGTCAGTGTTGTATGTTTGTGCCTTGGTAGGGGTCACTGAAGAGGCTGACATAATTTTAGGATGTTTAATATGTGGTCTCAGAGTGAGTCTATGTCTGCCTGGGGAGACCTCGTAAACTGTGACGCTCACGGCCAGGTGCATCTGGGGTTCAGTGAAAGAAATATAACTGTGGTCCAGAGCCATCAATCAGAGAGAAACCAGGGACTTTGGGAGCATCATTCCACTCTAGAAAACATAAATAACAGAAAACAGATGAAACATTCTTCCTTCGATAGTTAGGTGAGAAGCAGGAGAAATAAATTGGAATGTAACTATCTGCAGTTTAACCATGCAAGTGAATGACTTGATTCTGCCAATAAATAGAAAACATTGTGGCTTTTAGAATTCTTTAAAATAATGTCCCCAACTCCTCCTATCTGATGAAATACAGCATTTTGTTGTTAATTTCTATTTTTATAGTTACAGCCCCAAGGAAAATTAGCAAAAGTAGATGAGATTAGCTAGTTGACATGGTGTCTGTGGACCACAGTGGATAATTGAGGTTCAGAACTCACTCGACTTGTGAATCTTCATTTGTACTTCAACTACTCCATGTTTCACTGACTTTCAAGCTTTCAAGCTGTTCATTAATTCCTCCTAGATAGAAATATGTCACCTCTAGGTCACTAAGTCGACAGATACTAATCGTTGTAACTTTTTTCCCTGGCAAATGGGAAAAGCAGTTTTTGAACTTTTTCACTGGGTTCATTACAGGGAGAACATCATGCAGTTAAATAAACATGTTAATCCTTAACTCTTGTGAACATTTTCTGATTTGTCACGCAGGTGCTATGATTCACTTATAGCTGTCTTCTCCACAGGGCTGCGGTGTGAACAGGAAATTGCTTAATACGATTTAAAGTATTATCCAAATCTTCATCATCATTGCCAATTTCATCATTTAAATCAGCTACTGTCTCTGTGGTTTTGTTTTGTAGTAAGTTTGGGTGGGATCAAAGTCCATTTCGTTTTTAGATGTCATTGCTTATCTTTCAAATTTACCTAATTCGGCACTTTGAAATTTCACACTCTTAACTTTGCACTCTGCCATTCCACCTCACTCTGATGAAGTGTGTCTGATCATCTTTCCGTGAGTGCTGGTGTATGTGCATTTCCATGGAGCCTACAGTCTGTTTTGCCTTACCTTTCCAAGTCCTACCTTTACTTCAATACCTGTCAAGTGCTCTTTCTTCCATCCTTCCTTGAATATTCCAGTTGATGCTCATGATGCCTGTTTTGAATTTCCCACACCACCTAATACTTAGTGTTTGCATCCCTGATTTGTCACTGTTGGTTATTGCTTTTATGTGCATGCCTGACTTCACTTCTGAGGGATAGGCCGGAGTCTCCTCATGGTAATAATGAAGAGGACCAGTTGGGGAAAATAAAGGTCTAGTTATCCCTTCTCTTAGGACTTTTTATAAAGGCTAAGAAAATGACGATGACCATGAGAGTTTCTCAAAAGTGATTTCTCAGAGTATTGTTATTGTCTTACCTTTTTATTCTGGTTACTTTAAAAATTAGTATTTCTTGTTATGCTCATTGGCAGTATGTTTTATTAGGTTGACAAGTTGCTTGAAATGCACATTCTTGCCTACCACATTTTTAATTTTTTTCACTCAGGACAGTCATGTAAATGCTAATATTTCAAACATAGCTTCCTTTCATTTGTTAAAATCCACTTACGCATTTTCTCAGAATGGAATCTGAACGAATATAGTTAATTGGCTGACTGGTGTAGTTTCAAGAAAATAACGCTGAACCTTTTTATTTATTTAAAATAAGTGCGTTAGCAGCACATGAAGATGTTCTATTGCAAGATGACATGCTATTGCTAAGTTTATTCAAGTAAAGCACATTTCAAATCATGGACCTTAAAGCAACATTCTACTTATAGATATGAGCTACTTCATTTCTTGTGACATGAAATTGGGGGGAAGGCAGATCAAACTTGGAGAGGAATTGTCATTGGATGGGATTTATTACCAAGTGTACTAGTTCTATACATTATAACCCTGTCTCACTTATTATAGTTCAGATTTCAAGTACAGCATTATGGTAATGATCCAAGCATATTATTGAAAATAAGCAAGAACAAGTCAAATTGAAATCCAGCTATGTATCTGACTGGTTCCAGAAAGGTCTTTTGCTCAGAGAGGAAATAAGCTACTCTTTCCTCACTGTGTTGCTCATTGTTTCTCAAGTGAAACTTGCGATAAAGTGTCTTCCAATATCAGCTTCCTTGAGAAGATTCTGAGAAATACAGGGAATTCCATAAACTTCAACAAGTGGGCTCTGTGTGCAAGATTTGTATGGAGAAGGACTGGGTGGATCACCCACTGCCCTGTTGAGTTGGGATCTCCAGGAAGACATTCTGAGACACTGCTTTCTAAAAGGAAAAGTTTTTTTTTTAAAGAGAAATAACCACTGTCACTACTATATAAAATAGCCATGAAACTTTAAAAAGAATAAAAGAGGAATTCTTGGGGAAGTAGTATTTTCATCAGGCATTATGAAAACATCTGTAAAATGTGTCCTGAGGGCATTTTCAAGGGCGGTAGCAGTGTAGTACTGTCCCCTGTGGCTGTGAAACTCCCAGAATGATGTCTTCTTAACGGAGTGCAAAGCAGCTAGCACTTTTGCAAGGCCTGGATTCATGCTCACATTTTGGTTTCCTGTGATACTTACAAAAATCCTATACAGTTTTTTCATCTCTAAACAATGCATCAAAGTGGTATAACTTGAGGCTTTATTGAAATAAGAAAATGAAAACGAGATAAATTCTTATTAGAAGACTCTCACGTCTCTAACATAGTTATAGTGGGGCGCACGCCTCCGAGGTTTTACGTTTTAAAATCTGCATCCTTGCGAGCTAAACCCCGTGCCTTCCTGCTCGGCTCACGCTCGTAATACCGCAATGCGGAAAGAAGAGGAGAAAGGATTAAATCAAAGAACGCATGATTTAGCCTCATTTCAGAGTTTCTGGATAATAGGAAACATGTTTTGTTTGATGTGGTAGAGAAGCCTGAGTCTTCTACTCCTAGGGATGTTGGCCGCACCCTGGTTTCCCACCTCACTGAGTGGTCTTGGGCAGTGCGCATCTCCCCGGGCTCTCTGGTGAAGAGGCTTGTTTCTTCGTGTTTCTACGCAGTCCGTGAGTGCCTTTTTAAAAATTTAAATTTTTATTTTAAATTTTGAGGCAGGGTCTCTGTAAGTCACTAAGTTGCCCAGGCTGGGTTGAAACTTGTGACTCTTCTGTCTCAGCCTCCTGGAGTGCTGGGATTACAGGCTGTGCCACCATGCCTGGCTCCTTAAAGGATTTTTAGCTAGATAAACACTTTATTCCAAATAGGTCACAGCCACTGTAAATGTGGAAGAGGTTTATAAGTTCATGGCACTTTTAGCTTGTAATTCTGTGCTAAACAGATTCACCAGCAATTTGTATTAGGACACAAGGTATTAACAGCAGATATTCAGATGACACAAGACTGACCCAGTTAGCTATCTTAATTGTAAATAACAGAATTAATATGGATAATGATCTTGATAGGCTCGAAACCACAGGAATTTAGTAATAATAAAGGTGAACTATGTAAGTTCAAAAATATGAAATGATTAACAATGTGTGAACAGCGCTGCTGTATTTGGATAGAAACTTCATGATTTTCATCAAATTTAGACTTCTCAAAAGTGCTTTTTATCCTAAAATAGCTGAGGGGATGTGGTTATGGCAATGGTCTCGCGTAAGAAGGTGCCCAGGCACTAATGGAATCGTACTTAAGAGGAAGAGTTGAAGTAACTCAATCAGAACTCCCAAGGTGGGACGCCAGAGGGAAGGGAGCTCAGTAGAGGTGCCTTCTGGGGAGAGAACACGTTTACTGTCTGTTGCTCCAGGTGTAAAATTACAGTAGCCAGTAGATGTTCCATGGAGGCAGTTTTGTTAAATATGAGGCGGAATTTAGAGGAAATAGTGCTTTATCACTAATTCATTTATGAAGTTTTTCCTAAGGCCTCCAGTACACTAAATGGTGCATTAGGAATCAAGACAACAGCAAACAGCAAGCAGCAGTCCCTGCCCTTGAAAAGTCTAGTCTTCAAGGTGGATGACAAGGGGCAGGACCCTGGGCTGGAGCTCTCCTGGAGCGAAGGCATGAGGGGGCTCAGCTGTCGCGTCAGTCAAGAGGTAATAACGGGGCTCCGGGAGAGCCCCCAAGTACACATGAAGGACCCTTCTGGGAAGCTTCTGTGTACGTGTTGCCTGCCCTTGTGTCTGAACCTTGCTGTCCCCTGGACTCCCTTTTTGTGCTTCTTCAGTATTCTCTATTGTTCTAATTTGGTACATGTTCTCAGAGACCTCGGTGAAGGGTACATGAAAAATCTGCTAAGTAAATAATAGCATGACTACTACAGATTTAATTATAGCTCCGCAGCTGCCTGTTTGAAGTGTTCTGCTGAGGCCATATGGTCCCTTGCATATCCCTGCCCTGGAAGGCCCTGGTTTCCACACTTCCCGGTGAGAGGACTGCGTGCTGGAGGCCTGCGCGTGGCTTGGGGAGCCAGCTCTCTCTGCAGATGGACTTTACGTGGACAGTTTCTTATTAGACCCCAAGTCAGCGCACCCCTCTGGGCAGGTTCTAAGAGTTATGTCTACCAGTTAGCCTTACAGGCTGGGTTTCATTGCCACAGTTGATGTGCTGAGTCAAAGTATTTCCACATTGGACCCCTTGGATTTCTTTTTAAAACTCCTTCAGTGGGTGATAATTTTAATTGTTTTTCTGTGCCAGTGGCATGGTGGGGACAGGAGTGGAGGGGCTGAGTAGAGCGTGCCTGCTGCTCTCCGAGGAGCATGACCTTGGACACTGTTTAGCTTCTCCGGTCTCAGGGGAGCCAGGACTGGGCACTTTCAGGTACTTTCTGGTTCCAAGACTGTGTCCGGGGGGTGACACACATCAGGAGGGGTCTGGTCTTTCTTTCCTCAGTGTGGTGCTCTGTGCCCCTCTCTCCCACAGTGCTTAGGAAGCTCAGACCTCCCATTCCAGCAGCCGTAAAAGTCTTCCAGTGCAGTCTGTGTTAGTGCTTCTTAAGCCCCGTCCATGCCGAGGACCCATTTGAACTGGTGATGCTTTCACCAGAAAACGCACACTAAACACAAAGACTCAAAAAATTGTATATAATTTCAAGGTGCTCTTGGACTCCCTGGATTTTTCAGCAGGGACCCCCAGGAATGCTGCTCTATGTTTTGATCAGAGCCCAGCCATCTTTTCTTTCTGAGTGATGGGAACTGCAGGGGATGTTGAGGACCATGACACAGAAGATGCAGGGCCTGAGCAACTCCAAGGTGCACATGGCCAAGGGCACTGCCTCTGAGTTCGTGGATGGTGCTGGGGTAGAGCACAGGGGAGGGGCTTGGCGTGCAGCGTTTTCTCAGTTCTTGCAAAGGAAAAGTGTTCCGCGTTGGTGTCAGTGTTTGCCCGGCTCTTGCCTGTCACCTCTTGGTGCCTGTGGCACGTCTGATGAGTCTACCCTCCTGCCTTTCATACCTTCAACTTTTTGTTTTTCAGAGAGCAGTCTATGTGTTTTTTTAAACTAGTTACCCTGACTGGGATGTGTGCAGAAGAAAATGCACAGAAAACATTTCCCCTTAAACTATAATTTCCTCTTGGAGTCACTAACCCTACAAGGCAAATTGTTTGTTTGTTTGAAACATTTCATGTTTTGCTTTTTTCTTTTCTCTGCTGAGCATAGCCGTGCAAGGACAAATTTATCATTCCAGGGGAATGCAGATAAAAGTGCTGCAGCTATCGTGAGGGATTGTATTTATCTTGCACTGTAGCTGCTCTGTGTCAGCCGTGCTTACCTTACCCTCAGCTTACTGACTGTGCAGCTGTGCCATAGAGAGGCCTTCTCTGAACCGTCTCAAGTTCAAACTTGTCAGTCTACACACTTAATAGAATGAGTTCACCTCGGGAGGCACTACACTGTGTAAATATGTGTTTGTAAGTCTGTGATAAAAAATGAGGAAAGAGATTTCTCCCTAAAATTCAGAGTTTTATATTTGTATTAATGTAGTCAGAATCTATCTACATTTTACTTTATTCCTCTGGAAGAGAAAAACTTTATTTAACTGATCACCTCTTTCCGTTTGTCTCCCTGGAATTGTCTTAAAACTTCCATTACAATTCCCTAAATATCTACTGTGCTATTTCAGGCAGTGTGGTAGGAGCTTTCTACGTGTTATCTATAGCATGTGACATATTATCACCAACCTTACTCTACAGATGAAGAAGCTAAATATAGAGGATAACTCTGTGGTCTTCTTAGCAACTACTCCATAGGCATAAGAAAACTTTAGGACATGGATATTTTTAGTGCCAGATAAATTTCACTGATGTGTCTGTTAGTCACCAATACTTGTACTGCTGGAGAGCATGAGGTATTTGAAGAACTCCACTTCCTGTGTTGTACAACATGCCAGACGCACCCACTTCTTCACCCTAAGTCCTGTACATTCTGCCTTTTACTTTTTCTCAACTCTGTTTCAACATTCAGTCCCCTCTGATGTTCTCTTGATGTGGGACCTGTTCATCTCCGTTAAACACATTTATTGAGAGGCCTGTGATCTGCTCAGTGTGGTATGTAAACACTTTGAAAGACTACCTTACTCACTCCTAACAGCTCTACAATAAAGTGGTCAATTATTATCCCCATTTTACAAAAGAGCAATCTCGCTTTAAAGAAATGAAGTAATCGCCCAAGGTTGCACAGCTTGTAGGTTCAAGAACTCAGATGTGCACACAGGACTGACTCCGACAGTCTCCTCTTTATTTCTATTTGAATTTAAAACAACTGGCTAATAGTTACCAAGCTTGGCATGATGATCCTTGGACTGTGGAGGTAGTCTTTGGTTTGAATCCTTGTTCTATTCTTCCTAGTTTCGTGATCTTAGTCAAGTTATATAGTCTAAGTCTTACTTCCTGCATGGGTCAGTAGAAACAGAAATGATTATTTGCTTATAGGAATGTGGTAAAAATTTAATACAACGATGCACGCAAAGTCCAGTGTTAATGCCAGAGATCATTGATTAGGAAATGTTAGTCCTCATCGTTATTATTATTAATCATTTAAGATTGTTATTGAAAACCTTTGTGCCTCTTTTTTGTTAGTGCTTATAATTTTTCAAAATAGTGGGTTTCAAAGAAGTGAAAGACCTTTGCCAAGAAAACCGCAGTACTCTGAAGAAGGAGATTGGGAGGACATCAGAAAATGGAAAGATGTCCCCTACTTCTGGATAGGCAGAACTAATATTATCAAAATGCCCCTACTTCCAAAACTGCTATACAGATTCAGTGCAGTCCCAATCAAAATACCAACACCATACTTTACACATCTAGAAAAACAATCCTAAAATTCATATGGAACCAGAAGAGACCCCAAATACCAAAAGTAATTTTGGGCAATAAGAGCATAGTAGATGGCATAGCAGTGTCAGACTTCAAGCTGTACTGCAAAGCAGTAGTGATAAAAACAGCATGGTACTGGAACAAAAGCAGACAGTTGGATCAATGGAACAGAATTGAGAATACAGAAACTCCCCAAACATATTCTACTATTTGATCTCTGACAAAGGGTCCAAAAGCATATGTTGGAGGAAAGATAGCCTATTCAACAAGTGGTATTGGGAAAACTGTTTATCCATTTGTAGAAAAATGAAGTTGGATCCTTACTTTATCTCTCATCATATACTAAATTAAAATCAAAATGGATCAAAGGTCTAAACATTAAAACAGAAACATTAAACCTTCTGGAAGACAAAAGAGACAAAACACTTGAAGACAGTAGTAGGAAAGAATTTTTCTAAACAGAATGTCATTTACACAAGAAATAGCAAGAATCAACAAATGGGATTATATCAGACTAAAAAGCTTCTGTACAGCAAAAGATTCAACCAGTAGAGTGAAGAGACAACCTACAGAATGGGAAAATATTTTTACCAGCTACTCCTCAGACAGAGGACTAATATCTAGAATATACAAAGAACTAAAAAAAATTAAACCACCTAAAATTAAAGACCCAGTCAAGAAATGAACAGACACTTCACAGAGGAAGAAATACAAATGGCCAACGAATACATGAAAAAATGCTCAACATCTCTGGCCATTAGAGATATGCAAATTAAAACAGCACTTAATATACCATCTTAGGGCCGGTGAGATGGCTCAGCGGCATAGGTGCCTGCCTGGCAAGCGCGAGGTCCTGAGTTCGACTCCCGGTACCCACATACGAAAAAAGGGCCAATGATATCGCTCAGCGGCACAGGCACCTGCTGGCGCGCCAGGTCCTGAGGTTGACCCCCGGTACCCACACACACACAAAAAAAGATACCATCTTAGTCCGGAAAGGATGGCAATCATTAGGAAATCAACAATAACAAATGCTGGTGTGGCTGTGGTGAAAAAGGAACTCTCCTACATTGTTGGTGGGAATGTAAACTAGTACAACCATTATGGAAATCGGTATGGAAATTTCTCAAAGAATTAAAATTAGAAATTCCATATAGCCCAGCTATCCCCCTGCTAGATATCTTCCCCAAAGAGCTAAAGTCATCATACTACAGCAATACTTGCATACCAATGTTTATAGCAGCACAATTTGTAATAGCTAAGTCCTGGAAGCAGCCTGTATGCCATCAGCAGATGATTGAATAAACAAAATGTGGTATCTGTATATAATGGAATACTACTCGGGTATAAAGAATGTCAAACCTGAGGCATTTGTAGGAAAATGGATGCACCTGGAAAACATAATGTTGAGTGAAATAAATCAGACACACAAGCTTGAATAGTGTATGGTATCCCTCATTTGAGTGAGGCAAAGTACAAACAAAGAAAATGAAAAAAGATGGATAGACAGGGACAAGGGGATGGATCCCATCCAAGAGAGAAATGGTCCAAGGGAACAAGGAGAGGGGTAAAGGGGAGGGGAAGGGGAAACGAGAGGAGTAAAGAGGTGCCATGAACAGGATCCTAATAACTCCAATCAGTGTAAACATTGTAAGCCACAATATGTGCTAAAAGAAATAGTATCAACAGGTACGAAAAAGGTGATAGGGAACCAGAGGAGGAGAGGGAGAGGGAGGGGGAGAGAGGGGAAGGGGTTAAAAAAAAAAAACAAGCTGTGATATGTACATGTAACCACTCCCCAAGATGATTGTAAACTTACAAATATGTACTAATAAAGAAGTGTGTTTCAATGTGTATGTTGTATTTTGATTATATCCATCCCCCAATTACCCTTCTTTATACCTCCCTCTTCTCCTTATTCCCTTCCTTCTGTCAAATAATAGTCTCCCTTCTACTTTTATGTCATCTTTTGTAGATTCTACATATTAGGGACAATATGTGCAATTTGTCTTTCTGAGTCTGGGCTATTTCACTTACCATGATGATCTCTTGTTCCAGCCATCTTCCTGCAAATGACAGAATTTCCTTCTTTAATGTTTGAAGAATGCTCCCTTGTGTATGTGCCACCTTTTCTTTATCCATTCATCTGTTGATGGGCACCTAGGCTGGTTCCATATCTCGGCTAACGTGAATAGTGCATGATAACCGGGGTACACAGGTGTCCCTATAGTGTGCTAACTTTAATCTCTTTGGATATATACCAAGGAGTGGTAGGGCTGGATCAAATGGTAGCTCTAGTTTTAGTTTTTTGAGGACCTCCCTACTGATTTCCATAGTGGCTGCACTAATTTACATTCCCCTGGCTGTGTGGAAGCGTTCCTTTTTCCCTGTATCTTTGTCAATATTGTGTTTTGTATTCTTGATGATCACAGTTCTGATTGGGGTGAGCTGGATTCTCAGTGTTCTCACTTGCATTTCCCTAATGGCTAACAATATTGAGTATTTTTTCACATACTTACTGGCCATTTGTACTTCTTTTGGGAAGCTTTTACTTTATTTTCCCATTTCCTGATTAGGCTATTCGATTTTTTGGTGTTAATATTTTCAGTTCTTTATATATTCGAGATACATTTTTATGTTTATATGTTCTAGATATTAATCCTCTGTTGGGGGAATAGCGGGGAAAGACTCTCCCATCCTGTAGATTGTCTCTTCACTCATTAGTTGTTCCCCTTTCTGTGCAAGAACTTTTTAATTTGATAAAGTCCCATTTATTGACTCTTGCTATTATTGTCTGTGCTATTGGAGTCCGATAAAGGTTAGGAAGTCTTTGCCTGTGCCTCTGGCTTCAAGTGTTTCCTCTATGTTTTCTTCTAACAGTTTCAAAGCCTCAGGTCTTATTCCTGGGTCTTTGATTCACTTTGGATTGATGTTTATATAGGGTGAGAAATAGAATCTAGTTTCTATCTTCTACATATAAATAATAAGTTTCTCCACCACCATTTGTCAAAGAGTCTGTCTTTTCTCCACCATGTATTTTTGGCCCCTTTGTAACAAAATCAGATGGCCGTAATGGCCTGGGTTTGTTTCTGTGTCCTCTGTTCTCTTCTATTTGTCTACGTTCTATTATTGGTGCCAGTACCATAGTTTTGGTACTGTGGTTTGAAGAATAATTTGAAATTGGGTATTATGATGGCTCTAGCCTTTTGGTTTAGGACTGCTTTGGCTGTTCTGAGTCTTTTGTGTTTCCATATGAAATTTAGAATTTTTTTTTCTAGTTCTGTGAAGAATCATTGGAATTTTGACAGAGATTGCATTGAATCTGTAGATCACTTTTAATAATATGGCTACTTTAATAATATTAGTTCTGCCTGTCTATGAACATGGGTGGTCTTTCCGTCATCTGGTGTCTTTAGTTTTGTTTCTAAAGTGTTCTGAAATTTTGGTCATAGAGGTTGTTTACTTCTTTGGGTAGGTTGATGCCTAGGTATTTAATTTTTGAGGCTATTATGAATGAAATTATTTTCCTGATTTCATTCTCAGCTACTTCCTCAGCTACTTCCTTGTTAGCATATAAAAAGGGTGTTGATTTTTTGATGTTGATTTGTGTATTGTGCCCTTTGTGCCTCTTGATAGTAATGGTCCCTTTAGAATTCAGTGTTACTAATGCAAGATTCAAAATCATAAACGAAGGACTTCAGTGTGCAGTGAATCCCTGCGTGACTCCCTTTCTAAAGCTCTCATAAACCTCAAACAAGGGGTAGCACTTCTGAGCACGTTACAGGGAATTTTGTTAAACAACGAATGATACCAATGTATAGTTATGTGTTTTAGAACCAGTGAAGCCTCTTCTTTTATTATCTGAGACTGTTCTGCAGTTTGCTACTACCAAATGGAGTGCTTTCCTGGAGCTCCTCTCTCTCTCTCTTGTCTCTTTATCTCTCTCTGTGTCTCTGTCTCTGCCTCTGCCTCTCTGTCCCTCTTGTTCCCCCTCCCTTTCTCCCTCGCTCTCTCTCTCCAGTTTAACCCAGAACCTCTCTCAGCTGGGCAAGTGCTGTACAAGTGAGTAGCATCCCCAGCCCAGGCCTTACGTGTCTTTGTGCAGATTATGATGCCACAGCACAGATGTGATCACATGACTTCCTGTGTTAAACAGACGTTCACGGAACCCTTACTTCAAGGCTATGACTTTATAAGGCATCAGGGAAACATGGTCGAATAATAATGTGGTTTCTTTTTATAGGGTACTTTAGAAACTTCTTTAAAGTACTCATAGTCAAGGAAGAGTCACAGGGAAGTCAAGCAGGGAAAGCATTATGCTGAGTATGATTACAGTCAGGCAAGGGTGAGACTTGCCCTTCCCATGAAGCCTGGCTGCCTTGGGGAGGCGCAGGGGGCCTCTGAGGGGCAGGGTAGGTGGGAGGGTGTGTGCAGAAGGACGTCCTGCCAGGCAGAGTACGGGTGCTTCAGGTCGTCTGCCTTGGGGCATGGAGCAGGAGACCTGTGTTTACACACAGTGGGGTTCATGACACAACCACCAAAGGGAGGAACTTCTAGAAAAATCCCCTAACTCAGGTAGCACCTTCGTTCTTGGTTTTTTTTAAAAATCTTTTTTCCAGTGACCTTCTCTGTATTTTGGTATTCTCCTTTCCTCTCTCTCTCATCTATTTTATTTTACATTGTTAAATACTAGTAACATTTTAAAGTGTGCTAATTACAATTTTTCAAGCTCACCTGCACAGACCCTAAACCAGTGTAGATGCTAAACTCTGGTTTACTGTATGGGAGGCTCAGAGATTTCCGGATGAGAACTTCTAAACTTGAGGTGGTGAAATTCCTTCATTAGATACGTAAGAGTTGCATAGTGTAGTGAAGTGGACGGAGCATTCAAAGGTCTGGATTCGGTACTGGCTTAGCTGTTCAGCTGTGTATTTTTGGTGAGGACCCTTAAACTTTATGAGTCTTTGTTTCCCTCATCTGTAAAATGTAATAATACTTTTTTTTTTCAAAAGCTAGCTGTAAGAATTTAATTAAATTAGAACGTGTGAAATATTTAAAAATTATAAGTATTCATATTTGACAACATTTTAATAACATGAGACACAAAATGTGACTTAGAGATTTTGACAAGTTGACTTTTAAACTGGTTCATTACTTGATTTCATTCTGTTTAGGAAATCAAAACTAATGAATTGTACTTAATGTTATATTTGGTTTAATATCCATTTGTAAATGTGCTGCTTTGCAGAATCATTTGCATTAATGGTGGTGAGATGTCTAAATTTGGAAGGAATTTTTGTAAAATCAAAATTTTAGCCTCAGGGGACTGTTTTCACTTTGAAGTTGTATTTTGTAAAAATGGAAAAACAGAAGTAGAAGAGTATTCAAAAAGTATAAAGATGGCCACAGAGCCTTTTAGCATCTTGTTTTGTTTAATAACTTGCATTTTATACATTTTGGAATCTCAGACCACATTATTAATGTTAAGTACCGATAATATTACGAGTGTCAAAATTTTGGATTCTGTGCATTATCATTACTTGATTTTATGAAATATCATTACTTGAAAAGAGCAGCAGCTCTTTTTATGGTTCTTAGACATTGGGCCAATGGTATTTAAATTTAGCCATTTGAAAACATTTTCTTTCTTTTTTTTTTTGTGGGTACCAGGAGTCGAACTCAGGACCTTGCGCCTGCCAGGCAGGCGTTTACGCCGCTGAGCTATCTCACTGGCCCCTGAAAACATTTTCTAAATCACAGCTTGAAGATAACCTAAGAAGTTAGAGCTTCCATAACAACAATGCAAAACATATTTTTAGTAGTTTTCCAGTAGTTTCCTATCACACCAAAAATGTCCTATCCCGACAATTAGTTTAATGAATAAATAAAGAATATCCCTATTTAATTGATAAGTTTTAATATAATTTTTATGTGGTCTTAGACTAAAGGGCAATACTTGCTAAGTAAAGAGAATAGTGATTCTTATCTTTTCCTTCGTCTGCTATTTCCTAGTTGGGTAACCATGTACTTTACGGTAAAGAGGTTAGGCTTAGGAACAGAGTGCTGGGACATGTTTAAAATTGTGTTTGTTCAGGCTACTGAGGAACCCCTGACCCTACCCGTAGCCCAGCACTATGCTAGAAGGCCATCAGGGTAGTGGGTACACTGAGACACAATGCCAAGGAGCTGTTGCTACCGACTAAGTCCTTGTCTTCAAACCCCAAAGTGGAACCCTGGTGAATGAGGCAGACCCTTCTGACCCCTCGTGATAGCTTTAAGGAGGCTAGAAGCAAAACAGGTTCATACTGGGTCTGAGCTTTGTAGCTGGAATCCAAACTTGGACCATCGATCTTCTTTCTTTTCTGCAAAGAAAGGCCAGAAGATAGCTTTCAGTTGGACTTACTGTCCCAATACCCGGGGCGGAGATGGGCCAGGTTGTCTAAGAATTTGATTAGTTTGAATCATCCCTCTTCTCTCCTAACCATAAAATAGGAGGGACACTGGAATTGTGGGGAGGATGAGAGAAAGAGACAGGTTTTAACTAACCTTGGAAGCCAGCTCTAGACAACGTCTCCAGTAACCTGGATCTCCAAGCCCCACAGTTTGATTGTGTAGATGTGCTTCCAGTAGATAGAGTTCTTAGGAGATTAAGTTCTTGATAGTTCAAATATGTTTCAAAATTCCTCCTGAGATTAGTTTGCAGAAGTCAGTATTTGACGGCCGACTTCATCTAGCCCTGTTGGAAGCTAACTATAGCTCTGCCTTTCTTTGTATCTTATTAAACGTGTGTGTGTGTGTGTGTGTGTGTGCGCGTGCGCACGTGCACACACACGTGCATGTAAGCTCTAAGTGTACTTCATGATTTTTGCATAGTGAACACACCTGGTATGGTTTGAATCTCCTAGGAACAGGGTTGGGAGTTGTGGCTTTGGGAAGTGATCCAATCAAGACAACTCCCCCCTTTCAGGTGGGATTAGCTGCTCTTTCTCCTTTCTGCTATGTGTAAACCCCCTCCAGCAGGCAGCCTTCAAAGTGCAGTCTTCAAAGCAAAGAGCAGCCCTCACCAGATGTAGGCGCTTTGACCCTGGGCTTCCCATTTTCCAGAACTGTGTTAAATTTCTGTTCTTTGTAAATTACTCAGGCTCAGGCATTTTGTTATAGAAGCACACACAAACCAATACTGTAAAATTGTCAGACTGTGAAATAGAACATGACAACTATTGTATATTGTTTTCTGTTTCATTAGTTTACCCTTTCATTTTTATTATTTCCTTTATTCTGCCTTCTTTGGATTTCCTTTGCTGCTTTATTCTTATTTCTTGATGTTTATATTTAGACCATTAAACTTTAGCTTTTCTCCTTTTGTAATGTTTGCAGTTAGGGCCATAAATTTTACTGAATGCACATGATTGGGTGTATTCTATAGTTTTAATATGCAGTGTTTTCAGATTATGAGTAATATCAACTTTAACAATTCAATAATCATATTTCAATTTCTAGAAGAACTATTTTGTTTCTAAACTACTGAAATTTTATATCTTATAATCAATATTTTAAAAGTTTTATGAGGTTATCTCGACATCTGTGTCTGACAGCTTCAATGTGTAGCTCTCCTTTATTATTTCTAATTTCCATCTGTTTTCTTTCCTTAAGTTCAAATCATTTTATCTTGCCTGCTAATATGCTTGGTAATTTCTGATTGAATTTCAGATATAATATATACAGAGTAGAGATAATTTGATACTGTGAATGATGTTGTCTTTCTTAATAGATTATTTATTTTGCTTTTGGCTACATGGAGGCTGGGGCAGGCCTGATAAATACTGGTTGGGGAACTGAGAAGATTGGGAGCTGGGTTTTAGTCCTTCTGTATTCACCAAATGTAGAGCACCAGGCTACATCCAGCCATACAGAATATAAATCCTGAGACTCACAGGCTCAGAGACAGTTATTCTGATACAGGAATCTAATCGAGCCTATAAAACAAGTCGAGTCTCTGGACCAGCCCCATGGATGAACGTGTTGAGTCTCTTTCCCGTTCAGCTGTCATGCTGTGAGAGAAAGCAACTAAACTGCTTCTTATCTTCAAGGTACCACAGCCCTCCTGTTAGACAGTAAGCCCCATTAAGTATATTAACAATGAATTCATCCATCCGGTCATTATTGCTGAGTGCAGAGAGAGAGAAAGGGCAGAGGCACGAGCATAGTGAGGTGACAGGACATTGTTCCCTGCCTTAACGTTAATATTATTGTTTGCATGGAGACAGTGAATAAATGGCATGTTCAGAGGCCGTAAATCTTCTACTAAAAAGCTCTTTGACCTAGGCTTTTGAGTTCTCTGAATTTTAGTTTCTCTAGCATGTAATTTTTTTCTGACACTGTATACTAGGTCTGCTTAGGACCATCTCAGTGAGATTCGCCTGTATGGGGACTATATTCACTTTTCTTTTAGACCAAGACACTTCTGAGAAGGAAGAGATGCAGCTAACCATTATTTCAGGGTAATGAGGCAAACAGACTCCTGCGCATACCGCTAGGCCTGTTCCCTGCTTTATCTTCTGCAGTGAAAGTGTGGAACTAGGAGGGCTCATGATGACTTTGACCTGCTGCATGGCTTTGTTTGGGAAAGAAGAGCTGACAATCCCCAAAGGAACAAGGGAAAATAAGCTAAAGAGTAGAAAAAGAGGAAGGGAAAGAACATCAATAAGTTGAGGAAAGAATATCAAGAAGAACTTCAAGAATAATTTCTTTGTCCAGGAAGAGAGGTGGATGTTAGCATGTGGACAGGAGTTAGGGTGAATTGAGAGGAAGTGTAGATTAGAAGGTTACTCTCATGGGGGAAACAGAGACTGTAAAGAAGGGAGGTAGCTGTAGATGCAAACCTTGTAAAAATGAGAAAATACACTCAAGTTTAGATGATATTTAAATATCACTTATAGTAAGTACATTGAATAGATAACAGGTTCATATTTTTATAAGTCAGATTCAAAGGACAAAGCCAATGTGCTTTTGCTTAGAAATAATACTTAATACTATACATGTAATTATTTTAATGCGGTAATAATGGCAGAATAAAAGAGAAAGAATCTAAATACTTGCCTAATATCAGAGGAATATGATTGCTTGGACCTACTTACTAGGCAATGCTGTGGGTCTGAGGGGATGGCAGAGAGGCCAGGACATCAGAATGTTAATCAAGTGGTTGTAGTGGCTGGTTAAGATTGATTGGCAGTCCCACCATGATGGGTCCTGTATGTAAAAGCCTAAAATATGCAAACTGCTTTCATAGAAGAGGGCGGGAGGATCTGAGACCCAAATGGAGAGTGGAAGATTGACTTGTTAAATTAGCTGTATATATTCACATCACTTGAGTATGAATAACTTTATCATCATCAAATAGAATTGTCATCCAAAATAAGCTACCTCTTTTACAATAATTTCATTTATTCTGCTTTATCTATTCAAAATTCTAGTTTCTTGGCATGCTAATGCTGTGATCACTGGATTCAGAAGTAAGGGAGGTTAAGAAATTATAAAACGTTCATGGTAGAGGGCAAGCTGTATGCTTCTAAGTCATTATTGCAAGACCTTTCTGTGCAAGAGAGAACAGTGTAAAAAGACCCTGAAATGTGGACATGTAGATTCAAAGAGTTTGTGTCACAAGCTGTTAAAGACATAAACAAAAACAAAAACAAAATAAGTCCACAAAATTGCTGAGCTAGCCAAAGGATGTTTTAGTGATTCTAGCTCCACAGGCTGCTGCTTAAAATCCACTTTTCTGAAGCCAAGGTTGGTGAAAGGATTTTTCTTTACTGAGTGTGTTGTTGTAGCTAACCCTGCACAGGGTCTAGCCTGGGTATCCCTCTGAGAAACAACTCCTGATCTATAAAAAAGGAATGTCAAACTTTATCTTTGGAATGCAATCCAGATGATTTTATCAGATGATTTTCAGTCTGATTCGAAAACCTTAGATTCTGTCCTTGTTTTTATTATCTTTTATGGCTGCTTGTAATTCCTGAGTCTGTTCTTGACCTTTCTCTTTGATCATTAACATTTTTTTCTGAGTATTTTATTATTGTTCACAGTTTATTATGTAACCTCAGAATTGGTTTCCATATTTCAGCCATTCCTTTAGCAGGTACTATTGGGTTCCTTAAAAAGATGACATGCATGAATTGGTGTTTGATAAGCCAGAATTATGGGGGAGATTTTAAAACTTGACTCAGAGGAGAGCCTCCCTCGAGTCCTGTCGCTCCGTGTGATTGCTGTGTTCTGTGACCTCTGTTGCAAAATGTGCCTTTCATGGCATTTGTATTTCTTCTTTCATTACATCTATTTCTATATTTGCCTTATCTCCAATGGACTGTAAATTTCAAGAGGGTAGGATGTGTCTTTTCCTCCATACTCTACAACCAGAACTTGAATATAGTTGGCATCCATGTGTTTTGAAGAGAATACAGTGGAGTTGAGAGATTAGATGGAAGATGAGAAAATTTCTATCCAAAGCAGCATTTTCTAATCTGATTTCACGCCGTAATGTGCCTCCTCTCCAAGTGGGAGATATAGCAGCGTAGGCATAGAAGCATATTAAAGGCTCTGAGAAAGTCTACAGGATAGAAACCTATCTAATTTTATTTTGTTTTGTGTTCCCCAAATCTACCTGACAAGTATACTTTGGTATCTGTGTTCTGCAGTGGGCAGAAACTCACTTCAAATTGATTTAGTCCCCAAAGGGGATTTAGTGGCTCATATAAGAATTCTTAGTGAAGCTGTACGTGTCAGAGACTGGGGTTAGGGGCTCAGCAACCTCTCGCTTCACCTGTTTTTCTTTCCTGCTTTTCTTGGTTTCACTTTGGATGCTGACCGATCTCATTCTTTGCTAGTGTGGATGGTGGGAGATCGGAGTATGGGGGCAGCGATCTCAGTGAAAGGGAGAAGACTCCGTTTTACACACCGAGATGACGTGTTTTCCAAAAGGATTGGGTCTCTGTGGGTCATGCGTGCACCCTTTTATGCAATCACTCTTCTCAGAGGAGGAGTTTAAAAGAGTACCCGATCTGTGGCTTTCATCCACTTCTGTGGTTTGTGTGAGATGCAGAGAATGACTATGGTAAGAAGGAAGTTAGGGAAGCTGATAGGGAAGGCCAGAAAAATAACCCCCATTCATTCATTCATACATTCATTCGTTCATTCATTCACAACAACAAATTCATTGAACCGTCCTTTCCAGGCGCTCCTGTAGACAGCAGGGACAGAACACTGAACAAATTATATAGCTGTTCCTACCCAGAGCGAACTTACATTCTAGTGAGGAGGCAGATAATGTCAAAGATCACCAACACATATGAGGTTTGATGGTAATAGGTACAAGGAGAAATAATCAAGCGGGAGGCATAAGAAGTATCTATGAGGAGGATGGAGCTGGGATTTTAACTTGGGTGGCCAGGGAAAGCTCTTCTGCTGAGAAAGTAATGTAAACAAGAATGGAAGGAGTGAGGGAGGGGCCACGCAGATGTCCCCCAGAGGATGCCATGTGAAGGACCCAAGTGCGTGTGCTGGGAGTGACAGGGAGGACGGGCAGCTGGAGTGGCAGCCACAGGACAAACCAGCAGATGGGGTAAGTGGTGAGTTCAGGGAGTGAGGTGCAGTGGGGTAGGTCGTAGGTTGTAGGTTGGGTTCAGGTTGTAATAAAGACCTTGGCTTCACTACTGACGTGGCAGCCTGTGGAGGGCCGAAGTAGAGAAAGAACACAGTCTGACTCCTGATTTCCTGCTCTGACTGATTTGGAGAATAGACCGGGGCAGGGGCCCGGTGGGAAACCAGTGTTGTGATCCAGAACATCATCATGGCATGCACCAGAGTGGTGGCCATGACAGTGGTGAGAAACAGTTGGACTCTGGATGCATCTTGAGTGCAGATCCAACAGAATCTGCTGATGCAGTGGATGTCAGGTATGGAAGAAAGGGAATAGTTGACAAAGACAACAAGGTTTTTGACCTGAATGGTGGAAAATAGAGTTGTCATTCACCAGATAGGGAAGACTGCAGGCATCAGAGGATCTCAGAAAGGCTCATTTGACACATGTGAAGTTTGCAATGTGTGTTAGAAACCCAGTGGAGATGTTGTAGGTGTGGAGTTCAGGGCAGGGGTCCTGGCTGCAAATAGAAATTTGTGAGTCATCAGTACAGTAGGTGTTATTTAAAGGCGTGAGACTTGACGAGGTCACCCACAGAGAGTGTGCGGGTAGGAACGACACATCCAAGGAGAGAGTTCTGGGCACTTCAGCCCCTGAACACTTTTACTTCAGAACATGTATTAGTTTCTTTCAGAGCACTAGATCCCACAAAGTTTGAAATACACGAAACTAAAAAGACATGCCTTTACAGCTCTCCTCAGAGCACGTAGAAGTTAGTTTGTGTTCTTCAGCCTTAAAAATACACTCCCAGTTTTCCAGTGTGGGTGCGGTGGTGTCAGTAAAGGTAGTGTAGTACTGGTGAGACACTTTGTGGAAGCGTATAACTGACTGGGATGTTCTGCATGTTCGGCGTAAACTGCTTTAACCTCACGAAACTTGGGGAAAAGATGTAAGATGTGATTGAGAATTGAACCCTTCTGAAGTTCCCAAGGAAGTGGGTGGAGACGGCAGGATACCTTATGCTGAGTTGTAAAGGATGTTTAGAAAAGGTGGAAATGGAAAAAGGATAATTTTGGGTAGTGAGGATGAGAAGTAAGTACATGAAACAGAAGAGGATTATAGTCAGATCGCCTGCCTACCTGGAGCAAGGAGTCTGCTGGAGAGAAGGGAAAGCAGAAGAGGGAGTAAAATCAGATTGTTACAGTTTCGTGCTCTGTGTTGGGAGAGGAGGACTCTCTTTGGAGAGAGTTTGAGGAATGTTATTTTGCATGTGTCTGGGCCACATGGCCATACCCTACATAGTCCTTTGTGTAACTCCACAGGTGATCACGACAGTTTTGGTAACTTATGATTTTAGACCCTTCCTATAGCTGCTATTTTCAGATCTGAAAAATAAAAATGAATTTTTAAAATATCAGCATTTATCAAAGGATTGATGGTGAAAATTGTGGAAAATTCCATACTATTTGGAAGTGGTCATGCCTTTATTTACTAGCTTCCATTAAATTCTTAGTCTTACCTTTCTTTTTGTCAGATAGCTTCCTTCTTATCTGAAGTACCAAATTAAAGAAAACAATCCTGGGCTGGTGAGACGGCTCAGCGGCTTAAGCACCTGCCTTGCAAGCGCGAAGGCCCGAGTTCGACTCCCGGAACCCACATACAAAAAAGGGGCCGGTGATATCGCTCAGCGGCACGGGTGCCTGTTGGTGCGCGAGGTCCTGAGGTCGTCCCCCCGGTACCCACAAAAAAAAAAAAAAAAAAAAAAAAAAAAAAAAGAAAACAATCCTACAAACATGCTCCTGAGGGTAATGGAGGTCCAGGGGTCTCTTCAGTGCAAGCTGAAAGTGAAATGTTGGTATAACCTTCTTATTAATGGAAGAAATTGGGTCATGCTTGCCACTTCCCATCTTAGCAGTAATCTGTGCAGAAAATATTAAGATCACTGGTACTTTTAACTTGACAGGTGGGACATTTATATTGGGTGATAAGTATATATCAGAAATCTGTGTTTTAATATGGTCTCATAAAATTCTTTATCCTTCCATGATTACTGAAATATTTTGCTTGAGTTGTGTGAAAGAATAAGGCCTACAGGATAAGCCCTCAAAGTGGCTGTGTTACGCAGTCTTCACTCTAAGAAAGCTGCCTAACACGTACTCCTCTCTCAGCCCCATGCCTCCTGCTCCTCACAGGCAGCTTGCCTGAATGTCCCTGCAAATGTCCGTGTCCTTAGCCGCTCTCATCTCCTCCCCACCTTTGAACCCCGAGCCGACAGGTTCCTGCCTGAAGCTGATCCTTCCGCGGTGCTATGGCCCTCATCTCTTCCCAGTAGTTCAAGGTTGGCTGAGCTGCTTTGGCCGTGCACTTCTTGGGGAACATTAATCTTTCTACTGGATCATCCTCTTCACCAAAGTGTTGTAGTGACTCAGCTTAAACCCCCGATTTTGTGCCTTCATCCACTGCCTTCCCATCTCTCCTCTCTGCTTGGTAGCAGTATTTTTCAGTCATGATTTCTCTCCCTGTGTCCACTTCTCAACTTGTCCGTGTTTACTTTGCACCCTGGTGTCCAGTCCGGTCAAGATCCCTGGGCACTGCCATCTTGCCAGTGTCGCCTGTCTGTTCCTAGTTCTCATCCTATTTGAACTTGTAGCAGCCCTGGACTTAGTTGACACACTTTTCCTCTCAAACCCTTTTTGCCTGACAGTTGTGAAGTCCTGGTTTTCCTCTTCTTTCTGTGCTGCTCTTCCCGGTATCCCTCCTGATGTCGTCTTCTGCTCCTGTGAGAGGCAGAGTGGTGTGGGGTACAGATGTCACCCCTTTTCTCTACACTCACGCTCAGGGTTGTGTTCCTGTCCCATGACCTTGAGGACTGGTTCCTTGGTAACATCTCCCGAACTGTCTTCCTGTTCCACCTTCCACTGGTACTTTTGCTCCCACCTAGAACTTCTGAGTCCCTCACCAGCCACGAGGGCTCCGTGGCCTGGCTCCCTTTACTCTGCAGCTTCATTGGCTGTGTCCTCTTGCGCTCTTTTCAGCTCCTACCACAGCTGACTTCTTGCTGCTCCTGTAAGTGCAGCCTCTGTCCTGTCTAGCAGCTCTGCACTTCATGTTCTCTGCCTAGAACACTCCTTGCCAGCTCTCCACGTGGCTGGTGCCCTTTACGTGTATTTCTTCAGAGGCCCCCCGACTACCATGTGTGAAGATGGTGCCCTCTGACTTGTTGTGTTTCCCTGCTTATTACCTGTCACTGCTTTAAATCACGTTTTATTCCCCTGCTGTGAAAACATGGGCTCAGGCAAGGCAAATAACTAGCCTGTCCGTCCTGTATTTCTCCAGCTTACATCATTGCTGGCCTCTTAGTAGCCACTTGATAAGCTTTCACTGAGTGAGTGAATAAATCAGTACATGGAATTATATTATGCAGTGTTTTATATATAAACTATGTTAGGACATCCTCAATTTTTTTAATCCAAGGCAAAGCTAGATGCTTACTTGGATACTCTGTTTAAACATGGTGGAAACGTGGCCAGCTAGCGACCGTTGTGTGAAGACCCCTAGAAAGAGGCTTTTGTGAGTGATACATGTGGTTTCTCTTCTTGTGCCCCTCTCTGAAAATAGTGTTTTCTTGGCTTTTCCCATGCAGTTGAAGAATAAGTTCATGAAAAAGCTGCCGCGTGACGCAGAAGCTTCTAATGTGCTCGTTGGGGAAGTCGACTTCCTGGACGCCCCTTTCATCGCCTTTGTTCGGCTGCAGCAGGCTGTCATGCTGGGTGCCCTGACCGAGGTCCCTGTGCCCACGAGGTAAGCTGCCTCCCCACTGCTGCAGCCTGCAGCGTGTGCATGGGGAGAGGACCTCCCTTGCAGGCCAGGGCATCGACAGAATGAGGGGACATCCAGGGTGCTGGAGAAAGTTGATGGAAATAATGCAGAGTCTGACTGTAATTTATGAGGGAGCGTACTAGTTTCTTATGACTTATTTTATTTAATATTTTAAAATATCTTTTAACAAACAAACTGTAGTAGCCAGATTTAACCAATGAAGGAACTGCATCCGAGAGTTGAAGTAAGTCTGTTCATAGAAAATGGTCTGGTGGTGACAGTTGCTTTCATTTATATGCTGTGTCTCATCAGAAAACTGATACTAGGTTTGTGCATACACTTTGTATATACACATCTGTAAAATCTGTAACCTTGCCACCCAGACTTGCATACTTTGCAGTGACAAGTGTCTTGCCACATCCATTTTCCGTTGCAAGGAAGCGTGTCCCCGGAGCTGTAGCCGTGTTCCCGCGGCACTGCACGAAATCTGCAAGTCCTCCTCTTCACTCTTTTGAAGCTGAGCTCCCTGGAGTTCAGGAAGCTTGATTTATGGCTGCAATTATTTTAAAACAAGTTAATGCTTCACTTAAACTTGTGCTTGGGTAGAGTTTCAAGAGAAACTCGTGTCTTCAGTCTGACATTAGGAAATTACCATATGAAAGAACTTTGGGGGTGGGTGTGTTTTCTTTAGGTCCCAGGGCAAGGAAAGGTGACTTTCTCTCTTATCCTTTAGTTTTCCTTCTGTGAATTCAAAGGTCAGTGAATCCTCCTTAGAGAGCTCAGATATTCAGAGCATGATTAACCAACAGTGGTAAGAGGCTCATGCTTTGTTTTGAGCCAGGGTGTGAGGAAAATTAGGAGGGAGAAAATTTCCTTTGGGCCTCTCAATTCAGGCCATTGTTAATGACCATACAGGCACTTTTTACCCTTTCTTTAATTTCTTAGACTCTTATAAATGGGAATAACATATAGGGCAATCTTTGGACAAACATCAGTGGAAAGGAGATGATCATAGCTTATTCGATTAATGGGATTATCATGATTTGTGTTTTCTGTAATTTAGCTTTTCGCTTGAAAACATTCCAGCAGACCCTTGCAGTTCTGTCTGAGCGATCACCTGGCAAACTGCTGACTCAGGCGGGGCCGGGGCTGGAGGCCAGCTCAGGGCCCAGTAGCTTTATTTATGTCTCTTTGGACTAACTTTGCTGGGGCTGTAAAGAAAAAACATGCCAAGGAGTATTAAAGAAAATTGCCCTTGCCTTTTCATTTTTATGACCATTTTTCTTAGAAACTGCAAATAAAAAAATTATTTTAAAAGGCCTTTTTGTCTCACAAATATACATATGCATTGAGTAGCAAGTCATGGTCATTGCTGTGTCCCTCTTGTCATCTGTTCCTGCTTGGCTCTTTCTTTTTCCTTCAGTCCTAGAGAGTGGTCTTAATTTAGGGATGAAATACAGCATCGTTTGAATTAACAAGAAGAGCCAAGCAATTCGAGGGAGGGTAATTCAGTAATATCAGAAAACTATTTCAAGGCAATAATCTGAACAATGTATCCTTGTATGTTAACATTTTCCCAGGAAATAGTCTTATCCATTTGCTGTCCTGCAAACCAGCGAAGGCTATAATCACTGAGTTGGGAGTCACATTAGTTATTTTAGGTGTAATTCGAGCCATTCACCATGGCTGCATCCCGTGAGATCCAATAAAGGAAACCCCGCAAGGAGTGTGGCAGTCATTGCCAAAGACTGGGTCTGCCTTCCAGGGTGGGTTTTAATGTGCGTGCTGCTCTGTTACACTGCGTGGAGACCACCTGACAGTCCGGTCTTCTGTGGTCATCTTTCCCTTCAGAAGTGGAGGAAGGATGCTCCATCATTATTATTACGACAGTATTCCTCATAAGTACCTGTGCAGAAGCATGACTCTAGAAATCCCTTGTGTAGCTTCACACGTTTCTCTGTTCACTGTTACTGATGCATTTGTTTTAACCTTTTCTTGGAGCTGTAAGGCTATCAGCTGAGTGGGTAGATGTCAGATGTCGGTCTAGGTAGGCCTTCATGCCATCCGTGTGAAAGCAAACAAGCTGTGGCCAAACTGATGTTTGAGAACTCGGTAGGCTACCGCTCACTCATATTTATGAGCTAAACGTGGGATAAATATTGCTATTATCACTTTATAGCTGAAGGATAGAGGCAAAGGGAAGATTGACTATCAGGGCTGGAAGTAAAACTGCAGATTTCTGACTCTGAGGCCAGATTTTAGGGAGAGCCTAGGGAGATACTTAGAATGGGTGAGAATAAAATGTTTTAGGGCTCTCCCATGAAGGTTTATTAAAAACACTAGATTACTTTATAATTTTCTGGTCTTGAGTTGTGTATCTAAGGCAAACAGTTATTTAGTTCTCCAAAATAAGATATTTACCCTTTTAGCATACTATAAGTTAATATAGATTGTGTTACAAATAATTACTTGCCTAAGAAAAATAGTTTGTGCTTATTTTTTAGAACCATTTGAAAACAACCATTAACAGGATTGGGATAGAGGTCCTGCTAGTTCAGTTCTGTCTTGCCCACTAGTCTAATTGCTAGCTGGTGTGAGCCAAATGTAATGTGGTTGGTTGTGGTGGTTTGTGATCCGCATGAATACACTGTGTGGAAGCTGCAGTTCAGCCACATTTTCCAAAGCTGCTAAATATGAATAAATGGGTTATTTGATTCACTGTTGTTTTGAGAGGAGGGAGATTAGTGCACGCTGAGTTTATTCTAGAAATAGCTGTGATGTATCAGGAAAGGGGGTGCACATCCTTTCTGAAAGGATGGAGTGGTTTAGGAAGGCTGGCTCCATTTTGGATATTATGCTGTTCCTGCCTGTAATTATTTTGTGAATGTGAGCATTGGCCATTGGTTCCAGAGCATCATCTGGCACTTCTTTTTGTTATGGAGAATGCTAGAGGCATCGTTTCCAGGCATAATTAGTCATTCCAGAAATCCCACAAAAGTAGAAAAGGGCCTCGTGAAGATGCTTGAAACAACCAGGCGCTGTTGAAAATTTGAAGTCTGGCTTATTTCATTATGAGTGAATAAAAGGAACTCAGTACATAAATTATTTTTTTTTCTGAGCTGTCAACATGGTCTCTGCCCTCCCAGCTACACAAATGTGATGTTTACTCTAATTTGTTAGTAAAGAAAAAAGCTTCTGGTTAAAAATAACATCTGTCCGTTGACAAAAACCAGCTTTGGTTATGAAAGGAGTTCTCAGTACATGATAAAAGCTGCGTTTTCCAGGCTGTATTTCGTTCATGGAGTTGTAACTGCTTTTGCTTCCTCGAGGGGGGAAGGGTGAGACCATGTTTGAAGCAGAGGTGGCTCTGCATGCCCAGTTTTTCCGATGTCGCCTCCCGTTCCCATCGTGCTGTGTAGGTTAGAGGCATCTTTAGGGTCTCTGCTCCTGCAGATGAAGTTCCTGGCGTGAGTGATGCTTCCTACCGCTTGTGGATCAGATTCCCTCTATTTACTGTTGTAAGAGGGTGGATTTACCGGGTGGTTCCTGACATGGGAAATGTGAAAAGTTTAACAACATGTCACCCTGTCGTTTCTATTTGGCATTTGGTGATTTTTCATTAAAGAAGGAATAGCTTTTTAAAAAGTTCCCAGGAAGAGGACTGTTACCTTTATATCTAGGCTACTGAGCCTGTAATTTTCAGGTTGGGTTTATCTCCCTAATATATGTCATCGACACCCTTGGTCTATTGTTTCCAGTCATTGTTCACTGTTATTTAGTGGAGACCAACATGTGGTGTGGAAGATGTGTGCCCTCACTTCATAGAATTGAACTCAAGGCTCATACTCTATCACTCTTGGAAGAGTCGCCCATCTTCTGCCCAAGTTCAAGTACTATTTGTGACTGAGAGTGTTTTTTTACTAACAAGTCAGTCTTTCAACTTTGAGCCATATAGTCAACCTGTAATTAATGCATGTCAGTGATAGTTTACATAATGTGTATTCATAAACTGGAATCATGGTAAGAGTATTAGTGAGAGGTAGGAAGAGCTACAGAGTGGTTTGAGGAAGGTTTTGGATATCATACATTACTGAGAAGTTAATCCTTAGATGCACTGAAGTAATACAAAGTGGCAGGTAAAAGAAATCCATTATTTAAAGCACAATAAGGATCCAGGCGTTACGTATTTTTTCTCATGGCGCCGCATTTGCACATTTCGCTCAGAACAATGTCCTTGTTGTCTTCTTGGGAGCTGTCCATTTGTAGACAGGAAAATAAAGCCAGGAAATATAGTCATCCACTAGTACTTCTTAATGGGATTTATAGTTTGCTTTAGTGACTACATTTTAAATGTGTTTGAGTGCACTCAAACCAGAGATCAGTCCCTTTAGAAAAATCCACTTCACTGTCATAAAGTAGCGCTTTGTAATGCTGTATGCAGTGATAGATGATTGTGTACCAAGTGGTCAGTGTAGGAGGAAGAACAATTCCAGGGTGAGGTGAGCTTTAGTGTTTGGAGGGCTGAGATGTAGTTCTAACACGGACTGCTGCACGCTCGGGTGGACCTTCGTGCTGACCCTGCTGCTAGTTCACTCGCTGGCTGTGCTGACTCTCGACAGCAAGTGTGCCATTCCCCTCCACAGATGGTTTCCCCACAAATAAATGCTCAGTGCTTTATGGTTATTCTCGAGTAAAATCTGAGTATTCAAACTTTCAGGTCCCTTTTTGCTTTCTTAATTCTGGGTTATTTTTCCTATCTTCTTTTAAATTTCATAAGAAAAAGTGATTATACATTCAATATACAGTATTTTGAAATAGACCCTAACATTTTATAGAATACTAATTATAAATCATTTTTAATTTAGTACAAGATATAGAAGTAAATAATAATAAAAGTTGGCAAAGTAAAGTGTTAAGCCATCCTTGGTATCATAAAGCCTTGCTGAGTGACCTGTGGAAGTTACCATGGGATGGTTTTTCTCTGTTGAATCACAGGACTGGTATATTGGTTGGGCAGGTGATATTAGGCAGAATTATGTGGTTGAAAGAACAGGTGTAAGAAAGCCTATCTTTAGTCCTTCTTTTACTCTTCTTCTGGTTTTGTTTTTGGTGCTAGGGAGTGAACCCAGGGCCTCCTGACCCCCAGCACCTGTCACTTACTAAGCTCATCAGTTATGTCCGTCAGCCTCGATTTCCTCACCATTAAACAACAGTAGAATTGTCCTCTTTGCAGAGGCTGGTACGGAGATTGAAATAAGGTGATGAACATGAAATGTGCAGCGGGCTTTAAAAAGCAGTGCAGGCCTATAATATCATCATTTGTATTGTTCTCCTCGTCTTGCTGTTAGGTAAGATGTGATCAGGATCAAGGTGGGGATTTATCCAGAGTGACCCTCCATGGAGTTTTTTCTTATTCATTTATTTACCAGGTTCCCACCTCCCCAGTGAGGACTACATCTCATCTTTACTGAGGGAGGGGTCCTTCCAACATGATAAGGAGAACCAAGCTCAGGAGTGCGTGTTTCAGGACCTGTGTACTACAGAGCAGTGCTTTGTGCATTATTAAGAAAATAAGGGCCAGTGAGATGGCTCAGCGGCGTAAGCGCCTGCCCGGCAAGCGCGAGGGCCCGAGTTCGACTCCCGGATCCCACATACGAAAAAGGGTCGGTGATATCGCTCAGCGGCACGGGCGCCTGCTGGCGCGTGAGGTCCTGAGGTCGACCCCCGGTACTCACAAAAAAAAAAAAAAAAAAAAAAAAAGAAAGAAAATAAGTTTGGAAAGGAAAAGAGGACACCCACAAAAATATCTTAACCATTTGTGAATGGGGTTTTACTGGGAATTTCTCTCATATTTCTCTTTCCTTGCCTTGGCTGTCAGCATGCGACTTACTTGTAGAAGATTTGGTATTTGCTGACTCACAGTCACTTGTGAATAGAAATATTTCTCACAGGTATGGAGAGGATCATTTTCACTGCCCATGTTGGCACGGGAAAGTCAGTGAAATCCAAAGATGTACTAAGTCTTGCTGGCTATTGTGCTTAACAGGTTTGCTCCAAAGATTACAGATGTCAGTAGAAATGAGAAAGAAGAAAGTTTAAAACAGAAAAATGGAACGACTCGTACAGTACATAAAGTGAACCTTTCCTCCTCACGAAGAGGCTTCTCAAGTTTCCATGCTGAATTCTCCTTTGCCTCCAAATAAACTGAACAATGATTTGTATTTTGCCACCGTGTGAAAGAGTATCTTTCAGAGCACCAAGAACATTACCTTTGTTTTAGAGATGAATTCTAGACCTAAACTTTTTATAAACTAAAGTAAAAATGTTCAGTATTATGTATGTTAAGCTTGGTGAAGTTTGTGTTATAGTTTCGCTTCTTTCCTTTTCCTTTAGGTTCTTGTTCATTCTCTTAGGTCCTAAGGGAAAAGCCAAGTCCTACCATGAGATCGGCAGAGCCATTGCGACCTTGATGTCTGACGAGGTAGGGACGGGAGCTGGGCCTCTGTGACTGTCCTCCTCTTGCTGATTTCCTGCGGAGGGTCAGCGTGCCCACAAACGCGCCAGCACAATTCATTCATTACAGTTATGCAGTCAGCAGCCCTTTGTACGTCATGAGCTATAATCGTTGGTGGAAACGTGTTGACACAACCTATGGAGTGGAGTTTTCAAAAAGTAATCCATGCATTTTGTCTGTAGTAGATTGTATCTCGGTGTTGGAAGAAAACACATAAACATATTTTTCCTTTTCCTTTTTTATTTGAGGTGCTGAGCATTGAAAGCAGGACAAATGTTCTATCATTGAGATATCCCCAGTCTTTCCCTTCTTTTTCTAAACATTTTTAATTCTTTTAAAAATTTAAAATATTTTTAGTTGACATAACCTGTTTGCAGGTTAAAGTCTGATATTCCAGTACATGTGTGCAATTTGTGATGATCCGAGGCATGGTTGGCTAAGTATGGTTGATTGTATGTTTCAAATAGCGAGGAAAGAGGAGTTTGAGTGTTCCTAGCACACACACATGTCTGAGGAGAGAGATGTGCATTTACCTTGATCAGATCATCACATTATTTCCAGTTCTAAAACTGATGTATGCTAAATAGTCTTTAAAAAGTTCAAGGTCATTGTGTTAACTTTATTTCTTATAATGTTTAATGTATTCTTAGAATTGAAATGTCCATATAGTATATTATGTTGGAAATCATGTTTTATATAATAATGCATAAGTAAATGGGTAGTGTATTTTTCTTAGGTATTAGAGAGTACATGTAGTTTTCTTGCTTTGTGGGAAGGTGTGCTATATATCTACACTGCTTCAGCAACAGTTACGAGAGTGGTGCTTTGGAATTATGATCAGTCACTCTCATAACAGCTGGGATGTTGTATGCACATTTGAGGTTTAATAAAACTCTGAACTGTTCTCATGGGAGGAGAAATACTGTTAGGATATAGGATCATTAATTTCTGCTTCTGTGTCTTTCTGACTTTTCTATTTTCCCAAGTGTTTTGCTTTTACGTCATAGCTTGATTTGTTGGTTTTCCCACATGTTAGGTAGAGAACCGATGCTCTTCTCTGTAAGGGCTTTGTATGGTGATGATGCAGGTGGTTGCTTTCTTCTGGGTTTGAGAGCGTTGTAGTAGAGTTATGCTGTTATTTTTCCCTTGAAGGAACACTTTTTCCCCTGGGTGTAGTAAATTCATTTATTACATGTTTACAGTTTCCTTCTTTTTAAAATCTTCCTCTTAAGATGCATTAACTAGGAATGTTTTAGGCTACAACTTACAGGCTTATAGTGGCTTAAACATTCTGGGGTTTAGTGTTCTCATGTAACATAAAGTCAGGAGGTAGATAGTGGGTGAGGTTGATTTAACTTAACTGCTTAGAGATCAGCTGAGAGCTAAGGCTCTTTTTAAGATGGCCTGGCATTTCATCCCATCAGTACTGTGAAATGTGTACAATCAGCTCATCATTTCATCTGCATTCAACACAGGAGAAAAGGGTGGGGTAATGTGAGGAGTATAACCTCTTTTTTTTTTTTTTAACCAGGTATTGCATTGGCGGGAACTGTCAGTCTTTGTCTGCAAGTTTGGCTGGGAAAGTGAGTGTATCACTCCCAGTCTCTGTAGTGGAGATAGCAAGAGAAAATGAAATAGAGCTGGCAGTGTCTGCTCACAGGATGGGCTGGCACCTTTTATTGCTCTCTGCTAACCCCACAGTCACCAAACCATTAAATTGTTATTTGATTGATAGCTTTTAAAAATGCCTTTCTAGAAGAGATTTAGTAGAAATCTATGAGTAGGTAAGGCGTTGAACAGGGGGCATCTCTTCTGGAAGCTAAATAATTTGACTTATGGAGTGTGAAAAATTTGTTTATGTGTGAAGAACTTTCAGATGATCAGCTTGGTTAGAAGAATGGAACAACTGACAAAAGGCTAGTGTACCTTTTGGAAATTCCTTCTGTGAAGTTTACTGTCTTGGATAGGTTAGCTTTTACCTTGCTAAAGAGAGACAAATGATCATATAAGTAGATTCTTTTGCTTTGTGTGTTGCTGATATAACTCAAATATTTTTTCTCTTTTTTTTTTTTAGTAGTGCATGTTATTTGTGTGTTTGAGAACCACAGTGTTTGAGTCTTAACCTGATGTTAATACTCAGCTTGAACTTTTCCTTCTTGAATTATCAGCAGTTGTTTGCTCTGGTAGTTTTTGTCAGGGAAGGACTCTTCATTATTTTTCTCTAAACTGTTTTCATCTGGCTCCTTAGCAACTCTATCAAGAGCAGTACCAAGGGAGTAGTACTGAAAGGCATGTCATTTTACAGTATCGATAGGGAAGAAATCCCATTTAAAATAGCTATTTCTCCATCTCTACCTACATTCTTTGAGATCATTGTAAGAATACATAATACTTGGAATAGGCAGGGAGTGTAGCTCAGTGGTAGAACATTGGCTAGCATGCATGAGGCTCTGATCTCCAGCACCACAAGATATATATATATATTTTTTTTTGGTGGGTACTCGGGGTTGAACTCAGGACCTTGTGCACCAGCAGGTGCCCATGCCGCTGAGCGATATCACCGGCCCTTTTTTCGTATGTGGGTACCGGGAGTCGAACTCAGGACCTCGTGCTTGCCAGGCAGGCGCTTATGCCGCTGAGCTATCTCACCGGCCCACAAAATATAAAAATTAAAAATAAATAAGTATTTTGGAACAAGCTGAACAATATAGAATATAAGACTGTTCTATGACAATAATGTGGGTGCATTATGGAATGCATTTTTCAGCTTGATGAGGTGTGAGGCAAGCCGACAGTTCCCTTGTTGGACCAACACATCTCTTACTCTTCTGTAGGTTTTCCATGACATCGCTTATAAGGCAAAAGACAGGCATGACCTGATTGCTGGGATTGACGAGTTTCTAGATGAGGTCATTGTCCTTCCACCAGGGGAGTGGGACCCAGCCATCAGGATAGAGCCTCCTAAGAGTCTTCCATCATCTGACAAGAGGTAAGCCACTAGGCAGCTGGGAGCTTTAAGGTACCAGGACACCCCAGGGGCTGCATTTGTATCTGGGAAGTGACAGCGGGGTCAAGCTGCTGCCCTAATATTTTTAGGTCAGCGTGGATGTATTGCTTCATGGGAACCATTTACAGGTCATGGTTTCACATTTCCTTGACACTGTAAAATAAATGTTTAATGTTTTGATTTTCATCAGTGATTACAAATTAGAGTACTTTAGATCCTGATGTTTGCATGTATGACAGACATTTTCGAAGGTGTTTTGGGGACTCCCTGTACATGTGGAAAAATCAGTTTATTCAAAATGAGTCTGCAAAGATATAGGATGTTGAGAAATTGGATGAGGTAGTTGAGGAGAAACCATTTCCTGGGAATCTCTTATTGTCCACATGAAAATTTACACTTAATTCTCTTATACACTTAATTCAGCTTGTCTCTTTATCCAGTCCTTGGTCTTGGCTCTAAATACGACACTTTAAGAATGGTCTCTTAGGGGAGCAGGAAGAAATAATGATTTTCAGCGTGCCTTCCCATTAGCCAGTGCTTGAGTCAACCGGGAAGCAAGTGAATAAGTAAACTAATCTCTGCTTGGGCTCTGTTGTCTTGCTCAGAAAGAACATGTACTCAGGCGGGGACAATGTTCAAATGAACGGGGACACGCCCCGTGATGGCGGCCACGGAGGAGGAGGCCACGGGGACTGTGAAGAGCTGCAGCGGACTGGACGGTAACTGATGGATCCTTTTGCCATTCCTGAGAAGGTTTTCTTTGGATCTAAATTTCCTTTCACCTTTCTGAGTTTACCTTCCTCATTTTACTCATTGCTTTGTTTATTTGTTCAGGCAACAGATATTATAGTGCACCCATTGGTCATAGGCACTAGGGGTAGCAGTGAATCAAAAGTGATGATTTTGTGGGAAAAAATAAGGCAGAACTAGGGCCTCGCAATGGGGATGTGGCACTGCAAGCTGAGGTGGGTGGGGAGAGGAAGCCAGCAGGACGAGGAAGGAGTCGAAGGGCGGCAGGCAAAGTGTGCAGGGTAGGGCAGGGAGGACACTGGACACAGAGTGCCTGTGGGCTGGCAGCAGGTGGTGTGGCAGACGGGGTGGTAGAGGGTGTCAGGGAGACGGTCGCTCTGGTGTCAGGTGAGTGTGAGTGGCGCGGGAGCTGGCCTGTCCCACATGGCCTCCACCTCAGCCCTGTACGTTTGCTCCCAAGCGAGTAGGCAGGAGAAGCGCGAGCGGCGCTCCGTTCTGCCTCTGCTCCCTCGCCGCCCGCGGTGGGAATCCAGGTGTCCTGGGAGGCTGTGGCTCCTTTCCTTTCCCGATTCTCCACCCTCAGGTTCTTCATGTCACTTTGGATTAAGTAAAATTTTAAGTGGGATACTGAAGATATGACTTTTTGAAAAAACATCGAGATTTAAAAAAAATAAAACTGTGTGCCTTTTAGCATGCAGTTAAGTCTAAAAAGATGAAGTTATTTCCTCTCTAAATGAACCACATGGGTTTCTCTCCCAAATTAAGAGGAAATTGTTTTCTTCTCTTTATTTATTTATTTATTTTTTTTTTTTGTGGGTACCGGGGGTCGACCTCAGGACCTCGTGCACCAGCAGGCACCTGTGCCACTGGGCGATATCACTGGCCCTTTTTTCGTATGCAGGTTCTGGGAGTCGAACTCGGGCCCTCGTGCTTGCCAGGCAGGCGCTTACACCGCTGAGCCATCTCACTGGCCCCTTCTCTTTATTCTTAGAGAATGAAAAACACAAAACCTTCTCTTCTCCCGCCCCATTCCATGATGACACACACTGTTGAGCGGTGGGGATGTAGTCTGGGGATTGTGTTGTTAGGTGATTTTGTCATTGTGCATGTACCACAGAGGGCACTAGGCAGACTGGGGTGGTGTGGGCCAGTCCCTCAGTGGGACCCCTCGATGCAGTCAGAAGTCAGGTTTAAAAACAGGATGTGTGAGGCTGGTGCCATTGTAATGTAGTGCCCTGTCTCACAATACACTTTCCGTAAGTAGGAGTCCACTCGGAAGTGCTGATAAGGGTAACTGTGTGGACCACCCTTGTTGTAGCGTGGGGCATCTGGGCAGGAGCAGTGGCGTTCATGGGAAGGCTGAGCTGCGAGGTTTGCTTGGGAGGGAAGCGGCTGCTCCATCAGCCAGCTCACCTACTCAGCTGCCATGGGCTTGGGCTGTCCCTTCTCCCCTGGCACATCTGCAGGCCTGTGTCCCTTGGCTCCTTCAGGGCTTTACCCCAAAGTCGCCTTCTAAGGGGCCTGTTCTGCCACCACATCTAAAACTTCAAATATCTCTTCCCCACTTAATTTTGTCCTGATTTTAGCACTATGCATTTTACTGATTTATCTTGTCTGTTATCTCTCCCGTGTCCCCCAAAAGCGAACTCCACATGTGCAGGGCCTTTGGTCAGTGTGTTCACTGTTGTACCCCAGGACCCGGAACAGTGCCATGGTGTGGGCATATCAGAGGCGCTCCGTGAGCATTTGTAGGATGGATGGGTGGATGGATAGATGGGCCTGGGAAGGACACTGTGGCAGGATTATGAAGTACCTCAGACGATCTGCTCACACATTGAGACGTTTTCCGTTAGGGAATGAAAAATTTTAGTTTATGTGCACAGTTACCTCTCATCTAAAGACCAACTGGATGACCCTTGGGAAATATGGCACCTATTTGGTGATTGAAAAAGAGAGATAGAAGAAAATTTATTCTTGTGCAGTTTTCTGGTCTCATCTTAAGTGGTTAAATTGTATCTTGTCATTGTCTCAAGTGTTACAAGTACAAATTATTTGTGGTTTGGAGAATTATCTCTTGGCAGATTTGATTGTCATTTATTTTATGTTTGCTCACATGTATGTTTGCTTTCTCCCTATCCAGGTTCTGTGGTGGATTAATTAAGGACATAAAGAGGAAAGCACCATTTTTTGCCAGTGATTTTTATGATGCTTTAAATATTCAGGCTCTTTCAGCGATTCTCTTCATTTATCTGGCAACTGTAACTAACGCCATCACTTTCGGAGGGCTGCTTGGGGATGCCACTGACAACATGCAGGTGGGTCTCGTTTGGAGAGGACGCAAATAGTACAGCCCAGATTGTCACCCTCACCCCTGCAGCTCCGTTGGAAGCAGATGGCCTTTCGGTTACGCAGCACGATTTTCTTTCTTTTGGTGGATGCTGCATTTTACTTTGCTTCTGGCTTGGTGCTGTATTTCCAGCATGTTAGTAATTACAGAAATAGCTCGATGAAATCTGGCTTGAGTCACAAGTGGAGAAGAGAAGGGGAGGAAATGAGGATCCACTGTTCTGTTTGGGCAAAGCATATCAGCCACTTTACTTCTGTGCAATGCACAAAGTTTAGATCTTCTGCTACCCTGAAAGTACAGAGCATGATCTGTGGAACTTGAAAATGATTCTGGGAATACATACGTGATTACCTTCCTTACTCTTCACCTTTGTTTTTTGTATGAGCAAATAGAGTCATCAAACAACACGGTGATTTGCTCCCAATAGAATTCAGCGTAATGAATACAAGCCACAAATTGTTTCTTCTCTACTTGGACCTGTCTCTCATTAAGCTGTAAAGATTCTGGCTAATTTGGAACCATTAATTGTAACTACAATTTGTTGGTTACTTTGAAGGTAGTGTTTGCCTTCCTTTTGTGCTGATAATAGCTAGAGTTTTAGCGAAAGAAAAGATGTCTTAAATTCTAATCAATCAGAACAATATGTATAAAACTACATTAAATTAGTCTTTAAAAAACAGACATTGTGCTAGGGACTGCATACAGAAGAGTGAATGAAGCTGATACTCTAATGAAAAGAGCTCAAGTTAAGCCCTTTTCAAATTATCTCCTTCCATTTTACGATTTATTAGTGCTTAATCACTGTGATATTTGTAAATGCTGGCAGCCAGCTTTTAAAAATGGAATTAATTTTAAAAATTTCTTTTCTTTCATTTCTCCTTTCTTCTCACTTATGTTCTAGATTTCTTCCTGAATATGAAAAGAAGATGGGGGCTGTCTGTACACTTGTGTTGTCCCTAGTACAAAGGGAGAAATTACTTTAAGCAATTACTGTGTTTTAGTTTAAAATGCCTTGTCTATTACTTGGGCTAATAGACCATCTAACCTATTGTCCTCAAATGTAGAGGCTTGAGACGACTATTTTATGTCATCTTTCGTACTTTACCTGGCTGACAGGCTCAGCTAAATGAGTATTTCTTTGGGTTTTCTCGTGCTTCACAGTCAAATAGCCTCAGGGTTTGGTGTCACCCAATGGCTTTTGACTCGCGTGTGTGTCCCTGGGCTGGGATGCCCGGACAGCTGGGGTCTGGGACTCTCTACACAGCTTTGCACGTGTCTGGCCTGGGCTTCTTGCAGTAAGGGGACGTACTCCACTAGAAAGAGGAGTTGCCACTTGTCTCTGTTTGTTCCCATGTGAATGTCCCCAAAATTGCTTCACTTTCTGATTTTCAAAGAGAGGCTGGAAATTCAAATTCTCAGTGATATCTTGTGACTTTTAAGTATGAATAGCAATTAACATTTTAAAAATAACATGTGGTGGCCAAAGCACACTTCTGTGTTATCCACGAGAGACCATGGGAATGGCTGTCTTGTCCTGTGATGTCAGCAGTGGGAGTTTTAGAAGCTCAGATCTGTATCCATGTTGGGCAGCTCTTCCTCATTGTGATGATCATTGTCACAGATCATTCAAGAAAACAAGCCACTGCACCAAGGCCAGCATGCAGAAGATAATACAGGCAGCCACCTGTTAAGAAAGTAAATGAAGTCTGTGATTTTGAGAGGGCGGTATGAACAAAACTATCTTCTATCGGAATGCACAGAGACCTTCGCGTGGAGATAATTTTTAACATTTTTCAGGGATGTTCTCATTGAGATGGGGATGTTGTGGCACTTTCCTGTGTGTGCGCTTATTCCCTTTTTGAGCTGAATTGTTATGCTTGCAGCCTCCCAATACCGAGCTTTGGATGTGGCCTCTGAGACAGGGAGAAGTGGATTGAAATCTGTTCTGATCTCTCCTATGGGAATCAATTCCCATCTGACCGAGTACGAGGGGAAAGGCTGTGCCATGTAACATGTGTAGGCAGTGTGCTGCTGCCTGCTGTGATACCTGACCTGGGAATGGCCGTGCCAGTGGAATTAGCTATTTTCTGGTTTTGAAGATCTCAGAAGAAACATAAGTGGTTTGGTGCATCAGGACATTAAGTAGTGCACTAAATAACCGTTTTCTGGGTATCACTTTTGGGAGTTGATAACTCAAAGTGATGCAAACCTATGATAATATTTTCCAGACATAATTTATTTGATGAATAGATTTTGTAACTGCCATTGATAATTTCGTTAGAACTGTGAACATGTTGTTTTGAAGGTTTTTGTGAATGGAAATGGTGAAGAACATTCTTTCTTTTCCATTTCAGAAGCCTGCTTTTTGGTTTTTTTTTATGTGCGGGTACCAGGAGTCGAACTCAGGACCTCGCGCGTGCCAGGCAGGCGCTTATGCCGCTGAGCTATCTCACCGACCCAGAAGCCTGTTTTTCCATGAAGAACTATCTTGGTTATGTTCTCTGCCACGACTCTGATTTGGCTCTTCTAGCCATCACAGTGGGTGGCAGAAACACTGGAAAAGAAGTATAAAAAAACGAATGATTGTCAACATGTTTAAGGATAAAAACAGAATGATTGTTAATGTGTTTTTGTAGAACAGCAGTTCAACAACTAGTTTTACTGAGGTGCTTTAATTTGTTGAGCATCTTATGACCAAAATGATGTGCACTTCACCATATAGCGTTTTTGGTGCCATGACAGTTGAGGTCTTCGGGACTTCCCTTCAGGACAACAGAGCAGTTTGTGCTAAGGCCTAGGTCATTTCTCAGGTCTGAGCAAGAAGTTAATTCATTCCTTTGCAGATATTTATGGAGTGTCTTCTCTGCTCTAGGCATTGTTTAAATGTTGAGGGTACACAGCTAGGTGAGCAAAGTAGATAAGAATCCCATGGTGGTGGCTCCTGTAGCTTAAAATGAAAGAGATCTTTTCCCAGCCACCTGTCCTCCCAAGATACCAGTGCTATATTTAGGGGGTGAGGTCCCCTGCTTCATTTGGCTTTCTGTACAATAGACCAAGACAAGCAGAAAGCATTGGCAAAGCTTGAAAAGTCTTTAGCTGCATCACATGTCTTCCTAAATGAGGCAGGGGGCTATCTGCACAGCGCAGACAGCTCCTGGGAGTCAACGGAGAAGAGCGGCCTTGCTTTACAGGCAGACAGCTAAGAGACGGTTCACACAGGCCTTATTGTCAGGCTACAAATAGACATGAGTGCTGGTGGAGACATGTTGTGCAAACACAGATGAGTCACTGCACGACTGTTGTCTAAGTGAGCTCTTCTGCCAGCTTCTGTTCAGGAGGTCTTGCCTGCTTGAAGACAGGAATTTGTATTTAAGCATTTATTTCAGACCAATGGCTAATGAGATGCACATCATTAGAAGCAGGTGATCCTGGGAACTATGTAGAAACTATGTGCAAGATAAAATAGTTGAGGCTTTGATGGCTGTGAGTATAATTAAACTGTGATGCCACCATAAATGTCCATGTGAATCCCCCAACTTTGGTGTATTTTGCCCATCAGGTAGCTCTGGGAGGACTGTGGGGCTTACCCGGTGGGTATTGATAAATTTCTTGCTAAGCATGAACAATTATAGTTATGTTTGGGCTTGTGGGAGTAATGAGCCACTTTACCAAGAGTCAACCTTTGTTCAACTAAGATATAACCCCAGCTTGAGTCTGCTCCCTCTTCCTAGAGCTGAGCAGTAGAGATCTAGAGCTTAGGCTTTCTGAAGTCCAAGAATAGCGCACACCCTCATCCTTTCCAGCGAGTAGCACCGACACCGCTCTTGTCATTGCTGTAGTGGCAAGGTAACAAAAGCTTTGCAGCTCCCTGCTCCAGTATCATGACTCTTCTGCAGCTGAACTCTCTCTAATCTTGTACAACAACTCATGACAGTGTATTTATATTCTTGGTTGCCAAAAAAGGGTACTGCTCCATTCATTTAGATGTTTCTAATTAAATTGTTAAATGTCAGTGTATGAATATATTCCACCAGGATTTATTGCAGTTATGAGTTTTTCATTCAAAATATTATCTGAACAGAACCTTGAATCAAACTAAATCAATACCTATTTATGGACTGATGAGTCCCTGGGACTGATAACTGGCATCAGAAATAAGTTTGGATGCTGTGTGGCAGGTCATATTATTTCAAAATTGTTCTCCTTACCTTTTTAGAATATAGAAAAGCATTTTAATTTAAATCTACATTTGATTGTGAATGACTAAGCACAGTCCAGAGTGAAGATTGAATGGAGAAAGTAATTTTGATTGTTTCCAAGAGTAAATATAATCCTGTTTTCACAACCTTTTAGCAAAAGGATGCAGTAGGATTTTAGAATTTTGTGAATTTTGTGATATTTATGGAGTCCAACAGAACACATTTTGAGGGAACTTGTGTAAGGAACATTTATAGCTGGCATCCCCAAATTTGAGGCTTTATTTTAACATACTGCTGTGCTGAGAATTTTTAATCAATCTGCTTGAGTTGGAAATGTATCATTTCTTATGCACATGTAATATTCTCACTTCTTTACAAAGACTACAACTTACAACAGCAAAATTAAAGCAAATTGATAATTATTTTACTGTATTGAAGATGTGCAATAATTTCACTTTACCTAAGTGTTCCACTTCAGCACCAAAATGCATTTCTTTTTGGAAATGGAGATACAAAGTGACATGTTAATCTGCGCTAGCAGTATAGTCTGGTTTGAAAAAGTTAAGTAGGGATAGTCTGTCAGGATGATACTGTTTGGTTATTCTGGTCAGCAAAAAATAAACAAGCCTGTTTAGTGACAAAGAAAGGATTCTGCACTGCTTAGTTGCCATTAAAATGCTTCTTTGAGAAAGGAACTTTAAGCCATGTGCTTTCGATGTTCTGAATTAAACTTGCTTGACTGAAGTTAAGTAATTTGTGCTTTGTTTTCTGTTCTTTTTTTTTTTTTTTTCATTTGAAAGACATTTGTCACTCCCCCCCTTTTTGGTGATCAGAAAATGATAGAGATTTGGGCGGTGTTGGAGTCCCAGATGATGCTAAATTTGACCACATTTTTTTGGCTTTTAGTTATTTTGAAGACGGCTTTCTTTTTAAAATAAGGTATAATTACACATTATAGAATATTGAAACAATATGAAAAATTATATAGAACATAATTTTATCCTACACCCATCACTCAGAAGTAATCAGTAACATTTTCACGGCATCCTTTCATTCATATTGCAGTGTATGTGTACATAGACCAATATAGATATAGGGCTTTCTGTGAATTAGGTCATGTGCATGTTATTTCATAACTTCAGTATTTCCTACAGTCCTTGCAAAAATCAGATTTCATCCTTCGCACTTTTGTCATTCCTGTGGGTTGAAAAAGGATGGCTCATTCTTATTCAGTTTAACTTTCTTTGATGTTTAGTTAAGAGTGACTATCTTTCCACATTCTCATTGACTATATACTTCTTTATACTTGGATCCTTGGTATCATTTGCTTTTGAGACATTTAGTATTTTTCTCATTGACTTATAAGAACTCTTTGTATAATAAGGATATTTTCTCTTTTTTAGAAATATTACAAAATATATTTTTCTAGAGCTACTATACAACTTTTAACATTATTTGTGGTTTCTTTGCTGTACAGATTCAAAGTTTTGTGTAGTCAGAATCTTCATTTTTATTCTTTTTTTCATAAGTTTAAAGAGGCCTTCACTACTCCAAGATTAGAAAAATATTTACCCACATATTTTAGTTCTTTAATGTTTTCATTTAAATTTTTTACCCATCTGGAAATGATTTTTATGTAAGGTTATATGGGCATTTGATGTCTCAGATTCATGTTCACAGTTCTTCAAACAGAAAGTAAAGACCTCCGTCTTTCTCATTCTTGTTAGACTGGAAGTTTAAACTCTTTTGCAAAAGTTTAGGGCTCATATTTTTCTTCAAGCAGAGAGATAATGTGCTTTTCAAATCTTCCCTTTTTCTCAGCTCCTGCTGGTAATGTAAACAAGGATCCTCCCTCCAATAGCAGAACACACTGGGTAGACAAGATGGCCAGGAGGGCTTGGGAACTGATCTCCCAGGGCAGAAATCTTCAGTTCATAGGCTGCAGCTACTCTAGTGAAATAAAAAACGAGGGTTGTGTATTCAGTCTTCCCCAATGTGGGTGAACGGTCCATGTAACTGATCATTAATACTATTTGGAAGGAGGGGTGTTATTTGAATAGATGTATCTCAAATTTGGGCCATAGGAGATTCACCTGGGGAACTTTGGAAAACTTCTGTTTCTCAAGGCCTCATCTTCAGATATCCTGATTTAATTGTTCAAGGTGGAGATAAGGAATCAAAACTTTAAAAGGGTCCAAGGTAATTCTCAGGTGACCTGAATTTGATTTAGATACTTGCATCTCTTCTCTACTTATATTCGATCGTAGTGGGGACCTGACACCAAAACTCATGCAGGTGTTTTGGGTTCAGCTGCCTGTTTCCAGGGTCATCAGCTGCTCATTTTCATTGGCTAACCTTCAGATTTAAAGACTCATCCAGAGGAACTTAATTTTATTATTCCACATACTGCACAGTTCATGTACATCATCACAAACATGGGCAAAAATTTCTCTTTTTATGGTTAGAAACAAAAAATATATATACTTTAAGCCTGAACTATCAGTAATGTTAGCAAATGCTTTATCATTTAATACCACTGAAATATTTTATCTTCCAAATTTTACTGGGTTGCAGATTGTCAGAGAAATAGAAAATCTCTTGTTTTCTTATGCAGTTGTACCACTTTCCTCCTCAGCCTTTACTTTTTTCCATTATTGCCACTCAGCCTTCCTGAATAGCATTTGTAACTATTACTTCAAATATTAAGGTCCTTAAGAAAAAGGACACAAAACAATAAAAACCATTCTTTATTGTTATATAGAGATACTAAATTGGAATGAAGTGGAAATTGACAGCATGCATTTCGCATTTTTAATGTTTATTCTCTTGAATGCATTCGCTTTGCCTTAGCTGTGATAGGAAATGGGTGCTCTTAAGTCTTGGCCATAAGTAGCTCAAAGAATGAAATGTTATTACAAATCATGATTTGATTTTATATTTTTGGAATCTTTGCTCTTATGGTCTGATTTCTTTTATGTTTGATTTTACTATTTTGGGACTTGTCCTAATTTTCTTGGCTGTGTTGAAAAACAGAGGCCATCTTTGGTTTAGTGTCAATTCTCACGCAAGCAGAAAAGTCTTCACGAGTTGTTTCAGATGTGAATTTTGACTTCACTGCTGTAAAAGAAGATCACTGTATGTTCAGGCTGGCTTTCATGAAAGAAGCAGCTCTCCGTGGCAGTAGTGGGCCACCAGCCCCCACCCCACGCTTGTATTGATTTAGAATTTGCTCTGGGAAACAGAGCTAAGCACAAACAGCCTCCCGTTCCTTCAAGAACTAATCTTCATCTCTTCTCTTCACGTCACTCCTTTTGACTTTCTCTCTATCTTCTTCCTCTCTTGAGGGAAAGAAAAATAATAGAAACAGGCTGGGCAGAAGGGATGGGAGACAGCAAGGGAAAGGAAACAAATATTCTGCTGTATCTCTGCTTCCTACTACACTTTATTCTGAGATCTTTATATGTTATTATTTCATTTAGTCCAAGTATCTTCTGAGGTAGCCACTGATTTCACAGAAGAGAGAATTAGGATTTGGAGAGGTAACCGGTGGAGCTAAAATTTTAACTCAGGTATCCATGACTCCAGGCCGCACGCTTCGTGCTGAACCGCCTGGGAGTGATTTTGGAGGCCGTCTCATCCCCTTCCTCCTCTTCCGTCTAAATGAGGACGTCATGTATGTGATTATTGTTGCCCAGAAGGTTTCCTCCGGCAGAGACCACGCTGAGCACTTCTGCGTGTGGTCCGATCTAGCATGCACTGACCTTCTCGGCATAAAGGGATAAAGTAGTTTAGTCTTTGAGGGAGGAAATGACATGGTCTGAATGTCAGTGTGGGGGTTGGCCAGTGGGAGCGTTTGTTGCTCACCTGTATCATCTCAATTCTGTAAATCTTGCATGAAGAAACTAAAATCAACAGAGGTGAAGAGGCAGTCCTAAGATCACCAGGTCTTTGGGGGCTGAACAGTCTTGGCTTCGAGTTTTCTGGCGGCCAGTTGTTCTCTCTTTCTGCCGATCCACAGTTGGTGTCATGTGTTTAAATAAGACGAAGGCAACCAAGATGGCCCGAGCACGTGGTGGCTCCAGACCTGCCACGCCTCAGAGGTTGGCCATCCGCACTCTCAGGAATCGCTCATGAGTTCCTTCCTCTGAGAAGTCAGATACAGACGTGTCTGCATGACTTTCGGCTACACCTATTAAAAGACAGATAATAGTGTTTTCCTTTTTAAAAATGTATCAGCAAACATTGAATATAGTAAATCAGAAAAGAGCTTTCTGATAGCTCACCTTGTAATTTGCCTTCAACCCTAGTTACAGTTACTCATTATATGTGATTATTTTAAAAATTTCTGTACTGTGAAGAGGAACGTGTCAAAATGTGAAAACGGTTCTTTTCTTAGGAATGCTGTAAGCATCTCTTAAGTTTAAGCAAGTTTCCAGTGCAGTGTGTATTATAAATCACCTGTCCCTGTTTCAGAATTATCAGTCACAGAATGGAAACTGTAGCATTTACCAGAGGGTCAAGCACTGAAATAAAAATAATCAGCCTGTGAATGTCACAAGACTTCCATAAATCAAAGCCATTTTCTGGAAAAAAATTGTCTGCTATCATTACTGAATGAGCGGCAGTGGCTGTTGACCTTTGTTAACTGGATCTAGGAAGTCGCTTGGGGATGGCTTCTCCAGGTCCTGGAGCATTTCCTGAGTCCCTGCAGAGCACATGGAGTGGTGGTGACAGCATGACGAGAGGAGAAGAAACACGGAAGATGCCGGAAGGGCCTGTTCTTGCCCCCACACTGATTAATGGGCTATGTCAAGTTGAGAAGCCTAAATTTTATATTCATCCTTTCTTCCCTGTGTCCAGTCTGAGCTATGTTTCTGTCTTGCAGTAATGATGAGGAATAAGCATTCCTCTGAGTCTGATAAAGAATGGTGCAGTTTTTCTTCACTTATCACAGGAACCTGGAGTGTGGCTTTTCCTGCCACATGGAGCTTTCAAGTGCTTAACGCTTCATGTAAGTTGTAAAAAAAAAAAAAAAAGATAAATTATAAAGATATGAAAAGCCTGCTGCCTGTGCATAGGAGGTAAAAAAAAAAAATGACTAAAAATTGGAGCCAAAGACAAACACCTTCATCCTTGCCAAGGAGGAGGTGTGGTTGGACAGGTTGTGTGCGCCTTGTTGAGTGTTCGTATCATCTAATCTCCCTGAACCTCAATTTGCAGGGGAACAAGGAAATACTTTTCTGGGTAAATGCATTGGTTCTGTTCCTCTATAAAAGAATGAGCCAGAATGGCTGTGAATCATGAGATGACCCCCTCAGTCATGCTTCGGGATTTGCGTCTGTGTAAGTGGAGTCCTTACCAGACCCTCCTGCAGAGTTCACGCCTGGACTCCTCCAGGGACAGGAGCTGCCTGGGCTGTCAGAGTGGGCTCTCACCATGGAGAAGCCGGTCTTACTCTGTCAGCTCTTGCGCCGGCCCGTCCCCACCCTGGCTCCAGTATTGTCCAGTGCTGCTCTACAGGGTGTCACCTGCTTGCTGAAGCAAACTCTAATCTTGAGAGGATTTGCTGTGCCAGTGTCACTCTCCGGAGAATGTGCGCAGCTCTGAAGCAGTGTGAAAATATTTTGAGTGATCATTGCAGTAGGGTCTCAGGATGGTTTTTGAACAGGGATGGAAGTTAATGTGAGTAAGTTCGGTATGTTGATCATTAAAACCAGTTTCTTCATAATCATTTCCTATGCATTAAATTTTCTGTAAAAATGATAAGTGGAAGAAAAATTGCTGGAGAAGTTCTTGGGCAGTGGAAAGAGGGGGCTTAGTAAGGCCAGCAGGTGGACAGGCTACTTTTTGGGGTTAGGAACCAAGACGATGACTGATGGGGCCTCAGTTTCCCAGAAGTCTAATCTGCCCCAGTGAGGGGTGGTGTAGATGAAGAGGTAGTAATGTAAGCCCTACTTTTAAGAACAGCTGCTTTGTTCAGTTGAAGAGGGATGTCTTGCTACAATATTTAATATATACATGGAATTACAGAGATCATGTAATTTTGCTCAATTAGGTAAATTAATCTATATATTATTTATGTATTTATATTATTGTGCCCTTGAAATCTATAGAATTTATTCATTCATTTGAAAAATAGTTGATTTTACAAATTTTACTGTTCAGATCTGTGGCCTTATGTATGAATAAGTGGTCTCTGTCATCTCTTTACATTTAAAAACTATCCCTTGAGAAAATATTAAGTTACTAAAAGATTATTCTACAAATACACATGTGCTATTCTAGCTGATGTTTGAGACAATGAAAAATATAGGAAACAAAATAGTTTGCTATAATCAAAAGTGTTAGTACTGAATGTTATTAAGAAAATTAGGGTTAAGCCTGGCATGGAGATGTATGCCCTTAATCACAGCCACTGGGGAGGCTGATGCAGGAGGGTTTCTAGTTCAAGGCTAGCCTCAGCAACTTAGTGAAAGTTTATCTCAAAAATTAAAAAAAAAGGAAGGGGCTGGAGATGTAGCTCCATACAAGATTGCCTGCCTAACATGTACAAGACCCTGGATTCAGTCCCCAGTACAAAAAGCAAAAAAAAAAAAAAAAAAGGTTCTGGTCATTTCTTAAGGCAGTGATTCTTCATGATGTGTTTCTTTGTTTTGTTGTGCAAAAGGAAATGACAGATTGATTTCCAGAGATATAACTTCAAGGAGTTGTGGCCACAAAGGTTTAACTGTTCATATCTGTACATTTCTTTCTTTTAGAGATCAGTTAATTAAAGCTTTTGTGTTTGTATATTGCACAATGTGTATGCAATGAGATTTTTTTTTAATTGATGCCATAGAAATTGCAGGATGGAATGTAAATCATTTTCTTGCTCCGCTTTCCTCCCCTTTGCATTATGCAATAGCTTTTATGTAAAATATAGCTACTTAAGTGTCCACTACGTACAACGTGAAATCGGGATGAGACAAACACTGAAGGTAACCACAAAAGAAAAATGTACCTAAAGCACCAAATCAGTTCCACTCATTTGGTGGGATTATACAATGTGGTTTTTTATTGAAATGACCCACAATTAATTTTTTCATTTTTTATTTTTATTAGTCCATCTTTGCATTACATAATGATCACATTCCTTGTGGGGAGTTGGCACATGGACGTAACACATCTTAATTCTTTTATTCACCTCCGTCACCCCTCCATCTCTTGATCCCTTCCCTTTTGAGAGAGATCTGTCTCCCTACTTCCTATTATCTTTCATCTGTCTTTGTTTATCATTTAGGTTTCTGATGTAAAAGAAAGCATGCAATATTGAAGTTTGAGTGTCTGATTTATTCCACCTAACATTATGGTCTCAGGGTGCATCCATTTCCCTACAGATGACTGAAGTTTATCCTTTATGGCAGAGTTAATTCTTACTAAGGATCAAAGCCATCTTTTGCTTTCTACTTACCAATTGTTACAGTTGTTACAGTTGGTAAAGTAGTCTGACCTGTGGGATGGAGAAGCACTCATTTTAAGTTGACGTGAGCGGTGGAGCACTCATACTGTCCTTCACTCTTGACGTGTTTGCTGGGGACCTCATCATAACATACTCAAGCACTGACATCACACATGGGAAGAAAAAGATGTGTTTCCTTTAACACCTGTATTTTCTTTCTTTTAGGGCGTGTTGGAGAGCTTCCTGGGCACTGCTGTCTCTGGAGCTGTCTTTTGCCTTTTTGCTGGTCAACCACTCACTATTTTGAGCAGCACAGGACCTGTCTTAGTTTTTGAGAGGCTTCTATTTAATTTCAGCAAGTATGTATATATACATATATACCTAATTATAAATTAGAGTTGTTTGATTGTAGAACGTTTATAGCCTAGATAAAGCACAGAATAGCAGTTAGGTATGTGCAAGAATCAGTCAGAATACTGGAATGTTTAAGATTTCAAAGTTGAAAGAACCTTAAAATTATGTAGTACAGACTCATTTTACATTTGATTCAACTGAGGCTCATCTGTTGTGTTTTATGCTTGCTCCTTCCCCAATTATTCTATTCCCATATTGCTTTGTGCCTCAGGGTGTGGACCCCTGAGGACTACAGCCCCCAGGCTCCTTTGAGCTCTAGCTTCCTTGAGTTTGGCCATTGGGGAGCTACAGCAGGACAGGAAGAGAAAGCAAAAGGTCTAGTATGTCTCCTTCTCTCTACCTGTTCTCTGCTTTAGCACAGCAGTGTGACAGTGGCTTATCCTCTAGGACTTTTACCCATGTCAGGTGGCCCTCTATTCCTGCTTCTAAGATCTGGTAACTTCATTCCTCCTTTGGCCTTTTTCAGATCTGGAGTGATCTTGCTGTTGCTGGTCCTGCAGTACCTCGCCGTTCTTTGTAAATGGGCCATTTACTGAGTTTTCCTCAGAGTACCATTTGGTTTTCCTCAGAATACCATGCCATTTCTTGCCATAACCCTAACTCGTAGACTACTAAAGAGATTAGATGACTAGTTTTAGGTCACTTGTTCTGTAATTGAAAAGACTAGCTGCTCTTCACAGTTCTAGGACTCTTCACTGAACATAGCTTTCAGGGTTCAGCCGAATCCTAGCTGACATTTATTGAGCAAGCATCATCCTAAGCACTTTACATGTACTAACCCATTTAATTATTGTAGCAATCCCGTGAGTCAGGGACTGTATCCTGTTTTATAGGTGGAAAACCAGGCACTGAGTAAGCAATTAAATTGCCAAGTGTTCCATCACCAGTGGATGGTAGGGCTGGGATTGGAGTTCCTGCCTTCTGATTCCAGAGCCCAGGCCTCTAAAGGAATCCTGAGACACTGCTAGTGGGCACAAAATAATAACATCACTGTTTTCTTTTAGGAATTGGTGGGTCCTTCCAAGAAGGGGAATATTGAGCTAAGTCTTAGCCATTGAGCTAGATGGTCATTTTAGCACGTAACAAATTCAAAATAAAATTTGGTATTCAGGTCTCTTTCTACTCTATTTGATATTGATAAGAAAGAATTATGTTTAGTGGCAAATCTTAATCCTTAGATTGCAGAATTTTATAAGCCTTGCTAGCACTCCTTGTTAGAATGACCGTGTTCTGATAGTGGACATTTTAAGAAATTAATTTTAGAATAGTCATTACCTACATAGTACCTCCTGGATTTAAGGACTCATATAGAGCCTTTCAACTGTATGTGTCATGAAAAATGGTCACAAGATAAAGGAGTGAATAAGAATTTGAAACTAGTTTTTCTTTTACTTCTTTTGAAAACTGGTTTCACAACTGCAAGAGTCTTCTAAGAATTTAAAGTTCCAAATTTTAAATAATGTTGTGAGTTTTCTGTAGATCATTATTATTACAAATCTCTCTTCCATCATAATTTTGAGGAGAACATTGGAATTTTATTCATGTCAGTTTATAGAAAGAGTCAAACAGTTTTTATATGTTTAAGAAAACATTTTGTGATACAGGAAAGCCTTTGTGCAAAGATTGAACAAGCACGTACTATAAACAGGAACAAACATGCATAGCCTGTGCAGAGAGATTTATTGGATGAAATGTGATCAGAGCCTTAATCTACAATAAATGTTGCAATCCTGGTTTGCTTTAATAATTGTAGGATAGAGATTAGTTCCTTTATTAAGCAAGTTCCTGTTTCACTTTCACTCTTGTTTCATTGTTACATTGGTCCAAGAAAGGTACAGTATTTGGAAACAGTTATAAAGCAATTAGAAATAAATCAATCACTAAATAATATGTGGCAAATGTTACTCACAGTGATGTGAATTTGTTTAGTTGCTAGTCTTCCTCTAGAGCCACCGTATCTTACTGATCACTATTTCCCAAAGTGTGTTTCATCCATTACTGGGTGCATTAGATGCTCCGTGGAAAACGCTTCTGTGTTCCCAGTATGGCTGGGAAGTGCTGTTATGTTACATTTCCCTCGTGATAATTCACTTTCTGCTTTAGCACCCCGCTGGATCTCAGAGTTTCTGCAGGAAAGAAACTGTTTTACTTTGTCTTGCCAAGCTCTTCCCCAACATATTTTATCATTTTTGGAGATCTAGGTAAAACCTTGTTTTGTAGGTTCGGTAGAGTCCCTTCAGATCATCAAACTGTTTAAAAATTTTTCCTCTCTTATTTCTCCTGCTGCTGATCCAAGCATATCACTTTCATACCAAAGTGCCATAGGTTTTAGTGATTTTTTTTGAGTCATTCTCATTGAAGTACTCTGGGAATACATAACCAGCTACTTTGGGTAAATTGTTTAGGTTCTAAGATGTAAGTTTATACATGCATTCTTCCCTTTGTACTCAAACTGATGGTATTTCTAACCATTAACTAATTAATGGATTTATTTCTCATCCTGTCCTAGAAACATCAATTCCATAACAACCTCTAGCACTCTTAAAATGAATAAGAACTTCTCTTTCATCTTGTTAGGGAAGCAAAATTAAGTAATTGTTTTAAACTTCTAAGAAAAAAACATTTGACTTAGAAGTAATAAAACAGTTCTTCTTAACTCTTATTCCAACACTGACTCATTGTATGATAATGTAAATTATCTGTTTGAGATAATTTACATTACTAGAACTCAGCTTTTCCTGTATTGTGCTTATTTCGTGAGAGTTAAACACTAGGATTATAGACACACACCCACGCACACACAACTGGAAAGGAATGGAAAAACCGTCTTCAGAAAGTCTCAGGAAATCTATAGAAGATAGTGTTCTTCCTCACTGTTAATACTCTGCTCTGGCAACGTTTTCCAATTTATGTGATTTGCTGAGATGAGAAGAGAACACAACGTTAATGCCTAACCTATCTTGACATAAATACAACTTCTATGGTGGGTGGTGGTGGGGGAGACTACTGTATAATTTTTAAAAGGACCAGTCCAAGAATCAAGAGCTTTAGTTTCTGGTCCAACTTTGCCATTAAAATGTTGACATTGGATAAGTGATTTAATTTCTCTTGGCTTTGGTACCCTCGTGTATAAAATGAGGCATAGTTGACAAATTGGTGTATTTGTCTGGATGCTGGAGAAACAGAACAATAAGGTGCAGATGCAGAAAGAGATTTATTATAATGAATTGGCTCATATGACCTTGTAGGTTGGCAAGTCCAAAATCTGCAGGGCAGGCTGGCACCTGGAAACCCCAGAGAACCGGTGTTTCAGATTGAATCCGAAAGCTGTCTTCCATAGAGCCAGAAGACCTGATGTTGCAGATGGAGTTCAAAGACTGTTGACTGGTGAATTCTCGCTTGCCTCTGGGGAGGCCAGTCTTTTTGTTCTATTTAATCTTCAACTGATTGGATGAGAATTATGGAGAACCATCTGCTTCCCTAAAACCCCACCAATTTACATGTTAATCTCTCCAAAAACACCTTCACAGAAATACCCAGAGTGATGTTTGGGCAAATATCTGCGCCTCCTTGTAGCCCACAGAAGTTGACACAAACTTAAGCATCACAGTATCTAAGACAGTTTTTTTTTTGGTGGGTACCGGGGGTTGACCTCAGGACCTCGTGCACCAGCAGGCGCCCGTGCCGCTGAGCGATATCACTGACCCTTTTTTTTTTTTTTTTTTTTTGTATGTGGGTTCAGAGAGTCTAACTCGGGCCCTTGCGCTTGCCAGGCAGGCGCTTATGCCGCTGAGCCATCTCACCGGCCCTCTAAGACAGTTTTAATTATAATGTCTGCTAATTTTCAGCTGGCACAGGCACAGCCTTCTCTGGTTACATGTGACAGTCCACAGGGCCGTGCTGGTCACAGTAGCAGTCAGATCTTCAGCTACAGGGGGTCGACCTCAGGACCTCGCGCGCCAGCAGGCACCCATGCCGCTGAGCGATATCACCAGCCCTTTTTTTTTTTTTTTTTTGTGGGTACTGGGGGGTCGACCTCAGGACCTCACGCGCCAACAGGCACCCGTGCCGCTGAGCGATATCACCGGCCCCTTTTTCGTATGTGGGTTCCGGGAGTCGAACTCGGGCCCTTGCGCTTGCCAGGCAGGCGCTTAAGCTGCTGAGCCATCTCACCGGCCCACCAGCCCTTTTTTTGTATTTGGGTACTGGGAGTCTAACTCAGGACCTCGCGCTTGCCAGGCAGACACTTATGCCGCTGAGCTATCTCACCGGCCCTCTATTTGCGTTTTAAAGAGATCATTTTGGTTGTGGTGCAGAAATGGAATTGAGCAGGGCAGGTGTGGGTATCAAGTCTGGATGCCAGGTCAGAGGTTGGGGTGGCAGCTCTTCCTGGTGCCACAGACCAGGTCAGTGGGAAGGAAAGTGGGCAGTGTTCATCCGTCACTAGCAGCTGTGAGAAACTGGGCATCAGAAAGCCACACTGGCGAGCTTCAAGCACACGCAGTCTGGTTCCTATGCAAGAAACGATACTATCTGCTTTTTAATCATCGATAAATTTAAACATTGTGCTGCGCTGCTCTCCACTTAATTTTAAAAGAATCAGTATGAAATCATAAAATGTCAACCCTTGACCCATCTTTTCCTAGTTGTGAATCTTGAACTAATTCACATGTAGGAAATGGGAGGGGCATTGAAAGATTGCATAACCTCCTTAGATGGAGGCGGCCTGTGCTGCGTCTGCATGGGACTGAGAAAAAGTGGTCACAAGGTGACTTCTCGCCGATTTCAGCGAAAGGGCGTAGTGTCTGAGGGCAACCTCATGAGATGTGTGTGGTGTGGCATGGCCAGACGGCCTCTCTGGATCTGACCGTGGCCAACGTGTCTATTCCTGTCTCTCTTGTTGGCGGCCCTCTCTTCACAGTGGACATTGCATGCTGTCCTGTGCTGTGTGCCTTTTTACCTACTTTGCACAGTTCTCACTTATGCTTGAACATCTTGAGTTTTTTCTTCAACTTCATCCATCCTCCTTGCTAGGATTAATTGCTCCTTTTACCATGACACTATCATTTATTATTTTACGATGTTTATCAATTTGCCTCTCTCAGTAGACTGCAGGGACTCGGGGACACAACATATTTGATCTGATGTCTCCATTAACCAGTAAAACTGACATTTATTAAAGGCATACCAGGTGGGCCGGTGAGATGGCTCAGCGGCTTAAGCGCCTGCCCAGCAAGCGCGAGGGCCCAAGTTCAACTCCCGGAACCCACATACAAAAAAGGGGCCGGTGATATCGCTCAGCGGCACAGGCGCGCAGGCGCCCGAGGTCCTGAGGTCGACCCCCCCGGTACCCACAAAAAAAAAAAAAAAAAAGGCATACCAGGTGCCAGTGTACTTTCAGATTGTTTACTCTGCAAACTCTGAATACAGGGACCATATTTTTGAATGAGTAAATTAATGAGTTACTCATATACATAACACATGGTATGACTTCTTTCCATGTGTTTTTCTCAGACTTCTAAAATTATTTCTCAAGGTAGCACAATAATACTACTAAACAAAAGCCTTAAACTTAAAACTTTCTGGATAAAATTGAGCTTTGTATGTAGTGGCTAAAGGTGATTTTGTGTTTTTAGCCATCATTTTGTAGGCATTTGGTAGTTTTCTATTCTGTATGTTTCATCACAAAAGAGGCTAAAAGCATTTCTTTCCTCTTTCCAGGGACCATAATTTTGACTACTTGGAGTTTCGTCTTTGGATCGGCCTGTGGTCAGCCTTCCTGTGTCTCATTTTGGTGGCCACAGACGCCAGCTTCTTGGTTCAGTATTTTACTCGTTTCACAGAAGAGGGCTTCTCTTCTCTGATCAGTTTCATCTTTATCTATGACGCTTTCAAGAAGATGATCAAGCTAGCGGATTACTATCCCATCAACTCCAACTTCAAAGTAGGCTACAACACCCGCTTCTCCTGCGCCTGTGTGCCTCCTGACCCAGGTGAGGACGCCTCACTTACTGCTCGTGGGTACCCTGTGCTTCCAGGAAGGTACAGGCTCCGTGCCTGCAAATTTCCATGAGGAATCGTGATCCTCAGGCATGGGTCTGTTACCTCAGAGGAACCATCATGCTGAATTCGAAGCCTTATGATTCCATAGAGAATAAAATCGAGAGCTCTGGAAATGAACAAAACCATTGAAGTTGAAATTAACTCAAACTGCTGTATGGCAAAGAATTTGTGCATTATTCTTAGCTTTTTGTGGCGAGGAAGCCTAGGTACATGCACTGTTTTAACGGGTACAAATATCAGAGGAATCTAAATTTGCTGAGTTTGTATTCCATATTTTACTGCTATGGTAATATCATCTTTTAAATAAGCTTTAAATAGATTATTTTAAGCTTATACAAGAAACAAAGAGTCTATTAATTCACTTTCTGTAATTTGAAGTATAAAACAAAAAAATTCAGATTAGAATCACTGAATGATAAAGTAGAGACTTCTAATTTACCTCTGCTAGCCAATGTAAATAAGAACAGAAAAGAAACAAAAGGCATGAGAGAGGAGGGAGGGAAGGCGGGTGTTCAGGTGAGCGTGCTGTATTCTAGGAGATGTGTACATTCGAGGGAGAAAAGACATGAAAGTAACTTCTGCGCGAGGAACGTGCTTCTGGTGATCTTAACATTTTAATACCTATCTTACCAAAATCACTATTGGGAGTTCCACATAAAAAAGCATTCAGCTTGGTCTTCTAAGTTTTTTTCTTGTAATAATTCATCACTGATTTTATACTATAGCAGACGTTTGGAGAAAGAATCGCTTTGATGAAAGTTGCTTTACTTCGGCTCTCGTAGAGTAAGGCGTAGATGCGTGTATCTGACAGTGGTACTTTAAGGCTGATTGCGTAACGTGGGGTCACAGTGCTGTGGCAAGCGATATCGATGCTTTGAGTATAGTTCGTGGCACCAGGAGTGCAGCAATATTCTTGGGGTGGTGTGAACTTGGGGCATAAATTCATGCAATATCCACTTTGACTTCAGGATTCTGAGGGAAACCCTTTTCGCATCGACAGTGAAACAGACACGCTTATGTTGTAGACCAGATGCAGAAGGCTTGTGACCGTGAGACATGAACAGGGTGCTGCGGAGGTGTTTCCTGCCTGTGGGAGCTGTGTGAGATTACCCACAGCTCCTGGTGGCAGCACCGTCCTGCTCCGCTGCCCAGGTGGAGCAGCCTGAGAAGCCCCGGCGCAGCGGGGCGTGAGAGGAAGGGCGCAGCACCGCCTTGGGCTGCTCAGTCTCCGGAGGAAGCAGAGGGGCTCTGGGGCTTCACGCTCCCAGGTTCTTTTTGCTTTATTAGTACATGTTTGCAGTTCATGGTGGCTGCATTCATTGTGGGGCACTGGCACACGTATACAGTGCGCCTTAATTCTTCTTTCCTTCATCCTCTTCCCCTCCCTCCATCTCTTGGTCTCCTTCCCTGTGGCAAGAAGATCTGTTTTCTTGTTTCCTGCTTTTATTTTGCTCTATAATTCTTTGTCTTGTTAAAGGAAAATCAACACACAGTCAAATAAAACCTACACTTACAAGCAAAGCTGAGAGGGCCTGAGTGGAAATTTAAAGATTCAGGTGAACATGAATATCCTACAGCTGTAACAGCCCAGGAGCACTAAGGTGTATGCTGGTTTGGGTTACCTGTGTTTCATAATTCTAGAGCTGCTCAGAACAGAACAGGCACGCACTGCATCACAGATACTGTTACTACAACCGTTCAGTGTCTCCGCAGAGAGACACGACTGTGGGGAACTCTTCTGAGAGAGAAGGGGGCAAACCCCCGTAGCCATTCAGCCTGCACACACAGGGGAGTCCAGACAGTCGAACACTCGACTTACAGATGCATCAGCGGTAGGGTTTTGAGCTTTCGTAGTCACCTCTCTGTCTCTGCCTCTCCTCTCTCCCTTCTCCCCTCTCCTTGGAAAGCTGACTTCCACTAAGATTTCTAAAGAAGTATAAATTTCCTCTCAGCTGTCCTGTGGTAAAGGTGCTCATACAGCCAGATGAGTGCTTTGTCAGCACACCTGTCACACACAAAAGAGATGCCTACCTTCCTGAGGCTAATGTAGACCTGCGTTCATTGTTTTCATTGGATGCTGGCAGAGAGGGTAATACGAAACCAAGGAAGATTTACATTAATGTGTTCAACTTGTAAAACATACAACAAAGATTTTCCATTCAAGTCCCCTTCAGGAAGGATCTGTGTATTGTTGGCAACAGGACACTGAGGGCTGAAGCAATTTAAATATGCATGGAAGTATGGGCCTTCAAGGCAGTAGTAGCTTTTTCTTTTTATGCCTTTCTTTTTTCTCCTCACTTATTTGTCATTATTATTATTTTTAATTAGTACAAGTTTGCAGTACATAATGAATACATTCATCAAGCTTCCTGTTTTCCCCAGGCTGTGTAAGAAATCAGTCTTAAGTCACTAAGGAGTTGCCTCAGAAGGACTCTGCAGCTCCTACTCCTGTAGTACTGATGCAGAGCAGTGCAGTGAGCTTTGAAGTTGGAAGATCTGGTATTCAAGTCCCAGGTGGCTAAGCAAATCTGTGACGCTGGGAAAGTTCCTTTCCCATGGTAGCTCAGTCTCACCCTCCTCCTCTGTAAAATGGGGCTAATAATGGTACAGCCTTTTAGAATTGTTTTGAAGAAAACAAAAGAAGAGATCAGTATGGATAGAGTACTTCAGATATTTTAAAATATGTACTGAGTAAATGCTAGCTGTGTTAATATTGTTAACTTTCATTAAAATTTAGGGGTAGCATTTAGATTTCAGTGTGAATGACCGTGCACATACACCGATCTCTCATTTCCACATCTAATTGAACTTTGTCAGGCAGTAAGCTCATTTTGCAACCACACTGTTGGCTGTACCACTTATCTCTGCAGTGGTCCAGATGTGTACGCAAGGAAGAGGGATTTTTTTAAACCTATGGTGGTGAAATTTGTCTGTGGTTTGGAAAAAGGCAAGTGGACATTATTTACATTTTCATAACCATCCCATGCTTTATAAAACCCCGTAAGACTAGTCTTTGTGTATTTCCATCATAACCTTAATATTTTTTGTCAACCTTCATACTTCCCTATAATCTTAATAGTTCCAGTAGCAAGCTGCATAGATCCATCATAAATTTAATACTCTTTAGTACAGACTGAAAAATGTTAGTGAGAGAATAATGCAGATGCATGTACAGCTTGAGCGAGTATTCTATAAACAGCAGAAGACTGGCCTTTCATCACAACATGCATACTTAGTAGAAGAGCTCAATGAATGAGTCAATAATGTTTAAACTGGCTGATGGCTTGTTTTCCAACCCTGGGACAATACAGTATGTGACCACAAACCAGCAACTGCCCAGAGAGCTGTGGGCTTGCAAACTGAGCCATGAGCGAGTTTACTTAATGGAAGTGAGGGGTCACTAAGATCACAAGAAAACTCCCTTCACGCCCAACAAGGTATTAAAACTTTTTTGTCTTTGTGGAGGTAATTCTTCCTCTTTTTCTCCTTCTTGATCTTGCCTTACTCACTTCCATAAACCTTCATCATGCCCTGATTTTCCTTTTCTTAATGTACCTTTTTCCTTTCCTTTTAGCTCAAATCATTGATTGATAACACCCTGATATATGCCAGGTTCACTAAAGAACTAAGAAGGAAAGTGAGCCAGGAGATTTGACTTCCTTGGGTGAATGCATGATTTTGTACTAAATTCCTATTTTTTAGAAATGGGATCTCTATTAATGACTATGGAGACAATCAATGTTATATTCCCCACCCTGCCTTAATAGTTACATATAGCAGAAGTATGTATGAAAGAAGGTAATTCCAAAATCCAAAAATGAAAACAGTGATGTCCAGTGGAGGATGGCTCACCATATTTCATTTCATCTTAGTGTGGAAAATTATCCGTGTGATAAAATATAAATAATGTGTGCTTTGGAGAAAAGGAAGCTAAGTTTGAATTTCACCTCTGGCACTCACTAGCAGTGTGACTGTGAGCTTGATTCATTATTTAATCTCTGTGTCAGTGTCATAATCTATGTACTGCATTAGTAATTGCACCTACTCTTAAAGGTTAACTGTGAACACTAAATGACATAGTATATGTAAAACTGCCTGGCACCTAAAAGACACTGAATAAAAATTCATTCTTTTTCATATTTTTCACTATCCTACAAAAGATGGCACAGTTTAGTCTTTTAGCTGTATTCTTTGGACAAATTCAAACATTTAATTTTTCAGAAAATTTCCTGGGAAATTTACTAAGTAAAGCTTTTGCTGCAGCCCTACCTCCTAAAATAATTAACAACTAGTGTGCTGTTGTGGACAAATGTAAAACACTTGAAGCTGTATTTAAGGAAAAAAGGAGTTCCGTGCATGCATTCCACTGAATCTTGAGATGATGAAAGTGTTATATGGTTGTATAGAAAAAGTTTTTAAAGTCTTACAGGCAGTGTGTTTGGGTCTAAGAAAAATCTGTATAATTCATTCAAAAACAAATGCTAGAATCTTGTACTAGGCAGCCTTCAGTTTATCTTTTCATGTCTCCTTTTCCTTTTTCCTTTCTCGTTTACCCATCGTACAAAGTTTACTGAGACTTTATTTCATTGTTTTTTAAGAATTGTGCTACTTGCAATGAAGGAGAAAACATGCATATGAATAGACATGTTACTTTTCATAAAAGGTATTATTTTTAAAATAGTGTCAATTATTTTTGAGTGAACAGATGTTCAGTTTTTATTTGACCCAACTTTAGAAGTACGTTTTTATTCCAGTATCTTTTTTTTCTCACTTGCCTAGTGTGTGAAGGTTATATTGACTGTACCGAGGGCATGTTAGTATTTTAGAAAAGGTCAAACTAAATTTCCTGACCAGGTGTTGGTCTTATATCTGCAGGAGAAAGATGCCTTGCTAAAAGTGATGAATTATAAAAGCAAGAAAAACAGCCTCAAAGGGCCAGACACTGTACTGTCAACAGAGGAGATATATTTTATGGATTCGTTGTTGACTGTTCCAGGAGAACATGCTTAATAATGGATGAGTGATTCAGAGGAGGAAATTCTATCTCAGACACTGAGTGTTAATGACTGTTGTTCTCTCTGAGCAAAAGCTGGCTTTGTCACTGGTGTGGAACCATCAGACCAAGCCGAGTGATTGGGAGTAGCCATAGCTTCCGTTTCTATGCCTTCATTCCCATCACAAGGCTTCCAGGTGCTCTAAAACAGTTATCACCACGATAGAATTTAAAAACCATTTCTTTTATATGATTTCTCTATTACCCTAATAAATACAATGTGCCAATACATTATAGCCATTAAAAAGAACTGTTGGATTGTGTCTCCTGTGGTCCAATCTTATAGTCGATAATGTATTTCACAATTAAACCCATTAAAAGAAAATGAGGAAATGAAAGAGAATCTTAATTTATCTCCCATGAGCTATACCATGTTATATGCAGTTTTGCTTTGTGTGCCATCCTCTTTTTTATGTTATGTTTAATCATGGACTAGTGGTCAGGACGGAAGGGACAAAGGCTGGTGTAGTACTGCTCAAGCTGGCACTTGTGAAATCCCTTCACCAGGACAGTCGATGCTTTATCATTCATGGTAATATGGCCTTTTGAGAAAACCACAGATCCTCGAAGCATCCACCGTTTTAGCCTCCTTTTACTGTCCTAACCTGTATTTTGGCAGTTTCTGAATAATGCTTGTGGGAATCATAAAAGGAGGACCAGTGAATGTGGATTGCCACCAGACCTGGAAAACTCTCTAGCTTAGGTTTTGTATGAAATACACACTTAGAAGTTTCCCCGGAATAATGTCTATAACACACCATAAATGTAATAATGGATGGGTATGGAGATGGAAGTTTTTGTGGGAGTAGTTGCTTAATAAGGAAAACTAATTTTGTTTAAGACTTAAGCTGAGAGAGTGGCAAGTAATTTCCCCAACAGTTACTTCTCCTAGAATTTTCCTGCTTCACTTTGTCATCCTGCAAAAGCCATTTCTTCCCTTTTATTGATCTAGAAGTTTAGAGCAGAAATACTGGACTTTACCAGGAGATGCTAGTGTGCTCAAGTTATCCTACCCTTAAATAAATCGAACATGACCCCATAGCAAGAAGTGTGTTCATTTATATGCTGTATCTCTTTTCCAGTTAGCTCAGTTTCCTGAAGATGTTGCTTAACTAGAATGGAATAAAACATTAAAGTTCTGTAATCATGGAGAATAATCTTCCAGGTTTTCTTGCTCACCTCAGGTTAATCAGTTCCACATTACTGTGACTCTAAGGAACTATGTTGAAGGTACAGATTCGGATTAGGCTAATATTTAATAAGAATCCTATAAATGCCAGCCATTTTACTAGAGTATTTTAATAAAGTATATTTAATAACATAACATATGCATATTTAATCATCACAAAAACCATAAGGGGTAGATGATATTGTCCCTGTGGGTGAGTGCTGCTTTCTCCAGGTCCTAGAGCTGTTATTGTTTCTGCACCATTTCTGTAGCTCTTCTTACCTGCTACTGGCCACTGTGCTGGCAGCTTTGCCTTCGCTGTGCAGTTTACTGCACTCAGCAGCCTTGCCAGGTGGACGGTTTCAAATCCACTCTCGCATATTGGGACCTGAGGTCGAGAGGAGTGAGGCTACTTTCTCAAGACTGTTGGTGAAGGAGTTTGAGAATGCTGCATACAGAAGTTGTGGAGCCAGAATTTAGGACAAATGCCCAATGCTCCTTCTCTGCGTTGTGAGGTGGTGGTGCCTCGGAGCAGACACGTCTGCCCTCAGGGGCCAGGTGCTGTCTTGTGTTTGACCTGTGGCCTCAGCTGAGGGTGTGCGTTCCTAATGGCACAGTTCCTACGAAGTTGCCCAGTGCGGGCGCCGTGGGTAGTTAGCTCCCGGTACCTGCTCGCCAGCCTTGGACAGCGCCACTGGTAATCCCTGTGCAGGAGCTGTGCCAGCGCTGCCACTGGGGATGGCACCTCACTTTTCTGCTCTTAGCTCCCCCAGCTGAAGCCTTACTTGATCTTACTCTTCTCCAGACCTCTTATTACATATAAAGAAAGGCCAGTTTATGACGGGAAAGTCGCAGATACAGTTTAAAATGCCTGTTACTAACAATGTTCAACCCCCTGTTCCAGAAGATCAGCTTTAAATTGTTGCATGGAAAGGAGGAACGACAGTAAAAATCTAAGTAATGGAAAGCAGTCAACCTTGAAAACTCCCTGCAACTAAGTATGGGCGAGAGGCTGGCCTAACGACAATTGGTTAGCCATGTTCTCACTTCATAAGCCCTGGTGTGGGACAAATAACAAGGACCGAGCGCAGTGTATTTTGGCTTTGCCATTTAGCTGTTCCAGAGTCCTCATTAAGGATATTGCAGGTCCCACACAAATGCATCATTTTGCAGTTGGTTGCCAAAGTATTTACACTGTGTGTCTGAATCCAGATAGTGGCCAGTAGTTCTTTTAGACCAAGCTCTCAGGTGTCATTGATCATTTTCTCATCCACGATCTGAAGGAAATTTACTTTTAATTTTATTTATGGACCTGAATATCCTGCCAAAATGTGTTTACAGAAGTGCTTTATTATATATTTATTTTTGAAGTCTTTCATTTGAAGCAGCTGCTCATTAAAATGTGTAGGGAAAGTATTATATACTTTTTCCTGTCATTTAGATGCTGGTCTTCTGGGATTTTGAGAGCCAATATGCTTAATAGTTTGCTGTAGAGGAAAACTGAAAAGATAAAAAAAATGTAAGTGAGCAGAATTGATATGTGTCCAAATCTTGAGAGCAATTATAAAAGTTCATATTGAAATCCTATTTTAGTGCAGTGCTGGTCTCTATTATCCAATATTGATTTCACAAAGTAGGGGCTTGAATATCTTTCCTCTGGCTCTTTAACCCTTGTTTTAGTGCAGAAAGTGTGTTGATGTCTTATGACGGGAAGCTCATGGAATTGCATTAAAGGGTGTAGCTCAGGAAGAGCAGTTTCCCAGACACCATCTACACAGTGTCTTGTGATTTCATATTTGCTGTTTGTCTTCGAAAGCTCGAGTGGCTCGGACATCTCAGCTCACAGCTGGGAGTCACATCATCTAGTATTGGCTGTCCTGTCCTGCCTTCAAGTCTGTGGCCACGTAAATCACCTTGACGTGGTGGTTAGAAATGCTGTGTAGGAGGAGACCAAATGCTGAACATGGTCAAGGTACCAGCTTTGTTTGTGACTGGAGTGCTGGGGAAGTCACCTGCCATGTCTTGCTTCAGAGTCCCTGAAAATGGGCATAAAGTACATGTATGACATGTTCCAGGATGTTCTTAAACTGATGAGAACAGATACTACACTTGATCTCACCAAAAGACCGAGAAGCGATCCAGGGTGTTTTTAAATAAACAACTGGAGTGGGGTAAAACAAATGCACTTTAAGCTTTTTAGAACAAAAAGTAATAAAAGATTAGGTTTTGTTTGTAATAATTTATTAATATCTTTCTTTTGGGAATGGGTTCTTGTTTGTTTCATTGTTTGGGCCAAATATCCTCTGGCGTGTTTGATTTTCCATGTGATTCATCGTGAGGCAGAGGAAGCAGACAGCTGGCGTGCCGTGTTCAGAGACCCGCAGTCGCTCCTCCTGGGAAGTCAGAGCCAGAGATCAGAAGGGATCCAAAATGGAACAGGACGAGGACCCAGGCCAAAATTTTGTCTCCTCTAGTTCGTTTCTCTTTCTTTCTTTCCTTTTTTTTTTTTTGGCTCCAGAAGTCGAACCCACAACCTTGCACTTGCCAGGCAGATGGTGTGCCACGGAGCTACATCCCCAGCACTAGTTTGTTTTTTTTGTTTCATGTGTTTCCTAGCTTCCTTTATGACAGTAAACAAACACCTTTGAATTCCTATAAGTTACAGACCAGAATGGGTAGATTTTAGGCAAAATCAGTTAACAAGACCTGCTCTTTTCGTTGTTCCCACAAGGGTCTCAAATTCTGACTTCCACCCATCAAATAAACCTGTGTGTTTCTCTTCTAAGGTTCATCTAGGCGGGCTCTGAGACGTGGCAAACAGAAGAGGTGGTGTGGGGACTTGGATTAGAGGGTGGGGACCCTGCAGCCATTTGCTATTTGAATGTTGGTGAGCTGTGTGCTCTCCGTAGACAGATAACCTGAGGTGTCATTTCAGATGGCCATCAGTTAAGAATATTCTCTGAATAACGGTTTACTTTATAATAAAGAAAGCTTCCCATGAGAGGAAAAGAGTTCTATCTGATAAAGAAAAATGTTTCAATGAAAGTATTGTTTTAATTTCCATAAACCGAGGGGATGGTAGGTTTCATAAATAAAGTTCTGTAAGTGACATCCTAAATCTACAAAGGTGCCTTGTTCTATGAAAATAAGTTTTGTATGAAAACAGTTTTTAAATTCAATTATTCATTCCCATTATACTTATCTAGTACTGTTTAATTTTCATACACTTGCACACATATACTTTCTCAGATGCAGTCTAAATTTTCAAAAGTACAAATTAATCAATTCTTATTTAGTGATGCTCTAAATTGTGAGATTTTACTGTACTTGAAGCCAGTGATCAACTTGATTATTAGCAGTAATTTCTTTCACTAGCCAAAATATATTGGCTGTATTTTAGTAATAGGGATGGTGCATATATGTATGATTGTGAGTGTGTTTAAAAACTGGAATAAATTTTATGTTGTCTCCTTACTTACTATTGTTTCTTATTGCATTAGAGCACAACAGATGTATTTAAATCTTTGATTACTTGATTTATCTTGGTGAAAAGTGAACAGTTACGATAAATCAAAATTCATTATGCTTTGTGTTGTTACAGAAGGCATTTTAAATGCTTAGCTCTTTTTAAAAGAAGCTAATTATTCATTTAGGCTGTTTCTATTTTACTTTTAAGCTCAAAAATTATCCTTTTCTTACAGTTAATATCTCAGTACCTAATGATGCCACACTGGCCCTGGAGGATTTTCCAACTGTTTCTTCTACTGATCTGGTAAGTGACTTAATATTTTAGAGCCTCTGTGTACTTACTGTATATCATGTGTATTATTTGTAATATTCATAGTATGGTATTGTCTACCATTCAGAAATCCTAACGTGAACACATGTAATAATCATTGATTGTCAGGAAAGAAAAAGAACACTCTTCTTTGCTCTAGTTAGCATTTTAGGTGGAGTCTTTTTTTTTAATTAAAGCCAATATTTATTTGTATGATATGCTTTTCAAACCTTCATAAGAATTTAACTACTAGATCCTATTAATTGTGACCTTGAAAGCAAGAGTCATGAAAAAATGAGAGCAGGCTGTCCTCTCTGTCTAGTGTAGGCCAGAATGCTTCTGACTAACCCAGTGGCACTGTATTCTTTTCACTAAGGGTGATTGTAGCAGGACATTTCCCCTGTCACTTAGAAAGGACCGTGCCTCCATCACATGATATCCTTTCCCATGGCTTGTAACCAAGGATTTTTAGGGGACTGGAACTAAGCTTTCAAAATGAGCTGTTTTGCATGGAAGGTCACACACTGGAAGGAGACTTTTGTGTTGGAGAAAAAGGGGAAAGTGCTGTTTCAGGCTTCTAATTGTGCTCCTTCTGTGCTGAATATGGACTCTTACCAAAGAATATCAATCTCCCAGTTATAGGAACAGAGAGCATAATACCTTGTATTGATAGAGTGCCCATCTCTCGGGAGACCGGAGGAAGCCTGCTGTAGGTATTGTGTAGTGAGGGCCCACAACATCCCTTTCAAAAATGGTGCTTTGTGTCCTGCCTGGACAACTCTCTCCTGACCCCATTCCTCTTCTCTCTTCATGTTCTACAGGTCTCTTGACTTCTTTCCCTACAGTTAGTTTTTCTGTCATTCTTCAAACCTTACCTCTCTGTTCTTCTTGTTTGATAATGTGTGTGTGTGTGTGTGTGTGAGAGAGAGAGAGAGAGAGAGAGAGAGAGAGAGAGAGAGAGAGAGAGAGAGTCAGTCAGTCTATGTGTTTTAAAAACGGCCTATAGAAAAGAATTCAATTTTCAGGCTTTTAGCTAGCCAAACTTGTGCCCCAAAACTCTTGTCTAAAATATAAGGTAAAATATTTCCATCTAGACTTCACAGAATTTTAATTAAAATTCTTGTGGTTAAAAACTTAATTAATGGGCCAGTGAGATGGCTCAGCGGCGTAAGCGCCTGCCTTGCAAGTGCGAGGGCCCGAGTTCGACTCCCAGATCCCACATACGGAAAAGGGGCGGTGATATCGCTCAGCGGCATGGGTGCCTGTTGGTGCGTGAGGTCCTGAGGTCGACCCCCTGGTACCCACAAAAAAAAACCAAAAAACTTAATATAAACCATACATTCATTTATAGTAAAAATAAAATATTTACTCCTACTGCTTAAAAAGACATTGTTTCCTAACTAAAGTCTTTCTACAACTAATTAAGGAAAGCTTTAATGTTAGTGAATTTTTAAGCCATGTCTTTGGGCAAGTACTGGAAGAGATTCCAGTAATTGATACCTAATTATAATAAGGTATCACAGTAAGAGTCATGGAAAACAAATGAAAGCTCAGGTTGACTTTTTTTTTTGGCAGAACTGGAGATTCAAACTAGTGCCTTCTCACTGATCAATTTCCCCACCTGCATCCCCCTTTAAATTTTTTGTTTTGAGTCAGAGTCTCTAAATCACTAAGTTGTCCAGGCTGTGCTTGAACTTGTGATCCTCTTGCCTCAGACTTCAAGAGTTCCAGGACTACAGGCTTCAGGGTGATTTCTAGCGTGGCTGTCATAGAGGCTATAGCAGCATAATAGTGATTATCGTTAGTCTACCGTTCAGAGAGCATATATACTAGAAATCAGATGTTTTACACGTATTATAATCATATATCCTAATACATATTGTAATCATTAGCACAAAGTACCTGGCACAGTTAGTTCCATTTTACAGATGAGAGAAACTGAAGCTCCAGAAAACGATCTTTCTTGTCCTAGGTCACAGAGCCATGTATTATTAGAACAGAGATTGGAATGGAGTCTGTGTGCTTCGGAGACTTGTACTGTTGCTGTCCACCATCTGCTTCAGCATTTACCAGCTGGAATGTTTGCCTTTCAGTCCTGTGGCCACTCAGTATTCCAGTGTAGAGGCCCCTGGCATGTACCTGTTACATACCTTAATTAAAATGTTGAGCTGTGTTCTGCACCTCTAGGGAAACAAATGAGGCGAAGAATGTGTGTGTGTGTGTGTGTGTGTGTGCACGCGCGCACGCAAGTGTGGTCGTGAAGGACAGCTTTTATTCTTTCCTTCATTTCCATTTCTCCTCTTTCACCTACAGCAGCACGTTCATGTGTACTTTGTACATGGGCACACACACACACACACACACACACACGTGTACCCACAAATGATATAGGTGAATTATTTAGAAACCAGTGATAGGTAATATGATTTATCATCATCAGTAACCACCATTGAACACCTCTTAGATGACAGGATCTTTTCATTAATTTCTATAATTATCACAGGAATTTGGTAGATGAGTAAATGTTACCTCTAGTTTATGTATGCACCAAAGGCTTGGAAAGGTAGCTGACTTCTAAAGGCCATACCACCATTATAGTAAAACAGGAATTTGAACTTCGGGCTTTGTAACTCTAGAATTGGCCTTTTATCCCTTTTTTGTGGGAGTGCAGAGTGCTTCATGTGGAAGGACTTAGGATTTAGCGAGTCCTTGAGGCAGGCTGCCTGGCTTCAGCTGCAGGACTCCACCACCTCACAGGCTGTGGCTGCTTTTCAGCGGCCTGTCCAACACAGAGGTGATAAGTGAGGGTCCCATCAGCAGCACCAGCGTTTGGCTGGCATGTAGTTATCTCTTGGCCAATATCAGGTACTGCCGTTACTTTCTTCTCAGAGGGTGTTGGTCTCTCTCCACGAGGCCATGCTACCTCCATAACGCAGAAGTTTAGTGGAGAGAAAAAGCTACTCATACAGGGGAGTGAAACTCCCAACCTGCCAGATGTCTGAAACACAGAGTCTGTGTTCTCTAAATTGAGGAATAAATTCTAGGAACAACGGAGGTTAAGAGTAGGAAGAATTTATTGAGATTTGAAAGAAAGCTCCTGTCTGACAGGGACAGAAGGGAGCCCAGAAGGTGGGTTGCCCACCAACCCTGCATCTCAAGGGTGTTTATGGAGCAAAGCCACGAGGTGAGGTGGGCTTGAGGTGGGACAGAACTATAATCAATCAATAAGATTACAAGTAAAGTCACTTAGGTAATATTGATCCAATGGGAAATCACAAGGTGGGTATGAGGTGGGACAAAACCATGGTGAACCAATAAGGTTACAACAAGTATAGTTGCTAGTGTAATATTGATTAAATGGGGATCAAATGGGGAAACAAGTCACATAGCAAAAGTGCAAATGGGCAGAAAAGGATTTTCCTAAAGGGGTGGGTTAAAGAGGTTTGGTCCTCCACCCCAAGGTGATTGATGCCTACTTAGAATATCAATCACTGTTGTTCATCCCTGGGGGAAATATATGGGTGAGTAGTTCTTTTTCTTGAAGCCGACCTTCAGTGAATGTGCCTCCAGCCATAGTTGTCTTCTGCCTTGACCTCTCCAGGGCTCAGCCGTCTGACTGCCGACAGTATTTCTACCTGGCTTAGCTATCTATAATACTACAACTGCTGTCAGCTGCTGAAACCTGTTTTCTTGGCCAGGCAAGCTCTGCTACCCTGAACCTTACCTAGGACACACATTCCTCATGACTTAATTTCCTCTTTCCTTTTCAACCATAATTAGATAAGAGAAAGCACAGTCACAGTGACAGGCAGCCCCCAGGCTAGTGCGCCCCCCTCTTCAAGGTCCTGAGAGCACCCTGTCAGAGGAAAGAAGGGCTTCGTCCTTCAGTTGTTAGCGTGAAGACAGGCTGCTGCTTCCTGGTGGTAAGGGTGTGTTTCCGAGGGAAGGAGTAGTAAAAGTCCAACATTCAAGGGAGATTTTTCAGTATTTCCATTTACTGTTGGAACCATTATGTCTTTAATTCTTCTTGCTTTGGCCACTTTTGCTGTACATGTCTCATTTGGCATTTCCCTTTCACCTGCGAACAAAACAGTTTAGAAGGATCCTGAAGCACACTGAGGCAGCTGCAGCTGCCGCACTGTTTGTAAACGAGGACCTTGAAGATCTGCTGGTTTCCAGCGCCCAGCTTGCAGAGAGATCAGACTTCAAAATCTACTGTCAGTCTTCTCTGAGGAGGTGACTGCAAGGATCAGTTAGTATTCATGTTCTATGCCAGATACTTTTTTTGTTTTGTATTTTATTAAATTGAGGCATTTGTTAAAATATACAGTTCTAAAGTAGCCATTGAAAAGGTTTTGACATGCAGCCGCCATCTAAACAAGCCGTAGCACATTTCAGGCATCTCAGAAAGCTGCGTGATGTGCGCTGTGCTGTGAGAAACCGCTCTTTGCTCAACTCCTCCATCCCCAGCCTTCAGAGCACAGACACCAGTTCTCTCAGGAGTCAGTTTCTCACACCATGTGTTCTGCCTCCCATCTTCAGAACAGCTTTCTGCACCCAGGGAGGTCCATGGATCTGAGTGGCTTCTCAGTGCTCCTGTCCACCTACAGTCTTTCGTATATCACTGATGCTCTTGGAAAGGACCAGGAGAAAGAACTCTAGGGCTCCTTTGAATTCTAATCTGTCACCCCATCTACATGCAGCATGGAGAGTTCTTTAGCAATTTGACTCATTTCTCCTTATCTCTGTTGGCAGTGGTTGTATCTTCTACCTGCTGCTGTATGGGAACAGGTGGCTATGGGATACTTCTCTTGTGAAGGGGATAACACTTTGGAGTTTAGTTTGTTTAGGTTTTTTTAATCCTCACTTTTGGTGAATTTTTAAAAACTATGATTTCATAATTTACTCACCTTGAGTTGTTAGGGATGATGGTGTCATATAACTTTTTGTTTTTTCACTCCTAGAGATTGGACTCAGGGTCTCCTTCATGCTAGGCAAGTGCTCTACCACTGAGCTACATTGCCAGTTCTTTTTAAATTTTATTTTGGGAAAGATCTTACTGAGACACCCAGGCTGGTTTTGAACTTGTGATCTTCCTTCCTCAGCTTTCTTACTAGCTGGTATTTCAGGCTTACATTACCACGCCTGACTACACCTTTTTAAAAAATGTTAATCACAAGCAGAACAGTTACATTTGATATTTCACAACACTGAAGATGGCTGCAGCTCAAACGCATGCTATAGATAATAAGGTAAGATTACTACAGAACTAGCTTACCGACTGTGGGGAAACCCCTAAATGAGTGCATCAGGCATTTAACCTTGAAGCTTTTGTTTATAGTTTCACCCTCAATTATGCGGCTGTACATTGGGGCCGTGCATATATTTTACTAGTAGGTACTCAAGGAGAGAAATGTACACCTTTTACTTATTTATTTTTTGCTTATTAGTGAAGTATATCATGTCTACATGGAGATGCCATTAATCATAGGACTAAGAGCTATTACAGTCACATACATTCCGCTTGACAGTTAGACATGGAAGCAAAAGTGGTTCGATTTGATGTCCCTTCAGGGTGATCCTAGGAGTTAGCATTCATTTTCATGGAAAATAGAATGTCATATTAATCTCCTTGTGCATAGCATCTTTGTGACTTTCTCCCATTGAGAAAGTCAAGTGTAAAAATTATTTTGTCCTTAAATCTCCTTGAAGATACACGTGTTCCTACTTTTAAAAACACAGAAAATTTCAAATAAGTACTAAAAGAGACTAGTATAATGGGCTCCCATGTATACATTGCCTAGACAATGGACAGTCATATTTTGCCCATTCTGCCTCACATCTCCTCAACTTTTGTATTTGGAGAGGATGTTATGGTATTTTAAAACTTAAAATAAACCCATCAGTACACATTCTATTCTGAAAACTTTCAAGCACATCCACTCAGTATAAGCAGGGTAATTCTCACGAAAATGAGATAGAGCAGTGGTGGCGAACCTATGGCACGAGAAGCCCCTCTTTTGCAAGCGAAAATCGGATAACAACACACATAGGGCCATGCGCATGCTCAGAAAGTAGCAGCGCCAGGCGATGACGTCATGAGCCGCGCCTCATTAGCTGCAACTCCTTGGCGCTTTCACAAGGCCCTGGGTCTTTATTATTCAGATGTAACTGGGCGTCCTGTAGTTTATCTGGTAATTCTAAGTTGAAAGTTTATTTCACTGTAATTTTGTCCTACAAATAGACGGATTTCTTTCTTTAGTATGTCAAATATCCTAGACCTGATGAAAGATTTCATTCAATTAATGAAGATTTCTTTGGTGCCTGCTGCACACTACGATGAACACTGCTACTAACTTGGTCTGCTCTTTTCCTTGTTCATTACTTTCTAGTGAGATATAGTGCCATTGGCCCCCAGGCTCTGCAGGTTTATGGTACAGTCTATACTTTTAGGCAATACTATGGTACGGTCTACACTTTATACTGTATAGTTTTAAAGTATAGTAGCTTTTAATATCCCTCGGTCCAAATAGTTGCCAAGTCCTGTCTCTCCTTCTCTTTGATCTTTTATGGTTTTTTTTTTTTTTTTTTGTGGGTACCGGGGTCGACCTCAGGACCTCGTGTGCCAGCAGGCGCCCATGCCGCTGAGCGATATCACTGGCCCCTTTTTCGTATGTGGGTTCCGGGAGTCGAACTCGGGCCCTCACGCTTGCCGGGTAGGCGCTTATGCCGCTGAGCCATCTCACCGGCCCCTCTTTGATCTTTTTTCTCCATTCTTATTTTTCCATCAGTCTCTTATCCCTTTCATTTGTTTGTTGTTTTGTTTTGTTTTCTTAAGACAGGGTCTCCTTTTGGAGTTCAGGCTAGCCTTGAATTCACTGTGTAGCCTAGGCTGGCTGTGAACTGGCAAACCTCTTGCCTCTGCCTCCCAAGTGCTGGGATTACAGGTGTGCACCCCCACACGTGGCAGTCCCTTTTCCCTTTCATCCCCATTTTTCCTTATACATGACAAATGCCACAAAAGTCTTGATTAACCTTAAGAAATTTTCCTCGACCTTGAAGTGTTTTAGCCTCTTCTTTGCTACACTGTATTCCTTGAAAAGAATAGTCTTTAACTGATGTTGGGATTTTTTTACACCCACTTGTTTCTCAGCCCATTGTCCTTCTTACTTTAACTATCATCTGAGGACTCTGGTGGTCTTTTCTGACATCTTCCTTTCCATTGTTGGTGCCCTGGAGGGTGGTACATTCTTTCTCATGTATGTTTTCCCTTTGTAGCTGTAGTAAGTCTTATTATTCCTGGGACCAGCTTTTGCAGATGACTCCTAAGTAGAAGTTTGTTTGAGCCCAGGTCTCCTGATACACTAGATCTATCTCTGGGCATCTTCAAACTCATACTGCCGAACACTGAGAAGCACTATGATGCAGTTGCCATAGAAAGTTGTAAGCATCTGAAGCAGAGGAGATAACATGCTCTGTATGTTCTAACAGGCAAGAGAGGGTGGTGAGATTATGTTCCCATTTTTCTTGTTCTTGAAGTTCTGATTTAGTTATTAAAGTACCGTGTGTAGAATTTTCATAGGAAACAAAGATCGAAACTATAGAGAAGTGAGAATTCTCTTAAAAAGAGAAAGGACAGTAGTAGTGAAATGGGTCAAGATTCTTCTGCACTGAGCCTGGAGGAGACAGTGGTGTTGAACAAAGGTAGTGTTGCTCATTGGCCTAGGGTTCTTTGCTCAGTTCAGATGGAAATCATGACATCAGCAAGGTGCAGCTCAGCTGCTGGTCCCTGTCCTGCCAGCCATCACCACCTGTGCTGGTCTCTGGAGCTTTGTAGTGTTAACTGCTCTGAGTGTTTATCCATGCCTGCTCTGTCTACACCATCAGGATTTTACAAATCCCAAATAGATTTACAGGACTTTTGGAGTGCATCCTACCCAAGCAAATTTACAGGAACACCAAAGCAAGTCTTGATTTTCGCAGGGCCTGTACTGTAGCACAGGAGGGATCATCGGAGAAGTGACTTGGAATACTGCTTGTATAGATGCTGCAGGCCTATTTCAGTGAGGGCGAGGGTTGAAAGTTTGCTATGAATACTAGGTATGTAAATAACAGGCCCAGGTCCCTCCCTTTCTGATCTTAGCCACTCCACAGGGCCCTCTCCAAAGTGCAAAAGTATCCTCTGAAGTGGCTGAGTGGAGGAGGACACCAGGCTGCCTGGCTACACTCACAGAGTAGAGGATGGGTGTTTGATAGCCAGGGAGGACACTGCTAGGTAGCCAGGGGGGAAGCCACTAGACAGCCAAAGAGGACGCCATTGGATAGGGGGAACACTGAAGCAAACTGCCCAGCCCATTGGGTTGCAAGGGCGAGGGCTGCACTGGCCAGACACACCCCCCTCCAGCCAGCACAGGAAAAGGGAGAGTCAGGTGCTTCTCTGTCTCAGTAGCAGTGGCTGTAGGTTACTTTCTTTATGAATAGATCCTGCCTAGAGTTGTAAGGTGTTAAGTTTTACTGACAGCAGCTTATCTGAAATAATACCACTGAAGTAACACTGATAATATAGATGTGCAATGGTATTTAAGCAGAATTGTTCATTAGATATAGTTTAAATTTTGTGGGAGTGTAAACTGTGTGTAGACTGAAATATGTACATGCTTCTCAAAATTTTTATACTTAAGTCCTTAGTGAAACATGGTGTTTGGAGGCTATATTACAGTATACTGATATTGGCATTTCAGATTGATATAAGCAAGAAAACATGTCTATCATTTGTTGCATGTACATGGCATTGTTTTCACCTCAGTCTGAATCTAAGTAAGAAAATCAATAAAGCTGTCTATTGGGATTTTTTTTTTTCAATGAATCTTACCTCTTTGGTGAACTCTAGCTGCCAAAGATCGTGCTGATATTAATGTGCTGAAGTGAAATTAGATTACATTTTTGCTGTTTTTAAAACAAAAAAATCTGTAACTATGACCTCTAAACTTTACATGTGTGTTCTTCTAAAAGCATCCATAGGCATAAATCTAAAAAATAAAATGAGATATGGTTAATTATCTTTCAGAAGCACAGTTTGATAAAAGAGCTGTTGCAATTCAGGTGTTTACACATTGAAGTTAATATAAGAAAATATTACAAGGAATGATGGAGTTTTTTATTGACTTATATAAGCACTTTACCTTTTGAGCTCTATAAAAATATGAACTCTTTCTGGCCAGAGATTCCTCTTTTATGGCTAGGTCACTCAGATCAAAGAGCTCATAGCATGGTAAACGACGGTGCAGTGTTGGTGTGAGGCAGAACTGTTGCCTGCAAAGGAAGGACAGGAGAAATTTATCTTTCCACATTTATTTTCATGGTGTTTTCTTTTTTTTTTTTTTTTTGTGGGTCCCGGGGGTCGACCTCAGGACCTTGCGCGCCAACAGGCACCCGTGCCGCTGAGCGATATCACCGGCCCCTTTTTTTTTTTTTGTATGTGGGATCCGGGAGTCGAACTCGGGCCCTCGCGCTTGCAAGGCAGGCGCTTACGCCGCTGAGCCATCTCACCGGCCCCATGGTGTTTTCAAATAAATCTTCTGTTAGTACCTGATATCCTTAGCCCTATTCCCAAGGATAGAAGTTACAGGTAGGTAGAATGTTTCTAAGTTGAGACACTCAGTCCCTTCTACCCAGTCACATTGGCACTCGTCTAGACAGGTAAGATTTTGAAAATCTCTCTCCATGAAATAGCCATCATTGTCATAGTATACAAAACTCTTCGTATAGCAAAAGAAACTTAAGGTGTAATTGTTTCAGAAGGCTCAAAATAAGAAATACATGTGGGAAAATTTTGTTAGCAAGAAACTGCTCTTTGCAGATGTTCAAGCAGAGGATGGATATCCATCTTTCAGGGGTGTCCAATACCAATACCAATACCAATACCAATACCAATACCAATACCAATACCAAGGGAGAGAAATCTGATGATGTTGTCTCTGGGTTTCCTCCAGACTCTGCCATGCTACAAAAAGTACCATGGGCTTAGAGGCCATTAACTTTTGGTTAACCTGTAATTCAAGTAAATTGGCAGATTTAGAAGCAGAGTCTGATACAGGAATTTCAGGTGCATGTAATTATTTGAGAGTGTGGTCTCACTAAAAACAGAGAAGCAGTTTAGGACTGGAAAAGAATTAAACAAGAATGTGGTCTAGCTGAGTTAGCGTGGGACTGATTCCCTGCGGAGCTCTGGAGCATAAATTGTGCCACCCGGTTGGTCCTACCTTGAGATGGAGAGGGTAGTTTATACTCCTGTTAGTGTCGTTTGGTAACTGGCTGTTACAGGCATAATGGTCCAGGTAAGGCAGCTTGCATGTGGCTAATGGTAGTTCTCCAGAGAAGGAGCCAACTCTGTACTGATAGCAGCTGGTATTCAGAGCCCCTGGGGTTGATGCACTGGCCGCAGGCACAAGGCCAGCAAAGAAAGATTCTCTGTGTGTTAGAAACAGAAAATAGGAAGAATGAGCTGCTAGAGAAAAGCACAGCATGGGTATAAGAGCTGACCTAGATCCTTGAAACCACATAGCATAAGGATGGATGTTCTTTACACAACCCCACAACCTTAGGGGCATCACAGCCATTCCAGTAATGACCACCATAATGCTCACCTGGAGTGAAAAGGGGAAAAAACTTTTAGGGTAGGCACTGGATGAGACTGTGTGTCAATGAGGCCATTCTCATTGCTATAATTTTATTCCTTCACTCACTAGTCTTTAGTTACTTAGAAAACAAATAGCATATTTGTGAAAGTGCTGGATAGGGCCATCAGGTAGAAGCATAAAAAGCTGTGTTCTACAAAAGTAATTACTTTTTGAACATTAAAGGCATTTCAGAGAGTCTCACATTTTGAGACAGGATATTAATGTGTCTCACTTTATCCTCAGGAAAGTTGTCAGGAAAGGACTTCGTGCTTTGTTTCTGTTAAACAGATGGGCGATTGTAAGGTGGCAGCCCTAACAGTCACATGTTGCATCATTGTCATTGTGATTTCCATAATTGCCAGCCCCCCACCCCATTACTGCTATTCCAGTACCATCTCCTCAAGTGTCATCCTACCATGGTTACCCATGGGAGACTGTTTTACAGAAACTTTTAGTATAATCCCTACAGAACTCATCAAGTATGAAAAGCTGCTTTTGATATATCAGTGTTCTCTAAAAAAAGTCTAATTCTTTTTCTTCTTCAGTACCATAATGCAACCTTTGACTGGGCATATTTATCAAAGAAGGAGTGTTTGAAATATGGAGGGAAGCTCGTGGGGAACAACTGCGATTTTGTTCCTGATATCACGCTCATGTCTTGCATCCTGTTCTTGGGCACCTATACCTCCTCCATGGCTCTGAAAAAATTCAAAACTAGTCGTTATTTTCCAACCACAGTAAGTACCTGACCTTGAAATACTCTTCTTTGGATTTACATGGTACCAACAGTAAAACAGTGTTACAAAATGGAAAAGGTACCATAATTAATCTGTCCAGTATAAATCTGTGCATTTTAAAAATGGTATTCCAGTCTTTGTTCACATGGATACATATTTAACGTAATTGTAGTCCATTTGGAAACTTCCAAAGATTTGCTTACATATTCTATCATGAATTTTGACTGTCATAATGCTGCATTGCTGAAAAAGAAAAAATGGGGTGTTTCTATCTAAAAATGCATGAGTGAAGAAAAGGACCTTTTAAATCCATAATGATTAAGTACATCAGCAAAAACATTTTTCATATTAATCATATACTCACTTTATATAGGAAATTTTGAACTCTTTGATTCTTATAAAATTGAAAATAGAAAAAGGTTTGATAATGAACTATCTGGAAGAACGAGATGGCCCAATGGGAGATGAAAAAATTTCACAAAAGGAAATGCAATGTCTAATCCCAGCATTCTGGGAGGCAAAGCCTTGGAGGATCAGGAGTTCCAGTACAGTCTGGGCAGTTTAGCAATTGAGGGAGATTCTGCCCCCAAATAAAAAGGGTTGGTGATGTAGCTCAGTATGGAGATCCTGGGTTCAATTCCCAGTACTACGCACCACACACACATATACACACACATGCACGCACGCATGCGGTGAAAGTTCCACTTAAAATAGGACATCACACATTGGAGGGCCACAGGCAGAATTTAGCACAGTCACTTTTTGTTTAGCCCACAGTATGTATACACACATGCATGCGCACATACAGTCGACACCTTACTTAGAACCACTACTTTGCAGTGGTCAGTGTGTCCACAGTGCTCTGCTGTTTAGGTCCTCCCCGCTCCAAACTTGCAGACCAAGTGCCTGTTCCATTTGAGATTGCAATCCCAGTTCACCCCATGGTGAATGTGCTCACTCAGTTCACTCCTTCACCTGGATGAGCTGACCCTCGACCCCTCACCATGGCGTTGGGGATGGAACTCAGGGTCTTGCGCACGCTAGGCAAGTGCTCTACCACTGAACTGCAGCCCCACTCTTGGATGAGTTTTGTACAAAACAGATTCTTGGTTAAAGATCTTTCAGAACAATTTCTTCTCTATTGAAATAGAGTTTTCCTTTGTAATCATTAGTTCATTGGATGTCACTATTTTGTATAATTGCAGTTTTTAACTTACATTTTACAAATCATTACCACTTGTCGAAGTCTAATATTATTTAAGCATAGTAGGTGGAGAAGTGGAAAATGTGTGATGCACTTATAAATTGTAATTGTAGAATAAGCTAGTTTCCACCTCAAGCTGAAACAAGATCAACTTTTTTCTACTTTTAACTAATTGACAAATAATAAACTTAAATATTTATGGAATACAATGAAATATTTTGGTACATGTGTACAATATGGAATAATTAAATCAAGCTAATTAAATTTCCATCATCTCACAAACTTATCATTGAGAACAAATAAAATCTACTCTTTCGAAATTTTAAAATATACAACATGTATAAAGGACTCAAAAAATTAGACTCCCCCAAAATAAAAGATCTAATCAAAAAATGGGCAAGTGAAAAGAATAGACACTTTATAGAAGAAGAAGTACAAATGGCCAATAAATACTGAAGCAATATACAGTATCACTGGCCATTAGAAAAATGCAAGTTAAAACAATGCTGAGATTCCATCTTACTCCAGAAAGAATGGCCCTGATCAAGAAATCAGATAACAAATGCTAGTGCATCGGTGGTGGGGGACCTTTCTACACTGTTGGCGGGAATGTAAACTAACATAGTTAGTATGGAAATCGGTATGGAGAGTCTTCAAAAAACTAAAAATAGAAATTCTATTTGACCCAGCTATTTCCCTTCTAGGTATCTTCCCCAAAGAGTTAAAGACATCATAGTACAGTGATCCATGCATGCCCATATTTATAGCAGCATAATTCATAATAGCTAAATCTGGGAAGCAGTCTGTATGTCCATCAACAGCTGAAGGGGTAAAAGAAACGTTTTACACATAATGGAGTACTACCCAGCCATAAAGAAAGATAAACTTGACTCATTTTAGGAAAATGGATGCACGTTGAGACCATAATGTTAAGTGAAATAAATCAGACACAACATCTTAAATATCAAATGGTTTCTTTTAAATGAGGAACCCAAAGTATAAATACAGAGCAATATAAAAGATAGATAATAGGAAATAAGGAGATAGCTCTTTTTCAAATGGGAATGAGATCAAGAGATAAAGGGAGGAGAGAGGGAAAAAGGTTGAAAAAGGAATTAGGATGTGTCATGTACATGTACCAATGCCACACAAAAAATGCAAATATGTAGTAATAAAAAATAAACAATAATAAAATAAAAATACAACATATTACTAACCATAGTTACCATGCTCTGCACTGGTTCTTAAAAGTATTCCTCCTGTCTAACAGAAACCTGGTGCTGTTCAGCCAACATCCCTCTCGTTTGCCACCCTTGCTCATAATCTCTCTTTCTATGAGTTTAACGTTTTTAAAGTTCTGCATGCAAATGAGATCATGCAGTATTGGTCCTTCTATTCTTGGCTTACTTAGCATAATGTCCTCCAGGTACCTGCAGGTTGTCTCAAATGACAACATATGGTTCTTTTTAAAGGTGGAACACTGTTCTAGTGTGTGTGTATATCACATTTTCAATTGCCATTCATCCATTGATGACCATTGATTGATTCTATATCCTGACTATTGTGAATAATGCTGCAGTGAACTGGTAGTGTAGATAGTCTTCAGCATACTGATTTCATTTCCTTTGGGTGTGTACTGAGTAGCAGGATTGCTGGTTTATAGAAATATAGTAGTGCCGCTTTAAATTTTTGGAGGAACCTTCCATAATGGCCATACTAACTTATGTTCCCAATAGAGTGCAAAGGTTCCCTTTTCTGCACACCTTTGCCAACACTTAGTACTTTTGTCTTTTTGATCATAGCCATTTTAACATGTGTTAAATTTAACATGTGTTAGATAACTCATGGTGAATTTAATTTGCATTTCCCTGTGTTAATTAATGGTGTGTGAGGAAACACCCAGAGACCGAGACATGGGTAAGACTAGAATTAATTCCGTCTAGGTACAGGCAGGCTGAAATGGGAGTGATAGCAGTGAATATCTGGAGGGGAGGCCATGTATTTATAGGGTTGGGGGCCATAGTCTCAAGGAATCTAGAGGGGACGTTTGGGGTCAAAGCTGAGAGCACGGTCAGCATATAAAGCTGGTTCTTCTGGCGTCAGGGAGACTGCAGGTCCAGTCCGAAATTTCTTTATGGTCGTCAGTTCCTGTTTGCTGAAGGCAGCCTGGATTCCTGTTGTTTATGGAGGGCAGCGTGAAGGTCTCTCTCAGGTCAGGCCTGACACCCCGGTGGTTAGAGATGTTGAGCATTTTTTTCGTAGACCTGTTGGCCATTCGTGTGTCTTTTGGGGGAACTGTCTGTGAGGTACTTGGCCTGTTTTTAAAATGGGTATTTTTTTTTATTAGAGTCAAATTCCTTGTATATCCTGAATATTAACCTATTATCAGATATATGGCTTGTAAATATATTTCCCAACCCATAGATTATCTCATTACTTTGTTGATTGATTGTTTTGCTGTGCAACTTTTAAGTACTTTAATGCAATCTCATTTTTTTCTAATTTTGCTTATGTTCCTAGTATTGGGGTCACATCTAAAAAACAAACTAATGTTGAGGTATGATCTTAGGTTATTTATTTGAAAATAACAGTAATTTGTGCATAGACCTATAAATGAAGCTTTTCTCATTTTCATCTAATGGTTTTATAGTTTCAGGTTTTACATTTAAGTATTTAATGCATTTGGAGTTGATTTTGTATGTGATGTGAGAGGAGGGTCTAATTTCATTCTTGTACATATGGATATCCAGTTTTCTCAACACTTTATTTATTTATTTATTTTTTATTTTAAAGAGAAAAATAACAAATAAATAAAAATAACAGTTTCAAAACAGGTTAGTAAGAGAGTTACAACAATTAATACATTGAATATTGTTGTTTTCATAGTAGTTATTCAGAGTACAAGATATAGGCATGATATCTTGTCCAAACAATATTAGCACAAAGCTTTCTTTTCAATAAACTAAGAGAGAGTAGCCGTATAACTATCTTAACTATCTTGTGTATAAATACATATTTTTCTTTTTCCTTTCCTTCCTTTCTCCTTTCTATTACAGATTGTCTTTTCTTTTGAACAGTTTCTTCCCAATTCACAATATCTATTGTACATTTTGGACCTTATTTACTCATTCAGTTTCTCACACTTGTGAGACAATACAATGTTTATACATATAGGTCTGATTTATTACACTTATGAGTATGATCTCGAGTCACATCCATTTACCTATAAAAGTCTCCAGTTTATCCTTTTTTATGGCCGAGTAGTATTCCATTATATAAAAAAAACCATGTTTTTTATCCATTCCTTGGTTGATGGACATTTGGGTTGTTTCCAAGATTTAGCTATTATAAATTGTGCTGCTATAAACATGGGTGCACATATATCGCTGTGGTACGATGTTTTTAATTCTTCTGGGAAGATACCCAGAAGGAGAATGGCTGGGTCGAATGGGACCTCTAATCCTAGTTATTTGAGGAATCTCTACACTGATTTCCACAGTGGTTGTACCAGTTGACACTCTCACTAACAGTGGAAAAGGGTTCCTTTTTCCCCACAGCCCCACCAGCATTTGTTATTGGTTGATTTTTTGATGCCAGATCCACGGGCAAGCCAGGAAGTAAGGGCACCCATTGTAGACTATATCCTCCCAAGTCAGAGAGCTCGTTACAAGGGGTATCTGCCCCTACAAGTGAACATATCCACTGTATGTCTTACTCCCAGTTTTTCTTTTTCATATTAAACTTGTCACAGTCCCCTTGGTTATTTTGCTGTGGTCCTTTTCCTTTACACTTACACTTGTATTTCCCTCATTCTGGCCTGCGTTACCTTTGCCTGCACCAAGGTCAGTGACTCACTCTCCTCCAGTCTTCCTGGAGCCACTGTCAGTCCCCCAGTGTGAATACTTCAGATGAATCATATCACCTTTGCTAGCCTATCAGGTATGCAGTTGGTACAGCAGGCTCTTACACAGAGCTCTGTCACTCAGTTGAATGTGGATAGAATACCAGTACCCCACCGGCTGTCTACTTTGAGTTCCCTGTTCTTTTAGAGGGGTGCAGTAGTCTACTATCCCACAATGTGACTGGCTTGTACATCAGCCTCAAGCCTTTAGTCAGAGTCTTTTAGTGTTGAACTTACAGTAGGAACATCACAGCATAATCTGTGATCTTCTATGGCAGATGGCTCAGAGCATTAACATGAAATGTTTTTCCAGAGCCCCACACCAACAAATGATCATAAGCATTGAACAATGATGATATCACTGCATATGTGGTAGCAAAATAAAGGCAGGAGCTGAGGTAGAAATCAGGTAGCTGTACACTCCTATATATTAGGTCAAATCGTGGGTACTTTGGTATAGTCACATGCAGTTTGGCTGGGTAATATAGCTAATAGGCATGCATGAAAATGCCTTCCTTATGGAACTTCTCAATTCCTCACTACCCTACGGCCGCCCCCAGAATAAATTTCAATTTTAAATCTTACACAAACTGGCGTAATTATAAGATTATTTTAAGATATACTTCTCAGTTGTTATTTGCACTTAAGTAAACAAGGTCACTAAATTCCAGGTAACATTAACAGCTCTGACACCTTCTATTCTATATTTAGATGAGGCAGAATGTTCTTTGATACCCTTTCCTTAAGAACTACTCTTCAAAATCTCATAATTAGCATGTTCATTCAGTGAGCAAAAACTGTTGTTATTCTAGTGTCTGCTTGATACAATACTAGGTGAAGGACATAAAAACAAGTAATTCATGGGCCAGGCACATAGTAGGCACTTCATATATATTTGTTGAATAAATTAGATCTTTGTGTCTTCAAATGAGAATGACTCATTTTGATTCTTCTGCTCCATTCATGTTTAGTGCCTCTTGGGAAATCATACTTTGGTGCCTTTTTGTGGCCTAAGTTGACAGTGATTTTTTTTTTTTTTTTTTTTTTTTTTTTTGTGGGTACCGGGGGGTCGACCTCAGGACCTCGCGCACCAGCAGGCGCCCGTGCCTCTGAGCGATATCACCGGCCCCTTTTTCGTATGTGGGATTCGGGAGTCGAACTCGGGCCCTCGCGCTTGCCGGGCAGGCGCTTAAGCCGCTGAGCCATCTCACCGGCCCCGACAGTGATTTTTAAGAAACTGGATATATAAGTGAAAAAGTGTACGGCTTCAGGAATTTTAATGAAAATATAATGAGCATTTTACTTAGGTGATGCATTTTGTTTTTAATCCATGTAAAACTCAGGAAAAGCTTAGAATTCCACAACTAATTATATTTTTAGATCCTCTATTCTTGGTTGACATTTTGGCCTGGGACCATTTTATTAAAGTTGATGGGGGCCGGTGAGATGGCTCAGCGGCATAAGCGCCTGCCTGGCAAGCGCGAGGTCCTGAGTTCGACTCCTGGAACCCACATACGATAAAAGGGCCGGCGATATCTCTCAGCGGCACAGGCGCCTGCTGGCGCTCAAGGTCCTGAGGTCGACCCCCGGTAACCACACACACACAAAAAAAGTTGATATGTTTAGTTCATAAACAGTCTTTTATAAGAATCAGGTGACATTTACCTTGTTTTCTTTTCTGTCAGAAACTTTCTTGATAAATGATAAAATTGTCAGATTAAAACAAATATTATGTTAAAAATAAGTAGTAAATAATGGGAATGCATTGTATGTCCTATTCTTCTTTGGTAATATGGGTGACATTTGGTATAAAACATCAGGCCACATCATGCCACTGAAACTTCATTTAAAAAATGATTTTGGTGTCACTGAAAAGAATCAGATTTTCAAATTCTTGTGGTATATTGAACCACAGAAGGTTTAAAGAGTCAAATTTGCTTTTAATCAAAACTTATGTTTCATATTTATTTCATGAACAATAGCAAAGAGATGTGTAGTTATAAATATAATTTAGTCTGTACATTTAGTGATTATAGATATTTCAGTTCTTATTGATACCTGTTGAAAAACCACAGCTAACCTAAAGTAATCCCAAATAAAAATAAGATTGGGAACAGTGATTGTCCAGAATACCGTGAAGGGCTTCTAAAGGTGGTGTGCAGGAAATCTGTGGATAGAAGTAATTTCAACCATGGTGCTCTGTTGGTCCGGAGCATTTCCAGCTTATTAGTCTATCATAGAGAAGTTAACTGCACTGACGTCCACTCACTAGTACAAAATGGCCTTTTATTCCATGGGCCTCCTATCACCTTCCCAGGTCGTCTAATTTATACAGATGACTTGTGTCTTAGTTACTGTCTTATTGCTGAGATACAATACCTGACACAGTTTAAAGGAGCAAAGCTTTCGGCTCACAGTTAACAGAGGTTTCAGTCCATAGCCCGCTGGCAAGGTGGCATGGTAGCAGGGCACTGCAGAGGAAAAGCAGCTCATAGCAGGCAGACAGGAAGCAGAGAGAGAAAGAGATCAAGGAAGGAGGAGGACCTTTCCAGGCCACACCCGCAGTAACCACTTTCTTCCACCAGGCTTCACCTCCCACATCACATTTAGCTATAAACTCATCAGTGGACTAATCTACTCCTAAGAATCATGCTCCCATGATCCACTTACCTCCCCAAAGCCCCATATATGAGCACATGAGACTCAGGGGGACATCTAGATATAAACCGTAACAACTTGCTAATTATTTTTAAACTTTTATTTGTGTATCATAGTATGAATTATAAAAACATCTTCCTTTTTAGGATCTAAAACCCTTTATTATTATTGTTATTTTTTTTTTTTTTACTTACAGCTAAAAAGAGCCCAGGACAAAGTCAAGTAATTTTGATAATTTTGTTTTAATCAATGAATGTTACTGTTGGAACTTTGACCACCTGCTAATCTAATGTCGGTTTCTGTCAAGTGCTCATTTTCATGCTTCTTGAATGCTTCTGAGAACAGAAACCTGGTATCCCAGAGGCATTCTTGTAGAAACACAAATTTACCTTTCTGCCTTTGTCTACCAGGTTTGCACTCACCTTCGGGAGCTACATAGAACAAGTTCAGTTTCTCCTTCCTGTGACAGACTTCACATATTAAAAGTCAGACTCACCCTGCAGTATTCTGAGGCCTACCATAGCTCTCCTTGTGGTATGTTTTCTAGGGCTTCACTTCCTGCTTACCCTTCTTTAGATGAGCTCCAGATTTTTGGTTTAATTTAAGAGCATGACCAGTGTGGGACATGGAATTTCCCGTGTGATTTGATTTTTTCTCCTGGTACACGCCCATTGGGTTCCTTGTCTACTGCCTAGTTTCGAGGTGGGATGGAAGGTCTGTTGGTGATTACCAGAGCCTGAGCATCTCCACGGTACCCCTCACTAGGCCTGCTCCTCTTCCATAGACTTCTAGCACACTGCAGCCCCACCCAGATCAACTGTCCAGTCCACTTTCTTTCCTTCCCAAATTTCCCTAACATGGAACATATGGCCTTCAAATCCTAGAATCTAAACCAGACCTGACTTCTATTGAATTCTGCATATAGAAGGGATTATTGAACTACTATTATTATTATTTTTTTGTGGGTACCGGGGGTCGAACTCAGGACCTCATGCGCCAGCAGGAGCGCATGCTGCTGAGCGATATCACCGGCCCTTTTTTCGTATGTGGGTACCGGGAGTCAAACTCAGGACCTCGCGCTTGCCAGGCAGGTGCTTATGCCTCTGAGCTGTCTCACCGGCCCGGATTATTGAATTACAGTACAGTGAATGAAGACTATTGTTATAAGTAATGTTAATGCTTCTTTCTTTTACAGAGCTTTATAGCATTGGGTACCAAAAGGATCAAATTTCAAAATGATCAGGGCATTTTGTGCCTGTCTGTGATTTCCAAAAGGCACATATTTGTCTGGTGTGCTTTTTCTTCATCTAGAATAAATGCTGTTTTACACTTTTGTTCAGCATTTTCTAGGTACCACAGGAATCGACATGCTGGACTAATATTTTGGGTGCCTGCAGGGTACCCACGGGCATCCTCATCTGGGTAGAGCTCCATCTGGTGAGCACTGTGCGGCAGGCTCATAACCCTGTCCCTCGGTGATTTAGGAACAGCTGTGGTCTTTGCAAAGTGAAAACCAAATGTCCTGCGGGGCTCCCTAGGAACCAAATTTACATTTTCCCCTTGTAAATTAGGCAGCTTCTCACTGTTGGTGTCTCTATGATTATGACTTTCTCAATAATTAATATGGTATCATCATTCATAAAGAGTATGATTTATTAGGTTGTTTTTACCCAAGAAAAAGAGAACAGCGTATGTTTATTTGAATTGCCTTTCCCATTCACTTGATTTCTTCTTTGCTTTGGTTGTTTAAATATTTAAGATGATTGCTTCTTACATTAATTGAGATATTGTCTAATCAATTCTGCAGAGGGCAGAAATATTTTCTCCTCTTCATGTTTCTAGTTTAAAAATAGTAAGAAATAGCCAGGGATATAGCGCAGTGTCACAGCGCCTGCCTGGCAAGGGTGAGGCCCTGAGTTTGATTCCTGGTACCCCCCCTCAAAAAAAAATAGTAAGCAAAATAAAAGAGCTGGGAACTAGTCTGATATAAAAAGGGGCATTATACTCTCAACTGAGACATACTTCTCTCTTCCTTTTTCATAAATTGAGGTTGGAATTATATGTTGTAGCGTATCCACCATACCAGTAAAAAAATGTACCAGTAAAATGGCAAGCCCTTGATATATATGAATTATCATAATTTGTGCTCTCTTAGGTTGGGAAAATTTATATTCCTAGGACATTGAAATTTAGCCAGGAGAGACTTAGCATTTAATGTGGATGGACTGTCCAAGTGATGATGTTTGTCCAAACAAAACGTGAGGCATCTGAACCCGCAGGACTGGGCATTAAACCTTGTTGGGAACATTTTCTCATGAAAACTCTGGTGCCTCTATTTTTAATCATTACCAGTAATCGCTAGTAGAGAGTTAGGAACTATGAGTTTCTTAATTGATTTCTATATTAATATATTTACCTAGATAAAAGTGGCTTTTAGAGAGAGATCAACCTTGATGAAATGAAAGGGACACAAACAGACGATGAAAGACAATGTGAGAAGGCCCAAAGAAAGCAATTCTTACCTCCTTAAAACTTGACTTGTGGGGGAAAACAGAAAGGAAGGAAGGGAAAAGGAAAAAAAATACAAGATAGTTACACTACTAGTTTCTCTTAGTTCATTGAAAAGGAAGGTTTGTGTTAATATCGTTTGGAGAACTTTTTATGCCCATATCTCTTACTCTGAGTAACTACTTTAAAGATAACAATACACAGTGTATTAACTATTGCTATTCTCCTACTGTTATGAAATTTTGTTTTACTTTTTTTCCATTAAAAAAAAACCAAAAAACAAAAAAACCAGAAACCTTGACTCACAGCTCCTGTGCTAGGCCTTGGAGCAGGTGTCTCATGGGCTGTCTGTACTCAGTGCTTGGCATCTTCAGGACACTTTATCTTCCACTGAGCCAGTTTTGCCTAAATCAAATTAAAGTTTAATTTTAGTACAGAGTAAAACCTGAGTAGCCTGCTGAAGTAGCACCCTACCTGCCTTCTCTAATTGGTGGATTTATAGGCGAATACAAAAGTAGCCTGGGGAAAATCGATTTCCTTGACTAGGTGTTTAAACTAGACCCAATGTCATAGAAATGGATGTCTTAATCATAAACCCTCTCCAGGAGTGACTTCTGCTGTAACTAAGCTGATTACACAATTTCAGGGGAAGGGAGGGGAAATAGAAGTGAGTATGTTTACCGAATCTGTCACCCTGGCTGTGATTCTTAATGAGATGAAGCAACATTATTAATAGGATAGTTCCCCCCATAAATTTTAAGAACAATAATCCTAACTTATATTAGCATTTGTCTTTTTAGCTACTTGTGTACCTATATTATAGTAGTGCCACACCTAGCAAGACTACTATTACCTAGGAATTCTACCAAAAATATTTATAATACATATTGTGTGTGCATATATATCAATTTGTGTTAGTTTATTATGCCTGTTTTATTAAGTTAATGCAAACTTGGTGACTTAAAAATTGAGAGGTTGTAAATGGACATCAAAACTGAGATATGGAGGTAAGATGTCTGAAACTGGACATACTGGGTTAAAATCAAGGTGAGATAAGGCTGTGCTTGGGAACCATCTGGCTTCTCTGGGTTGCCTACATCCCTTGGTGCATGGCCCCTTCCTTCAGCTACAAAGCCAGCAATGAGGTCAGGTTTTTCTCCCACTTGATAGCTCTGACGCTTGTCCCCTTGCCTCCCTCATTCATTTACAAGGACCCTTATGATTACAGTGGGCCCACTTGGATAACTCAGAATATCTCACCAGTCTCAAGATCAGCTGCTTAGCAACCTTAATTCTGTCTTTAACCTAATTTTCTCACCATGTAATGTTACATATTCACGGCTTCTGGGAATTAAGATGTGCACATCTGTAGGGGCATGTGATACTTTATTCCACCTCCCATTTAGTCAGGCTTAAATTTTAGCATGGTTACTGTGGTGCTACACTGACAGAGTACTGAAGGGGGCTGACCATATAATCATAGAAAGCTAATGCAGTAAACCATAAAAAATTAACCGGGGTAATAATAACAAGGGAGGTGATGAGAAGTGGTATGATGCCAGATTTATTGTCAAGCTTTTTAGATGTAAGATATGAGAGAGAGGAGTCCAGTGAGCTTCACAGTTTTTGCCTGAACAGTTGGGAAAACTAAGCTGCCATTAAGATCGAGAAAGCCACTGAAAAAGCAGGGTTAGGTTACAGCGATGGGGTAGGCTGGGCTGGCGAAGGGGAGCTTGGGGTGAGCAAGCACTTAATTTTTGACTCAATCTTGAGATGTCTATAAAAATTCCAAGTGGAGGTGTGAGGGAGTTAGATATATGATTCTGGAATTTAGAAGAATGGTCTTTCGTGGAGATATAAAATTCTTATTCTTTGGCTTGTCGGTGGTAGTTGAAGTCTTAAGAGTTTGGAGTGGTTGAAAAGAACTCAGCCAAGAAGACAGAATAGCCAGTGGTGAGAATGAAAAGCAGATCTACTAGATCTGGTTTCTGAAATGTTTTCAGAATGTCAAGGTATTCCTGGATCAGAATATGACAGCTGGTATATTCTGGCCAGTTGCTTTTGAAGAATTACACTGGCTGGTTGGACTCTTACCACACAAATTTTCTGCTATAGTAGTCCATTCTGTATCCCTTAGTAGTTCTGTGTTTATTCCCTATCCATGTAACATTTGGTCTAAGACATTTAACGAGACACTATTGAGAATACATATTAATGTCATCTTTAGAGGGTGATCTAGTTACATAGGACCTGTATTAAATATGAGAATTCAGAATGGAGCAAGAAACTTAGTTGGTTCATTAAGCTGCAGAAATTAACAGTTTTAAGATTTTTGATACTACATTTTTTGAATATCACCGTGACCAATTGCTTTCCCTTTGAGTATGGATTTAACTTATAGCAATGTCCACAGCAATTTGTATGTTGTTGAGTAGAGTGAATATTGGTAAATTGATATAACATTCTAGAAGGTAATTTGGCTTATGTACCTAAAGCCTTAAATTTTTATATTCACATTGACAAAAAATTCTACCAGTGGGACTTTATTATAAGGGAACAGTCTTAGATATGTGCAGAGATTTCTTTATGGAATTACTTATTATAGTGAAAAATGAAAAGCACTCTAAACAGTATGATGTTTTAAAAATAGATTTTGGGATATCTATTCAAAGTAATACTACAGTCTTTTTTGGGGGTGGGTACTGAGAATCAAACTCAGGACCTTGCACTTTCTGGGCAGGTGCTGTGCCGTTGAGCTATATCCCCGGCCCTAATACTACAGTCTTTAATGCTCACTATTATAGAAAATATCAAGTGAAATGGAAAAAATAAAAAGGGATATATGTGAACACTGTGAGAACAGGTATATACACAAAAGATGAATATATTTGTAAATGTTAAGATTAATTCCTAGGTAGTGAAATTAGGATGCACTTCCTTTTTTCTAACATTTTTTTCTCTAAGTATCCTAAAATGTACATATATTAATTTTTAAATGAGAAAATACAAATTTTAAAGAAGATAAAATCATAGATCCTTCAGACATATGTCTGATGGTTAATTTGCTGCTCAGTCTTTGCTCAATTAAATTATAAAAGCAATTTTAAAGTTATTTGAACCATAATAACATCTCTAAAATAAATGAATAGCTTCCCAAGAGAGTAGTTGGAAAGGCAGCACTTATTTGGATTTAGAAATTCTGGGATTCGGGGGGGGGGAGATTTGGGGTGTATTTTATTTTATTTTATTTTATTTATTTATTTATTTTGTGGGTACCAGGGGTCGACCTCAGGACCTTGTGCGCTAGCAGGTGCCTGTGCCGCTGAGCGATATCACCGGCCCCTTTTTCGTATATGGGTTCCAGGAGTCAAACTCGGGCCCTCGCGCTTGCCAGGCAGGCGCTTACACTGCTGAGCCATCTCACCGGCCCCTGGGGTGTATTTTAAATGGAGGCATAGTTTACATAGTAAAATACACAGATTATAAGTATAAAAGTTTTGACAGATGTGTACATTTGTTTAACCAACATGCAAATCAAAATACAGTTGGTATGTTGGGATGAAAAGAAAGATCATTTCTCGTAGACATTATCATACCTTTAATAATTGCTTAACACAATTTAGAGGGTACTTTCTGTTTGTCAGCACTTGATCACATGCCTTGATCTCTGCCTCACTGAGTATAAGGGGCCAAGCCAGACGCTCCACAATGGGGCCTTCATTAATGGTGCGCAGTCTGTCCTGTTGGCTTTGCAGGGTGTTCAACTTATGGGAGGCTGAAAACGCCTCCTCTCACACCTGACGAAGCAGCACTTCCCAGGTGCCTGATGGTGACTCCAGTCAAGCAGATCTGTCCTCTAGCAAGCCACAGGTATTGATCCTATGGGAATTTCTACCAAGGAATTGCAGATTGGATTCATTTGCTACCCTCTTTCCCTATTTCCCTTGTTTATTTAAAAAAAAAAGAAAAAGGAGAAAGTCTGTCTTTTTAATACCCCCCTCCTTTAAATAACGTATAGTACATTTGAATGGTCAGGTTAGATTTGTTAGGTGAGGACTGTGAGAGTAATAAATAAAAACTACTACTCGTTGCCTTTGTAGTGAACTCTGGCCCTTCAAAATGTATGACCTTTTGGACCAGAAGAATGGTTGAAATATCCTACCATGTTCCTGAAACTACTTCATAGGACCAGCTTTTGTCTTGTCATCTGAACTGCCAGTGTCAATATTAGTTGTGCTAAATTTAAGAAATGAGAGTTTCTTTCAGTGTTGAGGCCCCAGGAAGTACCCTTTTCTCTTGTAATTCCAGATCCTTCCAAACAAAATTAACCCTGAGTAGCCATCCCATATTATTGTTGGGCTTTTGCTTGTTTCTTGCAGTTGAAGGTTCATCTCAAAGACTGTCTGGCGGTAGATTATTTAGCTATTTCAGTGGGTCTCTACAGCCAACAGGTCTTCTAGAACAAAAACAGCAGGAGTCAAGTTATCTAGGCATTATATTAAGCACTTTTATGGCTTACCTTATTTAATTCTTCTGATTTTTTTTTATATGCGAGTACCGGGAGTCGAACTCAAGACCTCACGCTTGCCAGGCAGGCGCTTATTTCGCTGAGCTATATCACTGGCCCCCTTATTTAATTCTTATAGCAAACCAATAAAGTTGTAGGCGACTCTCTTTTGCAGGTGTAATTAAAGCTAATAAAGATAAGTATTTATAGATTGCAAATAATGGTGCTGGAATTCCAATCCAGATATGCTGACCATAGTAACTGTGCTTCTAACTCCTGTACTATGTTTTCTCCCTAAACCAATCCCTCCCATCTATTTCTTCTGAAAACCATTGTGTGTAACTAATTTTAACTTACTTCTGAAAGGTGCCAGAGCTAGCCTTCTATTCCTTGGTGTGTACTTCTTGAGAAAGCTAATCCTAGCAGAATCTGGCTCTCCAAGATGGAGAGGAACTCCTAGCCAAAAGAACCACATTAGTTCCTGCTGCTTGTTAGTAGCCGAGACTCCTGACCCCTGGTGATGGGCAAGAATGAAGGACCTCTTCTTTAGCATATCTACAATGCCGAGTGATTTCCATTCCATACTTCTGTTTCTGTTGAATCTATGGAGATGGTGGATTCACTTCTCTTTCGGAAGCCCCTTTTTCCTGAGAACTATGTGACTACTCAGCCCGTCATTGATTTCTCTTTTATCTAGCAGCATTGGAAAACTAACCCACTTGCTGAGATAACTTCATAACCCCTGAATCAACCCTGATTTTACTTAGGAGCAGGCTTCCTTGTGTATAACTTGGCTCTGAGATTTTGAAGACACGAATCTGGTCTGTTTTATTCACTGTGATGTCCTCAGAACCAGGGAAAATATTAAGAGCTGAGTAAATTCTTGTTTAACAATCAAGTTACATCCTGTCCTCTACACCCTCCTGGTGGGGCCCTCAGGTGTCGCTTGTCTGTGCCCTGGTAATGTTCTCAGGCCTCAGTAGAGCCACTGGAGACGACACTGCAGCCTTCACGCAGCCCAGTGGCCCTGTGCTCCCTTAGTGAACTGTGGGTAGCCGTTCTGCTCCACTTCGTGGGAAAGGCCACAGTTTCATCCTGTATTCCATGAAAGCCCAGAGCAGGTGATTAGAAATTTGGAGGATGACTTAATAATGGTGAGTACACTTAAGTGGCGGACAGTGAAACCCCACATACGGGAGACTTTAAGCACCAGCTTGGAGTGAAGAAAAACATTTTTTTCACAGTGCTAGTGCAGACATTTCTGTCTTCCTTCATTTGATATTACTCTTAATCTTGGTGTTTGCCTTGCTTAATGAACTGGAACTGGTAGATTTGTGGTGTTTTCAGGTTAATTTATGGGATATTATATTGTTTACTTTTCATAATAGTGTCTCCCAAATAAACAGAATTTGGTTCTTTGTGCAGTATGCACATAGATTTCATTCGTATCCATGTCTTTTGTGATGGGCAAAAGACAATTGCTTGTGCACTGTTTCAGGTATATATTATATTTGCTCTCTCCTGTGTGCATCTGTGCGCACACACACATACACACCTTCCTGTTCTATGGGATCATGTTACATCTGGCCAGGTGATAATACTAAAGCAATTTGTTAAAATCTGTTTGTTGTGTGACACCTTCGTCAATTTGTTGATGAAACTGTTACTATAAATTGTTTGCAAATACAGGGCTCTTGACTCGGTTGAAATACAGGCAAATATATGTACCTGGTGATAAATGATCCCTTGTTTCTTTTTTATTTTTTCCAGGCAAGAAAACTGATCAGTGATTTTGCCATTATTTTGTCCATTCTCATATTTTGTGTAATAGATGCCCTGGTAGGTGTGGACACTCCAAAACTAATTGTGCCAAGTGAGTTCAAGGTAAGTGAATGCTTATCTCTCAGTTGTTCCTTGAACTCTTCGGCTTTTTTTCCTTTCTCCTGTTCTAGTTTATTGTGTGTCTCTCTCAGTTAGATTATGCAATTATCCATTTCTCTTTTTATCAACAGAGTTCCCTTGTTAGGCTCATACATACATTTAGTCTAATTTCTTCACTAAGATTAAATGCAAAGACTAGGATCAAATGCATGGCTCACGTTATACTGATTTTTATTTTAAAATAACATAACATTACAAAATCTTCCTTATACTCTCGAATGTTTTTAAATATCTGAAGTATACCTTATCACTTTAATCCACATAATTATTCTAGGAAGAATGCCATATAGCTAATTTCACTCTTATTTCATAAAATTGAGGTTGAAACTCATAAAAATTGAGTGAAATGCTCAAGATTGCTGAACCCGTGGTGTCAGGGGTGAGCATTCCACTCCAGTCTCTGGATTCCTAGTTCACTGTTCTTGCACACAGCCACACTTTCTGCCAGACACACGCACATACAAGGTAGATTTTAACTGTTACAAAGAAGGTATTAGAATTACTTAAGAATCTATTTTTATATGCAGGTGTAATGGATAAAATCTACATTTCCTTCATTTTGAAATTATCAATCTTCCATTTCATTCCATATAAGCCTTTTGCCTATTTTCTAGAACAATTCTTACTCTCTCCATAATCAAGATTATACATGTGCTAAGATGTATCAAGCACACTGCAGCTTTCATGTAATAACTACTCAGTGGGAAGGGATCACAGCAAATAATATCTTTGGCATTGTCTCTGCCATCAGATATTTATCAGCAAGTTCTCATTCAGTGAGTCATTATTAATTCATTGAAGCCAACATTTATGAAGTGTTTACTTTCAGTCAGACTTGAAATGCATTCATGAACAAGACAAAGTACCTTCCCGTATGCGCCCACCACAGAGTAAAGGTGGTACAAGGTGGATAGGCTCCGTGACGGGGTGAGCAAGGGAGGTGGATAGTGGGAATACTGTCAGAAAAGAAGTGAGACCTTCTCAATAGAAAATCTGGAGCAAATAGTTTGTAGACAGAATCTATTTTAATTTCTTTATTTGCATTGTTTAAAATAAGGAAATTACAGGGTTTTTTTTCTGTAATAGATGTATATGATTTATTGAGAGAAGATGGGTGGAAAACTGGAAAAATGACTTTTTCTGTTTTCCTGATATTTCTGAAGATTTAATCAGTTCTGGGTCATTTTTCATACCTAAAGTAAAAGAAAAGATCAGAATAGTTGTTATAACTTAAAAAAATATTTATAGTTGTTTGTATGGTATGTTCTGAATCTGTCATAATTTGACAGTAGTAAAAACAACTGCTAAAATTCAGAAACAGAATTCATGATGGGCTTTATAATGTCTTGCTATTTCTTTATTGAATACTATACTTGGGATTTTCTTCTAGATACCACTTAAGTTTAAGTCACTTTCTTCTATCCTGAATCCTTATCTTAAATTATCCCAAATATACAAAATGGGATCCCCAACTTTTTCAGGATCCCATATTTTTTCTCTCTTTTCTTTAAACATTACCTCAAAAATAGCATCCTATTTTTGGTGAATACTCTTTCTCCAGCCTGTAACTATTTCTGTTTTCTAACATGTTGTCTCCCCAAAATAAAAGTATGTATGAGGATGCATACACTGATTTTTCATCAAGTAGCACATATTAACTTGATTTTGTTCTGAAAAGTGTTCTCTTTCTGCTATAAGCCAACAAGTCCAAATCGAGGCTGGTTTATCCCCCCATTTGGAGGAAACCCCTGGTGGGTGTACCTGGCTGCTGCTATCCCTGCGTTGTTGGTCACCATTCTGATTTTCATGGACCAGCAAATCACTGCTGTAATTGTAAACAGGAAAGAACATAAACTCAAGGTAAGTGTCTGTAACAACAGTTATCATTGTTAACACTGATGCAGAACCAAGAGAGCTGTACTGGAAGTTATGCTATACCTAATGTTCCTTAAGACTTGGTGGAATTAATGACCCCCCTTGGGCTGACACATATCGATATGATATTTTAGGGAAAACACATTTATCTCTGAAAAAATGTTTCAAGTTGTGTTTCCATCACTATCAAAGAGTAAGTATAGTTTAATGCTTAACTTTAGTCATCCTACCTCTGATTTTAGTGTGATATTTGTCCTTCACGAAGACATGACTAGGAAAGATTTCAGTAAGGTATACTGAGCACCTGCTCTCTGTTAAGTCAAATCAAGTTTATTCTTTTCTTTTATTCAAAAAACTTTTAGGAACCAGAGATATAGCTCAGTGGTAGAGGGCTTGTCCGGCTTGCACCAGGCTCTGGGTTTAATCTCCAGCATCACTAAAAAATATTGTACGGGGGCCGGTGAGATGGCTCAGCGGCTTAAGCGCCTGCCTGGCAAGCACGAGGGCCCGAGTTCAACTCCCGGATCCCACATACGAAAAAGGGGCCGGTGATATCGCTCAGCGGCACGGGCGCCTGCTGGCGCACGAGGTCCTGAGGTCGACCCCCTGGTACCCACAAAAAAAAAAAAAAAAAAAAAAATATTGTACGTATTTATGGGGTTCAGTTTGATATTTTGCAATGTGTAATGGTCAGATCAGGGTAATTAGCATTTCTGTCTCCTTATACATTTATAATCTCTGTGTGTTGGGAAACTGAAGATTTATTCTTGAAGCATATTCAGGCAATTCATTATTATAAGCTATTGGTAAGCATATATACTTTTTGTCCTGAAATATTTCTCTTAGGATGGTACTGTCCACAAAGTAGGTGAAAATAGTTTATTTTGTACATTTTAGATTTTTAAAAAATTAGTTATGAGGGCTGGGGATATAGCGGCACAGTGCCTGCCTGGCAAGCACAAGGTCCTGAGTTCGATTCCCAGTACAAAAAAAAATTAGTTATGAGCTTAAAGAAAATGCTTAGTGGTCTGGGCTGTCTTTCAAGAGGGCTGCCTAAAATGGTCTCACCTTACATAATGTTTCTTCACCTCTAGTGACTTTTTAGGTCACAAAGCATTTCAAAAATACCATTTGGGAAAGCGAAATATGAATAAAAAACTAATAAGAACCATAAGTGTGTGGGTACCTACTATGAGTCAGGCCATGTTTATATTATATATTAACTCATTAACTTTTTATAACCACTGTATAAAGGAATCATGAAAATGCATTAGACTCAGTCACCCAGAAGCAGGAGAGGAAATTAGAATGGAGTTCAGCAGAGGGTTAGCAGAAGGAAAAACCGAGGGAGTGTGAAGGACATTTGACTATATCCAGGAAATTTGACTATAGAAACCCACTGGGCAATGGAATAAGAGAGAGGAGGAGAATTCGGGCAAACCGTCCAACTGGAGCTATGGATCGCGGTGAGAACAGTGTAAATGCTGTGATAGGGCTGGGAAAAGAAGACTATCAAATGTTTTGCTCAAAGAAGAGAGGTTTAGATTTTGAAAGTTTTGGGGGAGAGAAAGCTGAGAGTGAGGAAGTGATCCCAAGTACGTGACTAATTTCTAAAACATCCAAGATGACTTCATCAGATCTTTGGGGTGCTGGAGTAGGGGGTGCGTCTCCTCTGCATCGATGTTAGTATTGTTGGAGGATGGTAGAGGAGGTGGTGAAGTGGAAGACTGTGGGGGAGTGGAGGTTGTACAGGAAGGGAACCCCTGTCCTGGGGACCAGCTTGAGAACAACTCGAACTTCAAAAGAAGACAGTTTGTGGGATCATGAAAATAAGTTATATACAATCTTACCTAATGTGAGAAGTTAGAGAAAGGGACTTTCACTGAAGAACAAACATTTTGCTGGACATGGTGGTGCATTCTTGCAATCCCAGCACTCTAGGAGGCTGAGGCAGGAGGATCCCAAGTTGGAGTACAGCCTGGGCAACTTAGCAATTTAGGGAGAACTTGTTTCAAGAAAAAACATGATCATTATTTTAAAAATAACCTACTACTTTACCATTTTCCTTTCTTATGCTTTTTCTTGTGTTTCAAATGTTCCTGTTTGGAATATTCTCTTTTAGCTCAACTATTTTCCATACACAGTATTTACTTACCAGGATTTAAAAAGTTCACCTATGAATGGTCTTTGGTGATCACCTCACTCGTTTTTGTTTGCCTGTGTTTTTGTCTCACCTTCATTCTTGAAGGGTCCTTTCTCTGGATATATAATTTTAGGTTGAAAGATATTTTCTTTGAGCACTTAAAAGCTATTTTCCATTATTTCAAATTTCTTTTTTTTTTTTTTTTTTTTTTTTTTGTGGGTACCGGGGGGACGACCTCAGGACCTCACGCGCCAACAGGCACCCGTGCCGCTGAGCGATATCACCGGCCCCTTTTTCGTATGTGGGTTCCGGGAGTCGAACTCGGGCCTTCGCGCTTGCAAGGCAGGCGCTTAAGCCGCTGAGCCGTCTCACCGGCCCCCATTATTTCAAATTTCCGTAAAAGTGAACTATTGGTGTAATTCACGTCTTTATGCATTTCTTTTCTTTTTGGCATTTTTATAATCTTTCTGTGTTTGTTTTGGAGTTTCACTTCAATTCGTATAGGCACAGATTTCATATACTAGATTTTTTTGGCTTCCTGAATCTGAGTATCTCTTTTATCAATGATAGAATTTTGTAAGTCTTTGACCTATTCAAATTCTAATACATACTTCTGGATTTCTAAGTAGAAATTTATTACACATTCCCATCTTGTGCTCCTTGTCTGTTAACCTTTTTAAAAAAAACATTTCTATCCCTTATGTTCTCTATGATATGTTTTGGGTAATTTTTTTCAGATCTTCCTGCTTTTTGTTTTTGTGTGTTTTTTTGTTTTTTTTGTTTTTATGTGGGTAGTGGAAGTCGAACTCAGGACCTCGCGCTTGCCAGGCAGGCACTTATGCCACTGAGCCGTCTCACTGGCCCTTTGTGTGCTTTTTAAACAGAGAGCTAGTATCCCATGCCTGTTATCAAGGTCAGTTAAACATGTAAATGTTTAATTTATGGTCTTCCAGAGGAGATTTCTGAAAGTGCCATAAATACAATAAACTTTAATATGTAATTTATTTGTTAAATCAAGATCCAAATAAAGTTTGTGTATTTTTGTTGTAAATCCTTCATAAGCTTTTAATTTATACATTTTCCCTTCATCACTTCTTTGTTTTCCCCTGGAAGTGTTTGTGGAGGACAAGGAAGTTGCTTATTGCTCTGCTCATCTTTTGCTGTGTACAAATCACCCGGCAATTTCATGTCTTAGCACAGTAACGGAAGCATTTGCTGTCATCTGCCTCTCTGCTATCATCTATCTCTGGTTTTTCTCTGTAAATTATTTTACTTTGGGTTTCTTGTCCGAGAAGAACCTTGGGGTCTGTCCTGCAGCTGCAGTCGGTAGTGAGAAGGAGCTGGGCGCAGGGATGGTCTGGGGCGGCTTCCTCGTCCACATGGCTCACACATTCAGCACATCACTGCTCCTCGAGTTGGCTGCCGCCTTCTCATTGCCTGCACACATCTGTTCCTATATACATGATGTGTAAAGCACTCACACACACATACACACATGCGCACGTGTGTGTGCGCGCACACACACACACCCCTATATGTGATACATGCGGATGGACCCCACCGTGGCATCTCGTCCTGCAGGGTCTTTCCCCGCATGGTGACTGCGTCATCAGCTCGCAGTGCAGGGCAGCTGAGGCGATGCCAGGCTGTTCAGTGTTTACACCTGCAGCTCAGACGGCTGTGCTTCTTCACTTTCCACAGTCAGTTGGCCAAAGTAGATGCAGGGGCAGCCTCCTCTGAAGGATGGGGAAGAGAGTCTGCCTTTTTAGCAGAGAGACAGCAAAACCACATCGAGAAAAGCACACGAGACGGGGATGTTTTCCAGTCACTTTTGGAAAGTAAAATCTGCCAAATTGAAATCATCATTGGATTTGGAAGCTTGTGTGTGTGGGGGGCAACATTCAGGCTACAACCACTTAAAACTACACTTTTGCCTTGAGATTTTCTAGGTCACAGAAGTAATGCAAATTCTAGCCCTAAACCTAGTGCAGATTTACAGTTAGAAATATGCTTGGTTTTTTTTCTCTTTTCCTTTGAAAAGTGGCAGGGCTGAGGGAGGCATGTATTCTCGCTGGCTTTCTCTGTAGCATATTTTTTTCTGATTGACCAACTCAGTATGCTGGGCTTGGGATAGCCTGGTTTTATTCTGGACGGCGTCCCTGTTGCTGTCCTCCCCCACGCCCCCAGCAGGGGCTCCTGACCCCAGAGTTCAGGTGGCCGTTCTAACTCAGGCCTCCAGACCCGAGGACGGGCACCGTCTCCCAGGGTGCTCCATGCTCGGGGGTGAATGACCCTGTGGATAGTTCCTTTCTCTTTGCTGTTGTTTTTGTCCCTGTTTGTTTCTCTTTCCTACATATAAGCCTTGGTTTTTAAGATATTTTCTGTGTTTTGTCAACCACTTTTAAATGTTTTGTTTTAGAAGGGAAATAGATATTGACTAATACATCTTTATTCTGAAAAAAGTCGGAAACAAATTCCTAATTGTAATCTGTGGTTGTATCTTTGGAGGTAAGCACATGCTTTTTTGCTCATTCTTTTCTTATTAATAAAATGCTAAATTTAGAAGTTAGTAAATTTAGGATTGATAAAATATAAAAAAACATTTATTTCCTATTCCTCATATAGAACATGAGAGAGTTGAGGTGTATTTGCTGTGCAGAATAAGGTTGAGTGTATAGAATGAGTTTTCGTTACTTTTGGAATTGCTTATTTGAAAGCATTTTTTTGCATAATGATAGTTACAGAACAAGTGCCAGTTTTTTTGTCACACATCCAATGATACCAGTGGACATTTCATCGTGACTCAAAGGATTTTCACTCTGAAAGCTGTTCTGTTCACACTTTGTTAGGAAATGAGAGCTGTGGAATATGAAAATGGGAGATTCTGTGTAAAATTGTAAAGGACCTTACCTGCTAGGAAACAGTTCAGAGGAGAACCCTCACTCAGTGAGAGGGAGGGCAGCATTGTGACGTTAGAAGCAGATGTTACTGGTAGCGTTTGCTTTGGCTCTGTGTCAGGTGGCTCTGGCTGGCTGGCCCGCTTGGTGTGGGACCCACCTTTCCACTCTGCTGAACAGCTTCGTGTTGATGCAGGGGCGCCAGGGCACCGGACTTCTTTCGCCGTTGTTGTGGTTGCTTATGTCCTGCATGATCCCTGCAGTGCTCAGAAGCAAACCATGCTCGGCGAGATCACGACTTCCCCCAGGTCTCCTGAGTCAGTGCAGAGGCAGAAGCAGTGTCAGCGTGAGACAGCAGTGCCGGAGAAACTCCTCACAAAGATGATTTCTGGAGTGTCTCAGATCAGGTGTAGGAGGGAGCATCACTTAAGATGGGAATCCAGAAATAGATATTAGTTATGGCAACCAACTTTCCCTGATGTTTTTATGGTTGTACTCTTAATTCAAATGTGTGGGTTTTTTCCATAACGTCCAAATCCCTACCTGGCACTGTATTTTTCCTTTCTATTCCTGCTATCGTAACGTAAGAGCCAGTCTTTTTATTTCATGCCTACATTTTTGTATTGGTTTAGTCTTGAATTAATAACCAGCTTCCCTGGATTCATTCCAAAAACATTGTTTTTTTAAAAATGTCATTCTTATATGTTAGTCCTACATTTCTAATCCTTTACACCTTGGCCTTCCAAGCGTCTGCCTCTTGAAGAATATTTGTTTTCTGTACCTGTGATTTAAGGCACCTTGTGAGATGACCTCAGCCTAAATTTAAAGTGATTCTCACCAAATACTAGTCAGTGCTCTGGGCAAATGATCCGTCGGTTTCTCCTGAAATCTGATGGTTTCTTCTGCTCAGTGCTCTGGCTAGAAAAGTCTTCTCCCTACTCTCCACTGGTTGCTATTCATCAAAGTCCTCTGCATCCTTTCAGATATTCCAAATACAAAATACAAGATATTCTCAATGTCACCTTCCTTTGCCCCTAACATAATTTGCATTGCCCTTGTTTTTTGTTTGTTTGTTTTTCTTAGTACACTTGTGTTAGTTTGTGGCACTGGTCATGTGATATCTTACCCAGCATGTACTTTGTGTGATTACCTTATCTCCATTTCTGGGCCAAAATGTGTCCAAGGCAAGGCCCACAATTTATTTTTCTTTTCAGCTCCTTGGTGGCCTACCACAATCCCACACGGTAGACTCAATTAGTACACACAGCGGGAAGGTTTTGTTATCTTCGGCGCCTTCTCACGCTGTGTGAGATGGGTGATAGCTGAGAAACAGGCAGCCTATCCAGATTTCACAGCGAGTGCTGGTGTGGTCAGAGCCCTGTTTGGCCGTCATCACCGCAGCAGCCTTTGTGGTTCATTCTAGACAAAGACACGCTTCAGCCCCCGCCCTGGTCCTCATGTCTGCTCCAAGCCTGTGGTCACTCTGTTTAGAGTACATTATAATTTTTGCATAATTTTGGGTCCCCTCCTCTGATCATGAGCCCCTGGGTGGAAGGTATTATATCCATGTCCATCCATACACACACACACACGTACATACAAACACACCCACACCCCCCCATACAAACACTCCGCCTTGGCCGTTAGCGTCTTAATAACCAGCGTGTTGTCTGGTTCCGGGTGGGCTCCTAGCGTGGTGTTTTTTTCCGTGTCTGCATGGGTGTGTGCTGCTCCTGACTCTCCCTTTCTTATCATCTTTGTACCAAATGTGAACTTTAGGCTGCTATCTGACCTTTTTGTTTTGTAGATTGTGATTTCTATAGACTAATTTCTATAGACTAATTTCATACCTAAATTATGTTTTGTTCTGTGTTAACAAAGTGTATACAATATCAAAGGGAAATAAAGTTTCACTCAGTATCCTTGTACCTAAAGTAATCTTGTTTCAGAAAATAGAACGTCCTTTGGTTTATATTCATGAAGACAGGGACATTTGTAGACTTTGAAGAACTTAACCTTTTGAGCAATTATCGAGGGCTTGCTGTGTACAGAACACGTGTGTTAAATGTTGCAGATAATTGTTCTTTCTTTTTTTTTTTTTTTTTTTTTTTGGTGGGTACCGGGGGGTCGACCTCAGGACCTCGCGCGCCAACAGGCACCCGTGCCGCTGAGCGATATCACCGGCCCCTTTTTCGTATGTGGGATCCGGGAGTCGAACTCGGGCCCTCGCGCTTGCAAGGCAGGCGCTTATGCCTCTGAGCCATCTCACCAGCCCCTAATTGTTCTTTCTTGAAGGAACAAGCTTACTGGGTTTTCCCCATTCACCTAGATCTACCATTGGGGTTAGAATTGATCAGGCCTTCCTTTGCGATTTGTCCTTTGCATATACATTAAATCATTCGTTTTCATGTCTGACTTCAACTAATAATCTGTATTCACTGAAAGATGGGCTTTCTTATTTATTATTTTATTTAACACAGAATTGGTGTTCAATAAATGTTTATTAAGTAATAGTTTCCCATGCAAAGATCTGAAGAAATGCAAAGGCCCAGAGCAGAAAAAGAGCTTGGTATATTGAGGCAGGGAGAGCAGGCAGTGTGACTGGACACTGGGGAATTAGTGATTCAAGACAGTCAAAAGTTAGTGGAGTCGGATGACATAGAACAAAATTTCTCAACTGCAGCATTCTTGACAGTGTGAGTAATTCTTTGTTGGTGCTAACTGTCCTGTACGTCGTAGGACAGTACATGGGGTTGCACCTCCCCACGTCGTAACACCCTAAAATGTCTGCAGACATTGCCAGATGCCTGCAGGGAGCTGGGGTCTGAGGCACACTGCTCTAGAAGCTTGCAAGGGGAGGAAACTGCTGTGAAAGCGGTGAGGATTTCACAGTGTTCAGTTTTTATTCTAAGGGAAACAAGCCACTGGAGGGTCCTGCGTAGGGAAGTACCTCATAATGATTAGATTTTATTTTGTTTTTAGATGTTGAGAACATTCCCTACTCTTTCTTTTTTTTGTGGGTACTGGGGGGTCGATCTCAGGACCTCGCGCACCAGCAGGCGCCCGTGCCGCTGAGTGATATCACCGGCCCCTTTTTCGTATGTGGGTTCAGGGAGTTGAACTCGGGCCCTCTCGCTTGCCGGGCAGGCGCTTAAGGCACTTAAGCCGCTGAGCCATCTCACCAGCCCCAATGATTAGATTTTAGAGAGGCGAATCTGCCAGGAAAGTGGGTTGGTGGGGACAAGAGCAAAGCAGGGGCTGGGTGGCAAGAGCAGCCCTGAGTGCCGAGGAGCCTGGGCAGAGTGAAGAAGAGGGGAAACGTGAAGGGAGAGACTGGGTTTAAGCAGTCAAGGAGCAGAGCGTAAAGCACTTTGAAGTGTGGCAGCACACAAGAACAGCTTCTCTGGGGTAAGCGTTGGCTCCTGAGGTCTTCATGATAATAGTTTGGGGTGTCGTGTGGTTTGCAGCACAGCTTTTACCATTCTTCCCAACAAATATGTATGCAAAGCTTAATGTGCGTAGGACACGAGACTGGACGTGGTAAGCTCTGTACATTGAAATTTGGCAAAATAAAGTCATTGCTTTTTCCTGTTTGGACTTAGTCTCCTTCAGACCTCTTCCCCTATGCCGTTACTTTAAGCTGCGTCGTCTCCTGCCTGGACTGTGGCATACTCTCCTGTCTGACCTCCGGCTTCGCACTTGACCACTTCTGATGCACTTTCACAGAGCCATCCTTCTCTACTGAAATTGGATCCTATCACTTATCTGCCAAAAACCCTTCCTGTTGCTCTTATGGTTAAAAAAATTCCAGAGCCTTTTTAGCAAGATGTAAAAGTTCTTAACCTCGCTAGCGTAATTTCCTATCTCTCCCATCTCTTTTGCACCAACTCTATTTCATTTCCTCAGTATGGTCTACCACCCATTTTGCCTTTTCTGCTGCTTGCTTGCATCAACTCCCAGTTGATCATAGCTCACTCAGGACTCGCTTAAATACCACCTTTTGTGCAGGGCATCTCTGGCTTCGGGCTGAGTTCGGGACCCCTCCTGATGTTCTCGGTGTGAGCCCAGCCCTCCTGCAGCCCTTTAAGGCTGATGTATTAGGAAGGCCTGCCGATTGATCTGGCCTACCACCACAGTAGAGCACTTGAGGGCAAGTGTGGTAGAGAAATAGAACTCCAGTAATTATGTAAAAGGTGACATCGAAGATACAGCTGGTGCCATGAAGGGGAAGCTATGGTGTGTTGAGAGGATTTGACCTAGGCTAGGATGTGCAAAGAGCTTCCGGAAGTACAGGAACTTGTACTGAGATATGAAACAGTAAGAATTAGCTAAGTGCTTCTGGGGCAGACATGGTCTGTGTGATCGCAGTGGGAGGGGAGCTGAGGCTGAAGAGGGAGGTGGAGGCAGACTAAGCAGGGCCTTACAGGCATGATTATTTTTCCCTTCTTTGTAAGAATAGCAAGAAGTCTCAGCATGGTTGAGGGAAAGAAGCCTTGGCGGGGGAGGTGCCAGGGATTAAACCCGGAGCCTTCACACTGAGCTATATCCCTAGCATTTTAAAAAAAAAAATTTTTTTATTGAGACAGGGCCTCACTAAGTTGCCTGTTGTGGTCTGGAACTTTGTGATCCTCCTGCCTCAGCCTCCCAGAGTGCTGAGATTACAGGTTGTGCCACCACACTCAGAGGAAATAATACTTTTTGAAAGAAATGGTTTCAAGGAGCACAGAGTAATCATGTCTCCATAATTATTATATCCCAGAATTTTTATTCTGATGATCATGCAGTTACCTTCCTGTTCTGTGATCCTAAATCCTTTTCCATCCTCATTAGTGACATGTGGCTCCTTTGTGCTTGTCCTCAGTTAGCTAACTCAAATTTGTGTCCATCAAAAGAGATCAAGGGAGCATCGAGCCGGCCCACAGTAGCATGCCTGATGTTCTCTGTGACAGCTTTTCCTGTGGTTCATTGACTTGGCCAGCAGGCACACCCTTAAGTTACTTCAGATTCTCTAGTAACAAGACCTGGGGGATATGCCTATTGGTTGCTATGTTGATAGCTCTAACAGGACTTTTGAAGGCTTTGTTCTAAATAGAGCTTGAAGCTATGTGATGGTTCCAGCTGTTGTCCTCCCTTCCCCCTGTTTCATATATAATCAGCTAACAAAGTCTTCATTTTTATATGGCTACTTAAGAGTTTATAGTTGCCCTTCTGGAAAATGTGTATATGCTATTTGTCATTTTTTTAAACAACACTTTATTTACAATCAACTGTGAATCAAGTACTCTAGTGGCCGAGGGATTCAGAATAAAAGAAGAAAAAGACAGTCCAGGTGCTTGTGTACAGTTTATTTATTTATTTTTTGTGGGTATTGGGAGTCGAACTCAGGACCTCATGCACCAGCAGGTGCTGGTGCCACTGAGCAATATCATCGGCCCTTTTTTCCTTTATGTGGGTACCGGGAATCGAACTCAGGACCTCGCGCTTGCCAGGCAGGTGCTTATGCCGCTGAACTATCTCACTGGCCCAGGATATATACATCTTAAAGAAGATAGCTTGTTTATGTGATTTTTGTTGTTTCCCTCTATAAACAAATTCCACAAGGACAGGAACTTTTGTCTCTTTTGTTTATAGATATGTTACCAGCAGCTAGAACCATGCCTGGTACTAAGTTGTGAATCAGTATTTATTGAAAAAATGAATGCTGAGTTCCTATGATATTCACCACCTTGGTCATTATTGAATGTGTTTTTTTCAGATTGTTCCACATTGGCCTTCCTTTCCTCTACCTTACTGTACTCTCTTACTCTACTCTTGATTTTGTTTCCTGCAACCTCTTTTTCCACTGAGCAGATTTTCGTTCTCAGCCAGTCCTGGACCAACTGAGCACAAGCCTTTCTTCCTGTGCCAGTGCCCTCACCTGCCATGCGCTCTCTGGGAGCATGATTAGAGCCAGGTGTGCAAGTGTCTCAGCGAGGGGAGAGCAGTGTTCTCACAAAGTGTAACAAGCTCTGAATGATAGCAGTCGTGCCTGCCTGGTGTTAATCACAGCTGCCCATTGGAGAGCGGCCTCTCCGTTCCTGGGAGGGTCACACTCTGACCCTCAGGGTCACTTCCATGCTGTGAACTCAGACTGCTCTGTTCCCTCAGGCTCCATAGGGGTATCAAGCATTCAATTTCTTCATAAACAGAGCAGAGAAATATAACCATAGAATAACACTGTGGAGACATTTAGCAATATTTATCTAATGAGCAGAAGAACTAGACCTTTTGTTATATTGTCTGCTGTTGCGGTCAGTAAATGTTATTGTGACCGTTGGGCAATGATTGAAGTCAGCCTCTCTGACTAAGGGGCTATGAATTACCTTAATGATTATGAGTAAGAGGTTGTTAACAATTATTGTCCTAGGCTGTGAAAGGTGAAAATGGTCTTTATACCATATCGGGGTTGCTTGGGGATCTTTAGTCTACACATACTCAGTACCATCTACATACGCTCATTCATCAAACTGCTAAATGCTGCCTAGTGGAGAGGGCAGAGCACCTGCTTCTCAGGTGCTCGTTACCCTTGTCATCACAGCCTATCCCATTGCTTCTGCTACCTCCCTTTAGTGAGCTGCTGCCATGTAACAACTACCACTGGCACCATTTATGTTGCTACAAGATACTTTGCCTGTGTTATTTCATTGAACAGTCCAATAACTCTTCAAAGTAGGCACACATCTCTACATTTTTGCTTACAGAATTGGATGCACCAAAGTTAACAGTTAATAAATACTAAATGAAGCACTGCTTAAATCTAAGTCCAACAGTTACAGCCATGATAGTGGAGGAAGTATGTGCTATTGTAGCTGTAAGAAGTAGCTGTGAGTTTAATTGCTGGAGGGAGGAATACAGTGAGGAAGAGAAAGTCTCTTTCCTCAAGGAACTGACCCTCTAATACTTTTACCGAGAAAATGAGTCGTTTTCTTTTGGTAAACTTAAATCCCACTGGGGCATTAAACTAGCTGGCAGCTATGAGTGTTTTCTCACAAGGTTACACTGCCTCTCTCCACAGAAAGGAGCTGGATATCATCTGGATCTCTTCTGGGTGGCCATCCTCATGGTGGTGTGCTCCTTCATGGGCCTTCCGTGGTACGTGGCCGCTACTGTCATCTCCATTGCTCACATCGACAGTTTGAAGATGGAGACAGAGACTTCTGCACCTGGAGAGCAGCCGAAGTTTCTAGGAGTGAGGTGTGTGCAGTAGAGGAAAGTGGTTTTTTTGTTTGTTTTTGTTTTTTTGAGAAAGGGTCTTGCTATGTAGCCCAAGCTGGCCTTGAACTCACTTATGTAGCCCAGGCTGGCCTCAAACTCATGGCGATCCTCGTGCCTCAGCCCCCTGAGTGCTGGGATTACAGGCGTGCGCCACCATGCCCGGCAGGAAAATGGTTTTTCAGAACACATTGTGTACATCTTTATTTCCTAAGGAAATGGGTACGTTTGGAGGAGATAGAGCTGGTGATAATGAATTTATTCCTACATTTTCTGTTCTGGAAAGGACTTCTAATCAGAAAGAGTTTTCATTAATTTTTTTCAGTTTATTATTATATATAAATATCCTTTGATTAGCAGAAGGCTAAATGATGCAATAAAAAGTTCTTCAGCATGTAGGTGATTTGGTGCTTCAGTTCTTACTGTATCTCAATCAATCATAGAAAGGTCCTAAAACTCTTAAATCTGCTTATGGTTTTTTGAGATTCTGTGAAGGAAAAGGAGTTCTTATTTTTCAGTCTATTTTCTGTCCCCATAAGCACTTGGAAACTTTGACCCTCAGTTGCTGCATTTGGGAGCGTGAAGGGGAGCAGCGGGAGACCTCCACACTGGGGAGCGCTTCGTACAGCACACCCTGCCTTTCAGCACCAGCTTGTGTGACCAAGCCGGCACTTTCCATGCCTCAATGGGGCGATTATTTTTTAGGGGGTGGGGAAGGGTGTGTTGGGTGGGAATCATATTTGTTAGAAAACACTTTTGTTGTAGATTTGGAAATTAGACTGGTGTGATTTATTGCATTCATGAAATCTCCCTGAGCTGGTTATTAATTAGAATGTGGGACAATGTAATATCTGTCTTCTATGAAAGACAGTGTAATTACACAACAGGACAAGTTTAAAAAATAAGGGATTCAAATAGGCCAGTAATTAATTGATGAACCAAGAGCAAGTGATTTTTCTTTCTTGATTCTAGAAGGAGCAAAAGCTCTAGCAGAATCACTTCTTTCTTTATGAATTTGAATCACATATTGCAATGGTTTTAAGAAAATTTTTACAGTTACGTGGAGTTCATTTGATGTCCTTGAGATATTAGTTACATGACATGAAAGCCTTTCACTGTTTTAGCCAAACTTTGGTTTGGTCAGTGTATAGCTTTTGATGGGGAAAAGACTAGAGCATATTTATGAAAACAAGAAGTGGATTGGTAATCTTTTGATTTGATTTCAGGGAACAAAGAGTCACTGGAACCCTTGTGTTTGTTCTGACTGGCCTGTCAGTCTTTATGGCTCCCATCTTGAAGGTAAATATGTGAAACACCACCTCCCGCTTCTCAGAACTCTGACAGATCTTTGGACCAGTGAGGAGTGAAATGTTTGCAGGATTCTCATCAGTTCTATAGCACCCTGAAGCAAGGGTCAGGTAGCAAGAGAACCTTGAAAAATGTGTCTCTTAATTTCTTTTTTATCCTTTTACCCCTTGCCTTACTATTTTTGCAGTTACTTGGTTAAACCATAATAATTACCAATATTTAAACTTCCTGACCTGTGAAAATGGCAGTTTCATACATTTCAAGCTGATTGCCCCTCCCCCCGTCCACACACACATTTTTTGCTCTCTGGTCTTCAATCCATCCTTTCTTTCATTGTCCTCCATTTACTCTTACCAAAATCCTCCTCTGTTCCTCCATTAGACTCCCAGAGAGTGTGAGTGATTCAGGATGAATTTTTTCTTCTATTCTTAGTTTTCTTGTGTTCTTATTTTCATTGAATCACAAGGCCCAGTAGACTTTAAAAGGAAAGGATTTACTAATTTGTAATTAGAAAACTTTAGAAGTGAACTTCTGGGGCCGGTGAGATGGCTCAGCGGCTTAAGCGCCTGCCCGGCAAGCACGAGGGCCCGAGTTCGACTCCCGGAACCCACATACGAAAAAGGGGCCGGTGATATTGCTCAGCGGCATGGGTGCCTGCTGGCGCGCGAGGTCCTGAGGTTGACCCCCAAGTACCCACAAAAAAAAAAAAAAAAAAAAAAAAAAAGAAGTGAACTTCTGGAGAAGAAAAATTACCTGGTAGATTAGAAAGTAAGGAGTCAACACATAGGTTTGGTTGATGGGTAGATATTTGCCTAGGTAGGTAAATATAAACTATATACGAAAGCTTCAGAGCAGAAATGGGACCAAAGAAGGTTAATATATTCCTGCTCATAAAGCTTTTAACTTTCATTTACGACAAGATTTTTATTAGTTTTTTTAATAGAACTAATGCCAGTCAATTATTAATAATTTGTATCTTATGCTTTGTACCTCAGAAATCACTCATAGGTCTAAAGCTTAAACCACCACTGTTAACAGTCTCTTTCCAATTTTTTTCTTGAAAAGTTTTAGTTTAAAAAATTTTAATTTTTGCTGGGCGTTGTGGCACAGGCCTGTAATCCCAGCACTCGGGAGGCTGAGGCAGGAGGATCACTGTGAGTTTGAGGCCAGCCTGGGCTACAAAGTGAGTTCAAGGCCAGCCTGAACTGCATAGTGAAACCCTGTCTCAAAAAGACAAAAACAGGGGCTGGTGATATGGCTCAGCAGCATAAGCGCCTGTGTGGCAAGCGCGAGGTCCTGAGTTCAACTGCCAGTACCCACATAAAGGAAAAAAGGAGCTGATGATAAAAAAAAAAAAAAAGACCAAAACAAAACAAAAAATTTTAATTTTCAAGGTTTTTAAATGCTCAGTTGTACAAGTGGTGGGTTAATACATTCTTCTAAAGACTTCAAACAGTACACAATTATAGATAGTGAAAAGCAGAAGCCTTCCATTTCTCTGGCAAATTTTATATCAGTGGCCAAACAGATGAATTTTAGGTACCTGGGACTGTAATACCTTACCCCAGTGATGGAGAACCTTTTAGAGATGAGCACCCAAACTGCAACCCAAAACCCACTTACTTACCTCAAAGCACCAACACTGCAATTAAATATGGATACTGAGGTTTTAGTTTAGAAAAAGCATCCCATACACTAACATCTTTTGTCTTAAAAGGAAAACAAATAACATGCACGCCTTAGGTTTGCTACCACTGCCTTAACGTATAAGGCTAACTTTGAGAGTGTTTAAGACTAAATTTTAGGTACACAATCCCTGGGAAACAGTTAAAATATTTAATTATTCGTCTTTTGTCCTTGGTTTCCATAATGTCAACTGTCCAGTTAAATTAATCTCTGGCTGAATTCATAAAGGACCATGTTTCTCGGGTAACAGAGAATTAAAATTAACAGTAGCCTCAGAGAAATTGTTTCTGGTTCTGTACAAGAGGACCTTAAAAGAGTACTGAACTTAGGTTCTGTGGGGACAGAAGGAAATCTACTGTCACCTTAGCTGGTGCAAAGCAAGTTACGGGGTGGCTTGAAGGTGGAACATGTCCCCTGTGGGTGCCAGCACATGAGCTGGTGGAATTAATGACAGGCGTTGTGATCTCACAGGCAACCTGACGTCATCCAGAGAGGTAATCTGTGCAGTCATTGTGGACAGTTACGGCCCTGCCCTGCTGAGAGTGAGGTTTCCTCCTCTGGCCGCACCCACCGTCCTCGTATGGGATCTCCCAGATCTCACTAGAGAGGGGTCAGTGGACAGAAACCTTTCCATCAGTCCGATGTACTTCTCACTACCCCGTGCTTCATTCTGTCTTCTACCTTTATATGATTTATTTTATTAATGCAGCATAAATCTTAATTCAGAGAATCTAGACATATTTAAAAGTTCTTTTTTTTTTTTTTTTTTTGTATGTGTGTTACAGCAAATTGGCTTCAGTCCTGGAGAAACTGTCAGTTGAGTAATCATGATTTCAAAGGAAGACAGAGAACAGATACTGTATAAATTGTTATTTTTAGGAAGATTTGAAAAAACTTACATTTTCAACAATGTCTCTTCCTGTTTTCTCACCCTATACCTGGGCTTGACTGCAGAAGAGTTAAAATGGAAAGCCGGAACTTTCTAGAGATTTTTTATACTCCTGGTATGCAAAGCACGTTAATATCTACATGAAGAGGTTAAAATACAGAGGACGCAGACAGATGAAGGGGATGAAGGTGCATGAGCTTTGGCGCTCCTTTGACTTCCTTGGACAGCCCATGCCATGGCTCACCCTCAGCTGCTGGTGTCCACAGTTGAGACTGTTCCCACCTAGCAACTTTGGGTTAACTCAAAAGATCAATGTACAATCAGTGCAAAAGGCAGTTCGGTCAGCATTTTTTGTTAAGCACAGTTTTGCCCAGTATGTGGGAAATGAAGTGGTTTTGTCAATATAGCTTAAAAGGTATTATGGAAAACTGTATTTAAAAATCACAAGAGGGCCGGTGAGACAGCTCAGTGGCATAAGTGCCTGCCTGGCAAGCACGAGGGCCCGAGTTCGACTCCCGGAACCCACATATGAAAAAAGGGCCGGTGATATCACTCAGCGGCACAGGCGCCTGCTGGTGCGCGAGGTCCTGAGGTCGACCCCGGTACCTACAAAAAAAAAAAAAAAAAAAGAAAGAAAAAAAAAAAATCACAAGAGTAAAATAGCCAAGAATTAGGAATGGAAATTTTTTACTTCAGTGAGTGAGGCTATTCCTAACTTCTGGAAGCAAGGCTCAATGGTTGCCTGATTTTAGATCATGTGCCTTTCGTCCCGTGAGCTTGGTGAGGTATGTGCGTTTGTTAGACATCGTTTGAAAAGTCAATACAGGAAGAAGCTGGCATTGAGGGTATAGTTTAACTAAAACCTAAGTTTACAATTAAGGCAAAGTCACCGTTAATAATTAACCTCAGCATTCACACAAAGTGGCATCAAGGGTTACTTTGAAGGAGGGAACCTTTTTCCTCCTCCATTGGCCATTGGTTTCTTAAAGGAGCTAGTGGCAGCTTCAGAGAACAGTTTTATTTAAGAGCCTGCCTTTGACAAGCAGATCAAATGAAGGGGATGGGAGAGATGTGCCCCTTTCTCAATGAAGTGGCTCAGGCTTCCCTGCCCAACTCCTTGTTCCCGTAGAAGTTTAATGGTCTTGGATGACCTTAGCAATTTCCCTCACGCATTAAGTAGTATAGGTGCTTGTTCCCCATGCCTGCTTATGCAAGCTTACTTTGAACATGAAGTTTATGACCCCATTTTGATCTCTGTGCTGAAATCTGTCTTTTATGTGGAAGGACATAAAGAAATGTAGTATATCAGCTTTAGTTCATGAGGCCCTAGCCATCTACAGTCATACTTGCCTCAAAGCGCTCAATCGCACCACTGATTCAGTTCAGAACTGCTGTGAAGCAAGAACGACTTCCCAGCCTGGGTAAATGGTTTCCTCGGTGTTTCTGCATCGTAAGCACAGCCTGTTATCATCACCAATATGCATGTGGGGAAGCCAGGGGAGGCGAAAGAGCAGCAAAAAGATGAAAGGCTGTTCTGAGATTACTTTTCCTTTTTTTTTTTTTTTCTTTTGGCAAGCCTCAAGAAACAAAGATCAAATAAAGTTCACTGGTACTTCTGTTCCCTGTGCTTGAATTAGTTTATCTTTAATTTTTGTTTAGTGTTCTGAAGTGTGGGAGATAGCGTTTCATCTGTACTGGGCAGACATTCCTCGAGTTCCTACCACGCATCGCACTCTGCTCACCCCAAGGAGGCAGAGAAATGATCGTGATGATGACAGTGAGGGTGATGATAGTGGCTGCTGATTTTTGAATTTGGCATTGAATTATGGACTTGGCACCAATTTTTACAATTTAGTTCCCCCAATGACATCTTCAAAACAGACAGTAATAATTACCTCCATTTACAGATAGAAAAAAGTTATGCATAATTAACTCACCAAGTCGTGAACTTCTTAAGTGGTAGAGCCAAGATTTGAACTCAGACAGCTCTGACAGTACGGCTAATGTCATAATCCTCATGATTTGTCACCTTTTAAAGGTTCCTAATTCTCTTTCATGGAGAAAAATACGGCAATTTCCCAACTCATCAGACAATGAGTTTTGAGTTTTTCCAATGTTGAGAGACGAGGTTACAAGTTAACAGCTTCTTTTTTTTTTTTTTTTTTTGTGGGTACCAGGGGAACGACCTCAGGACCTCGCGCGCCAACAGGCACCCGTGCCGCTGAGCGATATCACCGGCCCCTTTTTCGTATGTGGGATCCGGGAGTCGAACTCGGGCCCTCGCACTTGCAAGGCAGGCGCTTACGCCGCTGAGCCATCTCACCGGCCCAGTTAACAGCTTCTTTATCAGCCTAGAGTTTTTGTTTTTTTTTAATGTGGGAACTGGGACTCGAACTCAGGATCTCGTGCTTGCCAGGCAGGTGCTTATGCCACTGAACTATATCACCAGCCCATCAGCCTAGATTTTTAAGACTTCAGGAAATTAGGATACTGTTTTAATAATGTATTTCTAAAGGCAGTTGTTATAAATTCAATGTAGGTAATGTAGTAGAGCTTAAGGAAAAGAGGGCTTTCAATCTGACCTTCTCCAGCCATTCTTCTGGCCAACACTCTTGTCTGTCTCTGAGGCACTGAGTGGGGGTGGGTTGGCCGTTTCAGGCTCCTCAACTTGTCAGACAAGGTCCTTACCACAGTGACAACATCAATACTGCATTTAGTGAATATCTGTTATGAGCCATACCCTTGACTGGATATTTTCTGCTATGTAGTCTTTCTCAGAGCCACTTTCTAGGTGAGCAGAGTAAGGATAGAAGTTAACAATTTTCTAAAGGTTACGCAGCTGGTAGCTAGAACTTGATCCCAGGTCTGCCTGACTTATGTGCCCAAACGTTAATCAGGATCTCACTGCGTGTTTTACACATGCACGCACATACACACACATGCACAGTGACTGTTGCTGGGGGTCTCCTCTAACTGAGCTCCGTGTTGAACACACACAAGCTCCCTTCTTATTAAATTTAGCCTTTTCAAATTTTACTTCTGAAAGTATTCCAACACTATCAACAAATCAAAGAGAGATATAATTGAAAATGTATAAAGTGCATTCACTAGAATTTGAAAATTCGGTGGCATGATCTACATATGTTAAGTTTTACTTTCATCCCCGTTTCATTGATGTATTTGATTATAGGATCAATCACTTATTTTTGAGTACATATTGAATGCACTACTACTTTGTAATTAACTTTTTGGCTTTCTGGGTATGATTGATTATATAATTTTCTTTGCATAGTTTTATCATTTGGCTATGCTTGATGTGCCTATAACCCTGCAATACTGTGTGATTTTATGTTTTAATTTCTTCTGCCTTGCTTTGTAAAAACATTTACCTATTATTATTAGGTATATTATACTGGTTCCATCTTTAAAAAAACATTCTTGGGGCCGGTGAGATGGCTTAGCGGCATAAGCGCCTGCCTGGCAAGGGCGAGGGCCCGAGTTCGACTCCTGGAACCCACATATGAAAAAAGGGCCGGTGATATCGCTCAGCGGCATGGGGGCCTGCTGGCGCGTGAGGTCCTCAGGTCGATCCCCGGTACCCCCCCCACACACACAAAAAAACATTCTTTTCTTTCATTTGAGAAATTCAGGTTATGAAGAACAATTCCAGTGTGACTAATTCTTAAGACTTGACCCTTTGATATGACTCATGAACTTCTGACCTAGTAATTGTGTCAAATTTCACCAAGTGTTCCATGGTGGAAGAGTCTTATTAAGATCTTATTATTATTATTTTTTTTAATGTGGGTACCAGGAGTTGACCTCAGGACCTCGCGCTTGCCAACAAGCGCTTGTGCCGCTGAGCGATATCACCAGCCCTTTTTCTCCTTTATGTGGGTTCTGGAAATTGAACTCAGGACCTCACTCTTGCCAGGCAGGCACTTATGCTGCTGAGCCATCTCACCGGCCCAGATCTTAAGTTATTGTAAAGAAAATGGCAAGTTTGATAAGATATTTCTGTCACACTGAAATTGACCAAAAATCTACTTACTAACCTTTCTCAACAAAGAATATGTTTTAAAAAACATTTGCATACCTGAATCTATATTTCTGCTCATACCCATGTTGATCTGCATTGGTGATCCCTTCTGGTTTCATTTTGGGGTTGATTCGGTAATGTCTGTAATCAAATTCAAAGAGAATGGCACTAAGCCCCAAGGTACAACTTCCCTTCACTTCGACTTTAGACCTACATTAGAGAAAATGTTTAGCTAAACTCAGGAAGAAAAGAGGAGAAGGCCAGAGATGGGCCCGATGGCACACTTTTCTCAAGATAAAAAAATGTTTTACTTAAATTAAAAGTGACTACTGCAGAAATTCTAACTTGTTCTTTATGAATGAACTGTCCTCTTTTCTGCTTCCACTTTTCTTCCTTTCAAAATTGAAAATAGTAAAAGAAAGAAATCATCTTATACTAAGGAAAAATGGAGCAACTTAAAAAATGAGTTAAAGCAAAAAAATGACCATTTGGTTAGTTTTTTTTTTGTTTGTTTGTTTTTTTAATTTTTTTGGTGAATGTACACAGAAGGTTGAAGGAACAGAAACGTGTTCTAAAAGAAGCAGAGGCTGTGCCCGGCCAGCGGCCTGCTTGGCAGTGCCCACCCGTCTGTGGGCTGCACAGCGCTGCCGCCACCGTCCCGCGCTCCCTCCACAGCCAGATCCTCCTCTGCTGCTTTTCCTGAGCTCAAGATCAAACTTAGCTACATTGAAATTGCTAATCTTTTTCCTCTAGAAAAAGAATTTGATTTTTTCTAAAAATAAGTGTATTTACTCTATTTCTATGGCCAGCCAGTAACATTTCCAGAGATCTGGTACACTTTGGATTCCTGAGTTCTCTACCAGTGGCCCAAGGGTCTCTGGACAGAACTGCTTAGGCAGTCACAAAAAGATGGTGCTAGAAATTGTACTTTGCTTAATATAGGCTATTTAAACAGTTATTCTGGAGCCATGTATGTTTTCTGGTTATGGTTACCTCCTTTGTGTGAGTTTGGGAAGACTGGCCTTAATTGACTTGCAGGTTCAATATTTTAGTTTTGAAAAATCCTGAAATCACATGAATTTCTTATTGTCCAGACCAAAGATAACTCAGAATCAGAAACATGCTTGGTTTGCTTACATTTCCCCGGTCTAGGAATTACATGGAGTTTACACACTGCTCACATTAGAACTTGTCGTTGTGGAAACACTTCATATTGATGTAAAGATGTTTGTGCTAAATGATGTGTAAAGTGTATTGATTCTGTTTCAGGAGCTGTGTATTAGTTCATGTGTGTAATTAATTGCTTCCAGATGCCCCTTGCCCCTCTCAAGCAGTGTTCTCACTAGCTTGTCCTCCTGATAGTGTGGAGGAGCAAAGCGTGGTGTTTCTTTCATTGAGAGAGAGGTTTACGCGTCCTGTGGAGACATTCCTCGGGAAGAGTCAGCAGACTGGCGTGAAAGGGTGTTGGATGTAAGGGCGAGACAACTTGCTTCCACTGTCTGTCTCGCAGGCCCTGCAAGCGTCTGGCTTACGTTGTCTCTTTCTTTAAGGAAAACAAGATTTTATTAATTAAAAACAACTGCTAAGGTTATACATGCTCATTATAAAATAAAAGGCATCAAATGAAAATTGAAAGCTCCCTTCATCCTCCTCCCGTTATTTCTAGTTCAGAGTTTGGAAGTTTATCAATTGATGAATAAAACAATAGTTAGAGGTACCGTGCAATTGATATATCCTGTCTGTTAGTTTCAGATTTAGTCTTTATTTAAACTATCCCTTTCCCGTCATGTTTCCCGTCATGTTTTTATTACCGCGGTTTTAAGCCTTTCCCTAATTTCTTTCCTTCCCAGTTTATTCCTATGCCTGTACTATATGGCGTGTTCCTGTACATGGGGGTAGCTTCACTTAATGGGGTACAGGTAAGTTTTCAAAGCAATCTGAGTAAGTCATGCCTTTTTAGTAGTAAGAATAACTTAGTAATAGATCTCTGAAGAAAAGTACTAATCATCAACGCTGGGTTTGGAAAATACATTTATTTTGTACTTTCTCCACCTTTCACCTGCCTTTCATTTCTGATTTAATCAACAAAGTTAGCTGGTATTAGCAGATGTTATCATAAGTGTCCATTCTTGAAACAGGCTGTTAACAGTTGTTTGAGCAGGAAAGTTAGAGAGCTGTAGTTTTTCTTTTCCATCTCCCTCTCTCCCTCTGCCCTTCTCCCTCATCACATCTTTCTTCTGGTCTCAGGAAGGACACCTAACACTTCCAGTGTGCTCTTTGAGGTAGTGTTTATCCACTGGCCATAACCTGATAGTAGAACAGCACTTCTCTTTTGATCTGCATTTCTCACAACTGAACTTAGTGATCAAAGTTTGCATCAATGAACAATTAATGTCAGCGTGGTTTTTATACTGCTTTTGTGGAAAACGTCAGTTGCTCACAATTTTGGTAAAACTGACCCCCTTTTAAAAAAATTAATTAGGGAAAACTTTGTGAGGCCTTTGTCTTTCAGTTGAAGTTTAGTTTAATTGGCACCAGGAAACTGGAAGTTCTGTTGCTTTCTGGCACCTTGTTAATTGCAATCTTATTTAGCACTCAGTAGTGTTTTAATGGGAAAAGACTTCATGTTCTGTGAGCATCATAAGAATTTATTTGAACTGCTTCAAAATAGTCCTTGTTTTCATTTATTGAATTTAGGTTAACTTGGTTTTAAAGTCAGATAGAGCTGGGCAAGTGGCCAGACTCCCCAAGGAGAAAAGCCTACTTCACTTTTCCCTGCTTGGGTCCATTGAGTAGAGTTCTTAACTACTGAGGTATTTGTTACAGAACGTAAAGTGGCTTTTCATGGACTGCACTAGATTAATGTACTTGTGAGTTTATTTGTGTTCCTGAGACTTTTAGGAAGTATAAATTTTTAAGACTATCTTGTTTCTATCCCTATTATAAATATTCATTCCTTTGAATGAAAAAATACGAACCTAAATATGGTCTCCAAACTAGCAGTTATTTTTGTTTGCCCTTTATGGTCCAGTCTAGCTCAGAATTTGGATTCTGTGTATATACAGGAGCTTCGTCAGTGCTTGGAACTCAGTACCTGTCTGTGGAGAGAAGAATCAACCCATCATCATCATAGAGGAACAGAACCATGCCGAAGGGACACCTAGCACATTTCTTAAATTCTTCAGTGCTATTATTGCTCCAATGCCTTTTCTCCTTTCTTTACTTTCCTCTTGATTCTCTTTTCTTTAGACTCTTTTGGTAAGATTGATTAAGCAAGAAATATGGTGATTCAATCTTTGTAAATGAGAAGGGTCTACGAGACAAGAATAGCTCTATAGGGAGAAAGAAACCCTGTCAGTAGGGACTCCCTGCAGAGTGCATTGTCTGTAAGAGTCTAGTTTGCTTTTACTCGTCTCCTCTCCCTCCAGAAGTAAAACACAGATATATTTCTGGGTTCTTGTAACATAATTATTCAATTCAACAACTATTTCCTGAGCATCTTCTACTGAAACATAGTCTCGTGGGTTTTTTGATATCATCTTGTTAACTGTCGTCGATGTCAGCTCAGCAACTGTTCTTTGAAGTGCAGCAGCTGGCCGATAGATGCTCAGTTGTCATTTCAGTACACGCGTGTACATGGCTGTACGCTGGCCTCTCTCAAATTCAAGTACCAAGCTGTATATGTGGTGAAACTCATTGTAATGCTCATATGGCTTTTCTCAGAAAAGTAAATGGTGAAACACGGCTGGGTGTATTAAGTTATACCATAGGTAAATAATGTGGACTCTGTGGAAATATCAGTGCACTCCCATTTTTAAGGTGAATACTTCCTTCATGTCCTTAGAACATCCCTGAAATGTATATGATGTGTAGTATCATCTCCTCTTCTTTCAAAGAAAACAACTGAGGCAGAGTAAGACTTATGAGTTGGACATCTTCTTTCAGCATAACATTGCTCAGACAGGCACAAAACCCTCTCTCCTAAGACTTATATACTAAAAATAGAAGCCCAGAGCTGAGCATCTAGAATTTATGTTTCGATTGGTGACTTTATTCTTTCGTGGCCACATTATTTCATATATCTGCAAGCATTTCTGCAAAATTATAACAAAAATTAGAAAACTTGTACTGTGGCCTGACCTTGCTATACTAAATTTCTGCATTCCTTAACCAGTCCTTATCCTTTGCAAAGGATGCTGCTTGCCTACATTACAGAAGATAAATCACGGGTTAGTGGGCACGGGGAATGACTGAGTGCTCACGGAGGAACTCTCTTTTGCTCTTCCCTCCCAGTTCATGGATCGTCTGAAGCTGCTTCTCATGCCCCTGAAGCACCAGCCTGACTTCATCTACCTGCGCCACGTGCCCCTGCGCAGAGTCCACCTGTTCACTTTCCTGCAGGTGCTGTGTCTGGCCCTGCTCTGGATCCTCAAGTCAACGGTGGCTGCCATCATCTTTCCAGTCATGGTAGGCGCTCCTTTGATTGGCCCCAGCCAGGAGGCTGTGCTTTTGGCTTGCGGTTATTGTGTGCAGCAGACCCAAATCTTTTGTGTGTGGGATAGTTTCCAGCTTTGACCTCACCACTTTGAGCAGTTGCAGTTTCTCGTTTGTTTGTGGGAGTGGGGACTGAACCCAGGGCTTCACACTAGCTACATCCCCGACTCTTTCTAAATTTTTTTGATCCTCCTGCGTGAGCCTGCCAGAGTGCTGGGATTACTGGTGTGCACGACCGATTCCAGATTTGAGCAGTTGCAGTGTAAGTTTCCTGTGTCTGCAGTGTGATTCTGAGGCTCATCCTAGACAGGCCCACAAATCTCCTACACTGCCGTCAGCTCAGCAGTAAGACAGGAATGGGTCATTAGCGTCCTGAGTGTCAACTGTGAGCACCAAGTGGACAGTACCTTGCCTGACACAGAGGGGATGCCAGTGCAGATGGAGATGTAAAGGACATTTAGGTCCAAATAATAGAAGTGTTTGGAAACTTGTGAGAGCTCATCCAGTGCGATTACTGAAGCTCTCATGGTGTGTGTCATGCCAAACTTAGGGAGAGGCAGGACTCTCCATCCTAGCCGGGATACTGTGAGAAGCAAGGTAAAGGAACCAACAGCCCCTCTGAATCAGCAGAGGAGGAGGAAACGTAAGCTCTGCCATTACTGAATTTCACGCTTTCCCATCACTCTCCCATTTTTGAAAATGAATCTACGTACACTTAAAACAGGTCACAAGGCTGCCTCTGCTCTGTTTCACCTCCTCCACCGTTTTGGAAACAATTTCCTTACACTTAGCACATTTTATGTGTTTTATAGACTTCTTCCTACTCTTAGCCAGGATTAATATTTATATATATTTGTTGTTTGTAATCATTTTTTCTCCTAGGAATACAGAAAAAAACAGTAAAAAAAAATTCTAGTGTTATACTAAATAAGTCACTTTTTTCTTAATATTCTTTTACTTTTTTTTTTTGGTACTGAGAGTCAAACTCGGGACCTTGTGCTTGCCAGGCAGGTGCTGTGCCACTGAGCTATATTCCCGGCCTCTTAATATTCTCTTACCTCTTTTTTTTCTTAAGCAGTACTAACATACTGTTATACACACTGAGCGTGAGAAATGACGCCTGTGTACCTATTGGTATTATCCACCTATTTACTCATTTTGTTTTTTAAAACCAGAAGCAGTGAAACTCCTGTGTGCTGGCCCCTCTCAAATTCAAATATTAAATGAAATAAATTTGAAATATATCCAGTCAATCACTTATTGTTTATGCTAAATAATAGTAAAAATGCTTTATCTTTGTAAAATTTTTTCAGAGCTTTTGTTTCATCATGAAACAATCCTATATTATTAGTAGGGCAGCTGGCACTCATTTCTCCAGGAGATGAAGAGCTGGTATCTAGAGAGCTCGATGAGGGTAAGGACCACTGTTTTATGTGAGGCCAAGCCAGGACTCCTGTAACTTACTGTACACTCATTTTTCGTTGAGCAAAGATATGTTTAATGTACCTTTGGAAGTGAAGGAAGGGGAATGGATTACTTTGTAAGGCCAATTCATAGAACGAAAGGCACAGAGTCAAGAATAGTGGTTTTAGAAGCAGACAACGTGGGCCTTTTCTTGCCTTATTTTGGTTTCATGGCCTCTGATAAAATTCCTAATGTCTGCAAGCTCTGTTTCTTCAGCCATAAGATGGAGATAATAATATCTACTTTTTGGGTTTCTTTGAGGCATACATGAGATGCCTAGGAGTTTAGCATAGTCTCAGGTTTGTGGTACGTGTTTTGTTATGGTAGTTGTTGAAGTAGCCCAGGAAGTACAGTGGTTGAAGCACTCTGCAATATTACCTCATTGAAGGTGTCTTAGTGTATGGTGTGTAACTTTTGAATCATTAGAAGTCATTTTTCAGGCTATTTTTTATTGCCTTTAAATTTTTAGCTGTTTTACTAACAATCTAACATAAAAGGGAGTGGTTTTCAAAAATAATTCTGTCATATTACAATTCCAATTGAATGTATTGGTACATTTCAATGAACAAAACAAAGTGAGTTTCAATTGAGACTTTCATGAAGCAACTTTCCCTATGAAGAAAACAGTGATGGTCGACTTAGAACGAGCCCCCCAGTCAGGGAGAGTTCTGTCACACTCTTGCCTCCCGTGCCATGGGGATTTGCTGACGCTGAGCGGCCAGGATCCGCACTCATTCTGACTGCATCGGACATGGTTTCTTTTTTTACCTCCAGATCTTGGCTCTTGTGGCCGTCAGAAAAGGTATGGATTATGTCTTCTCCCAGCACGACCTCAGCTTCCTTGATGATGTCATTCCAGAAAAGGACAAGAAAAAGAAGGAGGATGAGAAGAAAAAGAAAAAGAAGAAGGGAAGTTTGGACAGCGACAATGATGATGTAAGGAAATTTCCAAACTTCTCAAGTAAAGCTAAAGAAACAAATATGAAAAATGTACTTTTTCTTTAACCTGAAGTGTAATGGAGGACTGAGTTCCAAGAATACTCGTCTAGTCATTTCTCCTCCATTTGCCCTTTATGTTTTCACTTTTTTTCCCCCCTGAGGGCTTTCTGTAACCATTGACACACTAAAGGTGACTTCTAAAAAATCATCACCATACTTGTAGAACCTCAGCCCCATAGGTAGAAAGCAGTTTACTTAGAAAATGTATTGCTTTGTTATTATCAGTAATGGATACTTGTGAACTTATTTTGTATAATTTTGAGTCTAATGTGGACAATTGCCACATGATTTCACTTCCCATAATCTATGGGTCTGTTTGAGCAGGCTCAAACAAAATCATGCTATTATGTTATACTGAGCCCTGTTTTTGTAGTAAAGTGATTTGTCATTTTCTGTCTGCACTCTGCAAAAAGCAATAAAGGGAATTGGAGGGTTTTTTTTTTTTTTTACCAAATTAAGTGGACAGTATTATCATCCAGATGGTCCTCCTGCAAGCAGGTGATTAAGGTAAGAAATGAAATTGTTGACCATTTGTTTTTCTTTAGGAGACCATTCACAGAAATGCAGATGGTCCAGTAGGGACCTTGGTAATCAATACCAAGAGAAAAGCTGGGATATGTTTTCTTACACACACACACACACACACACACACACGCACATACACACACACACACATGTACAGTTTGAATATTTGAATAGGGACCTTGGTAATCAATACCAAGAGAAAAGCTGGGATATGTTTTCTTACACACACACACACACACACACACACACACACACACACACACGTACAGTTTGAAAGGATTACCAGGATGAAACTTTGCAGGTGAAAATGTGTTCTAGATTTTACACAGTGTAGTATGACAAATGATTTTTGTGTGTTTCATTAAGCATCTTAAATTAGGAATATGGTTAACTTTTAGGACCTGGCCTGTGATTGATAACTTTGCTCATGCATGCCTTATCCTTAGTTATCTGTCCTGAAAGCTCCTTAAAGTACATAGTTTTGTTCCCACCTTACATTTAGATTTAGACTGAGAAAAAATAATTCATTTTTAAATTTTTAAAAACTTAAAACTTTTTCCAGCTCTACTGAGGTCTGACTGACAAAACTGTATATATTTAAAGTATACCCAGTGGTGCTTTGATATATGTATTTGTCATTTTTCTGGATGTGCATCGCCATAAGCAGACCAAACTGGAATCCAAGGCTGTGTGCTTATTTCCAGTTGATCAGGCTGTCTGATTGTATTCTTTCTGTGGGACTTGGAAATAGTACGCAGTGAAGGAAGGCAATGGACAGAATTGGATTTCAGATAAATTGATTCAATAAGCAAGAGCTAAATATATGAAGCACATTTAGCTAAGGAGAAGAGAGTCTGAGGGAACTTTTATGACTGTCACCATCCAACCTCAGCCACAGCAGGCATATGGATTTTCTGTACCAATGATGACAGAGAAAGAGGGGATGTATTTAAACAGCAGAGATTAATATGTAGGATTAAGAAAAATGATGTGCTTACACACTGAATAGAAATCAAGATTTGAATACATTTCTGGACCATTCAAGACAAAAAAAATTCACTTGAAATATCGATGCGATTAAAACAGCATTTCATCTTGAATTTTCAGAACAGGTACCTCAGTGTATGTCCATGGACACCAAATTTAAATTCATTACACATTACAAATGTATGAAGTGATATTATGGAATCCTCTGTAATGTTTTTTAAGGAAAAAATACTAACCCTGGGGAATGTTTTAAATTTGCTACTCTTTAGTGACAAAAGTTGGATCAAACGAGCACCTAAATATGTTCTAATACTTCTTAGGTATGATTGTCAACAAATCCCATTTTATTTAAATAATGCTCTTGTTTTGTGAATGTTTACCATTTTCAGCTCCGTATTTTCAACAGATTTCTTGATGACGATGTGTGGTACTTGTCTCCTCTTCCTCTTCTCCCCGCCACCCTACCAAAGACAAACAAGCAGACAGACATTTGTTCCTAGACCGAGAAGCAGCCAGGCAGTCTGGAGAACCTCTGTGCCCTGAGTGCTGTGTGTGGGGCCAGCATTCGAAGGCTCTGCGTCTGGAGGGTGACCGTCTCGGTGCTCACCCGGGCAGACACAGGGCACCACACTAGGACCCGAGGGTTACAGCTGTGTGAGCGCAAGTGTGGAGAATGCAGCTTGCCCCTCACAGTCAGTTTTGAGCCTTTCTGGGAGGCTGTGATTGCAGGGTTGGTTGCTGAGCTGCCCATCTATAAGTGCTGTTGTTTTGGGAGTTGTTTGAAGTAAGACTTATTGTTCTTATTGTCATAAAGTACATGGAGCATCTTAATAATTTTTTCTTTTTTGGCAGTTACAGTGTATTATTTTAGCTCTCTAAAAGGATATTTTAGCTCATTGTCCTTTTTAGATTCCTCATAAAGGAATTTTCAATATAGGTAGTCAGCTTTACATTAAAATCTTTTTTGATCCCTACTTCTCTTTTTTTCTTTCAACTAGAGATTATCACATTGGTATTTTCAGTTAGGAGATGAATTGTGTTTTCTCAGTGCAGACTTGGGTTCAGTACAATGAATTTTTGAAATTTAAGTGATGATTCCTTGGAAATCCATGACAGTTTGGGTCAGGTGGCCCATCCTTTAAGAGAACCACAATTAGCCACCTAGTTCCATCATCTGATCCCAGTAATGATTCTCCAATTTTTTGACCATAATGACACTTCCTTTTGGTTTCATTTTCTCATGCTTTGTTTTTGTTTTTTAATATCTTTGATAAAAGTAAATAGAAATAAACTTTAAATCATAAGATTGTATCTGATAGAGTATTAAAATAAGGGAGAGATTTTTTTCAGGTGCTCCTTGATAGTGGAAAAACTTCTGTTTGTTTCAAAAGGAAATAAAGACCATGATTTTCTCGGAGATGGAATCAGAGAGCATAAAAAAACAAGAATTTTAGGATCATATTGTAGTTTAGGAAGTTTCCTAGATTTAATCCGTTTTCACAAAGAGATTATTTGCTTTACTGGTACAACAATTCATGTTTACTGATTGGGAATTCAACTTGAAGAAAGCTTTCCAATTTAGTTGTACTAATGTCCATTTGGTGTGGCTCTAGTTTTGGGGGTCTCAACCCTATTAACCCAGAAGACAGGAGAAGAAATATGAATAGGAAAGATGTAAAATTTGAAAAATCAGTGCACTGAAAATGATTTTATTTATGGCTTTTCTCCTTACTATGTGAATGATAATATGATAGATTTGATCAATACTGGGAGGTAAGAAAGGCTGAATAATAAAACCAAACATGCTAAAAACTCTTGTACATTTTTTTCACAGTCTGACTGCCCATATTCAGAAAAGGTCCCCAGTATTAAAATCCCAATGGACATCATGGAACAACAACCTTTCCTAAGCGATAGCAAACCTTCTGACAGTGAGTAGAACTAACCTCTTGCGTGCTTGCTCAGTATGACTTGCCCTTGCAGAGAAAATACTTTAGAGCCGTCATCTACATTAACTTTCCTTTTATTTTATGTTGTTTTCCTATGTGAAGATTTATACTTCATTCTTACCAAACTTTCTTTTTGTATTCCCTACACTTTACTCTTAACTTCTTTTTATCCTTATATAACCTTTACAATTTTTGTTTGGCAGTCTTTTCTCTTCCCCAAAGTCATCACCAGTGTTGTTTTAATTGCTAAACCTGTAACCATGTTTTTAATAGCGTTTTCCTTTTCCCCTGCTGACATTTAGAATGGCAGCTTATAGTACTACATCACTGTCTGTTACCATTTGTCTTCCTTAGGTCTCAATCAATGACCAGAGCAGCTCAAAAAACAAATTGCATCCTGGCTTTCTCAATGATCAATTGTCGGTATTCAGAATTCAGTGATAGTTACTTTCAGTTTAAATCGACAATCTAAAATATTAGCACAACTCTTCAGGTGTAACTTTTATGTAGTTTTTCTTTCTAATTTCTTTATTTCTCCTCTGCTTTGTCAAAGCCATCATTGTAATGTACTAGTCTTTCTGGGGTCATAGCCTGGTGGCTAACGTATAGTGGTTAGTGACATGTCACCTTTTCTTTCCTTACTGAGTTAACAGGTCCCTCCATTTGTAGCATTAGTGAACATCTCAAGCTTTCCCAATAGCAAGTAGCAACTGCCTCCAAACTACCTTTCACTTCAAGTTCACATTTGAGAAAAATGTATTCTTTTAGACCCAGGTGCCCTTCAAAGGATACTGATCTGTTATAGGAAAAAAGATACTGTAATTTTTAAATTTCTATTTGACAATAAAATAGAGAAATTAGAAATACCAAGATTCTCCAATAGGGGAAATTACCAAGAGAAGTTTGAAATAAATGACTATTGATGTCATATATTAGTTTTTAATCACTGAGTCACAAATCACAGAACACAGCAGCTTAAAATACCAAGCATACATTTTCTCACGTGGCTTCTGACACTGAGAAGTTCAGGAGCAGCCCTTTGGGGGAGTCTGGCTCGGGGTCTCTCGAGAGATTGTGCATCAAGCTTTCATCTGGGACCGAGTCCCTGGAGACTTGTTCAGACCTGGGGATGTTTTCAAGCTCGCTCACAAGGCCTTGGCAGGGGTAAGCAAGACAGAAACCAAAACAGAAGCTGCAGTCGAATCTCAGACATGACAGACTGTACTTCTGCTGTATCCTCTCGGCTGTGCAGACCGACACTGATGAAACATGGGGGAGAGCCACATCAGAACATAAATACCAGGAACCGGGGACTTGGGGAAGCCTCTTAGAAACTGCCTGCCCTCCTGGGTTTGAAGAACCGAGAGCTAATGCAGTCTTACCTTTGTCATCTGACTTGTAACTGAGCTGGCTTTCTGCACACTCTCATCAGGGAGATTGGGTTAGGAATTCTTTATGAGCTCCCAAACCATGTTCTGATTTCGTTCTTCATTTCTGGAGAATCAATAGCAAAAGGAGACTGTGAGGTACACCTGTGTCTTCTGTTGGTTTCATAACCTGGTGTAGTTCCTTCTAAGGACAGTGTAAAAGCTGTTTTTTAAAAAATTCACCAGCCAGCATTTAAAGCTTGTGGGAAGAGTTTATGTGCCACTTTCTTTTATCCTCTCAAAAGCCTTATAAAACTATAAACTGAAAGTTGATGTCATGATGATCTTTATAATCCATAAAAGAGCAAAATCGATCCAAGCAGAGTTGCAATGAAAGAACTTCAAAAATCCTTTTTCACCTTGAATAATAGCTAGACAAAGTTGAGAGTGTTGAAGATGGCAGGAAAGTCAAGGGCGAGCATCAGACAGGGAGAAGACGCTGTCAGCCCTGTCCCTTCTCACCAGGAGACAGCACTGGTCCATTCCAGGAGAGCCGGAAGCAGAGGAAACGAAGTGATCCGGGCTGCGTCCCACCGCTGAGGCGCTTAGCTTCACGTAGGGTTTACTCAAATGATCTGCGTTGTCTTTCTTACTCTTCTCAGTTGTGAAAGATGCACCCATTTTTGTGCAGATTTTTATTTTCACTCTAATTTTATACTTTACCTACTACTTTTGATTTAAATTTTTTTTTCTTTCCAGGAGAAAGATCATCAACATTCCTTGAACGCCACACATCATGCTGATAAAATTCCTTTCCTTCAGTCGCTTGGTTTGCCAAGGTAAAGGAGAGCCCAGTATTTTGCCCTGTTCTGGGGGACGATTTCCCCACAGAAATGCAGTTAGTGGTGGGCTATTGGCAGAACTTCTTGTTCTCCTTTCTCTCTATGATTTATCTTCAATGAATTACCCAAAGACCAAACCCAACTTTCACTTATAAAAAGTCATTCTCAGAGACCTCTTTACTCTAGGAAAGATGGCCTCTTTCAGTCATTAGGATAAAGCCCAGGGTTGACTGTAGCTCTTTTGGCATCACGCCTGATTTAAGGGTAACCAACATTTCCTTTCCCGGCAGCGCTCACCCTCTAGTCTCTTTCCCTCTCACAAGACCCCAGAGGTGACAGGTCGAACTGGATTCTCAAAGGATTGGAATCTGAGTATCTTCACTACATGGGTCTTGCTGCCCTTTAATTCCAGACAGTATTATTCTCTTTTGACTTTTGGGAAGTTTTTCTATTACTGTTTTTTAAATCTAGTATGGAATCTTGTAAGATATCTACCTGAATTTCTTGACTGTATTATAGAGTTAAATTTAAAAAATCTTGTTTTTAATGTATATGGAGTGAATACTAAAAGAGAACAAATATTAGTACATTTGAATTCTATACAATGTGTAAACATTTGATAAAGAAAATCAGATTTACTTACTGTTTCTTTTCATTTTCATTTGTTTTCCCTCTCCAGTCCTCCTAGAACTCCAGTAAAAGTTGTGCCTCAAATTAGAATAGAAGTTGAGCCTGAAGACAATGATTATTTCTGGAGGAGCAAGGGAACAGAAACTACATTATAACCTATTTGTCTTTCTTAAAACTGACAGTTTTGTTGTTAATGTTCTTGTTTTTTCTCTTTTGTCTGGCCGTTTATTTTTTAATTTTTGTTCTGTTTCAGTTTTTGATCACTGGCCAAATAATACAGCGCTCTCTCTGCTTCTCTCTTGCGTAGGTAAAATCAAGACAATAGTGCACTGCTCCTTAAAAAGGCCTCTGCAGAATCTCACTTTCATTCTTACGCTTTCAGATGTGTCTCCTGATTGCCCATTTCCCCTGTCACTCAAGACACGCACAGATCCTTGTCCTTTTATTCAGCAGAGGTCAAAAGTATTAAAGATTTTATAAAACTTTTTACTAAAATACTGAAGGAACTTAACACACTAGCTTCGGAGCTGTGCTTACTGGCTCGTTCTCGTCTGGTAGAACAAACCCGAACCTCCAGACAGAGTCCCTTCCCCCCTTATAGAGCTGCCCAGGACTGGAAAAAGTGCTGCTATTCTAACTTGCTCTTGCTTGTAAAGCCCTAAACATAGAGTTATCAAAGAAGAAATACTAAAGGTACTTTAGTCCCTGTAGAGAACCATTGCCACCATTGTAGCAAGTGCTGGAATGTCCCTTTTTCCTATGCAACTTTTTTTTAACCCTTTAATGAACTTATCTGTTGAGTACATTGAAGAATATTTTTCTTTCTAGATTTTGTTGTTTAAATTATGGGGCCTAACATGCAACTTATTTTTTGTCAATTTTTTAAACTTTTTTTTAATTACTGTAAAGAAAATGAATTTTTCCTGCAGCAGGAAACATAGTTTCGAGTAGTTCTACCTCTTATTTGTAGCTGCCAGGCTTTCTGTAAAAATTGTATTGTATATAATGTGATTTTTACACACACACACACACACACACAAATACACAATCTCTAGGGTAAGCCAGAAGGCTAAATCAGATTAAAAAACAAAAAACACCATGTTTCTAAGCATCCATTTTATCCCATTCTTTAAAAGAAATTTAACTGTTCTATGAAGGCACTTGAGGGAGAAGAGAGAAATTCTTGCATAAGAGGTAAATGCTGTTCTGGTAATGGGAGTGTCTGGATGCAGTTGCTGATTGTATTACCATGTGACTGCCCTGTGCAGTATTGTTAGGCATTTTTGCATTTTGAAATATCTGTGTGTTTGTGTATGTGCTCTGTGTGTGGCTGGTGCACATGTGTGCAAAGTTACAAAAAGAGTGATAGTATACGAAGGGCAAAGTTATTAAGCCCTGTGTGTCAGTTTTCATAAAATCCAAACCACACATGAAAATCGCATGAGGGGTCCAAGAAACATATCACTATGGAAATGACGGCAAATATGACATTACCCGCTGGCAGTCATGGTCACGGATACAGTAGCTCATACTCTCAAAAGAAAATTCGTGGGACTATTGACAGCTCACTTACACATCTATACGGTGTTGTGGGAAAACAGGTAGAAGGGCATACATTTTAACGATACTTTCACACAATTCTTTGTAATTGGGACATTTAAAATATGTATGTGCACATATATATGTATGTTTGTTTCAGAGTACCATATTGAAATTTAGACCTTATTAACCAAATTGAGGATGGTATTTAAACACAGTGTTCTTAATGAGCTACACTGTATGTTGAATAGGACAACATTTTAAATGTTGAATCATAATCTTGGATTCATATAACCACAATTATAATATATCCTCAGTATAACAGGTCATTGGAGGACAGCTAGAAACAGATGAAACCACTCATTTCAGTGTACTTATTGATTCCACTCATTCTTACATTAATTAAATTGTAATTTTGCCCTCTTGAAGTTAATTATAAAAATTTTATTATCCTGAGTTAACTATTACTTTTGTAATATCTCAAAACTTTTAATTTTATACAGATTAGACAAAAATGACCTCAATTTTTAAATTAAAATGACAGTGGCAAATTACACATTCTAAAACCTCACTTGCCAAATTTTGGCATCATGTTTGCATATAGATCTATCCTTAAGATGATTATTCTGTATTATCTAGTTTTATTTTATATTAAAAAAACTATATGAGAAAGCATACCCTTTCTCTTTACTGATTGAAGTATCAGCAGAATGTTTAATAATCATAAATTTAGTCTAATTAAGATGTTAAGTCAAAGGCACTTTTGTTTATTTTTTATAAAAGCTCTAGATATAATTTTTTTTCTGATCACAAATCAAATATTTGGAGATTTATACTCCTTTCCATACCAGTCAAAGAACTGCTGAAGCAACTACGCCCATCATTTCAGCCTTTGAGTAGATGGGAAGCTATCTGCATTTCCACTGTGACCCAGGTTTGTCACTCTGGGATAATGGTTGGTGTTTGCATTGTAAACACAAAATAGTACCTACGTTTGCTATAGCAAACCCTTTCAACATTGTGGAACCCAGGAAATAATTTTTTTTTTTTAATCATTACTTTTAGAGGAACAAAGGTAGTTGCCACACTGACAAGCAAAACCAATGTACATGTAGAGCCAACAGATTACCTGTTGGTAATTCTAACTGAATTTACGGGTTGGATAAGAACTAACCAGATTTGGGGGGTGGTTTTGTTTCTATGTAAACTGAACACAAGTACAACAGAAATTTTTTTCAACATACTTCTCTGTTTTTTGCTCTGACGTGCACTTGGAGATATATGATTCAAGTTTCTTGAGGGAAAGACTAAGTGCGCTCAGAGCCGTTGACCAGGATTCCTGGGGTCGTGGGAACTGACTGGTGGAAGAGTCTGCCTATAATTCCTCCGGTTTTGCATTTGAGAGAAAATCTGTGGGAGATACTGTTTTCCTTGAGAAAGTCACTTTTCTCTGCTGTGTGCAACTACTTGAAATCCTAATTATTTCATATGCCATAGACAGTATTGTTCCTGCCTCCTCTTCCAGTCAAGATTGAGGAGAGGCTGGGGAGAAGCCTTACTGACTTGAGAAGCAGGAGAGAAAGCCTCCCTCCTCAGCCCCACACCTCAAGGAATGGGGAAAATTATCTGCTGTCAGTAATCCTGTTTTTGTGAATTTTATGCACATGCAACAACACACACAGAGCGACTCTTTTATCAGCTATGTATTGGTGTTTAATATGGAGAATGATTGTCTTCCGAGTTTTTGGTTCTTTTTTTTAAAACTGTGTTAAAGTACTTGAAATGTATTGACTGCTGACTATCTGTCAAAAACAAAATATTTGAGTTGTATTACAGAGGTTGACATTGTTCAGGGATGGGACAAAGTGTGCTTCAGTCTTTTTCATACCACTTACATGATTTTGGTGTAGGAACCTGAGAGTTTCTTATTTATGTTCCACGATAGCTCACATCTGCTCCCACAGCGTGAGCTGGGGGCCCAGTGGCACCCAGTAGCTGAACACAATCAAATGATGGCAGCATTGTCATTTCTCCGTGTGAGGGGTCGTGGGGATGTTCGGATGATGATTTCACTGAGTATCGTTGCAGCCTGAAATGTTAAAAAACAGCTTATAGTATATGCTAATCAGGCAAGTCGTGTTTTGACCAGAGATTTGGATATATCTTATTTCCTGGCTCATTTATTTGTGCTCTGTGGGTACATACAAAAATTCTGAATTTTGTCTCCTAGGTAAATATTGCAACTCAGGGTTAAAGTCACCCAGTGAACTTTTAGAGCCAGAAGTAACTTTGTCCCAGTCCTACAATGTGACAATAATGAACAGCTGCCTCTTTTAGCCATTTTCATGGCTGGTACATATCCACACACATTACTTTTCAGAATCAATATGCACTTTCAGATATTCTTATTTTTATTCTCTTAAGTCTTTATTAACTTTGGAGAAATGATGCATCTTTTTATTTTAAATGAAGTAGATCAACATGGTGGAACAAAATGATAAAGAACAGAAAACATTTCAATATATTACTAATAATTTTTTCCAATATAAAACCTAAAATTCCTATAACATAGTATTTTACAGTTTTATGAAGCTTTCTATTGTGACTTTTATGGAACTAAGAGATGAAGAAGATGAGATATTTTAGCATTTATATTTTTCAAAATTAAATGTATACTTAAAATAAAGTAACTTTATGCATTTATGAGTGTCGAGTGCTTCTGTTCCATGCTTCACCTCACTGTTAAATATTTCTTACTCTGTTCTTTTGGGAGATGCAGGGATGAGTACACAGATGAGTAAGTCAGAGTCCCTGTGTCCAGATCACTTTAATTCCTCCAGGCAGGAGGATAAAGGAAGTGGCCAGATTTCATAAGAGATTGTTGAGAATTATCTCTTTAAGAGATTTTAATGAAATGATCTCATATAAGCGTTCAAAGTAAGAACAAATGTGCTCAACTAAGAATAATGGGAATGGTTTTATGAAGAAATATTGTCATTTGTCATATAAAATCAGTGAAATACAAAAATACCATTTTCTTAATTCTCAAAGTGAACAAAAATGTGAGTAAGTATAAACACCCACAGAAATTGCTCAAATGAACAAAATCCTAGAATGATCTTCCACCCAGAAATAATTTCCAGAAGACTCATCTAATATCTAAAATTTTCTAGAAAATTTAAATTGTAATCAGATAGTGGTGCTGGTGGTGAGTGGAGCAAACAGAAGGGAAGAGAAATAACTATTGATGGTAGTGAAAAGTTACATCGGAAAAACAAAAGGCAGGGACATTAGCTAAAACAGTATTTCTACCTGGAAACAATATATAGGCAACAGCTCTGAATATCGGTATTGATGGTGGTGGTGATGATGGATTTGGATTTTATCATTGAGCTGGGACAAGCAGCAGAAGCCACACTCAGAATATACTATGAGAAAGTTTGATTAATTCTTCAACATACCATAGAGAGTGAGTTCATTAAATATTACCATGCATAACAACAACTGAGTCAAGAAATTAGGATCAAATTATATTTAATATATTATTGTCAACCTAAGATCAGAAAGATTTTCCTCAAAGAATAATGATATTTATTTGGGAATAATAAAGTATTGCAATGGTAACATGTATGTTACAGTAAACTGAGTGCCTTCTAAGTTGAGATAAGGGCAAGTTTTTAAAGGCAAAAATAAGGAGAATTACATACAATATTTTGAACAATAATTCCCATGAGATTTGATAAGAATACACCAGTCTGAAGTCGAATAGCAGTTGCTGAACATATGTCTTTAAAGAAGCATTTTTTTGAATAAAGGTGCAGCAGCTGTGGAGCAAGGTTATGGTTCTGCCAGAGTGTCATAGTTACTTTTTCTCATTGCTTAGGCAAAATACCCGACACCCAAAGTTAAAGGAGAAAGGTTTATTTCAGCTCACAGCTCAGAGAGAGTTTGCTCTAGCTCTGAGGCAGTACTGCATAGCAGAGGGGCATCACAGAGAGAAACAGTTCATGGTGTGGCAGGCAGAAGGCAGTGAAGCAACAAACAGCAGCAGCAAGCCTGCCTTCCTCCTCCCCCTTTATATTCCATCCAGGCTACAAGCCTTTTGATTGGTGCCACCCACAGGGTGGACCTTCCCATTATCTACACCTAGAACTATGCTAAACCCATTTAGTTCTCACCCTAGATCCAGCCACCTCTGAAAAGCTCCACCTATGAGCACATGAGGCTTTGGGGGGACATCTAGATACAAGCCATAACAAAGTCATTTGTGATAGTTACTATCACAGTGATGTGTGTGAGGACCCTTTCTCCATAACCGCTTCACTTTATTGATTTATTTACTTACTTGTTAAGGTTAACATGACTTCTTATTCTGGGAGCTCTCACATTATGAAAAGGAATATACTTTTGCATTTCTGCAGTTCTTTATTATTTTGTCTGTTCTTCCTGATCAACCTGAGAACTGGAAAAAAACCCAGAACACTGAGCTACCAAACCGTCAGTCTCAGTATCTGGGCAGGCCAGTTTAAGCACCTTGGCTCTAGGTGAAGAACTCAGCCTCTCAGAATTCACTTACACTTATTCAAAATGTCAACAGTTGGACATTTGTGGATTTCTTAGAGTATAAGAAGTGAGAAATGACAGAGAAAACTATTGATAGAAAAAAGTAAGCTACTAAAAATTAATAGGTTAATGCTGGCAGAAGAGAGAAGATATTAAAAACTATAAATACCGTCAAGAACTTAAGAGCCAGTTTATTTATTATAGTGGCAAGGATGCTGTAACAGGTCTAAAGGAAAATGTTTTTTAATATTGATTAAAATTTATTGATTAAAAGATTAAAAGGATTAAATGTCTTTAAGGTAAAAAAGTATCTCAATGCTAAAGATGATTTGGAGCCAGGAGAAACAAACTTTTCTATTCCTGTTCATTTAATTTTGGAAACTAAAAGGAGTAGTTTTTGGAGAACAGAAAATACGACATAATTCCTAATTTCAAGTAACTGACAGTCAAGTGACAAAACATATAGGCTAGATCGTGTAATAGAAAATTGTCATGATAGAAGTATAGGCTAAGAGCAGAGGTCCAAATGCAAATGTTAATAATTCCTTGTGTGAATAAGAGGACAAATTCTCAGAAAATGTCTAAAGAAGCTGAGTTTGTGTTTGATGAATGGTGTCTGATGTGGAATTTAGAAAGTGGATAAAGACATTCCAAATCTGGAAGCATAAACAAAATAGTGCTTTCAGAGATGTGCCATGTGTTTTGATTCAAATGCTCCAATTTTTTTTTTTTTTTGAGATGGTGTCTTGCTATGTGGTTTAGGTTGGCTTTGAACCTATAGCAATCCTCCTGTCTCAGCCTTCCAAGTGCTGGGATTACAGGTGTGCACCACCACACCTGGCTCCCTCTTTAAATTTATGTTAAAATTTAATCCCTGTTACTTTCTTGATTACTTTCTCATTGCTGGAACAAAATACCCAAAACCCACAAGTTAAAGGAGGAAAGGTTCATTTTAGCTCACTGTTAGTAGAGGTTTCAGTGCATAGTCAGCTGGCTCCAAGGCAGGGCAGCACGGGAGAGGGGCATGGCAGAAGAGAAACAATTCATGGCAGAGCAGGTAGGAGGCAGCAAGCAGCGGCAGTGAGGCTCCCTTTCCCTTTTATTCCATTCAGGCTACAAGCCTGTTGGTTGGTGCCACCACCACCCAGGGTGGGCCTTCCCATTATCCACACTCATAACTATGCTAAAACAATCAGTGGACTAATCACACACCCTTAATCTACATTCACATATCCTAGATCCAGACACCTCTGTAAAGCTCCACCTATGAGTACATGAAGCTTTGGGTGGACATCAAAATACAAGCCATAATATTTCCCAATGCAACAATATTGAGAGATGAGAACTTTAACAGAGAACTAGGTAGGAGGGTCCTGCCCCCATGAGTGAATTAATGTCTTTATCAGAGGAGTGGGTAGTTACCTTGGGGGTGGGTTACTGATAAAATGAGTGAGTTTTAGTTTACCGTTTCCTCTATGTCTGTGTGCTTACTAGCCACTGTCATGTTTTGATGAAGCAAGAAGGCCCTCAACAGAGTCTCCATCTGAGACTTCCCAGGCTCCAGAATCTCATGCCAAATAAATTTCATCTCTTTATAAATTACCCAGTCTGTGGCATTATGTTATAGCAGCAAAAAATGCATTATGCATTAGGAGCCTCTTTTAGAAAGCTTGTGAATGGTGGTTTTTCTGCACAGGCAAGGACTGAGAATGAACAAGACTTCTCATTAATCACTCATTCAATAGTTATTGGACATCTACTGTGTTCCAGACTGCTTGGTTAAAGCAGTATAGAAAAATACATACCTAGCCCTTGACCTAATGAAGTGGGTAATCAAGAAGAGAGAGAAAAAAGTGAATGAATGAGTAAAATAAGAGTTATGAATTATAAGTACTGTAAAGGAAAAGGATGGAGGTAATATGAAAATATTGTGGACCGAGTGGATATTGGATGGACAGAGGAGATAGCAGAGTGCAGACCTGGAATATGCATGGAGGAAGCAAAGCAGACAGGGAAGATTGGCCTTGGCAGAGGAAGCCCCTTGCAGTAAAGACAGAGAGGCTACAGGATGAGATGCTGAAGGTTCACGTACGGGGCATCTCCGCACAGGCCACACCCCAGATGGGAGGAATAGTGACCGAGCCTTCTGGCTTGTTAAGAGAACCGTCTGTGTGGAGAAGGCCTGAATGGGCCTTTTCAGAGATCAAGCATGTCTGAGAGGCAAGGCGCAAAAACGTGTGTCTGCAGGAGAGGGCCCCTCTTGGCAGTGTTTAACCTCATGGGACCCTTCCCTCAGCTCAAAGAGTTTGGGCTTTATACTGAAAGTCAGTGCCAATGTGCTGAAGGTTTTGAGAAGGGAAATGATCAGATTTGCCCAGATGGAGGCTTAAATTGGAGCGACTACAGGCATGGTGACCAGTGCAAGCAATTGCGATAATTCACATGAGACACGGCAGTTGGGGTGGGTCACCTTCTCCACGTAGGTACACAGGATGGATAGCAGAGCTTGTGGACACTTCAGCCTCCTGAATGTTCTTTTATATTTATGCCTAAACTTGAATAGAATTTTTCATACCATCTTCCCCTTCCCCAACAGTTAAATATTGGTATTTCTTAAGTCCTTTTCCTCTTTTTCTTCTTTCTCTCCTACTCTTGTGAGCTCCCCTTTCTCCTGTTGTCTTAAATTATTCTTCCAGATTCTTCCTGAGGCCTGATTCTTACCCTTCATGTTCTGTCACAGCACTCATTCTCTTCCATGGCTTTAAATACCACCTTTATGTTGGTAACTATTGAACATGTATTGTTGACCCAGAACGCTCTCCTGAGCTTCTGATCTGTATGTGCAACTGATTTCAGAACATTTGGGCTTAACACAACTTGACCCAAATCAAACTTAGCTGTCTATCCCGTTGAAACTGTCATGTCTGTTGCATCACAAAGGAAGCATCAGGCACATGGTTGCTCAAGCCAAAAACCCTAATGCCATCCTCTATGTCCACCTCTTGCTTATCTCTCTTTCAGTGAATCGCTAATTCTGTTGTAGTCTTTATCAGATGCACACAATCTGCTTTTTCCAAACATCTTCATGGTCGTGACCCTACTCTAGATGCACATCATCCATTTCCTAGTTTACTGTAGTAGCTTCTCGCCAGTGTCTTGGCCTCCAGGATTGCCTGCCTTGCTTCCAAAATCATATTATTTTTAAAATGTAAAACTGATGTCTGTACAAATCAGTAAACCAAAACCTCTCCTTTCTAAATCTCCATTGAAATGAGTCTAAATGGAAACGTGGAAGGGGCCCTCGTGGATGGAGGCTCCCACAGTATTCTGAGTGGTGGAAGATGAATGCAGATCTGAAAGATGAAACCACCTGTGGCCCAGAACACACCAGACACAGGAGCCAGGGGGAGCCATGGCAGAACAGCTGGGAGAATCTCACCTAGGTTTGGACTGCAGCATCGCAGACAGGATGGAGGTGGGAATGGAAGCGGGGCTGGCTGAGAAGGGCATTAAAGATGAGTGTGCAGAGCCCCTCCCACTCCTGCTTGTCTGTGAGCCTGATGCCAGACTCTAATCTTCAGGTGAAAATTCACAGCGCTTTTCACTAATATAATCGAGCCAATTGGCTTGGGAGAAATTAGGAGCCTCTTTTAGAAAGCTTGTGAATGGTGGTTTTTCTGCACAGGCAAGGACTGAGAATGAACAAGACTTCTCTAAAGCTCCTGCCAAGCATTTTCCCTCCATTCTAAAATGTGCAGATATATGTTAATAATCTGAATTGCAAATGTTTGAACATATTTAAACATTACTGAGAAAAAGATTAATAAGAACATAAACTATATAAAACATTTCAGAGGCAAGATGATAATTTTAAAATACTCATTTTATATTTGAGAAACATTAGTGTACAAAATTCAAAGATGATTGTCTCAGTTACTTTTCTCGTTACTGAGACAAAATAGCCAACACCCAAAGTTAAAAGAGGAAAGGATTATTTCTGCCCACAGTTTGTAGAGGTTTCATTTTATAGTCAGCTGGCTTCAAGGCAGGGTGGCATGGCAGAGGAGCATCACAGAGGAGAAACAGTTCACAGTGGGCAGAAGGCAGCAAAGCAGTGAAGTAGTGAAGAAACAGCAAGCCACAAGCAGCAAATAACAACTGTAGCCCTCTTTCTGCCCCTTGCATTCTGTATAGGCTACCCTCCAGGTGGCATTCACACCCAGGGTAGGACCCTTAATCCTAGCTTTGCACCATGAATCAATCCCAACATCACATCCTTAATCCTAGCATCATTCCCTCTAGATCCAGCCACCTCCAAAAAGCTCCACCTATGACAGCATGAGGCTATGGGAGGAGAGCTAGATACAAGGCATAACAATGATATTAAAAGTAATCAAAATGAAAAAGAGCACTTCATGATTTAAAATATAATTCCAAGTATTTTTAAAAAATTAATGGACATTTGGAAGATGAAGTTTAGGAAATACCCCAAAATATGGAATCAAGGGCAGGTGAGATGGCTCAGTGGTGTAAGCACCTGCCTGGCAAGCGCGAGGGCCCGAGTTTGACTTCTGTAGCCCACATACGAGAAAAGGGCTGGTGATATCGCTCAGTGGCACGGGCGCCTGCTGGTGCGTGAGGTCCTGAGGTCGAACCCCGGTACCCACAAAAAGAAAAGTATGGAATCAAAAAATTTTGGGGGGTCAGTGATATAGCTCAGTGGCATAAGCGCCTGCCTGGCAAGCGCAAGGTCCTGAGTTTGACTCCTGGTACCCGCATATTAAAAAAAATTTTTTTTTGAAGAGACTAAAAGACAAGAAAAGAGAGAATGGTATTTCAGAAAAGGTGCATGATATCAATTTAGGATATCTAATGATATCTAATGATATCTAATTTTCACCTCTAGATTTCCATAGAAAACTTCAGGGAACACAGAAGTGAAGATGTTTTCTATAAAATAATAGGGAAGATGTTTTCTATAAAATAAGAAAATTTCTCGGAAATGGAGATACATGTGTTCAGATACAAATATGTGTGCCCAGAACAAAAAATAATTCAAAAAATATATGCACATAGGAGTATGGAACTTCAGATTCTCAAAAGTAAAAATGTTATAATCCACAAAAATAATATCTTCATTGCCTAGGAAAAGAGAGTGCCAACAGAGAAAGTGAAATCCAAGTGGCAAGTCTTTCAACAACAAAACTGGATGCTAGAAGATGTTAATGCAATGTCTTAAAAATTCTGGAAGGTGATTGTAAACCTAATATTCTAGAACTAACCTATCAATCAAGTGTACAGCAGAATGAAATATTTAGAAAATTTCAAGGTCCAAACAGTTCATATTCTGCTCAGGTGTTCTTAAGAAAATACTCAAAAGCATACTTCAGTATGAGGGGTTTAAATAAGCGAAAAGCTAAATTCACAGAAAACAAGTACATTCATTCAATCTTGTTGAACAGTGAAGTCTGGAATATTAGCTGTGCATCAGGCCTAGAAAACAAACAGTCCAAAAGTAGGACGGAAGAATTGAGCAAGGACATAGCAAAGTTACTCCAGGGGTTGGGTAAAATGGCATGAAAAAAGCATATATATATATATATATATATATATATATATATATATATATATGTGTGTGTGTGTGTGTGTATTATATATATATTTTAATGGCAATTAGAAAACTCTCAGAAGACAAAACATTGTACAAAAAGTCAAGGCCAAAATATCTGAACCAGTCCAAATTGGAATAGAAGTTAATGGACTTCAGAGAATAGATTATACTGGATATCATTAGTAATAATCTGAATAGAATAGGGATACGAGGAAGGTAAATGTGTGTTTCCTCAAAAAGAAAACATAAGCAATCAGAAACTCCAGGAAAAAGAAAAGATAATAGTGTATGAGCAATAAATACCCAGGGTGTTGTAGACTTAGTTTGAGCTACTGAGGGCATATAAGGAAAGAGAATTGACTTGAACTTGGCATTCTCCTTTAATAGCTCAGGTATGATTATACTGGATATGTGATTGTAGCTTACTACTTGATTCATCTAAAATATGCACATAGCCACAATGATAATGGAAACACTCTTGATTGGTTTCAACATTCAGGATTTAACCCATAGACATAGTGCAGAACACTAAAAATTTTAGAGAAGCAAATGCAAATGATATTACCCTTGATGGTATAAAGGCAAGAGGCATAATGTTGAGAAGAAGTAAGAGAAAAGATGGAGAGAAGAAGTAAGAGGAAAGATGGAGAGAAATAACATGATGCTCTATTAGACGTAAGTTCAGAAGAAACGAGTTTTCAACATTGGCTTAAATATTTTGGGCTTAGCTGCTCTGGCTTTTGTTGACAGTTGAGATGTCATCAGGGTTGTCACTTTTTTCATTCATATTCCAAAGATGGTTAGGATTTCAGTCATTACATCGACACAGGAAGAAGCTGGTAGATGAGCAGAGGGCTTTCTGTTAGGCGGCTTTGCTTCATATTTGGGAGGGCAGCTGCTCTTACGGCTCACTGGGCAGTTAAGCATCTCAGGCCCACACTTGGGTCAGTCACCATCGAGTGGGAATTTGATTAGCATTGCTGGACTAGTCTGGAATTGGGTTCTATGTCTTTTGAGTTCTGAGCCAATTGGAGTAGGAGCAATGGGGAGGTGGAGAAGAATAGATGAGAGGCAAAATAGCACAGTAAAATGTGCTGTTTAAAAACCATCATTCTCCAGTATCTGGAATGCTGTTGTCTTCTTTCACCCTATTTCACCTGTCCTTGTATCTCAGACTGCCCTGCTGAAATCTCCCTCAGATGGGATGCTTTAAACAGTGCGATTTGGGGGTAGAGTTGTCGGGGGGGGGAGGGGTGTATATTAGGCATTAGCAGTTAAGAAGCTTTAATTATTAAGTTCCTCAACTGGCAGACACAATTGCTGACTTTGGGCAGAACTACAAGTAACTATGAATTAGTGGACTAGTGACTACGCATAAGCTGTTTGTAAAGGATCAGTTTTTTGAAGAATGAAACTGCAATTAGGGCTCTGATTAGAGGAAAAATCATATTTTTGATGCCATGATAAATGTGTCTGTACTAAGTATATAATTTAACATAAAATATGTATTTTTATGGACTGTTTCCTGAACACTATACACTATAGTTTAGATGGCGAATGTCTCCGGAATGTCCCTGTGTTAAAGGCTTGGTTCCGGCGTGGTTCTAGTGGGCAGAGGGCCACTGTTTAGGAGGTGGGGTCTTCAGGAGGCTGTGGGTGCCTGGGGCGTGTCCTTGGGGGGCTTGTGGGATCCTTGTCTCTTTTTTCTTTCTTTTCTTCCTGGCTGATGAGATGAAGTTTTCTCCGCCACACACTCCTTACACGATGTGCAGCAGCACCAGAGGCCCAGAGAAAAGGGCCAATCAGCCATGAACTGGAAACTCCAAAACTGTGAACTAAAATCTTTTCTCTTTAGAAGTTAATTATCTTGGAGAGCACAAAGCTGACTAACACATCATGCAGGCTGACATCTTCATCAGTACAATTAAGTTTAGCATTTTAATAGTTAATTATTTACTATCAGAGATGGAAAACTTGGTCCTTCCATTAAGCAGCTGCAATGTGATGCTACTGGGTTATTTATAAAATTCTGTGAGGAATAACAACAGTAAGCTACATTCTATTTGAGTGCAATGCTTTAAAAAATCAGATATTTTGAAGACATGGGACAGCTGAAATTATATGGAAGGAAGTAGGTAGAGTGCTTAAGCAGTGACGCTTGGGGCCACTTTATAATTTCAGCCTTGTGAACCCTTCTCAGTTTTCCTTTTGTACATGAATGGAATAGCAGTATACTGTCTATCTTTGCAGATGGCTGTAATGAGGGGAAAAAAATGCATGTAGAGAATGTAGTATAGCATCTCTCCAAAATCATGCCACTTCAATTCTTATTTCAGAAATTCAAAATATATAATAACATGAATAAAGCCTAGTATAAATTTTATATTGGCATGATTGTTAAAATGTAGCCTGCAAGAAAATTAAGACTTTTCCTTATATAGTCATAAAAACTTCTAAACTACTTGCGAATGAACTGTTTTCCAACATTCAGAATCACTTCCAGGGTGATCACCCACATAGAAACAACTAATAGACTATGCACAAACCTCCTTTGTTTGTTAAAGTATATTACCTGAAAACCTCCACTGAACAAGTATTTCACAAGTACTTATATACTCTCACATTGTAGGGAATGTTACTTGTGCTTCGCATATATTGATTTATCCTCCCCTCGGCCCAGTGAAAGAGAGTCTACTAATATTTCCATTTCACGGATGAAGAATTAAGGACAGAGCAGTTAAGTGACTTGCTCAAACTCACTGTGGTGCTGTGGCCCTCCCTTTTCAGTATACTGGCTGCTGGCCGTAGTCATATGAGTCGCCCCCAGGAATCCCCCTAGGCCAACACTTCACTCAAGGCTACTACTCTGCTTCAGGAGAATCCCACATTCAGCGCCCGTGGCCCCAGTTCAGGTTATGTCCAAAAGGCTATTTCAGCTCCAGCGCTCCTGTGGGATCAGCTGAGGCCCTTTTACAACTACTGTGTCTCCATTCAGCTTTTCCTTTCAGTCACCCCCGTTCTCCTCCTTGCCTTACAAATGCTGGAGCAAACGCTAGTGAGCTTCTTGCCTGGAACTCGGCCTCAGAGCCTGCTTCCGGGAAGTCTGAGCTAAGATGACCATGCAACCAATAAATGGTGTTAACTCGAGCAGTCTGGCTCTGGGCCTGTCTTCACCACTACACTGTGCTACATAGTATAACAACTCATTTTAATAATATGGTTTTAAAAGTAAACATTTTTCAATTAAAAATATTCTATAAAACATATTTTTTGGTAATCCAGTCCTCCTCTCCATTAGCCTAGATTAGCAAGCTTGTTGTCTTTGTTATTCCTTTTCTGGATAAATATTCGGAGATCTCTTAGCCCCCTTATATCCTACATCCCACTGCAACAAGAAACCAATGCACTTCACACACAGCTGTTGCATGAGACAATCCCTTGTGCACTTCTCTAGGAATACAGCTCAAACCCAAGCCAAACTAAAAACTTGCCGAGCTAAGCTTCCACAGGTCTATTGCAGACATGATAATACTGGCCTCAGTGATGTCACAAGAACGTGAGAAAACCCCTACACCTTCAACGTGGCACTGGAGCACTTATTCTTGTGACACAGTAAAGTGACACATCTTCCAGGTCAACAGCAAATGCATCTGTTTGGATGGGTGAGAATACAGAAGAAACTCAGAGGGCTCAAGGATAGTTTTCAAAAGTTCAGTCTTTCCAACAACACTCCAAAAGGGGAAGAAACAATACCTTGATCAATGCAGGCATAATTATGTTGAGGTAACAAAGACTTCAACAAAAGCGAATAAATTTCAAATTTATTTATTGAAGAATGGCATCAGCATGAAAATAGATGGTCTTGATTGTCTTTCCTGGATCAGGTCTGATTTTGCTTTCTCTTCATCAAGCTTGGGCCCAACCTAAAGTTGGGCCCTCCCTTTTGGACCCAGATACTCTACTGGAGCAGTTGTTCCCTTGGGAGCCACGACTGAGGCAGCACTATGCCCCCATAAACATTTAGGTCTCCAGCACAGTGGAATGTTTTCTACTACAATTTCTGCACCAGAGTTGAGGCAGCATGCTGCCTCTGGGGGCTCCAATCCTCCATAATACTAGAGCAGTTGTACCTCCCAACAACACAGCATAGGGTCCCACTTCCAGGGATCCAGAGGTATGGCTGAAATGCAGCCACACTTTCTGGAACTGCACAGATGGATCCTCCTCGTTCCCAAGGAATCAAACTCTTGGGTGAGTTGTTCTGCCTCACCCTCCAGCCAAACAGCCACAGCACCACACTTATGTGGAACTAGAGTAGTCTCCAATAGTGTGAACTGCTGAGGCACCCCTCCTCTGCAAGAAGTGGAGTGATCACTGTGGTGATTTCAGTTTCCTGGGACCCAACCTGCAGTAACCTTTTATTATTCCTGAGTCCTACTATTGCATGTGGTTTCACAGACCCTGACCTACTGCCATGTTCCATCATGTGAGTGTCCAGAGTGACCACTGTGTAGTTTTTAATTCCCTAGAGCCTGAGCTACCACCATGCCCTCTTGTCCTGAACAAGCTATGCCCTGCTCCCTGGGTACCGTTCCTGTGACAGCACAACTACTGGCTTAGTGGGAAAACTGCATCCACTTGCACCTTAGAGAAAGAACCTGTGCCAATCCTTAAGCACAGCATCTCTGAGTACTGGTGCCCTGGACCCCACCACTCCTGTGGCTGATTGTGAGCCACGTCAGACTCGACACAAGGAGAGAGGGCAGATCCCCACAGCTAAGACTTTTAAGAACAGACGGATCCCAAAATTTTCACCCTAATACCCTATTCAGCCAACATCACTGCCAAAACTGCTGTTTAGACCACTGAGTCACCTCTAATCATTGCTAATGGTAACCATAACCATGCCCACACAAAACCAGAACCATGGCACCCTACCTAACTGAAACCGTTAGATCATCTGCAGGCATAGTCTTGTGCTACAAAAGCCACTCTGTAAAGTTTGAGGAAAGTGGCTACACTCCAAGATGCATAGAAATCAATGCAGGGATATGAGGAAAATTAGGAACCAAGGTAACAATGTCACTACATGATTACAAGAATTCTACAGTGACTGGCCCCACAGAATTTGTGGACATTTATGAATTTTTTTGAATATGAATTCAAGTTAATCCTAAGAAATCTCAGTAAGATAGCAGAGAATACAAATTGATGAGTCAATGAAATCAAGAAAACAATTCATCCTCTGAATTAGAAATTCAACAAAGAGATAGCTATTATTAAAAAGACTCAAACAGAAAGTCAGGAGCTGAAAAACTCAATCAATGAAATAAAACATACAATTGACAACTCCAAAAGTAGAGCAGATAAAAGAGCAGAAGAAAGAATATTATGAACTTGAAGATGGGTCTTTTAAAATGGCCCAGTCAAAGGAAAAAAAGAAGGTAAAAGAATGAAAGCATATGGAAATTATGGAGCACCATTAAGTGAACAGATATTTGCATTATGAAAGTTTCAGTAGACACAGACAAAAGGATAGGAAGCTTATTCAATAAAATATGAAATAATTGCTGAAAACTGATGAGAGTTAGAAAATAATTGCTGAAAACAGATGCATGAAATTCTAAGGTCCCCAAGTATATTCTACTGAAAGAAGTCTTTTCTGAGGCACACTAGAATAAAAATTTCAGAAGTCAAAGCCAGCCAGCCTGGTGGCCTCTCAACTACTTAGAAGGCTGAGGCAGAATGTAAAATTTGAGACTCCTGGGAAACACAGGGAGAAGTTGTCTCAAAAAAAAAAAGTCACCGACAGATTATAAGACATCAAGAGAAAAGCTTTGACTTACATATAAAAAAAAAAAAAATCCCATGAGACTATTAGTAGATTTCTCAGTAGAAACCTTGTGAGTCAGAGGAAAGTAAATTATATATTCAAAGTGCTGAAAGAAAAATTTCTAGCCAAGAATACTGTACTGAGCAAAACTGTCCTTCACAAATGAAGATGAAATGTTTTTTCACAAACAGAAGCTGAGAGAATTCATTATCACTAAGCCTGTCTTAACAGAAATGCTTAAGGGAGTTTTTCAGGCAGAAAGAAAAAAGATGATAATCATTATCATGAATACATTTGAAAGTATAAACTCATGGATAGAAGTAAATACATAGCCAAATCTAAAATACTCCAACACTATAAAGGTGATGTGTAGTTCATACATATCTTCAGCATGAAAATTAGAGGTCAAGATGATCAAAAATAACGAGACAATAATTTGTTAAGGAATACACAATATAAGAAGATGGAAACTATGACATTAAAAACAAATTGTGTGAATGGGATAAAAGTCCAGAACTTTGTTTGTGACAGAAGTTAAGCTGCTATCACTTAAAAGAGACGATATTTTGTGTACTCTCCATGGTAACTACATAAGGCTACAATGGATATACAGATGATAAAAAGAAAGAAATCAAAGCTTGCCATTACAGAAAATTATCAGATCACAAGGGTAGGCAATAAGAGAGGACAAAAAGGAAAAGAAAGTACAAAACAACCAGAAAACAAAAGGGCAGTAGTTCTTACCTGTCAATAATAACCTTGTACGTAAATGGATTAAATTCTCTGATAGATGATACCCAGTAGCTAAAAGCACAATCCAACTACATGTGTCTATAAGAAACTGAAATTTTAAAAAGACACACAGGTAAAGGAGGGTAGAAGATATTGCATAAAAATGGTAATCAAAGGAACAAAGAGATGACATTAAAAACAAATTGTGTGAATGGGGTAAAAGTCCAGAATTTTGTTTGTGACAGAAGTCAAGCTGCTATCACTTAAAAGAGACTATATTTTGTGTACTCTCCATGTGTACATTTGATAAAATAGACTTCAAATAAAAAAGTTGCAAGAGACAAAGGTCATTATTGTTACAAATACATGTAATATTGGTTAGAGCATTTAAATATATCAGCAAATATTAATGGATGTGAAGGGAGAAGTGGGTAGCAATACAATGATAGCCCCACTTTAAACAATGTATAGCTCAACTGGACAGAAAGTTAGTAAGGAAATAGTAGACCTGAGTTGCACTTTTGACCAAATGGACCTAATAGCCGAATACATATTTTCTCTAGCACACATGGAACACTCTCCATGATACATTACTTGTTAAACCACAAAACAAGTTTTAACAGATCTAAGAAGATTGATATCATATCTAGTATTTTAGACCACAGTTTTACAAAACTAGAAATCAACAGGAGGAAGTTTAGAATCTCACCACTACAAAGAAATTAAATAAAATACCTCTGAACAATTGATGATTCTAAGAAGAAATAAAAATGGAAATTAAACAAGCATCTTGGGACAAATGACAATAAAAACCCAACATAAAAAACCCTACAGGATGTAGCAAAAGCTGTTCTAATAAGAAAGCTTATAGAAATATATGCCTATACTAAAGAGATCCCAAATAGTCTCGCATTAGTCTCCAGGAAGTAGAAGGAGAGAAATATAAACTCAAAACAAGCAGAAGAAAATAAATATAAAAATCAAAACAGTAATAAAATGGAGACCAGAAAACCATAGAAAGAATCATTAAAACTGTGTTAACTTTTTTCTTAAGAAAACTGACAGACCCTCAGCTAATATAAGTAAGGAAAAAAAGAAGACTAAAATAAATAAAAGAGAAATTAAGAGATTAAAGAGACTAAAATGGTTTATGAGATATTGTGAATGCCTAGAATAATAAAATCTGCAAAAATACAGTCAGAAAGAAATAAGCCTGAACAGACCAATAACACTTAAAGAGATTAAAGGAGAAATCAAACACTTCACAATAAATGAAAATCCCAGAAAAGATGACTTTATAGATGAATTATATCAAACATTCAAAGAACTAGTAGAAATACTTTCTAAACACTTCTGGAAAAATACACATTTTATGAGACTATCACCTTGAGGCCCAAACTAGACAAAGGCATAACAAGAAAATTATAGGCCAGTTTCTCTGATGAACACTGATGTGAAAACTCATTAAAATATTAGCAAACCCAATCCAAAACAACATCAAAATAATTATAAATCATGAGCAAGTGGGAATTTTCCCTGGGATGAAAGATGGTTTAACATATGCAAATCAATCAATGTGAAATAGCACATTAACAAAATGAAGATAAAAACATGATTATCTGGATACAGGAAAAAGCATTCAACAAACCCAACATCATTTCTTAATTAAAACTCAGCAGTTCAATTATAGAAGAAGAGCTCCTGAAAATAATAAATGTCATTACAAAAAACGCACATATAACATTACAATCAATGTGGGAAAAAACTAAAAAGAAAGTTTTTCCACTAAGATATGATATGAGGCAAGGACGCCCATTTTCAGCACTTCTATTCAACACAGTGCTAGAAGTACGAGCAAGAATGATCAGACAAAAAGAAAAGAAAAGCTGTCCAATTTGGAAAGGAAGAAGTAAAAGTATATTTGCAAAAGACATGATCTTACATATAAAAAAACTCAAAGATTTCACAGAAAAATATTTAGAACTAATAAATGAATTCAGTAAAGTTGCAGGACACAAAATGAACACACAAAATTCAGTAGTATTTTTACATAAAAATAATGACCTCACTGGAAAATAATTAAGGAAACAATCTCATTTATGATAGAACAAATATTCTGTAGCTAATAAGTTTAACCAAATAGGTAGAAGATACATACAGAGAAAACTATAAAACATTAATGAAATAAATTGAGTAAGACATAAATAAATGTAAGAGATCCCATGTTCATGGACCAGGAGAATTAACATCACTAAAATATCCATACTACACAAACCAATATAGTAATTCAACACAGTCCTCAACAAAAACCCAGTGGCATTATTCATAGAAATAGGGAAAAATCCAAACTTTTGTGTGGAATTATAAAAGACCATGAACAGCCAAAATATTACTAAAAAAAATGTAGGCATAACTCTTCCTGATCCTCCTAGTTAGCTTTCTGCTTCTGAACACCTGAGACTAAGTAACTTATAAAGACAATAAATTTATATGGGGTTATAGCGCTGGAGTCCAAGAAGTCCAAGAGTGAGTTACTACACTTGGCAAGAAAAAAAGCACATAGCTGCACAATGGAATATGAAGGGCAAGCATGTGCATGCAGAATAGACAAAGCACAAGGAGTGGCCTTGCTTTGTGACAACCCATTCTCCTAGTAACTATTCCAGTCCAATGAGAACCACATTAATCCCTTTTAATAACCCACTCACCTTCTACTGTCTCTACTTCTCAACACTATCACAATGATAATCAAATTCAACATCAGCCCTGGAGAAGATAAAGCAAAGTCATATGACTGCACTAATTTAAGATGATATTACAGAAGTTTAATAATCAAAGCAATATGGCACTGGCATAAAAACAGACACAAAGTAGAGGAACAGATTGTAGAGCACAGGAATAAGTTGAAACACATACTGTCAACTAAGTTTTGTTGAGGCCGCTAAGAGAAAACAGTGAGGAAACAATGATAGGAAAAACTGGATTTCACTAACAAAACAAGAAAGAAGGGAATTGAGAAAGAGAGATTGAATCTTTATCTGTTATATACATAAGAAACAATTTCAAATAAATTCAAATCTAAATTTATGGCCAGAAACTATAAAACCCTTAGAGGTAAGGGAACAATAAGTGGGAAAATTGTGAACAATGGCCATGGTGATAATTTTTTGGGTATCATATTAAAATAAAAAATAAATAAATGAATATACATTAAACTAAAAACCTTATGCTTGGCAAAGATAACAATAACATGAAACAGCAGCCTACAGATTGAGAGAGAAATATTTATAAACTATACCTCTAATAAGGGGTCACTATCCAAAATTTATAAGGAACTCATACAACTCAACAGCAGAGAAATAATTTTATTTCATAATGGACAAAAGATCTGAATAGGCATTTCTCCCAAGAAGACAAAAATGGTCAACGGGTATATTAAAAGTCACTAAACATAATTGACCATCAGAGAAATGCAAATTCAAAACAGTATGAGATAATACTTCTCACCTGTTAAAATGACTATTTTCAAAAAGTCAAGAGATAACAAATGTTAGTGAGGACATGGATAGAAAAGAATTCTTGTACAGGGTTGGAGGGGAGATGTAGATTGGTGCAGCCACTACAGAAAAAATTTGGAGGTTTGTAAAAAAATTTAAAATAGAACTAGTATATGACCTAGAAATTCCTTTTCTGGGCATTATTCAAGTAAATAAAACCCTCAACTCATGAAGAAATCTTTACTCTCATGTGCATTGTAGCATTACTCATAGTAGCCAAGCCATGGAAAAAACCTAAGTGTCTGTTGACAGGTGAATGACATATACAATGAAATACTGTCCAGCCCTAAAAAGGAGATCTGGCAAAGTGCTATAACATGAATCAGACTGGAAGACATCATGCCAGCAAAATAAACCATACACTGAAAGAAATACATTGCAAGATCTCTCTTATGTGGAGCCTAAAAACAAACAAACAAACAAAAATAAAATATACTGAGATAGAGAACAAAACAATGTTTACCAGAAAGGTGGGGTGGAGGTAGGGGAGAGGCATGGGGTGATATAGGTCAGAAGTTATTATAGCATAATAAAGAATTAGATATATAGGATGATTAAATCTAGAGATTTAATGTACAACTATTATGGCTTGAACCTAGATGTCCTCCAAAAGCCTCATGCAGTCAAGGATGGGGAGTTTCAAGAGTGGCTGGATTAAGGTGTGTGAATGTGGAGTAAGGGTATGATACTGGGATTAAGGGAGTAGATAAAGGAAGCCCACACTGGGTGTGGCTAGACTTACAACCTGGATGGAATATAAAGGGAGAAAGAGAGGGAAGGCTTGCTGTGTGCTGCTTGCTTCTGCCTTCTGCCTGTCCTGCCCTGCCATGAGCTCTTTCGCCTCTGCTCTGCCACCCTGCCTTGGAGCCAGCTGACTATGGACTGAAACATCTACAAACTGAGACAGAATAAACCTTTACTCCTTTAACTTTGGGTGTTGGGTATTTTGTCTCAGCAACAAGAAAATTAACTAAGACAACAACATGGAGTACAGGAAATAAAATTGAACTTTTAATAGAGTTTATGTTAATTGTTTAAATTTTAGCTTCTCTCGCCACAAAAAGAATGGGTAACTATGTGAGATGGATACATCAATTTTCTTCATTGTAATTACCTTTTTTACTATGTATGTGCATCCTATAATATCATGTTGTATACCTTAAATATACATGATAAAAAAGTAAAACAGCACAAACATCTTTTCCAAATATATAGTCAATAAGATTTTAGAAATTTTTTGTCTTAATATTTAGCTTTTGTCTCCATTTCAAGATAAATTATATACATGTATGATGTAAGAGTCAATATTCATTATTTTGCACATACAAAATAAATTTTCACAGCACTGCATGTGAAAAAAACCTATCGCCTTTCCAAAGAATTGCTTTACACCTCTGTTGGAAATAAATTGACAATATATGTATGGGCCTATTTCTCTTTATTCTCTTCCATTATTTGTCAGTCTTGTCTTTTACAAATAGCATGGTATATTAATTGCTGTAGCTTCACAATAAGTATTAAAATCAGGTACTGTAAGTCCTCCCACTCTATTCTTTGTTCAAATTTCTTAGTCCTTTGGATTTTCATATATGTTTTTGGATAATTATGTCAATTTCTGAAACAAATTGCCGATATTTCAAAATTACAGTCATGACAGATCAGAAAGCAGCTCTACTCCTAGTTATATATCCAAGAAAAATTTACACCTGTATTTACCAGGACACATACACAAAACTGTTCACATCAGTATTGTTTATAGAAACCTCAGATTGAAAGAAAAATAAAAGCCAACAATATTGAGATACAGACACGTTTACAGAAATGGGAAGGAGGTCAGAGGTTGAAACTTGTGGAGTTAAGACCAACAGCAAAATACAGCCACTCCGGGACTGGGAACAGAGACACTTGGGACACAACAATTTGGTGAAGAAAAAAGTAGATCCCTGGGAATCAGAAGAAGTTGACAGGAAAACTAGAAAACTAGAGAGAAGCTGAAGAAATGTAGCACAACATGGAGAAAAGAATGAACCAGTCTGGGAAGCTCACCTCTGCTCCCAGGAGGGATCCTCTCCCTGCTAATGTGAGGTAAACCTGGAGAGGATCAGCAGGTCTGTGGAGGAACAAAGGAATGGGATGGCAGTGCTAACCCCAAGAACAGCCCACAGCTGCTGCAAACTGCAAAAACGGTGTGGAGTTTGGCTCTGCAAGTGGCTCCTGCATGGCAGGTTACAATTGGAGAAGAAATCCAGTGCCATGCCTACCATATATGAGAGTGATTAATCAGGAGCCATTTGGGAAGGGTTAATTGTTTCAGACTGAACTACAGAACTACAGAACTCCTACACTTTAGGGCTTCTGGGGCCACCCTAACACTCTCACTGGATGGGAGACGGCGACAAGACATTCATGGAGAAGGTATAAGGTAGATATAGAAAACCTGAGAAGTATAAGCTCAGGCTGGAAAGAACATGGGGGTTCTGCCCTCTGAGTTTAGAAGCCAGGCCTGTGGCATATGGCTTTTGGCGGTTAGGGGATGAGTTTGAAAGTATTAATTCTCAGTAGACTACTTGACACTCGCCCCCTCCTGGCTGCCTGCACAGAGCTCAGCAGTCTTTGTTTTCCCCATCCATCTGCCAACATGATCAGAGGTATGCTTCGGCTTGGGGGGTTACCTCGGCCTGGGGTGTATGGACTAAGGGCCTCTGGAGCAGGGGGGACGCCTCGCCAACCCACAGGCCATAAACCTTGATGGAGAAAGCCATGACTTGGGGCACACAGAGAGATATAGAAACTGGGAGCTGATGGAGTGAATACAGCCCTAGGGTGAGCACCATTGACTGACCATGCCCAGCAAGAAAGGTAGGGCAGATCTCAGTACTCACACACAAAAAATCAGTGTGGAAACAAAGCAGGTCTTAGTAATGATTAGCTACCATTGCCACATTCTGGTGGACTCCAGTACTGCAGACCTGGAAATGAACCACTCATTCAAAATTGAAGGAAAATTTTAACATTAATGTCTCTTTTACTTCATTGTTTTTTGTTTGTTTCATTGGTTGGTTTGGGGTTTTGTCTTTTTTCTTTTCTGTCCTTTTTTTCACTTTTCTTTATTTTGCTATTTTTTCTTCTCCTGTTTCTTGTTTGTTCTTTTCTGTTACATTTATCTAATTCTGTTACATTTATCTTTTACTCCTTAATAAGATCCTTAATCTCATTTTCTCTCCTTATTTTCATTTTCTTTATTTTTCAAATTTTACTTCTTTCATTTTCCCCATTCCCACCTGTTCCATCTTTACTACTATTACTATTTTTTTTTTTTTTTTTTTTTTTTGTGGGTACCGGGGGAACGACCTCAGGACCTCGCGCGCCAACAGGCGCCCGTGCCGCTGAGCGATATCACCGGCCCCTTTTTCGTATGTGGGATCCGGGAGTCGAACTCAGGCCCTCGCGCTTGCAAGGCAGGCGCTTACGCCGCTGAGCCATCTCACCGGCCCACTACTATTACTATTAAGTTTTATTACTTTTTAGATATTTAGGTGGCTCTATGCTATTATTTTTTTTTTTTTTTTTTTTTTTTTTTTTTTTTTTTTTGTGGGTACCGGGGGTCGACCTCAGGACCTCGCGCACCAGCAGGCGCCCGTGCCTCTGAGCGATATCACCGGCCCCTTTTTCGTATGTGGGATCCGGGAGTCGAACTCCGGCCCTCGCGCTTGCTGGGCAGGCGCTTAAGCCGCTGAGCCATCTCACCGGCCCTTATGCTATTATTTTTGAATTCTTTTTATTGTTAGTGGTTGTAGAGCTGCTACAATCTTTAGTAGATATTTGCTGTATGTTATTATGTGGTCTGCCTTTGTGTTATAAATACAGATCTATTTCTGTTGTTAAGTAGTTCTTATGTCAATATCCACTTTGACTCAATTGCTAGTTTTGTTGCTATTGCCAGGGTGACATAATTATTGCTGTTAATCATTTTTAGTGTATGCCAACACCTGATTTGTCTTTGTGTCATCAACAATATTGTGGTTAATTTCTAGAAAACAGTGTGTTGGGCTACTTAAACTGCATCCTCCTGTCCCTCAAGTAATAGAAGTGGCCAGATCTCGGGACTGAGGCAAAGGTGTTGTTAGACACACCCAGAGTGCAACACTGGAAAGCAGACACTAACTAAAGAGATCTCCAGACTAGCAACAAAGTTTTTCTACTGTAATCAAACTGCAAGCCTCAGTGTGCATGCACACATACGCACAAACAAAACAGAGGAAAACGGCAACAAAATGCCTCCAATAGTTTCCAACTCCCCCAAAGTTGATTCTTGGGGCATTAATGGGGAGGAAATCAAAAGCCAAACAGCTGAATTATATGGAATTTTGAAAGAGGAGACAAAAAAAAAAATCCACAACCCAGATCAAGCAGATAATGAATTTAATAAAAATGATCATTGAGTTTCAGAATATACTAATAAAAAGCTAACTAAGCTAGACAAAATCACACAAATATGAACGACCAGTATAACAAAGAAAAAGAGTCCATGAACAGGTAACAAAATGAAATCGAAGAGATTAAAAATTTTCTATTGAATGCGTGGGCAGCAGAGGTGACCAACAAGAATATAGAGTGATGTAAAAAACAATTCCAGGGCCGGTGAGATGGCTCAGCGGCATAAGCACCTGCCTTGCAAGCGCGAGGGCCCGAGTTCGACTCCCGGATCCCACATACGAAAAAGGGGCCAGTGATATTGCTCAGTGGCACGGGCGCCTGCTGGCGCGCGAGGTCCTGAGGTCGACCCCCCTGGTACCCACAAAAATAAATAAATAAATAAATAAATAAATAAATAAAACAATTCCAAGCACATTCAGGCATCTGATCTTTGACAGAGGGCCCAAAAACATACACTGGGGGAAAGACAGCCTCTAAAACAAATGATGCTGGAAAACTGGCTGTCCACATGCAGAAGATTGAACCCAGACCCGTATCTCTCACTCTGTACTAAACTGAAATTAAAATGGAAAGAAGACCTAAATATTAAAACAGAAACAATCTGTTGAAAGATAAAATAAGTGGAACTCTTTAAGACATTGTCATAAGCAAGGACTTTATAAACAGAATCCCAATTACATAAGAAATAACATCAAGAATCAACAAGTGGGATTATGTCAAATTAAAAAGCTTCCACACAACAAAAGAAGCAACAAAGACGGTGAAGAGACAACCTAAAGAGAAGAAATTTTTTCTAACTTCTCATTGGGTAGTTGACTAATATCTAGAATATATAAAGAGCTAAAATAGAAATCAGACCCCCAAAATTTAAAAATCCAATTAAAAATGTGCAACTGAAATGGATGGACTCTTCACAGAACAAGAAGGGGAAAAGGTCAATAAATAGATGCAAAAATACTCAGTGTCTCTGGCCATTAGAGAAATGCAAATTAAAACAACACTGAGATTCTATCTTTGTCCAGAAAGAATCACCATCATCAAGAAATTGAATAATGACAATGCTAGTGAGGCTGTGGGTTAAAGAGAACACTTCTACACTGTTGACTAGAATGTAAACTAGTAAAATTAGTATGGAACATCCTCAAGAAACTAAAACTAGAAATCCAATTTGACTCAGCTATTCCCTTTCTAGGTATCTTCTGGAAAAAGTTGAAGACATCATATTACAGTGATATATGCATACCTGTTGCATCTGGGAGGTGATCTTTGAGGGGCTAGGGATCCTCAGTGACCCTCTGTTCCCCCTCAAGTGTCCAGGTTTTGCATCTGGAGGTGAAGAACGGGAAAGTAGGGGAAGACTGGCTCAGAGCTGAAGGCCCCCACCAGAGAATGGGAAAGTCAGGTGTGGCACAGAATAAGTCAGAAATTAAAGTAATGCAAACCAGAAATTTTATTTATAAGATTGTGAATGCAAGGAATAGCTGCCAGGTAACAGGACACTCTACAAGGCAGGCAGAATTTGACTGAATTTCCCAAGCTGGTACTTGAAATTTGCTCATACTTGTAAGAATAAACTGGTTCCTAAAAATGACTGTTCTACTGATTGGGGTAATCTAAGCCAATCAGGGTTTTAACCTTCATTTCTGGGTTGAGGGAAAGGTCAGGAGGTTAAGGGGCACATAGTGAATACATGTAATAATTTCCCAAGAGATTTCTCGAGTACATAGTGCATGATAAGCTTGTGGCAAATACACAACCTTCAGCCACTCAAGTCATGTCCTTCATCATCCCTGCCTATATCCCCCCTCTAACTGCCCCTCCATACCCCTGTTTATAGCAGCACAATTCATAATAGCTATATGGAAGCAGATTATATGTCCACCAACAGATGAACAGATAAAGAAAATGTGATATTTACACACAATGATGTAATATTCTGTCATACAGAAGGATAAATTTGAGTCATTTTTAAGGAAATGGATGTACCTTAAGAACATAATGTTAAATGAAATAAATCAGACACACAAGCTTAAATATCAAATGGTTTCTCTTATATGAAAAACTTTATAAATAAAAAGAGTAAAATAAAAGATAATAGGAAACAGGATGATAAATTTTTTGTAAATGGGAATGGGAGGGAGGGATGGAAAGGGGATGTAAAAAGAATTAAGAGGTTTTGTGTACATGCACCAACTCCCTATGATGAATGTAGTCATTATATATTGCAAACATTTACTAATAAAAACAAAAGTTAAAAAAGAAATGAAAATGAATTAACTACAATTACATGTATTAATGCAAATGATTTTTCAAATGGTGTACTGAGAAAGAAGCAAGTTACAATTAATGTACCCAGTATAAATCTATTTTAGTAAATTTAAAAATAGTCAAAATATAGTATAATTTTAGAGACACATATAAATCATGTGTAGTGGTAAAAGATAAAAATGTCAGGACTTCAATTATTCCTAGGAGGAATGGAAGAGGATATAAATCAGTGGCTTCCTTGTATGGTAGTGACAATTTCTTAACCATGATGGTAACTACAGAATATTTATTTTATACACACCTGTCTATATGTGTTTATTGTATATTCTTTATGTATGATACCATGCAGAATAAAAATGGAAGGAAGTTATTGTGAGTTTATTAGCACGTGTTCAAGTTCTTGAGTTGTCACTGCATTGAAAGGTGGACAGACTGGGTCACCCGTGGGATTTTTCTCCTGATGCGGCCACTTTGTCCACAGAGAAATGCTTAATTTGGTGGACAGTGTTTGGTTGACAGAGATAAAAAAACAAAAAGCTGAGATGCTTCACTATTTCACATAATGTTTTGTTTACCTCTTTTATTTTCAGTTGACTACCTTCATCTTCAACTATGCCTACTGTTTTCAATTCTACAGAAATTCTGGTAGAACTTCTATGGAGCATAAACCTCAAGTCTTCGTTATTCTGGGGAAGAATAACTTCCTGAGTGTGTGTGTCATGGGGGGGGAGTTATGGATCTAGCTGATTGTCATGGTTTATATCTGAAATGTCTCCCAAAAGACTCAAATGTTCTGAGGCGGGACCTGGTCAAAAGAGGTGGTCACTGGGGTGGGGACCTGGAAGTGTATTCTTACCCTCCAGATCTTCCCTTCTTTCTCTGCTTCCCAGCTACCATGAGGTGAGCAGCTTTCCTGTACCATGCCTTTCTACCAATCATGGACCAAATCATCGATAACTGTAAAGCATATTAATCCTCTCTTCTTTAAGTTGGAAGTGTTCTTTCTCCTAGAGACAGGAAACCTGACTAACACAGAAAATCTGTACTGAGGGAAGTAGAGACATTTCTGTGAATGTATCAGACCATGTGGTTCAGAAGCCCTTAGAACTGGTTTTCAGGAGCAGTTTGAAAAGGTTTAGAGATGCAGGATAGAAAAACCCTAAAATGCTGTAAACAGAGTCTGATGGATGATTCTGGTTGGAGCTCAGAAGACCAGAATGCTGATAGGAATGCAAGCAATAAAGGCCAGGCTCAGGAGGTTTCACTGGGAACAAGGGCTTCACTGGCAATTGGACTAGAGGCTATGTGTGTTAAGCACATAGACATACTTGTGCAAAAGTATGTCTGCATTTTGCCCATGTCCTGAGATTTTTGTGAAAGACTGAAATTAAGGCTGATGGACTAATCAATCTGGCAGAGGGTATTTCAGGGCAGCCCAGCATTCAGGTTGTGGCATGGATACTGATTTCTGGTTTTATCCACTTTTATAATGAGAAACAGAACCAAAACATAAAGCAGAAATATGTAAAAATTTGGCAGTTTCACCAGAAAAAAGAGAATAATATGCGAAGTTGGTGCCAATGACAGAATGGTTGCTGAAAATATTAGCATTAAAAAGAAGCCAAGTACTTTGTATTAGGATAATAAGAAAGATACCTTGAAGGCTTTTCAGGAAATGGCCTGGCCTCACTCATTGCATTCTCAAGAGAGTAAAAGAGCAAAATTCTCTGAAAGACATCATTATGAGAAGATAGCCCTGGGGTACCCTGCTCCTTCAGGGGCATACAGAAGTGTTTCACCCCACTCATCCATCTAGGTGTTCAAGGGTAACTGCAGCCATGGCCCAAGGGAGCCTGTCTACTGCTTAAACTAGTAGCAGACCTTGGCATTGTTCATGTGGTGCTGGTTTTTCAGGTATGCATAATACACGAATTATGGGAGCACAGAGGCTTCCACCCAGATTTCAGAAGAAGGCCTGGTAGGCCAGACAGAAACATGTGGCAGGGTCACAGTCCCTGCCAGGAGCCTCTTAGAGGGTGATGCTTGAAGCTGTGAGAGTAAAGGACAAAGGTACAGTGGACACCCCAGAAAGTTGGAGATGCCAGGAATACAGAACAGCTACTGAGGAAAACTGAAGGCAGAGAGTGGAGCCTGCTCAAGTGAGAGCTGCATTTGGTAAGGCCACAGGGACGACACTGTCCAAGCCCTTTGGAGTGCACATCTCACCACAATCTGCCCCGGGTGCTGGACATGGAACTGCAAGATGTAATGTTTGCCCTGCTAGGTTTTAATCTTGCTTTGGTTCAGTTATTTTCTATTCCCTTATTCCTCCCTGTGGAATGGGAATGTTTACCCTTTGCCATTGTAAGTTGAAATTATTTAACTTTCATTTTTATTTTTTACCGTGGCGCATAGCTATGAGTTTGCCCTGAGTCTCAGAGAAAACTTTGAACTTAGACATTTTAGCAGTGCTAGATCTGTTAAGTCTTTGGCAGCTCTTAGAGGACTAAGTGCATTTTGTATTGAGATGGACATGAACGTTTTGGAGGTCTGAGGTGGAATGCTTTGCATTAGGACAATAAGAAAGATACCTTGAAGCCTTCTCAGGAAAATGTCCTGGCCCCATTCTTCACATGTTCCTCCAAAATCTCATGTGGTTGGAGGTGAGGACTGGTCAGAACAGGTAGGTCACTGGAATAATGACCTGGAAGATTGTATTCTTATCTGTGGCCTTTCCTTTCTTTCTCTGCATCCTGGCTGCTATGGGGTGAGAAGCTTTCTTCCACCAAAAGTTTTCATTATGCCATTTCTGCCTTAAAATTAACCCACCATGGACTGAATTCTCTAAAAGCTCTCCTTTAAGCTGCATGTGTTAGGCATTTTGTCTCAGAGGTGGAAAAGTTAATACACTGTTCATTATTTGATTCATCATGTCTCTTTTTAGCCCACTTGCACTCCTCCTTTTGGGGTTAGCTTGTGCCTTCAATTCCGAGACTTTCTGGGGTTCTGTGAGCATCAGTTGACTTCCTTCTGTATTTCCACAATTGCTTTCACTTATCATTTCACTTTTATTTTTCTTGGTGTGGAGTTATGTTCCAGTTGGCTAGTTGTTTTCCATGTTCTTTTAATTTCCTATAGGCACCTCTTCTTCGTCGTCCTTGTTTTATCTGAGCATTTAAACACATAAAACATCCACCTCAGCCTCTAAATACTATTACCCCGCAAAAAGAACCAGATTTCTTGAGTAAATTACTGATGTTGGAGTAGTTCACAGATGACTCAAAATTATTCTGTAGCATCCTGTGATGCCAAAAATCAAGAAAGCGCTAAAATAATGAAAATGTAGGGTATGTGAAAAGGACATATAAAGGAGCTCTCATTGGGCAAAGTTGAAACAACATGAGCCACAAAATAAACATCACACTATTGGATAATAACCCAAAGTGCTAAATAAATGTACATGAGTCCAAATGATACAAATTAGTGGTTAAATAGAGGAGAAGGGATAAATCTTTCTTGCAAAAAGTTCAAAATAATATAAATAGATACTCCTCCATCCAGTAAGTGAAGCTTAATTCACCTCCACTTATGTGTGGACTGGACTTACAGAGTCCTTTCCAAATAATAGAATATGAGTTTATGAAGATAACTTCTCTGTACCTGACTACCTTAACCAAGTGATCAAGGCTATTAGCATCAATGGTGACGGAGCTTGTTAATAACATACAACCTTCATTTGATGCAATGAGAAGGACCCACAATTTCAATTTAATCATGAGAAAATCTCAAACAAACTCAAATTGCAGCTTGTTTCACAAACAACCTGATCTGCTCACTCAATATTTGCATGCCCCCAAAATTCATGTTACTGGAAAACTTAATCTCTTTAGTGGGGTATTGAGAGGCGAGACCTTTGGGAGGTGGTTAGGGGCTTGGGGAAGAGCCCACATGAAGGAGATTAGTCCCTTTACGAAACACGCCTGCTGGAGCTTGTTGGTTCCTCCCTCTGTGTGAGAACGTAGCAAGAGGCGCTAGGTAGAAAGCAGAGGGCAGCCTTCACCAGACACTGCTGCTGCTGGTTTCTTGCTTGGACATTCCAGCCTCAAGAACTGTGAGAAATACATTTCTGTTGTTTATAAATTACCCAATCTAATGCATTTGGTTATAGCAGCTCAAATGGACTATAAAACATTACCTGCCCAGGACTCTTGAAGATTATCAGGGTCATGAAACACAGTAAAAAGCCATGAAATCTTCACAGGTTGGAGAAGAGTAAGGAAACATGAATATTAAATGCAATGTGCTATTCTGAGTTAAGAGAACCCGAGAGGAAACTTGATGAAATATAAGTAACATCTATATTTATTTACTTAATAGTAAACATTAATTGCTTAGCTTTCTCCAATATATCAAGGCCATGTAAGATCTTTAAGGAAAACTGGGAACTCTTATCCCTTTTTTACTTCACTTTAGTAAAATTTAAAGACTCTTGGAAAAACCTCTCTAATGAAGTTCCTTGCAAGAACTCTGCTTTGCCAGGTTTGACTGTATGTTCATAATCCTGCACGCTGTTTTGTCTCTAAGACTCAGTTGGATGCTGACTGTCCCAGGAAGCCTCTGTCCTCTAACTTCACAGACACTGGGTTTCCATAGCACCGTGTACTTCATTTCTTTTTATAGAATTTACCATGGTGCCCCAGTGGACTAGGCAATCACAAGGACAAGGGTTAGGATGTGACCATAATTTAGTGTTCAGCAACTGGCAGATACTCCCTCCAGATGGCTTAAATACATTTAATAAATACATTTATGTTTGAACTAAGTTAGTTATGGAGTACAGCAAAAGGTTCAAAATAATATGTTGTGTAAGAAATGTTGTGTAGGGCCAGTGAGATGGCTCAGCGGCGTAAGCGCCTGCCCGGCAAGCGCGAGGGCCCGAGTTCGACTCCCGGATCCCACATACGAAAAAGGGGCCGGTGATATCGCTCAGCGGCATGAGCGCCTCCTGGCGCGCGAGGTCCTGAGGTCGACACCCCCCAGTACCCACAAAAAAAAAAAAAAAAAGAAATGTTGTGTAAGAGATAAAGAAAGAGAAACCACAAATGAACATTTCTTTAAAACCCAGACTCCCACCACAAGATTCCTTTCTGATAACTATTTGCTGCAAAAGTATTTGGCATTTCTCTGGTGGTAAAATATAGCCCAAGACCATTGCTTCACATCATAGGGAACTTAGTAACCATTACTAGATGGTGATGAAAAGTAAAGGTTTAATTGGCCTGTTCTAGTGACATTTTTCTAAATAGTAAACTGTACACTCTGAGAAAATTCCCACTACTGATGATGAGGGTAATTATGGCTTGTAAAAGTGAATGCTACTCAGATGATGGGTCAAAGAGTCAGGAAATATTTCACATAGGAGGCCTCTTGGTGTAGTGTTTTTCTTTCATCTTTCTGATTTCATTTCTTTTAAATGATCAGAAAATTACCATGACTTAATTCCCATAGGCTGAAAATTAGCCTGCTAAGCTTGAGCCTGAATCAGATTCTGACGACTAAGAATTAATCTATTTCAGTGGAAACATGTCTAACAGTATTGTTCTTTTCTGCCACAGCAGTGCAGGTGCTGCTGTCACCTGTGATCGATATGCGGTAACCAAATGTGAAAATCATTCAGTCTGAATCCCTTTGTTCCTGAGCCAATATTGATCAAATTTTGCTTTTCCAGAGTACATCTGTTCACATGCACAGTTTTCATAAGATTAACAAAACCTTCATTTCGAAAGGTTAAAAAGAAGTGTTTTCAGAGATATTTAAACCTCTCTGGCTTAACTGGAGCTGATTTCTAAACCCTGATTTTGTGATTCTGGGTTACTCCAATTATTTTAAGAGGTGGTAGAAGTTTGTCATGACACTTAAATTCGATGTTAAAAATCTTTTAAAATAGTCTACATTGTAATGCACCATAGGAAGAGATTGTGAACGATAAAGCAATATGATAAGGAATTGAAAATTTAAAGAAGCTGCATATATAGAATTTATTAAAACATATTCAGGATTTATTTATTGAGTATTTACTACTGCCAGGCATTGGGGTGTGTGCTTAATAAAAACTAGTGAATAAAATAGCGACTGTACTTACCTTCAAGGAGCTTTCAGTCTGGTAGAAAGAAGTTTTGAAAAGCCTGTGTAAGCAGTTGCAGTGTTGCTTTCGCTACTGGATGTGTCCACTGAAGGGTGCTTTTGCTGTTTCAGTACGACTCAGTTTTGGATGAATACCTTACAGTTGGTCAAAGTGGTAACTTTTAGGTGATGCTATGTGAGAGATTTGCGCTTTAACCTATCCCTTCAGTCCAGATTTGACACTAATTAACTAATATTAGTACCCCTCTTTAAAATGCAGCTATTAATAGAATGTCCCTTATATGTTGAACTATCTTTACATCCCAGGAATAAATCCTATGTGGTCGTGGAGTATGATTTTTTTTTCAGTAGTGGGTCTTGAACCGAGGGCATTGGTACTGAGATATATCCCCAGCCCATTTTGTATTTATTTTCAAATTTTATTTTATTAGCACCTGTTTGCTGTACATGAAGTTTTCATTCATTTTAGGGAGAGGTGCATGTACATAACATATCTTGATGCCTTTTTATTCCCTTTTCCCACTTTTGTTATTATTGTTGACATTATTGTGTTTAGTTCATATTTATGACATATAAAGTTTACATTTATTGTGGTCATTTGGTACACGTACAAGATACACCTTATATCAGTTTTCGTCCCCTCTCCTTTTCCCTCACCCTCAATATCATGAGCCCCTTCCAATTTGCAAGACTGTTATTCCTCTGTTTCTTTCTATTAAATCTTAATTTTATTCTTTATCTATATTTTGCCTTTCTCAAGTGAGAGACATCACATGGTATTTATGCTTGTGTGTCTGATTTATTTCACTTATCATTATATTTTTCAGGTGTACCCATTTTTCCTGCAAATGTCTCAGATTTATTATTTTTTCTTGCCAAGTAGTATTCCATCATGTATAGATACCACATTTTATTTATCCATGAGTCTGGACATACAGGTTGCTTCCAGAATTTGATTATTGAGGATTGAGCTGCTGTAAATATTGGTATACTTGTATCACTGTAATATGATGTCTTTAGATCATTTGAGAAGATACCTAGAGGGAAATAGCTGGGTCAAATGGAATTTCTAATTTTAGTTCTTTGAGAAGTCACCATACTGATTTCCATAATGGTTGTACTAATTTACATTCCCACCAACAATATAAAAGTGTTCCTTTTTCACATGGCTATGCCATCATTTGTTATTATTTGATTTCTTGATGGTTGCCATTCTTTCTGGTGTAAGATGAAATCATTATGTAGTTTTAATTTGCATTTCTTGGACTGGGGATATAGTTCAGTGGCACATCGCCTGCCTGGCAAACATGAGGTTCTGAGTTCAATTCCTGGTACCACCACCACCACCAATAATAATAATAATAATAATAATAATAATAATAATAATTTGCATTCCTTGAATAGCCAGAGATATTAAACTTTTTTTCGTATGTTTATTGGCCATTTGTACTTTTTCTGAGAAGTGTCTATTCATTTTAGTTGCCCATTTTTTGACTCAAACTTTTGTTTTGGGTGGTCCAATTTTTTTCAGCATTTTATATATTCTAGATGTTAGTCTTCTGTTTGAGGAATAGCTAGCAAAATATTTTCCCCATTCTGTAGGTTCCCTCTTCACTCTGCTGATTATTTCTTTTGCTGTGCAGATATTTGCTATGCAGATATTCTTTTTAGTTTGATGTAATCCCATTTGTTGATTCTTGTTGATATTTCTTGTGTAACTGGAGTTCTGTTCAGAAAGTCCTTGTCCATATCTAAGACTTCAAGTGTTTTATCTATTTTATCTTCATGTACATTCATTGTTTCTGTTTTAATATTTAGTTACTCAGTCCATTTTGATTTTAGTTTAGCACATGGTGAGAGATTCATATCTCTCCATATGTATCTCTGTCTTATGCATATACATAATCAGTTTTCCAAGCACAATTTTTTAAATAGGCTATCTTTCCTCCAACATAAGTTTTTGGGTTTTTTTGTTGAAGGTCATATATCTTAATGTGTCTGGGGATATTTCTTTATCTTCTGTTCCATTGATCCACACGTCTGTTTTTGTGCCAATACTATGATATTTTTTATCACTGTTGCTTTGCAGTGCAATTTGAAGTCAGGTATTGTGATGACTCTGGCTTTGTCCTTGTTGCCCAGGCTTGCTTTTGGTATTCTGGGTCTTTTCTGGTTCCATATGTATTTTAGGATTGTTTTCAATGATTCTGTGAAGAATGCTATATTTCAATTGGGATTATGTTAAATCTGTATATCAGTTTTGGGAATATGGACATTTTAAGACTATTGGTTTTGCCTGTGGAAAAAAGAGTACATCTTTCCATTTTCTGAATCTCCTTTTTCTTAGCTGTGAGCCTCTGTAAAGATGAAAAAGAAAGATAAGCACTTCTAACATACAATGCCACAAGATAAACATTCCCATTCCAAAAGTTACAAATAGAGGGTTAGAAGGAACAGGACCAAAGCAAGACACAAATCCATCATCTGGGGCAATCTATGGCAAGGTATGAACTCTAAAGGGCTTGGGTGGCTCTGCACCTATTGCACTGCCAGTGGTTTTAGCCCTCGTGGCTTATCTCTTGGACCAGCTTTGCTCACTCCTTGAGGCTTTCCTCAGATGATCTGGCTTCTTCAACCTTCTGGGGTCTGCAGTGCACCTTCAGCTTCACACACTGCCCTCTTAAGGGTACAATACCTTGCCCCCAGGCTTTCATCTTAAATCTGGGTGGAAACCTTCCTGACCCCACAACGCTTGCATCCTGCATGTGGGTAAAGTCAGCACCAAGTGGATGATACCAAGGTCTGCCCCAGCTGGAGCAGTAGCCAAGCTTTCTTCTCTCCTGGCAGTAGGAGTCAAGTTCCTGGATTGCGAAGTGCTAAGAACATAATCCTGAGTCATAAATTCTTTGGGCCACTGCTATTATGGAACATGGTTCCCTGAGGCTCTCTTCTCAAAACAAAGTGTTTCACTTTTGGAATTTTGAGGCTGCAAAGAGTGGAGTCTTGCTGGTTTTTGTGACACCCTCAGGCCATCTTTTCTATTTTCCTGTTCCCTTTTAGCAACCAAATTCTCTTCTGCTCCAACTTTGCAGGCTGTAGATTTATTGGAGCTTTCTTTCTGGCCAAACTAAAAAATTGTTAAATCATTATGCTTGGCCATTTGCTCTTGCTCCTCAAAGTAAAAATGGCTAAAAACCCCAACAATAGCCATGTCACCACCTCAATATCAGACTGCCTTGAAATCTCTTCCACCAGATTCATTAGCCCATTTTCTTAATCTCAGTCTCCTGCAATGTCTCCGGACATGGGCAAAAAGTAGACAGACTTTCTTCCAGAACCTAACACACATATTCTGGAGTCCAACTGCCAGTACATTTCTTGTTCCCAACTGATGCCTCTTCAGCCTGGTATTTTCCAGCTGCATTATAACTAAAACTCTAGTCCTTCGGGCTGTGAACAGACTCTCCCATCAGGCTCAGCTCACTGCATTCTAGGGCTGCTTCTCCATCCAGCATCTCCAAGACTTTCGGAACTTCACAAACCAGTTCCAATGGCTTCTGAACCACGTGGGGAGGCAGCGTCACAGCAATGACCCCACTCCCAGTATCAAAGTCTGTCTTAGTTACTTCCTCATTTTTGGGATGAAATACTTGACTCCACAAGTTAAAGGAGGAAAAGTTTATTTTAACTCACAGTTTGTGGGGGTTTCAGTCCATAGTTAGCTGGCTCCCATGCAGGGTGGCCTGGCAGAGGGGTGTGGCAGAGGAGAAACATACCGCGACAGGGGAGACAGGAGCCAGCAGCAGCGAAGAGCCTCCTTTCCCTTTTATTCCATCCAGGCTTCAACCTTATTTGATGGTGCCACCCACACTCTGGGTGGGCCTTCCCAGTATCCACACCCAGAACTATGCTTAGCCAAACACTGGACTAATTTAGTGATCACACTAATCCATATTCACATGTGCTAGATCCAGCCACCTCTGTGAAGCCCCACCCACGAGCACAGGAGGCATTGAGGAGACATTAGATACAAGCTGCAATATGGTGGAATGTGCTGAATTTATCAATTAGGTCCTTTTGTTCTATAATATTGTTCAGTTCTTTCATTCTACTCTTTTCTTGTTGGTTTTCTCATTATAGAGAGTTGCTTGAAGTATGTTCCTGTGTTGTGTTGCTGTTTATTCTCCCTTCAGGTCTGTCACTGTTTGCTATATATATTTAGGTGTTTGAAACTCCATGTACAAATGTTTACAATTGTTATATCTTTCTACTGGATCCACACTTTTATTACTATGCAATGCTTTCTCTGTTTCGTTTCTTGTGACAGTATTTGACTTAAAGTACAAGTCTAGTCACTGCATTTGTTTGGAATATTTTCTCTATTCCTTTATTTGCAGCCTAGGTGTGTTCTTCATTTATGAGGAGACTTTTATAGACAGTGCATTAATAGGTCTTGTTCCTTGGTCCATTCAGCAACTTTATATCATTGAATTGGGGATATTTGTTCATTTGCAAAGAAGGTAATTATTGGTAGGCAAGGACGTACTATTGCCATCTCATTCATTTTTCCTGGCTCTTTTTTTCATCTTTTGTCCTTCTGTTCTCTTGTCTTTCATTGTAGTTTAATGATTTTTTGTAGTAGTTTGCCTTAATTTTTTCACCTGATCATTTGTTTTATCTGTACCTTTTGTGGTTATAATTCTATAGTTATAACAGTTTATTTTAAACTGATAACAGCTTAATGTCAATTTTATACAGAAACTATGTATTTTACTCCTCTATGTATCAATATTAGATTTTACTTCTTTGTATATTGTGTTTGTATTTTAAAATTTCTGAGGTTACATTTATTCTTGTGACTTTTTTATGTTAATTTATATATTAGCATTAATCATGATTTATGTGGCTCCATTACACTATTATCAGATTCTATGTTTTCTTTACATTTGAGATTTGGAGTGAGATTTATATTTTCGTGTGCTTTTGTGGTGCTGTGTAGCATCTTTATTTTAATTTAAGGAACTCCATTTAACACTTATAAAACAAGTCTAGTCATAATGAACTCCCTTGGTTTTTGTCTAAGAATACATTTATTTCTTCATCTTTCTGACAGACATTTTTGGTGGGTAAATTATTTTTGTCTGGAATTTTTTTTTTCTTTTATGCTCTATCATTCCTCTTTCTCCTGCCCTGCAATGATTTTGGTAAAAAATCCATTGATAGTATTAGGGATACTTGCTTGTATGTAACAGGTCATTTTTTTCTACTTTCAAAATTACCTCGGCCAGTGAGATGGCTCAGTGGCTTAAGCGCCTGCCCGGCAAGCGCGAGGGCCCGAGTTCGACTCCCGGATCCCACATACGAAAAAGGGGCCGGTGATATCGCTCAGTGACACGGGCGCCTGCTGGCGTGCGAGGTCCTGAGGTCGTCCCCCCGGTACCCACAAAAAAAAAAAAAAAATTACCTCTTAGACATTTGACAATTTAATTATAATGTGTCTCACTACAGGCAATATTGGGTTATCCTACCTGGGGATCTTTATGGTTTATAAATCTCAATGTCTATTTCCCTTCTTAGATTTTGGAATATTTCAACCATTGTTTCTTTTTAAATTTCATATAATATAAGGAGATATTGATAAAAATTTTTCATTTTATTTTTTCTTTCTTTAAATACACTTTTTTCTCTTTTATTTCTCTGTTCTCCTTTTGGGGCTTCTATAATGCATATATTAGTCAGCATGATGATGTCTTATAAATCCTCTAGGCTTCACACTTTTTCATTCTTTTTTCTTTTTGCTCCTCTAACTGGATAATTTCAAATGGTCTACTTTTGAGTTTGCCAATTCTTTCTTCTGCTTGTTTGAGTTTTATTGAAGTGCTTCACTGAGTTTTTCAATTCAGTTATTGTGTTCTTCAGCTTCAAGATTTCTGTGTTTTTAAAACCATGATTTCTATTTCTTAACTAAACTTTTCATTTCGTTCATCTATTATTTTCCTGATGTCATGTAGCTGTCAATCTGTATTCTATTGTAGCTCACTTATTTTCTTTTAAGAGGATTATTTTGAAATCTCTATCAAGAAGTACCTGGATCTCTACCTTTAATTAGTTTCATTTCATTTGGCAGTAATTTTTTTATTCTATATTATCCTAGAGCCTTACATTGATGCCTGTACATTCAAATGAATAGTCACTTCATAAACCATTTACAGACTGGTTTCAGCAGGTTACGTCTTTCTCCTATAGGGTCCTCAGGTGGGTGGGACTGAGTGTGGAGTGCAGTAAATGGGGATGAAGTTGGATCACCGGCTTGCTTCCTTTCATACATCAAGTCTTCAGTTAGCAGGTTTGTTTACTTGGGCATGGCTCCTGGAAAGCCCGCTACAGATAGATCCATTCTTAAGGAAGGCAGACTTGTGGGGCCAGAGCCAATTCCACAGTGGCATGGGCCTGTTTCTGGATCTGTAGCTGGTCCATTATGCAGGTCTACCTTCTCACTGCAGCTTTCTCAACCTTGGGTTCACTGGGGAGTTGCAAGCTCCTAATATTATAGATAGCTAAGTTAGGTAGAAATATTATTGGGAGTCAGACAGTGCTGGGCCTTCAAGAGGTCAATGCAGAAGACAACTGTGGCTGGAGGAGCATTCACTGAAGGCTAGGCTTCAAGAAGAAGAAGAAGAACTACTCACCCATATACTTCCCCTTGGGATGAACAGCAGTGATTGATATTCTAAGTAGGCATCGATCACCTTGGGGTGGAGGATGAAAACTCCTTGACACTCCCCTTCCAGGAAAGTCTTTGTCTATCCCATGTGCACTTGCTAGGTGACTTGCTTCCCAATTTGATCACCATTTAATCAATATTACCAAGCAACTATACTCACTGTAACCTTATTGGTTCACCATAGTCTTGCCCCACCTTATACCCATCTTGTGATTTCCCACTGGATCAATATTACCTAAGCAACTATACTTGCAAGCTTATTGATTGATTATAGTTCTGTCCCACCTTAAACCTGCTTCACCTTGTGGCTTTGCTCAATAAACACCCTTGAGAATTGCGGTTGGTGGGAAACCCACTTTCTGGGACCCCTTCTGTCCCTCTTAGACAGAACTTTCTTTTTCTCAATAAATTTTTCCTACTCTTAATGTCCATTGTTCCTAGAATTCATTCCTCAATTTTAGAGAGCATGAATTTGGCATTTCAGACATCTAGCAGATTGGGAGTTATATATCCCCTATATCACTTCCTGTGTCCTAAAGTGCCCCATAGACACTTTGGTCCATTGTTGTTTACCAAATCATTGTTTATTTGGGGGATAAGAGCTGGGTTCCTTATTATGCCATCTGGCTTTCATTATTGCTCTGGAAATTTCCTTGTGTGTTCAGATTGTAATTATAGAAAAATAAATTCTAGATGTTATAGCTACAATGAATTTTGGTTTATGTTATGTTACATCTCAAATGTTCAGAATTATTTCTAATTGAAACTGCCCAGAATACGTTTCTTGTAATACCTTAGGAATTAACTCTTTGTTGTGGGGTTTATATCCTGTAAGTTCAGTAAAAATGACATGGTAATCTTTTAGGTTGCTATTGTTTCTCTTCTTTTTGTGGAATCTAGGTTACTCAGGAATGAGGCTGTGTGTATGCATATGCACACCCACATTCAGGAAGGAAATAAGCTGTTGAAAAAGACAAGCAAAGTTGTCAATAAGACACTTGAGTACCTCTTCCTACTCCTAGAGTAACACAACTACTGTGATTAGGCACGGACTTTAAACTCTGACTCAGAAGTTAGTTCTTCACCTCCCCTTTCTTCTTTCCCCAAGAGTGACTGAGAAAAGCTTGCATTCCCTCTTGAACAATGTTGAAGAGCCCAGTGACATCTTGGAATAAGCACCTGACAAATAGTTGTTGAATAAGCACATTACTAAATGTTTATAAAACAAGGTCACTAGTTTTTCTGGTGGAAGATTTAGAATATTCAGAGTTATCCATTCAAACAAATTACATCCATTCATGGTCAGATTCTAAGGCTAATAATTATGAATTCCAATCTTAGTGTTACAAGATCAGAATGATCATCATGTTGCTCATTCATCCACTTATGTATGTATTAGGCACTATTCTATAAAATTCCTTCCATTCACCTACAAATGTCTCAAGGCTATCCTTCTTTATGGCAGAGTAGTACTCCACTGTGTAAAGAAAACCACATCTTCTTTATCCATTCATCTGTTGATGGGCATTGGGGTCTTAGATAAATGGATGCATTTTGAGACCATACTCTTAAGCTAAATAAATCGGACACACACGTGTAAATACCACATTGTTTCTCTGGTGTGAGAAACTGAAAGTGTAAATAAGGACCAAAATATATATTAGGTATTGTGAAAGAGGAAGAAAATATTCAAATGGGAAGAGGAACAAAGGAGGGGGGAGTGGGAAAGGAAAAAAGGGAAAAGTAAAAAAAAGCAAGAAAAGAAGAAAAAATAGAAACAAAGCTTCTGTGAATGGGGAGGGACGAAGGTTTGAAGGGAGGGTAGGAGAATGGGAAAAAAAGAATCAAGTTATGTCATGTACAAGTACAAATTCTCTATGATGAATGTGATCATTATATGTATATAAAATGTACATATAAATATATGTCTACCAATAAAATCTGATTGAGGAAAAAAATTCCTTCCTTTTTGGTACTTCCACTTTGTGTGTGTGTGTGTGTGTGTGTGTGTGTGTGACAGAGAGAGAGAGAGAGAGACAGAGACAGAAAGAGAAAGAGAGGTGTCAGGCAATGATAATTGCAATGAGAAATAGCATAGATTTACATAGTACCTACAGTTTTCTAATTTTCACATATTAACTTACTGATCCTCATAACAACATTGTAAAATAGTTTTATTATCCCTTATTTTTAAAATGAGGATTATGAAACAGAGAAATTAAATGAATTGCCCAATAATATGTGATTTATAAAGTGGTGGAGGAAGCAAGTTGAAATTCAATCCAAACACCGTGGAACCAGAGGCTACCGTTATTCATTAATCCTTGTGGGCTCTCAGCAAAAAACAGGATAGAATACCTGAGATTGGTAAATGGAGATGTATCACATTAAATAATGTTAGAGGAGGTTTCTCTGTTGGGGAGCACATGCATGGATATCCATATAAAGTGTTTTTCTGCTTCCTTCTCCTACAGAATGCAGCTTAAGGTCATTAACCAATTATCAAGTTTCAGTTATCTGTTATTGCTTTCATATCTTCCTTCAAGAGCCAGTCCTAGCAAAGGTGGGGCCTTTGGGCATGGATACTCCTTGTTTTCATTTTTCTCCCCTTACTTACTTTTGGCCTTTGCTCCCTCTCTCTGTCACAGAGGTGACCATGTTGGCTCACAATACCCTCAACAGGGTTGTTAGGAAATGAATGGATTTAAACTATGATCCCAATGGACTCTCAGTTCCAAGAGAGGGTACAGAATGTTTTCCTGATCGGAGCCAATGATAGATGAGGTGGGAGGGAGACAAAGTTCCATTTCCATGACTTCGCATTTCTGCCAAAGAGCAGCTTGGGCTGCACTCCCACACATAGGGAGTGGAGTAACACCCACATTGTAGGACGGCGGCTGCTGAGCTACAGTTAAACAGATCAGCAGCTCTATCAGTCAACTGTTTTCTCAAGGAAAAAATCATTTAAAACTAGGATTATCAGGTTTTAAACTAATTTGCATTTAAAGGTGAAGGGAATGCCTTTATAGGAGATAGAGACGTGTGATTTCTTTACTGAAGTGGGTAATTTTAAGATTAGTTAGGACAATAACTAATATTTGTTTATTTATTTGTTAATTTATTTGTTTATTTTATTTCTACGTGCTTTTCCTATTATGAGGTTCTTATAGTAGGAGGTTAGTACTAGGAATGGGATGACTGGGAGTAGAATTCGTGCAGTGCAATTTTGACAGACATTTAACCAAGCTATTGGTCTAACTCTTGTGATTGAAGAATATAAATAATTCTGTTTTCTGCCTTTTTTCTTTGTTTTATTTTCCTCTCCCTAAATTCTGGCTAGCTTGCCTAGTACTTCCTTAATTTACTAATTCAATTCTATTTCTACTGGCTGGCATTGATGAATTTCTACTTCTCCTATAACATAGATTTCCCTTCTGATATTTTCTTCCCACACAATTGTTGGGTGTCTGTGATTATCTCAACTATGTACTTATTCTTATCCTCAAAGGTAATAAAATCAATAATCTAAACAAATGTCATGTTTTTAATACAGCGGAACACCATTATACCCATCAATTAAAACTATTCCCTTGCAATTTTTAAATAACTAAAGTGTAATGAATCATTTAATCCTGCCAGTAGGTGAATAGTAGGGTAGAAAAAGCCCTGGACAAGGAATTGGGCTTGGGTTTCACTCTCACCTCTGGCAGTTATTAACTGTTGATTTGAAATTTTGGACACCTTTCATCAATTCTTTGAGCCTTGGTGTCTTCTTCCATAAAGGAGAACAATTACATGGGTTTTTGTGTGTTGGAACTGGATGAGAAATATATACGCAAGTACCTAAGTGTATAAAATTGCAGCTAATATATTCGAGCTGGTGGGTGAAAGAATTTTAGTAGCACACGCCCTTGTGTACAGTCTTAGTAGCAGACCTGATTACTGGAAATTCTACTCAAGTGTTCTATGACCTTGAGAAATTTACTTATCTTCTTTACACCTCAGTATCTTCATGTATTGAATGGTAATAAGATTTCCTGTTTGGGGGCTGTCCTATGGGTTAAATAATGTACTCAATATATAGTGCTTAGCACAATGTCTAGTAAGTTACTAATTGTTCAACAAATGTTTGTTGTATTAATGTGCTAAGCTATTCCACAGCTTTAATAGTTGCCCAGTGATGAAATTTCATCTGACAAAAGAAGCTTCTTTTTGTAAAAATATATTCTTCTGAAACAAAAACAGGATACACTCTACGTTATATGACTAGGAAAGATGGGCTCAGTTGGGTAGCCTAATCCATAACTATTGCCATTTTATGAAGAAACTCCAAAAAAATCTTTAAAAAAAACACTGAAAAATAGTCTTTGAAGTTTGCTCATTTTTCACTCTTCTACTAAGCTGAAATTGGAGGGTGTGTGTGTGTGTGTGTATGTGTGTGTGTGTGTGTTTGTATTACATAGGATTGGATGACCAGAGACCGGATAATCTACAAGGGCCATCTGCATGCTAGAAATCCAGAGGATCCTGTAATTCCGCAGTTCAAAACCCTGGAAGTCACTTAACAAGAGGAATCAAATATTGTGCCAGTCTAATCCTGAATGCCTGGAAGCTCTCCGGAGAGTTGCTGGTCTGAGTCCACGTTGAAAGGATAATGAAAATGGATCTGATATCCACATGCAACGGCACACCCACTGAAGCAAAACGGAGCTTTTCAAACACAGACAGACTTCATCATTTTTCCTCTTCCATTCCTTCCAGGCTGTAAGCCTATTGGATGTTGCTACCCCAGTCATAATTTGATAGTCTACGTGCCAGTCAGCTCTGGAAATACTCCCATGTACATACCCAGAAGTGCCCTTTACTGATCTGCCAAACATCTCTTAATCTAGTTAAGATCACAATTAACCATCACGGGTGGTGTGTATAGAGAGCATCATGCTTACCTTGGCAAAGAAAGACTCAACAGTGTTATCATTTGATAAATGACCCAGAGAAAGAACAAGGTGAATATGTGTCAGGTGAGATACCGTGGTAGAAAGGTAATGCTTTTACAGTTATCTGCGTGTAGATGGTAATATTTTCCTTTTCTGAGAACATATTTATGTAATTTTTGTGTATTGAATATTGGTGAGATGAATAGATGCTATGTAAAAATCCATTCCAAACCTCTACTTTTAATTGTCTGAACATGGAAAATTTAAAAACTCTCTTTTATCCCTGCATCCTGTTCATAAAAAAATCATTGTAAAGATTGTAAAATCTGCTCATTTGTAAGTATTATTAGTTGAACTCATAGAGAAAAATTGGGTCTTGTAGTAGCAGTAATGTCTCTACCCAGCTCCCTATCTAGCTCTTGGGAGAAATCCATCTATCCAGGAGTGTCTGCTAAGCATTTAACAGCCTGGTCTCTGGAAAGTAAAAAAAGGCATGGTTTTTAACATATGCTGATTTCTATTGTGTAAGTATTTCCACCGTGGGTGATTTCAAGCTACAGACACTCCTCATTTAATGCCCAAGTTCTGTTCCTACGAACTGTACACAGTGCAGTAGGTACATTACAATATTCAGAACAAGGAAACAGAGAAAAGAAACTCCGACTTGATGATTTTGCTTTTATTTGTATAACTCTTACATGCAGTGCTGTAATGTATAACAGAATGTAAAACTACAGTGCTGTACTGTACAGTGCCATCAGCAGAAACGACAGTGCTGTACTGTAGAAGAAGCCACCATAAGGCCGCACTGCTGCTCACGGTCCCGCATCATGAGTCCAAATGCAGGTCATAAGTCTGAGTGGCAGGTTCTAAGTCCGAACAGCATGCCATGGTCGTAAGTCTGAGCAGTCATTAAAAAGCTAGGTTGTTACACAAGAAATAGCTGTACTTATTTGGAGTTGGAAAGAGATACACACAATCAACTCCAGCAAGCCGGAACTGGTTCTGGCTCACCACTACTTCCATGTTCTATCAGGCCTGTGTTTCTTCTGGGCCAATGTTAGCAACATTTTGGAAAATATGATGGACAAAAGAATCGTCAGTCAGTCCTTGTGCCCAATCCTTTTGCCTCAGATAATCATCCAAAGGTGGACATTTGACCCAGTTTGGGTTAATTAAGGTCTTTAAAAGGAACTTAATATTTGAAATCTGAAAATTCTCCCTTTTCTTTTTAATAATGAATCATGTATGTGTGTGGAGCTGTGCGGGACAGAGGGGGTGGGGTAAAAGCTGGTAGCAAATCTTAGCTTCTCTGGGAGCTGGAATTGAGATACCTAGTAAAACAACTACGTTTTTTTAAGGAGAAAGAGAGTAAAAGTTCTGGGAATCAAGAAAGAGCCAAGAGGAAAGCTAAAACTCGGGGAGAAACAGAAGACTGTGCAGGGAAAAGCATGGAGCAGTCTGGAACACTAACCCTGCCTCCCAGGGAAGGGAACCTTACTCTGCAAGTACAAGTAACGTATGCTGATTTCTATTGTGTGTTTCCACCGTGGGTGGTTTCAAGCTACAGACACTCCTCATTTAATGCCCAAGTTCTGTTCCTACGAATTGTACACAGTGCAGTAGGTACATTACAATATTCAGAACAAGGAAATGGTGGGGCAAAAGAGGGCTGGGACAGCCCCACTGAATGGACCAGCAATATCCATAGCTGTCCTAAGATGGAAGTAGAGTGTGAGGATTTACTCTGAAATTGATTCCTTCTTCAGGGACAAGAAATCCACTGCAGTGATCACCACATGTGGGAGTGATATAATCAGGATTCATTTTAGGAAGGGGCTTATTGTTTAAGACTGGGCCACCCCATGAGTCAGAAGTCACAGTATACCATAACTCAGGCTCTCTGCGGCTGCCTCGCTACAGTGACTGGGTAGCAGACAGCCTCAAGAAACAGTTGTGGAGAGGGGGAGGGCTAGACGCAGACGGCCTGAGAGGTTGAAGGAGAGGCCAGCTCAGGCTGTAAAGGATGCTGTGGTCCCACCTTCTGTGGCGAGGAGCCAGTCTTGTCTCGTGGCTTTCTGAGGAGCCTGGGTTTGAAAGCGCTGGGATTGCGTCTGTTGCTGGTTTTTGGGTCCTGAAGAAATTCTTTTCCATGTTCTTGGCATCTTGAACAAAGAATTAGACAAGGCACACAAAAAAGATATCAAGAGTGTACATTTATTGAAGGTGGAAAAGAAGTACGTTCTGGGGGCCAGTGAGGTGGCTCAGCAGCGTAAGCGCCTGCCTGGCAAGCGCGAGGGCCCGAGTTCGACTCCCGGAAACCACATACGAAAAAAGGGGCCGGTGATATCGCTCAGCGGCACGGGCGCCTACTGGCGCGCGAGGTCCTGAGGTCGACCCCCGGTACCCACAAAAAAAAAAAAAAAAGAACTACATTCTGGAAAGAGACACACGCAGACAGAGAGACAGAGAGAGAGAAAGCAGGGTAATGGCAAGTTTCTTTTGTATCCTAGATTCCTAGATTTCTTCTCCCTCAGGCAAATAGGGCATTTGGGGCAACTATCCTATCAAAAACACACTTGGCCTGGTGTCGGATTTAAGCTGTCCTATTGAGTGCTTGCTTGGTCTTGTGCCAACTGTACATGAAGAATTGAAGATAGTACTTTCTGATTGTTTCCATGTACAATGTTCAGGAACTGCAGTCATCCTGGGTCCTCAGCTCTGTGAATGTCCTGGATCTCCACGACTGACAGACTTTCCGTAGTTGAACCAGTTTTCTCCAGCCCTAATCTCCTACCTCAAGTCCGAGGACTGCTTGGCTCCCCTCTCTGCCGACTTCCACACAGCACTCAGTGGTCTGCTTCCCCGGCTACCACTGTGATCAGTGCTATGCCTGTTTGCTCGGCCTGGATGCTCGCCGCGTACAGGCGTGTATGGACAGAACAGCCTTTGGAGCCAGTGGGGCGCACGGTGAGCCCTCAGGCTGCAAAGCTAGTTGGGGATAACAGTAGCTCAGGGAGCCCAGAAGGGCGCAAACTCTAGAGGCTGCTGGAGTGAATTCACCCTCAGGCAGACAACGTCATTGATCGACCCCCCCCCGGTGGGAAAGGCAGTGCCGGACTCTGCGTTCACACAGCAAAAAGTGAGTGTGGAGACACAGAAGACCCCAGCTGGGGCTCTCCGCCCCTCCCCCACATCTGGCGGTGTCCACTAGCACAGGTCCTGGAAAGAAACTACCTACCCAGACATCTCTACATGGATGATATTTGTGCACTCATTTCTCTTTTTTTTTTTTTGTGGGTACCGGGGTCGACCTCAGGACCTCGCGCGCCAGCAGGCGCCTGTGCCACTGAGCGATATCACCGGCCCCTTTTTCGTATGTGGGTTCTCGGAGTCGAACTCGGGCCCTCGCGCTTGCCAGGCAGGCGCTTACGCCGCTGAGCCATCTCACCGGCCCCTCATTTCTCTTTTTATTGTTTAATTTTCGGGTTTTTTGTTTGTTTGTTTGTTTTGGTTTGGCTCTTTTTTTCTCTTTTTTTCTGTTTTCTTTCTTTTCCACTTCTTTTTCTTGTTTTTTTTTCTGTTACTTTTACATAATTCTATTTACTTTAAAGAATTATTTAATTGAATTTAAATCTCCTCCCCTTCTCACTTTCATTTCTTTTACAAACTTTACTTTTCTCATTTTTCCCTTTCCACACCACTCCATTTTATTATTACTGTTAACCCTTAATGGTTTTTAGCTTTTTAGTTTATTTATTTATTTATTTTCTTTTTTATGTGAGTACCGGGAACTGAACTCAAGACTTTGCGCTTGCCAGGCAGGCGCTTGTGCCCCGAGCTATCTCACCGGCCCAGGTTTTTAGTTTATACTAGGACTTTATTGCTGATTTTTCTACTGTTAGTAGTAGTGGAGTTGTGCTTTTAATTGTTGTTGTTTACTCTGTATCAATACCTGTTTTGTCTTTTTGTCATTAACGTTACTGAGGTTTCTTTCTCTTCTCTGAATGGTTCTGGTATCAAGCCTTCAAAAGAAGCATGGGCACTAAGAAGACACTCAAATAAAAGTGGAAGAGCTTGCCATCTCAACAGGTACAAAAATCTTAACATGGAAACACAAGAATTATTAAAAACACAAGGCAATATGACTCCACCAAATGTCCATAATTTGTCAGTAACTGAGGACAAAGATAGAGTGGATGAAATGTCAGACAAATAATTTTTAAAAACTTGATTTACAAAACGATTAATGACTTCAAAGAAGACACAGATAAACAGTTAAATTAATTAAGGAAGAGAATACATGACATGAAGGAGCAATTTAACAAAGAGAGGTGCTGAAGAAGAATCAAACAGAAATTCTGGAAATGAAAGACAAAATAAGTCAAATCAAAAACTCAGTGGAAACCTCGTCAACAGCTAGACAATGTAGGAGACAGAATTTCAGGGACTGAAGGAAAGGTTCAGGAATTAGTACATGCAGACACTAATAAAATAAAAAATAAATTATGAACAAAACATCAAAGAACTCTGGGACAAGATTAAAAGATCACAGATGCAAATTTATGGCATAGAAGAGGATGCTAAGGTACAATCTAATGGCAATGAAAATTTATTTAATAAAATAAAAATAAAAAAATTACAAAGTCTTGGAAAAGATATAGACATCCAGGTACAGAAGACATTTAGAACCCCAAAGAGCATGACCAGAAAAGAACCTGCTCATGTCACATTACAGTCAACATGGCAAGAGTATAGAACAAGGGAGGAACATTGAACGTAGTAGGTGAGAAATGCCAAGTCATTTACAGAGGCAGACCACCAGAACTGCAGACTCCTCTGCACAAATTCTAAAGGCCAGGAGGGCACAGAATAATGTATTTTAAGCTCTGAAAGAAAATATCTGCCAACTGGGATTACTATATTCAGCAAAACTATCCTTCAAAGTTGAAGGAGAAGGAAGCTCTTCCAAGATAAGCATAAACTAAAGAAATTTGTGACCAATAAACCAACATTGCAGAAGATGCTTAAAGGAATCTTATACATAGAAGAGGAAGAGCAGAAAAGCTACTGAAAATTAGGAAAGAACCAAATGTTAGAAAAGCAAGAAAATGGTAGATATTAGTCCATACCTTTCTATAATAACTCAATTTTCCAATTAAAGATGCAGAATGAAAAGATTAGATTAAAAAACAAGATCTAACTCTGGTGCTTGCAAGAAATGCACCTCATTAACAAAGACACACAGAGTGAGTGAAACAGTACTCCACGCAAATGAAATCCCAAAGCAAACAGGAATAGCTGGACTTATAGCTAACAAAGCAGACTAAACCACTTAATATTTTGTCCCAAGAGTCACTGGGCGCCTATTTACTGACATATAGACTCTCCCAAGCATTGCTCCAGCAGGGGTCATTTCAACCACCTGATTCTTATTTGCATGAGATACACGCACATGTCTATTTCTTTTATATCAAATATTTTTGCACACGTTTTTATTTAGAATGTTGAATTCACCTTTGATATTTGCTTCCAGTGAAATCTAATAAATTCTGGTTATTTTCTTTTACTATTTCTGTTTATTTTATTTGTGAAAAATAACCTATAATCGTGTGCTATAATCTATAATTTTTTTATTTTAAAGAGAAAAAAATAAAAATAACAATAAAATAGAGTTTCAAAACAGGCGAGTAGGAGAGTAACAATAACTAATACATTGCATATTGTTATATTCATAATTGTTGTTCAGAGTACAAGATATAGGCATGAAATATTGTCCAAACAATATTAGCACAAACCTTTCTTTTCAATGATCTAAGAGACACTAGCTGTATAACTATACTATAATTATCTTAACTATCTTGTGTATATATATATTTTTCCTTTTCCCTTCCCTCCTTTCCCCTTTCTCCCATCACAGTTTTTCTTTCCTTTTGGACAGTTTCTTCTCTATTCCCAATATCTATGGTACATTTTGGACCTTATTTACTCATTCAATTTCTCACACTAGTGAGACAATATGATATTTGTACATGTGGGTCTGATTTGTTTCACTTATGAGTATGGTCTAAAGTTGCTTCCATTTACCTATAAAAGTCTCCAGTTTATCCTTCTTTATGGCTGAGTAGTATTCCATTACATAAAAAAAACCACATCTTTTTTTATCCATTCCTCAGTTGATGGGCATTTTGATCATTTCCATGATTTAGCTACTACAAATTGTGCTGCTTTAAACATGGGTGCACATATATCACAGTGGTACGATGTTTTTAATTCTTCTAGGAAGATACCCAGAAGGAGAATGACTGGATCGAATGAGACCTCTAACCCTAGTTTTTTGAGGAATCTCCACACTGATTTCCACAGTGGTTGTACCAGTCTACACTACCACCAACAGTGGAGAAGGGTTCCTTTTTCCCCACAGCCCTGCCAGCATTTGTTATTGGTTGATTTCTTCATGATAGCTATTCTTTCTGGGGTGAGATGGAATCTCAGTGTTTTAATTTCATCTCTCAAATGACCAATGATGTTGAACATTTTTTCATGTATTTATTTGCCATTTGTATTTCTTCATCTGAGAAGTGTGTCTTCATCTCAGATGCCCATTTTTGGATTGGGTCTTTGAATTTGGGGGGCCTGATTTTTTAAAAAATTCTTTATATGTTCTAGATATAAGTCCTTTATCTGAGGAACAACTGGATATAATTTTTTCCCACTCTGTGGGTTGTCTTTTCACTCTCTCGGTTATTTCTTTTGTTGCGCAAAAGCTTTTTAATAAAGTGAGATCCCATTTGTTGATTCTTTGTAGTATTTCCTGTGTGGTCTGGGTTCATGAAGTCTCTGCCTACACCTATGTCTTTGAGATTTCTACCTATTTTCTTTTCCAGTAGATTTAGTGTTTCTATTTTAATATTTAGATCTTTGATTCTCTTTTTTTTTTTGGGTACCGGGAATCAAACTCAGGACCTCGTGCTTGCCAGGCAGGTACTGTGCAGCTGAGCTGTCTTGCCGGCCCCATTGATCCATTTTGACTTTAGTTTAGTGCATGGTAATAGACATGGTTCTAGTTTTAGTCTTCAGCATGTGGAAAGCCAGTTTTTCCAGCACCATTTATTAAAGAGGCTGTCTTTCTTCCAGTGAACATGTTTGGCTCCTTTGTCAAAGATAAGGTAGTTGAGTGTGTTAGGAGTTGTGTCTGCATCTTCTATTCTGTTCCACTGATCCTCAGGTCTGTTTTTTGCCAATACGTGTCGATTTTATCACAGTAGCTTTGTAGTATACTTTTGATTGGGATTGCATTGAATCTGTATAACAGTTTTTGGAGTACGGCCATTTTCACTATTTTGGTTCTTCCTATCCATGGGCAAGGGATATTTTTGCATTTTCTGATGTCCTCTTCAATCTCCTTTTTCAGAGTACTGTAGTTTTCAATGTCTCTTCTTTTGTTAGATTGATTCCTAAGTATTTCATTTTTTGGATGCTATAGTGAAGGGTGTGGTTTCCCTAATTTCTCTCTCTGTGAGGCTGTTGTTTGTGTACAGGAATGCTATCGATTTTTGAGGGTTGACTTTGTATGCAGCTACACTACTGAATTGGGTTATTAAATCTAGAAGATTTTTGGTGGAGCCTTTGGGGTCTTCTGTGTAGCATATCATGTCATCTGCAAATAAAGATAATTTAACTTCTTCCTTTCCTATCCTTATTTCTTTTATTTCTTTCTCTTGTTTAATTGCTCTGGCCAATGTTTCCAGAACTACATTAAATAGGAGAGGTGATAGTGGACATCCTTGTCTTGTTCCTGATTTTAGAGTGAAAGCTTTCAGTCTTTGACCATTTAGTATGATGTTGGATGTTGGTCTGTCGTAGTTGGCTTTTACCAGATTGAGGTAAAGACCATCTATTCTAATTTTCTGTAGGGTTTTTATCATGAATGGGTGTTGGACTTTGTCAAATGCTTTTTCTGCACCTATTGAGATGATCATGTGGTTTTCATTTTTGGTTATGTTAATATGGTGTATTATATTTATTGATTTGCGTATGTTGAACCATCCCTGCATCCCTGGGATGAATCCTACTTGGTCGTGTTGTATAATCTTCTTGATGATTTGCCGAACTCTGTTTGCCAGTATCTTATTGAGGATTTTTGCATCTATGTTCATTAGCAAGTTTGGCCTGTAGTTTTTGTTTTGTTTTGTTTTGTTTTGTTTTGTTTTTTGGTTGGGCTGTTCTCTGGTTTTGGAATCGGTAATACTTCCTTCCATAAATGATTTTGGAAGTATTGCTTCCTTTTCAATTTCCTTAAAGAGTTTCAGCATTAGTTGTTTTAGTTCTTCTCTAAATGTCTTGTAGAATTCAACAGTGAATCCGTCAGGGTGTGTGCTGTAATCTATAATCTCTTTTCATAAGTATATTAGATATAATTTTATACTTCTCCAGAACTGAGTGATATTCTTTTACATTACAAAATGGACGCATTTGGGACACCAAGACTGAATAGGAGGGAAATGCCAAAAGATTTGCAAGAAAAAAAACTGAAAAGGGGAGAAATGTTAGCATGTCAGAGAGGAAAACTCTGTGTTATGAAGTAGAAAGGCAAAAAGGATGTCTCCCTATTCTCAACTATCCATAATATAGAAATGAAAGCACTTGAAAGAATAAACAAAATTTTAGAAATTCCTATAGTGGTCAATGATTATAATAATTCTATGGATGGTGTTGAGAGAGTTGACCAACACCTAGCAAGCTATCCTATAATCAACAAGTGAGAAGTAAAATATTATTGCAAAATATTTATGCACCTTCTGAACCAAAAAATATGGAACTTGTTTGTTATTTATTCAAAACCAGGATGGCCAAAAACTCATTTACAATTTAGATTAGGTCTAACAGACCAAATAAAAAATATGGGATAGCAAATTGCCAGCCAGGACATACATCATCGACATCTTCACCATTATGTTTAGTGGGTAGATATTTTATTGAAATTATACCACACACAGAAAAAAAAGGAGAGGCCAACATGACAGTGTAAAGTATGTTGCTCAAAGAAAGACAATAATGCAAAAAGAATTTGGAAAGAGACTAGATACTACTGTCCAGATTGTAACGTTGCATTGTGTATTGAATGTTTTAAGATATACACAGAAAAATTATTGAATAAATTTGATTAAACTGTCATTTTTATGTTCCTATTATGTTATCTTATAAAAATTAACAAAAAATATGCAATTTTTTGGTCACCCTGTGTTTAAATAATTGAACTGGTAAATGGTTAAAGACAAAATTAGTTGAAAGAGACAAGAAGGACCTATATACTGGTAATGAGGACAATCCACCAAGAAGCATGACAATGGCAGATATATATGTACCTAACATCAGTGCAACCAATTTCATAAAACAGACACTATTCAATAAAAAGGAACATGTAGGCACCAATACAATAATAGTGAGTGACTTTAAAACTTCACTTTCACAAAAAGATCAGCAACAAAAATAACACAAAACAAAGTTATACTATACTATAGATCAGATGATCTTAACAGATGTCTATAGAACATTCCATCCAACAAGTACAGAATACATGTACCTCTCAGCAGCTATTAAAACATTCCCCAGAATAGATTATATTTCAGGCTATGAAATAATCCTTAACAAATACGAATGATGAAATGATGTTGTTCATCTCATCAGATCATCTTGGAATGAAACTAGAAACAAACAGCAAGAGAAAGCACAGAAACTATACAAATATATGGAGAGTAAAAAGTTCCCTTTTGAATGAATAGTGCATTATTGAAGACATCAGGGAGGACATTTAAAATTTCTTATAATCAAATGAAAATGGAAATATGGCATGCTGAAAACTCTGAGATATGGCAAAGGTGGTTCTAAGAGGAAAGTCTGTAGCTATGAGCACCTACTCTGAGACAGATAGATGATAGAGGACAGATGATAGATATAGATAGATAGATGATAGATAGATAATAGATAACGATAGATAGAGATATGAAATACATTACCTACTCACGAATTTCAAGGTCTTAGAAAATGAAGAACAAACCAAAGATAAACCCAATAGAAGGAAAGAAATAATAAAAATCAGGACTGAAATGAACGAGATAGAGACTAAAACAATTCACAGGATCAATAAAGCGAAGAGGTGACTCTTTGGAAAGATAAGCAATATCAATAAATCATTAGCCAAACTAACCAATGAGAGAGAAAGTTCCCCAACATACTTTGAAATGAAAAATGGGGTGTTACAGGATACACTACTGAAATCCAGAGGATTATTAGGAACTACTTTAAATACCTATATTCTAATAAATTGGGAAATATAGAAGTGGATACATTTCTCAATACATATGAATGAAGAGGATATAAAAAAACCTAAACAAATATATTATAAACAATGGGATTAAACAAGTAATAAAAATCTTCCAAAAGAAAAAAACCCAGTACTAGTTGGGTTTATAGATGAAATTTACCAAACCTTTAAGAAATAACCAAAATCAATGTTCCTCTAACTATTCTACGAAATAAAAGGGAAGAAAACCTTCCAAACTCATTCTGTGTGACTAACATCACCACGATACCAAAACCAGACAAGAACACACACAAAATACTATAGACCAATATTTTTGATGAATATAAATGCAGAAATCCTTAATAAAATACAAACCAGATTTAACAATACATTAAAAATATCATACATCGGGGCCGGTGAGATGGCTCAGCGGCTTAAGCACCTGCCCGGCAAGCGCGAGGGCCCGAGTTCGACTCCCGGATCCCACATATGAAAAAGGGGCCGGTGATATCGCTCAGTGGCACGGGCGCCTGCTGGCGCGTGAGGTCCTGAGGTCGAACCCCCGGTACCCACAAAAAAAATATATATATATATATCATACATCATGATCAAGTTGTTCTTATTCCATGGATGGAAGGATGGTTCAATGTACATAACTCAGTGAATGTAACTGACCACATTAATATAATCCAGGATAAATGTCACATGTTCCTCTTATGCAGAAGAAGGGTTTGACAAAATTTAACATTCCTTCATAATAAAAGCCCTAAAGAAAGTAGGTATAAAAGGATCACTCCTCACCCGCAACCAACATTATTCTGAATGGGAAAACCTGAAAGCATTTCCTTTCAAGTCACAAATGAGGCAAGGTTGTCTATTTGCACTTCTCTTACTTAATATAGCTCTTTAAATTTTAGCTATAACCATTAGGCAAAAAAAAAAAAGAGAAATGAGGAATAAAAATGTGAAAAGAAATAAAATTATCCTTGTTTGCAGATGATACGATCTTATACTTAGAAGACCCTAAAGACCATACGAAAAGGCTTTAGAGCTAATCAATGAATTTGGCAATATAGCAGGATATGAAATCAACATTAAAATCAATAATTTTATTATACACCTATAATTGACTAACAGAGAAAGAAACCAGGAAAATAACACACTTTCACAGTACCTTCAAGTAAAATACCTAAGGATCAATCTAACCAAGGTGAACAACCTCTATAATGAAAATTACAGAACAATGAAGAAAGAAATTGATGAGGACACCACAAGATGAAGAGAGAGACCCCTCATGTCCATGGGTGGTCAGAAGGAATGTTATCAAAATGGCCATATTACCAAAAGCAACCTACAGATTCAATGCAATTCCCATCAAATACCAATGCCATTCTTCACACAGAACTAGAAAAAAATGAAAAACAAGAAATCCTCCGATTCACATAGAAAAAGGAAAGATTCAGAATAGCCAAAGCTATTCTAAACAAAACAAAACAAAACAAAACAAAAAAAAGAAAGGCTGGAGGCAGCACAATATCCAATTTCAAATTATTCTACAATGCTCTAATAATAAAAATACCACGGTACTGGCACAAAAATAGACACATAGACCAGTGGAACAGAATAAATAGAGGATGCAGAAACAAGCCCACACAACTGTAGCCCTCTCATTTTGGACAAAGGAGCCAAAAATGTGCATTGGAGAAAAGACAGCTCTTTAACAAACAGTGCTGGGAAAACTGGATTTCCACTTATAGAAGAGTGAAATTAGATCCCTGTCTCTTGCCCTGTACAAAAACCTATTTAAAAGGGATCAGTGACCTAGACATAAGCCTGACTTTGGCTAAAAGAAAGCGTAGGGCAACCCCTTGATGCCATAGGCATAGGCAATGACTTTCTGAATTAGACTCCAAGGTACAGGAAGTAAAAGCAAGAATCAACAAATGTAAATGCCTCAAATTAAAAACTTTCTCCACAGCAAGGGAAACAACAAACAGAATGAAGACACCACCTATAAAAAAGGAGAAAATCTTTATTGGCTATTTTTCTAACAGAGGATTAATATCTAGCATATATATGAAGAACAAACAAAACAAAACAAAAACAAAACCACCAAAAAATCAAATTGCCCAATCAATAAATGAATAAGTAGATTGAACAAACATTTCTCAATGGAAAAAGTCCAAATGGCCCACAGGTATATGAAAAAATGTTCAAAACCTTTAGCCAGTAAGGAAATAGAAATCCAAAGCACATAGAGCTATCTTCTCAAAAATGGCTATTACCAAGAATAATTACCAGTAAGTACCAGTGAGGATGTGGGGCAAAGAACACTTCTACACGGCTGGTTGGCCTTTAAATTAGTATAGCTGCTGTGAAAATCAGTATGGTAGTTCCTGAAAAAACTAAAAATAGAGCTACCATTTATTCCAGGTGTCTCACTCCTTGGTACACACTTCAAGGAGTCAGCTCAGCGTACTATAGGATACCTTCATGTCCATGACTATTGCAACATAATTCACAGTAGCCAAGATATGGAGTCAGCTAGATGCCCAGATGAATAAAGAAAATGTATTATTTATACCCAGGGACATAGTATTATTAAGATAGTATTATTAGACTAGCATTATTCAGCCATAAGGAGAAACAAAACTCCACAGTTGGTAAGAAAATGGATGGACCAAAGACCATCACGTTGAGCAAAGAAAGCCAGACTCAAAAAAGACAAACATCATATATTCAAAGTATGTAGAATCTAAAAAGATGACAAAAAGTGGAAGGGAGAATGTCTTTAGACAAGAGGAAGGTAATAAGAGGGAGGGAAAGAGGATTAAGGGAAGGTAGGAAAGAGGAGGGATATAAGTAAAATATATTGTACACATTGAAAACCTCCCTAAATGTGAAACTAGGGGACAGGGTGGAGGAAGGGTGCAGATGGGGGTGAAGAAAATAATAAATATACTTTATGTGTGAATCTACCAAAATGAAACACATAAACCTGTGTAACCAATAAAAATGAATGGAAAAATAATGAACTGTGACATCATTGTGTTCAGGACAGCCTGAGTCTTTTTTATCATGCATGTATAGTAGGAAAGAATGAGACCCAGCGGAGACTGGGAGAGATGAGAGAGGAAAGGAGAGGGATAGAATATCTTTTACAACCATGTGTCACAGCTTGTGTCTAGATGTCCCTCCAAAGCCTCATGCAGTCATAAGTGGGGCTTTTCAGAGGTGGCTGGATCTAGAGTGTGGTGCTGGGATGGAGGGTGTGTGATTACTAAATTAGTCCACTGATTGGTTTGGCATAGTTCTGCGTCTGGGTAATGGGAAGGCTCATTTTGTGTATGAGTGATACCCACCCTAAGGTCACGTAGCCTGGATAGAATATAAGGGACAGAAAGAGGCTGCTGTTGCTGCTTGCTGCTTTGCTACTTCACTGCTTGCTGCTTTCTGCCTGCCATGGACTGTTTCTCCTCTGCGATGCCCCTCTGCTGTGCCATCCTGCCATGGAGCCAGCCAACCATGAGCTGAAACCCCTACAAACTATGAGCTACAATATACATTTCCTCTTTTAACTTTGAGAGTAAGCTATTTTGCCTCAGCAATGAGAGAAGTAACCGAGACACCATGAGACCCCAAATTTCCACTTGTTGCTTAAGTTAACTAAGTGTCTCAAACTTGCTACTTAGTGCACATATGTCATATTCAAACAATAGAGTAATATTTAAATGGTGATTTAAAGAATAATGATTCACATTTGAAGATTTATCTGTAAGTACTGTGAATTTTAACATTTAAAATGTTTTTTAAAATGCATATGGATTGACTAAAGTCAAATTTTTGTGGGTTTTGGTTGTCCCTTTCCCTTTAAAATTGGTGTTTTAATGGCTCAGGTGATTCTATATCATCTATCTATCTATCTCTCATCTATCTAACATCTATCTCTATCATCTATCTGAACTTTTCATCATATTGAAACTTACAACATTCCCACAAAAATTAACCTGAGATCCACCTAAGTTTAAGATATATTGTTCTAGAGTAGTGATAGATAGAGGTAATGATTATTTTTGCTTTGAAAAAATGAAAGCATAAGTAACCCTCTCCCTCCTGATACTGCACATAGTACCTGAAGAACCATCTGTTTCCAAGGCTTCCTAGAAACTTCTCCTTTGTGTTGTGGTGAAAGTTGGATTCCCATTCCAAAAATTTCATAAATGTCTCTTTGGTGCTTCATTTATAAAGGAAGGTGCCATATGGACCTGACAGTTGAGATGCCGTCACATCATGATTTGCTGGCTCAGACACTGTGGAGCATCATTTCTCATGTACGACCTTAGGAAAGCATTTAATAGTATAAGGATCAGTTGCTTTGTGAGTTAAATGAGAATACTTATATTCTAGGAGATTTCTATTTTTTTAATCTGCCTTACAAGCCATTCTGGCCCTTTTTTTGGAAAATTCCTTAGGCCCTTTTATCCACACTGCCATAGTGGTGAAATAAGGGTAAGTTTGTTTTTTCTATCCTCCAGCCCACTGAAATACCTGTACTGGGTGGGATCTCTCTTTCCTACCACTGGTGTCAGTGGGTGAAGTTTCCTATGCTCTGTTCTAGGGAACTTATGATTATCCTGGGATGATGATAATGATAATGTCCAAAGAGGCTCTGGATAGGTAGATATTCATCTGATACACTGGTGGGTGGAGGCAGCTGATAACAACAGCATTCTCTGCCCAACAATTATGACATCAACAGACATGAACTACCTATTATCTTGACTTCCAGTCTGCTCTGTAGAGCTTGCCATTTAATGGTGATTAGCCATATTTCTGTGGTAGCACTTCTCTTTCATCTTTAACTCTCCTGTGATCCTTTTGCTCTGGGGATTCTGTCTATTTTCATGTTTTTGGCACCATCACTTGATTTCTTTTCTTGTAGCCCAGGTAATCCCCTATGATCTTCCTTCCAGGTATAGGAGTTGGGGCCACCTCTTTCCATTTTTGGCTTTTTAATTTTTGTTATTTAATTTCCTTTCCTAGGGTCTTACCTTTGAGTCTCAAGAGACAAGTTAGGAAATGAGAAATAAGTACCAACCAATCAATAAACCAGTAACAACCAAATTAAACCAATAAACTAAACAATGCATGAATGCAATTTTTTTGTCTTTTTTACTTTTCTTGTAAAAAAATGGTAATTTTCTGTGTTCATCTAATTCAAGACACATTGGAAGAATGAGAATAAAATCAGAAAGACTGACATTTCTTATTTTTAACAGGATAATAAGGTGCCCAGGTGTCCCTTCTAGGCTCTTGCCTTGTTCAAAGAATTGGACAAGAAAAGCAAAAAACATAGAAGTTTTACATTATTAAACATTAAAGGTAAGAAAAATAGGGAGAAAAGAAGAACCCTGAGAAGAAGTGCCCTGCAGAATGATTGTGGGCCACATAAAGTAGAAAAAGAAGTGTGCCTCGCAAAAAGGCTCAGCGTGCCGTGAAGTTAATGGCCACCGTGATTTATACTCCCATTTTGACGTCAGATCTGGGCAGCTCCATCAAAAACCTTTTTGACTTAGGCCAGAATAAATGAAGACAGCAACCTCTGATTGGCGTCACGTTCTGCGCATTTCTCCCGAGGCTCCATGACGGACAGTTCTCTGGGATTGGAAGGCCACTCCCAATTGCCTGGCCACTTTGCGATGCCCTCATCTCTTGCATCATCTCTCCCTGAGAGACACAAACCCACAGAATTATTCATGGTTTGCTGAAGGTAGTGAGGTCTCTGACTACTTCTGGTTGAAAGGGGCTGTCAGCCCTAACAGCTAGGGGTTATGTGATTTCTAACTACACGGGGAGGTTGTGGATCATTGCCTGTGCTGAAAAATAAACCTAACAGAAGACAGTGAAAAAAGACTTAGTGAACTGTTGAGCTGAGAAAGCTTGGTGAGTTTGTCGGGAGAGTCATGGGCTGTAGACCATCTGGAGACTTGGATGGATAACTTTTACTGTTAAATTGAGAATGTAGGGGCCAACCATGAGAAGAAGCAGGTCAGAACGCTTCCCAGCCTACCTTAGAAGGAGGACTATGACAGATCCAGCAATTAGAGACATTAGGCTTTATTTCCATGCTTCTTGTGGAGGAAAAAGCATGGCAAAGAGGGATCTTAGATAAAGTACCAAGAGCCTGAGCTGTAGCCCTACAAGATTACTCATGTTATGGACTGGAGTCCCACACAGGTGCCCAATTAAAGTTGGTGAATTAGGGGGTCATTAGTGACTCTACTTATCTGTACCCAGTGCAGAACTGAAGACTTGCATCTTGAAGAGAAGCCTCAGATCTTCCAAAGATTCACAGGAGCAGCTTTCCTTTAACGAAGAGATAGTGTGGGCTCATCACCGTTATTGTAAGCCCAGTGTGGGTGAACTTTGCAGACCTGTTGGGTGGTCACTTCTAGTCTTACTCCTATGAAAATTTGGGTGGCCATTTCCCATGTAGGATTTTTGTAGCTTGTCACTCTGTCTACTGAGGAAGAATCAATTTGTTTTCTAATTTTCTGGTTTTATTGGTTACTCAGGAACTGGGGAAAAGGATAGGATCTTGAGGGACTGAAAGGCTGCCCTTCTTACGTCCTGATCAGCTTTTTGATTTCCTAAAGAGACTATAGACATGTCCATTGCAATGAATGGCAGTGACCGCCTGGGAAGATAGACAGCCTCTAATTTTATTGGTATATCTCTTTCTAGTAAGGGAGTGGTTCACTGTGGGACAATTAAACTCTGACTAGGGCTCCCCTTGACCCCAGTTATGGCTATGAATCTGGAGGAAGGTTTTTAAAGAAGGAAGTCAAAACAGTAATTGAATTTACTTATGCTTGATGTTCAGAGTCACTTGCATTTTTTCACAGGTGATGGCAATATCCATGGACAGGGGCATTGTAGATTGTCCTGGGGCCCTTCAGTCCTTTTTATAAGACTGTTCATGAGGGTTTTGGCTGGCCTATCCCTTCTCTGGGAGTGGGGACATTCAATCTTCCAGTGCCATGGTGAGGTTGCTGATATTTCCTATTGCGTGTCCTGAGGCCTATGGAGAGAGAAGACTAGGTCTGGGGTCCTTAAGATGGCATCCCACGCAGAACTAGACAGACCCACTGAGTTCACAAAATGTCCCTCGTGACACTGAAGTAGTACTGCTAGGCAAATATCTCTACTTAAAGTGGCTGTGCCTTATTTATTTTTTCCTCAGAACTCTCCATACTCTCCTCTGACACCTTCAAGAGAAGGATGGATCCCCCAGAGACTCCCTTCAAAAGTGTAAACTTCTAAGAGATCCGGAGCTCCCCCAGCTCCCTTAGCCAAATAAGAAATAATATCCTGTACATGAATCCCGATAATACTTTAGTACTTTGTTTAAAGCAGTATAGGTAGAAACCTTTTTTTGTTTTGCACTTAAGAGCAGAAAAGAAAAAGAAGACCTTAAAAGTTTTAAGTGCAAGATATACTCACAGCTGGTTGAGTGAATCTTTAATGTTTCTTTGTTTTGCTCATGCCCTCAGGCATATTTTTAAATGAATTTCTGAAAGGAGGGGATCCAACCTGAGTCCCACAAGTTCCCTGAAACTTTAGCTCTTATCTATGAAGGTGAGAAAGCTGAACAAGCTCCCTGGCAGCCCCCACCCCCCACATGGAGGACACAGTTGCAAGCATAGCTCGCCCCCCAAACACACAGTGCAGGCGTCCAGGCAGAGTACAGAAGGGGGGAGGAGACATGGCGGGAAGAAGCAGGTCAAGGGAGGTGGGCCGGAAGTGGCAGGTGTGTGTGTGTGTGTGTGTGTGTATCTGTCTCCACGTGGCAGGAGGTGGCAGGACCAGAGAAGAACTGGAGCCTCAAGGCCCTGAGGGTTCCCAGCAGGCCGGGTCTCAGCAGGAAGAAGGGAGGTGTCTGTCACAGTACCACGCCAGTGGACTACCACAGAGGGTGGACCCCTGGGCTTAGCACGACCAGCTGTGGTGGTGGGACAGGGCCAAGGGCCACTGTGTGACGGGCTCTGGCCATGCGATCACTGCTCCACACCAACCACAGTATGAGCAGCAGTGAGGCCAGGGTGTGCAGGCTCTGGCCAATCACTTGGGCTACTGTGGCCTGGCCAAGAGAGGAGTCGGGAGGGGCTATGGGGGCAGGACCACAAAACTGCAGGCCTACGTGGCTGACAGATGCAGGTGGAGGAAAGTGACAAAGCGTGGGTGAGCATGGGCTGCTCCAGGCGGGAGTCTCCAGCTTCCACTAATTTTTCTTACCTCATGGCTGGTTCACCAAAAACTGTGAGGGGAGTACTGGGGTGCCCAGGGGTCCCTTCCAGGCTGTAGTTGTCCTGTTCAAAGAGTTGGACAAGACAAGCTAAAAACATAGGGGACTTACATTTATTAAACATTAAGGTAAAAAAAGTAGGGAGAAAAGAAGTGCTCTGAAAAGACATGGTCTGCAGAGTTAGTGCACCCAGTTAAAGTAGGAAAAAATCACACTGCCGAGTGCAGGGCAGGCTGGTGGAAAGGCTCACAGTGGCCACGAGGTTGACGGCTGTTGTCTTTTACACCCCCATTCTGAGGACAGATCTAGGGTGTCCCATCAAAAACCCATTTGGTTTTGTGCCAGAAGAACGGAAGACAGCATTCTCTAATTGTCAGGTGCAGGGACTGGGCATCTGAGTAAAGGTTATGGCTTGTATCTCAATGTTTTCCTAAAGCCTCAATATGCTCACTGGTGGGGTTTTCAGAGGTGGCTAGATCTAACGTGTGATTAGCATAGTTCTGGGTGTGTCTGAGTGGATTTACTGAAGACAAATCTCACCCTGGGAGTGGGTGGCACCACCCACAGTGTTTATAGCCTGTTCGGGATAAAAGGGAAAGACAAGCTTGCTTCTTCTCCTGCTGCTGCCTCACAGCTTGCTGCTTGCTGCCTTCCACCTGCCCTGCCAAGAACTACTTCCCCTCTATAATGCCCCTCTGCCACGCTACCATGCCTTGGAGCCAGCTCCACAAACTGTGAGCTGAAATAAACCTGTCCTTCTTTAACTTTGGGTGTTGAGTATTTTGTCTCAGCAATGAGAAATGTAACTAAGGCAGATTTTGGTACAGGGAAGTGGTGTCCATCCTACCTGGCCATGTGATTCAGAAGCTTTTGGAAGTGACTTGTGGAAAGAACTTGGAGAGGTTTGGAGACACTGGCTGAAGAAGCAACACTGGGATGCTGTGAACTGTACTTGATGGGAGATTCTGGTCAGAGCTCAGAAGACCAAAATGTTGACTGCAGTGCATCTGGAAAAGACCGGGCTCGAGAGGCTTCAACTGGGCAGAAGGAAGAAGTCTACTGGCAGTTAGACCCCAGATCGTGTGTGTTATGCTCTGGCCAAAAAATCTGTCTGCATTCTGTTTGTGTTCAGAGACTTTGCCTGAGACTGAGGTTAATAGTGGTGAATTAATTGATCTTGGGAAATTTTAAGGCAATCTAATGTTGAGGCAGTGGCACAGCTACTGTTATGAGATTTTAACCATCCATAACTTGAGAATAAGGAGCAACCAGGCCAGCAGAATGATTTAAAAAGTTTTGAGTTTGGCCAGAAAGAAAGCTGTAGCTGCAAAGTCATGGCCTGAAAAGATGGAGCAGAGAATTTTGTTGCTGAAGATGAACAGCGTGATAGAAAAGATAGCCTGAGGACATCACAAGAACCGGCGGGACTCCATCTTTTGCAGCCACTCTTAATAAATCTCAGGCTCAGGCCAAGTCTCTGGATGCAAAATTGCAAAGATCAAAGACCTGCTTTGGTCTCATTCCTTTCTATCCCCTTATTTGTACCTTTTGGTATACGTGCTGTTGAAGCGAGCACTATTTGTACCTTTTGGAATGGGAATATTTACCGTGTGCCATTGTATGTTGGAAGTTTTAAACTTTCTTTTCATTTGTTCAGGGACTAGGAACTAAGAGTTAGCCTTAAATCTCAGAGGAGACTTTGGACTTGGGCTTTTCAGCAGTGCTGAAACTGTTAGGACTTCGGAAACTCTTAGAGGTGGACTAGATGGCTTTTGCATAGAGGAATGTGCATGAGTCTTTGGGGAGCCGGGGCAGAATGTTATGGTTTGTATCTAGATGTCTCCCCTCAAAGCCTCACGTATTCATAAGTGGGACTTATTGAAACTGGCTGTACCTAGGGCCTGTGATACTGGGATTAAGGGTGTGTGGTACTAAATTAGTCCACTGTTTGTAGTTAGTATTGTTGTGGGTGTGGTTGAATGGATTTACTAAAGACAGAAGCTCCACCCTGGGTGTGGGTGGCAACACCCAAAAGGTTTGCAGCCTGTTTGGGGTAACAGAGGAAGGTGGTCTCACTTCTGCTGCTGGTGCTGCTTTGCTGTTTCCTGCCTTCTGCCTGCCACAGTGAACTGTTTCTCCTCTGCGATGCCCCTCTGCCATGCTGCCCTGCCTTGCAGCCAGACGTCTACAGACTGAAAGCTCTGCAAACTGTGAGCTGAAATAAACCTTTCTTCCTTTAACTTGTGGCCATTGGGTACTTTGTCTCAGCCATGAGAAAAGTAATGAAGATGGTAAGCTTTGACTAATAGTGGTTTTCCTCCAGGAGTATTTGATTTGCAAAAAGAATTGCCTTTCTGTAGGTGATAAAAATTTAAGATGTAAACTTGGGTTACTTGTGGTTTTATTTCCTATCAAGTGGACACAACGACCAGAGGAAATTCAACTAAAGAGGGAGAAAAATGTGAGGAAACTTCAAAGGAGGAACAGTGGTGACAGATAGAGTAAGAAACTTAGTATAATTTTTTTCCAGACCCTGTTGCCAGTGGTTCATAGTTCTTATCACTGAAATCTATGAGTTAGGTTTTTATCAGCTGTGATCCAGAGTTCTATTATAAATGCCTACTTCTTAGGGTTTCTGTGTGGGTTTTTTTTTTTTTTTCTTTATTTGTTTGTTTTTTGGTTTTTTTTTTAGAGTGAGATCTTTCCATTTCTTAGCACAATATCTGGTACTTAAAAATTCACTTTCTGATACCTGATTTATAGTTATCAAGATTTCCTAAACACTATTCATGCTTGTCCATTACTACACACCTTACCTGTTTTTGTTTACCCTCTATTCTGTCCATGTCAAAGATAAGAAATCATGCCTCTTCTTTACCTGCCCTTAGATACCATTACTCATTCAGGGCAGTGTCTGACACATTGTAGGTGTTAAAGAATAATTTGTTCAATGAATGGATTTGGGATATAATGTAGTAATAATTTCTTAAAATAGGTGAATAAATAATTCAAAATATCACTCCTAGTTTTTGCCATGTCTCTTTCTTTCTGTGTTTGTTTCATCATCTATCATCTATCGATCTATTATCTATCATCTATCTATCTATATCTACCATCTATCTAAATTTAGAGTTAATGAAACAATGGATACGTTCTTGAAAATGTCTGATAAAACTAGTACTGAACAATGAATTCTTTGGTCTCACATATTAGGCTATCATGTTCTGAACTTTTCTTAACTTGTGGAAAAGGAGCAGCTCTACTCTGAGTCAATGTATTTGAGACAAAAGCATGGGATATCACCATTTTAAGAAATTAATAACATATTTTGCTATACATTCTGTTTTTATATTTCCTTGTTTGCAGATTTTAAGGTTATATCCAAAATGTCCTTCTTGTTATGTGATTGATAATAAGGAAATGAGTGTCTTTCTAGGAAACTGTGTTAATATTAACTTCTGTTTGAAGAAAATGTTGACTTAAGAAAGGTGCTTCCCTAATGATCTACCTGGTTTGACGTTCCACTGTGACTCCATTCAGTGCTGCAGATGTTGCACGTGATTAATTAGCAAGTCTTATACTTTTCCCAAGGGGCTTTGACTTTGGCCCTGTTTACTTTTTTTTTTTGTGGGTACCAGGGGTCGACCTCAGGACCTCGCGCGCCAGCAGGCGCCCATGCCGCTGAGCGGTATCACCGGCCCTTTTTTTGTATGTGGGTTCCGGGAGTCGAACTCGGGCCGTAGTGCTTGCCAGGCAGGCGCTTACGCTGCTGAGCCATCTCACTGGCCCGGCCCTGTTTACTTTTTGAAAGGACTGCCCTTCTCAATTATTACTCTACCCAGTGAAGCTTTGTTTATTGCTCTCTTGGAGAAAACAATATCAAAGTGCTACCTAAGGAATGTCTTCAAGAACAAATTGCACAAACACGAGGAACAAAACTGTATTTGATCTTATCTTGAAACAGATGGAGAAGATCCAGATTTTAAATTATGCAATGAAGAAAGATGATTTCCTGTAAGTCAGTGAAAGTTTGTTACATACTGTTTTTGTTTGCTGTGAATGCTTCAAATACCTGCTGAAAGCTATGTGTTTTGTCCCTTGAGAAATCTGTGTCATCTACACTAAATTCTTTATGATATTTCAAGGAGTTCACAAATATGCCAAACTCTTCTGAATTCTTAAGAACACTTACTCTAAGGAACAGGAGTAGGTAGATTTTTAGAGAGGGGAAGAGAATCAGTGAGAGAAAGGGACAAAAGGGAAAGGGAGTAACTAGGATAAAAGTAAGCAAAACATTGTATGCATGCGCCGATACACCACAGTGAATCTCAGCCTTCTGCAGTACTAATATGCATCAGTCAAAAGAACAAGTTTCTAATAAATAACTCTTACCTAAGTTGCCTTCCACAAAAATCTGACAAAAAGAAAAAAGAATGGCCTTTGCTGTTTTACATCTGAACTGTCTGTTTGTTGAAATACTGGGATAACAAAGCTACTCTCTGTGCTGTGAGTCTTTGAGAGATATGCCTTCTATGATGTGTATGTGCATAATACAGTATTACAAATATCACTGAACTGAGGAAAGCATCTCCTCTGTTATTGCATCGCTATAGCACACAGCTGAAATAAATCAACTTAAAAAGGGAAAAGATTTATTTTTACTCACAGTTTCGGATGTTTCAGTCCATGGTCAGGCAGCACATCATGGCAGGAGCAAAACCACTCATATCACTTGCAGAGAGTGAAAAGAGAAAAGCAAGCAGAGATTTAGTTCCCAAATCACCTTTAAGGATAGACCCCCAATGACCTGAAGACCTCTGTGTAGGTTTCTCCTCTTAAAGTTTCCATCACCTCCAAACAGGATCACTCTAGGCCCAAAGCCTTTGACACAGGGACCTTTGGAGCTGTTCCAGACCTAAACTTTAAACTTTAACACCCACTATATTCAGACCTGCTTCATAATTTTGGGAGCAGAATCAATTTACAAACATGTATTTCTTAGGGTTCTCTAGATGTAGATATAGATAGATATAGATATAGAGAGATATATAGATAGAGAGATAGAGATAGAGACAGAGATATCCTAAGGGGATTTATTATGTAGGCTTAAAGCATTTGAGGCAGAAGAGAGTGTACAGTAGACAATGGCACACTAGAGAGCCAGAGGATCCAGTATCTGATTAGTCCAATAAACTGGAAGCTCTAGAACAAGGGGGATAAATTATGCAATGCCAAGCTGAGGTAGAAGGCCTGGAGAGTCACTGATATGAGTGTATATTGAAAGGCTGGTGAAACTAGAGTCTGCTATGCATAGGCAGTGGTAACAGAAAAAGACACACCTACCCAAAAAGAAAGGAACTTTCTAAACACATGCCAACTTCCTTTTTCTTTTGCTTCTTTTCCTCCAGAGTACAAAACTATTGGATTGTACTACCCACAATTGGGGTGGAATCTTTGCCCCTTGGTTTGCTGACCCTCATGCCAATCATCTCTGACAATGCTCAGTAGACACACCCTGGGGTGCACTTTTCTAATCTTCTAGGTGTTTGTTAATCCATTCAAGTCAATGCATCACAACTAAAGATTACAAAAGAGTTGGCTATATCAGTTTAGATGGAAAATTAAGTTTAGATGCATGAATCATAAGTAAATACACTAAAATATTTTAAACATTTTCTTCTAATGTCATAACTAAAACTGAAATGGTTAATTTTGTTATGTAAAATAGTAATTTAAAAACACAACAGTGGCCTGGGGAGATTTATAACTATTTTTTCCCCAAGTATATTAGTGGGAAATTGTCAGAAAGCTTCTGCTGGTAGCAATGAGTTTGTACATTGTTTACCAGAGTGTTTTATCCACAAAGACATCTCAATCCCTCTAACAGTATATATTTTTAAAAATATGAATGGGTACTATGGTAGATAAAATGCACTTGAGTCTTTCTGTTACTAAAGTAAGAGCAAAAAAAGTTTAAAGATATAGCTATAGATATATATCTATAGAGCTCCATAATGTATATGTAGCATGGATATTAGTAATAAATATTTGAGTCATGACAGACACTAAAATTTGAGACACATTGAATTAGTCTGGTATGAAGTTATGCAATTTCTTCCACTTTTACCACCATTATGAAACATCATTAATATCCTCATCGCCATTTTCCTTTCAATGTTCATATTTAAGCACATCCATTCTGATTTGAAAAGCATAAAGCACATGTCTTTTAGAATCTTGCCTCAAAAAATTATGTGAAACAGTCTTCTTTTAAATTTCAGACCAGAGGGCCGGTGAGATGGCTCAGCGGCGTAAGCGCCTGCCTTGCAAGCTCGAGGGCCCGAGTTCGACTCCCGGATCCCACATACGAAAAAGGGGCCGGTGATATCGCTCAGTGGCATGGGTGCCTGTTGGCACGCGAGGTCCTGAGGTCGTCCCCCTGGTACCCACAAAAAAAAAAAAAAATTTCAGACCAGAGAAAAATTGGTATTTTCAGAGAATTTTTGAAGGATCTTTCCAATGTATGCCTCTTGGTCAGTATTTTTAGAGGCTTTCAATTAAAGTTTAGAGTAGGATGTACTTATCATCTAGCCCTGTACATGCAGTGTGCACTAAAAAAAAAAAAAATCTATCACAGAAGTATACTTATGTTACTCTCTGATGTGAGTTTAAGCTATATTGTCAATTTAATTGGCTTGAGAGTCACCTGGAGGATTAGTAAAGCACGCATCTACTTGTGTCTGAGTGGGTCATGGAGGTGTCATACTGTGTACAATATCTGGTCTCTGGCTTCTCCCACTATGGAGCTTTGCTCTTCCATGCCCATCTACCATGATGTTTGTGCTTTGAAGCCTCCCAACCATGAACTTAATCTACAGAAACAGCAAGCCAACTTAAACATCTCCTCCATTAAGTTGTGGGTGTTAATATTGTGTCCCAACTACAGGAAAGCTGACCAATAAAGAAAATCAGTACCAGAGAATTGAAGTCATTGCGGTATCTATACCTGATTATGTGGTTCAGAAGTGTGTGGAACAGCTTTGCAGGAGGAGTTTGAAAAGGTGTGAAGATGTGGGGTAGAGAAACCCTAGGCTGCTATAAACAGTGACTCTGACTGGAATGCAGAAGACCAGATTGCTCATAGGAATGTGGACAGTAAAGGCTGGGCTCGTGAGGTTTCAGTTGAGAATGAGGTCTTTAACAGAAATTGACCTAGAGGCCATGCTGTTACATTCTGGCAAAGAACTTGTTTACATTTTGCCCATGTCCAGAGAACTTGCAGGAAGTTGAGTTTAAGGGCAGTGAATTAATTGATCTGGTGGAAGATATTTCAAGGCAATTCAGTGATCAAGCTGTGACATGAGTACTCTTGGTTGTTTTTAGTCAGATTTGTAGTGATGATTAGAGGCAAACAGTAGAGTGGAAAGATTTGAAAATATTAAATTTTTTCCTGGAAAGAACCACTTGTAAATTTGAGGCCAAAGAAGGTGTGGTTGTTGAAGAGATTAACATCATCGAAAAGACTTTGAACAGTGACAAGAAGAAAGATGTCTTGAGGACATCTCAGGAATGAGCAAGGCCTCTGCCATCACAGACCCAACAATGCAAAAGTATAAACCTTTCATTTGAGAAAGGAGCTCCCCAGCCCCAAGAAGGGCCTCCTAGGGAATTTACTCCCTAGAACTCATTTCACTGTTACTCAGAGGCTACCACAGTCATAGTTCAAGGCGGCCCAGCTATAGTTTGTACTAGTGACAGACATTAGCATCATCCATGTGATGATGGTTTTACTGACAAGCAGAATACAAGAGTTGTGGGTTTGGGAACACTTCTACCCAGATTTCAAAGGAAAGCCTAAGAGGTCAGCAAGAAGCTGCTGAGAGGGCAGTGCATGAAGCTGTGGGAATGAAACTGAAAGTGGGAACCCTAGGAAGTTGGAGATGCCAGGACATGGGATATCTGCTGAGGAAAGCCATATGGAGCTAGGAAATCCAGCCAAAGTAAGAAGACACATGGCCTGAAATTGGCAAGGCCATGGGGGCCAGCTGTCCAAATTCTTTGGAAATCATACCTTGTCATTCACATATTCTGGTACTGGACATAGAGCTACAGGATTTAATGTTTTCCTTGCTGGATTTGGGTCTTGTTTTGGTTTTCTTTGTTTAGTTCTTTTCTCCAATTTTTATTAGTATGTATTTGCAATATATAATGCTCACATTCCTCATGGGGAGTTAGTACATGTACATAACACATCTCAATTCTTTTAAATCTCCTTCCCCTCCCTTTTCTGTCCCCTCCCTGCATCTCTTGGCCCCCTTTCCTATTTGAGAAAGATCTACTTCCCTATTTCCTATTACTTATCTTTTATTTTGATCTTTACTTATATTTTTGGTTTTTCATATAAGAGAGAGACCATGTGATATTTAAGCTTACATGTCTGATTTATTTCACTGAACATTATGGTCTCAAGGTGCATTCATTTTCCTACAAATGACTAACATTTGTCCTCCCTCTGGGTAGAGTAGTTCTCCATTATGCATAAATATGACATACTTTTTATCCATTCATCTGTTGATGGACATGTAGATTGCTTCCAAGATTTAGTTATTATGAATTGTGTCGCTACAACCATGGGTATGTATGTATCACTGTAACATGATATCTTTAATTCTTTTGGGAAGACACCTAGAAGGGGAATAGCTGGGTCAAATGGAATTTTAGTTTTAGTTTTTTGAAGACTCCCCATACTGATTTCTGTAATGGTTGTACTAGTTTACTTCTCTACCAACAATGTGGAAGGGTTCATTTTCCCCACAGCCTCACAAGCATTTGTTATTATTTGATTTATTGATGATAGCCATTCTCTCTGGAGTAAGATGCAATCTCAGTGTTGTTTTAATTTGCATTTCTCTAATGGCTAAAGATGTTAAACATTTTTTCACATATTTATTGGCCATTTGTACTTCTTCTGAGAAGTGTCTGTTCATTTACATTCTTTCTTTTTGGAATGGAAATGTTTACCTTGTACCACTGCATGTAAGGATTATGTAACTTGCTTTTTATTTTTACAAGGATTCACAGCTAAGTATGTGCCTTGAGTTTCAAAGGAGTTTTTGACTTGGACTTTGGAGAAATGTTGGAACTGTTGAGATTTTGAGGAAGGCATTAGTTTATTTTCAATTGTATGCAGGATAATTATATCATGTTAGGTGGAATTATGGCCTTGTGTTTATTTGGAGATTATACATAGTTTAAGGAGATAGGTTTAGGTGTCAAGTTGACAAGGGGTGGAGTGTGACTGTTTAAGATGGATTGTCAACTTGACTGGCCTCAGAGCTGCCAAAGGTAAAGTTATTAGTAGAGTTCACTTCTGAATGCATCTGTGTAGGCCATGTAAGTGTGACCTTGGTGACTATACCTGGTCCCTGGACAATTTCTCTCTGCTGGTGTTCTTCTGCCCTGCTTTCCAGCCGCCACGAACTAAGCAGCTGTGCTCTGCCATGTCCTCCACCATGGTGTTTCTGCTCTGGAGCCAGACAATCATAGACTTAGTTTTCTGTAACCATGAGCCAAGTTCACCTCTGTTCCTTTACCTTGTGGGTGTCGGGTATTTTGTTCAGCAATGGGAAAGCTCATTAATACACTGTAATATACTTAGTTATTTTCATTTTAACATATTTAATTAAATAAACACTGTCCCCTCATTTGACTATACAACTCTTATAGGATGAAAATAGTTTAAAATTCCCACTGAAACAATGGTTTTCAAAAATCCTTGTGTTAAAGATGATCCCAAGGAGCTCTTCCAAAATGCAGTTTATCAGGGAAGAGATTCGGAGGTTCTGAGTTGCTACAACTCTGTGTAGTGGAAGAATCTACGGTATTCAGAAGCTTCCAAGATTCCTCTTGTACCAATTTTGAAAAAATAGGTTCTGTCTAGGAATCATATTTGATCCCTCAATTAAGTTAGATCAGTTAAAAATGACACATTTACATCAGGTTTTTGGCTTCCTGTGTGACTACTTTATTGAAGCAAGCTTTGAGGTCCTGTCCTTAGTTTTCATTGAAGGATGCAAGAAGAAAGTTAATATTCCATTTTTATGAGTATGTAACTGAGGCAAGAGTCTTTATGGCATAGTAGTGTTGCCTCTGTGAAGTTTTAAGTGCTATCACCTTTAGTACTACATACCAGGGAAGGCTTCTCCTCCCTTGAAGAATTTTTCTTCCCCCCATCATCAAAGTAAATCATATAATTACCTCGCGCCATGACAGCAAAGATTTTTTTCTATTTTTTTAAGTATTGTATTCCTGTCACCTAGAACAATGATGAACTCATGACAGATACTAACAAAATAAATATTTGTTTAACTGAATTGGATTGAATGCTGGTTGCCAACAACACTGGAGGTACATTCCCATCTCGTCCTTAAACTCTGTGAAGTTATGGGCTCTGTATGCATGCATTTATCACCTCTGTGATTTTTGACATACTCTGCTGATTTGTGTGTTTATGTGGCAAGCTTATATATGCAGGAAGGTCTACACAAATACTATGCACATAACGTGTAATACTTTTAAATTATTTTCACATTTAACTTTAATATTCCCAGTAGCAGCTCACTTGAAAATTAAAACTTAGAGAGATTTTTTGATTTACCTAATTCAGACCAATGTTTTCTAGCCTTATAGTTTATGTTATTTGTATTACACCAGGGTTAACAAATAGCTTATGGGGCTAAGCTATTTGTTTTTGTAGCTAGGGGCCCCACAAAACATTTTTAAATAGTTAAAAATATCCAAAAATAATATTTTGTGATGTTACAATTAAATAAATTTCAATTTCACTGTGCGTAAGTTGTGATTTATTGGAACACAGCCACATGCATGTGTTTATGTACCTTCTGGGGCTGTTTCTCTGTTACAGTGGCAGAGTTTGGGACTTGCTGCTACAGAGTAGCTGCTGCCACCAGAAACATAAAAGCACAAAACCTAAAACACATACTGTCTAGTTATCTACGGAAAATGCTTACCACCTTGTGCATTTTAAGTTGCGCTCCAACCAGCTTACTTCCTGTTGAGGAAATGCAGACTTGCACAGAAGCTGCGGATCTGGTGGCTCTCCGTGAATTAGAGTATTTATGCTGAGTTTAGGCAAACTGCATGAGTAAACCTCTACTCAAGTGTAGCTAGTTCTGTGTTTTTAAAAAATTAAACTCAGGGCCGGTGAGATGGCTCAGTGGCGTATGTGCCTGCCTGGCAAGCGCGAGGTCCTCAGTTCAACTCCCGGTACCCACATACGAGAAAAGGGCCGGTGATATCGCTCAGCGGCACAGGCGCCTGCTGGCGTGTGAGGTCCTGAGGTCGACCCTGGTACCCACAACAAAAAAAAAAAAAAAAAAAAAAAAAAAAAAATTAAACTCAAATGCCTTTCTTCAAGTTTCTTTTTCAGCTCACTGTGCTGGTCAAAAGTTTAGGGAATTTCTACCATTACCAGACTGGCAGATGCTTTTAATTTTAGTGAGTATGTGTTAGTATTTTTCCTTAGAGATGTTCTAGTTTCCACATCTTGGAAAATGTGTAAATATTATGATGTTGTGCTTTGAGCTAGAATTGTTCTCTGTCAACTATTCACATCAAGTCTGGGAAGTGGAAAGAGTTTCGGGTAGTTAGAATGTGGTCTTTTAAAATAATCTCAGTACGTAAGGAAGGAAAAGAGGATAAAATGGCTCTTATATTTCACACGCTTGTGGCAGAGGGAGCAAGATTAAAAGGCTAAAAGAAAGGGGTGATTAGAAAGAGTTTGGGCAAATGGTGCCCACTTTCTTTGGAAACTTTGGTAACTTTGGAAAGTTACTCTTTTACTTGGGACTTTGCTTGTTGGTTTGTTTGGGGGTTTGAGGGGGACAGGGTCCCACTGTGTAGGTCAGGCTGGCCTTGAACACACTGTATAGTCCGGGCTGGCCTCAAACCTGTGATGGTCCTCCTGCCTCAGCCTTTCCAGTGCTGGTACTACTTTGGGGTAATTTTGCCTTAAAAGAAGTTCCAAATCTAACACTTGGGGTAGCTACCCTTGGCAGGGGCCTGGCCTCAGGGCCTCGTCTGCTCCCCATGGTAGGAGGGGTCCCTTTGATTGCTCTCTCGCTTCAGTTTGAGGTCCTTCTTCCCGTACTTCACTCTCTCTCAGCTTTTCATACAAAATGGCTGAAAAATGTGTCAGTTATGGAGAATGTACTCAGAGGGAGAAATACTCTAGTTCCTCCTCTATGAAGATTTTAGTGAGTACAGGAGTTGAAATGTCCAACATTTTGACCATTCTAGCCAACTGGTTACTCAGTTCCCTTGCTCATTATGCCATGAATGACTACGAAGAAGAAAATGATTAGCAGGGGAGGAAAAAAGAAAAGATTTGGAGTATAATATCTATCAGGCATTTACTAAGTTACATGTTTTGAGCAAGCTTTTTGTTTGTTTTGCTTTTTATTTTGTAATAAGTTACATATGTGATGAACTTCTTGGAAATAACCATACTGAGTATTTTTATGATCCACACTTTATAGATAAATAAAATACTTCCTAGAGGGAATGAATATCTTGAAAAAATACCACGCTCGTCTACAGCTAGCAGATGTATCCAAATCCAGTGTCCATTTCCACTACACCACATGTGCACACAGATCCATGTGTGCAGGCAGACATCTCCACTTTCTCTGAGGAGTCAGTCTTAGATACTTTTCTTGTTTCTGGGACAGAATACCCAACACCCACAAGTTAAAGGTTATTTTAGCTCACAGTTTGTAGAGGTTTCTGTCCATAGTTGGTTGGCTCCAAAGCAGGGCAGCATGGCAATGTGGGTTGCTGCCATACTGGAGAAGTATACTGTCTGGTGAATTTGCATCTTTGTAGAGAATTTATATTGGCATTTCTGCCTTGTTCTTGTTCTGTGCTCATTCAAGCAGAGCTGAAGGTTTTTTTTTTTTTTAATCATATTAAAGCATTGCCTTGTTAAAGCCCTACTTGTGCAGTGCATAGCCTATTTCCTATTATATATCAATCATTCCAGAATTTTCTCTAAAACAGATCCTGATTTCTTTTTGTGTTTGTTGTTTGGGCTATGTATTGGAATGTTTGAGGTGAACTTTTCTTACTTCTTCCCAGAACGTCAGGCCAAAACGTCTCCATTGCTTCGGATACAGACCATTGAAATTCCTCTCTAGTTTATCTAATCCATCACCTCAACAGATTATTGCAGGATGCAGTTTTATGCTCCTTCAGAATGAAGGAAGAAAGCGAGAAAAATGAGGGAAAGAAATGACTCATTTGTGGGTAGAATGTAAAGAGGATGGGTTGTGGTAAGAAGGAATACACCTATTTTTCATAGTTTTGAAGCTTAGACAGGAAGGCTGGGTGCTACTGAACTAAGCATGAGGTTAGTTTCCTTCTGTCTTTCTAGATAGTGGTTTAAACATACTCTATGAATAGCTTATTTCTTCTTTTACATTGTAAGTTAAACACACCATTTAAGTAAATCTTTTTTTTTTTTTTTTTTGTGGGTACCGGGAGGTCGACCTCACGACCTCGCACACCAGCAGGTGCCCGTGCTGCTGAGCGATATCACTGGCCCTTTTTTTGTATGTGGGTTCTGGGAGTCGAACTCGGGCCCTCACACTTGCCAGGCAGGTGCTTATGCCGCTGAGCCATCTCACCGGCCCCTTTAAGTAAATCATTTTACTAAATTTAAAAATTGATGATCAGTGATAGCAATATAACATGTGAGTTGGTCACTAACCAATATGGCTTACGTATAGATGTCCCCCAAAGCTTCATGCACTCATAGGTGGGGCTTTTCAGAGGTCTAGAGTCTATGAATATGGATTAAGCGGGTGTGATATATAAATTAGTCCACTGACTGAGTGGTTTAGCATAGTTCCGGGTGTGGATAATAGAAAGCCCCTCCCTAAGTGTGGGTGGTACTAACCAATAGGCTTGTAGCCTGGATGAACTATAAAGGGAAAGAAAGAAGATGGGCTCACTGGTTTGCTGCTTTCTGCCTGCCCTGCCATGGATAGATTCTCCTAGCTATGTCATGCTGCCTTGCCTTGGAGCCAACTAACTCTGAACGGAAGCCTCTACAAACTGTGAGCTGAAATAAAACTTTCCTCCTTTAGCTTGTGGGTGTTGGGTATTCTGTCCCAGCAACAAGAAAAGTACCTAAGACACTAACCATGAATCTCATTACTGTTACAGAATAAGATATGGAATTATTCACATGATATATATGCTATGGTTTGGACTTTGAGTGCCCCCAGTGTATTCTGGGCTTGGGTCTCATGGTGGCATTGCTGTGAGGTGGTAGGACTTGCTGAGGTGGAGCCTGGTGGCCTGCTGTACGTTACTGGGGGCATGCCTTGGGAGGATGTTGTGGCACCTGAGCCTCCTTCTTTTCCTGTCTTTTGTTTTCTGGTTGTCACGTGAGCGGTTTCCTCTGCCACACACTCCGGCCATGATGTGTTGCCTTGTCACAGAGCCAACGCAATGGGCACCATTTTAATCTTGGATTGGAAACTCCACAACTGTAAGCCCAAATCAACCTTTTCTCTTTATAGTTCATATCACAGGTATTTCACTATAGCAGTGCAAAGCTGACAAGTTCACCTTGGACCAGCAGGAATCAGAGTAATGTTCTCATATATTTTTTAAGTATGGCACACAAGTTCTTGTAAACTCACAGAACACTTTAAATAACAGTATATTAGTAGAATATCAAAAGGCCTTTCAAATTTCATTCTGGAATAGGTTTTTAAAATCCACAATCCCTTGAAAAAGCAGTACGTCTCTTATAACTGTTGTTTATTTAGGATCACATAGACAATGGATTTGTGTACCTTCAGCACATGCTTTCTAGGTCAGGTCTGCTAATTTAGAATGTGTCATCATTTCTGCTAAAATAACTTTTCTATCTCTGCCTATTATCACAGAACTCCAAAGTACTATGTTTCTATGGTGCACATTTTGTTTGAATAAAAGACTTTTGGGAAATATGCTCAAATTTGCTAGAAGAGTTCCTATGAAATAGTTTCTCTGTTTATTCCCTAGAAAGCACGTATTGTGACTTTTTGACCTTTCTGGTGATCAGGTAAGCAGTTTGCTCTCTCACACACTCCTGGCATGATGTGTCGCCTTGTCAGAGGGCCAACGTAATGGGCACCCCTTTAATCTTGGATTGGAAACTCCACAACTGTGAGCCAAAATCAACTTTTCTATTTATAGTTCATTTATCAGGTATTTCACTATAGTAGTGCAAAGCTGAATTTAAGATTCACTTTTTAGGAAATGTGACTAGTGAATGCTATGTTGATATCAGCAGCAGTCACTCAGATGTTTTTCACCTCCAAAAGTTTTTGGATAAATTGCCTGCTTATGATTTGATGATGACACTTTAATATTTTCCAATGACCTCTGTATACTGAATTTTAACTGTGGGTTATGGGACAAAGAGTTAAAAGCATCTTTCCCCCTAGGAATTCTCTTGCTAACACTGTGCACTCAGTCTTACTGGAATTTTCTGAAAAGTCACACTCAGAATTGTCTGGAGGGACCTAAGAAGAAGACTTAACCATTGGTCTAGTCCCTATTAATGAAGACTCCTTCCGTGGATGGCGATCATGGATTGCACATTTATGAATGTGCCATGCCCAAATGTCAGAGAAATACCAGAGGTTATGGTGCAGGTGAACCAAGGAGTTACCAGGTCACACCTGTGTAAAGCTCATCGCCACATCAATGACTGGAGAAAAAGTATGTGGAGAGATCGTATGCACACGAAATATCCCATGAGAAATATCACCTCTCACCTACGACCAGTATTATTATTGTTTATCATTAAGATCACCGTCAACATCTTAATGTATAGAAAGACTTTATTTACAAAATATGCACAAACATTTTAATTGTATCATGCAGAAGCATTGTACCACAATATTCATCCCTAATTTCCAGAACCCAGAATATATAATTGTATTATTTTAAATTATGGTAAGAGCTTGTATATTATCTATATAATCATTAGTGTCTCACTAACTAAATGATACATTTATACATTCATTTTAGCAACCATTTATTGAGCCTTTACCTAGTGCTAGAACCATGCAGTGTGCAAGGCTTAGAATCAGGAAGATGATCTTATCTTTACTCTGGAAGAGTTCATATAATACCAGTTAGATTTATTGATTGTGAGTAACAGAAATGCACTCTAATGTAAGCAAAATTTAAGTTATAGCAAGAACATGAGAGGGTCAACAAGTTTTAAAAACTGGCATAAAAAGTGGTAGCAATCAAGAGATATCTAAACCATAGAAAGGGACACAGGCAACATCCCATTGCAGGAGTTCTCTGGTCAGCAGCTTCCAACAAAATGATGGATCTTTAACTATTTCTTCCTTATTTTTATGACTCAGTCAAGGTGCAGAGGCCCAGAAAAGGTCATACAATGGCCAAACTTTAGCTCTAGGCCTGTCCCTTCGCTGGCCTGGTGGGGGTGGGGGGTCTTGCTTCCTTTGGCTTCCCTTATGGAAGGTGGCCTCTCCCACACAAGACCACACACAGAAAAGAGGAACAGTGCTAGGCTGGGCCGGGCTTGTGTCTGCTCACAGAGCCAATTGTTAAGATTTTAGGAATTTTATAAGTCAATGTTAATTATAGCTCTTATTTAAAATTAAATTGCATTTATTTAAAATTAAATAAAATATTTTTAAACAAGGTAACAAATACTCAAAATGTAACTTCCTTATTATGTTACTACTTATATACATCCTTGGGTTATTTGCATTTACTATGGCTGTATATTGGAAATATGTCAAATTAATGTACTATGGTACATTTCTTCCTGGCTTTGTGTTTATATTCAGTAACAGTAATCACGTTTGAAATCGGCCAGTGTGGTCATATTTACACCATAGAAATTCACAAGTATCACAAAGTGGGGCACAATATCAACTGTATGGGTCTAAAAAATGACACAGAAATATAAATCCTGCACATTAAACTTAAAAGTGTGTCATGTCTCTGCCCATTGCATTGTGAATGACCCCAAAACGAGGAGGTATTCTTTATTCAGAACCTATTATCAGAACCAGCAAAGAACTTATTTATGTCATTTGTGAACAGGAAAGTTCTGACATAGGTCTTTGTTATTTCACTTTGCCTTAGTCACAATTATAAATGAAGATGTCAACCAAACTCTGCATGCAAACTATGGTCCTTCATCAACTGAAACAGTAGTTTGGCTGAGTTTACCAAAAATCAACATGCATATTCTGTGAGAATTGGCTATGCAAAATATAAAACAGAAATTAAAAATTATGTATTTTATTGTTACTTTTAAATTGTCTGCTTCATGATCTTGGTATGAGTAAAATTTATGAAAACACATTGTGTGTGCGTGTGTGTATGTGTGTGTGTGTGGCTCAACCCTCCACCCCCTGCCTGCGGAACCGGCTGTTAAACATTTATCAGCGCACCTCTGAGTGAGAGTAATTCCCCGAAAGGAAATTAGGATGCTAGACAGCCAAAAGCGTAAAAAAATGTATCCTAACCCAGATATGTAAACAGGTTATTGCAAAACAGAACCTAGAGTATATATGGGGGAAACAGAGTTCAAAAAACAGAAAGGGAAATGATCAAAGCACAGGAAAAAAAACGGTAAGAGAAAAAAAGACTGAGTTCGGGATAAGTCAAAGTCTAAGGGAGTTACCCTTTCCATCCTCATGAGATGTAAGTCTAGAGTACATTCTTTGAAAATGTATGGGTGAGGCGAGGAATGGGAATTGATGGAAGTAGTTTGGAAGAGAAACTAAAGGATACTTTTCGAGGATGGTATGTTTTATTCTGTTTTATTCCCTGTAATGTACAGATGACACTTTACATAGAGTCACTTTAGTAAATGTTCGGCCATTGAAGGTATAGATACGTCCTTGTGTTGTACAGTGATTCTAACTTTGTTATCTACTAGCTGAGTGTGATTGGGCAAATTAATCTCCATGTCCCTCTGTCTTCTAATCTGTAAAATGGAGATAATGAGATTAGCTAATTTATCATATAACTTTGAGAATTAAAACTGTTTAGCATATGTAAAGCTTTTACATCATTCCTTAGAATTGGGAGCCAGTTAGCATATTGCTATTATTCCAGTTATTTTGGTCCCATGCTTTTTAAATTTTTGACTTGTCCTCTTTTATAGATGGCTAAATTACATAGAAATTAATAGACAGTCAGAGAAGAATTAGGCCCTCAAGGAAGTCAGTACACATACAAAAAAATCAGAATCGTGGCTGGAGGTGAGTCTGAAGACAGCCAGGCCTCAGGATAGAAAAGCAAAACCAGGCTGGTAATCCTCGCTAGGGATAAACAACTTGATATTATGCGGTAGTCAACACTACCTAGTCCAGTGGGCCCAGAGAGGAATCAGACACATAGGTGGATGACAAGAACATCTGGATCCATACTCCCCGCCTTTCCCCCAAATGTTTGTTCTTCCCATACACCTTTGCTACATGACTCACTTTCCCACTGAATCGATGTTAGCCAGTGACCATGCTTGTGATCCTATAGGTTGATGGTAGTTTGACCCATGTTGTACCTGCGTTGTGACTTTGCTGTATAAATTTAGAAGAGCTGTGGTGGTCACGCACTCTGGACCCCTCCTGGAAATCCAGGGGCTTTTCTTTTCCTTATTTCCCTTAAAACTCCCCTAACCTCCTCTTTCAGTTTGTAACCTCATTCTTCAACATTGTGAAGCCACATTGGCACATCTGACGTCTGACAGGTTGGGAGTTACGTTTTTTCGTCTCATACCGTGAGATGGTTAGGAGGAGGTAAGAGTTTGCTTTTGTTTCATGGCACCCTTAAAATATTTCAACTGGATTCTAGATCGTGACTCATTTAGGTAGCTGAGGATTACCATCCCTTGTCTGTTGTTTGCTTACACATTGTTTTTTGTCAAAATGATAGCAGGTTTAAGTTGGGAGCACGGAAAGATTGTGATGCCTTTATCTGGGTTTCTGACTTGTGTGGCAGTTGTGAAACAGCTCGGTCTCATCACAGACAGCGCTTTAGGATTTTTTCCTCTAATTGGCTGCCAGTTCATGGTCTTGGGTGTGTCCGAGGGTTAGGCTGGAAGCTTTGGGAAAGGTTTTGGCTGTTCTCAAAGAATAAGTGAAACGTTTTAGATTTAATTTGTCTGTCTTTCTGCCCGTAGGATATGGCAGCACTAGGAACTAGGAAATATCTCTACTCCCCTACCCCTCCCCTCTCCTCTCAGAAATGCTGCTCGGACGGGGCAGACTGACTGGTTTAAGGTAGGGCGGTTACAGCACTGCTGATTTCACTGACAGAACAGTGAACATTTCTGGGGACTTTGTGAGTTCGATAACAGTTTTAAACAAAACAGGTATAGAGCAGCTGATAGCCACGGCCCCCAGTCTCCCGAGGACTGAGCCTCTCTTGCTGTGATTTCTCTCCAGAACATCACCAGGCTGGCAACTGTTCTATACTCAGAGATATGCTAACCGAGGGCTGAGGAAAAAGTCCCCTTAACTAAGTATGACCGAGTGGTCACAGGATCACAAAGAAGGGGGTGCAGAGGCCAGCAGAGTGCAAGCTCTGGTTCTGGCCACTGCCTTGAGCACCTCCAGCTTGCCTCCACTGGCCCTGGATAAGGTCGGACCTACAGGATGACTTAGGTAAAGTGGTTCAGGATGGGAACTAAACTGTCTTAGGTAGAGCCCCGCAGGGCTGGTTGGGGGGCAACAGTTCTTCTTCTCCCACCTTGTGGAATTCGTACTCAGTAGGCTCCAAAAAGGTGTCATGTGGTACCGGGACTGAGCACCCCCTGAGAAATAAAGTAATTGCCAAAATAAAATACAAATCACAGCACTGTACTTTTAACAGTTTGTTCTTTTAACGGGAACATTTACATGTGCCTATAAAACAGTTTGGCCATCAGTTATAGCTATTTTAAAAAAAGGGCTTTGGTGTGGGCTGATGAAGATAAACCATCAGGCTGGAGCCCTACTCACAGCAGTCCTCGCTTTCACAATGCAAATGGGTTTTTTCTTTGCCCTTCTCATTCTTAATTTATTACAAGAGATCTCTGCTAACTGGTTACCTATAGGAAAAGTTCTGACCAGTCTATTTATAGTTACAAACCTAAAACTGTGAGAGCGTTATTGGAGCTCGAGATGACCAAAGCATCTAAGAGTGCACTCTGACTTAAAAGTAATTGTTTTGTGTGTTCTGTTTGTCCATCTGCCTGCTTAATCTGTGTTAATAACCAGTTATAGAACCTGTAGCTGCTTCACTTAAGAAAAACAAAATATTGCTGGATTATGGTTGATAGGCTCATAGCTTACACAGGACTCACAAATAAAAGCCTGGATGTTTGATAACATAAACATTATATATTATTAGGTCAATATGTATGTTTCTGCATTTAAATGATAGCTCTTGGGTTGGCTTATGGATAAGTAGACACTCAAGATATTATCCCAAATGCTTGTGGTTCATATAGCTGAACAATAAACTAATTTAAATCAGCTGGTAAGAGCGAAGATGTCTTTAAAGTTGATAACATATTTCCATTCAGGTTCTTAGCTGACTGAGATAGTATCAAAATTTAGTTTTATAAATGCAATGTCTGTTATTGTCTGGTATAGTAATTTAAGAGTTTTCCTTAAAAAAGTGTTAACTGTTATGATTTGGTTCACATGAGTCACTTAAAGTAATTGTTACGATAACTAAGTGAAGAACCCTTGGACTTGCAAGCAAACTGCTGGACTCCCCTCTGTGGCTGAAAAAGCAGCTGCCTGAATAAATTCGTTCAGTCTTTATCTACTGATGGGATTTCTCCAGTTTTTTTCTCCAGAGTCTTGTGGCAGCACACCCCAACAGACAGTATTAAATAAATTATTATAATATATCTAAGTTGGGTATAATTAAAAGGTTAAGCTGTTTATGTCTAAAACAATAAGGTTTTCTTAAGATATTAAGATATTCTTGGTTAAATGAACAAAATTAGATTAAAAAGCAAAGGTTATTTTAGTTTATAACATAAGTTATATTTGGATATATATATATATATATGTATGTATATATGATATGCTGTGAGTCTAAGCTTTATAGTTAAGTTTACACAGTTAAGACTATGTAAGTTTAATACATACAAAGTAACTATAGGTATGCTCTTTTATACAGTGTAAAGCTAAACCTTAGACATATAAAATGATCAAAATTTTGCATCTTTTTATATATGACCCTGGCATTTAATACTCAACCTATGCCTGTTGACTTTTTTTTAAACAAGCCTTTCATTATTGTGTAAATGTGATACACTCGTATATGTTGGATAACAAGTCTATTCATGGCTATTAACACTGCTTCCAAAATTTATGAGTGCCAAAGATGTCCTTTAATTCTTGTCAATGCAGTTACACACTGCAAACCTATTAAAAGAGGCAAAATTTTCTTTGAGAGAAAAAATCTAAGTATATGTGAAGATTTCTATATAACTGCAATGCTAATTTCTGCAACTTTGTAGTATATTAAATGTATTTGTGTTTCTCAAGTGTATAGATCTTCAAAGAAGCCACACTGGAAAAACATCTTACCATGCTGGTGACTTCCAGGCTGCAGTTTTTTGTGGTGGTAAACATTTTCAGGCTCAAACATCTGACCTTCCCTCACTTGTGTTCCAGCTACTTGTGATGAAATGAACACGCCAATCCAAGGCTTATCCTTGGGTGATTGTTGTACAATTGTGTTATAACAGAAGTACATAAACAGTATACAGTCCAGGCAATGTCACTCTAAAGATTAAAAGTTAGGCACTAATAACCTATAATGTATATCTTTAAATGTGCATACTCTACTTCAAAACACTCTATTAAAATATGATGAATTTAGGTAAAAGTTTCTTTATGATATTTATTATCTTGTAATTACAAAAAGGTAAACTGACTAAAAGGTTGTTTTATACTAAAATGGAAATTTAAATGCATTTCAGTGAAAATAACAAAACCTAATGATTCTCATATAATAATGTCATCATGATTGTTATTTATTTGTTTATTTTTATTAAGTTTATTGGCACAATTTAGACATAGATAATGATCCTACTCATCATAGGGAATTTGTACCTGTACGTGATATATCTTGATTCCTCTTTTTTTCCCGATCCCCTCCCCTCCCTTCAACCCCTCTCCCCTTCCTTATTTACAAAGCTTTGTTTCCATTTTATTCTTCTTTTATTGTTTTTTCCCTTCCTTCCCCTCCCCCCCAGTTGCCCTTTCTTTTGATTGTTATTTTAAAATGCTGTGTTGTTCTTGATCTCAAATTTTCTCTGAAAAGCTTTATAATTGTTTTCTAATATCCTACAGGAATTTAACTTCTAAGATAACCGTGATTGGTAAACATGTAACAGTTCTCTGATCATACTTATAATTTAAAGGTGGTTGATATCCAGATCAGATTATGATAGTTAAGGGCCGGTGAGATGGCTCAGCGGTGTAAGCACCTGCCTGGCAAGTGCGAGGGCCCAAGCTCGACTCCTGGAACCCACATACGAAATAAGGGCCGGTGATATCGCTCAGCGGCACGGGTGCCTGCTGGTGTGCGAGGTCCTGGGGTAGACCCCCGGTACCCACAAAAAAAAAAAAAAAAAAGATCATGATTATGATAGTTAAACTTACTGCTTCCGCTACAATGCTGGTTAAATGATCTCCTGCATGTGTTCAACAACTGAAGTTTAGAGACCAAAGCTGAGAAAGATAACTGAGCTAAGACAACAGCCAATATTAAAGTCATCAAGGACTCAGGATGTGAGGGGACCTCTGTACAGGATCCTACAACTCTGGTGAGTCACCCAACCTCCTGAGCAGGGCTATTGAGGACAAGGGTCAATCAATGTACATAGTGCCACAAAGGAGGGTCACTGAAGAGGAAAATGTCTCCTGTGCTTCCAAGAGAACCCACAGAGTCAAACAAGGCTGTGACACATCTTGGCAGATGACACTGACAGAGGAGCTAAGAGGTTTTGTGCATGGTCCCAAAAGAAGAAACTTCTGAGGAGCCTTACTGAATAGATAGATGATAGATAGATAGATAGATGTTAATTTTGATTAAGTCGAGTCTCACTTTAATTTTGTCTTAAACATCCATTAGAAAATTATAACTAAAAGATGTATAAAAAGTAATAGTAATATAGGCTAGATATAAAAAGGGGGCTCCCATTACTACACTGGCCCTGTAACAGTCTCTAACTACATCTGTAGCTTAACAATATTATGGTTCAATGAGGCTAATAATCCTCAGTGGCCACTATAAAGCCTCAGCAAAAGTCTTTAAGTTCCTTTGCTAAAATTGCTCTTCAAAACCATGCTGTTCTTGATCTTCTTATGGCTGATTCTGGAGGGATTTGTACATCAATAAATGAAAGCTGTTGTCTTTAGAAAAATAATTCCCATGAGGTGGAAAAAGACCTTAAAACAATAAAAAAAGTCAAATTTAGAGATAATCTCCATGAGCAGCCAAGTCTAGGACCCAGCTGGTTACAGTCCCTATTCACATCCCTTAGAAAGTGTTTGGACTTGGCTCCTTTCCCTAATCTACCTTTCCATTCTGGTGTTTATGCTTTGGCTACACATACTTAATCTCTTGGTAAAATTTGTTTATTTTTGTCTAGATGCTATCAAACTCCAAATGATCATGCAGATGAAACCAGTGATAAATGTGCCATGCTCCTTAGAAGAGTCCACTAGATTGACCTTCTGAAGAGAGTCCATGACTGCTAAACCCCAAGCCTGACTTCTTTCTAAGGCCCGTTAGATTAGCTCTCTGGAGAAAATCCCTGACTGCTGTTTCCCCTACCCCAACCCTTCTTAGCATGAAGCAGCTACACTGAAACATCCTCTTTCTCCCCTAATGGTAATTAGAGATATCTCTGAAGAGGAGGAATATTATAGGCAGCTAAGTTAGATACAAATTAATATAAGTCAGAGAGGGATTGGGCCCTTGAAGAAGTCATCACAAGAAAATAAAGATATCAGAATTGTGGCTGGAGGCAAATCTGAGTGGAAAAGCAATAGTAGGCCTCCATGCCTCCCTAGAGGTAAACAGCAAGCTGTAATTAGCACCACTTGGTCCACTGGGGCCAGGTAGGCATCAGACACATTTGTGGGTGACTGGAACATCTGGACCCATACTACCTTCCCTCCCCAAAATGCTTCTGTTCTTTCCTTATTCCCTTGCTGTGTAACTCACCTTCCTATTGAATTAATATTGGCTAAGTGACTATGCTTGTAATCCTGTGGATTGATTGTGGTCTGACCCATTTTTTGTCCTCATTGTGATTTTGCTGTATAAATTACCCCTGGCAAAGAGCCTAGGTAGGCAACCACTTGGGACCCCTCCTGGTAAACCAGGGGCTATTCTTTGTCCCTTTTTTTTTTTTTTTTGTGGGTACCGGGGTCGACCTCAGGACCTTGTGCGCCAGCAGGCGCCTGTGCCGCTGAGTGATATCACTGGCCCTTTTTTTCGTATATGGGTTCTGGGAGTCAAACTAGGGCCCTTGCGCTTGTCGGGCAGGCGCTTACGCCACTGAACCATCTCACCGGCCCCTATTCTTTGTCTCTTTATTTCCAATAAAACTCTGCTAACTTTCTCCTTTGGCTTGTGACTTCATCCCTTGATGTTGTGAGACCACAAGCTTGGCACATCTGACGGGTTGGGAGTTATATTTTCCTGTACCACTTTGATAAAAAGTTGCCTATGATTCTTTCCTTCTGTTTGTGCTACATCTGCCTCTTGTAATGCTACTCCTCTGTTTCTTGTAAGACGTTGGTTCCGACTACAGCCAGGCTGGGCTTCTCTCAACAGAACCTGATACTAAGAGTGAGTCACAGATCAGGTCACTGTGTCACCAAGGACAAGACTAAATGCCTCTCTTCTTCCCAGAATGATTGCTTCTGCCTTTTAATGATGGCAGCTCTAAGCTTGCTTTAGCCATCCTACCTTTTGGACAAAAAGTGTTAAGATTCCCAATCACTAAATTTGTCCTGCTTCTTGGGAGTTTTCAGTCCAGAACTTGTCCCTGCTTCTTTATCTCCTCCTTAGTATCATTATTAGAAACTCAGCTCTCTCAGGAAACCTTTCTCAATAGCACCTTGCTTTCACGTTCCTCTGTTCCTGTGGGATGCAGCCACCCTTGCTACAGTAAGCTGAATAATCCTAATTATTTTATTTTATTTTATTTTTTTATTTTTTATATGCGGGTACCGGGAGTCGAGCTCAGGACCTCACGCTTGCCAGGCAGGTGTTTATGCCACTGAGCTGCATCATTGGCCCTTAATTTTATTTTTACAAGTACAGTACTAATGGTGTTTGGTCTGCTTCTGAAATGGTTATATAACCAATGGTTTTTAAATTAAAAAAATTAAAAATCAAGAATAATTTGTTCAGAACTGTATATTAGGAAAGAATGAACGTGATTACTTTGTTACGTGATTACATTTTAGTAAGTAGTCCCGGAGTTCAAAGTATGAAGCTTTTCCTACACTGCACTAGAATTAAAGCCAAGTTCTGGAGCATTTAGCTACATAGGTGTGATATTATTGTGTGTTTGTGTCTTTATTGAGCTTATTCAGTTTATTCTAGCAAGGGTGGCTGCATCCCACAGGAACATATGAGCACGAGAGTAAGGTGCAGTTCCAGCCCAGGAATCAGTGAAGTTCAAAGTGCTCTTCCTCACTGGGTAAATGTTTGGGTGCTGGCCGTGCTTATTGCTTTTGTCCTCATCTCATGGCTTCTCATTGAACAGAATTAGAGAATGTACATCCATGTATGCACACGCATGCACACACACGTATATTTATATATGTCATGTATTTCGAGAGCCCTGAGTTTACAAGGAAGGTTTCAATTACAATCTAGACCACCAAGCTCTGTATTTTCAACTCCCTCCTCTGGTAGTGAAACTCTGCACGACTTCCTCTGCACGTGTGTAACATACCCATATAGCTGCTCCTGCCCCCGTCCTCTCAGGCATATTGCCTCACTCCATTTAGGCTTTAAGTCCCAAGATAGGCTGCTTTTATATCCCCCTGAGTTCCAAGACCCTGCCTGGGGCCAGCCCTCTGTGGAGACCCCTCCTCACTTCCCAATACCAGCCCCTCCTTTCCACACAGGCACCCTACTCACCAGCACGGGCTTTGGCATCCAGTGCCAGGAGCCCTCCTTGGAGGTGTCATCCTTCCCCTTTTGACTTTCATGGCCCATCCTGGGCCCACCTGTCCTCCCACAAGCCACTCTTTCGGACTGTGTGAGCACCCACATACACACTGGGCCACCTCCTGAGTGGACACTCGCACCTCTGGCTTTCTTCCAAATCCTGCTCTGGGCCACTGTGGCTCTCTTCTGAATGCACCTTCCGTTCAGCCGCCCTGCATGGCCAGGACTGAAGCATGCAGGACAGTAAGCAAAGGAAAGGGGAAGAGAGCTATTGTTTTATTTTTAATTATAAATTCTTGTTTTTTGTCTTTAATTATCTGTGTATCTCAGTAAGTCTAGTGCTTTTGGTTTCTCTAGCAGAGCGTAACAAAACTAGAATTTTGTGACACAAGAAATTACCTTGCATACATTTATTTATTTATATATTTTACACCCAAACCATTGGTTTTCTTTGTTCAGGTTAGATTTAACACAAGACTTTCTTGATTTGGTCTCAGACTCTTTTTCTTGCCTCCTTTCCATGTATACACTGCCATGAAACTTAGCACTTCAGCTGTTCTGAACTTTTGTCTTTCTGCAAATATGTGACTTTTACACATGTGTGCACGCTCTTTCATCCTTCCTGGTATGCCCTTAACCCATTTCTTATCTAGAAACCTTTGACTCATTTTCTGAGCTTCTCATTTTCTGAGATTAAATGTCACTTCTCAGTGAAACCTTTCCCAGCTCCCTCTGGTAAGTAGGTCCTTCCTGCTTCTTCAGAGTGTTCTTAGAGCATATGTTACTAAAATTCTGCCACTGACTGGCATGTAACTTGAGCAAATTGCTTGACTTTTCCAAGCCTCAGTTTCTTTATCTGCTAAGTGAGGACAATAATTGACTCAACTTTGTACAGTTGTCATAAAGGTGAGTTGCAAATGGCCACAATGTTAATTATTGGTATTAATATGATTACCTGATTTTATGTCTCCCAAAAAAGATTATGGGTTCTTAGGTAGATTCCCAGAACTTAATTCAACATCTACAACATAATGTGTAATCAACATCTGAAGGAATGCATTCATTTTGCAAATACTAATATGTGCCATGTATCGTGCAATATTATGACGAAAATAAGGGCATTTTCTGATCTTGTGAAAGTTTTAGTTTGATGGGAAATAGAGAACTTAGCAAATAATTACACAACTGAATAAATAAATGAAGACAACTCTGCTAAGTCTTAAAAAGGATGATTATTGTAAGGTAAGTGTGGTATCATAGAAAGATACCAATTCCTGGCACAGAGGTCCTGAAACCCTCGGGAATTCCTGAGCATAAAGGTCATAGGAGTGTGTATAATTCTAATGCAGTATCGCTTGGCAGGCCCTAGTAGTTTCAGGTTGGGGGCTGGTGCTTAGAAACTTGAAACTTTCAGCCCCGACCTCCAATCTTTAGGGAGTGGAGGGAGGCTGGATATGGCGTTAATCACAGGTTGCCAAGAAAACTTGCTTAATGAAACGTCCCTAAAAACCCTGCTGGTTTAGAGAGCTTCCGGGCTGCCAAGCGCATCGTGGTCCTGGGAGGGGGCCTACACCAGCAAGGCACAGAAACTCCTCTCCTCACCTCCCTCACACCTCATCCTGTGACTCACTTCTAGTTGGCAGCTCCTGAATTATCTCTTTATCACATACCAGTTTTGAGGAAGTAAAGTGGTTTTATGAGTTGTAGCAAATTATCAAACCTGGAGAGGGGTTCGTGTGAACCTTTGACTTTGTAGCTAAGTGGGACAGAGTGTGGGCAGCCTGGAGACTTAATGTCTGTGATTGTCCTCTGAAGGGAGGACAGTGCCGCAGAGCCACCGAGCCTGCGGAGTCTGACCCGGACAGTGCCATTGGCCGGACTTGGACTGCAAGTGTCCCAGTTGGTGTCAGACCCGGAGTGAGGAGGGAAACTCTCTCTTGTTCTGGCATCGCAGGAGTTGGGAGTAAAACCAGCTCAGTGAACTGAAGGGGGCAGATTTAGATTAGAAAGCAGAAATGTACTTCTAACAAAGTAAAATTTGCCTGCGACCCAAAGGTAAATAGAAATTAAGCAGGTGAGAAGGGCACGGAAGAGAAATATGCTGTGTGAAGGTGTGTGCCAGCCTGGCGCCAGCCAGCCAGATGTCAGGGTGCAGTGAATGGAGATGTGAGCAAGAATAGTATGAAATGAGTTTTAAGAGGGAGTCCGAGGCCGTGTCATGTCTAACTTAAGGAATTTTGTGAATTATAAAACATGACGTGGAAAGCAAATGTGAGTTTTACTCAAAGGGGTGCCCTGATCCTTGTGCCCCCCACAGAGTACTGAGGTGACACTGGGGAGAATTCATGCCATGGGCACAGTGGGGAGGATTTGGGCTCCACGGAGAGGTAGACCAGGGGCTGGCGATGGAGCAGAGAGAAGGTGGAGAGACCGGGACTGCATTTGGGAGATAGAAGCAGCAAGTCTGGCGACAGCTTGGATGCAGTCTGTATGTGTGGGCAGGTGTCAGATGACAGAGCTTCAGACTTGCATAGGAGAAACAGCAAAAGCAGAGGACACTTTACTAAACCAGATGAAAGTGGAGGTGAAGCAGTTTTCGAAGAGGAGACAGAGTTCAGTTTGGGACATATTGGGCACATTTGAGATGACTTCAGAGTGTTCAAGTGGAAACGCCCAGTACACTGTTGATAAATGAGTCTGGAGTTTAGAAGAAGGATGTGAGCTCAGTACATAAATTTGGGAGTTTTCGAAATAGACATAGAATCCTCATTCCCTCTTTTCCTTTGCTTCTATTATTGACAGAACCGTAAATCATATTTGCTTCAATCTTTCTGAATAATTGTCATCCTATCTATCTTGTATAGATGAGTGGTTGCCATGGTTCGGATGAGTCCCAAATCCCCCGTGGGATTCCCAGCCTGTGGCAGTTTTAGGAAGTGGTGGAACTTTAAGGAGGCAAGGCCTGGGGAATGAAGTTAAGTCATGGGGTGTGCCTTTGAGAAGCATATTGGGACCCTAGGCTCATTCTGGTCCTTTCTCTTTTGCTTTCTCAGTCATGTCTTCCCACTAAATGTGTTGCATTGCCACAGGCCCCAAAGCAGCAGGTCATCTGACCATGGACTGACACCTCTGAAACTGAGAGGTGAAAGAGACCTTTTCTCCTTTTAAGTTGGTTATGTTAGGTGTTTTGTTGTAGTGACAGAAAGCTAACACAGTTGCTTCTGCAGAAGGCTTGTAGGGCTCTCTGCAATGTAAGGGGTCAGTTTTATTACGACACCATACTTATGTTGCTCAAAATGGAAGTGCTACTGCAAAAATCATGCAATAAAATACACAGGGCTTATAGGAAAAATGAGGCTTAACACAAAAACTTCATTAGTGACATATTTAGAAAAAGATGGAAACCAAATAAAATTGCCAGCAGAGTTTTATACATGTTAAATGATTAAGAAACATATAAGTACTGCAATAAACATGGCATGTTATCTTGAAAAGGACCTGATGTTTGCTTGTGGAAGTAGGCACTGGAAGGACTTGACCTAGATACCGAGTGGAGGAAGGACTTTACCTGAAGTCGTGGAAAATTACGAGAAACCACGTGGGTGAGCGAAGCTTCTGGGCTCATTTCACAGCCATAAATCCTAGGGCAGGTTTTTCTGCCTTTGAGATTTAGGTCTCTCCATGTATACAAATATAATAAAAATCTGCTTCACCAAGATACAGAATTTAATCTAAAAAAATATAGACATTTCCTTCCATTCACTTCTGTATCACTGCTGAGAATTTCTTTTGGTCTTATTTCATTTTAGGATTCATCCAGCAGCTGAAGTCTCTGGGATTTTCTACGTATGTGAAGCCACCAGCTGTCCCTTGTCATTGTTACTGGCCGCTTACACTCATATGCTCAGTTTCATTTGCTCATCACTGACCAAATCAAAGGAGACCGTCTATTTGGTTAAAAAAGAAAAAGGATTTATTCAAAGCTAGCTCTGAGGAGATGGAGGGGCCCATTGGCCTCATCGCTATCTCAACATTTACAGGTGGGCAAGTCTTTTATAGCGAGGAACAGAGGGGAGCGCAGAGAGATGGTACAGATTTCCACACTTGCTTTAACACTTGCAGCCATCTGTAGCTCATCCTCCTCTTGTGGAAAATAAACCCAGCTCCTGGCCTCCTGGGTCTGGCATCTGCATATTCCGCCACTTCTTTTGGGCTGAGGAGAGGAAGGGGTGTTGCTATGTGGTCAGCAGGAGGAAGTTTGGGGAAGTTGTTTATCTCTAAAGGAAAGAAACCTAACTTAAAAGTTCCATTTTCCAGTACCATTTACATTATCACTAAAAGGAACCACGTCTGTAGGATTTGTTGATTTCTGTTTAAAGTCTTCATAAATACTGTACACAGAACTTTGTGAGAAAGGTTGCTTCCCATTGTGTTGTCACCTGGTCTTCATCCGTGTGCTTACTAATCAATTTCTTCTTCTTTAGGCCTTGCTATTATTGACTTCCCAGCACCTGGTGCTTCCAACCATAGACCTTTTTAAAATTTCCCGTTGCTGTCTCTGATGGTTGGCAATGCAGATTTTATAAAGCAGTGTCTGTTGATCGGGATATACCGCACATTCCCTCATTTCATCCAAAAGCCTTTATCATTTCAAGCTTCTCCTCAACCTTGTAAGTTTTCCTTTTGCCTGCACAGCTTGGCAATTTTGAAGTAGGGTATTTAGAGGAATCTGAGATAATGAATATGTATTTTTAATAGACAAGTTTACAAATGCAAAACTTAGCAAAACAAAGACACAAAAATAAATTAATGAAAAATCTTGCAGTTTAACACTTGTATTCAGCGAGATAGTTATTTAAGGTGTTTGTGTCTACATTCTGTGTGCGCTTACTCAGCTCAGTTGAGCAGGAGAAACTTTTCTTTTTATCTTCATGTAGTGTTTTCTGTGCATAAAATCATGTATAAGGAAATGAAAATTTCATATTATGCTCAAATTTTCTTGCTATATCAATTACCTTGGAACAAATTGACATTTTCAAGCAAAACATTATTAAAGAACTGACTATATTTACTTTATCTCTGTTCTCAAATTTCCTCATAGAAACTCCAAGTTTTGGGATATATAACACTTGTAATAGACTATGAAACAAACTTTATGCTTGGGATTCTTGATATGATTAAAAATGCGACATGAGTATTAAGTAGATTAATTTTTACTCTACAACTAGAGTAAATGCTTAACCTCAGTTTCATAATAATTTAATTGGATTCTAGGAATGAGTTATTCATAAGCTTATGAAATTTTGTTCTTTTTTCCTGTTTTCTGTCTATATGTATGCATCTATGACTCCACCCCTGCATCCATCCATCCATCCATCCATCGATCCACGCATCCTTCTGATGCTACATGCATGTGGAAACCTGCTTCAGTGATCATGGAAATTAAAACTGAGGTAATATCATGAATTAATAGGCAAAAGCTTTAATTGAAGAGGAAGAGAAAATGGGGAGGGGACTTCAGTTTGAGGAGAAGAAAAGCTAAAGGTGACATAGCTCTAATGCAGATGATCAGATGAGCTGGTTAATGAAGAAAAGAGATAAAGTCTTATGGGGCTTCTGGGGTGGCTGAGGGTCTGGAAATTTTCCACTGGTCTTAGGTATGGAATTTTTTTGAAACTTCCTCACATTGTAGGGGATATCTTCCTTATGTAGGACATGGGTCAGAGCGTGTTCCTGACCTTGGAGCCTGCCTGGGGTGCTCTGTAGTGTTACAGCTCCTCTGGTCCTTGTAGTAAGACTAAGTAGATGAGGTGAGGGTGAATTCCACATTGTAGGCAAGGGAGGATAGGGAAAAAGACACGTCTTGCCCTTCAATGGATGACAGGTCATGGATTATGTCCAGAGAATCCTGTCTCTTGTCCCTATGAGGAATCTTGTCCTGCTTCATATCCATTTGTTTGCCCCTTGTGCCAATTTGTTGTGAATGTAGGTGCATATATGTCAATTATAAGAACCAGAAAACTCTACTTTGGATTATTTTACATTTTTAAAATTCCAGTTTTAAGTATAATAGAAATAATCTATTCATGGGATTTTTGAAATATCTATTAATTTTTACATTAACTATATACTTACCCAAATTTCTATAAAGAGTCTGGTATTTAATTTTGGATCCTATGACCAAAATCGGTTGCTGTGGCTGACAAATTAGATTGTTTGATAACTACCAAAATTAAAATTCTTAACAGGCTGATGGTGAGAAGTTCACAACTAATTTTCTGAAAAATTATAGATTTTTCCACCATAAAAAAATCCCAAGTTCGTTAAAACTAAAAGTTTGGTTCAAGACACACACATGCACACACACACACACACACACACACACACACACATACACACACACACACAGAGCAATAGAAAATTGCTATTTATTAACCATTTTTCTTGGACCAGAATTTCTGCTAAATGCTTTTACATACGTTTTCTCAAATCTTCACTGTAAATTCTTACATGCTCATAAGAAGCTAAAAATTTAGAAAGAATTTAATAAGCTTTATATGTAAGAAATTAAAGTACACAATTTCCCAAGATTTCAGGAACTCTGCATCATGGAATTATATCTAAAACAAATATCTTTTATTGCCATCGCTGACTTTTGTTAGACTCTTTACTGTATGTGCTTTGACAAGAGTTAAAAACAAGCAAAAAAAAAGTTAACGTGTGTTTCTCTTTTTAAACCATATAAATATTTATATTAATTTTTAAAATTCACTAAAGCATTTACTTTTTAAAAAATGTAATTGAACTCAGTAAATGTGAGGTTATACTGATTATTTAGTGCATGGAAGCAAAAGCCTTTCTGTCTATTTCTTGATCATTTTGTTTTCTCCTTTTGCAAGCTGACCAAGTTTGCAGTGATCTAGAGGCATACGGACTGAATTGTAGAGTTTTCCTTGGGAGCTGCTCTAACCCCTCCTGGGCTGTGACCCCTACACGGCACGATTATAAGATTTCACAAGTCTGTGTTTCCGGGACCTGATAATGACAAGCACCGTTCACGATGCACGTGTCGCCTGTGTGGCTGTGTGTGGTACAGGTAGCACAATTGGGGTTGGAAGACCACGCCCCCTCCACCCACTTGAATTTGGGCAACACCCAGCGCCAATCCTCCATCCTGTTGTTCTAAGAGAAGCAGAAATAAAATAACAAAGGTCCAAAAAGAAAAAAAACTCATAGTGCCAGGCCAGGGGACATACTAGATCTCTTGAGCTGACATTTTCCCCACTCGAACCTCATTAAAGTTTCATAAATATGGGCTGCATCTCATAAAGGATTTTAATCAGGTGAACTCTGGGAGGGGGACATGTGTATTAAGGTGCCCCTGAGGATGACTCAGCAGCCTGTCAATCATTCCTATCAACCATATCCAGAGACCAGTGAGAGGCACCTGGCTGGTGCACATCTTATAAAATTGGAAAGCCTGAGATATCTGTGTGTACTTTTCTGTCACCCTGTTGAATTCAGGTTTTCTAAGGGAATAGATTTAAAACAGGACACATAATTTATAGGATATTGACCCAAAAAGTCAAATGCAGAAGAGTGCAGGAGATCTGTCCATGTACTAGAGACCCAAAGAATCCAGCTGAGGGCCTGGATCCCATGGCAATGTCCTGCACGAGTCCAGCTAAAGACCTAAAACCTATGGCAATGCACACCATGAGTCCCGCTGGAGGCCCAGAGCCCATGACAATGTCTCATGCAAGTCCATACCAAGGAGCTGCACTGGGAAGGCCCAAAGGTCAGGGGTGGAAGCTAGAAAGTCTGTGCCAGCGGGTGAAGGATCTGTGCCAGCAGCTGAGGGATCTGCACTGGAGCCAGGAAGTGATGCTCAAGGTAAGGACCAGAGCTCCCCCGAAGAGAACCGCAGTCATCTTCAGCGACAGCAAAGACCCAAGCTCCTGTGATGATAAGAACAGCTGAGTTCACATCAGGAAAGCCAGTGTGACGAGCTTCTCCAGGAGAATCAACAGCACACCCTGTTCCCCTTCAGTTCTGCCTTTATGCTGTTGCCAGCAGTCCTCAGATGGACCTTCCACACCCGGAACCACGCTGATTCAGTTGAGCTGGGTGTTACAAGTTGACCATTAATTGATCCACCACACAACCCCATAACCACTTTTGTGCCACCCTTTTTGTTTCTGCTGTCATGGATCTTCCCTGAGCACATCTTCCTATTACTTTTAATTAACGTAGCTGCTTTTTCTTTGATCATTATATGTGCACTTGCAATTCTTAGCTCATTATACATAACAGGCTGGAATCTATCTGTTGGATTCACCATATGGTATCAGATGATCAAGAAAATCTTTAGTTCTAGGGATGGAAAAATAAGTTTGACTATTATTCATTCTAGAAATTCTTTGCAAGATAGAAATTAAGTTCTATGCAGTGAGTAGAATAATTAAGAATATTAATAGTTAAGGACATTAAATCTATGAACTGACCATCTGTAAAAACAAATTTTGAAAAGAAAAAAAAGACTGAATGCAAGACTATTTTATGGTCACATTAATAATCTGAGAAAGGAATTCAACAATAAGATAAAACACACACCAACAGTGGAAATAATAAGGGCTTAATAATAATATCAAATAAGAATTGAGTCTATGCAGAAAAAACTGCAAATATGAAACAAATACATTCTAATAATTGAAGAAATAAGTGTTTGCACTGACAAAATGAATATTATAAAGATATTGATATAGGTCTGTTGATATAGGTTAGTATTATAGGTTAAAATAATCAATAAGATGATAATGATAGAGGAAATAACCTGCAAGAGTTCCAGGTAACATAAAAATTTAATACATGTTAAATGAGAAACTGGGAAAGGCCTGTCACTCAATTTGCGTGATCATATATTTCAGATAGATAGAAAGATACATAGATACATAGATGATAGATATAGATAGGTGATAGACACGCAAATACCTATAGATAGTCAGAGATCAGAGTGTATTTCATTCACATCTAAGATTGATCCCACAGTGAGTCTCCACCTGTCACCAGCTCGCATGTGTCCTTGCTTTAGTAATAATGTTTAGTAATAATGCTCAAGCAACAGTATGAATTTACAGGTAAAGGCTGTACTTGGAAAGAAAGGGAGAAGATGGGGAAAAGACTCTAGCTTCAGTAGCTGAAGGGGGTGCACTCTGATGAAGAGGAATTTTAAGGATTAGCTAAGGTGGCCAGGGTGCAGTTGATTATTATCTTAGTCCTGGTTTTGTAGCTCTGGAGGAATCAGAGCTTGAGGGAGAATTTCATTTTCATGAATGATTGTCTTTTTTGTGGGAGTTTCAGTCACGTGGGGCTCCACTTTTCTTGGAACCTTGTTTAGGACAATGGTCGGAGACTTTTAGGCGTTGCTCTGAGGGGTGAAGTTCTGAGTGGGAGCATTATAAATGCTGGTAATTGGATGCCCCTCTGACTCCTGAAAATTAGTCACTCTTACCTTGGCATCCTCTGTCTTGGAAGGGGATGAGATAGGCTAAGTAATTTTAAGGCTAATAAATGTTATTCTGGTGAATTTTTAAAAATGAGAAACAAACCTTTATCTGAAGTTTTAAGGTAAAAAGGAATGTCAAACTTTGTTCTATGTTTAGTTACCTATTAAAAAATTTGTAGGCCCAAGCGAAGAGTCATAGGTTTTAGTGAAACCTGCTTTAAGGTCTGTTTGCCTCAGCAAACATAAATCATTCTTTTAATGAGTAACAGGCTAAGGGTCCAGGAGTTTGTTTGTCCTTCATCCTTATATTGGTCTCTGACTATATCACTCCAACTACCCACATCCCAAATGACGTGATGAGAGGCATATGAATAAATCCTACAGGTGGTGTGTGATTGGACTATAGGCTAGGGACCCAAAACTTTGAATTTCCTTAATAGAGAAGGGAAGAGTGTCTCCCCACCCACCTTACAGAAGGGGAAGGGTGCTGGGTTCTTATCTTTGGAGTGCAAAAAACTACCTATGTTGGTAAAATAATGTAATTCTCCAAGTTTTCAAACCAGGATTTTCTATTTTTGGAGATAACAAATGGGAAGATAATACTCAAAATCCAGTGACCTAAGCATTCAGTCTTCCTTTCCTTTAGTTCAAATTCCCACCCAGGAATGGAATCCTGTGCTCCTTAGGACTTAGAGGTTTATTATCCTGTCAATAAAAGCACTTAGTTCCACCATAAGGAGACAAATGATTGAAGATCTAGTATTCAGGCACGTGAAAAAGAATTTTTTCTTGTGAATGAACCAAATGTTCTGATTTCCCACAGTGTATTAATATGCATACCTAAGAAGGACAAAGATTTGTAGAAAAACAAAGCAATCTAAGATTTTCCATAATATCCATGGAAAATAGTAAATATTTTTGAAATATGCTGCTAGAAAAAATTGAGGTCATGTTTGGTAAAATTCATCTAACATTCTTAGAGAATTAAGTGTTAAAATTTAAATTATAAAATGTCTAGATAAAAGGAGAAATTAATATACTATCAAATGTCTGTATGAGTGATTTCCCAGACTTAAAGTTAACTTAAAAAAATCAGAAAGAAAATATAATTGATTTGTCTGTATTCAAACATAAAATATCTCTCAACCAAATACATAAACTAAAGGCCAAAAATTATTCCAGTAAAAATGAAAAAAGGGGGAAATATTTACAAAAGATAGCATTGCATTTGTAAAGTATTCCTATTTTGGTGACTATAAACGTAATTACTACCTTTTGGAAATTAATTAGTACAACATTAGGTTTAACTTTTAAAATATTAATATTCTTCAGTATAGTCAATGTAATTTTAGGAATTTAGCAGAAATGGATAAAATATGATAAAAATTTTTATTCACATAGAGTTTTATAGCTGCTTCTTTAAAAAGAAGAAAATAAAAACAAACTGATTACTTAGAATAGGACAGTCAGGAAAATAATATTTACTGGTTACCAGGTTCTGGTGTGCTGTGGCTTCCTTATAGAGATTCTTTCTAGGTTCTTCTTGTCCTTAACAAAGAATTGCCAAAACAAGAGCAAAAGATAGTGAGGTTTTACATTTATTAAAGGTAGGAAAAAAACATGCTCTGCAAAGTGAGTGTGAGACAATAAAAAGTAGAAAAAACTCACAGATTAAAAATCAAAGTATGAAAAACAATATTGTATGCAACAGGAATTGAAGGGAACAATTCAACAGGAAGAACTATTATAATCATATATGCACCAAATACTGGTGCAACCCACTTTATAAAATAAACACTAATGGGCAAGAAAAATCAGATGAACAATACTATTGTAATGGAGGATCTCAATACCCAACTGTCACAAAGGGACAAATCAACTAGACAAAAAATCAACAAAGAAATATGAGAGCTGAACCAAATCTTCAAACAAATGGACTTAATAGATATCTACATAGTATTCCTTCCTTCCAACAACAACAACAACAGAATACATACTCTTCTCAACAACACATGAGATTTTCTCCAAAATCAACCACATACCAGCCAATAAAGCATGCTTACATAAATGCAAACTGAAATTGTGCCATGCATATAATCAGATCAGTGAAGCTAGAAGTCAATGGAAAAAAACACCACAGAAACTATGCAAATACGTGGAAATTAGATAATACCTTCTTGAATAATCAATGGGTCACAGATGAAATTAAACAAGAAATTAGACAGTTTCTACAATCAAACAATAATGCCAGTACAACCTACTGGAACCTATGTGAAACTATGAAAACAGTCCTAAGAGGGAAGTTTATAGTGGTGAATTCCCACATCAACAAACAGAGTGAGATCAAATAAATAACCTAATGGTGCACATCAAATCCTAGAAAAACAAGAAAATCCAAACCCAAAGCTAGTATGGGAAAGGAAATTATGAAGATCAAAACAGAAATTAATGAAATTGAGACTAAAAATGATACAAAGAATCAATGAATTGAAGAGCTTGTTCTGTAAAAGATTACACAAAATTGATAAACAGCCAATTTCCCAAAACAAGGAAAGAAAAGACCCAAATCCATCCAATTACAAATGAAAAAGTTAAAATCATAACAGATTTTGCCAAAATCCATAAGATTATCCACAGCTACTTTGAGAACATGTACTCTAATAAAATGGAAAATTGAGAAGAAATGGATAAATTTCTAGAAACACATGAACTACAAAACCTGAACCAAGAAGATATAAAAATGTTTAATGACCTAATATCGGTAAGTAAAATTAAAGAACTAATTAAAAAAGACCCTACCAACTAAGAAAAGCCCAGATCCTAAGGAATCCAGTGCCAAATTAAATAAGAAGTTTAGAGAAGATCTAATGCCAATACTCCTCAAACTCTAATGAAGTTGAAAGGGAGGTAGCGCTCCCAAAGTCATTCCTGGAAGCAAGCATTACCTGATTCCAAAACCAGAATAGGACCCAACAAAAAAGAGAATTACAAGCCAGTCTCTTTAATGAAACTAAAAGCAAAAATTCTAAACAAGATACAAACAAACAAAATGCAACAAATAATCAAGAAGATTATATATTATGACCAAAAAGGATTCATTCCAGGAATGCAGGGATGGTTCAACATATATAAGTCAATGAATGTGATACACTGCATAAACAGAAACAAGGGCAAAAAACACATGTCCATCTCAATAAACACAGAAAGATATTTGATAAAATCCAACATCTATTCATGATAAAAACCCTGAAGAGAATAGGAATAGAAGGTCTTTGTTTCAATCTGATAAAAGTTATCTATGACAAACCAATGACCAACAATATACTAAATGGAGAGAAGCTAAAAACTTTCCACCTAATATCAGGAAGCAGACAAGGATGTCTGCTATCACCACTCCTGTTCAATATAGTTCTAAAAACATTAGTGAGAACAACTAGAGAAAAAAATAAAAGGGATACAGATAGGAAAAGAAGAAATTAAACTGTCACTGTTTACAGATGACATAATCTTCTACATAGAAGGTCTTAAAAACTCCGCAAAAGACCCCTAGAAGTAATAGCCAAATTTGGTAGTGTAGCAGGATACAAAGTTGACACTCAAAAATCAATAGCATTCCTGTACACTAATGACAAACTCACTGAGAGGGAAATTAGGGAAACAGTACCTTTTACAATACCATAAAAAAAGAAACCCTTAGGAATTAACCTAACCAAGGAAGTGAAAGACCTCTACAATGAAAACTATAGTACTCTGAAAGAGGAGATTGAAGAGGATATCAGAAAATGGAAAGATATCCCCTATTCCTGCATAGGCAGAACTGATAGAGTCAAAATGGCCATGGTCCCCAAACTGTTACAGAAATTTAATGCAATCACAATGAAAATACTAAAAACAATTCTTGCAGAACTAAAGAAAGCAATCCTAAAACTTTTATGGAACCAGAAGAGTCCTAGAATAGCACAAGCAATTCTCAGCAACAAGAAGGCAGGGGAAATGACTATCCCCAACTTCAAGGTATACTACAGATCTACAGTGGTAAAAACAGCATGGTATCAGGAACAAAAAAAAAAAAAAAAAGACTGTGCATCAGTGGATGCAGAAACAGCTCCAGGCACATTCAGCTAAGTTATATTTGACAACAGAGCCAAATCCTGTTGCTGGAGGGAAGACAGCCTCTTTAACAAATGGTGCTTGGAAAACTGGCTGTCCACATGCTGAAGATTGAACCTAGATCCATATCTGTCACCTTGCACTAAATGAAAATAAAAGTGGATCAAATATGTAAACATTAGAAAAGAAACACTTAATCTGCTGGAAGGTAAAATAGGTAAAACACTTGAAGACATAAGTGTAGGAAAAGACTTTTTGAACAAAACCCTGGTTGCACAAGAAATAATACCAAGAATCAACAAATGGGATCAGTTCAAATTAAAAGGCATCTGCACAGCAAGTGAAGCCACCAACAGAGTGAAGGGTCAGCCTATAGAATGGGGAAAAACTTTACAAGGTACTCCTTAGTCAAAGGAGTAATACCTAGAATATATAAAGAACTCAAAAAAATTAGATCCTCAAATTTAAAGACAATAAAAAATGGGCATCTGAAATGAACAGACACTTCTCAGATGAAGAAATACAAATGGCTATTAAATACATGAAAAAAATGTTCAAAATCCCTGGCCATTTGAGAAATGCAAATCAGAAGAACACTGAGGTTCCATCTCACTCCGGAAAGAATGGCTATCAAAAAATCAGCCAATAATAAAATCTGGTGAGGTGGTGGGAAAAAAGGGAAAGGTTCTTCATTGTGGGTGGGAGTAAACTTATACAACCACTATGGAAATCAGTATAAAGATTCCTCAAAAAACTGAAACTAGAGGTTCCATTTGACCCAGCTCCTCCCCTTCTAGGTATCTTCATGAAAAAGTTAAAGACATCAGACCACAGTGATGTATGCACCCCCATACTTATAGCAACACAATTCATAATAGCTAAGTCATACAAACAGCCTATATGTTTATCAACAGATGAATTTATAAAGAAAAGTGGTATTTATACACAGTGGAGTACTACTCTGCCATAAAGAAGGATAAATTGAGTCATTTTTAGGAAAGTGGATGCATCTCGAGACCATAACGTTAGGTGAAATCAGACACAAGAACTTAAACATCAGATGGTTTTCCTTATATGAAAATCTAAATATGTAAATATAGTACAAAATAAAAAAGCCAATAGGCAAAATGAGAGAGGAAAATATGTTATTGTTATCCAGCATTGGCAGTGTACCTGCAAGTGTACCTTGATTTAGTATATGGTCTTTTGTGTTTTATGTTTTTTGGCGTATTCATATGGTTGTTAATTTGGATATACGGTAATTAACTTTACAATGAGTTTTAAGATAAATTAATGAATCAGATGCTGGCAAAATGAAAGAAGGTGTAGGGGAGGGGAACAAAAAAGAATTGAGATGTGTTAAGTACATGTATAAGTTCTCTATTATGAATGTAATCATTATGTGCTTGAAACATGTGCAAATTTAGAGTTAAAAATTGGAAAAAAACCCAGAACCTGATAATTGTGTAAGGGGAGAAAATTTTGATAACAGTGGTTACCAGAGTCTATCCTAGGACAAAAAAGTGTCTTTTCTTGAATAAAAAACTTGATTTCTGAAACAGATGGCAAAATGAATATGTGTTAAAATTTATTCCTTTCACTGAAGAGATACAGAATATTTAATATGGGTGTGAGGGGAAATGGGGAAGAAGTTGGAAGATTCTGAGAAGTAAAATAGTGTAAAATTAAGTTAATATTTTATGTTAAAATATGAGTGACAATCAGCATTTTATAAATATGTTGACAAAAGAAAATGCAGTGAATTCAATAGACACCAGGGAAAGTTTAAAATGCAGAGGTAGGAAAACAGCATAAATTGAAAAAATAAGTCAAAATACATCCGTCATAATGTTATATGTGGCTTATTAAAGTCATCAAGAGGTAAATTGAAGTTTTGAAAATATTAAGAAAAATTTGTGTGCTCTATTATGAGTCAATATGTAAAAACTCATCACATAAATGTTGTACATAAAGATATTTTCAATTTTTGAAAAGTAGGAAAAGAAGTGCAAACTGCAGGGTGAAAGTGGACCACTGTGAGAGAAAGCACAGCGCCCACTAGGAAATGGCAGGCAAGTTTGTACCCCCACTGACACCACTACCTTGGCGTGGCAGCCTTGGCCATGCTACCAAAAACCTGCTAGGATTCCTGTGAAAACCTGATGATAGCATTCTCTGATTGATCCCAGGTGGAGCTTTGGGAACTGTTTTCCTGCACATTTCCTGGATCTCCATGATTGACAGGTCACACCCGCTTGCCTAGCCAGTTTGCGACACCCTAATCTCCTGCCTCAGTAAGAGCAGTGTTCATGCTACTAATATCGCTTAAGAAAGAAAATACAGGACACAGGAATTAAACAGCCTCGCACCATGGGACTGTGCAGCCTGGGGCCAGCCCCATTCTGGGGGAAGGAGCAAAAAGGCACCCCACAGCCCCCCACCCCACCTCACCGGACAGTTATAGACCACAGCAGAGGCAGGTGGCAGTGGTGGCAGACCTCACGAAGCAGCACGTGGGGAAGTTAGCACTCGCCCCTCGGAAGAAGAGTAAGAGTCGGGACTGAACAGATTTGGATGGCGCCTGCAGGAGCAGAGGGTCAGAGCACATCACAGCACGTCACTCGCCAGTGCAAGAGGAGCACAGAAGGCTGAGCAAAGACCTGGAGGAGCCAACTGTACACAGAACTGGGAGCAGCCCTGTCTCTGAAACAGCACAGCGACTGAGAAAGAGATGCCAAGAGAAACAGGATGAGGAGTGGGAGGCCACTAAGGGACGTACAAGAAAGTGCTGGCTGAAGACTGGCCCAGGCCCCCACATCTGGAGGCCAAGATCAGCCTCACATCCAGCACAAACTCTACTGCAGGCCTGGCAGTGTTATCCAGTAGTTTTGGGCTCTCAGTGGACACCAGAATTTTGTTTTTTATTATATTTTTCTTCTTTCTTTTCTAGTTTGTTTCCTTTTTCTTTTTTCTTTTTGTCTTTTACTTATATTTTTGTTCTAGTCTATTTATCTTCCTTCCCCCTTTTCTCAGTTTATCTTTATAGATTCAATCATATCTTCATATGAGTGAATAGTCTGTCTAATCTTTCTGGTTAACTTCAATAAACCCTTGCTTACTCCTTCATTCTTTCTCTTCTCCCATCTTCTCTAGTTTCCCAAAGTTTGCATGATCATCCTTTGTCCTCCAGCCTTGCTTCTACCAAATTTCTCTTCAGTTATCTCTATTTTATCCACTTCTCAAATTTCCCTACCACAGGGTAAAACCACCCTACCAAGGGAGAACACTTTGCATACGAGCTCCCAATTTACGATGGGTTCTGTTATCTAACTGTAGATTTTACTCAGATGGTTTAAGGTACAAAATTAGTAGTAACCACAGTTTGTCAGTTTCTAAGCTGTGCTTGATGCTATTGTTATTGCTAAATATACTACTTTAGCTGGGATATCATATCTGTTGTAATCAATTGTTCTCCCTTTTGTAACAAAACTGGGAAGATCTGGGGTAATAACCTCACCATAGCCCAGAACCAAAGGACTGGGGACTGAGCCAAACAGATGACAACATCTCACTCCTAATAAACTGGGAAGGTAGGATCTTGGGACAGACACAAACCAAGAATGTACTACACACAGAAGACATCCCTGAAGAACAGACATTTCCTAGAGAGGCCTTGATACTAGTGATAAAGCTACCTACTACAAAAACTTACAAGGATCAACACAGAAAACAAAATAAAAAAATTTTAAATAGAAAATGACAAGACGTAGAAGCAAAATACAACTTCAGACCTTCAGCCCACCTAGAACAAGTCCAGGAGACAAGAGATAGAAGAAAACGGAAGAAACACACCTGAAATTTCTGAAATGATAGCAATCAGAGTAAATAAACAAATCCATGAGGATATAGAGGAAATCAGACCACAAATAATCTCTCAGGTAAAAAAAGAAAAGATGACCATAATGAGGAAATTGCTCAGCAAATCTAGAGTAGACATAGATAAAAAAATAGAGGAGTACAGGAAAATGATGGAAACCATGAATGCCCAATATAGGAAGGAAACAGAATGCATGAAAGAGATTCAAACAGATATCCAGGAAATTAAAATTTCCATTGAAAACTTGCAAAACTGCTTGAACGAAACTGAAGATAGACTTTCAGACTTTGAAGACAGGATCACAGCTAGTGACCACTAAAGGAAAGATCTTTTAAAAATAACAAGGGATCAGGAAATAACAATACAACAGATCCAAGACAATGCAAAGAAAAATAATATAAAACTGATAGGTGGGGCCGGTGATATAGCTCAGTGGCATAAGCGCCTGCCTGGCAAACGTGAGGTCCTGAGTTCGACTCCTGGTACCAACATATGAAAAAAGGGCCGGTGATATCGCTCAGCGGCACAGGTGCCTGCTGGTGCACGAGGTCCTGAGTTCGACCCCCGGTACCCACACACACAAAACAAAACAAAACAAAACAAAACAAAAACCCTGATAGGTGTCAATGAAAAAGCAGGTGTCAACACAAATGACATAAAAAGTCTATTTGCAGAAGTAATAGCAGAAAATTTCCCAAGCATGGGAAAAGCATCTGACATACAGATAAGTGAGGCATATAGAACTCCAATTAACCATGACCAAAATAAATCTACATCCAGGCATATAATAATCAATATCCCAGAAATTCAGCACAAGAACAGATATTAAAAACTGTTAGAGAAAAGAAACAGATCACCTATAAAGGAAAGCACATCAGAATCATGGCAGACTTCTCAACACAAACCCTCAAGTCAAGAAGAGCTTGGAATGAAGTATTTCAAGCCATGAAAGAAAACAACTTCCAACCCAGATTGATGTACCCTGCAAAACTATCTTTCAAAGCTAATGGAGAAATAAGATACTTCTATGACAAAGAACAACTGAAGAAATTCATGACCAACAAACCAAACCCACAAAGAGTACTGAAAGATATTCTAGACAGAGATAAAAATGACTACAATTCCAAGAACAACAACAGAAAGAAACTACAAGGCAGGGCAAGCAATTAAACAGAGGGGAAAAGCAGGGAACCAACAGCAGGAAAATATCATGACAAAGATAAGCCAGTAAATATTGGTTATAAACCATCAATGTAAATGGCCTCAATTCACCAATCAAAAGAAACAGATTGGCAGATTGGATCAAGAAACAAGATCCAAAAATATGCTGTATACAAGAAACACATTTAATTCAAAAAGACACTCATGGACTGAAAGTCAAAGGATGGAAAACAATACTCCATGCAACAGAAATCTAGAAAAAAGTAGGGGTAGCTATTTTGTTTGCAGACAATGTGAACTTCAAACCGAGAATGATCAAAAGAGATAAAGAAGGTCATTATATACTTGTTAGGGGAAAACTTGAAGAGGAAGAGATAACAATCATAAATATGTAAGCACCAAATACAGGAGCACCCAATTATATAAAACAAGTATTAATAGGCATGAAAAATCAAATAAGCAATAACACAGTTGTAATGGGAGAACTTAATACCCCACTGTCACAAATAGATAGATCAACCAGACAAAAAATCAGCAAAGAAATGTCAGAACTGAACCAAACCTGTGAACAAATGGACTGAGTAGATGTTTACAGAGTGTTCCACCCAATAACATCAGAATACACATTCTTCTCAGCTGAACATGGGCAGTTCTCTAAAATGGACCAAATACTAGGCCATAGAGTATGCTTAAGTAAATGCAAAAGAATTGAAATTATCCCATGCATATTTTCTGACCATAGTGCAATGAAATTGGAAATCAATGGCAAAAGAAACTGCAAAAACCCCAGAAACACATGGAAATTAAATAACACCTTCCTGAACAACCAATGGGCCACAGATGAAATGAAAGAAGAAATTTAAAAATATCTACAATTAAACAAAAATGCAAATACAACATACCAGAACTTATGGGATGCAATGAAAACAGTCCTAAGAGGGAAATTTATAGCTGTGAATTCTCACATCAGAAGGACAGAACAAGCACAAATAACCTACTGTTGTACCTCAAGTTCCTAGAAAAAGAAGAGCAAGTGAAGCCCAAAGCCCTTATAAGGGAGGAAATTATAAAGATCAGAGCAGAAATTAATGCAATTGAGACTAAGAAAACAACACAAAGAATTAATGAATCGAAGAGATAGTTCTTTGAAAGGTTAAATAAAATTGATAAACCTTTAGCCAACCTTATCAAAAAAGGAAAGAAAAAACTCAAATTCATGCAATAAGGAATGAAAAGAGTGAAATCACTACAGATCCTGTGGAAATTCAGAAGATCAATACCTGTTTTGAGATCTTTACTCTAATAGGTTGGAAAACACAGAAAAAATGGAAAGATTCCTAGATATATATGAATTACCAAAGTTGAAACAAGAAGATATAAAAATTCTGAATAACCCAATTATCAGTTAATGAAATTGAAAATGTACTTAAAAACTTACCAACAAAGAAACACCCAGGTCCTGATGGATTCACCATTGAATTCTATAAGAAATTTAGAGAACATTTAATGCCAATGCTCCTCAAACTTTTAATGAAATTGAAAGGGAAGCAATACTCCCTAACTCATTCCTGGAGGCAAGTATTACCCTGATACCCAAACTAGAGAAAGACCCAATAGAAAAAGGGAACTACAGGCCAATCTCCTTAATGAACATAGATGCAAAAATCCTCAATAAGACACTGGTAAACAGAACGCAGCAAATCATCAAGAAGATTATACACCATGACCAAGTGGGATTCATTCCAGGAATGCAGGGATGGTTCAACATATGCAAATCAATAAGTGAAACACACCATATCAACAGAGCCAAAGACAAGAATCACATGATGATCTCAAGAGATGCAGAAAAAAGATTTGACAAGTCCAACACCCATTCATGATAAAAACCCTAAAGAAAATTGGAATAGATGGTCTCTACTTCAATCTGATAAAAGCCATCTATGACAAACCAATGGCCAACATCATACTAAATGGATGAAAACTGAAAGCTTTCACTCTAAAACCAGGAACAAGACAAGGATGTCCACCATCACCACTCCTATTCAACATAGTTCTGGAAACATTAGCTGAGCAATTAGACAAGAGAGAGAAATAAAAGGAATAAGGATAGGAAAAGAAGAAGTTAAATTCACAGATGACATGATACCCTACTTAGAAGACTCTAAAAATTCCACCAAAAGACTTTTAGGTGTAATAACCCAATTCAGTAGTGTAGCTGGATACAAAGTCAACACTCAAAAATCAGTAGCATTCCTGTACACAAACAGCAAATTCACTGACAGAGAAATTAGGGAAACCACACCCTTCACAATAGCATCCAAAAAAATGAAATACTTAAGAATCAACCTAACAAAGGAAGTAAAAGATATATACATTCAAAATTACAATACTTTGAAACAGGAGATTGAAGAGGATATCAGAAAATGGAAAGATATTCCCTGCTCATCGATAGGAAGAACCAACATGGTGAAAATGGCTATACTCCCGAAATTGTTATACAGATTTAATGCAATCCCAATCAAAATACCATTAGCATACCTCACAGAACTAGAGAAAACATTCCTAAAATTCATTTGAAAACAGAAGAGACCTAGAACAACAAAGGCAATCCTGGGCAACAAAGGCAAGGCAGGGGGCATCACAATCCCAGACCTGAAATTATACTACAAAGCTACTGTGATAAAATCGGCATGGTACTGGCAAAACAAAACAAAACAAAACAAAACAAAAAAACAGACCTGAGGATCAGTGGGACAGATTAGAAGATGCAGACACAACTCCAAACACACTCAACCACCTTATCTTTGACAAAGGGGCCAAACATATTCACTGGAAGAAAGATAGCCTCTTTAATAAATGGTGCTGGAAAATTGGCTTTCCACATGCCAAAGACAAAAACTAGACCCATGTCTATCACGATGCACTAAACTAAAGTTGAAATGCGTACAAGATCTAAATATTAAAACAGAAATGTTAATCCACTGGAAGAGAAAATAGGTAGAAATCTTGAAGACATAGGTGGAGGCAGAGAGCTCATGAAGAAAACTGACTGCATGGGAAGTACTTCAAAGAATCAACAACAGGGATCTCATCTTGTTCAAAAGTGTTGCACAACAAAAGATATCACCAACAGAGTGAAAAGACAACCCACAGAGTGGGACAAAATTTTAGCCAATTGTCCCTTATATCTGGAACATAAAAAGAATTGAAATAATCAGATTCCCCAAATTTAAAGACACAATACAAAAATGGGTATCTGAGATATATACACACTTCTCAGATGAAGAAGTACAAATGGCAAATAAATATGAAAAGAAATTGTACATCATTGGTGATTTAAGAGATGCAAATTAAAACAATGCTGAGATTCCATCTCCAGAAAGAATGGCTATCATCAAAAAATCAACCAGTAACAAATGCTGGAGGGGCTGTGGGGAGAAAGGAACACTTCTCCACTGTTGGTGGGAGTATAGACTGGTGCAACCACTATGGAAACCAGTATGGAGATTCCTCAAAAAACTAGGATTAGAGGTCCTATTAGACCCAGCTATTCTCCTCTGGGTATCTTCCCAGAGAATTAAAAACATCATACCACAGTGATATATGTGCACCTATGTCTATAACAGCACAATTTGTAACAACTAAATCTTGGAAGCCCAAATTTCCATCAACTGAGGAATGCGTAAAAAAGATGTCATATTTTTATACAATGGTGTACACTCAGCCATAAAGAAGGATTAACTTGAGACTTTAATAGGTAAATGTATGCAACTTGAGACCATATTCGTAAGTGAAATAAATCAGACTCACATGTGTAAACATCATATTGTCTCCCTGGTGTGAGAAACCAAAAGAGTAAATAAGGTCTAAAATGTACAGTAGATATTGTGAAATGGGAAGAAATTGTTCAAAAGGAAAAAGGAACTAGAATGGGGAAAGGGTAAAAGAAGGACAGGAAAAGGAAGAAGAATGCAAATTAGTTATACTACTAGTGTCTCTTAGTTCATTGAAAAGGAAAGTTTGTGCTAATATCAATGAGAGGATTTTTTATGCCCATATATTTTACTCTGAGTAACTACTTAAAAGGTAACAATACACAATGTATTAACTTTTGTTATTTTCCTATTATTTTGTTATGGAATTTTGTTTCATTTTTTTCCAGAAAATAATATTTTAAAAAAAGGAAAGCAAAATACAAATTTATTATGAGCATGTGATCTCAGTAATGCAGAAAAATGTCTGGGTAAAAAATTAAGAATATACTTTGAAAAATGAAATACCTAGGAATCAACCTCACAAAGGATGTAAAAGACCTCTATACTGAAAACTACAGTACTCTGAAAAAGGAGATTGAAGAGGATATCAGAAAATGGAAAGATATCCCTTGCTCCTGGATAGGAAGAACCAATATAGTGAAAATGGCCATACTTCCAAAATTGTTATACAGATTCAATGCAATTCCAATCAAAATTCCAACAGCATATCTCACAGAATTAGAGAAAACAATCCTAAAATTCATTTGGAATCAGAAGAGACCTAGAATAGCAAAGGCAATTCTGGGCAACAAAGGCAAGGCAGGGGGCATCACAATCCCAGACTTGAAATTATACTATAAAGCTACTGTGATAAAAACAGTGTGGTACTGGCAAAAAAACAGACCTGAAGATCAATGGAACAGATTAGAAGATGCTGAAACAACCCCAGACATACTAAGCCACCTTATCTTTGACAAAGGTGCCAAACACATTCGCTGGAAGAAAGATAGCCTCTTTAATAAATGGTGCTGGAAAAACTGGCTCTACACATGCCGAAGATTAAAATTAGACCCATATCTTTCACCATGCACTAAACTAAATTCAAAATGGATCAGAGATCTAAATATTAAAACAGAAACATTAAATCTGCTGGAAGATAGGATAGATAAAACCCTTGGAGACATTGGTGTAGGCAAAGACTTTATGAATAAAAACTCAACCGCACGGGAACTATCCCAAAGAATCAATAACTGGGATCTCATCTTATTAAAAAGCTTTTGCACAGCAAGAGAAACCACCAACAGAGTGAAGAGACAACCCACAATGTGGGAAAAAATGTTTGCCAGCTGTTCCTCAGACAAAGGATTACTATCGAGAACATATAAAGAACTCAAAAAAATCAGACCTCCCAAATTTAAAGACCCACTCCAAAAATGGGCATCTGAGATGAATACACATTTCTCAGATGAAGAAATACTAATGGCAAATAAATATACAAAAAAATGTGCAACATCACTAGTCATTCGAGAGATGCAAATTAAAACAACACTGAGATACCATCTCATCCCAGAAAGAATGGCTACTATAAAGAAATCAACTAATAACAAATGCTGGAGGGGCTGTGGGGAAAAAGGAACCCTTCTCCACTGTTGGTGGGAGTGTCGACTGGTACAGCCACTGTGGAAGTCAGTGTGGAGATTCCTCAAAAAGCTAGGGTTGGAGGTCCCATTTGACCCAGCTATTCCCCTTCTGGGCATCTTCCCAGAAGAATTAAAAACATCGTACCACAGCGATATATGTGCACCCATGTTTATAGCAGCACAATTTGTAATAGCCAGATCTTGGAAACAACCCAAATGCCCATCAACTGAGGAATGGATAAGAAAGATGTGGTATTTTTATACAATGGAGTACTATTCAGCCATAAAGAAGGATAAACTGGAGACTTTTATAGGTAAATGGATGCAACTCGAGAAAATACTCATAAGTGAAATAAACCAGAAGCACATGTGTAAGCATCGTATTGTCTCTCTAGTATGAGAAACTAAAAGAGTAAATAAGATCCAAAATGTACAATAGACATGGTGAATCAAAAAGAAACTGGTCAAAAGGAAAGAGAGACTGGAATAGGGAAAAGAAAGAAGGGAAAGGGAAAAAAATTGTGTATATATATATAAGATGGTTAAGATAGATACACTACCAATTTTACTTAGTTCATTGAAGAGTAAGGTTTGTGCCAATAATGTTTGGACAATTGAATGTTAATGTCTGGTATCCTGAATAACTAACTTAAAGATAGTAATACGTAATGTATTAACCATTGTTACCCTCCTATTATGTTGTTTCGAAAATTTGTTCTTCTTTTGATTTGTTTTGTTATTTCTTCTCTTTAAAATAAAAAAAAAATTTTAAATTAAAAAAAAAAAAGAATATACTTTGATTGTAAGATTTCAGGTAACGTTAGTTTTTTCCTTAGAGTATATATATTTTTTTAATTTTGGTAGTTGTCAAGCTTCTTGGTAAGCACATAATAATTTATAATTATGAAATGGTGATTATTGTTAAATGTGGTTCATAGAAAGGACAGATTGTATAGCTGTTCCATGAACAAGGGCCAGTCACTCAAGACTTAATTGCCAAAGAGCAGTTTCAGGAACCAAAATGGCTGTATATTCTAGAGTTTGCAAACATCCAGAGCTATTTCGCATCACGGGATCCAAAGTGATAGTTTTGTAGTAGTTCAGTTTAGCTATTATGAGTAGGCAGTCAGAGGAGCCTAAAGGCAGGATCTTGCCATGACCTGCATGGCCAGGAGGGTCCTGAGAGGGGGCGACAAGAGATTAAGAAGAAACAAGACACATGAAGAAAAGCTAGGACTGGGTGGGACCTGACCTTTCTGATGGAGAAGCAGCGACAACGTCCCAGCCCCAGTGTCTTTATTTATACAAAGTAAAAAATAGAAAAAAGTGCACGATGGGATCCAGAGTGCAAAGTCTCCACGTTTGCTGAGAACTCTGAAAGAAAACATTCTCAAAGCTGTCTGTACTGTAGTTAACAAGGAAGAACACCAAAGCCAGACACCTGCTGATATGCGGCTGAGCCAGGGGTCAACTTGTTTACACAGTCTGCCGCTGGCATTCCGCGTCCTTGGGACTGGCTTTGCTCTAGTCTCAAGGAGTTTGCTGACCTCAGGCTCAGCCGCGGCTCAACCGCTCCCCACAGGACCTGATAAAAGAAAATAGCCCACTTGGTTAAGAGCTAGGTCAAGCAGCTAGCTAAGCTTAGAAATGTAAAGGAAAACACAAGAACAAAAGAGAAAAGGTTAGGATAAGAATAGAGCGATAAGGGCTCTTCCTCCTAGGAAGAAGGCTCTAATTCACAGCTCACAGCTCCTCCCCAATCTCACAGGACTTAAGACTTCGAGAAACATTAGAAATGAAAAATAACCAGTTCTTTTGAACTCATTCCTTTGGGAAAAAAGCCTCTTCCTGTGCTCAGGTTATTCATATAAGGGCAAGACAAAGAACACAGTTTGGACTTCCATTTGGAATGCCCTCATGATAGACATCTACCATGAGATTTTCCTTCTTCTCATTTCTGATACAACACTCCTAACTTCCTCCTGCTAGTTTGCAACTTTATTCTTCAAGTTTGTGAAACCATGAACTCAGTTTTTACAAAAGTAATTGTTTCAGTATGGGCTTTAATGTTCCAACCATGTAAGAGCTGTATTGATGCAATTTTTCTCAGATCCAGAGCTATTGAAGTGTACAGAACACCTCAGAACCAAGAAAACTAATACAGAGTTAGACTATAATTTTTCATAACTATTGGTCAGGTAGCGGTATTCTTGGAATGTAACCAGTACCAATTGGCCTCTGTGGATCTCTTAAGACTGGGTAAAAATTTCCACTCACATTGTTCTCAATAAGCAATGCTAACAAAATGGTACAAGTTCTGAAACAACTTGGGCTCAAAACAATGTTACAAAACAACATTATTCCTCATATGTTTCTTGCTTTGACCAGGAATCAAGGATTTTTGTTTGCTCTTTTATTCAGTAAAGTAACACTAGGCTTGCTGGAATCAACCCTGGAAAGGCTAGAATTATTAGAAGGAATTATTACATGGAGATCAGATACTAGATTTGGGATTTCAAGCTTGGTCAGTACATCTGCAGCCATTCATGGAATGACTGACCTGTTAACAGATGCAGACCTAGAATATGATATAGGAATGATACTGGACCCTCCAAATGACATAGGGGAAATATTTTAAGTCCCAACCTCCTAGATGTCAGATATAACTAGTAGTAATATACTCCAAAGAGTAAGAGATTTTGACATTGAGTCTGTCATCTGAAATACAAGATAAAGAACTGATGTCTCTTTTAATTTTTACTTAATTTCTATGTCCTCAAGGCCTCTTCTGAGGTGAACTGTTCCAGAGCAGGTGACTGCCATCTGGAGTGTAGAAGATAGGTCATGTCAGACTAGCCACTCTTTCCAACCCCCACCCCTGTCATCCCTGGGAGCTCACAATCCTAACTCTAGCACATGTCTGTAAAAGCACAAGGTACAACTGATTCCAGTTATAACAGCCATGTTTAAATAAGGAAGCATTGCCGGCAAAATTAAACCAGTAATCAAAAGACCTGATCAACAGCTTCCCAATTCTTTGAAAGACAGTATGGAAAAGAGATCAAAGTGGAAAGTGTTTGGAGCACTTCCCAGCCTGCAAAAGAAATTGCATCTAGAGATAGACAAAGCCAAGTAATGGCTTGGAGAAATCCTGCCCTTGGCCTTAGGGTGACGATGTCTCTAAGACATTTGTGTTATCTACTTAATCACCTAGGCAATCTTCCTTAGCAGCAAGACAAGGCCAAATTTTACTCAAAATCCACTCTAAAATTTGTATGTCTGTGAAGCTCACAGGATAAACTTATATCTACTGCCCAGCAACTACAATTTTACATGTTAGTAAAGGCACATTTTTCAGTTTTCTACATGCACATGAAAGAAGAGCAAGGTGGACTAAAACCCCCTTTTTGCTCCTAGTTAGCATATGTAAGGGACGAAGTGCTCCTCTGATTGCTGTTCTCCTCCATGAAAAGCAAACAGTTGTAAGCTGCCTCAGCCTGACCTCCTGAAGGGAGGGGCGGTCTAGTGATAATGCGGTTTAGCTAACTCAGGGAGTTGAGTTCTGAAGTCAACTCCCAGTGAGTTGGAGATGAACTGGGGTTTCTGACTTATAAGCAGAGAGAGAAAAGTCCAAACCTGTAGCCCAACTCTTAATGGAGGCTTAAGAGAGGGCTCTCGCAGTGTCATCTCTGGTCACTTTGGAACAGAGGATACCAGAGGATTGCTGAGAGAGTGCAGGTAGGGGTGATACAGAAGTGGAGATTTTTCTGCTGGTTACCTGTTTGGGCTGTGGGGACTCAGCTTCCACTGAGGAACATTTGGGTGTCCACCAGAGAGTCACCCTGGCCATGAACCCTCAGTTGTCTTCTCAGATTTCACTGGTTCCATACAACCAGAGATTTGTCTCCAGAAAGGAATCCAGCTGTCTATTTTGTCAACATTCCACTGGCTTCAATGGGGAGTCACCAGAAGGTACTGGGGAAGCCCGTCCCCTAAGAGTGGCAGCTGCTTGAAGAGAATTTAACTAGCTGGCAGAGTAACTACTGTTGGCTAGAGTTTATAAGGGACAGATAAATATTCTTAGTGGTTGGATAGGAGGGAAAGGTCGAGACACTTCAGTGTTCCTTTCTCTTTAATCTTACATCCTTTCAAAAAAACAAAAGTACAAAGTGACAGGAAAAGGTCAGAAATGAGATCAGAAAAAAGGAAGTTTTTTTCACCCTCATGGTGAGTTATTGAGACAACTTGCCCATGAGTCATCACTCTCAGCCTGGATAGGTGAGAATGGGGAAACCAAAGAGCTAAGCTTGCCTTCTCACCAGTGGAAGATTATACCAGAAAGGAAACTGAGGCAGAACAGGCTTGATATGCCCTCAGTGGTGTAGAGGGGCTATCAGACCAGTCAGTCCCAGTGAAACCTGTCCCCCAAGTTTTAAGAATGGCTGTCAGCATATTGCCTTTTAACTGGCAGTTAGGATTCTGTGATTTATTAATAGGCAAGTGTATTTCCTAAATAGACTAGATTTCATAAAAGACCCATTTTACAGCATTTCAGATTCACATTTTAGTTAGCATCAAAATCCACTAGGGGACGCTCTAATGCTACCTTTTCCTAGCGTTGCTGTCTAAAACAAGATAACAAAGCACAGCAGTCAAACAGATCAGACAAGGAGCACCCGTAAGTTTAGCAACGAGTAAGTCCAAAGGCAGCACATACAAAACAGGTATTCAAGACCTTGCCTGTAGAAGCAAAACGTCCCATCAAAGGAATATCATTATCTTTCTATGTTCTCAACCTAAATTTATCATCATTTTAACAAAAGACAATGCATAAAAGAGAAGATATAAAATTCAAGGCATAAACATTTGACAAACAGGGATGACAAGTTTTGATTACCTAAATGAGTCACAATCCAGAATCTATGAAACAAAAGCAAACTCTTACCTCCTTCTGATTATCTCAGTGGGCCCTCCAAGTATGATACAGGAATAATATTGGACCTCCAAATGATATAGGCGAATATAACTCCCAACCTGCTAGATATCTGATATGCCAGGTTCCTATTCCCTAAAATTGAAGAAGGAATCCTGAAGAGCAATGGAGGTTAAGAGTAGGAAATATTTATTGAGAGGGACAGATGCAGCTCCTGAGAGGCAGGAGGGTTCCCGAGTGGGTTGCTGAGGACCCTACTTTTCAGTGGAAGTTTTATAGAGCACAATTACATGGGTACAATGTGGGTTAAAGCCACGATCAACCAATAAGATTATAAGAATAACCACTTAGGTAATATTGATCCAATGGGGAAGCAAGTCACGTAGCAAGTGGTCATGGAAAACACAAAGAACTTTTCAGGAAGGGATGACTGCGAGGGTCTTGGTCACCCGCTGAGGTAATCGATGTTGATCTAGACCTCATTGAACCAGGTGTCACCACTCATCTTGTCCCCTGGGGAGGCCTGTAGGCCTGGCCATTCCATCTTTATCTTGAGACCTGGCCTCCAACAGGTGCACCTTCAGCCACAGTTATAATGAGTTTTCATCTTTGGACTGACTCTCTGGAGGGCCCAGCCCTATCCAACTGCCTATAATATTTCTACTTAAATTAGCTGTCTATAATAATTATGCTGTTGACCGCACACCCATCTTGGAGGTACCACTGCATTTGTGCATAGAGACTACATCAAGCATCAAGCACATTCACAGACTTGAAGGACACTGGTGTAAATGTTCATTTAAATATGAATTAGATACACCAACCATTGTTGCTACTAGTATTGGCAACCTTAAGGAGATATTTTATCTTAGCAATCAAACAGAATATAGATAACAAACTTCTATATATTAAAAAAAAAAAAGTGATCAGAAAGCATTGAAGCAATATTTCATCCAAATTTATCTGTTAGGCACAGAAAATATCTTTTAAGCAGAGTTTAGGAAGGACAAAATCAATAGCTTTAAAAGATTTTAGCAAAATAACTGTCATCAGAAAGTACATGAAGTCTACAGTATTTAGTAGGTTCCATTCTAGGCAGTGATTTTGCTATATAAGTTAACAAAACCTGTAGGAGTGGAGTTAGTACTTTAATATCCTCCAAGTTAAACTCATCATTTTTAATTAAGCCAAATGTTTATGGATTGTCTCTAATTCAACCAAAATTATTTTTAGATTATTAACTTGATTTTTTATTTTACATGGCAAAATTCATTTCTTTATCTATGTTCCTTTTGGGAAGTTATCAGAATATTTTAAAATTCTTCAGCCTCTGACAGACTTGAACTTTTCACAGGTAAGATTGTTTTTCACTTGTCAAGCACTTAGCCAAGTATGTTCTCAGTAAAAATGTACTGAATTTAATTCAAATATCATTGGGTTTCACATCAAGTTTTAGTCTTTATCCAGGTTGTTCTCGAAACCTCACTTTCTTGAGGCCAAGCCTGATCATTATAGTTTCGACAAATAACATTTATAACAATTTTTTAAAAAACCAAATATGTGACAAGGCTTTTATTTTTTAGAATGCCTAGAAATATTTTATAGGCATATTTAGGTGTATTTAGAATATGTTTGTTGAAGTCTTGGTCCCGTATCAAAACTCAGGTATGGAGATACACATAATATGTATAAAGATATGCTTATACATAAAATAATTTTATATAATACACAGCAGTCCTCCCTTATGTGTTGAAGACGTGTTCTAAGACTCCCAGTGGATGCCCAAAACCCTGGATAATGCTGAACTCTGTATTTTTCCCTGTACATAATTTAAAAATTAGACACAGTAAGAGACTACCAATAAAATAATAAAATAGAACAAGTATAACAATATGCTATAGTAAAATTATATAAATGTTGTATCTCTCAAATGTCTTACACATTTGGCACATTATGGCTTCCTTTTGGAACATGCAAATTATAAGTGTCATCGACCTTGTGTTTTGAGGACCATTACTCAGTAAAATAAGGGTAACTTGAGCCTAACATTGTGACAATGTGGTGGTCAATCTGATAACCAAGATTGCTACTAAATGACTGATGGGCAGATAACTTATATAACATTGATACCCTGGAAAAAAGGGTAAACCATGTCACCAGTGTAACAGAGCAGGGTGCTGCAAGATCTCGCATGTTACTCACCACGGTACACAATTTAAAACTCATGAATCTTTTTATGTTTGGAATTTTCCACTTAATATTTTCCTAGCAGTATTGATTGTAGGTAACTAGAACCATGGAAAACTGGGGGTGGATTGGGGGGGCTAGTTATCACATATGTAAATTTTATACATGTGTCAAATATAACATATTTTAAGAGTTTTGGGGGCTGGTGAGATAGCTCAGGGGCATAAGCGCCTGCCTGGCAAGCTCGAGGTCCTGAGTTCAACCCCCGGTACCCCCCCAAAAAAAGTTTTCTTCACTTTGGAATTTTCCTAGAATCTCAGATGGAAAGCTTCATAATTTGTTAGAATGTGTTTTTTCCAAATCATTTACATCCTATTTGTGCAGCATAGAATCATTGCTGGATGTTTTCTAATTCAGCTTACTGCTCTGAGTCTGTTTCCTTACAGCAAGTTAGAAGATCAAAGTCCAAGTATCTCCATAATTTTGTTTGTTATAAATGTGTATGTGATTTATCACAATTTCTCAGTTATCCATGCTGGCCTGAAGAAAAAAAAGACTTTTGATCCATGACTAATAGTATAATCATTATTTCAAAAGGCAAGTTATTTTCATCTAGTTTTTATTCCATAAAATAGCAAGTTTTGTTGTACATTCAGTGTTGACTTCCTGTCTATCAGCCTTAAGTGGATACAAGGAAGAATTTAGGAGAAGTAAATAAAGGGTTTATGTAAGTCACAAGTAAGACGAACCCCAACTATTCCCTAAATATCTCAGGTATGTGAACAACATAAATACTAACATAAATAAATACTAGAAACATAACATAAGTACTAGAAACAGGTACCAAATGTTACCCTGAGCAACTTTAACACGTGTGTTAGAGGCGATCACCTCTTCGCAATGCTGCCGCTCCAGCTGTGCTGAAGTGGCGCTGCCTCTGCCAGCCGTGATTTGAGAACCTTACACTGAAATCCTTCGCAGTCAGGCGCACCATACTGCCAGCTTTTCAGGAGGTGATTACTCAGAATGGCAAGATGGTTCTGTAATCAAATCTCCTTGAGAAATGCTGGGTAAATACACAATTCTAAATAGCTTTTGATTTTAGGATTGCTTATTAGGCTAATGTGTTTGAAAAACCTCTGAGAGAAGGATACAGTGTACAATAAAGGGCTATAGTGTTTCTTAAAACTTACATCTCTACATGATCCTATCACCTTTTTTTTTTTTTTTTTTTTTGAGAAAGCTTTATTTTACCTATGTTTCAGAAGTGTGCTGAATCTGGTTACTCCTGGCTTATAAAAGCTGATTATTTACACCATTTCCCAGCTCCTCAGTGATGTCATGTCAGTAGCTTAAAACTGGCCACGGTGGAAATCTTTATGAGAATCACCAAACTCAATAAATTAGAGCTTTTCCCCTGAAAAACTGGTTTTTAAATATTTATCAATGTGTGTTTACGGGACTCACTTTGCCTGTCATAGTCACTGCTACATCTCTGAATTCAGAGAAAGGGCCTGTCACACGTGGAACAGCCACTCCATGAATAATTGTGGAGTGAATCAAGGCCTGGACTAAATCATCCTGAAGAAAACATTTGTTTTTCCTTTTCTCGAAAATCTCGTGGGATATATATTTTATCGCTAGTGTTATTAAAATGTCAATAACTGCTCTCACACCAAATATACAATTTTCTGCTTAAATTTAGGGATTTCTTTTAGCCTTCTCAGTCACTAGGAAGCTGGCAAAAAAGTGGCATCATTTCGTCCTAAGCCGTTTGTTACGAGAATTCTGTTTACCAAGTTGGGGAGACGCCGTCTTCTGCTGATGGAGGTACTAAATCAGTCTCCGGAGTGGAGAGGCTGCGTCACAGTTGGTTTGTGTTGGTAACGTAGCAACCAGGTTGCACAATGTTATGAGTTTAACATGAGGCAGTTAATAAGTTTGAATGGCCAAGCATAATCCATGCTGCTGCACTCAAGGGCTGTGGCAATAGACACAGTTGACACATACCCAGCGCAACCTAGAAGCAGGAGGAAGCACTTTGGTACTGGACAAGAATTACGCAGCATCTCTCAGTGCAGCTCCTTTTGCTAAGCATGAGGTCTGACACCAGTTAATGTCATTTGGCCTTTTGCTAAGGCTGCTACTGGGAGTCTAATAGATGCAGAGTTAAGCTTCTTGGTTCATGGCAGGTAACATTCTGGAGACTTGTAACCCATAGGCCAGTTAATGACACTCAAATCTTTTTTGGTTTTGTACCAGGAATTGAACTCAGGACCTTGTGCTTGGCAGGCAGGCACTGTTCAAATCTTTTAAGAAGGAATTCCAGTAGTATATAAAGCAGAGTTTTTCAAATTTTGGAACGTATAAAAATCACCTATGGTATTAGTTTAAAATTTAGTATGAGGATTCCTACCCTTTGTTCCTGAAGATGCTTATTATTTCTCTTCAACTTGATTTCTACAAAGTACTAACTTGCATATCTAGAAGAAGAGGAAAAGAATCCTCTGCTCTTCCAATCCCCATTTTCTATAAATGAGTCCTATAAATTCCTTTTAATGAAGATCTTTCAAAAGTATCATCCTTCTCTCTTTTACATATGCAGTTGGTGCCTTGATTAATGCTCTGAGGGTTGTGCTAGCCTCCTGCTGTTGTTTATATCTGGATGTCTCCCAAGAGCCTCATGCGCTCCTAGGCAGGGTTTTGGATGGTGATTGAGTTATGGGGGTTTATACCTGACTTGCTTTTAGGACGTAGTGTCTGGTCTGAAGAGGTGGATCAGCGGCATGTGGCCTGGAAGGGTTTATTTCTCTCCTGGATCCTTCCTTTATCTCTCTCTCTCTGCTTCGCAGGCGCCGTGTCATGCGCTGCTCTCCTCTACTATGTACCTGTGCCATGCCCTCCTGCCTCGGAGCCAGCCAACTGGGGACTAAAACGTGAGCCAAAATAACCTCTCCTTCCTTAAATTGGGGTGTGTCATGTATTGTGTCTCAGGGAGGAGAAAGTGGCTAAGACACCTCCCATCTGGTTTCCCTAGATATGGTCTTTCTTCCTCTAAATATGTTGTCTCTATTGCAGATATTTTATATATATTAGCTCTTCAGTGTTACCCATTTCAGCCTTTCCCAGCCTGCAGTTTACACAGTACAGGGGGAGGAAACAAAATTTTTAGATAGGACATGGATAAGCATATAAAAGTAATCATTTATAGATTTTTGTTTTGAGACATGGTTGCATTATGTAGTCCAGGTGGCCTCAAACGAACAATGTTCCTGCTGTAGCTCCCTCAGTCCTGGGATCATTGGCAAGTACCACCACACCTGGCTAGATTTATTTTTATGAGTAGAAACACGTAACCTTCTGTTTAAGGCAGGCAAAGTTAGTTTTCTGTATAAGGTAGTGCTGTCAATATCCTATCCATATTCCTTTGGTTCACCTGGATTTAACCTGTGACCGCTATGGATTATAAAAACCCATGATTTCTACTTAACTCACTGAAGAAGCATGGTTGGTATGTGTCTCGGGTGGGCATGAATAGGAAAGAAAGTTAACTTCTCTTGGGGCAACCAGTGAATAAGAGCTTCTTGCCTCTTGGTGGGACAATTTTAAGGAGAAGCCTACAGTTTCTTAGAAAATCTTAGTTACCACTGTGATAGCTCATATAACATTCTGTTTGTTGGCTTTCCTCTATTCCCTTTCACAATCTTCAATTCCTTAACATGTGTGCTGATATTGTCTCCTGAGGAAAATACTTGCAAGTAACACTTTGACTCACAATGTCCAATTTAAAAACAGTTGGTATCAGCAAAAAGAAAAAAAAAAAAAAAAAAAAAAAGAGAGAAAGCAGAGAATAGAACCAGGAGTCTCAAATCTGGTTATTCTCTGCTTAAATAAAATAAAGATCTTTTGTTGATACTAATCGTGGTGGTGATAATCCCAGCTACTGCAGTATTGCTCTTACCAAAATGGAGGAGGAATTCCAGCATTAAAAAAAAGTAGATCAGAAGAATTCAGGAAAAAAGACAAATGTATGCAGCTTAAGAGAGCATTAGTGCAACAATTTTTTCCTTCAGTATGCAAAAAGAATTGGGATCCAGAGCAAATATGTGAGAAGTGGTACCGTCCTTGATAGCTCTGGGTAAGTTAAGAGAATACGAGGAAGAAGAGTATATCAGGAAAGTCTGAGCGCCTAGACTTTTCCAGAGTGGAAGGACCTCAGAAGCCACCCAGCTCCACCCTCTGGGTGTGAAGATGAGGAGAAGGAGGCACGGAGGTGATGTGATCCAGCTCAACGAATGATTGCATAACGGCAAAGCCAGAGTTAGAGGCAAGTTTTCTTGATTCTTACTCCAGCGCTTTTTCTACAATACCTTACTTTTTTGTTGTAATAAATTCATAATAGGTTCCATCCCTAGCACTGCAAAAACTATTGTAAAAAAGTTAATGTGTCAAAATTTATACATACATATTTTTCAGCATGATAAATAGTCTCTAGTCACAAACTGTTTAATTAGATGACCTACCCAATAATTATAAGTCAAACATAATTTTCATTTTATAAAATGTTTGTACATACGGAATATATTATTTATATTATATAATTTATTTTTATATTAAAACATTTATATTTATAAAATAATTTAAAAAGATTTTGAAAAATTATATATTAGCCATATATATTTTTTTTTTCAAGGAAAAGTTAGGTTTAGAGATATTTTTCTTATTTTGATAGAACAGGACATGTAGAGATTAGGAAACCATATTGTCTTATAAAAAGGCCAGGAGGAAAAATGTTTTTCATCATTTGTGGATTGGTCATTTTACTAGGATTTAGATGTGTTGCTTCACTTTTCCCATGGCTGCATATGTAGATGTACAGGTGAAGTTAGAAGCGCGCAGAGGCTGACTGCTTTTCCAAGGTAACAGTCAGAAACTGAGGAGATGAGAGTCCAGTGCAGAGAAATTTATGTTACACTGACCTTACAGTTCTAGGCATTTCTGACTCATCTGTATGACTTTGAGCCAAAAACTACCATGAATAATGGTAAAATGATAAGAACAAAAATTCAAAGGGCAGTCAGTGACTAGCTGATTAATTGACTGAATCTGCTGTATTTTCTTTCTCTACTTCTTTGTGATGGTAAGAACATCACTTAATCTCTTGCTGCTTTCATCTAATTATTGAGGTCAATTTCAAGTTCTATTTTTTGCAAGTCTATGTCCTTATAAATCTCCTACAAATTTCAGATTTTCACAGAATAGACAAAATTTTCATACCACTGAGTAATTATGGTGAATCTTCTGATTCTATTTCTATTGAGGAAATATTTGGACATTATCCAAGTTAGTAATTTGCCAGATGCATTGCCTGATTCATATGCTATTTAAAGAGACACTGAGAAGTAATTAGATACAAAATAGAGGTGTGTGGTTTCCTTGTGAGAAGAGATTTATATATTTAAATAAATTTAAATTTTTTATTGACGTGATAGCAATTTATCCAAAACTTTTTTAACAATAAGAACATAACTGGTACACGAGAATCCCAGTGTAAACTGGGTTACAAATCAGTATCTAACAGTGAAGTAATTCTTTTAAAGTTCACGATACATGTTCTAAGTAAGCCAGATCTTAGCTAATATGCCAGTCATCTTAGGATATGGTTGATTATAATGCTAAAAAACATAGGAAAAGAAAAGAATTGAAACACTCTTCAATTTTGATGTGCCAGCTTATGCAGCTATTTTAGGAACTCTTTCCAGGACAAATTTTGTAGATGAACAATGTGTTTGCAATCTCTTTGCTCTCCTTTCTTCAATTATCTATATTTTAAGGGCTTCTCACACAAGGCATTTTGTTAGGTGCTCTGACAAATTTAAAAAATGGAGAAGATATTCCTATCAAACAACTTACAGTTTAGGAGGATAAATAAGTACACTTACAATTATGATTCAGGGGGAGAGTTTGTAAAGTTTCAAAAGAGTGGTAAAATGATGACTAGGATATTTGGTAAACTGACATTGAGATATGGATATTAAATCATCTCACCATGAATGTAGACTATCCACTCCATAAAATTCTTGTGAATGGATCCCTGTTTCTTTTAATGGTTTTGCTGGTATAGAGGAATGAACGCTTTACATTTCTCAGATTGATTTTACAAAATCTTGCTAAGTAGTTTAAATAGCTCTAGTAGATAGTTGTTTATGTCGGTTTAGAATTTTGCAATACAAGTTTATGAAATTAAGAATGTTTCAAGTTTTCTAGTCTTAGTTTCTGGAAATATTTCACTTTTAGTTTGTTTTTTTTTTTGTTTTGTTTTGTTTTTGTTTTTTTGAGACAGAGTCTTAACTATGTAGTTCAGGCTGACCTTGAGCTGACTATAAAACCTGGGATGGCCTTGAACTGAGTGTATAGTCTAGACTGGCCTCCAACTCTTGAAGATCCTCCTGCCTCAGCCTCCTGAGTACTAGGATTAAAGAGGTTCACTAGTATGCCTGCTTACTTTTGGTTTATAGATAATAAATAGGCGTTAAAATATGTGAAATGTTTTCTGGATCATTGGAAAAATCTCATAGTTATGCAGTTTGCATTGATTTTCTGTTATTCCATTCTTTTAACAACACCAGGATAAATCACATTTGAGCATTATTTAAAATATACTTTTGCATTTGATAGGCTGGGATGTTAGTTATAGTACCAAGTACTCGGCTAGTTGTTCAGAGTACAATGATTGGAAAGACTGTCCATGATTCCTTTTCTCATGTAATTTACAGTCTATTTGAGGAGATACTAAATAAAATTACAGGCTTCTACAGGCTTGTTAGCCTTTTGTCACTGTGACAAAATGCCTAAGAAAAACACCTTAAAGGAGGAAAGATTTATTTTGGCTCATGGTTTCAGAGGTTTCAGTCCTTAGGTGGGTGGCTCCTTTGTTTCTAGTTCCATAGTGAGGCAAAAGGGCATAGTGTACCAGAGCTGCTCTCCTCATGGTGGCCAAGGAGGGAAATATGCTGGTGGGCAAAATACAGCCTCTGAGGCAACCTCCCCAAGCACCCACTCCATCATCTCATGGTCCATCAAATTGTGACATCAGAACTCTCATGACCCAATCACTTCCCAACAGCTCTATCTCTGAACACTGCTGCACTGGGACAAAGCCTTCAACACATGAGTCTTTGGGGGACAATTCACATCCAAACCATAATAAAAGGGGACAATCCCTACTTCTTAAAACATACACACAATGGGTTCCACCTGTCCTGGGACATCAGGAAAGATTCTTTGAGGAAGTGGTTAGAGATAAGACTTGATGGATGATTGATGGTTGATGGTATGAAAATCCTGGTGAAGCTGAGGGCTGGTAGATTGGGGTTTGGGGCAAGGGAGAGGTAAGGTAAGGTGGTGGAAAAATCCCTGTATTCCAGGTAAAGGAAGCACTGTGTGGAGCATCTCTGTGGTGAATGGGCATGGGGCATGTTCCGGGATCTTAGAGAAAACCATTATGTCTTGAACCCACAGGGTAATGGTACTCTACAGTTAGGAAAATGGAAAGCTCCAATAAAGCTAGTTTTTATCATACGAATTTTCAGAAACCACAAAGAACTAAGCAGTAACATGATAATATTAATATTTTAAAAAGAATGCTCTGGTTTCTGTATGCAGAACAAATGGGTGGGGGCTCTGGATTCAATTGTGGAGACCAAGTAAGCAAATAGTGCATTTGATCAGGTTAGAGATGATGGCAGTTGCCTAAGGGTGCAAACAGTGGAGGTAGAATGAAAGCAGAGAGCTGTAAGGTAACTGTAGGAAGGAAAGTAGCAAGAGTTTGTATGCAGAGTCTGTAGGAGAAGGAAAAATGCCAAGGAGGTTTATTTCCTTTACTTTTCAAATGCGTGCAGGTTTTTCCATTTCTTAGAAGTAAGAATGAGCATGTGGAGGAGTATTACATTGTTCACAGAACAGAGGCGCTAAGGTTGATCTTGAAGGCGTCTTGAACTCAGAGCATGTAGTCTGGAGCTCTAAGCAAGGTATGGCAGTAAAAATCTGATCCAACAGAATATGGGTAACAGTTGAAGCTAAAGAGTTAGGGTAAGGAAAGGGGGGAGATCGGGTTGAATCTTGAGATAGTCTTGAGACCAGGACATAGACAAAAAATACACAGCTAGGATAGGGACCTGAGTAAACTTGGATAAGCCCTGGGTAAATTGGAACACGAGGGAAAGGGCTCACGGAGCCTGCTGTGGGAAGTCAGGGTAGGGCAGGGAGGTCAGGTCTCCTAATGTCAGAGGCCTAAAATTGGCAACGACATTGTTTCAATGGACAAGAGCCTGGGTAAACTGAGATAATCCTCGGGAAGTTGGAGCAAGGGAAGTCTGGGCCTCCTGACATCAGAAACCTAGCTAAATTAGCAACCACATTGTTTCACTGTCTCATTTTCATGTGCACACAAAAATAGCCCAACAAAGTATATAAAAACCTCTGAACATGGGCACCTCCTTGGCTTTCTCCTTTGGATCCCCTCTTGGTTAGTGAGAGATTTTCTTTGTTTTTTTCTAAAGATATCCTGGAACATGCTCCATGCCCATTTCCCATAGAGTTGCTCCACACAGTGCTTCCTTTACCTGGAATACAGGAATATTTTCACCACCTCAACTTACCTCTCCCATGCCCCAAACCCCAGTCTATCAGCTTCACCAGGACTTTCATACCATCAACCATCAATCATCCATCAAGTCTCATCTCTAACCACTTCCTCCAAGAATCTTCCCCGATGTCCTAGGATAGGTGGAGCCTGTTGTGTGTACATTTTAAGAAGCAAGTATATAAACTATACTCGGTTCAATTTCTGCTACTGTGTCCCTGGACTTCATTTTTTTTTGGTGGGTACCGGGGGTCGAACTCAAGACCTCGCACACCAGCAGGTGCCCATGCCACTGAGTGATATCACCGGCCCTGGACTTCATTCTTCATTGTCTTCAGGACAAGATCCCTGAGGGAGGAGATAATTGGTTATTTCTTTGGTACCCAAAATGGGGCATACTTCTCTACAAAGAGGTTTATGTGTAGTGGAACAAACAGATACTACTTTCTTTCTCTATCATTTTTACATTCTAAGAAATGGTGGGTACCCTGTTATTACAGCTGCATGGGCCAAAAATAGTCCAGGTTCTCGTGTACGACAAGAAAGAATTTGCCAAGTGTACACTGTAGTAAGTAGTAAGTGGCTGCACTTATTGAAGATCATGGGATGGTAGCAGCAGAAACAGGCAGAAGAAAAAGAGGGGGAAAGGAGGAGGAATAGAAACTGAAGAAGAACCCTTGATAACTCAGGCTTCCAGTATTTAAAGGGTCAGACACCTCTAACTCCAGGTGTCTCCCACCGCATCTCTCACCTGTGTTGATGACTGGCCACCTTGGGCCTCGCAACCTCCCAAGCTTAAACATGGGTAAGAATTAGGGTTTATGTTTGTAGTTGAATGAAGGGAAAAAAGTGGCTTCCTCAAGTGGCTCAGTAGCTTCCCTGTTTCTAGCTGACTGTACTACTATCACCAGTTAAAAGCTGCTAGACCACCTGACACTCTTAAAATGTGGGACAGGTTCCCCAGCCACCTCCTGATTAATCCTCCACAAATCCCTCGGGGACAGTAGGAATGTTGGCCAGGCAGGGACCTGGGATCCTTTTCTGAGGCTGATATCTGGATGCAAGGAACTTGTGAAAGCTGGTGTGGCAATTATGAGACTCAGGCCAGGGCTACTCTTGGGTGCATGCTCAAAGGTCCTGTGGTAGAAACTGGGTCTTGACAGCCTGAGTGGAGAAGCCTCCAGTTGCCTGTCCCATTCAGTCCGCACTCCTCTGGGAGGAGAGAGGTAAACTCTCTTGGTGCTCTCCACGTATCCCCTTTCCAGGGTGAGGTGAAACCCCTGTCAGAGCCCTCTCATAGCCTCCACTAAGAGTTGAGCTGTGAGTCAGGGAGTTTCTCTCTCCACTAGTGTGATAAGCCCCCTCTCCATCAAACATGCCTTGATAGATTACTGGGCTGGGAACAGGTAAGGATCCTAGCTCACATTCTGAGCTCCCTTGGTCCCGATGTCCCTGCTGTCTGTCTAGGCCTCCATGCTAACTTTCATGGAGCCAACACCTGGCAGATCATGTGCTGGGTTTCATACGATGGGTATCTTGCAACCAGGGTTAAGGCTGAGAGAGGGTCCCTTAAGCTTTGATCGCATTACAACACACTGGAGATGAATTTGGTTCTGCTCTGGCATCTCCTCCACTGCTCGTGGTGGGGGGATAATTTTGAAACTCATCTCACAAACACCTATCTCCCCAGTTCAATTGATGGAATGGGCTTGCCTCTTAAGCGTTAGTCAGGTGGCCTACTGCAGGGACCAACATAGACCCAGTCTCAACCACTTTCTTCAGAGTGTAGGGGAGAAATTGCTACTTCTCTGGACAAAAACTGCTTGGCACCACTGTCCCTCTTTTCTGGAGGCTGAGTAAAGAATGCAAACCCCTCTATTTACTATGAGGATCAGGCCCTGGGAGCACCCTGCCTGGATGACTCATTGGCACACAGTGTGACTAATGTCAACCAGACCGCAGAGCGGGGATCCCTCCCTTGCTGTTGTGAACAGAGGAGGGCAGGGAGCGGAGAGCAACAGAGGATGTTAAGGGGGCGCCTGTTCCTCATGGCCTCTCTTATAGAGGGAGAATGCTGAGACTTGGAAAGAGCTTTCCTGTTACATCCCTTCGGGCCACATCTTCTATCAAAAAGCATTTTCCTGTAATAACCCTAATACAGAGGGAAAGCTGTCAAAAAAGCAGTTTACCATAATAACTTTAATACAGAGGGCCTTGAGGGCCTTTTGTTGTTGGTTATTCCAAATTTAAGATAAACCACCAGCCTAAACCTTCTTTAAACTATCCTTGCTTGTTTTTTTTTTTTTCTTTCCCTTTTGATTTTTATTGAAGTTAACTTACTACAAGGGATCTTCATTATGATTCACCTCAAAATGCTAATCGATGACCTCAGGGAAAATCTCTGACTATAGTTATAAAACTATACTTACAACACTAAAATACGTTATTATAGTTCAACTTGGCCAATACATCTAAGAGTACACTTTGATTTCAAAGGAATTGTTTTGTGTGTTCTATATTTTCTGTTCATTTGTTTTGTCCGTTTAATCTGTTTCTGTAGCTGGTTGAAGTACCTGAAGCTGCTTCATTAAAGTTTTTTGCCCTCATATGAATTTTATTTTTCCTTTCATTTTTGCCCTTATAAACTTCTGGCTTTTTGAAGTGTTCCATAAAAAACTGGTTATAGTAAGTCTTTGAGGATAGCCAAACTCACTTAAGACTTGCCGGACGAGAACTGATAGCCTTGAGGCTTGCAGTGGACTTGCAAATAAAAGCCTTGAAGTTTGGTAACATGAAGGTTATATATAATTTAGGCTAAAATGTATGTTAACTTTCTGGTAAATATTACCCTTCAATATTATACTTAAACTGACTTATAGATAAATAGACATTCATAATATTAGCCCAAATGATTGTGGTCTACAAAGCTTAAGAGTAAGATAATTTAAATCAGTTGGGAAGAGTAAAGATGTCTCTAAAGTTGGTGATATGTTTTCATCCAGGTTGTTAGGCAATCACGAGAATATCAAAATTTGATTTTATAAAATACAGTGCTTATTGTTGTCTATGTACAATTTAAATTTTTCTTTGGTCAAAGATAATATATATAGCTTGAAAAGTGTTAAATGTCATGATTTATTTCTCATGAGTCATCTAAAGTAATTGTTAAGACAAATACGCGATCTTGGAAGACTGCTAGACAAGACTTTCCTCTGTGGCTGAAAAAGCAGCTGCCTGAACACAAATTTGTTCAGTTCTCTCCACTGACAGGCGCCTTTTCCAGTTTTTACCCCAGAGTTGTATGGTGGCACACCCCAACAAATGTTATTAAATATATTATTTTAATATTTTTAAGTTGGTTATAATTAAAGGGTTAAACTTTCTATGTATAAAACAGTAAGGTTTTCTTAAAATATTAAGATGCTCTTGGTTAGTATTACAAAGCTAGGTTAAAAAAAGAAAGATTCTTTTTAATTGAAATAATTTCTTGTGTTTTCCATTGTTAGACTTTAGTTATTAAAATTATTTTTAAGAGTTAAATTAAATGTTAACATATAAAATGTTTTCAATAATCAGTTTATGACTGGTTAAATGAATGTGGTGGATTAACTAATGGTCAACTGGTACCACTCAGTTGAACTGAATCAGCGTGGTTCTGGGTGTGGAAGGCCCACCTGAGGATTGTTGCCAACAGCATAAAAGAAGAACTGGAGGGGAACATGGGGTGCTGTTGATTCTCCTGGAGAAGCTCGTCACTGTGGTTTTCCTGATGTGAACTCAGCTGTTCTCATCGTCGGAGGAGCTTGGGTCCTCAGTGTTGCTGAGGACAGCTGCAATTCTCTTCGGGGGAGCTCTGGTCCTTACCTTGATTGTCACCTCCTGGCTCCAGTGCAGATCCCTCAGCCTGCTGGCACAGATCCTTCATCCCTCTGACACAGACTTTCTAGCTTCCACCACTGACCTTTGGATCTTCCCAGTCCAGATCCTTGGTACCGACTTGGATGAGACATTGTCGTGGGCTCTGGGTCTCCAGCTGGACTCGTGGAGGACATTGCCATGGGCTCTAGCTCTTTGGGTGGATTCGTGCAGGACATTGCAGTGGGATCCAGGCCCTCAGCTGGATTCTTTAGGTCTCCAGTGTGTGGACAGATCTCCTGAGTCTTTTGCATTTGACTTTTTGGGTGAATATTATAAAATAATCCTATAAATTATGTGTCCTGTATTAAATCTATTCCATTATAAACACTGAATACAAAAATGAACAACTATTATTGTATAAGATATATATTTAAAAATATATGTATGTATCCATCTAAAAGCAAGATATACTGTGAATATAAGGTTTAAAGTTAAGTTTATAAAACATAAGTTTAATATATAAAAAGTAACTTGTAGGACCTTAGACATATAAAAAGGTCAAAATCTGTCACCTCTTTAAATTTGGTGCTGCCATTAACTTGATCTACAACTATTTGCTCTGATTAAACAAACATTTTGTTGTACAAATGAGATAAGCTTATATAGTAGGTCATATGTGCATTTGTACTCATTAACACTGTTTTCTACATGTATTAAAGCTCTAAAAATGTCCTTACTTCTTGTCAGTATAGTTACATCCTATCAACTTGATAGAAGAAATCTAAATTCTGCCTTAAGTGTAAAAACTAAGTAAGTACATACGAAGACTTCTGTATAGCTATGATGCTAATTATTGCTAACCTCAGTGTATTAAATGTATCTGTGTTTCCCAAGTGTACAGGTCTTCAAAGATATAAAACTGAAAAACGTCTTCTTATGCTAGCAACTTTCAGGCTAAAGTCGTTTAAGGTGGCGTAACTTTCTGTAATTGTTATGTATCTATCACAGCATGTGACTTGTATTTGCTAAGTGACATCTCTAGATATTTACAGCTCTTTTTTTTTTTTTTTGTGGGTACCGGAGGGCGACCTCAGGACCTCGCGCGCCATGAGGCGCCCATGCCGCTGAGTGATATCACCAGCCCCTTTTTTCGTATGTGGGTTCCGGGAGTCGAACTCGGGCCCTCGCGCTTGCCAGGTAGGCGCTTACACCGCTGAGCCATCTCACCGGCCCTTTACAGCTCTTTATGAGTTCCTTGTTTCAGGTCCCTAGACATAAAGACCTTTAGGGTAAAATTTTGAGTAAAATTTAGCTATTGTGTAGGACTCCTTGTTCATGATCTTTTGATGAAGGTTACGATAGCCATTGCCGAGAACAAGGGTGCTAGTTCTGGTTATGAGCAACGGTTTCTGTGGGACTGGAAGGGCCCCCTGGACTGGTCATGACAGCAAGTGAGGCAGGCTGCATCATGACTGGTTTGGGCTGGGCTGCACAACCGGCATGACCCTAACACGAGGCAGTTGGCACACACAGCCTGATCTTGGGGACCTAAACAGGAGCCTGTTTTTTTTCTTTTGTTCTTTTCTTTCTTTATCTCTTTCCAAAAGTACACAAGGACAGATCTGAAAGACATGCAGTACATCTTAAATGATTATGGGTAACTCAATGTCTGCCCCCAAAGAGTCACCCTTAGGTTATTTTATAAACTTGTGGCCAATTTAGATGGAGGATTTTAAAAGGTTGAATTTTGTCTAAATATAAATTAAAAGAGTAAAGAGACAAGCCAGGTGTGGTAGCACAGGCCTGTAATCCCAGCATTTGGGAGGCTGAGGTGAGAGGATCGCTGTGAGTTCAAGGCCAGCCTCAGCTACATAGTGAGTTCAAAGCTGGCCTGAGGTACATAGTGAGACCCTGTCTGAAAAACAAAACAAAACACAAAAAACAAGAGTAAAGGGGCAAAGCCTCCAACTTGATTTTATAATAAGGAGAGATAGCGAACAAACATCCCATCTAGTAGTCTACAGCTCTTCTCTGTGATGTTATTTCATACTAAAATGGAAATTTGAATGTACTTTTATTTTATTTATTTATTTTTTTTTTTGTGGGTACTGGGGGTTGACCTCAGGACCTCACATGCCAGCAGGCGCCCGTGCCACTGAGCAATATCACTGGCCCTTTTTTCGTATGTGGGTTCCGGGAGTCGAACTCAGGCCCTCATGCTTGCCAGGCAGGTGCTTATGCCGCTGAGCTTTCTCACCGGCCCTGAATGTACTTTTAGAGATAAAATAAAATCCCAGTGGTTCTAACATGTCAACAAAGTTGTTATGCTAAAATGTTATGTTTGCTCTTGATTTCACATTTTCCCTGTAAAGCTTTATAACTGTATTCTGTTAACATTGTATAGGAATTTGACTTCTAAAACAATCATGGTTGGTAAAGATAGCAGTTCTGTGGCCATACTTTATATTTCAAAGTGCTTAGCATCTAGATAAGATTATGACAGTTAAATCTACTCCTCCCAGTTCAATGTGGGTGTAGCTACTCTCCTGGGTATTCAATAACTGAGGCTTGGAGACCAAAACTAAGAAAGATAACTAGGCCAAAAGGACGGCCATACTTTGGCCCTGGCCCTCTAAGGTCAACAAGAACATAAGGGACCTGGCCATGGGACCCTACAACTCTGGAGAGTCACCCAACCTCCTGAGCAGAGCTATTGTTGAACCTGTCGGGAAAGGAATTAACCCATGTACAGTGTGCTGAGAGGCAGGGTTACCGAAGAGGGAGGTATCTCCCATGTTTCCACAGAAAGCTACATGGTCAAGCAAGACCGTGACAGATGACATTGGCAGAGGAGCTAGGAGGTGGTACATAGTCCCAAAAGAAACCCTTGAGGAGTCTTAACTGACCTTGATATATGGAGTGTCAGGTTAATTTTGATTGACACAGGTCTGACTTTAACTTGGTCTTAAACACCCAGCAGATAAATATAAGCAACAAGATATATAAAAGAATAATAGTAACATAGACTACAAAAGTGGTCTCCAATTACTACACTGGTCCCTGCTCACAGTCTCCAGTTACACCCATAGCTCATCACTATTATGGTTCAATGAGGCCAGAAAGCCCCAGCAGAAGCTATAGAAAAGAATATTTAAACTCCTTAACTAGAGTAGTCCATCAGCACCACAGAGCCCTTGACGTCCTCATGGCCTAAACTGGAAGAACTTGCACATTCTTAAATGAAATCTGTTGTCTTTTCAGGTAAAAAAGATCTTAAAACAATAAAAAAAAAAAAAAAGATAACCTCCTGACTGTCAAAATAGGGATACTATGACTATTCACAGAAGATAATGTTTTTATGCCAACCAGTCTAAAATAGTGAAAGACACGTCACAACAGCTAGCTGACCTGTCTCCGTGACCTGCCCAAAATTACCTGAGTCATGGAGATCCTGGTCAGAGATCAAGAATGGAGATCCTGGCTCCTTCCCTCATTGCTAATTCTTCTTATAGCTTTATTGTTTGGACCGAGCATATACAAGATCTTAATCAAATTTATTTCTTCCCATTTGACAGCCTGAAAGCTACAGATGTTGTGCAGCCTGACCCACTGATGGGTGCTCTTCTAGGTTTCTACTTAGGGCCCTTAGGCAGAGCTCACAGTGATGGACACTGATTGTTGCCCTGCCAACACCCCCTCTTAGCTGGAAGCAGCCAGAGTGACTGACAGCCACTCACCCCTAACTGCAGTTACAGGCACCAGTTGAGGAGGACTGAGACCAGAGAGACCAAGAATGGACAGCTAGGATAATGACCTGAGTAAACCAAAATAAGCCCTGGAAAGCTGGAACACAAGGGAATCAGGCTCCCTGAAGTCCGCAGTGGGAAGTTAGGGGTGAGGGAAGTCTGTTCTCCTGACATCAGAGGCCTAGCTAAAAATGGCAACCCATCGTTTTTAAAGGAAAAGGGCCTGGAAACTGAGATGTGCCCTGGGAAGCTGGGGTGCAAGGAAAGTCTCCACCTTCTGACCTCAGAAGCCTGCCTAAAAGCGGCAACCACACTGTTTCAACTGTCATTTTCATATGACTACTAAAAGAGCCCGACCCCTGAACTTGGGTGCCTTCTTGGCATCCTCCTTGGAGCCCCTCCTGGTTAGAGAGGTTTTCTTTGTTTTTTTCTAATAAACTATACTTAGTTCATTCCCTGCTGCTGTGTCCCTGGACTTCATTCTTCATTGTTTTCAGGACAAGAGCCCAGTGGGAGGAGAGAATTGGTTCTAGTCTGAAGTATTGTTAAAAGACAGAGGAAGACATGTTTGCAAAGGTGACTGAGGAGAAGCATCTGGAGAGGCAGGAGAAAAGCCAGAAGAGTGGAAACCCATCGACGTATTTCTAGAAGTGAGGATAACAACTAATATCAAATACCACTGGAGGGTCAAACAAGCTAACATCTAAAAAGTTCATTGGATTTAGAGACACAGGAGTTATTATTTTGGAGGACTGATAAAAGCAATGAAAATAATAAATTCTGGGTGTATGTGTGTGGAAGGTAGGGAAATAAGACAAAGTTTGATAACACTTGTAAACAATTTAAATGTGAAAAAAATGGCAAGAGTTTTTCTCTATTAGGATAAATGCACTTGAGCATATTTAAATGTTAATTGAGATTTCTCATTGAAAATGCTTCTTAGTGTGCTAAGCAGCTGATAGTGCAGGGCACTTGGAAAGTCAAGGGAGACAGCATCCACCGCACGGTGGGAATGGGGTAGCATAACAGATAGAAAGGAGACAAGGAAATTTGTAATCTTAAAATGTACCTAAAAGAAATCCTTGGAGCTGCAGGACACAAAATAACTCAAGATTGTAATTATTATTATTTTTTTCTTCCAGGGTACTCACTACTAACTTCTTAAGTCTTAAAAAATACAATAGATTGGGCCTGTGTTATTCTCCTGTAAAAAGCCTTTTCACATATGGAATAGATCATCATCACTTTTTACCTGTGATTCAACGCTGGCTTTTGTTTGTTTGTTTTTTGGCAGTAATGGAGGTTGAACCTAGGACTTTCATGCTGTGCTACATCCCCAGCTCTTTTCAAAATTTTTATTTTGGGACAGGGTCTTGCCATGTCACTATATTGCCCTGCTTGGGTGTAAACTTGTGATCTGCCTGCCTCAGCCTCTCCTAGTGTTGGGATTACATATGCACGCCACCATGCCAAGGCTGCACTTTTCATAGATTCAAAAATTCCATGGCCACCCCAAAACACGTAAATATACCCAGCATCAAACCGTAAAGGTTCTCACTCTAAAATGTCTGCACTGCAGGGTGTGGTGGCACATGCCTATAATCCCAGCACTCGGGAGGCTGAGGCAGGAGGATTGCCACAAGTCCGAGGACAGCCTGGACTACAGAGTGAGTTCAAGGCCAGCTTGAACTGCATAGTGAGACCCTGTCTCAAACAAAACAAAACAAAACTTAAAAAACAAATAAAAATTTCTATACTCCCTTCTGAGTGTGTATTTTTTTCTGCTATTTAAATCTTTCTTGTGCCTCTTACTGATGCATTTTGAAAATTCTTTTTTCTGTGATGGGTGTCAATGAACTTTTTCTGTGGGTGGGTGAACTGAGGTCGCCATCTCCTTTTCAGGGGACCTTCTCAGACCCCACCTGGTAACAGAACGAATGGTGCTAGAGATGGAAAGAAGAAAGGAGCTGGATCTAGGTAGACTTGTGGGTTTGAAAGTGTGGAAATGTAAAGGCTTGATGCTTTCAATATTCTCTTTGAGGAAGTTTGCGGATTCATCTGGGAATTGGTGGTGGTGGCCGTGGCAGAAAGTGATTTGAAGTTTGAGTAAAATACAAAATATTTTCAAAAGTTATTGTGGAGTGCAAGTTGAAGAAAAAAACTGGAGTTTGGGGCAGAGCTGTGTTTGGGTGAGTTTATAGCTCATTAGTGGTAGATCAACCTACTTCACAGTGTGCGCGTCTGAGCAGAGCTGGCGACACTTGTGTGGGTGAGACGATGGCAGACTCGTCAACGTTTGGTTCTTCTGTACTTATAAACATGAATAAGGCAAGAGATTTCAGTTTGGTGGCCACACTCATGGACACGATATGCCAAGGAGCCTAAGCTGAGTGAAAAGAAAAATGAAAAACAGCAAAACATAAATCAGACATAAAGGGACATACCCAGAAAACATGATTCTGCCTTTACTAAAATTCAGTCAGCTGAGGCAAGGGAGGAGGTTGTTACAATATTTTTGTTAATACAGACCAAGGAGGAAATTATCAGGGTCACATTCAGACACATTATTTTCATTTGTTTTACTGTAAGTTTCATTAGAGAAGTGCTTCATGAAAGCAAGTTTGGATAGACGTGAACTGCAGGTTTTCAATATCCTTGGAAAGAATAAAGAACATACAATTGGCCTTGCTTTCACAACAAAAAATAATTTAAGATTAAGAGAGTATTTTTGTATTGTCCAAATCTAAATTTCATGACATTTAAGTACGTTCTGGTTACTTAAAATAGAAGTCAGAATGCAATTTGGGAGGAGAGTTGTTTCCTATTTATTAGAAAACTTCCCTCCTAAAATGGCAGCCAGCGCTTACCTGATATTTTCAAAGCTGCATCATGGTTTAACTTCTCCTTTGCAAATTTGCTTTCTGCTTCCTTAGCCATTGCCCAGCATTCTAAATTCTAAAGAAAGACTGCACCCAAATGATTGAAATAGTAACCACTGGAGTCAGCTGCTGAAGGAAAAAGGAACAGGAGAAACCTACTGAGAGTGATACCGAGCACAATGGGCTCCTGAGAGCTAGATTCCAGCTCCCTGTGAGTGATGAACCAAGTACTGGGGCCTGCACGTGAGTGTAAGAGCGTTTAAAGGGGGAAGGTGTTCTCAGGGCCAGCGGGCTCACGCCAGCAGAAATGAGAAGGTGTCACGAGCAGGAAGACAAGTGGTGCTCTTGGACTGAAAAGAAGAGTGCCCCACCTCGGGTGCCTAATGAACTCTCTGGATGATTGACAGGGTGCTGAGTCACCTCGGTGGTATCTAATAAGCCTGACTTTCCCGTGAGTCACTCTGTTATAATCACATGCGTGACCTGCAGTCCCTATGTATGAACCATTAATGAATTTTGTGTGGAGAAAAGATTACTGCAGGTCATGCTACAGAATCTACATCCGTGTGCTCTGGCCTTAAGACTTAGAAGTTTCTTGAGTCTTTGTTATTTTTGTTTCTGCTTCTTCTTAGGACGATGGATGGAGGGTTGACCCTGGGCACTGCCCAAGTTCAGGCGAATGGACAGAAGTGGTACCACAGCCCCAGTTGTGGTATTTACACTAAAACTCCTCCTAATTGGTAATCTTTCCTTAGATTTTTAGAACCCAGAATATCTGGTGACCTTCAGGTAACGTAGAATGTGCATCAAAGAAATGGACCACGGCAGGATTAATTACTCAGTACTCACTCATTTGTGATTAAATATGTACTTCCTTGAATTCCCTATACAAGCTCTTCATTTATGGTTGTCAGCCAAGATAACTTTTAGACTGATAATCCAACTAGTTTCCAATCAGCGAGCTCATCATAATGAAGTTCTTTCCCTACCACGGCACTGCCTCTTGACTACTTGGCTTCTGTGATGCAGTCAGCAGACGCAGCCTTTGAAAAGAACCATTTGAAAAAATTCTTGAGGTCTCATTTTATATTTAAATATATTTTCTTCCCAGCCGATGGCAGGTATAAACTAATGACTAATTTACTGAAAGTCTTTCCCACTGATCCTTGCTTGAAGAAAACATAAAAAGGGAAAACAAAAGAAACTCAGCTATTAAACTTAATAAAAAGAACAAAGAACTAGTGAAAACCTGGTGGTTCATTTTGGAATGTTTTGACATTTCTTTTGACTAAGGAATGACTGTGCTGCCTCCATATTCTGAGTGTGGTCAGAGTAGTCTAACTACGAAAGAGAGTTTGGATCTGGGGATGAAGCTCAAGTGGTAGAGCAGCTTCCTAGTATGTGTGAGGGCCTGAGTTCTATCCCAAGCACCTATCCCAAAAATAACAATAAAACAGAGCTTGGCTGTTGTCTTAGTTACTTTCTTGTTGTTAAGACAAAATGCCTGACACCTACAAGTTAAAGGAGGAGAGGTTTATTTAGCTCACAGTTTATAGAGGTTTCAGTCCATAGTCAGCTGGCTCTGAGGCAGGGTGGCACAGGGCAGAGGGGACTGGGAAAGGAGAAAGAGCTCATGGCGTGGCAGGAAGGAAGCACAGTAGCTTCCTTCTGCTTTCCTTTTTTAATCCATCCAGGCTACAAGCCTGTTGGTCGGTGCCACCCACACCCAGGATCCGTCTTCCATCTTCAGAAATCCATTCAGTCACATCTAGAACTATGCCAAAGCAATTAATGGACTAATTCCGTATCACGTCTGTGGTCCAGTCACTCCCCAAATCTCCACCTACGAGCACGTGAGCGTATAGGGAGACATACAGACATAACCATGATAGCTGTTCTCACTGGGATTTTCTCCCCAAGGTTATCCTCTGCTGGGACCTTTGTGGGTGCATTCGATGGGAGTGACCCTGTGAATTGCAGTTCCTGCCCCCGCAAGACCTCAGACTTCTGGGTGGCTACACTGGTCTGAGGAAGAAGGAGATGGAATACTTCTGGCTTCCAGTTTGGGCTCTTCTCATAACTATGCTGCTACACTCACCACTGGGTAAACCCCTGACTACCAATCGTAAACCCACTATAGTGCACTTGGTACCCCTAACCCGCTGAGCTACACGGCTGAGCAACATAGTGCACTGTACAGTCTCGAGTGTTTTCCTTGTGACGGCAGGGATGTCTGGGAGCTGTGACACTGAGGGAGAATGCTACACTATATTGCTAGACTGAGCAAAGATCAAAATTCAAAATTTGAAATATGGTTTCTACTACATGAGGATATTTTCTCCACTGCCATAATGTAAAAAACAAAAAACAAACAAAAAAAGTAAATTGAATCCTCCTAAATAAGCCCCTCTTGGATTGCCCTCAGCTGGCCCCAGGCTGGGTGGTAATGGCTCCTACTCTTTCCAAACCCTTGGTGAACCCACATACCCTTAATCTGCTCTAACCTCTGGAAGTAGTTCCCTCCTGAAATTCTCTTAAAATTTTGGAGCAAGTATGCGTTTTGCTTCCACTGTGAACCAGACCGATCAAGAGGACTGTGAGCTCTATTCACAGAAAACTATATTTTATATAACCGCAAGAGGAACCCCTGAACTGTAAGAGTCAGTGTTGGAAATCATGGCCGTGAACCTTCGTCATGACTGGTGGTGAATTCTGTACAGGGTAAGAAGTAACTATGCTTTCCTGACTTTGGGGTTGCCCTTCCACGCTAAGGCCTGGGTAAGGGGATTCTGATCCAAGTCCTGCACTTTAGAGGTCCCTTTCTGGCCTCCAGCCATGGTCCTTCCCCAAGATTGATGAGTCTGTGGGGCCAAGAGTGTCCCCCACCATAGCGCACCACCACCCTTCAGCCCCTTGTGCCCATGATCTGAGCTGTGCCCTGAATTCTCTGGGCCCTGGAATTCCCCATCTATACACTGGAGCCTATTCCAAGGGCCCAGCTATGCCTTTTTTTGTCTTTTGTTTTCTGAGGAAAGACCCATGCAGCTGCCTCTGGTGAATGGAGCACGGGAGGGGGTATTCAGGCTATGAGCTGGAGGTTCAGTCTTACTACGAGCTTCAGGTAAAAGCTCTGAGAATTTCGCTCATTCTACATTCAAACCTGCTTTTCCAGCTCCATACTCCTTTAAGAAAACTAAAGGGATGCCATCAATAGGGAGGAGGCCAGAGCACTGCGGGGCTGAGGCTGCGCAGCCTGGCCTGGATGTGGTGAGGGAACCCTGTCCTACGGTAGGGCCAGACCTGCCTTTATAATTTCCTTTTTATCCTTACTAAAACTAATGAGGAATTAGTATCTCAATTTTGTTCTCTGTTGGGCTCTAAACTGACATAAATACAAGATTTTTGATAATTTCTTACAGTAAATAATTTATCCTTAAATCCATTTTTGTTCACTGTAGAGGCTGAAAAGTCTGATGCTTTTCCATACATATCATAAGGAAACTTCTCCAAAAAAAGAAAGAAAAGCGCAAACATGATTAATCAAAATTCTATGTGACACACGAGACTTCAGAAACAAAGACCCAAGACCCCGGCAAATCTCTATTTTTATGCTTAATTTCAGTGAAGAATGGATAGCAATGTAGCACGGTGACTGGACAAAGGGTTTGACCTGGTAGCAGATGGAGGAGGGAACCCAGCACGACCTCTCTGTTCAGATTCTGCATGGGTGTCTGTGTAGCACTTCTTCCTCCCAGGTGTAGGGCTGGAAACTTCTGGAATAAGGGTCTTCCAGAGAGAATGGAGAGATGATCAAAAAAGGTCTTCCAGGGAGAATGGAGAGATGACCATTCTAGGAATATGGGGGCTTCAGTGTCTCTGACCTGTATTGGAGATAGGAATTCTGATGTCTGTGAATTGCATTGAAGCTTGGGCGCAGGGAGTTGAAAATGCAGGGGAAGGCTGGAAGGACAGGAAAACCTTGCCTCGGAGGCTTTCTGCTCTCCTTCAGTGCAAGTACTCAGCATGCCAGAGCACCAAACTTTGGTGTGTTGGTTCTGAGCCCCAGAACTACCTATGTTAATTAAAGAGCTCATCATATTTCACTCCTTTTGATATTCCAGAAGTATGTAATGATTTTTTAGAAGTTTCATGTTATAACAAATCAAACTACTGAGCAAGACATCCCCCATGTGCCGGAAGTTGACCACATCAAGCCCATATCCCCATTCAAGACTTCGAGATAACCATGCCCTTACAGGAATGCTGACTTCCAAACTGCTCTGTATTTCTCTGAACGTGCTGCATCACAGTCTGCCTGATCTAGCATTTCTGGGGAGCAACAAACCAGCTTCTATCTTCAGTCTCTCTGTGAACATCCCTTAACTTTAACCTTCTTAGCCTGATGGAGAATTGTTGTGAGATTAATGCTTTGCTAGTGATCCCTCCCCAGTGCTAAATTCCTCGGAAGCAGAAGTTGGGGTAGGTATCATGAGAACCCACTTTGTTGTGAAACTCTTGTTCCTCGCTATCTCTTAAATAATCCCCTTCTTTATTCACATAAAAACCCAATTTAAACTCATGAGTGGCCCCTAGCTTCCTGCATGGCCCCCTTCTGTGCTTCCTTCCTTGTGTGACCCCACTTCAGTCTGTTCTCCGCCCTGCTGAGATAGTGATCTTTTTCATGATGCCATTTCTTTCTTAAAATCCTTCAATGGCTCCCCATAGCTTTGAAGGATAAAGTTCAAACTCTTTCATTTAGTACATGAGGCCTTCCATGACCCCATTTCTTACTATATTTTCAGCTTTGTTATTTTCTACTCCACACTCCCCTTTGCTCCAGCCCTATTCAGCTATTTGTGGTTCTCTGCACTTTCCCAGAGAACAGACAACTTTCCAGCACAGCGCGCTTCTAGGCGGAGGCAGCACACTGCTCCTGTCCTGACACGCTTCGCCCACCTCCATCAGTCCTCACAGCCCAGCCATGCACTCTTTGATTTGTGCTTCTTGAGGGCAGGCAGGACATCCTGAATGTCTGGTAGGTGTTGCTGGGGAAAGGATAACCAAACTGCTCTCCTAACAGGTAGCAGTGGTACGCAGTTCTGAGTTGCTTTTTCCCAGCTGGAGTTGGCTTATGTTGACTGTTTCCTACGGCTTCCCAGAAAGTTGGGTGGCGTGTGTACGTGGTAGTTGTGTGTATGTGGGGTGGGACTGGTACTGGGAAGAGGGAGTGCCTGTGTGGATGGAGAGACTATAGAGGGAAAAAACGGCAACTTTTCCTCCTGATGCCCCCAAAAGTCCACCTCTCACTCCCAGGAACTATGGAGAGCAAAACACTGGGACTGCTGCTGAGCCGATCCCCGTGACTGCCGACCTTGGAACGTGCTCACGGGCTGGATTAACGTATTCTAGGGTTCTTCGCCTTAGTTTCTCTCTGGACTTTCTCTGGCAAGCCATCCAATTCACACGAGGTTCTTATTAACATCAAAATCTAATCAACCAAATTCACTGCTCACAGAAATGACCCTCAGAGATCTGACATGGACTAAACAGTTAATGAGGATAATGTACTTTAAAACAACACTGACTGAAAAGGGAGGCAGTGAAGGTGTCTTTCACACTGCTTCTTCTCATTGCCTGGAATATCCTCTCCTAACTTTCTGCTTGGCAAACATGGATTCCTTTTTCCAAACTTCCCAGAGTCACTGTGACACTATGGTCAGCTTCATGCCACATTTCCGCAGTACACTTAATCCCTCCCGTACAGTGGGAGCTGCACTGGTGTTTTCACTTCAGTTTGGTGCGTGTGTGTGTGTGTGTGTGTGTGTGTGTGTCTGTGTTGTACAGGGGACTGAGCCTAGGCCTTTGCACTGAGCTGCATCCCCAGACATTTGTAAAACTTATTTTATCCTTACTTCCTAGTATATTGTGTCTAAAACATAGTAAAAGGCAAGTGATAATGCTTAAATTTCTAGATTTTAGGGGAAAAAACTCTGTATGAGTTAGAGAAATTACTTACATATACAACAACTGCATACTTGTTTACATGAAAATAACACCACTTTTAAAGAATTTAGAATACTGGAAAGTATACAGAAGCAAAATTTGAATTTTCCTTAATCATCGCAACTATACAAGATTCATACTGTTAATAATTTAAATACTTTTGTTTACATACCAAATTTGTGGATCTAACTTGAATATATGTCAAATTTAAAAAATTAGTCTAAGTTCATATCAAATCAAGAATCACAAAATGCAGCAAATTCCTGAGGAACCAAACACTCCCTTGAAGCAAACGCGTTCCAGGACAGGAGCGATACGTCAGGCAAAAGAGGAAGCTCAGTCGGGGACCATTTAGCCTAGAAGCAGCCATTTACCTTGTGTGAGTGGGCATTTTATCCGGAAGCCAGATTTTTTTGTATAGGATTAGTCTTTTGACTTTTTTCTACCTTTTAAGCCTGTTTTATAAAGATTGAGGAACCGGTTGTTTTAATCTATGTGAGACTTGTTTATCCAGTCTAGTAGGTAAGGGGCAGTTAGCAGCCATGATGAAGAGGAACGATTCAGAAACTGAGTAAATGTTTGCAAATGTTGGTTTCCCCAGGTGAATGTCATGGATCTTCCTAAATGTCTGTTCCTTTCTCTAGGGGCTTTGGTGACAAGTGACAACCTCTTTGTTTCCCTCCTTCTACCCCTCACCACTATAGTGCTGGTATCAAAGTAATAAGGTAAAAGGAACAACCGCACACTTAAAAATATAATATCCTAATCTTTCAAAGTATGTTATATTAGGGGCCGGTGATATCGCTCGGCTGCACTGGCGCCTTCTGGCGCGCGAGGTCCTGAAGTCAACCCCCGGTACCCACAAAAAAAAATTAAAAAGTATGTTATATTAAACTAAATTTGGCCTGAGGGCACCTCTATTATCTGAGTAGTTACTTAAGAAAGTGCAACCTAAATTAGTAAGTAAACCAACTGAGAGCCTAGCAGAGGAGTATCCTTTTGCAACAAAGAGATGCGTCGTGGCCTATCACAGTAGCCAAGCTTCAGTCAATGACAAGTGCCAGCTGATGAGACCATGAGAACGTTTCCCATATGCCAAATACTTGGGACTATTTTACCTTATAGCTGATTGAATCATAAAAACCTTTGGGCCAGACATGCTGGTACATCCCTGCAATCCTAATTACTCAGGAGGCTGAAGCAGGAGGACCCCAAATTTGAAACAATCCTAAGCAACTTGGCAAGATCCTGTCTTAAAATAAATAAAAAGTGTTGGGGACATACCTCGGTGGGAGAATGGCCCCAGGTTCAATCCCCAGCACTGCAAACACAAAAACAAAAACAAAGAAACCTGTACATCAGTTCTTTTTAGAAGTGAAAGAATTAAGGTTCAGGAATATTAAGTGTTCAAAGTTATCACTAGGATTTAATGAAAAACTGACTCTGTCAGGCTCAGAGGTGAGATTCGGAAGTATGATGCCGTGCCACGGGGAGAACTTTGCATTGGCGGGGATAGGAAGGCTCAGAAGGGAGGTCTTTCCGACCTTCCCTCATCCTTCGGTCTCCACTCCCTTCACTCAAGCAGAAACATAGGCTCCAAAATTCTTCTTCCCCAAGATGAGTTATAGAAATGAGAAAGTCTCTTCCCCCAGTGCAGTCACAAAACTGGGAAAGTTTATCTCGCCCTTCTACCCTTAGGAGCGTATTCTAGGCAGCTCCTGCCCTGCACCTGGGTGGGAGAAAGGCTCCGCGGAAGGACCTGCACAGCCCAGCCTTGCGGGGCTCCTTCCCTTGGTCCAAGCTTTTCTCCACTCATCTGTCTGCACAGCTGTCCATTCTTCATTAAACTGAAGCATAAAAATAGACAATTTTCTTTGGGTATTTAGGTCGTTCTCAAGACTCCCTATCATGTAAAACTTTGACTAAATAAACTTGCTTTCTTTTGTTAACTCATCTTTTGTTATGGAAATACTGGTCATAAGCCTTGTGATGAATGAGAAAGCTACCCCTCTGTTCACTCTTAATTATCTTATTTTCTTCAACTGTGTTGGTTGGTAAATACATTTTATGTAATAAGAATGCCAGGATTTGACTCTTGATATTTTCTTGTCTTAAAACCTAGCTTTTGCAGTCAAAGAGCTTGACTTTTGAAATTATCAACTGTAGTAGAAATACCAAGTGGCTATTTTGAAAGGCAAAACAAAGAATTTGAGATCTTTGTCTTTTTTCTATTTGTCATTCAACATTTTTACTCCTATAATTTCAAAGCTGTACTCTCTCATCCTATACCACTCCTGGATGTCTTAGTGGGGTAGGTTTCTAGCTCTGTGAAGGCTGATTTAAGGCACCGTTTTATTATACTGAATATTAGGATTTATGGAGGAAAGAAATAGTGTAAATAATGAAAACATTCACCTAGATTTTGGGACAAACTGATTTTTGGTAGTCTTATCTTCTTCATTTTATTTTCCTTCTTACAATATTTGGTTTGCATTCTATCCACTCAGTGATAGGAGTTGTCAAAAAAAACCAACAAGAAAACATGTTTTTGCAAAAGTAGGGAAAAACTTAACTTGGCAGTAAATATTATATCAGATAAATGCTGGCATATGAATGGTAATCTAAACATTATCATCACAGGTTCTTCTGAGTGAAACAGTTTATCTCAAGCATTGGAACAATTTAAGAAGCACAACATAACTAGGGTTAAATGATGTTTGAGTCACACTCTGACCAAATTAAATAGGTTTAATTAATGCACATGTATAACCATATAATTCTTCTCAAATAAACAGCTTTGTCAATGTAACTTGTATCTAAAATGCAAATTAAAGTCAAAGAATTAGTGAATGAATAACCAATAGTGTATGGAACTTGATCTCTAACCATTGATCATTAAGTCATTGCATTTCATTTCTGACCATAACAAGAGTGAACATTCAGTTTTAACATTTTAAAAGCACTTAATAGATAAATTGCATTAATTTTCACAACACTGTATTTGCTGGAGAAAATGAACCTCTTCTCTTAAATGATCAATGAGTTGAATTTGATCTTTTTTTTTTTTTTGTGGGTACCGGGAGTCGAACTCAGGACCTCATGCTTGCACAGGCAGGCGCTTATGCTGCTGAGCTATCTCACCGGCCCTAAATCTGATCTTTTGAGATAAAGTTACCTCAAAACCAAGTTTATTCTGAGGCAGAACTGAGGTTAAAAGTAAATACATTGGACTTTTAGATGCTATGTGCAAAACAATGAGGTTACTAAATAGTCATAAAATAATTCTGGAAACATAGGCATGGTGGTGTTTACCTGTAATCTTAGCACCCTGTGAGGCTGAGGTAGGATGATTCCAAGTTTGTGCCCAGCCTGAGCAGCACAGTGAGATCCCATCTCAAAATAAAAAAAATTTCTTTTTATACACTGGGATGTACCTTAGTGTGAAGATCCTGGGTTCCACTCCCTGTACTGCTGTACAGCTTAATTGTGTCAACTTGATTGGCTTGGAATCCATTTGGGGGATTAGTAAATCACATTTGTGGGTGTTTCTGAGTGGCTCATGGAGGCAGATTTGGGGTCTCAGGCCCCTTTCTCCCTGGAAATGCTCTACGCCATCAACCAAACATCTCTCTCTACCATACCCTACCATCATGATGTTTCTGCCTTGGAACCAACTGACCATGGACTGAATCACTTGAAACCATGAACCAAAACAAACTTTTTCTCCTTCAAGTTGTGGTGTCAGATATTGTGTTCCAGCGATGGGGAAGTGACTGATACAGGAAACTGGTATTGGGAATTGTGGTGTTGGTCTGACTGTACTTGATGATCTGGTTTAGATGCCTTTGGAATTGGCTTTTGGGAGGTGTTTGGAAAAGTTTGGGGAAGCAACCTAGAGAACCTTTATAATGTTATAAGCAGAGCCTGATGGGTTATTCCGGTGGGCGGTCAGAGGAACAGAATGCTGATAGGAATACAAACAGTAAAGGCTAATCTCATGAGGTTTCAGTGTGGAACAAGGACTTCATTGGCAATTGGGTTAGAGACTATTTGTGTTACATTTGGAAAAATTTTTGTCTACATTTTGCTCATGTCCTGAGACTTTGTGGGATGCTGAGATTAAGAGTGGTGGGGTAAATGGGTCTGACCAAGGAAATTTCAAAGTAACCTGAAGTTTAGATTGTGATCTGGGTATTGCTGGCTGCTTTTAGACAGATTTATAGTTAGAATAAGGGAGAGAAACAGGCCAGAAAAATTTGAAAAACTTAAATTTTGCCTGCAAAAGAACCTCCCGTAAAGCTGGGGCAAAAGGAGGTGTGGTTGCTGAATAGATTAGCATTATGAACAAGAAACCAACTATTTTATACAGGGACAACAAGAAAGATGCCTTGAGGGCATCTGAGAAATCAGCAAGACCCTACCTGTCATGGGCTCCAGTGTGCAAAAGTGTCCACTGTGTATTCTGCTTCTCCTGACAGCAGACCTTGACATCATCCACATGCTAGTTTTACTGTTATTCAGAATGCAAGAGCTGTGGAGTCAGGAAGGCTTCCACCCAGATTTCAAAGGAAGACCTGGCAGGCCAGGTAGGGAACTGCTGAGAGGGAGGTGAACAAAACTATGGGAATGAAACGGAAGGTGCAGTGGAAATTCCAGGATGGTGGAGATACTGGGACCATTCAGTGTGTACTGAGGAAAGCTGAGGGCTGTGAGTGGAGCCAGTCCAACAGAGAGGCTATCCCACAACCAGCAATAGCCAAGGCCATACGGTTGGAGCACCCAAACCCTTTTGAACTCATATCTTACCATCTGTGCCTCTGATTTTAGATATGGAGCTATAGGAGTTAATGCTTATCCTGCTGAATTTTGGTCTTGTTTTTGTCCAGTTCTTTTCTATCCCTCCCCTCTTCCCTTTTTAAATGAGAATGTATGTCCTGTGCCATTGTGTCTCGGGATTATGTAACTTGTTTTTGATTTTATATAGAGGTTCACAGCTAAAACTTCACCTTGAATCTCAGAAGAGAATTTAACTAGGACTTCTGAAAAATGCTAAAACTGTTGAGACTTTGGGGGAAGGGACTATTGCCTTTGAAGTTGTATGCAGGCCAGTCACATCATGTTAGAATTCTGAACTTCTTGTCTGTGCTTGGAGTTTCATTATGGTTTATGGAGATAAGGTTGGGTGTTAAGTAGTCAAGGGGTGAAATGTGGTGGTTAAACTTAAGTATGTCAACCTCATTGTCTTTGGAATTGCTTCGTGGATTAGTAAATCATACTTCTGAGTGTATCTGGGTGGGCTATTGAGGTGTGACCTTAAGTACTGTATGTGGTTCTGGTCCCTTCCTCTCAGCATTCTTTCCTGCTCTGCTTTCTGGCTGTGATGAACTAAGCAGCTTTGCTCCACCACATCCTTCTGCCATGGTGTTTCACCACATCCTTCTGCCATGGTGTTTCTGGCTTGAAGCTAGTGGACCATGGGCTAAATCCCCTGAAACCATGAGCCAAATTAAATTTCTTCTCCTTTAAATTGTGGGTATTCGGTATTGTGTTCCGGCAAAGAGAAATCTAATACAACCACAAATAATAATGACAGTAATAGTAATTATGGTGATGAAGTTCTGGAAATTTTGTGAGTAAAATATGCATCTGTTTCTTATTCAGGTTCTCATTGATGTCTGAGGCAAGAAACAAGAAAGAAGCCTGATCCAAGAACAGTTTCAAATGGCAGTAAAGTATCACACTGGAAAAGATTAAACAGAGATAACAAGAGGTACAATTTTAACAACAAAGAAACTTCTTTAGTCTGAATTTTCTTTCAAGGCTCCCTTTTGCTCAGGAAATGTAATGTTTCTCATCCCAAATTTAAGACGAATATTGATGGAAACCTCAGGCAGCTATTTCTCGTCTCATGTCATTAGGTTCACCAAGAAACTTGTGTAGAAACTTTTTTTGTGTATGGAGTCATCTGGGGTCAAGAGAAAGGTTCTATGAGTTTATAGAAAGAGAGAAATATGTGAAATAATATCAGTGTTTAATAATTAACTTATGAATGTATTCAATTTATATTTACTGTTCTAGATGTTCTAGATAGAGCAGTGACTAAAACAGACTCCCCCAAATAAATCATGGAGAAGGCAGAAAGAGTACAGGTGGGGCGGCTGAGGGGTTTTCTATTTCACCTCGCCTGTTCAGGATGTGTGAGAGGCCGCCGTTGGGTGGGGTGGGACACGGGAACAACCCTGCGCAGAACCGTGCACAGAGGTAACTGCGAGGACAAAGGCTCTAAGACAGAAGTGGACACAGTTAGCATTGACTGAGGAGCAGCAGGAAGACTCAGGCCACTGAGCTGGAGGCAGAGAGGAGGAAGGAAATTTGGGGAAAAGAAAGGTATCCGTGTGATGAAAGGAGGCAGAGATAGGGAAGTAAAAAGGATCAGGGCTTGGGAGTCCGTGCTGACTACTGTGGTTTTCCCAAATAATGAGATGGGTTTTGATCAGGAAAAAAAGGCAAAATCTACATTAAATTTTAGTATTGTCACTTTGATTTACGTTTTGGGAGTTGATTGTAAGGGGCTTTATGTCTTTGGGGTCTGAGTTGCTGCAGCGCTGCAGCTGAGGTGCACAGTAGGTCCGCGGGATTGGCTACCCACGGCCAGCACTCTTGCCACACAGGTCCCTCTCAGCTCAGTCCCTGCTTCACAAATCAAGGTGCTGTATTACTGTGAAGAGTTTTATTAACTTTCTTTCTGTGTTTTTTATATTTACTTCCTATTCTTCTCTTTATCATTCTTCAGCTGATTAAAAGAGGGAATTATTGACATTCACTCAATGACAAGAATATATTTTATAACATAAACTCTTCCTTGCTTCTCATTACTTATAATTTTATTTACACCAGGCCTGGAGCTTTTTAGAAAGTGTGAGTTGACAAGCTTTAGTGGAACTGATATCCAGCCAGGCCATTGCTTCCCAGCAATTTACTCCTGAGTAATACAGGAAAGAATTGCACATGGTTAACACCATTTACTAAATAATACGCATGAAAGCCGCAGCTGTAAAAATTAGATTGTACTTGCTGTGGTTTTCCTTGTAGTACTATAAGATTGAATGCAGTTAGCACATTCAAATTATTCTATCTTCAGAAGTTGGTTGCTGAGAGAATGGGAAATAATTTGGGAGAGAACGATAGGATTTAAGGGATCTTGACAAGTGAGGTGAGAAGACAAAGGGAAAATGTAAAAGAGAGAGCAAGGGAAAGCTAACACACTTGAGACGGGGAAAACCACCTCGTATCCAAGGAGGGGCATAGAAACCAGCGATTTTAGAGTGAGACAGAAAAGGTCTTGGGACGCTAACAGACAGGAAGGTGAGCGGAAGTCAGGATTCTGTATTGTTGCTATTCCTTTCCGTACTAGTTTCTCTCAAAACATGTGAACTTACATTAAGGTCTGTGCTGCATCTTCAGTAGAACATCGACTATGTGGCTTTTAGTAAAAGCTAAACTGGCCCTGAGTGCCTTTCTTCAGTGTTGGCTGAGAATATTTCCCTACCAATTTTGCATGCTCCAACTCTCTATAAAAGAAATAAGTCCACACCCTCTCCTTTTATTTCAGAAAAATAATTTCTTTAGGTTCAATCCAAAGTGGAGTTGGAAAGGCTTTTGTCTTCTGATAGGAGGCGAGTGAGGAGAGGAAATTTGTGACCTCTTATTACAATTTAAGTAGTTTCTCTGTGAAGAGATACCAGATTATTTCCTGGAAGGAAACTGGGAGAGTGGGAAAAATAAGAAAGCACGAAAACAAACTATCATGATAGGGAAAGGAGAAGACAGCTGTTGCAGAGGGCAGGCTTCGCCCCGTGTCACAATTTTGCCAGCCTTTTCTGCCTTCTGTAGTTGAAGCAGGAACTTCTGGATTTTTCAAGTGTTTTCCTGCTTTCATTTTAGCTTTGTTGTGTTTTCTGCACAGCTCTGTATAGATCAGACTTTGTTTTAAAATGGTATTTCTCAAATGATTAAATATTTCAACATAATGTGGCACGAATGTGTTTCTCTCTGGACACTGAAAGTTTTTATGAGTTTCCCAAACTCTTCTGTTTGGAAGAGTTGTAATAGAGTGATTTCAGGGATCTGTGGAAACAGCAGTAAGAGAACATACACACACCCAAACTTACAGACCCAAGAAAATGTTAGGAGAATCGGGTTCTAGGAAGGGAGCGGCTAATGCTGGAGCGGAGAGGTGCAGGCGCGCTGTCAGTGGTCTGCGTGAAGGATGCCCAGCAAGCAGACTAGCGTTCCTGCGCCAGGTAGTGGCTCCGGGGGTTCTTTATTTGGTTCTTATAAATATTTTCATTTGTCTAGCATGGAAAGGGAAGGAACAGGGGTAGGAGAGGGATATTTGAGGACAGAGGTAGGTGAGGCTGCCGATAAATGCTAAAAATTCTCTTTTATACTTTTTATGGAAACCTAGGCATAACTTGTGGGGCTTGTGGTCAAACACGATTTCCTCAGAGCTGCCTTAGCTTGCAAGCAATGCCAAAATGAAAAGAGAGCCTGCATGAAAATGTTTAATAATTCTTTCTGTTATGAAATGTCCTTTTTCATATTTATTTTAACCAACCTTAGAGAAGGTATCCTATTCAACTCTAAATTTCATCTTGTTTGGGGTGTTTCATCCTTGAAAGAACTGCTATTCTCTTCAGCTGGTCAGTCGGTGAGACAATTATTCATTCAAATATATTTGATGCCTACTGTGTGCCACTGTGCGGTGTGGCTGCCGGGGACAGAGATGAGTGTCATGCAGTCCCTGCCTTTGAGGCAAAGCCCACGGGCTGTCTTGAAGAGAAAGAGACCATCAAATGAACTATGACCATATTCCATGGAAAGGGGTAATGGGGTCACTGTGGGCTTAAACGAGGCAGTGCTGAAATCTCCCTGGGTAGCTCAGAAAGCTCGTGGAGCAGGATCAAAGCTGGCTTTTGGATGAGAAGGAATTTGTCCGGGGATAAAGGTGGGTTTTTTACTCGGCACTGTAGAGAGAAGCAGGCAGCTCAGATCGTGGAGGACCTTGTATGTTGTTGTGGAGTTTAAACTCTGCTATAAGGCACAGGGAGCTATAGATTTTTGGGGTAGATAAATTACATCTAAATTAAATTTAGGGATGTCACCCTGGTGACCTGCAAGAGGGCAGAACCATTACAATAGTCTGCGGGGGGGTCATTGGTATTTGTTATCTAAATAATGTAGAATCCAATCTACAAACATGATGTATGTCTCCATTTCCTTTGGTCTTTAATTTTTCTATGTGGTATTTTGTTGTTGCCTAAATCATTTTTGCACATATTCTACTAAATTTATTCATCAGGATTTCTTGTTTCTGATAAGTGGCATTATTTTAAATTATAATTTCCAATAATTTGTTGCTAATATGTGGAAATGTAATTGATTTTTGATTTTTGCCCTTATACCCTTGACTTTGCTAAACTGGAATATAAGTTCTGGTAGTTTTTTTTTTTTTTTTTTTGTGGGTACCGGGGGGTCGACCTCAGGACCTCGTGCGCCAACAGGCACTCGTGCCGCTGAGCGATATCACCGGCCCCTTTTTCATATGTGGGATCCAGGAGTCGAACTCGGGCCCTCGCGCTTGCAAGGCAGGCACTTATGCCGCTGAGCCATCTCACCGGCCCGTTCTGGTAGTTTTTTAAGGGGAGACGTGTAGAATCCTGAGAAGTCCCTACAGTAGATATGATTGTTTCCCACAAAGAGTTTCACTTCCTTTTCAAAAGATTGGGGGCTGGGGATTTAGTTCAGTGGTGCAGCACCTGCCTGGCAAGCATGAGGTCCTGAGTTCAATTCCCAGTACCCAAAAAACAAAACAAAAGATATACCTTTTCCCCCTTTGCCTTTTGCAACAGCTAAGACTTTTAGTATAATTTTGAGTGGAAATGCTAGTGGGTGTCCTTACCCTCCTCCTGCTCTTTGTGGAGTAGGGAAAGTTGGGTGACAGGCAGGGAAAGGAAAGGGCCTCAGTGAAGTTTCTGGCAAATCCTAACTGAAAAGAGTTAAACCCCTGCTAAAGGGGAGAGAAGGAGAGAAGCCAGAGAACTGAGGAGCAGTCTGGCTCACTTAGAAACCAGGGCCCCTATAATTTTTACTTTCTTGGATATCAATATACCTAGTCCAACTTTCTTATGATTAATATAAGCTGATGGCCACCATTTAGAGCACCTCATGTAATTGTAGAGGCCCAAGGTAATTGTATCAATCTCCTGATGTCTCCATAAGTTTAGTATTAAAATATTGGTACGAGTTTTTCTTTCCTGGTGTATACATGTTTTCAGTGGACTCTGTATTTGGGTGCTACGGTTTGGAATGTGTTGATCTGATGGTGCCAAAGGCTTGCCCCTCAGCCCATGGCACTATTCTGCATGGGAGGTGGCAGAATCTTTAAGGGGTGGGGCCTAGTGGGAGGCGCAGGTCACAGGGTTGCCTTTAAATGGACTGTGGACTCTGGTCCCATCCTCTTTCTCTTCTTTGCTCCTGGCCTGAGGTAAATCCCATTGGTCCAACATTCACTTCTGCCATGATGCCCTGCCTTCCTATGCCTTCTGCAGAGGCCTGAAAGCAATGTCACTCTAGTCACGGACTAACATCTCCAAAACTGTGAGCCAGAATCAACCTTTTCTCTTTATAAGATGATTATCTCAGATATTTATTATACTACCAGGCGCCTGACTGGATAGTTGGGTGCTAGTTGGGTCTTAATATAACCCAGGTTGATAATATCTATCTTTTAATTAAAATATTTAAACTATTTGTTGTCTTTGTTTTTATTTTTCCTGCCTTATTTTACATTAATATTTCCAGAGTTCTATTTTACTTCCATGAATGATTTATTCATTGGATTCTCTTAGCTTTTGCTTTTATGATGAAGATTGTATTTTTCCTAAAAGGATATTTTCATTGGCTATAGAGTGTAGGTAAATAATTTTCTTTCCTCTGCATTGTACTCTGGCTTGGGGTGTTTCATCCTTGAAAGAACTGCTATTCTCTTCAGCTGGTCAGTCGGTGAGACAATTATTCATTCAAATATATTTGATGCCTACTGTGTGCCACTGTGCGGTGTGGCTGCCGGGGACAGAGATGAGTGTCATGCAGTCCCTGCCTTTTGACAAAAAATTTGGAGTTTTTATCTTTGTTTCTCTGTATGTATTTGCTTTTTATCCTGCTAGCTTTAAATTTTTTTCTTTTTAAACTCTTCTTTTCAACAATTCAATCATAATATGCCTTTGTGTGGTTCTCTTTATATACCTTTCCTGGGTGTCATTGAGCTTTTTGGGTACGTGTTTTGATAGATCACATCACATCTGGAAAATAGCTGACCATTTTCTCTTCAAATGATTTTTCTGCCTATTCCTCAGACTCCAGCCATATAGATATTAACCTTTCAACTTGTCAGTCTTTTTACAAACATTTGTGTTTCATTTGGATTGGCCCATTGCTATCACTCCCAGTTCACCGGTATTTCCTGCTATGTAATTTAAACCACTGTTAATTGCCTCTACTTAGCCTTTCATTTTGCTTAGTTTAATTCTCATTTCAAGATCCATTGGATTTACCATATGTCTTCCATTTCATTCACTTTTATGGTCATTTTTTCCTTTGCACCCTTGAGTATGTGGAGCAGATATATACCATTTTAAGCTCACAATCCTCTAGTGAAATTTCTATCATTTCTGGATGTGTTTCCATTAACTTCGTTTTCTGGTTATTTTATATATTCCTGGTTTCTTTGTATATCTAAAATTTTTTTAAAAATATGAATTGCTAAAACTTCTGAACTCTATGTAGTCGAGTGGTAAATATGTTTGTGCTAATGTAAAGTTTGAATTTTACTTGACAAAATATAACTTCCTTATGGATTAACTTATAATTTCAAAGGTTATTTTAACACTCTTTCATCTTGGATGGGTATAAATAAGCCTTTATTGTAGAGCTAAATTTACTTCCACTCTTAAGACATGTATGCCCGTGTGTTCAGCAAAATCTGTCCATTCTGGCTGGAGGAAATTCAAATTGTTTCTGGCCCAATTTTAGCTCCAGGATCAGTTTATCTTTCAGTTCCCTGGTAATTGCTTTTTTCTCAGAAAGTCTGTTCTCCTAGGATTTCATCTTATAATTGGGCAGATTGCTTCTCAGCCAAAGACTCGAGGTAAGCTTTATATCGATTTCCGGTTTTGCACTCTTAAATACATTGCCTTGGAAATTCTAGCAGCTCTGGTCTCCCCGCCCTCCACCTGTGTCTGCTCACACGTGAGATTCCTGGATCCTCTTCAGGTTCTTCCTCCCTGTACCATCTGGGCGATGACAAGGCTTACCTGCTTCCCCTGCCTCCATTTACCAAAATTCACAGTGGTTGTGCTGCCTCGTGTCTAGTATTTGAAATGGTTATTTCTTGTATTTATCCAGTTTTTTAGTAGCTGTACTTTCTTATGGCCAGAAATAGAAATTGCATTTGGCACTTGAGTCTCTGCTTGTCCCCGCTGCCTTTCTTCTTTTCCCTATTACTGAGGCCCCCAACTACTTGTTTTATTCTTACTCTTTTTGGCTGGTGGAGTACAAAGGTCTCAGACCACACGCACAGGTAACGAGGGTAACACAAGGAGAGCAAAGCACGGAAAATCAAGCAGTTCTTTCTACTTTTAAGATTGGCTTCTCCATAAACAGGAGTCCCTGATTGCTATTGTGCTAAAAGATTTTCTGTCCTATTGTAAACCTGTCCCTTTCTCACTGCTCTGGTATACTATGGTGATAAGAAAAGCTCTACTTTTCCACCTGCTTGAATAAACCCTCTTGCTGTTTGGTAATTTTTTATGGCTCAGTGTCCCAGAAGGTAGTGCAAAGTAGCGAAAACAGTAATATGTGAAAAGTGAGAGAAAAATTGGGTTTCAGGCACCGTGGGGCTGAGAACATTCTTCTTGAAGTTAAAGTTTGCTTCTCATGGAAACGTAGTTTAAACGTCTGCCCACAGTCATTTATCATTCACATTTCTACCTGGGAGAATATTTATTTAAGAGCTAGGGAGGCCAACATGAAAACCCTGGAGAACGAGCTCAGATAAAGTAGATTTTTCCCAAATGACCTGCTTTTTATTATTATTTTATGATATTGACATAACTGGTTCTTCCTTTATTTATCAAAAGATACTGGTGTTATTTTTCATTGGCACTGTTTTCTAAAGCCACCTTAATGAACTAGTTAAGCATGATAGTTACAAGCTTTTCTCCAACCTTGAAATTTAAGAAAATGATGTTTAATACGGGCAACCCTTTTAATCCCGTATTGTAATTTCATTTTCTGTAGTACTTATTATTATGCTGTGCATTCACTCAGTTCTTACAGATTTGTACCTGCTCCACTGCGACCTGTTCTGTTTGCTTTCTGCCCTACCCTCTTATTCCCAATCCCGCTCCGACTCTCTGGAAGCTGACCTTTATGAAATGAATTGTGCGGTCCCTTGTCTGCCTTGATGGATAGCTCTCAACAGCTGAGAGTCCCAACAGAAGACTGGAGGGGAAAAGGAAAGGAAATTATTTCTCCCCCTCTCCCTTCCTGCAGTCCAGTGTGGCTGTGTTTCTCCATAGGTGATAGCTCTCATGGGCATTTCTCTTGCTTCCGCTCTCTCAGGACTCAAGGACTACTGCTTTTCTGTTTGCCCCTCAGACTCTGGGGTGCCAGCTCCCCTCTCTTGACAGTCCTTGGATTCTTCACTACCTTGGCCTCCTTACTCCTACCCACACCTGAATAAGGAGCTCCTTCATTAAACGCTCTTCACCCTTCTGAGTGCAGCTCTTTTGCTTGCTGGGATCCTGACTAATACAAATCCCTTTCCGTATTTTGTCCAGAGAGCTCTCTGCTAGAGCTCAACCACCTCTGAACATCTGGACTGTTAGGAGCAGGACCATGGTGTCTCTAAGAGAATTTTATGCTACCATTTCGTTCCCCCTTTGATGCTCAGTTTCTTTCTCCAGCTTCAGACTTCCAAACTGCGGCTCTTCTCAAACTACACTTTAGGCAGTCTCCTATATCCATCCTGTCTTTCAAAAATAGGACGGTACATTTCCTTCACTCGGCCCATTGCTCACTTACCAAAAGCCTGGCAAGGCTCCTCCACTGTCCTAAAACTTGATCTCATCAGGGAATGGATGAAAAAAATACCAAATTAACTGAAGATTTAAATGGAGTATTTTGGTACAGATCTTCATCTCGGGCAAATCCTAACATTCCCTGCGACCCGGAGAGCAGTCTTTAAGCCTCTTTAGCAGAAATGAGGTGGAGCTTTGCTCCAACCGAGACCTCACAACAGTTCTCACCCTGCAGGGACGTTGGTGTGATTCCTTTAGAAAGTCTGATAACTATGCTGTCTTGAAAGAAATCTTCTAGAACGACCCTATTTGAAGGAACAGTCTCTGATGGTGATGGTGAGTACACTTGTGATGCTTCAGGAAGGGATCACTAGATGCCTATGGCTGTTGAACACTTGAAACACGGGCAGCCATATTTTTAATTATATTCAAATTTAAATAATTTAATCAGTTCATTAATTAATTTTTGGTGCTGGGCATTGATCCCAGGACTTTACACATGCTAAGCATGTAGTCCACTACTAACAATTTAATTTTAGTTTAAGTAGTCAAATATGGGTAGTGGTTACCCTACTGGCAGAACAGTTCGAGGGTGTGTTTACCAATACCCTCCAGCCCAGGTGCAAAACTCGACTTTCACTTCTCTGTGAGGTATGATCTCATGGAGAGACTGGAAAGGCTCACATTTATTTTAGAAGGGGACCACACATGAACGAAATATGTCTTGTTCAGGCACCAGGCTGTGAAGGTGTTATTTCCTGGCCTACTCATTCCCGAAAGCACAGTGAACAAGCTGAATAATGTTTCTGGTGCTAATGGCCAGTTGCTTCATTACACGGTCTTCATAAAACATGGCCGTGTGTTGAGGGAAGTCTGTGATATTCTTTGTTTTGGTTGTGCACTAGCAATTCATTCTCAGCTAAACCTCCTGTTAATCTTTCTCCAGTACTCATGCTTCTGAAAAGAGTCAGTATTCGTTCTGACAAATTTAAGTGCTTTATCTTTTTCCGATATTGCTCAAAAGTCATCCTTTAAGTATGGGGCCACTCTGCATGGGACATGGAGTTGTGGCAATTATATTCTCCAGCTTTAGCTAATTCACCTTTATCATTAACTCATGAAGTTTTATAAATTCTTGTGCCTGGCTATTTTCCAGTGTGAGTGGATTCTACTTGCGTGATCCATACCACTTTCCCTTGGTGTTCTGTAAGAAGTGGACCCCAAGAAGGAACAAATGTGTGAAGGTCCTGTGAGAGGAAGTTACCTGCATGAAGGGAAAGGACATTCAGGAGGCTGGCGGAGACATTTGGCCACTACATGTCCAATTTAAGGTGGAGGACACAGAGAGAAGTTTGGGTGGAGCCATACATTTTTGTGAAAGTCATCGGGGAATCCAGCATATCAAGTTGGCCAACAAAAAGTTCAGTGTGTCCCTGGGATGAGATCTGTCCTGGTACCATTGCTGCTGCACTCGTTTGTAGACTGGCGGTGCCTGGGGAGGGCCAGGCCATTAGCGAACACTGGTATATATTTCTGGGGTGGAGCCCCTGGTCGACTACATTCTCTGTAGTAGAATATGGGCAAAGCACATTTTCATGTTTGCCATACCCTGTGCAACTCCTGCTTACAAGAGCTAGGAAAAATAAAGAAAAACAAAAGATAGGAACATTTAGAAATTAAAATTCTGAACCTTACCTAGAAGACTGTAACTTAGAATCATCTGCCCTTACTCCCTTAAAGTTCAATTCAGTTCCTCTCCATTACACATTTCTCTCTGCTGCAGACCTGGGCAAGAAGCTCTCCTCTTGCCACCTTTCTGTGGTTTTACAGTTAAATTGTAAACATGTGATTTACAAATGGGTCCCTCTGGATCTGGCCGAAGCCAGGCTGTGTTAGTCATGCTTACAGTTGGAAAAACTGGACCAAAATAAGTATTGTAAGCTACTTCTACCCAATTCTAGTCCTTTATCTCCAAAATACACCAAAAAATGATTTTCTTCATTTGTATTCTGTTTGCCAGCTGTTGATAACTAATTCTGTGTAGTTTTGAGCCTTTGAAATGGCCTAATAAATAATATATGGCTTCTCTACTCAGAGGAGAAAAGAGTCGGTTGATAGGGGTACATGATGTCTTCAATTACTAATAAAAGTAGGAAATTTCTTACATCCATGGACAAACTGGTCTCCTGATGTTGAATCAAGAACTCAGAGGTTATCTATTCAGCTCCCTTGGCCCAAAGATAGGGCAGGTGTCTCCTCCTTCACATACAAACACCACCCAAGCTGCGGGGGAGTGTTTGCTTCCTAAAAGCATTCGTGTTACGCTCAGGATAAGTTGTTCCTGCTTTCCTGGAACTGCGTGAGGCAGGGAGGCAGAAGGAGGTGCAGGCACATTGTGTTAAGGAGATCGGAGATGGGCAGACGCAAGGCAGACAAAATACCAAAATGCTGTCTGTCTGGGAACGCACAGGCTCAGAAATGGAGCACAAGATAACTATTCTTTTGCTTTGGGGTGGCCCTAAAATTATTTTCAAAATTCTGAGTTCAGGTAATAGCTGTATTTGTATACTTTCTTGCCTTTGGACTCTTGAAAATATGTTTTTCTTTTCTGTTTTGGCTCAAATTTTGGAGTCAAAATCTTTTTAGAGAAACCCATGAAAGCTTTAGAGTCTGTCCTACCGAAAAGGTATACAAACCAAATTCTTTGCTTTAGCGACGAAAAAACAGTTTGGGCTTCTTTCTTGACTAAAGACTTTGGACTTCTTTTTTTTGTGGGTACCGGGGGTCGACCTTAGGACCAGCAGGCGCCCATGCCGCTGAGCGATATCACCGGCCCTTTTTTCGTATGTGGGTTCCGGGAGTTGGACTTGGGCCCTCGCGCTTGCCAGGCAGGCACTTACACCGCTGAGCCATCTCACCGGTCCTGGACTTCTTTTATATATGATTTTGTGTGTGTGTGTGTGTACACACACACACACACACACACACACTATTGGGCTGGAGGTTTTCAAAGGCCCGTCTCTCTGTTTTCTTTAGCTCACTTGAATCTAAGCCCAAATCACTAAATCTTGACTTTTGAACTTGAGGAGCTTATGTGAAATGGTCCATAAACTTATTCTAAGAAAAGACTAATTAATGCACTTTTGTGTTACTGTGGAATTAAATCCTCTTTCTCAAACTCACTTTTATATTATCTTTCTCAGATCAAAGGCTCACTCTGAATTTTATAGATGTGGGGAAAGAATTTTTGTAATTGAGCCATGCTATATTGCGGGGTAGTATAATACTCTGGCTAAGAACTTAAGCATTGGAGTCAGGCATAGCTATATTTAAATCCTAATTCTGTGACCTTGTGCACATCATGTACATTTCTGAGATCTGAGTTCCTCATAAAACAAGGACAATAATAGTACTGATATCACAGGGCTAGGAAGAGGATTAAAAGAGGTGATGTATTTAAAGCATTCAGCAATGTAGCAGGATTCCTGCATAGACAGAGAGGACACCAAGGCTCTGTCCACGAAGTGCTCTTTGTTTGTGACCGCACTGACTCAGAGTATTCCCACCCAAAGGCTGGGGCCTGAGCAGGGCAGCGTTTCACTTTATATAATCGATGTGCCTTTGTCTCCCTTATACGGTTGTACACTAAAAAGTACATCCTGACTGGGTACAGTCTGTGTTACAGAGCTGTGCTAGAAGGAGCTAATTATGCTATGTTGTCCTCCTTTGTTCCGAGAAGACCCCCACCACGTTTCCTTGGGAGGGGCCCAGCCACATCCCCTCCCCCCGCTGTGATGCTCCGACTCCCTATTTTGGGTTAAAGAGTGTCATCTTGGTTTAAAGGTTTATATTTCTGTAGCATCAGCACATGTGTGGCCATTTTTCTTTCAACCAAGGCCTCAGTGAGGCTGGAGACAGACTGTGTAACCAGGGGAGTTAGGCAGGGTAGGATTAGACAAGTTCCCAAAATTAAGAGCACAACGCCTATGAGGGTTTTGAATCCCCCAGAGGTTGAAAACCATTCTCCGAACAACTCCTCAGGGTTCTAGCTTTCCAAGTCCTGACTGGGACACACGCTGTCTTTCTCATCTGGTCTGTGCTCTCTGCTATGCTCTTCCTTCCCTCGTCATTTACCTGTAGGCCGCAGTTGCTCAGGTTAAACTTTCCACAAACTCCTCCCTGTGAAGCAGGCAAGTAATCTAAGGCCGAGTGGATTTGACAGGCAGCTTTGCGCATTTTGGTTTATTGTTTGGCCAATAAGTTAAGGGCTTTGGCAGTTTCATTAGTTATAATTTCCACAACTGCTTGCAGTCTGATTATGCAGTTCAGCATGTAAATGGGAGTGTGGTAGCCCCAGGACCCATCCTCTGCCCAGTTAGCAGGCCCATAATATTGGATTATATGCTCTGGAAACTATTCATCATCTTTCCAGCTGCCAATTCGTAGGGCACGGTGTTCTCTTCGGGTCTCTCTGTCCCCATACACCGGCACTCCCAGATGTTCTCCCCTAGGAAGAGGGAGTAGGAAGAAAGACGGGTGGATTGTCCCTACCACACAAGACCCTGACCAGTGTGGGGGGATATAGTATAGGCTGTGCTGCATGTCCAATACAGCCCACCCAGGGCCTGCCATTCGATGTCGGTGTCAACATTATCCCAGCCCTCTGGAGATGAGGGAAGTTGGACAAAGGGTGAGGATTTGGCTCAAGGTGACCTGGGGACCCCCATCATTCGGTTTCCCAGGCAGTTGAGTTATAAAATCTTTGGCCTAGGCATGTTAGGCTTCCGACAGGGATGGTGAAACTTCTTTCCTACTGGGCGAGGCAGTTTTTCCCAATAATTGAGGCTTTGAGGAGCCGAACTCCTGTGGTAAGACTGCGGTACCCTGTTTCATTGTAGAGTTTGTGGGGGTCCAATTCTCTAGCCTCCCATGGCCATTGATCTCCCATGTTGGTTCCCCCACACACACAGCAAGCAGAGACCTTTAGCCTGGGCTGTGGTCTCTGCCAGGGCTCAAAATAAGTTTCTTGTGACTGAAACGGGGGGGGGGGGATGCTACTCTCTATTTCCTCATGAAAAGAATGGGAGAGCGTGTGAGTTGAGGCCTAGGGGAGACGGTAACCCCCTTGAAGTACGACACGGTTCCTGGGTCAGTGCCTGAGAAATATCTTGAGACCATTTTTCTATTTTGGGCCTCCTGGATTGAAGACAGTAAAATTAATGGGGTTACAGGCTCCCAATTTACACCTGGGGGTGGCAGCCCCTCTTTGGAGGAGTGCTACCTTGCCCTCACCCTTCCAAGTGGCCCACGGGACACAGATCCAATAGGAGCAGTGAGCCCAGTGGTCACCGTCACACGCAGATTGGGGCAAGGCCTGTTCACACACGTACTTGTCACTGAGCCTGTGTTCTCATGCCCATGGAAGACCGCCTCAATTCTGGGCCAACAAAGGATTTCTATTAATAGCTGCACACACATCAAAAAGCGCCGATAGTGGCACGTGGGGATGCGTAACTGGGTTTGGTTGATTGATTGCTCCTCCTCCTGGGAGTGCAGAACCACTAACTGTTCCTCAGTTGGGGAGTGTGGCAGGTCAGAGCAAGCCTATCGCCTCTCCTGTCGGCAGGTCAGAGCAAGCCTATCGCCTCTCCTGTCGGCAGATAGAACAAGTGGTCTTATTGTGTCTGCAGGTCCCCGGGCTTTTCCCTGGCATGAGAAGTGGGTACAGTATAGTAAGGTCTAAGTGACTTCCTGGCCTGACCTGGTTATAATACATGGGTCACATGATGGGGAGCTCGGGTCTACCAAAGGGGCCCTTAGTAAAAATAGCCAGTACCAGCAAAACACCCTATCCTCAAGAGAAAGCTGAGGGCTAGCAGGCACCTATCACCACGTTTCCAGCCTCTCGGCGCTGTTTCAGCAAGAGTTATGGCAAAAAGAAGAGCTAAAGACCTGAGTACAGTTAGGAACAAGGGATGGCAGTGCATAACAGATAGGCTAGACACAAAAGGGATGCAGTCCATTCACGTCACCAGTTGGTGGCACCTTCAGGCTTCTGCCTTGGTAGACCAGTCAGCCTCTGGAGTGACTAGAGCAGGGCTGCTGTCTCCTGATGATGTCTCCGGGGTCAAGGTCAGCTTCTTCTGGATTGTCACCCTACCCAGCGCTGATGGGTCAGGGACGCATTCCCAGTTCTGAGATGCAGGCTGCACTCTGCTGTGGTGAATCCGGGGGACCGTCTTGGACACCTTACTGCAGTGGGGCTGGTTAGGATAACAGGGAATGGGCCCCTCCAGAGAGGTTTTGTTGCACTCCTTTACCCACACAGCACCCCCTGGTTTAAAAGAATGAGCATCTCTGGTCAGACTCATAGGCAATCATTCCTTAATCCATTGTCGTAGAGAGGCTAAGGTCGAGCCTAAGGCCTGCATCTGTCACCTCAGGGTGAGATTCCCAAACTCCTTTAGGCCCCCGCTTATGCCCTTAATAAGGGAAGGGGGCCGCCCATAGAGAGTTTCATAAGGAGAAAATCCTGTCTGTTTAGACCTAATCCTCAGCAGGGCTGTTGGTAGGAGTAGGCCCCAGTGCAGGTGAGGCCCCTGACACAGTTTGCTCAGCTGTAGCTTTAGAGTCCGAGATTTTGATCCTGTGGTAACGGGGATTCCAAAATGGGGACTCATTTCTCTCAAAAGAAATTGGGCCACCTCAGATGCCTTTTCTGTGTGGGTGGAGAAGGTCTCTACCCCACCTGAGAAGGTGCACATGAAGACTAACAAGTATTTGTAGCCATGGGCCCAGTGAAGCCCAGTGAAGTCCACAACCACATTTTCAAATGGGGGTCCCCCGACACTCTACCCCAGGAGTGGCCTTGGGTCCTTGACGCAGATTATTGTGGGCACATGTTCCATGTTGTTCACACACTACGCAGGATATGCTGGAGAGCCACGGGACACAGAAATGTCCATCCACAGTGGTCTTGAGAGCTGTCCAGCCCATATGGGTGCCCTGATGAAACTTTTTGATGAAAGTTGGAGCCAGAGTCTCGGGGATTGCTACCTGGCTGTCTTCAAATTTCCACCATCCACCTGGGAGGCACATTCCATCCTCGGTCTCAAACCGAGTACTCTCCTGTTGTGAGTAGTTAGGGTCCCATCCTGCCATTCTGTTCTAGGAAACTGTGTGGCAGCCACGGCTATTGGTTCTGTCATTCTTCCAGTCTACTTTCCGGTTTCCCAGAGTGGCCATGGTGTCTCCTTTTTGATGTCCCTGACAGCGCATGACTGCCACTCCTTTGGGGGCCCATACAGCAGCTAAGTGTTAGAGGATTACTCTGCAATATTTTATCTTTTCCACCTGAGCTTAGTAGATCCTTCTCCTTACATAAAACCCCATGTATGTGGAGGGTGATGAAGGCATACTTAGAGTCTGTGTATATATTAACACATATCCCTTCTGCCAGTTGGAGAGCACAGGTTAGCGCAATAAGGGAAGCAGGAAAGGGCAGTAAGTTCAGTTGCCCGTGGCCCCCATGATAGTGACCTGTCTCTGCAAGAGGGGGCCCATGGGTTGGGACACCACAGAATTCTCTGCCCCAGTGTCCACTGTGAAGTCAATGGGACAGCACCCCACATTTATTCAGACCATAGGGTCTTGGGGGACTAACAAAACAGAACCCAGTCTGTCCTCACTCTCCTCACATTCTCCTATGGTGGCCAGTCCTACAAAATCACCCTCTGGTGCCGTGTGGTCTGTGAGCTGGCTGGTATTGGCCCTGGACTATTTGACCTCTGTCCTCTTGTTCAGGGGAAGGGGGAGATTTTTTCCATCCAGTAGAGGCATTCATTCTTCCAGTGTCTGTACCTGTGATAGTGGGCACATTGGTTCCAACTTAGCCTTGCTTCTGGGTGGGGTGGCCCCTTCTGTCGGCTACCCCGTTAGCCTCCTCATTGGCTTTGCCCTATGCCCCTGGATATGTCCTCATGGGGGGTGTCCTGATTGTTCTACTAGGGTGGCTGCCAGCAAATCTGCCTTTTCCTTCATCTTGCAACTGTCTTCCCACCAGGCCTCCTGGTTTCAGTTGACAAACACCTTTGTGGTGACCTCCAACATTTGGCTGGCATTCATTCCAGCGAAATTCTCCAGCTTCTCTAGCTTGCACCAGATATCTCCCTGAGCTTGGCTGACAAATGCCACATTTACCATCTGCTGTTCTCAGCTGCTTCTGGGTAAAAGGGGGTATACAGACAGAATGCTTCACAAAGCCTCTCGCAGAACTGGCTTGGGCTTTCTTCTGACCCCCGGAGTACCTCTGAGGTCTCACTTATGTTCATGGCCTTTTTCCCTCTGGCCTTCAAACCATTTAGGAAGGGCCTTTTGGTACTGTTCAGTCAGGGTGAGTCCCTCTTTTGCATTCAGGTCCTGTTGGGGATCTTCTCCTGGGAAATGGCCATGGGCATAATCCTGGGGGTCCAGCATTCTAGCCAGGGCTTTTTCTTCCCACCACTATAGGGTGGCCTGAATAACCTGTCAATGCTCCTTGGTGTTGAATAGGGTCAGAAGGAGCTGTTAGCAATCAGTCCACATGGACTGATGGGTCTGGATAATGGATGGCATCAAGTCAATCATTGCCTGGGGTTTCCTCTGTATATGAAAGGGTGTGATTCTTCCAGTTAAGGAGCTCAGAGGTGGTGAAGGGTTAGTACACTAACACTAGTTCTCCTCCCTGGATTTGTCCCTGTTGGTTATAGTAAAATTGTCCGCTTGTCTCTCGAAGTGGCATCTGCATGACACCTTGGAAGTGCCAGAGGGTGCCCACAGGCATGTGAGTGGTCAGAACAGGTGGCTCAGGGAAGGCCACCATTGGAAGGATCCCTGGGGAGACCTCATATGACACTGAGGAAGAGGCAACCCTTGGGGAGTTTTGGCTCTGGTTTTGGGCCTCTGCAGTGAGGGCCACTGGTGGTGGTGGCAGTGGTGGATACAATAGGACATATGGAGGTGGATCTTCTTCTGGCTCTCCAGACAGTATCAGGTTATTTGACTTTGGCCAACATTAGGAGGTGGCCATTACCCTAGCCATCATCACTGCATTTCTCCTCAGTGCAGGCTTTCAGCCAAGGTGGCCGGGACAGGACCGAGTCTTGCCAATAGTCAATGTAAGGGAATTGGTTGGGGGGCCCAGATCCTTCACAAAGACCCTGAAAACTCAACTAACTAGTTCCTTATCAAATGAGCCCTTGGAGAGCCAGCCCACCCCAAGTGATGGCTAATGAACGTCATGGAATGTCCGGAGTTTTCTGGGAGTCAGCTGAACACCACAGTCACTTGAATATCCCTTTTAAATATCCTTTAACATGCACTCAAGGGGAGTTGGTTTACTCTGCTTTTCACCCATTTTTTCACCCTAGTGGACAATTTTCATGCACAAGAGAGGAACTGGAAAGGAGGGGCTGGTATGGAGGGGACTTGCTTTGTCTATCTCCAGCTGCTCTCTCTGTGGAGGTTTCAGGCACCTCTCAGCATTGCTGGGCTCAATAATCCCTGGCCTGGATCAGACTCTCCAGGAAGCCTGACATCGCCATAAGCTGTATGAAGTCACCAGGTAACCTCAGATCGAGACTCCACATTCACTTCAGACCTTTTGGTCAGGTTGGAACCTTCCTGCTGTCTGTCTCATTCACAGGCAAACACAATGATTCCAAGCCTCTGCACAGGGCCCAAAGCCTTAGAGCTACAATTTCAGTTTAGATGAAGCTTACTCAGGTAACCCTGGAAAGTGATCAGGCTCCTCTTCTGCCTTTTGGGAGCAGGTGTACCAAAATGAACCCAGGCCCTTACCAATCTGATGGGTGGAGCTCTCTAAGCTAGGTCTGGGCCTCACAGTGTTCCTCTGCGCATCAGGGACCCTTGTCCTGGCGTGCTGGGAGGTGCTCATCTCCTACAGATCAAGCGGTCCACTGGTGCCAGGTGTGATCGCTTCTCCTGGTGCCTTGAGGTTCACCAGCCAGTGACAAGGGAGGTAAAACATCGTCCTTGCATCACAGACAATCCCCCAAGAAATGTGGCAGGATTCTCGCTTTGAGAGATGGGACACCAAGGCTCTTTCCCGGAAGTAGTGTTTAGTCCTGCCTGCGCTGACTCAGCAGATTCACATCCAAAGCCTGAGCCCTAAGCAGGGCAGAGTTTCACCTTTTATATAGTTCTTGTGTCTTTGTCTCCCTTATATGGTAACACACTAACAAACTACATCCTGATTGGGTACAGTCTATGTTACAGAGCTGTGCTAGAATTACACATGTGTACGTAGGAACTAATTATGCCATGCTTCGTCATTTGTTCTGAGAAGCCCCCACTGCTTTTTTTGGGAAGGGCCCAGCCACACTCTTTTGGGAGAGGTCCTGCCACAGCAGAGTGCCTGGCATGTAATGAGCAGGCAGTAAGAGTTAGTTATTATTGATTCTATTATTTTTTTATCCAGTTTTGTATTAGCAACATCTGCTAAAATAGTTGACAGAGAACAAGAAAAAGCACTCAAGAAATATTTACTGAATAAATAACGAGGGCAATTCTAGTCCCCCTGGTCCTCCTGTGTCCGGGTGTAGACCTTACTGTACTTTATCATTATGTGATAGAATTCAAAACCCGCTACTCCTTAGTTCTGTCACCTGTAGAATTTATGGTGAAGATAACAATACTAAAGAATATGTTATCTGTCACTATTGTCTCTTTAAGGCTGCCTGTCAAATTCCCATTTAATCAGAAATTACTCCCAAGGGTAAATAAAAATGTTTCCACTCAGTGAACATGATCACTAAGAACTTCGCTGAAGATAGATTTCTGAATCTATCTGTTTAAACAGACTCCGAGCATTGGTGGAATTCTTTGGGAGCCAAAATCAGGCTAAGAATTGTTCTGAGGGGTAGAAATTACCTAAGTAGAAACATGGGTTCCTTTTTCATTATACAAATATAGGTAAGCATAGATGTTTTGAATTATTACTATTCCACGGGTTTTAGGTAATTCCCGCCAATCCTCTCATTTCAGTACATCCCCGACTCTTCCCATCCGGAGACTCAGGCTGCGCAGGTGTTGCTGATTGCTGTTTGGTTCCCTCTCACATGATTTCCCTCATCTGCCTTGCTGGGCCGATAGGATCTTAAAATGATGTCAGCTTGCCAAATAATTGAAATTCTTTTCAGTAATATAGAACCCAAATCAAAAACATTCCTTGAGACTAGTACTCTTACGATTCTTATTGCTTATACAGATGTGGGGAGGAATGGAATAAAATGTTAGGTATGAAAACAACAAATTATAGAAATATGAGGCTGCCTTCAGGCACATGAATATATACATGAGGGTAAAAATATTTGGTGGAAATTATTACTAAGGAAGTGGTATTTCTGAAATAATATTTGGACAGAAAAGTACAAGCAAAATCAAGGAAGTCAGTTAGCAAATATTTCGTGAGCACAAATTATTTGCCAACCACTGATCTAGGCACAGAGAATATGGCTATGAATGAGATGAAGCCCTGGCCAAATGCAAAAGATGAGCCGTAAGCAAACACAGAAATAATTCAGGAGGGCATTGGGCTTTCAAAAAGTGCAAAGTCTGGCTGAATTCAGGTAGGTTGGGGAGGAGAAATTCTTGGCCTATCTGGGAAGCTTAGCAGTCTCTTTCTTGAGGAAATGAGGTTTAAATTGATGTAAGGGTGGCTTGACTAGGGAAAAAAAGCAAAGTTGCCCCATTAGGTAAAAAGAACATCATGCGGAAAGGTCCATGCAAAGTACTGAAAAACTCAGTGTACTGATTTTCTAGAGATGCTGTACAAATACTCTAACAAGACGCTTAGTGAGCTACAAGTTCAAGACCAAGGTGTTTAGCAGGGTCGGTTCCTACCGAGCCAACGGGGAAGAATTTCTTCCATGGCTCCTCAGCTTTTGGTGATCTGCTGGCAATCTTTGATTTTTTTTTTTTTTTTTTTGATCGTAGAAAGTGTCATCTCAATCTTTACAGATGTCTTCACACGCATTCTCCCTATATGTGTCCATGTCCAGATATCCCACCTTCCCCTTTTTCGGCAGTACTGGGGATTGAACCAGAACCTTCCTACATCCCTAGCCCCATTTTTCTTCTCCCTTTCCTTCTCTATTATTATTATTATTATTATTTTTATTTTATTATTATTTTTTAAACAAGTTCTCACTAAGTTGCCCAGGCTGGGCTTGAATTTGCAATCCTCCTGCCTCAGCCTCCTAGAGTGCTGGGATTATAAGCATGTACCACCATGACCAGCAAGATTTTCTTCTTTTATAAGGACACTAGTCATGTTGGATTGCGTGCTCACCCTACTCTGTAAAGACCTGCTCTTAACTAATTTTTACAGTAACTCCTTCCGAGTAAAGTTCCTTTCTGAAAAGATAGGATCTTAATGTCTGACATGTTGTGGGGGACACAGTTCAATCCATAAGGCCTAGTATAATCAGTCCGGACAGAGCCACAGGGATAAGGGTTCGAAGTGATATTGTGAAAGTAGTTAAGGTTGAGGCATGCAACATATTTCTAGATGAACTTAGGATTTCGCACATTTAAAAAACCATGGTAAACCCTTAATAAAATTTAAGAGGAATAAAAATGGTCACATTTATTTAAAAACTGATTAGTTTTATGTTCTTAAATGACTGTTCTGGCTCAGTGTGCGAGACAGATGGGCAGGTGGAGAGGCACTGCCTTGCATGCCCCATGCGGTCTGCTAAGCTTCCCTCTAGCCCGTCCTACACACCTCCCTTTTCTCTATCCCTGAGCCATGAAGGTCCTTTTAGCTGGCCTTTGGAATGTGCAAATCTCTCCTGTATGAAATACTTTCTTGGGAAACTTTATGTTTCTAAATTTACCAATCATCTATATGTTTTTTCTTTTCATTCATCAACAGATGCCAAATTTTAATTTTCACAAACAATTGCATTTAGTCAAATAGCTCTTTCTTGATCTTTTCAGATCATTGAGACTGTGTGTTAGGATTACAAGAAAAATATTTCTAATAAAAGTTTAATAGTAAAAACAATTTGTGTATGACTGAAACATTTTTATAAAGTCAAGTATTTAAATCTGGGCATTTACAAAATAACGAGATGTTTCTCTGGGGCTCATTTTTAGGAAAAGTCTCGCATAAGCCAGAGCAAGTCAGACTCAAATGCAATTGATTCTGCCCGAGCTCCCGCGGTCCCCATGTGAGCTGCGGGATCTCAGGGTTCTAACCTCACATCAGCTGCAAGTCCTCCCTGCCTGCTTTATGCTGATTGGCAAAAATACTGCTTTTCATGATCTAATCTTCTCATAGGATTATGTCTGAGGATAATGCAACTTTACAAAATGCCCGTGGGAATTTGAAGATAGTCTTTGTAATGAAGGCAATCTATTGTCATGCTGCCCGGTAGTAAGATAGAAGGATACTGAAAGTGATTAACAGAGCAATTAAATGGTGTAATAAAGGGGCCTCAAAGTCTGAGATGTTGACAAAGAGAAGTAAAAGAATATCTTTTAAAAATTGGTCTTAAGCTTTAACACGTGCTTGTCTGATCATCACTGGCAGGACATAAGGGTTATTCTCTTTTGCTTTAGTCCTAAAGCAAAACTTTTTCTTCCATTGCTTTGATTAACATTCAGAACTGGAACATACTTCACATACTTTTTGTTCTGGACTTTCTGTGTTAGGTAGCATTCTGCTAAGTTAAAGTAACAAAGAGACACCACACTAAACTCATTTAAATAAGATACTGTAGGTGTATTTTCTTCTGGGTGCTGTAAGAGCTTGGAGGGAGGTGTCCAGGACTGGTGGGCGCTCTGTCCTGGGAGGCCTCTCAGGACCCCAGGTGAGGTGGGCTCTGCTATCCTCAGGAAGGGGGTTCCCATAGCCATAGCAGGTGGCGGCTCCGGCGGATACTATTTGCCAATCAGTGCTGGAGGTTGGGGGGGCCGTCAGCCTTAGTGACTTTATCTTTAAGAAAATGACATAAAAATTACAAAGTCACTTTTCTGTTTCATGGCCAATCTTAGCTTTAAAAATGGTTGGAAATTGTCTCCAAATGGGAACACTTGTGCCTAGCTAAAATTTGGAAGATTTACTACTAAAAATGATCCTTTTGAACAGTTTCTTCCTGTTTTACAGTATCTGTTGTACATTTTGGATCATATGCAACGTATTAACCATTGTTACCCTACTAGTATGTTGTTTTGAGATTTTGTTCTATTTTTTTCTCTTTAAAATAAAAGTTAAAAAAAGAATCTTATAACACTTGATGATTTATATTGTACTCTCATTCTCTAAGAAACGAGTTAAGATCCAGAGAGGGTAAATGATTATCCAAAAGTCCCACAGCTGTTGAAACATGATTTCCAGGTTTCTGCTATAGGACAAATTTTACTGAATGTCAGTAGGAATTGTCCCCTGTCCTGTTACCTCCACACTGCTGCTATTAATGAGATCTGTGGCAAAAGTCAGGAGTTTATCGCCAAAAGGCAAAAGTCTGTCACTTGGTCTACCAGGATTTCTAGTATGTTTTTTGTATTTATGAAAGACTAAAATGAAATTTCATAACAAAACGAGAATAATGATAGTTAATTCTTATCATTATCAAATGTATATCATTATCTTTAAAGTAGTTATCAGTACACGACATAGAGAAAAAAGATTCTTGCAAAAATCATTTTTAAGCTTCAGTCAAAAAACCTAAAAGACTTCCCTTTACTTGCTCTAGAGGAGTTTTCTTTGTACCAATCATAACATATGTAACCTACGGCGGGGGGGAGGACCAGCAGAGGCCGCCAGGCTTCTGTAAAGCAACACAGCGCGGACATCATCGTGCCTGGGTGCAGGCAGGCAGAGAGAGATAAGAGCGTCTGTCCTGAACAAGGAGAAGCGCGTCCCTTTTATAAGGATGGAGGGAAGGCAGGGGACATCAGGCCAGAAGATTTTAATAATCATCAGTGGTCAAAGTCCTCTGGCTGTCCTGCACCTCAGTGGGCAGAGTCCTTGAAGTGTCCAGTGTAAATTCTCAGGTGTCTCCAGATGTCCCCAGATGTCCCAGGACCTGAAAAATTCCTTGTCTTATTTTATCTCCTCGACAACATCCTGCGCTTGCGGATGACAACTTCAGTACCGAGCTGAGTTCCCTGCGGAGACTGGAGCCTCTGCCAGCAGGCGGGTTGGGGGCTGGGAGAGTCAGGTCTGATTCGAACCTTACACTAATATGCTTCTCTTAAGCCCAAACTCATCTTTTCTTCTTTTATGAATTTTCAATTGAAAAATCTAACTTTCTGAGGAATTCTGTCACTCTTTCCCCTTGTTAACTTGTTCATATATTGTCCTTCATTCTGATTGTCACAGACTTCTGATGTACAAAATGACACACAACATGACAAATAATGTGATCATTGTATTTCTGAAAACAGAAATTCTTAATTCTTATTTTTGTACATACCTTTCCCCAACAACTCTTTGAGAGAAAAAAAGATCAAGGAAACTGAGTAGAAATTTTGAGATTTTGTGTATGTGTATAAATTATAAGAATTATATGTAATGTTTTTACGTAATAGGAGACGTACTCTTTTTAGGAAGACCTAATTTATCCATGTTTTATTCTTAAAATCATATCATCTTTGAGGGAGTTCTTGACCAAACTTAAAAAAAGTCTTTGCTTCAGGCTCCTTGGAGCTTTGCAGGTAATAAGATTTTAGTATTCTATTTCTTCTTGATCAATTCCTGGCTAGATTGCTCCTTTTTTTTTTTTTTTTTTTTCCTACCATAACAATATTTTAGCTCCAAAGAGTGTATCTATCTCACTTATGTACTGGAGAAGCCCTGGAGTGGTCGTTTACTGCTGTGGAGAGTATTTAATGTTTGTGACTAAACATTAAGCCTTTAACAGTCCTTCAGGAAAATGTGGTAGTATAGCACTGATTTTCTGTAAATATAAGAAAGGTAGATTTTCTTGCCTTGCCCTTCTCTTAAGTTTCTTAAATTTTCTTGCTGAGTCTTGCCAAGTCTAAGAAAAATGTACAGAAATTCCTCAACTTAGCAATCATTCCTCTTAGGATTTTTCAACTTTACCATGGTGTGAAAGAGATATGCGTTGGTAGAAACCTAACTTCAAGTCTTCTCCCAGACTAGAAGATGCGGTGGGCATTCTCCTGTGACACTAGCTGCCACAGCTCCCATGCAGCCACAGGGCCACAGAGATAAATCTCCGAGCCCCTGCAGCATGCTGTTGCAAAGCTCTGACTTTCAGTAGATTGGGTGTATTCAGTGGGTTTCTGACCTATGATATTTTCTATGTGTAACCTTACCATAAAGTGAGAAGCATTTGTACCATGGGGAGGTAAGGATGACCAAACTCAATGTAATGCTCATTCCAGAATTCAAATATTGGAAATTTTATTTTTCCTATCTTGGTGTCTGTGGTGGATTGACAACTGGTGGTCAACTTGTAACACTCAGCTGAACTGAATCAGTGTGGTGCTGGGTGTGGAGGCCCCCCCTGAGGACTGTTGCCAACAACATAAAAAGGAGAACTGGAGAGGAAGAGGTGGTGCTGTTGATTCTCCTTGAGGAGTTTGTCGCACTGACTTTCCTGATAGGAACTTGACTGTTCTCATCATCAGAGGAGCTTGAGACCTCGTCACTGAGGACGGCTGTGGTACTTTTCAGGGGAGCTCTGGTCCTTATCTTGAGTGTCGCTTCCTGGCTCCAGTGCAGACCCCTCAGCCTGCTGGCCCAAATCCTTCACCCCGCTGGCACAGACTTTCTAGATTCCACCACTGACCTTTGGGCCTTCTAGCACAGATCCATGAAAAACACTTGTGTGAGGCATTGTTGTGGGCTCTGGGCCTCCAGCTGGACTCATGGAGGACATTGCCATGGGCTCTAGGTCTTCATCTGGACTCACGCAGGACATTGCTGTGGAATCCAGGCCCTCAGCTGGATTCTTTGGGTCTCTAGTGTGTGGACAGATTTCCTGCACTCTTTTTGTATTTGACTCTTTGGGTGACTATCATAAAATAATCCTATAAATTATGTGTCCTATATTGTATTGTTTCCCTTGTAAACTTTGACTACAACAGTGCCTTTTCGTGTGAGAACTTTGTCCTGTACTTCTCCAGCACTTCTGCCCAATCTTAAATATTCTTTTTTTTTTTTTTTTTTTTTTTTTGTGGGTACCGGGGGTCGACCTCAGGACCTCACGCTCCAGGAGGCACCCATGCTGCTGAGCGATATCACCGGCCCATCCAATCTTAAATATTCTAACTTCTCTCATCTGTACACACTCCCTTAATCAGACACAGTTCTGTCATCATGCAGGCATGTTTGTGGTTCAGTAAGGATCATTTAGAACCCAGGAAGTGAGTCAGGAAGCTGGGGTGCTTGCTGCTCTTACCCAGGATCTGGACCCCACCTCTGCCCGTGCTGTCGGCCTCCGGGGTATCAGGCAGTGTGGAGTGCGGTCGGAGCACTGGCTGTGTCGTGTTGTGTATCCTTTCCCTTTTATGACAGTTTGCTATTGCTTTGTATGTTCCTTATCTTCCAAATTTGTAAATTAAAGTTTTGGAAGACACTCTTTTCACATCAAGCTGGAAAGCAGCACTAGAGGAAGCAGTCCTTCAGGTGTAAATATTTGCTCTGTGCTTTCAGCGGAAGTATCCCAACACGTGGGTAAGAGCAAAGGTCACTAGCAGTACCTTACTAGTAATGGTCGTCTCAGGACTGTTTGCGTTCAACATTTAAAGAAAGCACTGGAGGAGATTCGAAGTCACCTTTGCACGCACACAGTGGGGGAGAGGGCACGACTTGTTACTTCCTGCCTTCTCTTGCTGGATTTAGCTTTGACTGGGAAATGCTCAACACTCTTTTACCTTCAAAGACTGTGAGGGGAGAGAGGAAGAAGACTAATTTGGATTCTTTGAAGGATTTAAGGAATAAAACCCTGGAACAGTTCATTGGAACTGTTGCTAAAGATGGATTCCCCATCACCTTTGGGGTAGAGGCAGTTTGGAATTTTGGAGTAAACATTTACCATATGCAAAGGGGAAACAAAGTTGTGTTCTGGAATAATGGATTTGGAATACAAGAAACCTAACTGTTCCACATAGCAGTGTAAAAGGCTGTTTGTAGTTACAGCAGTATTTTTGAAAGATTATTATAGACTTAATGTCTTTGGTTTCTTGTGGACAGCCAAAATGAAGTAAAAATGATTTTTTCCAGTGGGAAGAGTGAATAGGTCTTAAGAACTTTTTGAGGAGTAAAGAATGATTGAGGAATTTTAGGAGTAGGATTTGCTACTTTTCTGCACTGCTGTTACCTTATGTTTGCCTTCCGTTTACTTGGAGGGTTTTATCGAACATGTCCTGTGTACCAGGCAATATTATAGGTGCTTAAGAGATGTCTGTGACCAGACAAAGGCCCCTGGCTGGAGGTAGCATACAGTACAATTCCTGGAATGCAGTCTTTTGAAAGACAGAGCCTATCATCAGCTGTGTTTTTGGAGAGAGGAAAGTGGTGTCTAGTGGTAGAATGAGGCTAGCTGTGACAATGCACCACACAGAGTGGTTATGAGGGGTAGGGATGGGAAAAGATGCTGAAGAAGGTTGGCAAAGCCACAACCAGAAGGAGTTAAGGCTTCTCTGTGGATTCTCAGAAGAGGTCTGGACATCTTGATGTCCCATACAATGGAGATCAGTTGGTGATTATTTGGGCAATAAAAGAGGGGAATCCAAAACTCCAAAGGGCTGCTGTGTTATGCCTATAGTACTATGAGTTAATTCCCAAATGATTGACTATATTGCCTTGAAAGGAAAAGAAAGAGATGGTATCAGAAATACTGTACAGGGAATGGAACTCAAATCTCATACGTATATTGCATATATGAATGCCGTCGTTTCTCATGAGTGTTTTCTGAGGAACGAAGCTTGAGAATCATGGGTGTGTCTCATCACCAGGAATTGCAGGCATGCTAGCACTGAGTGAAAGTGACTACTAGAGTTTATTGAAAAGCAACATAAACCTCCTTTAGCTAAGAAAATCCTACATCACCTTTTTCATTAACAATAGTCAGATGTAAATATTTTTGTTTTCAATGGAAGAGTGCTGCCCTTATATTTTTTCAATGTATGGCAATAGTTACATAATTAATCAAGTGATGGTTCTTGAAAAACAAAAACTATATAAGAATAATCTTAGCTATTAAGTTATTTTTCCATCTATTATTCTCTTATCTTTCCAGAGTTTTCCCCCCACTAACGAGATTATATCCATTTTATTCCAGGTAAATCAATTAGTATTCCCTTTCTATGTCTCTGATTACATTTATCATGGTAAGATGCACTTCCAAATTCAGGTCAGGCTTATATTTAGTAATGTGAGATGCATTTGTTTGATTTCTTAACCACCAGAATATCAAATGACCTTTTTATCCAACCACATGCTTAGGAGTTCTTGACCTGTTTTAGGTCAATAGTGTATGGAGTTCTGGGTAATAGCAATGAGATACAGAAGGAAGATATATAAGAACAAAATAAAAACATTTCAACTTCCAGTCTTGTATAAATAAGTTTCTTTGGTACATGTAAAATCCTTGTTAGCTTTAGCTTTGTCTTAAGCAACTCAGTTATTTTTTATACTGCATGTCTATTCCTAAAATTCATCAGTTACTAAGGGCTGCTGTGGTGGGCATAAGAATAGCCCACCAAAGATGTTCACATCCTAATCACGGGGGGCTTGCTATGTTAGGTTACATGGCAAAGGGGAATTAAATAGTGAGATTCTCCTGGACGGTCAGGAGGGTTCAGTGTGACCACAAGGGTCCTTAAAAGTGGAGAAAGGATGGGCTGGTGAGATGGCTCAGTGGCATAAGCGCCTGCCTGGCAAGCGCGAGGGCCCGAGTTCGACTCCCGGATCCCACATACGAAAAAGGGGCCGGTGATGTCGCTCAGCGGCACGGGTGCCTGCTGGCGCGCGAGGTCCTGAGGTCGACCCCCTGGTACCCACAAAAAAAAAAAAAAGTGGAGAAAGGAAGCAGAATAGGAAATGAAATGAAGGCTGAAAGGCACAAGAGATGGAATGTTGCTGGCTCTAGAGACTGAGGACTAGGACCATGTGCCGAAAAACGTGGGCAGCTTCTAAAAGCTGTAAAGAACAAGGAACGGGTCCTCCCTAGACTTTCAAGGAAGGAAGATCTGGCCTCCTGATTTTGGTCAGTGGGAGTTTATGTTAGACTTCTGAACTACATAATGGTTAAGAGACCACACTGTGTTGTTTTAAGCTTATAAATCCACGATAATTTATTTTAAGCTTGTAAATTCATGGTAATTTGGGCAACAAATATACCTGCAATTTGCAAGTTTGTGATATTTATTTTTAATATCTAATTTTTTGGCAGTACTGGGGATTAAACTTAGGATCTTCTTACTGACAAAAGGACATCCCTGTCCCTTTTTATTTTTTATTAGTTTTTTTTTTTCTTTTGTTTTACACAGGATCTCCCTAAATCACTAAATTACTCAGGCTTGGTTCTAAATCGTGATTTTCCTGCTTCAACCTCCCAGTGTGCTGGGATTACAGACATGCACCGCCTCACCCAAAAGAATATTCATTTTTAAATATCATTTGGTACTGTGTGCCCGCTCTGTTTTCTCAGTGATACACATTTTACATTTAGATATATGATCCATTTTGAGTTAATCAATGTATAAGATATGAAGTTTAGGTAAACGTTCATTTTTTTGCCTATGGGTATATAGTTGTTTCAATACAAATTACTAACTCATTTCTCCATTAATTTTGAAAATTAGTTGATCATATTTGTGTGTCTCTGTTTTTGGAGTCTTTAATTTGTTCCATTAATTGATGTCTATTCCTTTGCTATTGCCCCACGGTCTTGAGGATGGTAGCTTTGTGAGTCTTAGACACAGGCAGCGTGATTACTGCAACTTTTTTCTCTTCCTTTAAAATTGTCCAAGAGTTTCTAGTTGCTTTGCCTTTCCACATAAGTTATAAAATCAGGTTGTGTGTGTCAAGAAAAAAAATCCCAGTGGGTTTTTATTGAAATTGCATTATAGTAGTTGATCAGTTTCAGAGAATTGATATTTTTACCACCTGAGTTTTGCAATCAGTGACCATAGTATCCCTTTTCACTTTTAAAAGATTTTTTAAATTTTGATTTCTTTTTTAATACTCAGTCTATAATTTTGTACACTTTTGCTAGACTTGTGTCTAATATTTCAATTTTTAGCTATTATAAATGATATTTTAAAAGGTATACCTTTTCAATTGCTCACTGCTAGCACATAGATATAATATTGATATTATGCATTTACTTTGTATACTATAACTTTGTCAACGTCAATGGGTTTTAAGAGTTTTTTTTTTTCTTTTTTGGTTTCTTTTGAATGATTACTTGAGATTTTCTACATACACAATCATGTTACCTGCAAAACGGAGATTTATTTTTCCTTTCCTTTCTGTATGCATTTTACTTCTTTCTGCCTAGTAGTGACTCAGTTATCCTTAATGCTGAGAGAGGTGATGCCCCATGCACCAAGCTACGAAGGACCCCAGGACTGAGTGCCCTGCCCCCAGCTGATGCCTCTACTCATGCTGCCCCCCCAGGCCCCATGCACTGAACCAGAAGGACCCCGGGACCACGTGCCCTGCCCCCAGCCAACACCATTCCCACTCTTGGGTTCTCTACATCACAGGGCAACAGAGGTGACAACCAATAGGCCAACCTGATTGAAGAGAGGACCAGAAGTAGTGTTTCACTTCAGGACTGAAGTGTTACCCTACACGGAGATTGAGTGAAAGACAGCCTTGGAAGACAGGCTTGGAGAGGGAGAGAACTAAATAGCAATCTTCTAGGATTCTCGGGGAGTCCTGGAATCAGAACACAAAGTGCACACAGCCTATAATCTGTTGTGGGAGGCCAGGTTTGGAGGGTGAAATCATCAGAGAGGCAAACCCAAAGAAGAAGGCCTTTAGGCATGTGGTGTGTTTCAGCTCTGGCACTGCTGTGTACATTCTGCAGAAATTAGAGGTCTGACATACTGTGGGGTAATATATGTGGGGGTCTAATTGTCTTCATTAGAATCATAGCTCTCTTTGTTCTGGTTAAGGGCTGTTCATGAGTAGTTCCTAGGGCTTAACAATATCCAGTTGACATTTAAAGTCATTGATACCACTGCATTTCCTAATATAGGTAAGGTAACATAGCAATGACTGACAATTGGTTTTCTCCCTATGCCAATATCTGGATTTCCCAGGGAGTCATAAACAATAAAAATGGATATACATACACATAGTAAGATGGGAAAGCAAGGCAACAGAAGACCCCCAAGGTCTCCAAACCCTTCTAAGGCAGATCAAGGGGGCACAAATAAAGAGAAAAGCAAGTACCAGGTAGTGAAACTCTACAAAAAGGTTAGAGAAGTGATGAAGAAACTAGATGAGTTTAAAGAAGAAATGAACCAAAATTACATGGAAAAGTCACTTAAAATGCTCAAAGAGGATCTGGGGGAAATAAGTAAAAAACTGAAAGAGCTGAACAAAAGGGTTCAAAATATGAATGACAAATTCACCAAAGATATAGAATCCTTAAAAGATATCACACAGAAATACTTGAAATAAAAAAATAGAATTCGTAAATTACAGAAATGACCAGTGTGTTCGGCCGGTGAGATGGCTCAGCGGCGTAAGCGCCTGCCTTGCAAGCGCGAGGGCCTGAGTTCGACTCCCGGATCCCACATACGAAAAAGGGGCCGGTGATATCGCTCAGTGGCACGGGTGCCTGTTGGCGTACGAGGTCCTGAGGTCGACCCCCCGGTACCCACAAAAAAAAAAAAAAAAAAAGAAATGACCAGTGTGAACTCAGAGTGTTTGAAATTGAGGACAAAATGATAAATTATGAAGAAATACTCCAAAAAGCACAAAAAAATAAGAGAACAAGAAAAGACCATCCAGCAGCTACTAGATGATGCTAAAAAAAAACCAACCTAGTATTAACTGGAATTAGAGACATTAGATGATAACACAAATAGAACTGTTAATATGCTTACAGAAATCATAGCAGAAAATTTCCCAAATATGAGAAAAGAATTCAACATACAGCTAAGCAAGGCTTCTAAAACACTAAACAACTTTGAAGAAAATAGCTCACCAAAACATAACCTTATTAAACATAACCTTATTAAATTGCCAGATATCCAACAACAACAACAACAACAGTGACGCAAAACCCAGATTTTAAAAGGAGTCAGAAAAAAATTACATATAAAGTTAAACTCATTAAAATTACAGCAGACTGCTCAAAACAAACCTTAAAGGCTGATGGAGCTTAGAGTGAAGTATTTCAAGCCTTAAGTGCAAAAATCTTCCAACCTAGATTAACATATTCAGCAAAGCTATGCTTCAAAATTGAGAAGTAAAGTATTTCCATGACAAAGACTAGCTCAAAAGATATATGAGTGCCAAACCAGCACTCCAGAAAATACTCAAGAATATTCTTGACAGAAACAATGAAACGGACACAGCTAAAAACCAAGAGGAAACAAAAATTCCAAGTAAGGAGAGGCTTCTGGGAAGATGGTGGAGTGGTGAACAGCAGAGAAATAGCCTATGAGATTTGGTGTCCAGATGCTGGAATATAGCAACAAGAGGAAGAGAAGAAGGAGGGAAGTGAGTCCCTAGGACCCAGCAAAGATTTGAAGTGAGAATTGAAGCCCATGGGGAGAGCGAGATAGAGATTTCAGTGCAGAAAAAGGAGGTGGCAAGTGGCACTTTCTCTTTGAGCCTGGATTCACTGCAAGGGAGGGGTGGCTCAAAACTGCACACAGTGACTACTGGCAACCCCAGAGGCTTCCATGAAGAAATGCACCAGTGGAATAAAGCAGTGGATGCAGCAGGCTGCACTGGCTAGTGAATTATTTGGGTTCAGATGACCTTCAGGAGAGGGCAACTGGCCAGTAGCCACCTTAGATAGGGGCCAACTGAGGTCAGAATTCAGAGCAGCTGTTGGCTGGCTCCATCTAGTGGCTCCTGGTGTCAGGGTGAGGAAGAACCAAATTCAAGTTGTCAGGAGGTCAAGGAGCTGAGTTCAAGCCCACAGGAGGCACATGGAGTGTTGCAGGCTGAACAAATCAGGTTCCAGGCTCACAGCCAGAAGGCAACCTGAACTTCAGTGGAATTAAAGGTGCAGGCTTGCTGGGATTATCCACTACCCCATCATTAATCTATGGCTGGTTTGGTGGGATTAATCAACACAGATCTAGGCTTTGTCTCCCTACTCTGCCTACCAGCGACAGCAGAGACATGGCCTGAAGTAGACATTTTTTTTTTCTTTTCTTCTTTGTTTTCTCTCTCTCTCTCTCTTTTTTTTTTTGTGGGTACCGGGGGTTGACTTCAGGACCTCGTGCACAAGCAGGCGCCTGTGCTGCTGAGCGATATCACCGGCCCTTTTTTCGTATGTGGGTTCCGGGAGTCGAACTCGGGCCCTCACACTTGCCAGGCAGGTGCTTACACTGCTGAACCATCTCACCGGCCTTCTTCTTTGTCTTCTTTTTTGTTTTTATTTTCTTTTTGTCTTGATTATTTGTTGTTGTTTTTATATGAATGTGGACACTGATTCTAGTTTTTTTGTTGGTTTTCTGTTCTTGTTCTTATTTCTTCCTTCTCTCTTTCCATCCTGTCTTCTTCACCAGCATTCCAGAGTTTGTGTAATCTTCCTTTGTCTTCCAGCCTTGCTTCCAATCTCTTCCTCTTCTTCGTTTCTCTATTCCTCCCCAATCCCTTTTAAGTTCTGTCCCCTGAGGGTAAAATAACCATATTGAGGGCCATATTTACTGTGTACAATTTTCTGGTTCATTTTAGATTTTGTTATATAACCACAAATATAGTTCACACAGTTAAATATGGCAAATTAGTATTTACCACAGTTTGTCATTTTCCAGGCTGTGTTTGATGCTATCACTATTGCTGATTGTACAGTTGTTCTTCCTGGTATGCCAAGACTGAGATTTCTTAAGGGTGATAAACAATGCTATAGACCAGTGTCAAAGACAGGGGCTGCCAAGTAGGCAGCAACTTCTCAACCCCCAAAAATTGAAGAGGTAGGACCTTGCAACAGACTCAAAACTCAAAAGTCAACTACCCCTGGAAGACATCTCAGAGAAGTAATCATTTCCTGAGGGTTCTCAATACTAGCAATAAAGCTACATGCCATAAACAATTTACAAGCATCAACCCAGGAATGAAACTAAAAAAAAAAAAAAAGAAAGAAAATGAGAAGACACTTAAGTAAGATGAAACTTTAGACTTCTAACTCACCAAAGGCAAGCCCACGGGACAATGAGGTGGAACAAGTCAAAAACCACCCATCTGGACTCTCTGAAATGGTAACAGCAGAAGTAAAATGTAAATGGGTGAGGCTGTAGAAAAACAATTAAGTGAGAAATAATTTCTCTGATAAGTACAGAGATGATGACCATAATGAAAGACATGGTTAGTAACTTTAGAGCAGATACAGATAAAAAAAAAAAAAAAAGAAGAGCTTAGGAAAATGATGGAGACCATGAACACCTAACATAGGAAAGAAATTGAATCCATTGAATCCAGATTCAAACATATGAGGAGATTAAAAATTCCATTGAAATTATATGCAGCAAAATGAGTCAATGTGAGGACGGAATATCAGATATAGAAGACAGGATTGCTATTAGCGATCATGAAAAGAAAGATTTCTTAAAAATAGCAAGGGACCATGAAAAATAAATCCAACAGCTGCTAGTTGATGCAAAGAAGAATAAGATTGATCAGAGTTAATGAAAAAAGCAGGAGATAGCAAAAATGACATAAAAAATCTGTTCACAGAAGTAATGACAGAAAATTTCCCAAGCATGGAAAAAGAATTTGACAAACAAATAAGTGAGGCATATAGCACTCCAATTAGCCATGGTCAAAAAAAATCTACACCAGTGCATATAATAGTCAAGATTCCAGAAATCCAACACAAGAAGAGAATATTAAAAGCTGTTAGACAAAAGAGACAAATCACCTATAAAGGAAAACCCATCAGAATCACCTCAGACTTCTCAACATGAACCCTCAAGTCAAGAAGTGGTTGGAGTGAAGTATTTCAAGCCCTAAAATAGAACAATCTCCAGCCCAGATTGATGTATCCTGTGAAATTATCTTTCAAAATTGATGGAGAAAAAATATACCTCCATGACAAACAACACCTGAAGAAATTCAAGACCAATAAGCTACCACTCCAAAATGTTCTGAAGGACATTCTAGAAAGAGAAAATGGGGACTTCTACTCCATGATCCCCAACAGAATGAATACACCAGGCAAGGCAAGTAAATAAACAGGAAAAAAAGGGAACCAACAACAGGAAAATAAGATGACAAAGATAAGTCAATACATATCAGTTATAACCATAAATTAATGGTCTCAGTTCACCAATCAAAAGAAACAGACTGGCAGAATGGATTAAGAAGCAAGATCCAATAATATGCTGCATAAAAGAAACACATTTAATTCAAAAAAATTCATAAACTAAAAGTCACATGATGGAAAACAAAGCTCTATATGACAGAAACCCAGAAAAAAGCAGGGTTAAGTATTCTATTTGCAGACAAATTGGACTTCAAGCCAAGACCAATTATGAAAGACAAAGAAAATCACTATATCCTTGTAATAGGAACAATCGAAGAAGAAGAGATAACAACCATAAATACATATACAACAAATACCAATGCACACAACTATACACAACAAATATTAACAGATATGAAAAATCAAGTAAGCACCAATGCAATTGTAATGGGGGACCTCAATACCCCACTGTCATAAATAGACAAATCAACTAGAAAAAATATCAACAAAGGAATATCAGAACTGAACAAAACTTTTGAACAAATGGAATTAGTAGATGTCTACAGAATGTTCCACCTTACAACATCAGAATACACATTCTTCTCAGCTGCACATGGTACGTTCTCCAAAGTAGACTACATACTAGCCCATAGAACATGCTTAACTAAATACAAAAAGCTGAAATTATCCCATTCATATTATCATATCATATTGAAATGAAATTGGAAATCAATGACAAAACAAACTGCAAAAACTTCATAAACACATGGAAATTAAATAACACCCTCTTAAACAACCAATAGGTTACAGATGATATTAAAAAAGAATTTAGACAGTTTCTACAAATAAACAATAATTCCAGTACAACATATCTCAACTTATAGTGTGCAATGAAAGCATACTATCAGGGAAATTTATAGTGGTGAGTTCCCATAACAGAAAAACAGAGCAAGCTCAAATAAACAACATAATGTTGAACCTCAAGCTTCTAGAAAAAGAAGAATAAGTCAAACCCAAAGCTCATACAAGGGAGGAAATTATAAAGATCAGAGAAACAATTAATGTAATTGAGACTAAGAAAACAATACAAAGAATCAAGACACAAAGAGTTTTTTCTTTGAAATATTAAATAAAATTGACAAACACTTAGCCAACCTTGTCAAAAAAGAAAAGAATCAAACCCATGCAATTAGAAATGAAATGGGTGAAATCACACTAGATGTTGCAGAAATCCAAAAGATCATTAATACCTATTTTGAGAACCTGTATTGTAATAAGATGGAAAACAGAAGAAATGGACAGATTCCTAGATACATATGAATTACCAAAGCTGAATCAAGAAGATTTAAAAATTTTAAATAAATCAATAGCAGTCAATGAAATTGAAGATGTAATTAAAAACAAAGAAAAAACTCAGGCCCTGATGGATTCATTGCTGATTTCTGCAAGAAATTTAGAGAAATGCTTATGTCACTAACTCTCAAGCTCTTTAATGAAATTGAAAAGGAAGCGATACTCCCAAATTCTTTCCTGGAAGCAAGCATTACCCTGATACCAAAAGCAGAGATGGCTCCAACCAAAAAAGAGAACTGCAGGCCAATTTCCCTAATGAACATAGATGCAAAAGTCCTCAATAAGATACTGGCAAACAGAATGCAACATATCATCATGATTATACACCATGACCAAGTGGGATTCATCTGAGGAATGCAGGGATGGTTCAACATATGCAAATCAATAAATGTAATACACCATATTAACTTAGCCAAGGACAAAAACCTTATGATCATCTCAAAAGATACAAAAAAAGCATTTGAAAAAGTCATATCCCAAATTTATGATTAAAAGAAAACCTAGAGAAAATTGGAATAAATGCTCTTTATTTCAATCTGATAAATGCTATCTATGACAACTCAATAGCCAACATAATAATAAGTGGGCAAAAACTGAAAGCTTTCACTCTAAAATCAGGACCAAGACAAGGATGTCCACTATCACCACTCCTATTCAAAATAGTTCTGGAAACATTAACCAGAGCAATTAGACCAGACAGAGAAATAAAAGGAATGAGGACAGGAAAGAAATAAGTTAAATTATCATTATTTGTGAATGACATGATACTCTACATTGAAGACTCCAAAAACTCCACCAAAGACTTCTAGCTGTAATAACCAAATTCAGTAGTGTATCTGGATACAAAGTCAACACTCAAAAATCAATAGCATTCCTGTACACAAACAACAAACTCACTGAGAGTGAAATTAGGAAAACAATACCTTTCAAAATCACATCCATGGGCCGGTGACATGGCTCAGCAGCACAAGCGCCTGCCTGGCAAGCGCGAGGACCTGAGTTCGACTCCCAGAACCCACATACGAAAAAAGGGCTGGTAATATTGCTCAGCGGCACGGGCGCCTGCTGGCGCAGGTCCTGAGGTCGACACCCAGTACCCACACACACAAAAAAAGGCACATCCAAAAAAGTGAAATACTTAGGAATCAATTGAACAAAAGATGTAAAAGAACTTTATATTGAAAAAATACAGTATTTTGAAAAAGGAGATCAAAGAGGATATCAGAAAATGGAAAGATATCCCTTGTCCTTGGTTGGGAAGTACTACAATAGTGACAGTGGCTATACTTCCAAAATTGTTATACAGATTTAATGCCATCCCAATTAAAATGCCATTAGCATATCTCACAGAAGTAGAGAAAATTCATTTGGAACCAGAAGAGACCTAGAATAGCAAAAGCAGTTCTGGGCAACAAAGGTGAGGTGGAGCATATCACAAACCCTGACTTGAAATTATACTGCAAAGGTACTATGATAAGAACAGTACGGTACTGGCAAAAAAACAGACCTGAGGAGCAATGGAACAGATTAGAAGATGCAGAAATGACTCAAAACACTCTCAACCACCTTATCTTTGACAAAGGAGCCAAACATGTTTACCAGAAGAAAGATAGCCTCTTTTAACAAATGGTGCTGGAAAAACTGGCTTTCCAGATGCCAAAGATTAAAACTAGACCTATAACTTTTGCCATGCACTAAACTAAAGTGTAAGTGAATCAAAGATATAAAGATTAAAAGAGAAACACTAAATCTGCTTGGAGATAGAATAGGTAGAACTCTTGAAGACACTGGTGTAGGCATAGACTTTATGAACAAATCCCTAATCACACAAGAGATATCAAAGGATTAACATTTGGGATCTCATCTTTTAAAAAATCTTTTGAACAGCAAAATAAACAACTAACAGAGTGAAGAGACAACCCACAGTGTGGGAAAAAAATTTGCCAGCTGTTCCTCAGAAAAAGGACTAATATCCAGAATATTTAAAGAACTCAAAAAAAAAAAAATAATCAGACCACTGAAATTTAAAGACTCAATCCAAAAATGGGCATCTGAAATGAATAGACACTTCTCTGATGGATAAGTAGAAATGGCAAATAAATACATGAAAATATGTTCAGCATCACTGGTCATTCAAGAGATGCAAATTAAAACAATACTGAGATTTCATCTCACTCCAGAAAGAATGACATTTAACAAGAAATCAACCAATAACAAATGCTGGTTGGGCTATGGAGAAAAAGAAACCCTTCTCCACATTTGGTGGGAGTGTAGAATGGTGCAACTACTATGAAAATCAGTGTGGAGATTCTTCAAAAACTAAAAACTACAGGTTCCATTTGACTCAGTTATGCCCCTTCTTTGTATCTTCCCAAAGGAATTAAAAGCATCATACTACAGTGTATATGCACACCCATATTACAGCTAAATGTTGGAAACAGCCAAAATGTCCATCAACCGGGCTGGTGAGATAGCTCAGTGGCATAAACGCCTGCCTGGCAAGAGCAAGGTCCTGAGTTTGACTCCCAGTACCCACATAAAGGAAAAAAGGGCCGGTGAGATAACTCAGTGGTATAAGCGCCTGCTGGCAAGCACGAGGTCCTGAGTTCAACTCCCAGTACCCACATAAAAAAAAATGTCCATCAACCAAAGAATGGATAAAGATGTCATTTTTTTATACCATAGAGTACTACTCAGCCATGAAGAAGGATAAACTTGAGACATTTGTAGCTAAATGGATATACCTTGACACAATACTCTTAAGTGAAATAAATCAGACACACATATTTAAATAGCACATTTTTTCTCTGTTGTGAGAAACTAAAAGTGTAAATAAGATCAAAATGCATAATAGATAATGGGAAATAGGGAGAAAATATTCAAATCAGAAGGGGAGCATGGAAAGGAGGAGGGGGAAAGAAAGAAAAGAAGGGATATAAAAAAGAATAGAGGAAAAAAATGGAAACAAAGCTTTTGTAAATAAGATATGGAACAGGATTAAAGGGAGGGGAGGGGAATGGGAAAAAATGAGAAGCAGCAATATATATCACGTATAGGTACAAATTTCCTATAATGAGTGTTATCATTATGTATATCTAAAATGTACCCCCCCAAAAAACCCCAGTAAGATCAATGCATCAGCAACAGCAAAAACTGTGAGGAAAAGAAAAACAAGTGTCAACAACAGAGAAAGAAGCAATGATAGTAAATAATCAAAACATCTCAGTAGTATCTCTCAATGTTAATGGCCTCAACTTTCTAATTAAAAAACACAGATTAGCAGACTGGATCAAAAAACAGAACCCAATAGTTTCTTGCACTCAAGAAATTCATCTAATGCAAAATGATATTCACAGACCATCAGGATGCAAAACAATATTTCATGCAACAGGACTGAAAATAAGCAGGAGTGGCAATTTTAATCTCAGACGTGGTAAACCTCTAGCCAAAACTGATTAGAAGAGTCAACGTCACTACATACTAGTTAGGGAAAAAATCCAACAAGAAGAGATAACACTTGTAAATATTTTTGCACCAAGTACTGGAGCATAAAACAAATACTGCTGAACATAAAAGATTAAATAAATAGTAACAAAATAATAATGGGGAATCTTAATACCCCACTTTTGCAAAAAGATAGATCAACTGAACAAAATATCAATAAATAAATATCAGAGCTGAACCACATCCTTAAACATATAGATTTAATAGATATCTACAGAGTATTCTATCCTACTATAACAGAGTATACATTATTTTTTGCAGCACATGGTACTGTCTCCAAAAGACAGAATGTACTAGTCCACAAAGCCTGCCAAAATAAATACAGAGGAATCAGATTTACCCCATGTGTACTACCAGACTGCTGTGATAAAAATGGAAATCAATGGCAGAAGAAATCACAGAAAATGCAGAAGCACCTGGAAAATTAATAACACACTTCTTACCAACCAAAGGATCAGAGAAGAAATCAAGGAAGAAATTTAAGAATTTCTGGAAGTTAATGACAATGCCACAGCACAAAGGAACCTCTGTGACACTATGAAAGCTGTCCTAAGAGAGAAGTTCATTGCAATCAGTGCTCACATTAGGAAAACAGAGTGAGCTCAAATAAACAACCTTATGAAGAACCTTGGGACACTTGAGAAACAACAATCCAGGCCTAAACCAAAATTAAAGAGAGGAGTCATGAAGATTAGACTGGATATCAATGAAATTGAGACTAAAAAAACTATGAAGAATCAACAAATTGAAGAGCTGGTTCTCTGAAAGAATAAACAAAGTAGATAATCCTATAGCCAAACTTACCAAGAGAAAGAGAGAAAAGACTCACATCAATATAAACAGAAATGAAAAATATGAAATCACAACAGACATGGTCAAAATCCAGAAGATAGTCACTACCATGAAAAATCATATTCCAACAAATTGGAAAACTTTAAAGAAATGGACATAATTCCTGACTCATACAAATTACCAAAGTTAACCCTAGAAGACACCAAAATGATGAACAGCCCAATAACAAGCAGTAAAATTGAGAAACTAATAAAGAATCTACCAGCTACAAAAAGATCAGGACCTGATGCTGAAATCTACACAAACTTTAAGGATGTTTTATTGTCTGTAATCCTCAAGCTCTTCAAAGAAATTGAAATGGATGAAGTGCTTCAAAATTTATTTATGGAAGCCACCATCACTCTGATTCCAAGCACAGATAATGACCCAACTAAAAAGAAGACTACATGCCAATCTCTTTAAAAAACATACATGCAAGAATCCTCAAGAAGATATTGGCAAATAGAATGCAGCACATCATCAAAAAGATAATACATCATGACCAAGTAGGTTTCATCTTACAGATGCAAGGATGATCCAACATGTGCAAATAAAAAAATGTAATACATCACATAAACAGAGGCAATGTCAAAAATCACATTATCATATTAATAGATGAAGAAAAGGCTTTCAACAAAATCCAATACCCTTCATTATAAAAACCCTGAAGAAAATAGGTATAGAAGGATCAGACCTGAATTTGATAAACTCTATTATTACAAGCCAATGGCCAACATCATTTTAAATGAGGAAAAATTGAAAGCATTCACTCTAATATCTAGATCAAGAAAAGGATGCCCACGATAACCACTTCTATTCAACATAGTGCTTGAGCAAAGAGGTAAAAGAAAAAAATAAATAAAGGGATATATATATAGGAAAGGAAGTACTCAAATTATCATTATTTGCAGATGACATGATCCACTACATAGAACACCCAAGAAATTCCACCAAAAATTCTTAGAATTAATAATCAACTTCAGCAATATAATGGGTTACAAAATGAACACATGAAAATCAATAGCATTTGTGTACACCAATAATGAACTCAGTGAGAATCAAATTATGAAAACAGTACCATTCACGGCAGCATCAAAAAAAATCGGGCTGGTGAGATAGCTCAGCGGCATAAGTGCCTGCCTGGCAAGTGCGAGGTCCTGAGTTCGACTCCCAATACCCACATAAAGGAAAAAATGGGGCCAGTGATATCGCTCAGTGGCACAGGCGCCTGCTGGCGTGCAAGGCCCTGAGGTCGACTCCTGGGACCCACATAAAAAAAAGAAAAGAAAAAGAAAAAAAAAAGAAATACCTAGGATTTAACCTAGCCAAGGATGTGCAGGACTTCTATAAAGAAAACTACAGTACTCTGAAAAAGGAGATTGAAGACAACATCAGAAAATGGAAAGATGTCCCCTATTCCTGTGTCGGCAGAACCAATATTGTAAAAATGACCATACTCCCCGAACTGCTACACAGATTAAATGCAGTTCCAATCAAAATACCAACAACATACTTCAGGGGCCTACAGAAAACAATCCTAAAATTCACATGGAACCAGAAGTGACCCAGAATAGCAAAAGCAATCTTGGATAGCAAGAGCAAAGGAGGAGGCCTTACGTTAACTGACTTCAAGCTATACTACAAACCAACACTAATACAAACAAAAATAGACACGCAGATCAGAGGAAAAGAATAGGGGAATTCAGAAACATCCCCAGACACATTTGGCTGTTTGATCTTTTGACAAAGGGGCCAAAAGAAAATGTTGGAGGAAAGGTGGCCTATTCAACAAGAGTGCCGGGAGAACTGGGTAACTGTTTGCAGAAGATTGAAACTGGACCCATATCTCTCACCATGTACCAAAGTAAAAATAAATGGATCAAATATCTGGATATTAAAACAGAAACATTGAACCTACTAAAAGACAAAACAGGTAAAACACTTCAAGTCAAAGGTGCAGGAAAGGATTTCATAAGCAGAAACACAATTGCACAAGAAATAACAGCAAGAATGGATACATGGGATTACATCAAATTAAAAAGCTTCTGCAAAGCAAAGGAATCCATTAGTAGACTGAAGAGCAAACCTACAACATGGAAAAAATTTCTGCAAGCTATCCCTCAGATAAAGGACTACTATCTAGAATATATAAGGAACTAAAAAAAAAAATCAGACCACCTAAAATAAAAGATCTAATCAAGAAATGGGCAAATGAAGTGAACAGACACTTCTCACAGGAAGAAGTATAAATGGCCAATACATATATTCAAAAATATTTAACATCTCTGCCCATTAGAGAAATGCAAATTAAAACAATACGAAGATTCCATCTTACACCAGAAAGAATGACAATCATCAATAAATTTTACAAAATAACAAATTCTAATTTTGACTGTGATAAAAAAGGACCCTCCTTACATTTTGGTGTGAATGTAAACTACTACAATCATTATGGAAATCAGTGTGGAGATTCCTCAAAGAAATGAAATTAGAAATTCCAAATGACCCAGCTATCCCTCTCCTAGGTATTTTCCAAAAAGAGCTTAAGTCATCATACTATAGAGATACATGCATTCCAATGTTTATAGCAGCACAGTTTATAATAGCTAAATCCTGGAAGCCACCTGTATGTCCATCAACAGATGATTGGATAAAAAAATGTGTTATCTATGCATAATTGAATACTACTCAGCTATAAACAAGTACTAATTCAAGATATTTGTAGGGAAATGGGTGAGTACCATATGGAACAGGTTTGGTGATAGTGAATACCCTTGTTTTACTTCAGATTTTACGTAGAAACTTTTCAGCTTTTCCCCATTTAATATGAGGTTGGTTGTTGGTTTGTCATAAATGGCTTCTATCAGATTGAGGTAAGGTCTCCTGTACCTATTTTCTTTAGGGTCTTTATCATGAATGGATGTTTGATTTTGTCAAATGTTTTTTCTATGTCTATTGAGATGATCACATAGTTTTTGTCCTTTTGATGTATTACATTCATTGATGTGCATATATTGAACCATCCTTGCATCCCTGTGATGAAACCTCCTTGGTCATGATGTATGAACCTTTTGATGATTTGTTGGATTCTGTTTGCCAGTATCTTGTTGAGGATTTTTGTATCTATGTTCTTTAAAGAGATTCTTTCTTTTTCTTTCTTTCTTCCTTTCTTTCTTTTCTTTTCTTTTCTTTCTTTCTTTCTTTCTTTCTTTCTTTCTTTCTTTCTTTCTTTTTTCTTTCTTTCTTCCTTCCTTCCTCCCTTTCTCTTTCTTTCTTTCTTTCTTTCTCTCTCTCTCTTTCTCTCTCTTTCTTTCTTTCTTTCTTTCTTTCTTTCTTTCTTTCTTTCTTTCTTTCTTTCTTTCTTTCTTTTACTCTGTCTTTCCTTCCTTCCTTCTTTCTTTTTGTTGGATCCTTGACTGGTTTTAGAATCAGGGTAATGCTGTCTTCTACAATGACTTTGGGAGGTCTCCCTTTCAACTTCATTAAAAAGTTTGAGGAGTATCAGCATTAGATCTTTCTCAAAGTTCTTGTAGAAGTCACCGGTTAATCCTTTGGATCCTGGGCTTTTCTTAGTTGGTAGGATTTTTTTCATTACTGCTCCAACTTCATTGCCTATTGTTGGACTGTTAAGTGTTTGTGTATATTTTTGGTTCAGTTATGATAATTCATATTTATCTAGGAATCTATTCATTTCTTCTGGATTCTCCAATTTATTGGAGTAGAGATTTTCAAAGTAGTTACTAATAACTTTCTGAGTTTCAGAGGTGTCTGCTGTGACTTGGCCTTTTTCATTTCTTTGTTACAGCAGTCATTCATGTTTGTATCATTTTGTTTAGCTCAGCTAGGTTTTTGCTAGTGTCTTCTGTAAACTTGATGGTTGTTTTCTTTATTAAGTCCATTATCTGTTTAGTTACACCTTCTTTGAGATTGTCAAGCATCTTACTGATGTGGTTTTATTTATTTTTTTATTTTTCTTTTTTTTGGCAGGTACTGGGGGTCGACCTCAGGACCTCGAGCGCCAGCAGGCGCGTACGCCGCTGAGCCATCTCACCGGCCCTGATGTGGTTTTCTTAACTCCTCTTATTTTCTTTAATAAATCAACTGTGTGACTTTTAATTTCCTAAGCTTTTATGCCCCACCAATCAGTTTTGAGAAAGTTGGAGATTTTGGGAGGCATTTTGTTGCCCTATCTTCTCATGTTTCTGTGTGCATGTACACACACACATTCTGAGGTTCACGGGTCAGTTATAGAGGAAAGGCTTTGTTGCTAGTATGGAAACCTCTTTAAAGAGCGTCTGCTTTTCAATGATGCTCTGTGAGCATGGCTAACTATAGGCCTTCGCCTTTGTCCCAAGACCCAATCACCTCCATTAATTTGGGAGGGTAGAATGCAGTGCATTTGACCCAGGGAATGGACCATAAGGTTGTTAATGGCACAAAGGCAATCCAGATATTGGCGTACAGACAAAATAAATTAATAGCAACAGCTATGACAATCTGGCAATAGCAATGAAATCAGTAACAGTGAAAACATCAAAGACAAACTGGATATTGACATACCGTAGGAACCAATAATGTACCACCCTTAATAATAGAAAAATGATCAATAATTATAGGATACACATTCAGAGAAAACAAATGTTGACACTCAGTAAATATCTACTAAATGCAAGAACTATACCTCCACTAATAATAGAAAAGAATTCAGCAGTTAGCATAGAGTGAACTATTTAATGATTAATAAGCTTAATGGTTATACTAGTAAAGACAGAGGGGATAAAGAATGGGAGCATGAAGAAAATAAAAGTTGAAAAATTAAGCAATGGAAGATTTGAAAGAGGAGAGAAAAGTGAAATAAAGTTTCCTATTGGGGGTAAGAGGAAATTAATAAAATTAGTTAAGAGTAACAGAAAAGAATGGACAAGAAAAAAGAAGAAAAAAGAAAAAGCAAAATAAAAACATTAAGAAGAAAAAGAAAAAAGAGAAAAGGAAAAATTTTAAAGAAAAAAAACCCAAACCCCAATAACCAGTGAAGAAAAAAAAATATGAGTCCAAAAAAAAATTCCTCTACATTTTTCGAGTGGTTTCTTTCCAAGATCTGCAGCCTTGGAATCCAGGAAGTCAGTTTTCTCTGCACGTTTTTATGACCTGTGCACTTCTGAGTGCCCACTGCTCCACAGGCCTCTCTCAGCCGCCCAAGCTAAGGTGCGTCCTCGCGCACATTGGTAGGTGGGGAAAGCAATCCGAGCGCTCCTCTCTGTGCTGGATGTGGGCAGCAGGGCAGGGTTCGAGCAATGCTGGACTTAGTGCCGGCACTATCAGATCCAGCCACCACTGAAAGCCTCACATGCTGGGCCTGGCCTCTCATGATGAAGGGTGGGGCCCCATGTCTTTCCAGGCCCGAGCTTAAACCTCTCAGGGTGTCTGTGCCTACCCGCACCCTTTCCACAATTGTCTCTTGCGGCTGCCTCTCACCCAGTGACTATGGGAGGGCAACACTGGAAACTCTACAGGGAATTGTTCTATAGTTGTTCTACGACAGTCTTAAACAATTGAGCCTGTCTCCAAACAGCTCCTGCTTAAACCCTCTCAGATGTGGTAGGTGCTGCCCTGGATTTCTCCAACTCTGGCCTGTTGTGCTGAAGGAGTCACTTTTAGAATAAACGCCCGTGCTGTTTTTGCAGTTTACAATCGCCGTGGGCTTTTCTCAGGCCTAGTGTGCTGGTTGGGTTCACTGTTTCTCTCTGGAGCTCTGGACTCTCTGGATTTACCTTTCTTCCCAGCCATGCCCTCATCCACCACCGGGTCGGGAGGTTGGCTGACACCTCTGCTATCTGTGCTGAGGGGAAACAAAATGCAGAGCAGGCTTGGAGTTGTCCACAGTCAGGGCACAGAATCCGCCAGCGCTGAGTTGGCTGGGGGTGAATGTAGCTCTGGAGTTTCAGGGTCTAGGAAATTCCTTTTTGTGCATATTTCATATATACCATAGAATTTGTGTGCGCAGAGTTCTTCATAATATTCCCTGGCTTTCCTTTCAATGTCAGTAAGGGCTGCATTAATGGTCCTTCTTTTATTTCTGTTTTCAAAATCTTTGCAGTGCTATTTGGGGCAGCCCCCGTGTGTGTAGTATTCAGTAATTAGTGTAAGACTTGGGCAGTGATCTGATTTTTAGTCCAGTTTCCAGGGTCTTTGGTGTGCTGATTATGGCCAGTTTACACCTGCATACTGTGACAATGAGCCCAGGAGTTCTTCACCAACTTACTCCAGCTGCTTCTCTGAGCTCCTCCCTCTCTCTGATTTCATCGCTACTTTGCAGTTCCTAGAAACTCCTCTCCTCAGTCTGTTTTTAGGAAGCTAGACATTTAGTTACCCTGTTTTGCTGGAAGCTTCTCATGACTCTGCAGTGTCTGTACATAGAATGACAGGGAAGGTAAAGGGAACAGAGTTCACCCGGCCCTCTGGAGTCTTGGGTCCGTGATTTCCCTCCCTCGTGGAGAGGTTACCTATCTTGGTTTCTTCTTCCTCAGAGTTCTAGGAATTCTGCCAAGTGACCCTTTGCCTGCTTCTCAGTTCTAAGCTAGAGAGCTTTCCATGGAACTCTGTTTTTACTGACCCTAATTTAAGGCCTTGGGCTGCTTTGAGTTTAGGTCAGGGGAAATCAGTGAGAAAATGTGTTCCATACACTGGTAGGTCAGGAGTACTTCAAATCTCTTCTTTCCCTTTGTCCCTAATCAGCCATCTGCTACATACTTTTCAGAGTCTTCAAATACTTGCTTTGTGTATTCTGCCTAAATTTTTGCCTGCGTTCAGTGGGAGTTACAGGGTAGAATGTGTTTACTCCATCTTACTGTGAAATGGAACTGGCTAGAAAATTTTTGTTAGATTAGGAGATGATGTGCTTTGAGCTGAAGAACCTTTGTAATTATAAATTTGAAGGAGGACACACTGGCAGAATGATGGTGCTTATGGATCATTTAGGGATTAGAGTCGAACAGAGCCTCATAGCTTCACCTGCAGTTGCCCCAGCTCCCAAACTACTGCCCTTTCCAATTCTCCTCAAAGGCCCTGTATTAATGAGCCCAGGTTGAAGAGCCCAGCTCTCAGGACTGTGAACAGTTTCACAGACCCCGCCTCTGCTGACCTCCTTTCTAGTCAGTTACCTCTTGTTAGTTTAATTTGCTTACATGTGTGAATTTCTTTTTCATTTGTGACAGCTGTAGTAAACTTAAAGATTTCTTAAATTAAGCATAGAAAATCCTAACTTCACTTTGATGTTATCTTATATTTTCTCTTTTGCCTGTTAGCTAATTCAGGGGGTGTTAAATGGTGAGAGTTCTCCCTACTCTCAGGTACACGAAAAGGATGATTACATATAATTTACTGGAATCCTCTGTGCATTTATGTTACCAGCAAATCTCCTGTAAGCAGTTTAGTTGTTCACACACTGAAAAATATGTGGATTAGGGAGGGAAAAGACTGTGGGAATTTTTAAAGATTGGGAATGCTGGCTGGCCCTGTTGAATCTAAATTTTTCCTCTTGATGATCAACTCAGAAGAATATTACCTTGAAATGGACATTAGAGACAATTAACCTAAATTATAAAAAAGAAAAACAGACATTAAATGGGCCCAGGGTGTATAACTTCTGACTTTGAATTATTGTACTGTGCTACCAAGCAATTCTGTGGAACCCGTCATTAGCGGGAAAGGTGTTCAGTGTGTCACCAGCCACCAACTGTAATAGGCACACAGTGCTAGCACCCTTTTGAGGGCCGTGTCTTGCCCTCCTTTCCCTTTTGGGGTGGCTGAACTCTTTCCTATGCTCACACCCCTGTTCCGTTTAAAGGTCAGGAGAGGGCTAAAGGTCAGGGCTCGCGACTCTGGCCTTGCTCACTCAGCAGGACATCATCACACACTTTCTTCTCGTGGGTATGTACCTAGTTGTGTCATCCACAGTGACAGTCAAGACGACAAACATCATTGCGAGTGTTTGTTTGGTGCTGGCCGTGGGGCTGTAGGTCAGCCTCTGCTTCAGGGCCTCACGGCATCCTGGTGGTAACCACTCCTTAACTGCAGAGTTTTCCTTGAGCTAGAGAATACATAAGGAAAGGTCAGCCTTTTCTTCTTCCCTTTCCTTTTTCTATTTTGTATCTAGTACTCTTTCTAAGGCAGCATAAGAATAGAAGAACTTTTTTTTTTTTTAATGTGGGTACTGGGAGTCGAACTCAGGACCTCGTGCTTGCCAGGCAGGCGCTTATGCCGCTGAGCCATCTCACCGGCCCTAGAACTTTTAAAGATTTATTTTTTGCCATTTTGACAGTCCCGAAGCACCTTTGGGTGAAAGAGAATAGGAGTGCAAGCCGATTCTCAGTACTGCTTTGTGAATGAGGCCGCCACACCCTTCATTTCTAGCTTTCTCCACCTGCCAGCCGCTTCAGATCTGGAGTGCTGCTAGGTCTCCGGCTTCTCGTCTTTGTCCCTGTTTCTGTCTAATGAAGGGGAGAGACACTCTCGAGCTCGGCTCCTGCCTGCTTCTAGGTTCTCGGGACTGGCTGTGCCCTTCGGGGTCCAGGCTCCACCCTGCACCTCCCTTGCCCTGGGCCGCACCTCGCCAGCTCACCTGTCCTGTCAGCACTGATAAACTGACGGGACTCACCCTGCTGAGAAGAACATGGTATCTCTGCACCTGAGTCGCTGCTGAGTAAGCTAGATACCGAACACCAAACTACAGAAAAAGAAAAATATGGGAAGACGCTGCAATATAGCTTTTCAGAAAAAGAGGTGGGACAAGTAGGAGGGTGGTTCTCGGTAGTAGCTATACTAGTTTAACTGTGCTTTTCTCCTTAACCCTGCTAGGTTATCACATCAAATGTTTTCAAAAGTGATAATGGCCAATGAGGCCAAAGAAGCAGGGAGGATCCTAGGAATTTTATTTACTTCAAGGGCTTGGTTACTTTGACCTGCTCGGTATTTTATGTCTTAAAGTCTTTAAACAAAAACCAAGAGAACATGGCAACTTTCTTCAGACAATGTCACAAGATGTTTAGTAGGAACAGTATAATTGAGGATGGTGGTGAATAAATAGAACCATTTCAAGGAAAAGCCAAATGCAGTGTCTTCTGCAATCTAGGATTAGGTGTCTTTCACAGTCACTGGTCTGTGTAGCTTTTGCTAGGCGTGGAAGCCCACCCTGTCCCCCTGGAGGCCTCCAGGCTGATCCACCGTCTGGCTGCAGACTCAGTTAGAGAACCCTTAGAAGACCCCGTCACGGGCTTTAGAGAGCCTTGATTAACACAAAAGACATAGACACATCCAGACCCGAGCCATGGAGATTTCCGTGGCAGTTGAGACTAGAGAAGATTCTACCAGGCATTTGTGGCCATGGTTTTTCCACGCAGACTCTGAATGTACCTATCATCGTCAATCCACAGTCACTGCCCAGTGGCTACAGACCTCAGAAGAGAGGGGGTCAGCGGAATGGCGCTCCAAATGCCCCGGGACAAACCACAGTAATTTTTAAAAACCTACCCATAATAATGCTAATTAACATTTCTTAACTGTTTTACTTGTGATATCCTAATTATAATACTCTTTTTTTTTTTCTTTATGTGGGTACCAGGAGTCGACCTCAGGACCTCGTGCTTGCCAGGCAGGCGCTTACGCCGCTGAGCCATCTCACTGGCCCTATAATACTCTTTAAGAAAAAAATCGTATTTCCCATTTTGCGGAAACTCGACAATATAAATAGCCCAATGCAACACAGATAGTGGCTGGAACCTTTTGTGTGACGTTCAGGCCATTAGAATGGCTCGAGGCAGAGAAGTCCTTCTTGCTATGATAACATTGTTCAACTGTGGCTTTAGGTCTTTTAGCCAGCCTTTGATTTTATGGTGAAGAAATCAGGAACTTTGAAAGTTTAATTGCCCAGGATCGTACAACTAGTAAATGGTAGAGCTGAGAGTAAAACTCAAGGTTTTTGACAAGCAAGGCAAAGTCCTTACACTAGCTTTTGGACGGCTGAATTCAGAGTATTATGAAAGCTGTTGGCGGCGAGCATCATTCAGAAATCAGGGATCTGCTGCCATCTAGTGGTTCTCCTGAGTAATTCAATTTTCAAAGGAAATCAGGAACAGCTTGCAGAGTTTCACACACAGGCTCCTGCAGACACACTCGTATGTGTGCATACGCGTGGGTGCACACACACAGTATGTTTTTATCAGAGAATGTGGGCGAGCAGGAGTTTAGAGGTTCCTTAGTATTCTAACATTTTACAGATAAGAGGATATGAGCGTGAAGAAATTGAATGACGTCTCCAAGATTCTGCAATACGATGTGAAACCGGGAGTAAAACTCCAGTCTCTATATTTTGGTTCAGTGTTCTTTCTTTCTGTTATCCAAAAAATAGAGTAGAAAGTGTCCAATTCATAGAGACTAAAATCGAATTATTTGCTGGAAGTATCATGAGACTTTCAGTATATACACTGCCACTGACTTTCACTTTGACGGTCAGCTCAGTTACACTAGGGGAAGGGAAAACGTGCGTGTAAGACGCTCATACACTTATCAACCCATATCTACATGTATTTTTGTCTTTGCCTATCCTTATCTCTGTAACTATAATCTTTTTTCGTAGGCTAATACCAGAATAAATTTACATTTCTTGGGCACCTAAGTCATAACAGTCTAGAAGTAGACTTGATGCTGGTCAGTCTTTGTTTTTTAGGTTAACAAAAGAAAAAGGACAACAAATAATAGAATATACTGTATATAATGTATAAATATACTTTACGTAATTATAGTCAGAGCAGTAGAGGAATTTTTTGCAAGTTTCAAAGAATCTTGTTTCAAAAATAGATGTTTATTCCATACATTTATTTTGCATATCAAGTAGCATACATGACCTAACACAATAGGTCTTTAATAATAAGAATTGGTTTGTGGAATCTGTAATGAAGTATAAAGTTATTTAAAATGGTTGATCTTTCTCTTTGTCACATTTGTTAATTTTTTTCTTAAAACAATGTATTGGGGGCAATAAAAACTATTTGGTAGTATTCCTTTAAAAAATAGCAGGGGAGCTAAGTCAGGACAAATGCAAAGTCCTCTCATGGAAAAGCTGCTTTTTGGATGATATCTGCCAGAGGGAGACTTTTTAGATTTTTAAAATTTTCACTATATGGTTTACATACGCTTCTACAAGACATCTCATAGCTAGAAGTGTATCTTATCACCATTGTACTCATTTTTTATGATCACCTTCGATTTTGCAGGATTCTGAACCCGTTTAAAATTTTTACCAATTTTTTTTTAACAATTTAGAACAGCAAAAAAGAAAACCTTTAGAATCTTTAGATCCAAAGAAAAACATATGAAATGAAGCTCGCTGTTAGGGTATGTTGATGGAAAAATACTTTTCTGAACAAACCAAGAAAAATTCCTTCTGTCAGAGCTATGGCCCTACTTTTGCGAAGCTGCTCTGTAGTCACTACAATGCCCCGTGGGAGAATGGGGTACCATTCATGGGCTCTGCGGTCACACTGCTCAGGCTGCAACTCCGACTTCACTGCCAAGAGCCAGTGAATGTTAGCACGCCATTCAATTTCCTTATGTGTCAGTTTTCTGATTTATAAAACTGGCAGAATTATGGTAGCTATCTGTGTGTGTGTGTGTGTGACTAAAACACACTGTAATCAAAGTATTTGAAACAATCCTTGGCACATATTAAATAATAATTTTCAGCTGTTAAACTAATTCTTATTGTTGGATTCTAGTTAGAGATCTTGAAAACACAGTATCGACCTCTATGCCTAGCTCACCGGGGCCATGAATTGGATAACATCACTCTTGGGCCCACCTACATTCTCCATTTAAAACTAATTCTGTTGCTTGGAGGATAGTCTTGTCACGTCTTGGAGAGAGTAGGATTTCCTAGGAGTATGTGGAAGCTGCCTTTGCTCTATCGTATGGGGAGTTATGCTATCAGAGCAGGACCAAAATTCCACTGATGTAAGTGGTAACATTATCCTCTCTTCTCAAAAGTGTTAGAATTAGTTTGCATCATAAGAATAAAAGATAAAGGGCCGGTGATATGGCTCAGGGGCATAAGCACCTGCCTGGCAAGTGCGAGGTCCTGAGTTTGACTCCCGGTACCCACATAAAGAAAAAAAAATAAAAGAATAAAAGATGAAGCAGGCTACTTTTCAACTGTATGAAGACAATGTTAACTCTGGTCTGGTCCTGGGCTTACTGGTCCCTGAGCTGGCGACTGCAGGCAGAACTGGTCTCCTGAGGTGAAACCTTTGTGGTAAGTTGGATCTGGGCTAAGAAGTCATGGGTACTGAAGGCAGAGAGAGCTTACATGGAGAAGTCCTTGAGAAACTATGCAACGTCATTGTTTCTTCATTAATTCTGAAAAATAATTTTGAGACATTTATAGCTAAATGGTTGTACCTTTAGACCATACTCTTAAGTGAAATAAATCAGACACTTATGTGTAAATATCACATTGTCACTCTGGGTGTCAGAAACTGAAAGTGTAAATAAGAACCAAAATGTATAATGGATATTGTGAAACAGGAAGTAATTTTTCAAAGGGAAAGGGGAATTGGGGGGAAATGGAAGGGAAAAGAAAAAAATGAGACTAAAAGGGGAAAAATGGAAACAAAGCTTTGTAAATAAGGAGGGGAAGAGGGGTTAAGGAGAGGGGAGAGGAATGGGAAAAAAAGAGGAAGTAAGATATACCATGTACAGGTACAAGTTCCCTATGATGAGTGCGATCATTATACCTACCTGAATTGTACCAGTAAACTTACTTTAAAAGCATCATTGTTACCTCCTTCCTCTAGTGTACCAGACTATGGGAGGTCGTGGAAGATGCCGTGGGAAGTGTGGACCTGAATTACACCTCATATGCAGGGATGAAATACCAAGGTTCTGTCATAGCATTTCCCCCTCTCGCTTCGTTTTGTAAACTTATTTTTGAAATGATACATAAAACCATAACATTCTACATATTGATGAAGTAATATGTAATGTATCAATATATAAATACATTGTGTAACACATCAAGGCAAAGGTATCTATCTCCTCAATTATTTATCATTTCTTTATGGTGAAACTTTCAAAATCCTTTCTTCTCACTTTTTGAAATGTACGGTACATTACTGGAACAGAACACTGTTTCCGACTCCATTTCCTGAGTTGGAATATTTTATCTTTCTTGTTGGGTCAGGTGTGAGGGTTACTTTGATGATGCTTATTGGATTCTTCTGTTTGGGCACATTATGATTTTTGGCCCACGTAAGGCTCTTCTCTTTTTAAATTTATCCCCAGTCAGTACACTCCACTTTTCTCTGCCCATAAGTAAGTATTCTATGCACTTCCTATTATGTTTTTATTGCTTATGTTCTTGTTAGACATAAAATTTGTTTTCCATGTATGCATGTTAAATTTATGTAGGTAGCATTGTGTAAAAAAGCATGCTGTGTTTTAGCTGGGCTTGGTGGCACTCACCTATAATCCCAGCATTCTGGGAGACTGAGGCAGGAGGACTGAAAGCTTGAGCCCAGGCTGAGTGACTTAGTGAAACCCTGTCTCAAAATAAGGGAGGTGAGGCTGGAGACATAGCTCAGTGGGAAGGCCTTGGGTTTATTCCCCAGCACACACGCACGCATGCACGCGTGCACGCACACACACGCATGCAAGCACACACACAGTCTATTTAGTTGCGTATATTTTGGTCAACACTATGACTATATGAACCATCTGTGTTGCAATATATACATCTGGTGTTTTTAACTTCTGCATGACGCTCCACAGTGTGTGTCTATCACATTCCGATTACATGTGATTCTGGGGCCACGTATCGGGTTTTGTTTGACTTTGTCCTTACAAACATCGCCACATCGCCAGGTGGATCCTTCCGGTCTCTGCCCTTACTTATTTGTAAATTCCTACTCCCGTAGTGAGAAACCTGGCTCTTACACCTCTCCATCCACTTACTTATTGTTTAATTCCAATGCACACGTGCGGTAGTGCCCATATACTCCCGGAACAGAACGCTATCAGCCGCAGCGCCGTTCTTCTGTCAGACCCCGTCCACTTCTAAAGTCACTTCAGTTGACATCTTTTCCCCCAACCCTTCCAACGAAGTTGCCTTCTACACTTGTAATACACCTGGAGCCTCTTTTCATAGTTGGCTTTCTTTGCTGGGATCCTGAAGCTCTTACATGATATTTTTAAAATTGCATAGATTGGAGTTTACTTTTTATGATGTATAGTTCTATGGATTTTGAAAACTGCTTTGTATCATTTGTCCACCATTATGGCATCATACAGAATATCTTACTACTCTAGTAGTCCCCGAGGCTTTATGTATTCATTTAATCGAAGCATTTTCTTTTCTTTCTTTTTTATTTGTATACTTGGTTACATTTTTGATATGTTAAATGTCTTGTCAGTTTTTAAACTGTAAATGTATTCTCCCTATCTCCATATTCTTGTAAACTTTACTCGTGGTGTACTTTGTTGGACAGAGATCCTCAACCCTGATGCAATCAAATTCATTAAATCTTGTGATTTGTTCTTTTTTAATTTTTCTAAAATGGATTGTTCCTGTCCCCCATCCCATATTACAAACATCTTTTTATTTTCCTATTAACTCCAGGAATATATCTTTTATGTTTAAATTTTTAATCCACCTGTAGTATGCCTTTGCAGATACTGGTTTTTTGAAACATTTTTTTTTTCTTTTTTTCTTTTCTTTTTGTGGTTCTGGAGATCAAACCCAGGGCCTCATGCATGCTAAGCAAGTGCTGTACCACTGAGCCACATCCCTAGCACTGTGCTAGGTCCAACTATAAAATAATCCAACCTTTTCACAATGATTTTTGCTTCTATTATTATTGTGTTTTGAGTTCTCACGTATTTCTGATTTTCTACTCTGTTCTATTTATCTGTTTGTATGCTGTTATATTTTTATTATCTGTATAGCTTTGTATGTATTAATATCTTGTTATGCACATTCCACACATTGCATTTTTAGGCTGACTTTTCTGTGGGCTTTATCTTTGTATATATAGATTTTAAATGACAATTTTGAGTCACAAGATTCAACTGGGGTTTTCCTAGGGGTTGCATTTAATTTATAGATAAATTTGCAAAGAATCAACATTTTTATTACAGCAAGTCATTCACCCCAAGAGCATGGACTAGCTTTTCACTTATTCAGACTATATTCCGTAATTTCATTTGGGTTTTAAATGCCTCTGAATGCAAGAATGTATTAGAGAAATTTTCCTCCAGCTTCCTCCGGCCTGGGATGACTCTATCACAGTCCAACCTCCTCCCCTCACAGGGTTCACAAGCTGAGCGCGGCCTTTAAGGGAATCCCCTGTCTTCAGGCTCCTCACGGGTTCTCACAATTGTTACAATGCTTATTAGTTCCTCAACTAATTGTTAGTGTCTGCTCACATTTTCAGCTTTTCCATACTTGGTTTTGGAGGCGAGAGCCAGCAGTTTGTGTTAAATCAACGTCCTACGAAGCCTGAGAGCAATGTGTTAGTGCTGTTTTGCCTTCTGGGATAAGGCTGTACGTCGCTTTGGTTGGACGGGGAGCGGGGAGAAGTAAAGCAGTCACTTACCTGATCCGATCCATTTCAGTGTCTACACTGCAGGTCTGGTATGAGAACGTAAATGGAGACCCACATGGCATGTGTCTAAACACTTACATCTTTCAAATCAAGCTGACAAGCTATATAATAAAGTATGTTCTATCCTCCTAATTTGGCAAATGTGCCTTCACAGAAACCTTGAAATCCAAGTTTAGGTTTACGTTACTTCAGTTCCTCTGAGCTCTGTGAGGTGGAGCCCACGTCCGGCCTGCGCCCGGCTCAGCTGTGTGCAGCTCTCAGACACACGCACGTTACACTTTGACCCAGTTCCGCCCATGTCCTCCACAAATCCCTGCCTCTTCATCACCGTGGACCCAGAGCGTCGCTCCCTAGCAGTGGGTCCTGCCTAGGTATGGGTATGTGGATTTCTGGCACTAGAGTGGACAGAGGATGATGGGATCCCTGAGGGACACGGTGGCCTTGTGAGCACCTGGGCCCAAGGGAAGGGTCCTGGCCAGAGGTTGCCTGGACGAGGACCCCCTGAAGTGCAGTGCCTAGAGCGGGGCTCTGTGTGACTGGGCCTTAGGGCGGGGCAGGTTAAGTGCTAATGATCCTTTCAGACATCAAAGGAAGGACTACAAACCACCCATTTCCTGGGAGCTCTCTATTTTGTGCCTAAAATGAACTGCGTGTTATGAGAAGGGACATCGCCCTGAAAACCCCCTTTCTCTCTGTTCTACCTGCATAATGCAGACGTGGGTCACAGGCTCCCACGTTCTCAGCTCAGCTATTTAATGAGAATGGAGCGACCTCAAATAGAGGCTGTGAAGGGTAAATGGCAGGCGGGGAAAGCAGGCCACCATCAACAAAGCCTCCCTTACTGTGGACACCATAGTTGTTCTCAAGTCAGGTAATGGTTGGATTTAAAAGAAAATGCAAATTTATTTAAGTATCTGTGAATGGACATAAGAACCTAGTCCTGAAAAATCCATACCATTCATGTTCTTAGCATGTTTTTCAAGGGGGAAAATAGGTATTTTATTAAAGAGTAAAGTAGGGATAGGAGATATGAAACTTATTCTAATATGAAACTTATTCTAGTTTGTTAAGAATGTGTTCTAAGAACAAGGGGACAGATCTTTTGCAAATGGGAAGGGGTCCAGGAGACCAAGGGAAAAGGAAGAGGGGTAAGGGAAGTAAGAATTAAGTTATGCTATGTACAGGAACCTAAAGACCACAATGAGTGCAAACATATGTCATAAATATGAGCTAATGATAATGACAGTAATAAGAATGGAAACAAGGAATGGGGACAGAGAGATGGAGGGATGCAGGGGGTGGAAAGGGCATTAAATAAAAGAAACGAGCTATGTTATGTACACATGCCTACTTCCCAAGATGAATGTAAAGTTTATGGATAGCAAACATGTACTAACAAAATTTTTGAAAAGAATGTGTCCTAGGCTGGCAGTTGCACAAATCAGTTTTTGATTAGGAGTTGTCAACAACATTGCGTTTCATACTAAATATCAGAAAATGCTCCGATCTCATGAGTACGCAGGATGGAGAGGCAGGGAAGTTTATGAGGTCATTTATTGTCTTTCTCCTGCCTCAAATTCTTGTGAGGCACATCAGTGATGTAGCAATGGGCTCGTGCTACTGGGAGAACAAAGGAAGGTCGTGGGTGGGAATCATTGCTGTGCCAGGTGGCCTGAGTAAAGGAGTTTCTGGGAAGAAGTCCTCTCCTCCGTGTGACATTCCCTTTACTGCTCAGAAATACCAGAGAGGAGCAGATTGCACAATCTCACAGATTATGCTCCTTAGAAAACCATCACTTCTTTTTATTTCAAGTATTTAAACTACTGCATGGACATGAAAAAGAGCTAGGTACCTATTCCATGAACAATTTTTTACCCTAAATTATGGTGAGGACAGTGCTGCTTAAAAAATTTTAACCTGTTATAAATTTGTTCTCAGTGTTTTTAGTACCACGCAAGTACTCAGAACATTTTGAAATATGGCTCTGCTAATTAAAAATTAACTTTAGCTAATTCCCAACTGATAAGAGTATTTGAATTTATTTAACCAAAATCAGTCACTGTTTCATTACTATTTGGACATCATTTCAGTTTTTCGAGTCAATAGCTGATGGTTCCTTACAATGCTTTTTACCCAGAAACAATCTGTTAGAAATTAGAAGCTAGGCATGGGTGTATGCCTGTCATCCCAGCACCCTGAGAGGCTGAGGTAGAAGGATAGCAAGTTCAAGCCCAGCCTGGGCAACTAAGCAACTTAGAGAGAAACTGTCTCTCAAAACGAAATGAAGTGAAATGAAATGAAATGAAATGAAGTGAAGCAAGAAAGAGAGAAAGAGAGGAAGGGTAAGGTGGGGAATGTGGGAAGAAAGAAAGAAAGAATGAAAGAGAGAGAAAGAAAGAAAGAAAGAAAAGAAGAAAGAAAAAGGAAGGAAGAAAGAAAAAGAGAGAAAAAGAGAAAGAAAGAAAGAGGAAGGGTAAGGTTGGGGATGTAGGAAGAAAGAAAAGAAAGCAAGAGAGAGAGAGAGAGAGAGAGAGAGAGAGAGGAAGAGTAAGGTTGAGAATGTGGGAAGACACTAGGTTCAACTGAAAAAAAAAAAGAAAGGAAATTAGACTAATATGAGCATCATTTCATTGTTAACTTTTAGATATTATAACTGGGAAATCATAAGTGACAAGGAACATATATAATAAGATGGATGGTGAAAACATTTATTGTAAGTTAAAATTAGCTCTTCTCCTTTTATATTAAGTTTCTTCAGCTTATTGTATTTTCATATGATTAATTTATAATACCTAAGCTTATTTTATGAACTGCTTTCCAGAATGCTGATACAGGAATTTAAAATAAAGTTGGTGTCTATTTTTCTGCTTAAGTTTTTATTTAACTTAGCTTTCTATTTAAATTATTTCACTTGTCTTAAGTGTGTTTTGTCATATTTTGCATCACAAAAATATCGACCTAAGAATTTTCCAAGGAAGTGAAATTTATCTTTTAAATTGCTTATTTTTGTATCCCTTCTTTGCCAAGCCTTTTCCTAACACTGTCAGGTTTTCCTCTAACGGCCAGGAAATACTCAGAGGCGGCCCTCCCTTCCATGGCGGAGCAGCTGCCAGATGCTCATGGCTACCACGTGTCCTTCTTGGTCAAGTGACCTGCTCTGATTGGTCAGGCCATGTGCCATCCCAATTGTTAAATATCTTGAATCTCATCCATGTAAACAGCTTTTCATCCGATTGCTTTCCCAACAAAACTGGCTTTTAGGAAAGTGTGGTGACCTCACTAAGCTACGTATTCCTACGAACTTGGGTCTGCGCCTTGCGGTCTGGAGGACTCGGCCCTGGAGAACATCTGAAGCCCCTGCTTCCTCAGGCAGGGGCTGCAGACTGCGTCTGGTCTCAGACAGTGTGCGCCTGCCTGTGTGCCTTTAAAATGTTAACACACTGAGTTCCTTTGCTTCTACTTTCAGTCGATTTAGAAGAAAAAAAAATAACAAATATTTCTGGGAAAGAGAATATAAACTTAAATCACTTTAGGTTATTAGTCAAGTTTGGACTGAATAATGTAATAATAACACAAATGCATCAAAAAGAATAGAAAGTTGTATAAAAATAAGACACCGTATTGTTATCAGAACACTGAAGAACTTGACGAGTCCAAGTAGAAGTGGGATTGCCTGAAGCACAAAGGGAGCCCAGCGCCGGGTGGTGACGCCCTGGGCAGGTCCTTTTTGCTAGGTAGGTTCCCAGGCCTCACTGTGTAGACGGTGGCAGCATGATGTATTTTGATTATTATTTGATGTGTCATTTTCCCACCTGTTACCAAAGTAAACAAAAACATAAAACCAAACAACTTATAGTGATTTCTCAATGAGACACCATGAATGACGCATGGTTCTCATTGTTCTTCTGAGTTTCAATGCCCAGGTGGGATTTCAAAACATCTGACCTGGCTGGGGAGAAGCAGGAGGAGGAAGACAGGAGATGTGCTTGCTGCCCCCCGGGAAGCCTGATGAGGCTCCTTCCCTGGAGCCGACCTCATAGAGCGCAGCGCCTCACCCTGAAGAGCCTCTGCCAGTAGCCAGCGCCAGCTTTCTCTTGTCTTCTCAGCTTACTCAGCCAGAGTGATTCCTTCTGTCCCTGTGTCCTTTATTCCCTCATGTGTGAGTCTGCGTGCCTGTCTCCCCTGCTAGAGTTGAAGCACCTTTAATGGAAGGGACTCTGTGTTACGATGCAGACTAACTGTTCTGCTGGGCAAAGCACACACTGTAATCCCAGCTTTCTGGAGGCTGAAGCAGGATGATGACTTAGAGGACAGCCTGGGCTGCACAGTAAGCTCAAGGCCAGCCTGGGCTATATAGTGAGACTCCGTCTCAAAACAGCCAAAAAAAAAGCATTCTGCAAAACATAGTATCCCCAAATCAACCTTTTTTGAGTGTGGAACTGGGATAAAGAGAAGTATGAATATCTCCTTCTGTATTTATTTTACCTGATAATTGCAACTGGCAACAAACTACCCTTCTGAATTGTCAATGCACACCCAGCTCTCGTGTCAGCTTGAGAAGAACACCCTACCACTGACACTTGCGAGGTGCTGACCTCGGGAGGGTTCCCGAGCCGCACTGTACCTCGGAGTCCCCATCTATGATTTGGGAATAGCAGCAGTAGCTGCCTCATGTGGGTTCATGAAGATAAAGTACACGTGGTTATTCGGAAACATCTGCAAACCCTTTGCTACTTCACTCATTAAAAAAGTACAGTCCATTTCCGCTTCTCTTGATCTGGGAAGGGTCTTTGAACTTATCCGGTGGATACAATGTAGTGGAAAAGGTGTCACCTCCTTTCTGGAATCAGTTAGAAGGACAGTTTCTTCCACTGTCTCACAGGAAGCTCATTCCGGGAGACTTTAGCCACCTTGGGAGAAGCCTGGCTGCCCTCAGGCCGCTGTGTGGAAGACCCCCCCAGGAGCCTGACTTACGCCTCACCACAGCTGTTCGATTCCTTCCAGCCCAGGCACCCAACATGCAGATGGACAGCTCTCAAGGGGGCCCCAGCCCCGGCCACTGCTGGAAGAGTCGTGCTGGGCCGGTTGAACCCAGGCTGCGGGCGTGTCTTGAGCTGCTCTCTCAGGGTGGCAGGTTGCTAAGCCTTGGATAAGTGGCTCAGTCCCAAAGTGGAAATGCACTTGTTTTAAGGACAGAGCTAAGTGCTCTCTCCCATTGGATCAGTCTTTGGTGTTTGCCACTGAGTGACATCATTGGGGTATTTTTGCCCCCGAACCCATTCATCTGTGAACTGGATGCAACAGGACCTAGATCATCTGCCTACATGATTGAGGGAAGATTAGATGAGATCCTAGGTTGGAAAGTCCTTTGAAAAATAATAAAGGGCATACAGATAGACACATTACTATTTTCACATATTTTTAACCTTGAACTACGCAAGAACTTATTCAGAAGATAATCATATTCCATCACAAACACTGTCTTTTAAGACACAAAATGTATCTATTTCTCCAAATTTTAAACATTCTAAGAAACTAAATGAAAAATTTCTTTTTAACATTGTCACCCTTTGTCCTTTAATTTCTACATTTATTATACATGCTGCTGTACAGAGGGACAGCGTTCACTGGGGGGAGTTGGTATGTGTACAAAACACATCTCAATCCTTTTCACTTCCCCTTGCACTCCTCCACCCTCCTCCCTCCACCTCTAGTTCTTCCCATTTGCAGAGGTTCTATCTCCCTATTTTGTTATAGCTACTTTTTATTTTGCTGTTTAAATTGTTTATGTCTTGTGTTTTTCATATACAAAAAACCATACTGTATTCATGCTTGTATGTCTGGTTTATTTGGGTCTGTTTCCAGACAAATGACCCAAAATTATCTTTCTTCGTGGTGGAATTAGTACTCCCTGTGTACATGTTCCACATTTTCTGTATCCATTCACTTCATGATGGACATACAGGTCACTTGCCGGATTCAGTATTATGAGTAGTGCTGCTATATAAACATGGGTATACATGGTTCTTTCTAATACGATGTTTTAAATTCTTTCATGAAAAGAAACATTTGAGGTTGAATAGAATTTCTATTTTTAGTTTCTTGAAGAATTTCCATACTCATTTCCATTCCCACCAACAATGTAGAAAGGTTTCTTTCCCCCACAACCTTGCCAGCATTGTTATTATTTGACTTCCTCATAATGGCCATTTTTTCTGGAGTAAGATAGGATCTCAGTTTTGTTTTAATTTGCATTTCTCTAAGGGCCAGTGATGGTGAACTTTTTTTCGTGTATTTATTAGCCATTTGTACTTCTTTTGAGAAGTGTCTACTCATTTCAGTTGCCCATTTTTTTTATTGGGTCTTTTATTTGGGGGTTAGTTTTTTTAGTTCTTTATATATTCCAGATATGAGTCCTCTGAGGAATAGTGGACAAAAATTATGTCCCATTCTGTAAGTTGTGTCTTCACTCTGCTGTTTGTTTCTTTTGCTTTGCAGAAATTCTAATTTGCAATAAACCCATTTGCTGATTCTTGATGTTATTTCTTGTGCAGTTGATGTCTGTTAAAAAAAAAATTCTTACCTATGCCTATGACTTCAAGAGTTTTACCTGTTTTTATTTCCCAGCAGATTGTTTTTGTTTTGATATCTAGATCTTTGATACATTCTGATTTTATTTTAGTACATAGTAAGAGACACGGCTCTAGTTTCAATCTTCTGCTTGTGTATAAGGAGTTTTCCCAGCACCGTTTGTTAAAGAGGTTACCCTTCTTCCAGCATATGTTTTTGGCCCCTTTGTCAAGTATCAGATGATTGTGCCTGGGGTTGTTTCTGCATCCCGTTCTGTTTCATCGAGCCACACGTCTGTTCTTGCGCCAGTACTGTGATGTTGGTATCACTGTAGCTTTGTAATATAACTTGAAACCCAAGACTGCGATGCCTCCTGCTTTGCTCCATTGCCCAGCATTGCCTTTGCTGTTCTGGGTCTCTTCTGGTTCTGGATGGATTTTAAGATTTTTTTCTGGCCCTGTGAAGAATGCTTTTGGTGTTATGGTTGGAACTGCACTACGTCTATTTATAGGTTTTAGGAATACGGCCATTTTGACAGTTGGTTCTGCCTAGCAGGAGCAGGGAAAATCTTTCCATTTTACGATACCCTCCTTGACCTCCTTTTTCAGAGTACTATAGTTTTTGTTATACAGGTCTTTCACTTCTTTTAAGTTAATTCCTAAGCATTTAATTTTTCTTGGGATAATGTGAATGGAAATGATTTCCTGATTTCTTTCTCAGTGGGTTCATTGTTGGTGCTCTGGAATGCTGTTGATTTTTTGTGTGTGGATTTTATATTGTACTGCATTGCTGAATTTATTGGTTCTAGGAGTCTTCGGGTGCGATTTCTTCGGGTCTTCTACGTAAAGGATCATGTAGTCTGTGAATAATGATAATGATCGTTTGACTTCTTGCTTTCCTGTACGTATCCCCTTTATTTCTTTCTAGTTCCTGTTTGCAGTAGCTAAAGTTCCAAGTACCATGGTGAATAGCAGTGGCGATAGTGGGCATCCTTGTCATGTTCCTGATTTTAGTGGGAAAACGTCCAGCTTTTCTCCATTTCCTATGATGTTGGCAGTAGGTGTGTTAAAAATGGCTTTTATCATATCCAGGTATGGTCCTTCTGTACCTGTTTTCTTCAGGGTTTTTATCATGAGTGGGTGTTGGATTTTGTCAAAGGCTTTCTCTGTGTCTACTGAGATGATCATGTGATTTTTGTCCTTCTATTTATTTGTATAACCACCCTTGCACCCTGAAATCCAGCCTGCTTGCTTGTGATGTATCACCCTTTTGATGATTTGTGGTGTTGTTTGCCGGCCTCTTGAGGATTCTGCATCTGTGTTCATTCAAGGGATTGCCTTGTAGTTTTCTTCTTTAATTAGTTCTGGTCTGATTTTGGAATCAAAGTAATGACAATTTTAAAGAATGAGCTTGTAGTACTCCTTCCGTTTTAATTTTATTGAAAAGTTTGAGGAGCATCCGTGGTAGTTCTTCACTGAAGTTCTTGTAGAATTCAGTGGTGAAAACATCAGGTCCTAAGCTTTCCTCAGTTGGAGGGTTTTTATTATCGCCTCGATTTCATTGCCTGTTATTGATCTGTACGGGTTTTTGAGTCTTCCTGGTTCAGTTTTGTTGATTTATGTGTGTCTAAGATCCACACTTTTCTTCTAGATTCTCCAGTTCATTAGAGTATAGTTTTTCATGGTAGTTATAATCGGCATTTCTTCTGTGTCTGTTACGATTTCACCCTTTTCATTTCTAATTACATGGATATGGGTCTTTTCTTTCCTTCTTTTTGTAAGTCTGGCAAAGGGTTTTCTATTTTATTTATTTATTTTTTTGAAGAACAAGTTGTTTGATTCGTTGATTTTTTTTGTATATTTTTTACTCTCAATTTCATTAATTTGCCCCTTGATCTTTATAATTGTCTTCCTTGTATTAGCTCTAAATTTAGACTGTCCTTGTTTTTCTAAAACCTTGAGGTGCATCATTAGGTTAATTGGGATTCCTCTGTTTTTGTGATGTGGGCATTCATGGCAATAAACTTCCCTCTTAGGATTTGTGTCCCATAGGTTCTAGTATGTTGTACTGATTCTAGGAATTATTTAATTTCTTCCTTAATTTCTTCTGTGAACCATTGATTATTCAAGTGTATATTATTTACTGTCCATTTGCTGTTAAAATTCCTGTTTTCCTTTGTCATAAATTTTTAGTTTCAGTGCATTATGATCTGATAATGTACATGAGATAATTTTGATTCTTTCATATTTATTGAAACAAGCTTTATTGGCTAGTATGTGGTCTATTTTGGAAAGAGTATGTGTAGTAAATCTATTAAGTCCATTGTTCAAAGGTATGATTCAACTCTGATATATATTTCTTTATTGATTTTCTTTCTATTTATCTATTTGTGATAGTGGGGTATTGAGGTTCCCCTCTACGATTGTGTTGCTGTTTATCTGAACTTCATGTCCAGCAGCGTTTGTTTTACAAAATTTGTTGTACTGCTATTTGATACATATATGTTTACAGTTCTTATCTTTTCCTATTGAATTGTTCTCTTAACCAATATGTAGTGACCTTCTTCACCTCTTCTAATTAGTTTTGGCTTTAAACCCACTTTCTCTGAGAGTATGATAGCTACTCCTGCTTTCCCTCAGGCTCTCATTGCATGGTACATTATTTTTCATCCTTTAATATTTAGCCTATGCAGTTTTTTGATTAAATGTGTTGCTTGTTATGCAGCATATCATTGAATTTTGTTTTTTGTTATAATCTGCCAATGTGTGTCTTCTGACCAGGGAGATGAGGACACGTACACCGAGAATTATTACTGAAAGGTGTTGCTGTTTTCCTGCCATTGCTTTTTTCCCCTTTTGTTTAACTGCTCACTCTGCTTGATATATTCATTCCATCAACCTTTACACCATTGTTGGCTGTATTATCTCTCTCTAGGATTCCTTGACAATTTTTTAGAACACTAGTTTGGTGGTCATGAATTTCTCAAGGTGCTCTTTGTTGTGGAAAAATCTTATTTCCTTGTCAGTTTTGAAAGATAGTTTTGTAGGATATATCAGTCTGGATTGACAATTGTTTTCTTTTTAGGCTTGAAATACTAAGTGATTTGTTGTTTTTTCTTACAGCTTTATTTTTTCTTTTTGTTTTTATTTTTTATTAATACATGTTTACAGTACATATTAATTATATTCCTTGTGGAGAGTTGGTACATGTACATAACATATCTTAATTCTTTTTTCATCCCCTTTCCTTCCTGTCCCTCCCCCCTTCTTCCATCTTTTGGTCCTCTTACCTTTTGCAAAAGATCTCCCTATTTCATATTATCTTTCATTTTCCTCTTTGTCTATATTTTGAGTTTCTCATGTAAGAGAAACCACGTGATAGTTAATCTTGTGTTTCTAATTTATTTCACTTAAATTATGGTCTCAAGTTTCATTCATTTTCCTATAAATGACTCGTTTATCCTTCTTTATGGAAGAGTAGTACTCCATTGTGTGTAAATACTACACTTTCTTTATTCATTCATTTGTTGATAGACATATAAGCTGCTTCCAGGACTGAACTACTATGAGTTGTGCTGCTATAGCTATGGAAATGCATATATCACTGTAATATGGTGTCTCTAACTAAGTTTTTAAGATTCTGAACCTTTGACTATGATGTATTGTGGAGAAGGTCTTTTCTGGCTGTGCCTATCTGGTGTTCTGTACACCTCCCTTCCCCAAATGTTGAATTCTTTCCCCATACTTGGAAGTTTTCCGCTATGATTTCCATAAACATTTTCTATGCCATTCATGTTGTCTCTTAACTTTTCTCTAATACCGAATAATGGTAGGTTAGGTTCTTTGTGTCATCCAGGAGGTGTTGGATCCATTTTCCCTGTCTCTGGCTGTTTTTGAAGTATGTCTGAGTATTTGGTCACAGGCATCAACCCTGTTTTCTAGTTCTGCGACTCCCTCCTCACGTCAGTCATTTTCGATGCCCATACTTTATTGGAATTTTTTTATCTCCTATATTTCTGTTTGGCAACTTTTAATAGACTACAGTTCTTGCTAACTTGCTCACTCATGTTTTGACTTGTTTTAGTTCTGTATTTTTTTTTTTTTAATGTGGGTTCCGGGAGTCGAACTCAGGACCTCGCACTTGCCAGGCAGGTGCTTGTGCTGCTGAGTGATATCACCGGCCCTAGTTCTGTATTTTTTATTAGTATCTTCTTTCACTCACTGACCATTTTGTTTATTAAGTCTATTATCTGTTTAGTTATATCATATTTGAGGGCTTGAGCTTCCTGAGTTTCTTTTTTTTGTTTTCTTTTATCATTTCAGCCACTCAGTGTTCGATTTTTTCTCTATTGATCTCCTTTGAGGGAGTTGGGAGGTGTCCCTCCTCCTCCTCTTCCCCCTCCTCCCCTGGCCCCTCCTCCTCCATCTCCTTCATTTGTGTGTGGAGAGCTGAGGATCAATTAGAGTGAAGACTTTGCTGTTAGTTTGGAGACTTCTTTACTTGCTGTCTGTTTTCCAGTGATGTGATCTTGGGTTCATTTGCTTTTTGGTATTTTTCTACCTCTTCTACTTAGTTTAGTGGATCCAGACTGATCACACAGATGGATTAATTTCTTTGCTCTTTGAGTCACAGAGAGGACTCTGAAGTTGTAGCTTCCAGCAGTATACAGTTTTCAGTAGCTTCTGGGTGAAGTAGTATCCTCCAAGTCTCATTCACTCCTGCCAGGATCTTTGATAACTATTTGGGCCATTCGTCTTCGCATACGCCCATGCACCTCTGCCAATGAGTTTGGCTTCTAGGGCGTCCAGTGTTCTCCCTGAAGAGCTCCCATCCCTGCAGGTCAAGGGCAAGAGAGACTGCAAAGCCATGCCGGCGCCCAGAGCAGAAGAGATGAACCTGGGGTGACTAAATGAAACATTTTGCTGGAACAATCAATGTATACAGAGTTGCCAAACTGATATAATTGTTATAATTGATTTCTGAGAAAAAAGTTGAAACGTCTGTATCTTGTTAACTGCTTTTCACATTGTTGTAAATAGAGCTGTAACAGAAAGCACTTTTCAGATGGTTTCATGGTGACGATTTTTAAAGATCTGATTTCAGAATCTTTCTGTTCAGCTGTCTGCATTTATACATAGTATCCACAAGGTGGAGGTAGAGCTTGTTATTTGAATCAGGCATGTTTTGAGACTTCATGAAGTGTACAACAAATATACTCTTACGACAGTGAAGATTATGTGCACTCACACCTCGTTCACAGTTGCAAAATTTCCTACTTGGTTGGATACAACATAGGAATCCCAAGCTCCTGACCTATGGATGGGTAAGTAGGCATTACTGTCGTTAACTGCAGCTAGAACTTGCCAAAAAGCAAACAGCACGAAGCTGAGGTTTGTGGTGGTGGAAGTGGTTGTAGGAACAACACCTGTTTCCCTGAAAATAAGACCTACCCGGTCTAGCTGGAACTTGTTTCCGGTTAGGTCTTATTTTTGAGAAAACAGGGAATTAGGTGCTTTCTGCTTACTGAGAAAAAGAATATTTCAGGTCATACAAGGAATGGATGCGGTTGAAAGACCCTTTGGAAAAGGCAGGTATTTACATGATTATTCATGACTGAGGTTTCTTTAGTAGAAGATAAAGTTTTATTCTATAATTATGGACAAAATACTCAAATGCAATGGCAGACTGAGATAATGTTGTATTAAAATTTAACCTTTGCTATAGCAGGATGAGTCCCTGAGCCAAAATGTGTTTGGTAGGTTGATCTCAGATGTTTTCTTTAGCTAATTTGGGTGAGGGCACCGAGCTTCTGAAGCCGACTTTGGACTTAGGCCGCACAGTAAGTTTTGCTCAGGACTGATTAAATCTCCACCTCTGCAGGGATGGTAGGGACCGTTTTTGTTGTGGGGGAGAGGAGGTTGTTTTGGTTAAGGTCTCATTATGTAGCCCAAGCTGGCCACAACCTGGTGATCCTCCTGCCTTAGCCTCCTAAGGGCTGGGAATACAGGTGTGCTCCAAGCCTGGCTTCCATATGTTTCTAGGTTGGATGGTGGGGTTAGATCTGTGTAGTAAAGACAGTTTGTAATGGTTCATACATTGTGTCAACTTGAGAAGTTTAGAAGCTTAACTAAGTGACTCAGCAGGGGGCCAGGGTCCTCATTTTGCAAACATCCTGAGCCTATGCAAGAGGAGGGCAGGGAGATGGTGTGAGTGTTACACCTGCCCCAAGGTGGGTAGCCTGCTTACAATATAAGGCAGGAAAAGAGGCTTGCTTTCCCTGCTTTTTATGCTTTTGTTGCTTTTGCTGTTTTCTGCTGCCTTGAACTGGTGCCCCTGTGCCATGCCACCCTGCCTTGGAGCCAGCTGATTATGCACTGAAACCTCCACAAACTGCGGAGGACTTCTAGAGTTAATAATCAAATTCAATAGCATAGCTGGATACAAAGTCAACACTTAAAACTCAATAGCGTTCATGTACACAAATAACAAGCTCACTGAGGGAGAAATTAGGGAAAAAATACCTTTCATAATAGCATCAAAAAAAAAATGAAATACTTAGGAATCTATCTAACAAAGGAAGTAAAAGATCTATACATTGAAAACTACAGTACTCTGAAAAAGGAGATCAAAGAGGATATAAAAAAATGAAAAGATATCCCTTGCTCTTGGGTAGGAAGAACCAACATAGTGAAAATGGCCATACTTTCAAAATTGGTATACAGATTTAATGCAATCCAAATCAAATTACCTTTAACATACCTCACAGAATTAGAGAAAACAATCCTAAAATTCATTTGGAACCAGAAGAGACTTAGAATAGCAAAAACAATTCTGGGCAACAAAGGCAAGGAAGGGGGCATCACAATCCCTGACTTAAAGTTATACTACAGAGCTACTGTGATAAAAACAGCATGGTACTGGCAAATAAACAGACCTGAGGATCAATGGAACAGATTAGAAGATGCAGAAACAACTCTAAATACACTCAACCACCTTATCTTTGACAAAGGGGCCAAACACATTCTTTGGAAGAAAGACAGCCTCTTTAATAAATAGTGCTGGAAAAACTGGCTTTCCACATGCCAAAGACTAAAACTAGACCCATGTCTCTCACCATGCACTAAACTAAAATCAAAATGGATCAAAGATCTAAATATTGAAACAGAAACACTAAATCTTCTGGAAAAGAAAATAGGTAGAACTCATGAAGACACAGATGTAGGTGGAGACTTCATGAACAAAACCCAGATTGCATGGGAAATATTACAAAGAATCAACAACTAGTATCTCATATTTTTAAAGAGCTTTTTGCACAGCAAAAGAAATCACCAACAGAGTGAAAAGACAACACATAGAGTGGGAAAAAATTTTAGCAAGTTGCTCCTCAGGCAAAGGACTAATATCTAGAACATATAAAGAATTAAAAAAATCAGATCCCCTAAATTCAAAGACCTAATCTAAAAATTGGCATCTGAGATGCCACCTCAGATGAGGAAGTACAAAAGGCAAATAAATATATGAAAAAATATTCAACATCATTGATCATTTGAGAGATGCAAATTAAAACAACACTGATTCCATCTCACCCCAGAAAGAATGGCTATTATCAAAAAATCAACCAATAACAAATGCTGGAGGGACTGTGGGGAAAAAGGAACCCTTCTCCACTGTTGGTGGGAGTGTCGACTGGTGCGACCACTGTGGAAATCAGTGTGGAGATTCCTCAAAAAACTAGGACCAGAGGTCCCATTTGACCCAGCTATTCCCCTTCTGGGTATCTTCCCAGAAAAATTAAAAACATCATACTACAGCGATATATGTGCACCCATGTTTATAGCAGCACAGTTTGTAATAGCTAAATATTTGGAACAACCCAAATGCCCATCAACTAATGAATGGATAAAAACAATGTGTTGTTTAATATAATGGAGTACTACTCTTCCATAAAGAAGAATAAACTTGAGACATTTATTGCTAAATGGATGGACCTTGAGACCATACATTTAATTGAAATAAATCAGACACACGTGTAAATACCACATTGTCTCACTGGTATGAGAAACTGAAAGTGTAAATAAGAACCAAATTGTACGGGAGATATGGTGAAATGGGAAGAAATTGTTCAAAAGGAAATGGGAACTAGGCAGGAGGAAGGGGAAAGGAAGGAGGGAAAAGAAAAAAATGAGAAAAGAAGGCTAAAATGGGAACAAAGGTTTGAAAATAAGGAGGGGAAGAGGGGTTGAAGGGAGAGGAGGGGAATGTGAGGAAAAAGAAAAGACAAATTGAGGTATATCAAATATAGGCACGAATTCCCTATGATGAATGTGATCATTGTATATACCTAAATTTTACCAATAAACTTAATTAAATTAAAAAAATAAAAAATGCATGCAGAAATTTGAAAAAAAAAACATCATTCTTAGAAAAAAAGCAGTTTCGTTTGTTTGTCTTCTATTATGGTAAGGACTCAGGGTTTTGGATGAAGGTGATATATAATGAATAAAAAAATTGAGGATTTCTCATAAAAAATAAATTTACTAGTGGAATCACCTATGGAATCACCAGTAGATGGAAAAGCATATGTTTAATGTTGGGTCAGAGAGGGTAAGCATGTTTTGACAATATAGTACCAAAAGATCTGTCTCCTATGAAATGGGAAAATATGGGCATAATTATGTATATATGTAAATATATATGTAATCAAAAATAAACTCATACTAAAATGACAGAATATTTGATTAATGATTCTTAATTTAAGGAACAATGGTGAAATGTGTTCAACGTTTGCTGGAGAATATGGTGGCACCTTGGTTCATGAACGTGTTTCGTTCCGCGACTCTGGAGAAGGCGGCTGTGTTTGTGTTCACGTAGGGTAGACGGCGGTGGTGGTGTTACTTACTCATTTGATGCAGAATTTGTGAGCAGAAGCAAAATTTTGCCAAGCGCTTCTGTTGGTGAACTGAATTGCTTGCAAACAGAAGTGTTTTTGAAATGTATTCGGTGGAACTGTGAAAACACTACTCCAGGCAATCTTGTAAAATTTATTGGCTACTTAGTGCCAGACAGAAACACCCAGTTTTACCTGATCAAGGGCAAAAATACTTGACCAAATGGGGTTAGTTTTCAGTACTTCAGGAGTGATTTGTAAATTTCTCAAATAAAAGCAGAGCAGAATTTTCCAAATTAATTTCATGGAGCAATTATTCTGGGTAATTACTAACAAAAGGGTGTCAGTGGTTAGGTGTATTTGGGGTGTGATGAATTATATACAATCCGTTTTGACTCTTGAAGTGAGAAATACACTATGTTTTGGAAACTAATTGGATTAAAGTATGCCCGTTAATCTTTCACGGAAGGCTGGGATTGAACAGAAACCCTCTTCTGTGCTTTGTTCATCGGCTCCCTTTCTGAAATTTGTCTTCTCATATTTTACAAACGATATCTACTTCTCAGAGTTGTTTTAAGCTTCAGTAGGGTAATATTTGCAGATATTTTAAAAATATCTAAAAATGCCGTCTAATTACGTAGCTGATACTTTGTTGCTTTGTGACTTCATGCATCTGAAGGGCTTCTGTGTCGGAGGTTGGTTTCCCATTTCAAAATCTTTGTGGAAGATAGGACTGCACCTGCTACCTTAGAAACTGTGAGGGAATATGCGTTTTATTTTCTAGCTGACAATGGGTACTTGAGCTTGGTTCAGTGAATGAACTACTTTTTGATGGGACCTAGAATACCACTGTGTGACAGAGATGATTTTGTCCAGCTCCACTGATGTTTTCCAAGAACTACGCTTCATCTCTGCGGTATAATTCTACATCTTTCATGAGGTGAATTCAAATTCTCTGGTGCAGTCAACTCTGCATTTCAAAGGTTTTCCTTGGCCTGTGCTGGTTTAAGAGAGAGATTTATTTTGCAAGTATGATCTTTCTTCCAAAGTTAGAGCACCTTCATTTTTCCTGGGCAAAGAAGGCATGTGGAAAATCATAGAAATTTCATGTATTATAAATTGAGGTAAGCTGAAAAGTTGTGTTTATAACTTTGTCTCAGTAAATTGTTCTCTGGAGTCTAGCAAAAATAAGCAAACAAACAAACCAAAAACTAAATCAGGCCCCAGAGCTTTTGCGTTCATAAAGCGAGAGGGGATCTAAGGGGCTGTTCTGTTTTGCTCTTAAGCAGGGAGTTGTCCCAGGAAGTTTGTGGTAAAGGCTATCTTTTCCATAATGGACCCACTAAGCCTGAGAAGCAATCAGAGGATGGAGTTCAGTGTGTCGGAAATTACATAGTGGGTGATTAAAGTTGTCTCTTAGAGAAAAAGCAAAGATCTAGAAACAAGCAGGGCTGGTGAGGTTCAGGCTTCCTCCCGCTGCATCTTTGTGAAAGATGCGTGAACAGTTCTCAAGAGCATGGTTCTCAGTTATATTTATTGTTTGCATTATATTTCAATTTATTCTTATAGAAAATCATCATGGTGATCATTCCACCAAGACAATGTAGCAGGAAAAGGTAGGGAGTATCCTAGAGTCTCCGTGGATGCTTTGGTTTGGCCGTCAGAGCTCATTCCATGGTTGTTCCAGCGCTAGGTCTACAACAGTGGAGATAAATGGTAAATTAGAAAATAGCTAATGGCTGTAAATTAGAAAATAGCTAATAGTTTATGAGCATAATCCTGCTCATAAGAGGTATACAAGGTCATGCTTTTTTTTTTTTATGTGGGTACCGGGAGTCGACCTCAGGACCTCGCACGCCAGCAGGCGCTTGCGCTGCTGAGCGATATCACTGGCCCTTTTTTTTCCTTTATGTGGGTTCCAGGAGTCAAACTCAGGACCTCGTGCTTGCCAGGCAGGCGCTTATGCCACTGAGCTATCTCACCGGCCCTGTCATGCTGTTTCTATGTCTATGGTAAAGATAAACCTGTCTAGCATCATCCGTATATCCATATGGTCCACTTTATGGGTCCAGAAGAAGAAAGTAAGAAATTCTCAATACTAAAGGAAAAGAAGTCATCACTCTTGTTATGCCAAGGTACATATTCGGTGTCTTTTTTTCCTTCTTTGAATTAACAATGTGTCTGCCTTTCTGCTTTATGAGAATGGACAATCACTTCCAGGACACAGAAGGCAATGAAAGGCATAATGAGGCCCCTGCTATAGTTTGGAATTTGAATGTCTAAAAGGCCCATGTGTCCAGATCTTGGTCGCTAGGTTGGCATAATTGGGAGGTGGTAGAATCCGAGAGTTGGGAGTAATGGAAGGTCTTTTGGTCACTGGGGTGTGGGACTGTGGGACCCCAGCCCCTCCTTTTGCTCCGTGATTGTAAGGCAAAGCATTTGCTCTGCTCACCTTCCTCACCACTGCTCTCTGGCTCCCCCACCAGAGGCAGACAGCAGTGGGTCTGCCCAGTCATGGACTAGAAACCCTAAAAGAGTCAGCAGATACCTTTTTCTTCATAAACTGATTATCTCAGGTATTGTGTTATAGCCATGGAAAGCTGACTGCTACAGTCCCTATTCCTGAAACTGAGAAAATCGTTCAGTAGTTTTTGTTTTGGTAAAACATTGATGAGTGTGAGGTTTTTTAAATCAAATTGTTCTTCTTTGTAGTATGGTATATGTATTGCCCCTTATTTTTTTCTCTCTTACAAAACAATCTAATAGAGTCTTGTTTGCACTGAAAGAAATTCCATTTTTCATGGTCTGCAGTAAGTTTATGCCTTGGAATGAGGGTGAGATCGGAGATACCAACACAGTACTCTCTCAGCCCGCCATCTATTTCTCCCCTAGCATGAGCTCTCTGTGCGGGGCGTGACTCTGGTATCTAAAATGTTTTTCACCCAGCTTGCTTCTCCCAAGTCAGGACATTCCTTTATCCCTTGGCAATCCAGGGTACACTAAAAATGTTTCCAAAGCCGAGGGGGAAAAGATTACCTGGCACCGTGACGCACACGGTAATTCCCTCAGTGGAGCGTGCAAATACGGCCGCAAGCCGATTTGGGGCCTTGAAGGCTTGAAGAAAATAATTGATCCAGGGCCCCAAAACTGTTAAGATGACAACTCAAGTTGGCAATAACCTTTGTGAAGAACCATGTGACTGTTGACTGTAAAGCATGAATTGGGTGTTTACCTGGGGATCAGAACACCTAGAGACAAAAGGATTCGGCTTTCTACAAGCTGCTCAGGTCTCTCACTAGAGATTGGTAGGTTTTTATTAGGAAGAAATATATGCCCCCCCAAAGTTAGCTGAACTGTTTAGAAACAGCTTCACCCTAAACAATGCGCCTCTTAGCCACCAGCAAGCTTATCTGTTACAGTCAGAGAAAAATCATAGAAGAAAGTGGATATTTTCTAGAGTAATTTAAAATACGAAAGACGCACTTCTACATGGAAGAAAAAGTACTTGACATTTAGTGATTAAGTCAGGACGTGGGCTCAGAGCACCCCACTGAATGAGCTGAATGTATCTGGAGTTGTTCAATAGGGCAGCAGAATTCTCTGTGAAACCCTGGAACTATAATCTGCTGGTTGCGTTTTAGAAGCCTAAAGAAAGGTTTAGGTTGTGTCATTATTTCTGGGTATCCAGTGCACCAATCTTATAATCTTGTGACTAAGATATAACCCTGTTTTTCAGAACCACGTAACCACTCCTTATGTGATGGAGTATGGGGAGGCCTTCACTTTTTTTTTTTTTTTTTTTTTTTTGGTGGGTACTGGGGGGTCGACCTCAGGGCCTCGAGCGCCAACAGGCACCCGTGCCGCTGAGCGATATCACCGGCCCCTTTTTCATATGTGGGATCCGGGAGTCGAACTCGGGCCCTCGCGCTTGCAAGGCAGGCGCTTATGCCGCTGAGCCGTCTCACCGGCCCGAGGCCTTCATTTTTGCAAACTGAGATTACGATGAACAGGCTGAGAATAGAATTGAGCTCAAAAGAGCCAAAGCATTTTGCTGAAGTCTGTGGAAGAAATTTGTGAACGAATTTTGAGCTTCTATTCAGATGATCAAAATGTATTTGGGTGGCCAAATAATTAAGTGATGCAGAATTTGAGGGATTTCTTAAAATCCAGAGAAAAATACAGACTAACACGGGGAAAAACATGAAAAAATGTTATACAGATGACAATAATGACTATGAACCAAAAGAATTATTGTCAGAGTGCAGAAAGGTAACGGATAGCATAATGAGGCTTTGCAGTGGTTTGGATATTGGATATCCCCAAAGGCCTGGGTGTTAAAAGCTTGGTCCTAGGAGAGTGCACTTGGGAGGCAATATTAATAGTAGAAACATCTGTGGCAACAACTTGCTAGTATTATTGCTAGTATTTGTTACTCATTTTTAGACATATATACATCATTGGAATCATTTTAACCACACTGAGGTAGATATAGAAATTTTCACTTTACAGAGAAGGAAATTGAAATTTAAATAGTAGAGATAGCTGGTTCAAATCTACAAAGATAGATAATTGGACTGGGGTTCTAATCCAGACTGGGTGAATCCAGAGATGAGCTTCCTTGACCACTCACTCACCTTGTACTGTTTCTGAGTGCTTTCATTTTTACTGCTTCGAATAATTCAAATAATTGATAGTAGAAAAGCAGAATATGGTGAAATGACTTAGTTTCATTAATCAGTGGATTAGAGGGCAGGTGGTTCCACATAGACAACATAGAACAAAATAAATAAAACAAAAATTTGATGGCATTAAAAAGCCTCAGTTCAAGAAAGATCTGAGGTAAACCTGATCCATCGTTTGCATCATTTAAAAATCTCAGATATAATTCTTTAAAATGAATCTAATCAGATCTGCAGAGAAAATATTTTGGTTGAAGTGTGGAGAGTTAAGGTCACCTGGACTTTAAAGTATGAAATTATGTCTAAATAAACTATTTATGTTCTTAATATCTCCATCAGGCATTGTTAAATGAATGAAAATGTAATATCTGAAAGAGGCCGCTATGGTCATATTCCAACAGTGCTGCTTTAATTTGAAGCAGAATGCCTTTTCCTCCTAAATACCATGCTGTATTATTTTTAAGACTTGATGGCCCCTGTCTTTATACATTTTTCCTACTGAAGGACATCAGGATCCCTTTAGTGATCGTTATGATGTCATTATCTTAGCTGTGAACTTATGTTGGATGTAGCACAAGGCTGGGGACCTATACAGCTGGAGTTACCTGTAAATGTGTCAGAAAGTGGGTGTGGGCACTCGTGTAAGCTCCTTACCTTTTCTAGATGCTTAGTATTCTCAATTATAAAATAAATTTAAAAAGATAATATTAGGACAAGTAATTTGAATAGACTCTACTTCCCACTCTGATTTTAAAATACATTATATAATGCTGGATTCTTTGGTGCTGTATTTTAAAAATGTACTTACCTAGGATAATACATACACGTTACGACTGCAGGCTACCTTTCATTTCAGCATCAATCTGATAACAAAAACAATGTAATATATAATTTAGAAGGTCCTTTATTTGCAGGCTACTAGATCAGAGAAGATATACCACATTTTGAAACCTAGCTTAGAAGAAAAGAGTCTTGCCAAAATGCAATTTCATTCTGCACTTTTTATTGGTTGTGCTTCACATTTATTTAGCTTTATATTGTCCCCTGCCTTAAAGAGTTTACAGTCTTCCTGGAAAAATAGACAAAAAAAAAAGACAGAAGAATTTAATAAATGCTAATTAGTGGGTGTACATAGAGTGTTATGGGATAGAGGAAGAGCCTGCCAGTGAGGCAATCCCGGAATAGGTGGTGTCTAAACAGTGTCCTGAAGCCTGATGAAAGACAGGGAAACTGGGCTGAGTCTTTCTGCACAGAGGCCTGGAGATGAGAGCAAGTTCAGTGTTTGGGAACTGCAAGGAGTTCTGGAGAACCCAGCAGGAGTGCAAGACACATGCTGGGAGGTCAGGCTGCAGAGGAAATCAAGGGTCCCAAGCCTCTCGACTGGGGGAAATTTAGCTTTTCACGTGGAAGCAATGGAGAAGTGTGGAGGAATATGTTAACCACTGTATGTTTTACAGGATGATTCGGACTCAGTGTGGAGGTGGAATTGCACGTGAAGCCCTGGACACAGACTGGAGATGCAAGACCTACTGGGAGGCTGTGGTCCAGGAGAAAGACTTCCTAAAATTAGGCACTAAAAATGTTGAAAAAGACAGGTAGAATATTGAGGAATATTAAGTTAGAGTTGATAGGATTTGGAACTTGATTGGATATGAATGGAAAAGGAGAAGGATAAATTATCACTAAGTTTTTATTTTTGGAAAATTATGGTGATATTCATAAATTTAGGAAACATGAAAGGAAGTTTTAGGGAAAAGATTTTGGTTATGCTGACTGAATTTTGTTTGTTTTGTGTTTTGAGACAGGGTCTCTGTATGTAATTTGGGCTGGCCTTGAAATCACCATGTGGCCCAGGCTGGCCTCGGATCTGCAGGGATCCTCCTGCCTCAGCCTCCCAGGGAGGTGCTGAGATTTTAGGCATGTGTCATCACACCTGCCTGAGTTGAATTTCTTATGGGATGAGATTTCATGTGATGAGAGAGCCCCACAGAGAGCTTGAGAAAATGCTGGCACTGAGGGGAGAAGTCTTGGCTGGACACAGAGCTGTAGCACAGACGCTTGCGCAAAGGTGAGAACCCTCAGGGAAATGTACTGTCCTGGGGTTGGAAAGGACCATGGAAAAGCTCTGGAAAACAGAAGTTTAAGGAGTAGATAGAGGAAGAGGAAAATGTCAAAAGAAGACAGGAAAAAAAATGTGAGAAAAGGCAGAAAGTGATGCCACAGATGCCAAAAAATTGATTCAGGAAGAAAGAGGAGGTTCTGGGTGTTTTGTAGAGAAGTGTTTTGTAGAGAAGTCTGACAAGGACTGAACAAGGTTTGTTGGATTTATCAGGGAGACTACTGGCGCAACCATGTTGGGAGTGGTATGGTAACATCAGAAGCCAGATTGCCGGAGACTGGATCATTCCAGCAGGTGTGATGAGTCAGGGACACTCTATGGGTTCCAGGATCTCATAAGGGGAGAAGAAGAGAAAAATAGCTAGAGAGGTGTCCGTAGTTTATTTGTGTATTATTTATTTATTTTTGAGATAAGGAGAAAAGCAACTTTCATACAAATTGGACAGAGCCAGTGAAAAGAAATTGTTGATGCCAAAGTAGAGACTATAATTAATGGAGGATGATTACAAGGAAAGGAGGTCAGTGGAATTCAGAGTGATACTTTTAACCTGGTATACATTTTGCTATTTTAACAATAATTTGGGGTTTTCAGCCAATAGTTAGTAGTTTTTTGGTATCAAGATTTCGCTTTTGTGCTAATTAGCTCAGTGAGGACTGAAGACCTTGACAGGTGGAGTGGAAGGAGCAGGCCAATGTGTAGAAGGAGCCTAGGACTTCCCTAACATCCCATAACCTCTGTAAATCACATTCCGCCAATCTACGAGAGGGCAGTGAAAATGGTACTTAACATTCAGGGCTGTTTTAGATTATTCTATAAATATGTGCCTGTGTAAGGCTATTATCATTCTCCTCGACACACCATGCATTCTCCATCTCCTGAGAAATGTCAGAATGGAAGCGAGGTGACAGGCCATCCCAGAGTGTGGAGTCAGCACTCTCTTTGTCCACCCAGCCCCGCCTGGCTGTTTGCATTTGTCTGCTTTCAAGATTCTAGTGCTGAACTGCAGCATGTAACTGCAGCTTTCTACAGACTTTGGGCAGTCATATTTGGTATTGACTAAATCTCTCTTAGTCGAATCCCAGAGGAGTTTCAGTAACGAGTTCTCAGAAGAGCGTATCAGGATGCCCTGTCTGTGTGATGGTGGAGAGACAAAAATATTTCAGGTCTGACTTTGAAACTGCACATTGTCTTGCAGGCAGTGGGCCTCTATGGCATAAACAAATGAGCCCATCGTGACAGTGCCATGGTAAAGCCCAAGGAAATATCACTGGTTGTTTTATTCTCAATCATATTGATTTAGATGATGGTGGCAGTGGATTTCCACCCATGAGACTCTACTATGGTCCCTTTTGCTATTGTTCCAGAAGTTGTACCAAATACATGTAGAAAAGCAAGCAGAACTCAATCCCTGGACATAAGAGTGAAAGGAGTGTATGGGCTGTATGAGTGTATTCCTTTAACACAAAAAAATCATGCAAATATAGAACAAGGGGACCTGACAAATTTTGCTCCGAATGTAGGGTAAACAGGACAAATAGCTACACGAACTGTTGGGAATTAAGGTGAATGCTGTTCTAACAGGTGTTCCTTGACACGAAGTCAGAAAGGCAGCCTGGGATTGCTTACCCAGACAACACAAGAAAATAGAACTCTGTCACCTCATCACTGCAGTTGAAACTAAAAGTGTTTTAGAATGACAATACATTATAATGGAAAATACACTGACAAGCAAGTCAAAGACATGAAAGACAAGGGGCTTGGGGAAGCATACATTTCATTTCCAGAGTTCAGTTTGTCCTCTGTGATGCAAGAGGAAAGAGCACATCTGGAAAGCAGAGAGAAAGGGCTGGGAGGTTTTCACAGTGATGTTCTGTGCAGTCTAGAAGGTTGCTTCGTCTTATTTTGCCCTCTTTTTAAATGGCCAAGAATCAAAGAGCGATGTTAAGAAGCAGGGAGGTGGGCCAGTCAGATAGCTCAGCGGCATAAGCGCTTGCCTGGCAAATGCAAGGTCCTGAGTTCGGTTCCCGGTACCCACAAAAGGAAAAAAAAAAAAAAAAGAGAAACAGGGAAAGAGGCTCTGTGGAGGTGGGAAGAGGATCAGGGAAAGAAGAGAGAGGGAGCTTGGGGGCGTGGGGAGTAGAAATGTCTCAATGTGACGTGTATGTGTATCAGACCCCACGCTGAGTGTAGTCACTGTTGATCACAAGCACATACCAATAAAAAATTTTAAAAAGGAAAATTCTTCTAGTAGCAAATAACTTCTAGGTAAGGCTATTTTATTTATCTAAATTCATCCAAAATCTCGGTTATCAAAAGCAAATTAGCATGAAAGGAAGAAACTGTTCAATTTAATCACTTTATGCTAAATATTTTAATGTCCATAAAGATAGAAATAACCTGATAATCCAACATTTTTAGTGTTTATGTTCAAATTTTATGTTTATGGAATTTTAATGAAAGATAAAGATGTAATATTTTTGTCAGAATAATTTAAAGAGCTGGCTGTTTATTAATATACTCTTTTCATTTCAGAATTGTAACTATAAATTGTCACAAATGAGATTAGCAAATACAGACTAGAGTGTAAGTGTAAAAATCAGGGGAGAAATCACCCCTCAGGAGATCCCTAAGGGAAGTTAAAAAGGAAAGAACGCCATGTAGCTGCATTTCTCAAACTGATTAAAAACTTTGTTTATGAGGTACAGTACAGTAAAAAACAAAACAAAACTTCACTGAAATATTAAGAGAATTGATATTTATAGTGTAAGACTTTTTATAAAGTACTTTTCACAGCATAATTTTTATAAAGCCACTTCAAATATAAAAGAGCTGCTACTGAGAACAGACAAGTCATTTTCCAGTTTAGAGAACTTCAGTGTAGGTTTGATAGAAATTATGAAGGAACTATCATGCTTAATCTATAGAAACTGTTCTCACAAATGAAGCTACCTGCAGTGGAATAGTCCATTTCTAAATCCAGAAAAAGTAAATTGACTCCAAGTATTTAAATGGGGACTGAATGGCTTCTGAAAGGAATTAGCTGGGTGAGAAATTACACTCCATAAACTTAATAGTTTTCTTCCAGCATTTATCCTTTTGTGACTCTCTTCTATCAATTTCTTGGATATTTTCAAATATGCTACAAAAGCAACCATCCTTTGTTTCTTTCGTAGTTTAATGAATGAACAAAAATTCATATGCATTCTTAAATAAATTCTTTCACTTATAGAAAATGACTTATAATTGGTATTAAATCATCTGACTAAGAGCCATTGACCTTCACAGTAAAGTTATTTTTTTATAAAGACAAACAAAACTAATGAGTTAAAAGTAGAGCATAAATTATTATGGCTTGTGTCTCAATGTCCCCCAAAGCCTCGTGCAGGCATAGCTGGGGCTGTTCAGAGATGGCCGGGTCTAGAGTGTGTGATGCTGGGATTAAGGGTGTGTGATTACTAAAGTGGTCCACTGATTGGTCTGGCATAGGTCTGGGAGTGGATAATGGAAAGGTCCACCCTGGGTGTGAGCGCTACCCACTCAAGAGTAGGTAGCCTGGATAAAATACAAGGGACAGAAAGAAGGCTAGTGTCATTGTTTGTTGGTTGCTACTTTGCTGCCTTCTGCCCACCATGAACTGTTTATCCTTGCAATGGCCCTCTGCCATGCCACCCTGCCTTGGAGCCAGCCAACTATGGACTGAAACCTCTACAAACTGTGAGCCAAATAAACCTTTCCTCCTTTAACTTCGGGTGTCAGGTATTTTGTCTCAGCAAGGTCCTTCCCAACATAGGACAACTAAGACCAGTAACAATGCTTTATGTTTCCTGCTGAGTAATTACTTTGAAGATAATGATACACAGTATAATAACCACTGTTATTCTCTTATTATTCAGTTATGAAAATTTGTTTTACTTGTTCATAAAATAAAAAGAGAAAATAATAAATTCAATCTGTCAAAAAAACCAAAAACCAAAAAAATCCCACAAACACAAAACATCTCAACTGCAACCAGAAGAGTGGGAAAGGGATACAACTTAATATGAGCTTCAGAGTTAAACAAAGGACAAAAACCTTGTGGCATGACATAGAGTCGTTCTTACCAGTGCCTCTATATTCCGTAAACAAAGTGGCTAAGACCATAAAGTTCTTGGAATTATGACTCATATCTCCACTGTGGTAAAATGGTATACAGTGTTTCCCTTAGTTGTAGACTCTTTTAAATAATAATAGCAATTAATAGCGAGTAATAGATAAAATGAAAATATGTACAGATGGACTATTTCTGAAAAAGGCCTACAAAAACCTACTTCCATAAAGTAAGATCGATAACTGACTTGAAGGAGGAGAGTGTAGTGTAAGACACTTACAAATCTTAGAAGTTAGAGCCAAGGGCCAGTAACAATGGGCCCACACAGCCTGAGCGGGGCTCTGCCGACCAGCGGTCCATAAAGAGAGGGAGGGAACGCAGAGCGGCAGCCTCACCCTGGCTTAGAGGAGAGAACCCAGAGGCCTCAGATACCAGGAATTGGGCAACACTAATTTATCTATCATTACACAAAGCTCATGTTTACACAGAGGAAAAAACACATGGTGTGGCAACTATGCAAATATAGTTAAGAAAGAGAGAAGGAAGAAAGGACAGAGGAAGAGGAATGGGAGGGAGAAGAGGGAGGAAGAGAAGGGACATTATTTAAAGAGAGATGATCTAAAGAATTAACAAAAATTGAGAGGTGTGGGGAAGAAAGTTGGAAGATTCATATGTAAGAGTTCTAATTTCTTTGCCTTTCAGAATTGAGAGGCAACTGATAGTGTCTGAAAGAAATATTCATGATTAAAAAGACTAACATTTAATAGTAAATCCTTTTACTTCAGAAAATAACTGTTATGGTAAGGAAACATCGTTTGACCTGTAGAAATTCTTCAGTTACATTTCCTTTTCTGGTGTCACATTAAAACAAAATGAAATTTAATATTTTGATAGCTAAAATAGAAGGCATGATTCCGTTTTCAAAAAGTGTATCTTTTTCATAAGTTTGCCTGCCCATATGCATGCGTGCGTGTGTGACTACATAGACATGCGTGCATATGTAGTGACTCTGACATTTGTACCATATTCTTCCTCCATTTTTTAAAAGTTGTTGCCAGGTTCCAACCTATAGTCTGAAAAACACACTTTGCTGCCTATATTCGTAAACCTTCTTGTTTCTTAAAACAAAATTCTCTAAGCTTGTAGCTACCTTCATAAATTGGCTTGTAAGTGAGCATAAGACGGAAACAACGGTTTTCTTCCTGTCTTTGGTAAGACCCCGCATTACAACCCCGCTGCCACAGTGACATGGAGTGAGCAGGAGGAACCGAGCAGTCAGAGCGCGCCGCCTGCTCCGGCGTCCGCGGGGCCAGCGGCGGCTGCGCTTCCTACCTGCGCGGCGCAGTGGCGCGGCGGGGAGTTCACGGAGCAGCATTTGGAGGCCAGGTCCGCGCGCTTCTGCGCCAGGCCGGCCAGCTCGGTGGGCGCGGCGTCGGGCAGTCTCCTCCTCAGCCGCTCTGCCAATCTGAAACGCCAGGTTTATGTAAGGTGTCACTAGACATATTTTATAAACATTTTTAAGGCAAAATGATAGCTATTTCGGATCTTGTACAACAACAACAACAACAACAAAATAGAAATACTTGCAGGTATCAAAAATTCCATTTTTTCTGTAGTCGTGAAATGAATTTTGGTGATATTTGAGATTAGAAAGGAAAATCTATGCATCATTCAAGACCATGAAAGTAAACATACAAACTGCTGCTGAAACGGAACTCCAATCTTTCCCCTTTCCTTTGGCTATTATTTCAACATGAATGATTTTCTCTTCTATTTTCTGTGACCTTTCAGTCCATCTCTGGTTTTGGCTTTCAAGCTCCTTAAAAGATTTTCCCTTTACAAGACCTACGCCTTTGTGTGTTTCCTTTCCTCCCATATTTCCCCCCTCAATTTGCCTGTTCTCAACCCTTTATGCTAGAAAACACTGAAATGGGAGCTAGGCACTTGGGACCTTGTTCTTAGCTGTTCATTAGCTTTCTCACATTCAAGGTAATGATAGCACTTGGCAGCACTTGATTGTTTCAGTTTGAACAATCTGTGATTTTGGTGCCTCTCCTCTCAAAATGGCCAACTCAGCCTGGTTTTGTGACCTTCTTTAAGATATTCTTGCCTGCTCAGAACTGACTGATGGGAAGTAGAAGAGACACACATTTACCTGGAGTTGGGCTTGGCAAGGTGGATGCAGGGAAGGACAGGCGCATATGGGCACTAGTTTGTCCATGAAAGCTTTATTGAAACAAGTAGGTTCTAGCTGGGGATGGGAGGCAAGGCTGACCGGAAGGCATGTAGAAGATGGGAGAAATAAATGGTGGGTGGAGGGAATTTCAGACACCTAAACTCAGTAGTGTCAATCTTCTCTAATTTCCTAGCCCAAATGTCAAGTCTACTCCATGTTCATCTGGAATTGAGATGATAAGATGATTTCTCAGTTGCCTTCGTACAATCCTAGAACTCGAAACAGTTAGCAGACAACTTAATTTTGAATTATCTACTGGACATTATCTATCCTGCCTCCATAATGTTCTTTTGATATTATGCCATCGAAGACTTCTGATAACTGAGAAATCACCATTTCAATCTTAAGGCTGTCATAGGTTTTTTTTGTTTTAGAGTTTGATTAAAGTACAGTTGAAGGGGATCATTGAATACGTCCTGCTTTTACAATTTTCTAGGGGGATCTTTTTGGAAGTTCTATTTGTGCTATTTGGAGTACTAGTTCAAAATTATTTGAAATGCATGTGGGATATTTACTAAATAAAGTTGAGAATGACATGGTCTTTCCAAATGGGGACTTTTCCCAAGAATCCAGTGCCTCCTCTGTTATTCCAAATAAGGCTTGTTATTTTATTGTTAAAGTCTATCTATAAAGAAATGCTTTTTCCTCCCTTTAATTGAGGAAAATGACCACTGTACAAGATAATGGGTAATTTGCGTTTGTATTCCTAGTCTATAAGGAGCACGTGCTGGTGATGACTGACATAGCAACAGATCAAAAGTTTGGATCTTCTTGCCAGGCGTCTGTGCTGAAATCAGTTGTTTTGCAGCTCCTCAGTATGTTTACCGATATCCTCAGATAACTTCAGGGAAGGGTGTCGGTAAACTACCTGCTAGTGTGGTTTTGTTGAGATTGGCCGCTCACTTGGCACAGGGCATTTTTCCTCCTGGGAGAGGAACTCAGCTGCTCCTTATACTGATGCTAGATTCTACTTTTAAAAACTCCTTAATTGCACCTCTTCATTTTATTGTTCACGTGGCGTATCCCAGACTTTCAATTATGATTAAAATCATAATACAGTACTAGACAAATATTAATGCTGCGTTTGGAGAACGTGACCAGAAGAAGCCTCTTACTTTTTCTTGTATTCAGTAAATGTGTTTTCTGAGTAATCTGCACATAATTCTTGTCCCTTCTCAATGAAAGAAGATAATTCCTTCTTCAGCTGAGAACCCTGTTAAAAAAATAATAATCTCAGAACAAAATCCTTTGTCTTGAAACCCTGTCCCATGAGGCTGCTAAATCAGAATTCCATATTTCATCCACGCCGGGCACTGGCAAACGTTTTCTGTATAAGGCCAGACAGTAAATATTTAACGCTTTGTAGGCCGTATGTGCTGTCCATTATAACTTCTCCCCTCTGGACAACAGTAACCCTGAACAATGCATAAACAGTGAGGAAGGCTGTACTCTAGGGAAACTTTATAATGAACACTGAAATTTGAATTTCATTTCATTTTCATGTGCTATGAACTAGTCATCTACTTTTGATAGTTTTTTTCCCAATAATTAAGACATGCTATTTTTTTTTGTTCTGATCCTGAGGCCACACAAAAGTCGTAGTAGCCCATGAGAGGCAGTTTACCAACCCTCGATCAACGGGGTTGATAAAGAAACTCTCGAGCGTCAGTACTTTTACCTTGTCAGTAAAGCAGGTAGAAGCGTCCTCAGAGTCGCAGCATTTGTTGAGAGTTTTCAGGGTTGGCTCCAGTATTTTGCTGAGGAATACTTCCGGAAGAGGAGTCCTTCTGCTTAGTTCAAATGTATACCTGGCACAGGAGAGAAAAGAAGATAGACAGTGCTCTTCGAGGCGTGCGTGGGCATGTGTGCACGTGTTCCCGTTCTGAAATGGGACATACTTATGACACAGGCAGAGCCCTTGTGCATTTTAATTAAGAGATTTAGCCCGAACTGACTCAGTATTGACAGGCTTCAGATTATATAATAATTTCATTAAAATATTATTAATACTTACTTTGAAGTATATAAATTAATATATTACATAATATGAGTAAGTATAATACACAATATATAATCTGATTTGCATGTAATATATAAATATATATCATATATAATACATAAACACATCTTCAAACTCCTATGGAACTGTACTTTGTAATTTAATTGATCCTATAGGTAACATTGAGTGGGTATTTAACAGAACTTTTGTATAAAAACAAGTTTGTGTTAATTTTTTATCACATCTTATCCTACTGTTTGCTATGCACTTATAAAAACAGTATTTATAAGAAAAATGTAAATTAAAGTTCCAGTCCTATCTAAATTCTGCTGTCTGATATTGGGAAATGATACCCTAAAGTACTTTACCAATCTATTTGTGAAATATTTTTATGCTGAGTATGTATGCTGAGTGAGTGTGAATGTACATAGTATATGCCGCCCATGGCATATTTACCTTATAGTTCTTTTTATAGTTAGGTAAAACAAAATAAAGATTTATCATTTCTTCACATTTAAATTCTTTTTACATTTAGTGGTAGTGTATTACAAGTAATATGATAAAACAAGTTAATATAAAATAAATATTTTTATCATACTATATTTTATGAGTGGGGAGTTTTATTTTATAAAAAGCTCACACTGACTTTCACTTGTGTTTCTACGCGTATTTCTTATCGGCAGCCTGTGCGCTCGGGCGATATTATCATTTTCAAGTGAAGTAAGAAGAGATTTGAGTTCGGAAAGATCAGGTCACTTCCTTTGCCACGCATGTACGGTAATCAGAGAGGCAGAATCTGGAACTCCAAATTTGTATCTCCATATAAAAATCTTTCTATTAAACTCGATTGTTCTTCATTTAAAACAGACTATTCAGTTTTTAAATGTTGAGCAACTTAAAGTCAATTAACAAATACTTCAAGTCCATAAAAAGCATACGAAGAACTTTGCCTGTGTTTGAAGTGATGGTGGCACACCTTCCCTCAGCCAGGCTCTTGTCCTGGTAAGCGTAGAACAGAAGCACGTCCCAGAGCACCCTTACTTACCGATCCAAGGCTTTGGTGTTTGTTTGCCCACACACTTCTGTATTTGTGGGCAACTCGATGGCTGGCAGCTGTAGTGGCGGGGCAGCTGGCATGAAGTATATGCATGTGAAAATGTCCAAGGGCGTTTCTTCTTGACAGCATTCTTCAAACTTCGAATTCTTCTTGGGTAAGTTGTCGCAGACTGTTACTGTGTATTCAGGCAGCTACAAAAGGAACAGTGAATTGGTGCATTGTTAGTTTCCTTCGTAGCCTTATTAAAAATAAGACTTAATCTTATAAGTTCTAGAAGCATATTTATAAAAGCCAGTGTGAATATTCTTATTAAAGTAAAAGTATGGAGCATCTGGAGACATAAGTGAGACACATGCAATAGAGATATGCAACAGGGACCTGGTTAGCCTTGCGCATCATGATAAAAAGCATCCATTAACACAGTCACACATTTTTGATGGAAAAAACAGGCAACATGATGTATCTATCACTAAGGAGGCAAACAAGACCTCGAAGACTGACCTTCACCTAAAGCAGTTAGTCTACCTGAGAAAGTTACACGAATTAAAAAATAGCAAAAACATTTGAGCTGTCTGTCAAATTATAAAAAGTGCAGTAAAAACATTTATAGGCTCCAATAGTATGATGGTTTCCATACTAGTAGGACTTTCTGTAATAGTGGAAATGATCTATTTCTGCACTATCCAGTACTATTATGCATTTGAAATGTGGCTAGTATGAGTGAAGAACTGAGCTTTAAACTATATTCAATCTAAATAAATATGTTCAACTTGAATTATTAAATTTAAATAATCGTGTGGGCTAATAATCAATGTGCTATACAGTGCAGGTAGAGCAAGAGTTTGGGAATCAGTTAATCTTGTCCTTGTATGTTGATTCTGTCACTGAAAAGTTGCACAGTTTCAGATTATTAAACCTTGTTAATCTTTCTTTATAAAGTTAAGATAACGCACCTGAAAAGCAACTCAGCAGCACGCATACCGGTTGGCACACGTACCCCGTACTGCACGCAACAGTGCTCAGGGCAAACACCTTACCTCTTTGGCCATGCAGTCCTCAGAGGTAGACTCGCAGCATTTGGAGAGGATCGTAGTGATATCTTCAGCAAGTGGCAAAACATCCTCCAAATCAGCAGTTGGCACTTTTTGGGCTAATTTTATGAGATGGCTAAAGAGTTGAAAACGAATTTGTTAGCATACCCACATTGTCAGTTTTCTTGGTTTCATTGGCACACTACCTAGATGAATAACATAGTTTTAAAGCATGGAGCACATCTGCCATGTGATAGATTCTGTGTACCAAAAGCACATATTCAAAATCGAATCATCCCAAATGAGTGTTTTCATATTTTCAGAACTGAAACGCAACTTTTCTCCTGGCGAGGTCTACATAGTTGAAGCATACCTTAAAAATCTTGACTCCAAAACGGCAATAAAGAAAGCATAGGTAATTGGAACTAGGGAGATAGATCTTCCTCGGATGGAAAGGGGATCAGGAGATGGAGGGTGGGGATGGGAGAGGAATTGAGATGTGCTGTGTACAGGCACCAGCTCCACACAAGGAGTATAAACACTGTGTACTGCAAACATGGCCTAATAAAAAATGGAGAAAAATAAACAATTGTGGAGGAAAAAAAAGAAAGCAGGCATGTCTTTCTATTCATGAGGCCTATATTGTTTTTGTGACCTCTCACAGTCTTTATAAATTCACTTAGAAACTACTGTATAGCTAAAAGAAGTAATAAAAAAGCTGCAGCCCTACACTGAAGAGTTGGTAAATGTTGATATTATAAAATACCCTTAAGTATTTTACAAGATTTATATGTGTAAGTGGAATTATGCTGTACTATTCGCATATCTGCTTTTTTTCTCACTATATCAAGAATATCATTAAATATTTTTCTACATTAACATTCTCAATATGTCAAGATATCATTAAATATTCTTTTTTAAGAATTGTGGTGAAGGGGCCGGTGAGATGGCTCAGCGGCATAAGCGCCTGCCTGGCAAGCGCAAGGGCCTGAGTTCGACTCCCAGATCCCACATACGAAAAAGGGGCCGGTGATATCGCTCAGCGGCACGGGCGCCTCCTGGCGCACAAGGTCCTGAGGTCGACCCCTGGTACCCACAAAAAAAAAAAAAAAAAAAAAAAGAATTGTGGTGAAAATACAACCTTAAATTTACCACCCTCCCCAGTTTTAATGTGTAGAGTGCGACAGCGCTATGTGTATTCACATTGCTATGCAGCGGACCTCTCAACATTTTGGGCTTGCAAAACTGTATTCCCGTTAAAGGCTGATGCTTCTCTCCTGCCGTAGTTTCTGGCAATGAGCTATCTACTTCCTCTTTATAATTTTAACTAATTTAGGTACTTTATATAAGTGGAATTGTATAGTATCCATCCTTTATTAACTGGCTTATTTCGCATAGCATCGTATTCTCAAATACACATTCACTGTGTATTTCAGTCACCCCTTACATTGCCTTTCCTCTCTGTTGATTATGTCCTTTATCCACGCTGTAGCATGTGATGGCATTACTTGTTTAAAGACTACAAAATATTCTATTGTATATATATATTTTTTGTTTTGTTTTGTTTTCTTCTTTTTCATTTCACCTGTCAAAACACATTTGGGTTGCTTCCATCTCTTGGCCATTGTGAATAATGCTACAATGAACACGGGGGTATAAATACACATAGTGATCAAAACATAGGATGAGGGCCAGTGAGATAGCTCAGGGGCGTAAGCGCCTGCCTGGCAAGCGCGAGGTCCTGAGTTTGACTCCTGGTACCCGCATACGAAAAAAGGGCCGGTGATATCACTCAGCAGCAAGGGGGGCCGGCTGGCGCGTGAGGTCGTGAGTTCGGTGGCAGCATGCAGTATATTTGTGATTACATCTTATAAAGACTCTTGAAAGAGGACTGCAGGACTGCTCCAGAAAGTGGCAAGAACAATGGGATAGGTATGTTCCAAGACAGGGAGAGTATTTTGAGGGGATAAACAGCAATGAGTCTTTTACTGTAATACATTTTTAAAATTTAAATATTCACTGTGTATTTCTGTCACCCCCTCATTGCCTTTCCTCTCTGTTGATTACATCCTGTAGGCAGAAGTTTTCATATTTGATGTGGTTCCCTTTTCCTTGCTTTTCTTGACCACACTTTGGTGTCACATCCAAAGAATCATTGCCACATCCAGTACCCTGAAAATTTTCCCTCTATGTTTTCTTCCAGTTTTATAGTTTTAGGTCTTACATTTAGGTCTTCAATCCCTTTTTGCGTTCACTTTTGTATATGGTGTAATGTGAGGGTCCAGCTTCATTCTTTTGCCTGTGGCTATACAGTTTTCTCAACATCACTTGTTGAAGAAACTCTTTTCTCCGTTGTGTAATTTTGGCACACTCATTCATACATGATAGCGTTTTATGTCTGGCTCTCTATTCTATTCCTTTGGTCTATTTATCTGACTTCATGTCAGCATCGCACATCTTGAGTGTTGTTACCTTCTAGTATGTTTTGCTATCAAGAAGTTTTAAGCTCCCAACTTTACTCTTTTCCAAAATTGCTTTGACTGTTTGGGGTCCCTCGAGAGCCCCTTTTAGTTTTAAGATGGTGCTAGATCTTGGATCTGGAATGTCAGGGTCCTGGTATTGGGAGGTGGTGGAATCCTTAAGAGATGAGGCCTAGGGAGAGGTTGGTAGGTTACTGGGGACACACCCACCAGAGGGGTAATGAAACCCCAGCCCTCTTTCTTTTGCATCTCCTGGCTATAAAGTGAGCAGTTGGCTTTACCATGTCCTCCCACCATGCTGTGGCATCCCAGCCCCAAGCCACAGGGCCAACCGGTCACAGACTGAAACCTCTAGAATCATAAGCCAAAACAAGCCTGTTGCCTTTATAAATCGATTATTTCACACATTTGTTATAATAATAGAAAACTAACAGATATTTTTCTGTTTTGACAAGACGTTTTTTGACAGATTCTATTAGGTCAGCGGATTGCTTTTCATATGGATATTCTAATAGTATTAAGTCTTCCAAACCACCAGCATGAGATGTTTTCCATTTATTGTATTTTCTCTTTGCTTTCCTTGAGCAGTGCTTTGTATTTTTCATTAAGCATTCTTTTATAATATAATTATGGCAAACTGTGGTGTTCTATTATATTTATGTACTATGACTGGATCATTTTCTATCTTATGACTATTTAGGAAATCTAAGATTTTTTCTTATTGAAAATATGGCAGCAGTATTTTGTAGCTTAACATTTGTTCAGGGCAAATGATATTTCTTTTTTATTAGTATAAGTTTACAGTACGTCATGTTTCCTTTCCTTGTGGGAAGTTGGAGCGTGTACATCTAAATTCCTTTTTTCATTCCTTCTCTCTCCTCATCCTCCCTCTTCCTCCATCTCTTGATCTCCTTCCCATTTGAGAAAGATGATATTTCTCTGGAATAAATTCTTTGTCACTAATGCAAGTATAAAGTAAAGATTAATTAAGTAGTGTATGTGGTGGTTTTATGTTATAAATTCTTATGTTCTACTTGCCAAGCGCACTATCTCAGTGTAAAAGGTAAACTAAAGCAAGCACTAGAGGAAATGTCACTGGGCATTTGAGTAGTTCTGTGGCAGACTTTGTTCGATGTTGTCTTTTACAAACATCGTGTTCGAGAACGCTGATATGATAGATGGTGCAGAACCAAACTTCTAAACCTAACTGTGCTTAGTCTTCACCTGATCCTTGATTTCTCCTTTCCATAGGCAGCATATTGTGCGCAGACTCGATTCGACATAGTGGTCAGGAGCGATAAGTGTCTAATCTGGAGTCTCTAGAGAATAAGCGAGAATCTCATTAGATGATCAAGTCTCACTGAAAACAATGTACACAAACAGCAAAATCATATTAATTTCATTAAGTTTTTGATAACTAAAGGAACTTATTAACCCCTCCTTTCCAGAAGTGGCATATTTATTTCCCAATTAATGAAATCTTAATGGAGGCATTTTAGAAACTTTTACTAATTGCAAAATTACATGAAGAAAAAACATAGAACATAACTATGTAATAAATGGAACTTACTTCTTTCAAAAAACATGGGGTTGGACTTGGGGAGGTGCAGCAGGACCCGACCATAGAGAGATAACTCTTGGTGTAACCAACTAAAAGTGGCAGTGGGACTTGTCCGTAATTACTGGAGTATTCATACAAAAATCTGTGGGAGAAAAATGGGATCAATTAAAAAATTTGTAGGAAAACAAATCCTAACATTTCATAGGTATTTTGATGGAGAAATGATACAAGTTTACGGTTTTAATGTCTAAAAACCACTAGGGATTTACAGAAAGAACTATAATATTGGTCATGTTTAATCAGTGTATTTATTTAAAAACATGGGGTCCTTGATTCCCATGTGATCTGCCTGAGGGAGGAGTCATTTTTCCCTTCATTCTCTTGATATCTAGACGAGTGCATCACCCATGGCAGCTGCTTATTAAGCTGCTTGTTGAATTAATTACAATGAATGCGGTCAGTGGATTGACTTCATTATGTATCTCAGTTGATTATCCTAGACAAAACTACATTTAAATTTACTTATTGTTAGGAGAAATCATTTTAATTTTTAAGAATATAAGTCCTAAGAGATTCTGAAATCTTGGGAAAAGTCCTCTATGAAGATTTATACGAGCAGACAAGCCAATTTATAACTTTTATAAAATGATGACAATTTGAATGACATTGCTTTTGACTTTTTTATATCTGTATATGTATATATTATTTTTTTGCTATCATACATTGACTTTTCCCCATTTTTGCCCATTTTTGTACTCCTAGACTAACATAATCAGAGTCTAATCTGGCTCCTCATGCATATTAAATAATTAGAAGGTCAAAGTTACACCCTCACTTTCATAGTTCCTGCATTATGTTCATATCTGTTTTTGGAGATACACAGGAGTGAAGGAAAAAACCCGCATTTCTTATGCTTTAACACAAAGTAAGTATTTAACTCTGTGCGTAGCAACAGAGTTGCTTCGTCATTTGGGGTCTGCAAGGATCCCTGGCATAGAGGAGTCACAATAAGGTCTGTTAAATGTTTGAATACATGTCACATGGACAGGGGGTCCAATGGCTTCTACTTCAGGTGATACAACTGGGCCGGGGGGTGAGAGTTTGGGAAAGTTCACTTCTGGATGGGAAAGGCATTCGCGACATCAGTGCTGACAGGAAGATGTGCTGCCTCGGGTCAGAGTCCAGTTCCCACCCTTGGTAGTCGTGCAGGTTGCTGCAGAAAGGGTGCTGCTTAGAGTGGGGAGCTGGGTGAGATTCGGTGCAGGTATTTTATACCTAATGTTCTATATGTAACAAGAACAGCTTACTCGTCAGCAAATCTCCTTGGATCTTTCCTGAACGCCTCACAGATTTCATCATTTGTTGGCTCCACGTAGGTGGGGAACTCTCGCGCCTGGTGACTCAGGGCGGCCATGCAGAGCTTGCGCTCCAGGCCCTCTTTGGTGCAGCACTCAGGAGTTCCTTCATGCACGGGGAAAGGAGAATCACTTTCACAGGACTTGATGGACAAGGCTGAGGTCTGGACGAAGAGGAGAAAGAAGGGAAATTCACAGAAACTCACGTTTCTGCCCTTGTAGTTCTCCATTCAGCATAATGTCTTTTTTTGTTGGTATGTGTTTGAAGTGCATAGCGTTTACCTTATGTGAAGTTGGCACATGTGCCTATATGCCTTAACTCCCACCTCATCCCCGTCCTTCCCCTCTCTCTCCCTCCCTCCATCTCTTGACCCCTTCCTCCCTGAGAAAGATCAGACTCCCCAGTTCCTATCATCCGTCTTTTATTTTGCCTTTTGTTTATACTTTGGGCGTAACATCTTAGTCCGTAATTTAACAATTCTCATTAGTAAGGAAGTGGACACGCAGAAGTTTCTGTGGGATGATTTGTGAACACAAAAAGTTTCTCAATTACATTAGAGGCGAGTACAGGTCTTATTTATGGTAAGACTCCGCTCAGAGTAGAACAAACAACAGAACCTTTATAACAAATGGACTTTGTCTGACTGCAGCCACTAGAATTCCAGCCTGTTGCCCCGTGTCTGTCCGTGGGGACTTCAGCTCTCTGAAGGCAATGGGAACATCCCCCTTGTGGCTCCAGTGCCAGCCCCCACTGCCTTTTGCTGAGGTTACCCCAGCAGGGATGAGGGCCTCCCTCCACTCCCTTTATTAAATGAGCAGACTGCTGACACTTGACTATCCTCGCCTTCTACAACTCTTTGCCTAATTGTTCTGGAGCATGCTTTTGCATCACAGTTATTCATAGGCTATGTAAAAATAAGAGATGCCGAGATTACACAACCCAGAAATTTGATTAAGAAGGTCAAAGATGGGGGTGTGAAAATCAGTTTTTCCCAGAGTTTCAAGATGTATTTTCAAGAATGGCGCAAGCTGAAGAGCACTAGTGCGCTCTGATTTCCTGCCTCAGCACTGCCACACCGATGTATGTGCATGGACAGAGCATTGCCTGAGGGATTGTAGTAACGGGGTGTTCGTTTTGGAAAAATCTGATACTTGAGATAAAACTGTAGTAAAAAGATTGACATTATAGAGAAGAAATGATGAGAAATAGTCTTTTCATCATGGAAAAGTTATTTTGACATGGATGTTTGAAAAAGTAATTTAATGTCCTTGTCCTTATTTTTTTTTGTATGTTGGTCCTCCAAGGTAAAACTTCGACAGACCCCTCCTGCCAGGGAAGGAAAGCAACACATGAGTAAGTTGCAGAAGCGAACTCTTCATCCTGCCTTCCATCACCTCTCAGGACTTTTAGGCTTTATGTTTTCTCTCGATTCGGAGGAAGCGGAGCTGCTGTCTAAGCTTCTCTGGGGCCTGGTGGGGAAGCCTCGTGGCTTTCTGCTCTGGGCCACCGTAGCGACAGCGGCGGGCACACTCACCCTGGTGTCGTAGCAGTCGGGGTCGGCCCCCTCAGCACAGCACTCTTGTGTCAAGGCAACAACTTCCTGCACGAGCCGGCTGACCTGCTCAAAGGTGCCGCTGGAAAACTTCCTACTGTAGAGGACTAGTGACCTGAGGGGAAATTTTTAATTATAAATTCATTATATGTGAATTTTTATAGTTTTGCATATATTAAAATATGAGAGGTAGTCAATTTCTAAATGGTATACTTCATACATTTACTTTTTTATTTGACTAATTAAAAATGAGGTTGAATTTAAAAAGTAGTTTTTTTTTTTTTTTAGGTACCGGGGTGTCGACCTCAGGACCTCGCGCGCCAGCAGGCGCCTGTGCCGCTGAGCGATATCACCGGCCCCTTTTTTGTATGTGGGATCCGGGAGTCGAACTCGGGCCCTCGCGCTTGCCGGGCAGGCGCTTACGCCGCTGAGCCATCTCACCGGCCCTAAAAAGTAGTTTTTGTTCTAGGGAAGTCTGTCTTGTAAGCAGTAGAACTTGGACTTGGAGTTTCCATCAAACGAGCCCAATAACTGTTTTAAGCTTCTTGTAAAAATCTCATTCTGTACCTCATTACCTTTGTTTGCCAGAGTCCTAGAATGCACTGTTATAATTTACTATCCCTTAGTCATTCTCTTTAAGCTCATTCATAAATTTACAGGTGCCGAATTATTACTTCATGGTAATCATAATCCCACTGGAATTGTTGGACGTCCCCCTTAGCCCGGCTCTGCCAGCCTAAGTCCCGGAACTCTGTCGCTTCGCCCCTCAGACATCAGTTCTGCCTCCACACTGAGTGGAGGTCGGCTTGCATTTTCTTTTGTTCAGGGTTGAGTACCAGAGGCCAGCGGGCCCTGCACACTTACAGAGTTCTAAAGTCATCCTTTCCCAGATGGGCGAGCTCCTTGCAGACTTTATCCTTTTCATAATCTCGGCCTAGGAACCAGAAATAGAAAATTCATCTTTTCCCTTTTAATGTCTATTACAAAAACTGTACAAGTATAAACTGATCTTCTGCACAATCTATGGTAAACGTAGCATTATCTGAATATCTATATGCAACTTAATTCAGGGGCTGCCTTTCTAGCTATTTTCATATAATAGGTGACAACTTTTTAATGTGCTGCTATATTTTAATGATCAGCAGAAAAAAATGAGTGATTAATATTGAGAGTAGATTAGTCAAATGATTGTGTCAACTAGTTTGAATCTATTAATAAGAAAACTATTCCCTGAGGTCCTGTGTCTATAACAATGCCAAAATTGAATGGTTTCTTCTTCCTCCCTTCTTTCTCTATCTATCTCCCTCCTTTTTCCCCCTCCCTTTTGTTGTTTTAGTTTCACTTAAGGCTTAAACAGAAAGCAGAACAGAAAGTAAATGGAGAAGGCTTTCCGTTCCAAGGAAAGGGGCAGCCCTGCTGATGAGGGAGCAAAGCATTGCCATCCATCTCCAGGCTCTGTAAGGGAAGGCTAGGAATTCCGCAGGGAAAAAAATAAAAGTGAGGCAAAATACTTTTTGAAGGAAGTTGTCAGTTTGGTAAATATGGGGAAAGGTGGAAAGGGCTTCCTCTCCCTTCAAGCTTAGCTAAATGAGCTTCAAGGAAGCTACTCAGAAACTTGGTTAGGTGACCCTTGGGGTTTGAGGTACAGTGGACAGGTGTCTGATTCAGGCTGGAGAAATCTAAAGGGTGCGCGTGGAGGGGCTGGCCTGCAGATCTCACGTAGCCCAAGCAGGAGAGCGGTGTGTACCCCTACCTCCTGCAAAGGGCTATCTGGAGGGCAGTGGACTGCAGGCAGTGAGTGCTTCCCTTCAAAAACAGGGTCCCAAGGGAGTCTCAAGGTGCCAGCTGGTTGTAAGACATCTCTAGGGACGTTGGGAGAGAGATGGCCAAGCAACCGGCTGAGAGAACACCTCAGTCTGCTCGCCCGTCTCCGTAATCGGAGGAAGCGACAGTAGCGGAGCACCGTGCTGCCCATTAGGGTAGTTTTTCCTGACGCTGCCCGTCCTGCTAGCTTCTCCCTTCCCTGTGTTAGTGCTGGAGGAGCTCCGTGCAGCCCACAGAGTGCAAGGAAGAGGAGAAGGGCGTAGGTAGAGAAAAAGAGGCGAACTTCATGTCTACTTTCCCATCACAGGCCTGGAACAGGCTTCAACTTTAAATAAACTTCCACTGTTAAACACAACCGTTCATTCTCAGGACTAAAGTGAGGTTGTTAATCCAGGGTTAAAAATATGAGAGGACTTTTTTATTCTGTGAGCAAACAGATAAATCATGGCACCTGGATTTCAGTTCATTTAAGAAGCGAGCAGCAGCTGTTCCCACAGGAGATGTGTTCTTTACTCTCCGAGAGGCCCTCTGTCAGCGCTTCCGTCCTTGACTAATCATTGACACAAGTCGGCCTTGGAAATTTCCCAACCTTGGAGGCTTTACCACTTGACAAATTGTGAGAAGTACATGAATGGCCTAGTCTGTATTCTAAGGGAATTTACTTTTAGGAATTTATCCTCTTGACTTTAAACATTGGTAATGCCATCTTTTTTTTTTTTTTTTTTTTTTTTGTGGGTACCGGGGCGTCGACCTCAGGACCTTGTGCGCCAGGAGGCGCCCGTGCCGCTGAGCGATATCACCGGCCCCTTTTTTGTATGTGGGTTCCGGGAGTCGAACTCGGGCCCTCGCGCTTGCAGGGCAGGGGCTTAAGCCACTGAGCCATCTCACCGGCCCCTGGTAATGCCATCTTAAAGGTTGTGGTGGTAACTGCTACCATGTATTTTATCCCAAAGATGTCCTCACTTCTCTAACAGTTGTAGTTCTAGTAAGCCTGAATATAACTGGGTAGAAATGTTTGTTTTATGGTTGGGAATGGATGTAGTAATGGTAGGATACAAATTTGGGAGGGTTTTTTTTTTTTTTTTTTCTAATAATAAAAAGATTCATTTTGGGATTGGTAGATTTATGATAAAAATTGACTATAGAGGAAGTTGTACCATATTGTTCACATGGACAACCCAAAATAGATTTCTCAGGTGAGAAAAATCAGAAATTAGAGACAACATTGTGAAGTATCATTTTGTAAGAAGGCACCAACTCAAACGAATATCATCAAAATCCCATGGAAAGTGGGAAGGAACCCACATGTTAAAATCTGACATTTCCTGGAAATTAGGACAAGGCCGTAGGACTGATGAAGCTAAGGGTCAGTAGGGTACAAAAGGTCACCTGCAACGAAGTTCTCTTAGTCTGAGAACCTTCACATCCAGAACATTTTCTGAAATTTATTGATTAGTTGGCAAGATAAGATATTGTGACAGGTTCAAAATGTCAAAGGAAGGCAGAAAATTTTCATTAATCATTAATGGTATTTTATGGTACTGAAGATTAGGACATAATAGGAAAGAATAGAGGTTAGAACTGTATTTAATGAACAGCTGTATTTTAGGGTGCAGATAGAGTTGCTTCGTGCTATTTCTACGGTAGAGCTAGGAAAATTGGCTAGGAGTTATAGAGTAGTAGAATTTAGTTCAATGTAAGAAAACTTCATGCACACCTGTGATCCCGGCACCCGGGAGGCCAAGGCAGGAGGATCACAGTGAGTTTGAGGCCAGCCTGGATTACATAGAGAGTTCAGGTCCAGCATGAACTACAAAGTGAGACCCTGTCTCGAAAAACCAGGAAATAAAGAAACAAAGAAGAAAACTTTATTTTAACTGGTTAACTAGTAGTTGGAATGATGGCAGCATTTGGAAGAAATGAGTTTATTTTCTCAGTGGAAATACTGAAGTGAATTTAAATAACCATATATATACATTACAGATTCCTGAATTTAGTATAAGATTGTATCCTCATGGTCTTCAATATCACTTCCTAGGTGTCATAAATAGGCCTCTTTTAGAAATAGTAAGAGATTATATGGACTTTTTTTCTCCCCCAAAGCTTACTATGTTTTAAGCTATACCCAAAAGTCTCTAAATAAGAGCTTTTTACTTTTAATGAGTGTGAGCTAACTTCATCTAATAAACGCCCCTACAAAACTGTGTTTGTTGTACCTTTAATGTGATCATTCAAGAACATGCAAAGTGAGAGCCTGTTTTGATATGGGGTACTACTGATGAACATTTTGAGAAAATTTTGTTTCTAGCCTTGCAGGTTCAGATTTCTCATTTTACCAAAAATGTATTTTCATTTTAGGTACTACGAGAATGCATGTGTGTGTGTGCACACACACATATGAAAGAAGTGCAATTAAGCATGACAGATTTTCATATTGTTAAATAGTTCTAATTAATTCAAGTACCTGTTTACATACTGCGTTAGTTAGAATGCATACTGTTGAAAGAAAAGTGGGAAATTTAAACCTAAGGATTAAAGTAGTTTTGGAGTCATTTGTGCTGGAATGAGAAGACCCCAGGGAAGAGGGCTTGAAAGGGTACATTGAAAAATTTTGGAATTAAAATATAAGGGTAGACTGCTCTTATAAAATAACCTGTGAAGGAAGCTGTTATATGTGATCTTTTAAATGAACTACCCCAAATATGTCTATGATAAAATTTTTTGTTTATTCATTTATACAAAGAGGTGATATCTAGCTTACAAGACTAAGCAAATATATGTTAATCCTTTTCTAATCTTGTAGAAAACAGCAAAAAAATACTGAAGTTAATTCGAAATGTGATAATTGCAAATTGATTTCTCATGCCAGTAGAGCACTTTAGTAATTTCATTTTTTGATAATAATATTTTATACCAATTGAGCTCTCTCTGATACATTGCTGATTCATACAGTTAAATTTACATCTCAAATGAAATGGCACACTCCGTCCTGTAGCATACGAGTTAATTGTGATGAGGATGATTTGGACTTCAGTGTGGTACCAGTAAATACTGGCATAAAGTTAGTGGCTCTTGTGAAATCATTTACACATCAACTGATCTCTCAACACTAGATGTTTACAAATTTCACTAACAAGTTTTACCTTTTGCAAAATCATGACTGACTTTCATCTACATATATTGTGAAATATTCTGGTAAGTCATGTCTAACGCTGGACTTTTGAAGACAAATTTGAATTACTTTCAGGAAATCTTGATTGCTTTATGCACCTTACTTCTCCCAACAAAGCTGAATACCCATTCAAATGTGCAACGTGTATATTTTGAAGACAATTCTGTGATAGGCATTGGGTTCAGTATTGAATTTGAGTGTACATTGGAGACCAAAATATATATATCCCTGCCCTCGTGAAACCTTCATTCTAATAGACAGCCACTCTCTTAGTACAAAGTCCAGTAAAAAGTTATTTTGGATGTTTTCATGATTGTTATAAGCTGTCACTGAAACCTAATTTGGTTCCCTAGGGAAGTTGTTTGTATACCAGGAACAATAAATTATCCTAAATAACACAGACTTGAGTTGATGCTGACACAGGATCCCTGAAACTGTTGCTATTCCTCTCTTGTGTTCTGAAAATCACATATTTTTTTGGAACTTTGTTGAGTATTTTGTATTTTTATAATTTCATTTCTTTGAAACTTTAATTTTTATTCTGTACTGAGGGGCTTATCTGTGCCAAAAAGTTTAGGCCATTTATTAGTCTTTGTTTTGTTTTTTCCAGTACTGGACATTGAACTCAGGACCTTTGCATTGAGCTACATATGCCCTCCTCCCCCGCAGCTTTAAAAAATTCTTGAGACAGGGCCTTGCTAAGTTGCTAAGTTGCCAAGGCTGGACTCAAACGTGCCCTCACAGGAGTATACGACTGTGCCCAGCTTGTTAGTGTTTCTTAAGAAAGGTTTACCTTTCGAGAATATAGTTTACAGTGGTGAGACCGGGTGATGGTGATTTCGGAGTAGAGATTTCCCTTGAGAAACTAAATATTGAGCTGGTTTAGGAAGGTGCCCTTGTTATTGGAGATGGATATATATCCAGAAATAATGTCAATGAAGAAGAGGTGATTGAAGTAACACTTTGTTTTGTCTTTCAGGCTTTTTTTGGTTGCAAATCCACTGACATTTTAGATTGTTACTAATGATGTTGAGCATTGATTTTGTTTTTCTTATTAATATTGATGGTTGCAAGCAGGTATGCAGTTTTCTGGGTTTGCCTCATTCAAAAGAAATTCAATCTTTAAAAACTAAGTTCAGAGACCTGCGGGACATTTATAGATTCAGCAATCTAGAGGAAATGGGTGTATCTCTTACGAAGGTGTCAGGGGAACAAATGGAGCTTCAGTTCAGGTTTTGAAAAACTGAAATCAATGAAAAGAGTAGGAGATACGAGTTCACTGAGCCAGCGACCTAGAAATACAGCTGCTAGAGAAGGAGCTCGCAGAGACTCTTTCAATCTGACGTCCTAGCGTTCACTCCAGGGCACCTTGTCCTTTAGGACACCCACAAAAATCCCAACGGAACATGTTTCTCCAAGTTCCTCATCTATCTCGCTTTCCTTTTGTGGAGAGGTCACCTCCTCGTCTACAGTTACTTTTGCAGAGATAAAGATGGGAGAGACGTTTCTCTTGCGCCTCTGGGAAGGTTGAAGGTGATCTCCCCTGTAACTTGACTTGGAAACTTGGAATGTATTGCTGTCTTTAAGTTCTGAAATGGGACAGGCTGAGTATTCTTGAGTTCAGAAGTCCTTTGGATGTCAGGTTTTTAAAAAAATTTTTGTAATATTTACGTAGATTTTGTCAGTTGAGCCCCCTAATTTGAAAATTCAAAATCTGAAATGCTCCAAAGTCCCAAATTTTCTTGAAGCATCAGTGATTAAAATGTTTGAGGATTAGAACACTTCAGATTTCAGATTTTTGGATTAGGGATATTGAACCCGTATAATGATAAAAATAACACAGTAGGTAATATTTGAGTGCTAACAACTTGGTGAGTATTGGCCTAAATATTTGACTTTCATTCCCTCTTTTAATCCTCACAAAGTCCTATAAGATTTTAGTTATTATAGTTTACCTATGATTTTAACTACATTGTTAAAAAGTAGTTTAAGAACTTCATCTTATGAATAAATTATGTTTGTGGAAAATTGTGTTTTTTTTTTTTTTTTTTTTTTTTGTGGGTACCGGGGGGTCGACCTCACGACCTCACGTGCCAGCAGGCGCCCGTGCCGCTGAGCGATATCACCGGCCCCTTTTTCGTATGTGGGATCCGGGAGTCAAACTCGGGCCCTCGCGCTTGCAACTCAGGCACTTATGCCGCTGAGCCATCTCACCGGCCCAGGAAAATTGTGTTTTAACTCCCATATATTTAGTATGGTAATTTTTTAATACATTTTGTCCATGAGTTCCAGACTTCTTTTACTGGAACACTCTTGTGTTTATGGTATTGAAAGAATCATTATTATTTATGCCTTTCTGAAGTTTTAATCTATGACTGAAAGCACTAGAAAAGTTCATTTTTATTCTTATATTTTTCCTTTAAAAAAACAAGCTTACAGAGTTCGGCACAGTAAAATAGGTTAATGGGTTAGCTGAAAGTCTCGATCTCAGAAGCTAATTGTTTTTCAGTCTCAGTGGAGTCAAACTTGAAGTAATACTGGACATTTGGTGACAGAGCTTACTAAGGAGGTCAATGCTAATTATGTTCCATTTAAGAAAAACTTTTTATTTTCTATGAAAGTTCTTTTGGGTATAGATTACATCTAAATTTTGAGATCCTGGATGCCAGGCATAATTCTGGATGCAGCATGTATACTTTTTAAAAGGCCAAGCCATTAAGCAGGTATTATTAAATCTGAGGAAATTATCATTTAGTAAGAAATAACAAATCTGTATCTATATTGGATTCCTTTGGTGAGCTGATATAAATAGGAAGTGGTGGTAATTCTGCTTCGATAGCTAATTATATACTATTACATTAAAATTCCAGAAAATATCAATTAAAAACAGATTAGGAGTTAAGTGTAAAACCCGAAACTGCTTAGCTATTAGCAGAAAACATAGTGGGGAAAACTACACATCATCAGTCTGGGCAAAGACTTTCGTTGTTGTTATGACTTCGAAAGCATGGGCAACCAAAGCAGAAAAATAAACAACTGCAATTGCATCATGTTAAAAAATCAAAAACAAAACAAGCAAACAAAAACCTTCTGCACAGCAAAGGAAACAATTAACAAGGTGAAGAGGCACTCCACAGAGTGGGAGAAAACATTTTCAAATGATATATCTGATCAGGAATTAATATACAAAATATATAAGAAACAACTCAACAAAACAAACAAACAAACAAAAAAGAAACAACTCAATAGTATGAAAACAACCAAATGAAAAATAGGCAAACGACTTAAATATTTCTCAAAAACAGACATACAAATGGCTAATGAGGATATAAAAATTTCTCAGTGCTACTAATCCTCAGGGAAATACGGTGAGATTTTACCTCTTCCTTGTATGAACAGCTGATATGAAAGTTTAGGTGCAAGGATGTACAGAAAAGGAAACCTTTGTACACTGTTGGTGAGGCTGTAACTTACAGCATTATTAAAATATACTATGGAGACTCCCCAAAATATTAAAAATACTGTAATATGATGTGTTTAACTCTTTCAGGAAGACACCTAGAAGAGGAATAGCTGTGACAAATGGAATTTCTTGTTTTAGTTTTTGAGGAATCTCCATACTGATTTCCATGAAATGTGTTGTGTACATGTACCAACTCCACACAAGGAGTGTAAGCATTATGTACTGCAAACATGTACTAATAAAAATGAATTAAAAGATAAAATAAAATTTCACCTTTGAAAGAAAATATTAAAGTACACCTACCATGTGATCTGGCAATACTGCTTCTGCATACTAAAAAAATCAACACCAATATGGTTAAAAGACCTTTGCACTCCTGTGTTCATTCAATGTTATTCAGAATAACTTAGATGTAAAATAGGCTAAGACAATGGGGTTGGTATGTGTAAGCAATGGAATACTGTTTGATTTCAAAATAAAGAAATTCTATCATTTGCCATGTTGGTAGAAAATGAAATGCCAGTGTTTTCTACAAGATATTTAGTAGGTATTAATTCCAATTGTCACTAGACTATAATAACTTTGCTAAAAGACTACAGTACCTAGACTATAATACTTATTTGCTAAAAAAACTTAAAAAGGACACCCACTTAAATGTTAGTGCTGCCAGTAATTCAATAATTTATTTTATTATATTTTTAAAAATCTATTACATTTTTGTCATATGAAAAATTTTGTTTTTAAAACCATTTGCTACCTAATGCCAGACCATTAAATAAAAAACTCATACATTTATTTTCGTGATGTCATTTAAAGATAAAATGTGTCATTTTAAAACTACTCTTGCTGTTATATTCCTTACAAAAGTGTAGTCCAACTTCACATCTCTAAAATGAAAAGTAAAATTTGTTAAATGTAAACAGTATATACCCAAAGGAATAAAAAACAAACAAACAAACAAACAAAAACAAAACAAAACAAAAAAATTGAAGCCAGTACACTCCAGGGATACCTCCATACCCATGTTTATTGTGGCACAATACGTAATAGCTGAGATGTGGAACCAGCGTAGGTGGGCACTGACGAATGAATAAAGAAAATGTGATGTGACATATATATATGTATATATATATATATGTACAATGGAATATTTTAGCCATAAAAAAGATGAAATATTGCCATTTGCAGAAAAATGAATGGATCTGGAGGTCATCATGTTGAACAAAATGAGTCAGACTCAGAAAAACAAATATAGCATGTTCTCACTAATATGTGGAACCTAAAATGATGACAAGAAATTAGGAGCGACGCTATTTTAGACAAGAGGAGAAAGGAAAGGGAGGTGGATGAAAGGGTATGTAAGAGGGGGATGAATATGATCAAAATTTATTACACACATTGAAACCCTCCAATTGTGAAAATAGGGGAGAGGGTAGGACAAGGGCAGCTGTGGGGAGAAATGATAAAAGTATAGGTACAAATCTGCCAAAATGAAATGCACCAATAAAAATGTGGACAAAAATCTTCATGTGATTTTACTTATGGATGATATAATGTAAATGGCTATAACTATTTTGCCTATTTTAATGTATAGAGATTATTATGTGTCAATGTTCTTTGTGGTATTAAATCTCAAATTCTCCCTGAGACACTGAGGATAGCAAACCCATATGTCCACGGAGTCCAGAAACGGCATAACTTACGTTTGACCCAGGTGACAAAAGGAAAATGCTTAGAGGAAGGAAACATGAATTTAGCCCAAAGGTAAAGTTAGTTAGCTCCTGTCATTGTTGCCACGTGAAAATTTGGCCCTTACTTTTATATCTTCTCATACTTCCAAAGAAACTAGAAATCTGTATTTTTATGTGAAGTCTCCAACTTTTAAGATGTCCACAAGTCAAAATAAAGTTGAAAGACATTTACATGGTCTCGGGGCAGTGACACATGCTCGTAATCCCAGAACTCTGGAGGCTGAGGAAGGAAGATCACTTGAGTCCGGTTTGAGACCAGCCTGGGCGACACAGTGAGACCCCGTCTCAAAAACAGAAAGACCAAACATAACACAAAACCAAGCACTTCGCTGGCCCAAACCGTGACAGCCAAAAAAACACAGGCACAGGCGATACAAACTCGGGGTCTGGACCACCTAGAATTGGATCCCCGTTGCCCCAGGCCATGGGCAAGTTGCTTATTTTCTCTGTTTCTCTTTAGTTTCTCATTTGTAAGATGGAGATGATCACATCTCATAGGTTTTTCTGAGAACAAAATGAGTTAATTTGCCCAGAACAGTAACCGCCCCTACTCCGGTAATTAGTATATACCCATCAGTTATTACTGGCCAAGCTGTGTCCGTTTGCGACTGTTGTTACACATTTGCATGTGACAGATCTGTGTGGGTAATTTACCAGGAACAGGGAGTCATGTAAAATAGAGCTCTCCGGCCACCAACCCTTAAGGAACCTGAGGCTGACAGAAGAGCTAAGTACACAATACGAGTCACAGGCCGGTGAGATGGCTCAGCGGCTTAAGCGCCTGCCTTCGCGAGGGCCCGAGTTCGACTCCCGGAACCCACATACGAAAAAGGGGCCGGTGATGTCGCTCAGCGGCACGGGCGCCTGCTGGCGCGCGAGGTCCTGAGGTCGACCCCCGGTACCCACAAAAAAAAAAAAAAAAAAAAAAAAAAAAACAATACGAGTGGCAATCATTACCGCACAAGAGATAGGACAAAACAGTATAAATGGGGACCTTAGAACGGAAGGGAGCTCTTAGGACGCCTCATAACAGGAACTCCTATTGTAGCACACTGAGAGCAAAGTAGGTTGTGGAGTAAAGGGTTAGGGCAGCAATTTTAAGTGGAGAATGAGGAATCTGGAGAACAGTGAGTGAGCAGTGAAATAAGAAAACTGGAGGATAAACCCAGAAAGGCTCGGCAGCCAAAGCTTCCCTTCTTTCTTTTTTTTTTTTTTGTTTTTTTTGCTTTTTCTTGTGGGTACCGGGGGGTCGACCTCAGGACCTCGCGCGCCAGCAGGCGCCCGTGTCGCTGAGCGATATCACAGGCCCCTTTTATTGTATGTGGGTTCCGGGAGTCGAACTCAGGCCCTCGCGCTTGCCGGGCAGGCGCTTAAGCCGCTGAGCCATCTCACCGGCCCGCTTCTTTCTTAAGGTAATGGCGAACTATTAAAATATATTTATGTAGGAGAATGGTCAACTTCTGACTTGAATTCAAGGAACAATATTCTTAGATTTGAGATAAATATAAGATAGATATCACCTTTATAAAGCTATTCTTTTATTTTTTATATTTTAATGTAGTAAGTGTAGATATCAAGAAAAATATAAAAACCACTCTTCAATGAAAAAATTAAAGCAAAATTTCTTTTTTTTTTTTTTTTTTTGTGGGTACCGGGGGTCGACCTCAGGACCTCGCGCGCCAGCAGGCGCCCGTGCCGCTGAGCGATATCACCGGCCCTTTTTCTTATGTGGGTTCTGGGAGTCGAACTCGGGCCCTCGCGCTTGCAGGGCAGGCGCTTACGCCACTGAGCCATCTCACCGGCCCTAAAGCAAAATTTCGTAACAAATTAATTAGAGAATAAGAATACTGTGTACCATAATTTTCACACAATCATCTCAACAGTCTCAGAAAAAGCCTTTGACAAAATTCAACATCCATTCATGATAAAAACCCTGAAGAAAATAGATATAGAAGGGCTTCATCTCCAACTGATAAAAGCCATTTATGACCAACTTACTGCCGACATAATATTAAATGGGGGAAAAATGAAAGCTTCCCTCCTAAAATTAGGAATAAAACAAAAATGTTTGCTATCACCACTCCTGTTCAATATAGTTCTCAGAACATCAGCCAGAGCAATCAGGCAAGAGAAAGAAATAAAAACTAGAGGTACAATATAGGACAAAGTCAAAATATCATTATTTGCTGACAACATAATCCTATCCTATGAGACCTAAAAATTCCACCAAAAGACTCAGAATTATAAGGCTATTCTACAAAAATGTTAATCCATGTAAAAATGCTTACATATTTCCTGCCTAACATGGTGTCTTCAGGCAGATATAACAAATTGCCAGACTGTGTAGTTTAGACATTTTACTTTTCATGTACCTAGAGACTGGAGGGCTGAAATTAGGGTGCCAGCATGGTCACAAATTTGGTGAGGGCTTCTTCATATGTCTTCATATGACATTCTTTGGTATGTGCATAAAGAAAAAGATTTTCCTCTCCTTCTCCTCCTTTTCCTTCTCTTCTCTTCTCTCTTCCCTTCCTGCCCTCATTTCCTCTCTTCCCCTTCTCTTCTTTCCTCTGTACTCCTCCTGTCCTTCTCCCCTCCCCCACAGTAAGGGCACAAATTCCATTACCCGGCTCTACCTTTCAAAGCGCCACCTCCAAGGAACACTGTCACCCTGGGGCTTCAGCGTGATCCCTGAGAGACACAAACGTTCAGTCTATAACACATGATAAATTGTCAGTGAGTGTTACCAATAATTTTTACATTAAAATTCAATAACTGAAAATATATGTTAATATCATATCATGTGCTGTGCCTCAGTACTTCTCTTAGTATTGGGCAAAATTCTTATTTTCTGATCAGTACAATATAAATGAGAAGGTAAAAAACAGAAAACCCCCAGGAAGCAGGGAAAGGAGTTATCATGCACCTAGTCCAAATCTCCCTGGATCTGGAGAGGAAATGGTAGTCCAGTAGGAGGGTTATGCCATGGCTCACTGGCCCCTTCATTTGGGAAGTTTCAGCCAGCTGGAGGACCCAGAAACATACTGTCCTGGATTTCTGTAGCAGTCGTATTACATTGCCACAAATGAGGAGATTTAAACCGCACACATTTACTCTTCTGTTTTTCACAGGTCTCCCTGAGCTAGAATCAAGGCCAGCGGGGCTGAGGTTCTGGGGCGAATCCATTTCCTTGCTTTTAGAAGGACCACTTTTAGAAGTGGTCTATCTAGTTTGGCTCCAAGGCACCTTTCTCTATCTTCGAAGCCAGCAGTTTTGCATCTGTCTTTGTTCCTTTCTTTAGTCACACCATCTCAGACGCTCTTCTACTTCCCTTTTCCGCCTTTAACCAACCTTGGGATTACATTGGTCCCACGCAGATAAAATAGCATTCTCTTTTTATTTTAAGCTCAACTAATTCGTAACTTTAGTTCCCCCTTTGAGATGTGACCCAATCTATTCAGTTTCCCTGCATTCGGATGTACATACCTTTGAGGGTGGGAGGGCTTTGTTTTGCCTGTTCATGTTTAAGCTTGAGCCAACCCATGAGCAGGTGACTTCAAACAGAGGGCACAGCTGTGATGGGTTTGTAATAGGTACCACGGTCCCGAGTCCCCACCAGCCAGCTACACATGCTCAACCCTGTCATTTCGTTAATCTCACAACAGTGACCTGATTTCTAAGTGCCTAATTCATTTTTGGACTCATTACATTATATCAAGATTTTTTTTTTTTTTTTTTTTTTTTGTGGGTACCAGGAACCAAATTCAGGGCCTTGGACTTACCAGGCAAGCGCTTATGCCACTGAGCTATATCACTGGCCCAAGATTGTATTGTATTTTCTTAGTGTGAATGACTGGGGAGGTGTTGGAGGTAAGGGATTGGTTAGAGAGCCAATTACAATGGCCAGGAGAAGGAGGAAACCGGTCTGGATAAGAACCGTGTATGGAATCTAAATGGCAGGAGTGGGTGTGAAAGGCAGTACCCATGCTTTGGGAACTAGTTCTGTTCAGGAGGGAAAGGAGAGAGACTGATAAAAAGAGAATGCTGTGGAGGTCTCTGCAATAGAATGCTCTACACAAAGCTGGTCAGTCTTGCAGCTGAAGTTTATGGAATGTAGGAACGATTGAATGTAGAAAATAAAAATGAATCAAATAATGTCCAAGAAGACTGTAAAGGATCGAGTAAGCAGTTCAGATATGACAATGCCAGGAAAGTAGATGGAGTCACAGCTGGAATGATGATGGGGTTTGGACCAATTATGGATACACACAGTAGGCAGATGAATTTCACTCTGGTAATCCCAATTAAGCTGATGTTAGTGATTGTTTGTTCCAGTCTTACATATGTTCATGGTTCACAAAACATCATATTTAAAGTATTTGTTTCATGGCAACAGGTTAGTGATCGAGAGCATCTTCGCTGGTTCCACCATGGCTGGCTTTCTTTCGCTCTGTTTCCTAATCTGTAAAGTGGGGATAACAGTACTGAGCTCGCTATAGTACTGTGAGGATAAAATCAGGTTATCCATAAGGTTTTAAACATGCTGGCATAGTTAATAAAATATTAGCTCATAATTTTATTTACAGAGCATAACTTTAGCGAGTGCCCCATAGTAGAAATTTTATGTGATGAAAATATTAAAAATAATGATGATAAACTTTTATAAAGAGTTTATTCCTTCCAGGACATACATTATGTAGCTTCACTGATGCAATTTTCTTTTAATACTCAGAACTACCTTATGAGGTTCGTACTCTAGATTTGTGATATTACACAATCATTTATTAAACATTCACTATATGTCAAGTAGTAGTCTAAAGCAGGAAGTTACAACGGGAAGTAAAAATAAAGTCCTTAATTTCCCGAAACTTATATTCTACTTTTGTTAAAATGAATGAATAGCTGGTACATAGTGGGTAAGGTAATAAGTGCTAAGAAGGGTGTCGTCTGACTTATGAAACCTGGGTAAGAAGACTAAGTTCAGGTCTAGTCAGGGAACTGATGCGGTTTTGGCATCTGTTTCATCTGGGACTCCAGGGACCCCAGCAGTGCCGAGTGGAGCCAGTGTACACCTGCTGAGTCGGGAGCTCCAAACAGTGACTCGTATCCCAGGTTACCATCCTATGTGTATTTCCAAGACTGAGCCATCCCTGGGCCTTTGCATTTGCAGATCCTGGTCTGCATTAGCGTTCGCAGACATTTTCAGGGTCAGATCCACCACCAGGGAAATCTGGGGCAAATGAGTAAGCTTTCAGGGTTCTTGGGACTGGCCTATGCAAAGCATTTTACTTTTTTTTCTCATTTTGTCTTGGGCTATGTTGTCTTACCTAAGGTTTAGTAGCCTACTTAAGGATCTATGGATGAGTAAGACAAAATTTAAAATAATTTGGGTGAGAAAAGGAACATCAAGGAAAAGTGAATGTAAAAAAATAAGATAAAGTCAAAAGAAATATTTTTCAGGTCGTGGTTAATGAATGATAATTCCTGGGAATATAATATTTGATTCCTTTGCTAACATAAATCTAAACGTATGACTTGGGTGAGGCTGAAAATTGACAGTACTCAATGAAAATTTTAACTTTACAGAACAGGGTGAATGCAGATTTTGTTATACAAATTTAAAAAATCAGCCAGAAAACTAAACTGAAACTGAGGGAAAGTTGTCAAGCTGCAGAATTCATAAAGTTGTATACCTCACATGATCTGTTTGTATCATTTTAGAAAGTTTTAAACATGGTCTAAAAATGAAGACTCTAGTTGAACAATTTCAATGAAAAATACAACTCAATTATCTTTCAATTATCTTTTATGTGGTTATGTTTCATAGTTATAGAAAATTTTTATTGTATGTGGTGTATATTTAAAAAACCATAAGGCATTTTCAAATACTGCATAAAATAACAAAAACAAGAAACAAAAAACACCAACAAAAACCCCACATACTGCATGTGTAGGATCCTTGAAGAGGAGGAAGAAAGAAATCTCTCAGTTGCCTTTATGCATCATTGACATAGAACATTGCACTCTCAACTGGAGAAGTGCTTTGAAGTCTGAAAACTGCTTGCTGATGAATTAGCCTCCAGTGCATTATCACTTGAAGTTAATGCATTTCTTCAGATCTTATTTATGAAAAATAGGAATAATTGACAAACTATATAATTAGACTTTCTTTCCTGAGATTCTTAGGGTATAGCTGCGCTCAGATTAATCCCTCTTTTATTTTTCCTTCTTTCTTCCAACATATTCTCCAATTCTTTCATTTTTTTTTACCTTTTGCACAATTTTTTATGTGGTAATAAAAAAATTAAATTAGTAAGAATTCTGCTGAATGGTCACAGCAAGAGAGACCTTACCTCTCTCTAAAGCATGCCCCAGTTCTGCAGCGAGCAGGAGAACCAAGACAGTCTTCATTGCTCCACCAGGGAGTCCTGCAGCAACTTCTGTCACTGCAGGTTACCGAGTAAAAGGTGACAGCCACAAGTGACAGTCCCCTTTTACTAAGACCCCTGACTGTGAGCTAATCAATTATTAATCCCTACACAGAAACAAGGGGCAGTCATCTTTGGCCCAAAAGAGGTAAAATATCAATCAGGGCAAACAGACACATTGGGCATAGTGTAGTGGAAAGTCTAGGAGATTTCAATCATTAACTTTGTCAAACTGCAAAAGAGCTAAGGTATATAGATAATTTTCCATTGCTGTTTTCACAAAAAAAATGATGTAATATATTAGTTAAGTACACATTTCGCCCCTCTTTATGGGGAAATGTATCTTCTTTGGACATCCCTTACTCCTCGTGTGCTAATAGAAAATTGGAAGTGTGCTTACACACTCTCTTTCTTTCTGTGTTAAAATCTACTAAAGATAGCATTACCTTAACATATCACAGACAGATGTTTTAACTAAAAAAGGGAGAATGGAATAGTGACAAGCCAGTTCAGCAGAATTCTTTAAATCTGTGTTTTCGATGCCACGAAACAATTTTGAGATGGTGGTGTGGTCCTTAAATATATACACTGTATTACACTTCTTGAAGCACTGGTATTCACAGCAAAAAGAACCTGTGAAGAAAGGAACATAATAACTGCAGCGGCTAAATGAATTGTCCCCAGTCATAAAATGTTGGGGGAAAACCCCAGACTCCCCACACACGATTTAAAGCTCCAACACTACACAGCTGTCACATTTTATGATAACTTGCGAGCTCACAGTGGCCTTATGGAACTTGGAATCCAGTATCTTCATTTACAGAAGCGAGCACCAACCCCAAGTAGATCCTGTGATTTGTCCAGAGAGACACAGGTGGTGATCATTTATTGGGATTTGGTCAGCTCCTGATTTCCGCAGCAGCCCTCCTTTCAGGAAATGGTCAAGTACAAATTAGGTACACAGGATCTGGAATGAAATCCTTACCCAGCTCATATTGCTGTGTAACCTTGGGGGTTTCTTACACCTCTCTAAGTCTCTTCCTCATATGCAATGTGGCGATAACTCTTAATACTTTTGTCACATGATTGCTGGGAGGTGAATTCATATGCAGAGCTCACCATAACGCCTACCGTAAGGTATCACGTACTAATGTTACCTATCGAATTTACTTTAGTTGTTGCGGTTTCTCCTCCGGCTCTCCACATTTATAATACCCCAGGAGGTCTTTGGAATCACTGAAGCCTGGAATTCAGTTGGAGATTTTTAAATCCAGGCCTGTGTCCTGGGTCTCACAGTTAAGTGACTTAGGATTCCATTATCAATTCAGCAGCCAATGATCAAGTACAGTATGTGGGCAGAGTCGACAAAAATCTGACAATCCACACCAAGCAGTTACATTTTTAGCTGGATCCTCCACTGTATATAAAGCACATGGGTGGTAGAGTCCAACTATTTGGAAAAGTTAACAACACAAGATCAAAGCAGAGATATTTCTGTAAATCAGTGGAAATCCACATGACAAAGGAGATTAGCAGATTCTGTGGACATGGCTGGAAATAGTGGAAGACAGCTTTCCTGTTCGAATGTACCAGCTGTATACTGCTTAAGGAATGGCTTACTGTCTACTACAAATCTTTAAATTTTCCCACTGGCTAATGTCCTAGTTTACTTTGCAAGTTATTTTTTAAAAATGTATTTAGTCTTATTGCAAATTATTTGGAAATAAACTGTGAATGAGGGCCAAAATGTTAAAAAGTACTAAGTACCCAGAAGTCAGTATAACTGTTAAAATTACTATATTTTTAGTTTTAATTTTAACATAATTTCATATTTTTTAAAATACTGTTATTTTTGGACGATTAGTTCATTGGAAGGTAAAATAGATTAATTCTCATGAAGTTTTGCTACAGAGTTTAAGACTGGCCATTCTTTCATCTTTAAAAAATTATGATTTTATCTCTGCTTTTGCAATAACGCTATTTGTTTAATGATAAACTACATGTTGCGGGGATTGCAACATCTCATTTTGGCTCACTCTTGAGAAATCTCCACACAAGCTGCTAAACGCATTCTCTTGGCTGTGTTTATCTTTGTCCAGCTGAAAATTGTCACTAACATGTTTTGTCAGTCTTATTTATGTGATTCACTTTAATTGCTTAGATTCTGATTGCCAACTGTGACTCTAAAGCACTCTAAATCTTCTCAGAAGTAATTATAACTGCCTTCAGTGAGAAGCCGCATGTGACCATGATTACTTTAGTAAATCAGATGGTAAAAAAATGGGTGAAAAGGCCGAATCAATCCTTCTGAGATTGTTACAGCAGCACTTGTAGAAACTTTGAAATTTATTAGAGAATATATATTTAAGAAGAATAATTCATTAAATGTTTAAGCAGTGGAGTTTTACAGGAGTTGTTTTTCCCACAAAGAGCTGATTTGAAATAGTCTCTCTCTTCTGTTTCCATCTTCCATTAGCTTTCCAAAAAATGTAGATTTTTTTTCCTAATCAGAATTAGTTTTAGTCAAAATTGTGAAGAAATTAAGCCATTATTTAGATCTTTTCCTCTATCACATTTCTTTCTCTTTTAGTAACTCTTTAGATTTTTATTCTTTACAAAAGAGTATCTTTAACATTTTTATGCTGCTATAGCAGCTTTAGAATGCTTCCATTAAAACTCTAAAACTCTTCCTGTAGAAATGACCTCCTTCAGAAGGATTTCATGAGTCAGAGCGATACTTTCATCTAGGTTCTCTTTGCACTATCAAACTACATATTAGTATCTTTCCCTGATAAGTGAACTGATAAAATATACATCGGTGGCTTAAAATAAAGTTCCCCCTTTTTAAAATATACCTGTCACTTCATATTTTTTGTGGTTAGAGCATTATAAGTTTACATCATTATTAACTGTGTTACCATATAGTGCAATAGATCACTAAAACTTACCCCTCCAATCTAACTGAAACTCTGATGTGATCGACATCTCCCTTTCTCCATGCCTCCTCCTCCCCACCCCCTAGACTTTGGAACCAACTTTCTATTTTTGTTTCTGTCATATTGACTATTTTTATTCAACTTATAAATGGGATCGTCTTTCTGTGCCTGGTTTGTTTTATGTAACATAATGTCTTCCAAGTATCCAGGTTGTTGAAATGATGGGATTGACTTCTTTTCAAAGTCAGTATAGTACTCCATTTTGTATAAATACTCACGTTTTCACTATCCATTTATCCATTGATGCACATTTAGATTGCTTCCATAGCTTGGCTATTGTGGATAATATTGCAATTAATACAATAGTACAGATGTCTTTTTAATACAGCAATTTTAATTCCTTTGTATATATAACCAGAAGTGGGATCACTGGATCATATGGAACTCTACTTTAGTATTTTTAGGACCCCTACACTATTCTCCATAATGGCTATTCTAATTTACATTCTCACTCACAGTGTTCAAGGTTTCCCCTTTCTCTACATCCTTACCAAAACCTATCCATCTTTTTGATAACTATTCTAACAGCTGCAAAGTTTAAAGTCATATCCTTAATGTTGATATACACAGAGGAACAGAGCACAGTTCAGATTTCAGTATATTCTTTTGTTTGTTTTATTTTATTTTGTGTTGTGGGATTTACTGTGATGTTTCCACACATGTATACATGACGAATCGGTCCACCCTTCTACCCAATCCCACTGTCCCTTAAAGTCTTTTCAGTCCCTGGTTATCCCTCTTCGATTTTCAGATTGGCTTTATTTACTATTTTAGTTTCCACATGTGATGGTTAATTTCTCTTGGTGTGAGACACGCCTAGGAGAGTTGGAAAGAACACTTCTGGGGTGTCTGGGTGGGTCATAGGAGTTGACCGTGTATGTGATCCCTGGTGCCTTCCCTTCTGGCTCTTCCTTTGCTTTCTGCCTCCTGGTTGCCCTGATTTGAGGTATTTTCTTCTACTGCAGCTTTCTGTCATGATGTTTCTGCCTTGGAGTCTGGTGACTATCTGTGGAGGACCACTTGGATGACTCTCCTTGAAAGAAGAGCAATTATCTCCATTTTGGCTAAACCTGGCCGTATTTCCATGTACTGATGTGTACAGAGCTGGCTAGGACTTTTCCTTATCCCTTCAATTGGCTTTAAGCAATGCAAATCGGTCCAGCTGAGGTGCTGATGTGTAGTCTTTAAATCAAGGTGATAGCTCAGTGTTTCCCCACCCCCGTAGCTCCCAAAAAACATGTGTGAGCTGGGCAGGATGGAGAGCAGTGCTCCACACTGTCTTTGGGATCGAACTTTGAGATAAGAGGCTTCCCAGGGCATAAAAGATTACACGTCAGAGCTGAAACACTGACCCCAAAACATTAGATACTACCTTGAATTGTGTTATGCACATTATTACTTCTGCATATCCTTCCCTCTGAATATTGCAAATGTGATTTCAGGCCACCTACCTAGCTCAGCTCACAGTACTCACATACTTCCTGCCACTCTCACAGTCACTCATCCCCAAGCCACTCCCCTCTTCAAGAATTAATAAAAACTGGGTTCAGCCCTGGGTCAAGGCCTTTGCCCCAGTAACAACCACCCTGGCTGGACTTAGGACCCCCTTGGCTCCCCACAACTACAAATATGTCTTAATGTCTTTATTCTCATCGTGGGTTGCACTGGAAGTGGTAGATTGGAATTAACTCACTAGAATTCCAATAACTTTTCCATGGGATTACAAATATAAACTTCCTGGACCACGATGAGAATATTTCCCACCACTGGGAGGGCTCTCTATAACTATGGACTAAAACCTCTGAAGTAAGGCAAAGTAAACATTTTCAGCTTTAAATTGTGTATGTCAGGTATTTTGTGCTAGTGATGGAAAGCTGACCAATGTAATATATAGGAGAGAACATATGATACTTGGCTGTGTGTGTCTGGCTTAATTTATTTAATGTGATGTTCTTTAGTTCCAACCATTTTACTGCTAGTGACAGGATTCCATTCTTTCTTATTCTTTTTAGTATTTCTTTACTGCTGAATAATATTCCATCATATATAATACGTAATATCTTCACCCATTCATCTGTTGATGAACACTGAGGCCACTCTATGTCTTAACTATTGTTAATAATGCTGCAATAAACACAGTTGTGCACATATTTGTTCTGTATGCTGATGTTACCTCCTTTAGATATATACCCAGAAGTGGACGGGAAGACAATATGGTAGTTCACCTTTTAGTTTTTTTGAGAAACCTGCATACTCTTTTGTAAGGTGACTGAACTAATGTATAGTCCCACTAATAATGTATAAAAGCTCCTTTTGCCCACATCCTCACCAACAACTTTTTTAATAATAGCCATTCTGACTGGAGTGAGATAGAATCTCAGTGCAGGTTTGATTTCATTTCTCTCATGGCTACAGTTGTTCATTTTTCATATTGGCCGTTTATACTTCTTATGAGAAGTTTCTGTTCAGATGATTTGCTCATTTATTGATTGGTTTACTTTCTCTTCTGTTAAATTTTTAAAATACTGTAGATATTAAACTCAGCAGATGAAAATCTAGCAAAGATTACCTTGAGGCCTTCTGTGAATAGATCCTTCTTTTTTCTATAATAATATTTTACCTTGAAGTGTGTTTTCTTATAATAATAATAATAGCTATAATAATACAGCAATCACAGCTTCCATATACTCACTGTTTAGTTGGTACAGATATCCCTTGAATAATGAGTTTATATCTTGATAAACCACTACAGTTGAAAATATCATGAGCTGAAAATGCATTTTTACAGGTAACTTGTAGAACTTCATAGCTTGACAACACAGTACACTGTTAAGTATCAGTTGCTTAGCTTCACAATGGTGTGGCTGACTGAGAACTCTGGCTCACTGCTACCATCTAACATCAGTAGACAGTGAGAAAGTAATGCATCACATGTCGTGAGCCTGGGAAATTCAAAATTCATAGTAGGATTTCTACTGAATATGTGTTGTTTTGCATCATAGAAATGTCAAAAACATTTTAAGTCAACCATTGTAAATTTGGGGTCATTTGCGTATATTTTAACATATGTTTTACTTTCAACCTATTTGTATCCTTGTAATTAAAGTGAAAGACTTGGAAAACGTACACAGTAGTGTCTTGCTTTTCTTTTATTTTTTTAATATTTTTTAATTTTTATTTTTGCTTTTCTTTTAAATCAAGATTTATAGTCTCTATCTTTAACTGGAATGTTTAATTCATTTACATTTAATGCTGTTGGTATGACTGGGTTCGAATCTACCTTTTTGCTATTTGTTTTTTAAGCCTGTGCATTTGCTTTGCATTTGTCTCTTCTATAATTTGTTCATTATTTTTGTTCTTTTGCTGATTTTTTTATCAATTGAATATTTTTATTTTTATATTTTAATGTTTGCACCTTTGAGTAGTAGTTTCATTAACTTTTAGTGGTTAGTTTAGAAAAAGCAATACTTATCTTTAATAGATCAAATATAATTGGTTCTTCATCTGCTACTTTGCAGTTTGTATTTCAGACCAAACAGGGTTTACTTTATACTTTCATACCTTTAATCTCCTACTTCATATTTTCACTTCACATTTTCCATGTGTAAAAACTTCTGACAACATCGTACCATTTGTCAGTTTTGTTTCTTGTACTATTATGGTCTGTATATTTCTACAGGTTTTATAAATTTCTTTCAGAGCTATTCCTTTTGATTAAAATTTTACCACTTAAAGTGTTTTCTCATTAACTTCTGATAAGAAGTCAGGTAACTTTTGTAATTGTTATTCTGTTTGTGATATGCCTTTTTGATTTGTATGCTTTCTATATTATCACCAGAGAAAGTTCCATATGCTGCTTAGAAAAATGTGTATTTTGCTGCTTGATGAAACATTTGTGTAATCTGGTAAGTACATGTGTTCAGTGGTGTGCTTCAACTCTGATATTTATTTTTTTCAATTTTTTTGTTTAGTGGACCTATTTGTGAGAGTGGGGTACTGAAGTCCCTCACAATGACTGTTTAAATTTATATGACCTTTTATGCCCATTTGTGTTTGTTTTATGAAATTGGATGAGTGGCATTTAGTGTGTATATATCTACAGTTGTTATCTCTTCCTATTTAATTGTTCCCTTTACTAGTATATAGTGAACTTCTTTGTCTCTTGTGATCAATTTTGACATGAAGTTCACTTTGTCTAAAAACAGGATAGCTATTCCTGCTTGTTTTCAAACTCCTGTTGCATGAAGTATCATTTTATATCCTTTCATTTTCAGTGTATGTGTTTATTTATGGAAGAGGTGTATCTCTTATAGGCAACACATAGTTGGGTTTTTATTTTTGATCCAATCTGTCAATCTGCATTTTTGATTGTGGAGTTAAGATCATTTACATTGAAAGATATTACTGAAAGTATTTACTGAATCTTATCATTGCAATTTTTTTTCTATTGATGAATCCTTTATTTTTTCCTTCTGTTCAGTTATTCACCCACTTAGATGTATTCTTTTAGGCTCTTTGGTATTGTTGCCCTTGCTTTCTCTGTCTTGGATTCATTTGAGTACTTTCTGCAATGCTTGTTTGGTGGTCATGAATTTCTTAAGATGTTCTTCATCACAGAATTACTTTTTCTCTATTAATTTCAAAGGATAATTTTGTAAGATATAGAAAGCTGGGTTGACAGTTATTTGCTTTTAGTGCTTGAAAAACTTCATGCCATGCTGTCCTGACCTTTAAAGTTTGAGAAACCTGTTGTTATTCTGAGAGCCTTGTCTTTATAAGTTACTTGATATTTATATCTAACAGCCTTTGGTATTCTCTTTGTCCTGAATTTCTGGAATTTTAAGTATGATGTGTTGTGTCTGGCTACTTGGGGTTCTATATGCCTCATTTACCTGGAAGTTGAATTATTTTCCTATACTTGGAAACTGTTCTACTGTTATGTCAGTAAATAAATTTTTATAACTTTTGTGTCATCTTCTTTTTTTTTTTTTTGTGGGTTCCGGGGGTCGACCTCAGGACCTCGCGTGCCAGCAGGCACCCGTGCCGCTGAGTGATAGCACCGGCCCCTTTTTCGTATGTGGGTTCTGGGAGTCGAACTCGGGCCCTCGCGCTTGCCGGGCAGGCGCTTAAGCCGCTGAGCCATCTCACCGGCCCCTCATCTTCTAATCTTACTTTAACTCCTATATTTCTGAGGGATTTTTTTTTTTTTGAGTCATCTATGAGTAGTCGGATCCAGTTTCCATGGTGTCTTGTTCTTTTTAGGGTATCTCTGTGTATGTGTCTACTACATCAACCTTGCCTTGTAGTTTTGACATGCTATCCTCACCTTGGTCATTTCTGCAGTCCATACTTTCAATAGAACTTTTATATCTTGTTTTTCTGCTTGATTTCTTTTGGTGATCTCTAATTGTTTACTAAAATGGTCATTCATATATATCATCTTGTTTAATTCAACCAGCTTTTGTGTCTCCTTTAAGCTCATTAATCATTTCAACCATTAAATTCTTTATCTGTTTATTTACATCTTCTTTAGGCTCAGCGGTGAACATCTTACTGATCTGTTTGTTTGCTTCTTTGTGATCTTCGTTTTAAACTGTTTGGTTCTTATCTTCCTCCACTTCAGTGCCTGTGTGATCAGCTTTTGGGGAGTTAAGAGTGCTTAGAGGCATCTTGTTGCCATGTTTTCTTATGTTTCTCCTGCTTTTGTGTTGAGGGTTGGGGATCACTGAGGGCAAAAATACTTGTTAATGGAGTGATTTCTTTAGTTAGTGCATGTTTCCCTGTGGTGGAAACTTGGGTTTGGTATTTGTATACCTCCTCAACCTACTCAGTGTAGTAGGACCAGCCTGTTACTTTGCTGCAAGGAGAGAAGCACTAGAAGTTACACCAGAATGGAGAAAGGTAACCATATCTCAGTCAAGTAATTGTAGGGCTGGTGAGATGGCTCAGCAGCATAAGCACCTGCCTGGCAAGCTCGAGGGCCCGAGTTCGACTCCCAGAACACACACAGAAAGAAAAAAAAAGGGCCGGTGATATTGCTCAGTGGCACGGGTGCCTGCACGCGAGGTCCTGAGGTCGACCCCCAGTACCCACACACACACAAAAAAAATTATAGCAATTTAATTTCATGTTTTTTAAATAATCCAAAAACAGTGTGATATTTTACTTCTGATGGGTAGGCTGGGTATACAGATTAGGAAAGGGAAAAGGGGGGGAACAGAATAGTTCAGAAAGATGTAAAAGAGGAAAAGAGTGAATCACAGATGAAAGAAAAAAGACTTGGGACTTTGTTAATCTTATTTTTATATCTGGAGTAGAGGGTTGGTGGAGAGGGGATTTGAGAGAATATTTGTGAGGATGGGAAGGAGAGAAGGAAGTATAAGTGGAGATTGAAGGAAGCTGTGAGAAGGATGGAACCGATTGATATGCTGATAGAAACTGGTGTCTGAATCCTCTAATGCAATTTTTTATGAGGGGTAACCTCACATCTCTATGAAAGACACTATTTACACTACAGCTTCTGTTTGAATCTTCCGTACACAATTTTTGGCATAACCATAAAAGATACTATTTACACTAAAGCACTAATTAATTCTTATTCTCTTTTTCAATTATATAAACACCTCCCATTTATACAGTAGATAACAGAAGAAAAAGAACAGAAGAAGTGAAAGAACAACCACACACATATGAAACCAAAAAAGTCCTCTGTGTCCTCTTCGTGCTGCGGTGGGAATTTGATCACGTGCTTTTCCCTCTGCATTCACAGGTGGAGAAGCTCTGACTTACAGCTGGAGCAGGACAGACTGCTGAGCCTCCTCATTGCCTCAGAAAGCAGTAATGGGGCTGGTTTCAGTTGTGTTCCTGCAAGCATTTGCTGGCCAGGGTTATTTGTGCCTTTGTGTTGCGGGAAGGGAGGGCACACTGTGGCTGGTCAAGTACCCCGTCTCCCACTGATTTCCGAAGAGGCCCTGTTGCTCCCAACCCCTTCCCTCTGCACAATTCCTGCAGTTGCTTTCGTCTGCTCTTCCATATTGCGCTAGGTGAATACGTCATGCAACACCTCTGGCTGTGCTGTTCCCCTCCTGTTCTCTGCCCGTGTGAAACCCTCTGATCACACTCCTCAGAGAATCGATGTTCAGTCTGCACGCTCTGCGCTGCCTGTGGCTCATGGTGCTGCACAGCTTTTGGCTGAGGGAGGAAGCCGGCGGTGGGCAGGACATCTCAGAGACAACTCTCCAGTGTGGGGAAGCAGCGGCAGGTTCCTGCTTTGGTGCTGCTAGAGTCACCTCCCCCCATCACATTGCCTGCCTACAACCGCCCGCCTACAGACCATGGCTCTCTGTGTCTGGTTCCTGGGCCCTAATCGAGACTGAATCTTCACTTTTTATTTTCCCAAGGGCCTCCCGGTCTTAACTCAATCACTGTCCTCCAAATGATTCTGTGCTTTGTAGCTTCTCTAGTGCTCTAATCCGGGGCTATCTCACTCGCTGGTCCCTCTGTCTCTGTCTGTCTGTCTGTCTGTCTGTCTCTCTCAGTGAGAAAGGAGTTAAGACAAGTGGGTGCTGCTGTGTGGTTGCCTGGCTAGGCACCAATCACAGCAGTCCCGCCACTGCTGCGGTACTAGGCTCCTTCACTCAGGGGTTAGCTTCCCTCCCAACATGGCACCTTCTCCAGACCAGGGCTGTACAGAATCCTGGGATAGAGGGGCAGCCCGACATCCCTCTCTAAACACCCCTGGACCTGGATTTAAACTTCTCTGCTCCTTCAAGGTGCTTTGGGGTTTGGCCCCCACGCATACCCCTATTTCTGAGCTCCTTTTCTTCCCTAACTACATCCTCTGACACTCCCACATGCAGCACTGCTGCTGGCCAGTCAAGATGGAATTCCCTGAATTTTATCGTTATATTTAGCTGTCATGATTGGTGAAATGCAATTTTGCTTAAGGGATTGAATTAAGAGTAGTTACTGGTGGATGATAATAAACTTTTTCATAGTGCAGAAGTAGAAGTTGCCAATATTGATTTTGGGGTCAGAACTTAAGCCTATTAACACTTGTCATGTCTGTAGTTTCACCATTACTGATCATCTTATATCTATAAAGAAAATTTTTAAACAGAAGGGAAAATTAAAGGACTATGACAGAAATGCAAATTAAGTCATTTTCAGAATGAACATGAATGCATTCTGAGTTCTTTCAGAATCTGTAGTAGGCTCAACTCTTTATAATTAGTAAATTATAATTTATTAGTAAATCGGTACACTTAGTAAACCAAAACCTTATTTTATTTTACCACCTATCTATTTCTGTGTGTCATTCTATTTGTTAAATACGTCCATAAAATACATAAAAAATACATATTAGATAGGGATCTGGAGATTTTTGGAGAAGCTATATAGTTTTATAATTATGCTACACTTGTGTATAACATGGCTTTTAAACTGGGTAGAAAAAAATATAATATTTCTTAAAACCAAAATTTTAAAAACTGATTACATATGTATAAATTTCTGAGCTACCTTAAACTCTTAATTTCTTTCATGTTAACTTTGACTAAGAAGGTTTACTGATTCATTTTTTAAATTTACCATATTTGTTCTTTAAATATAGATTGATTAAATATGTATAAATGAATGTACCTTGTTTCTGTTGTTTGTTGTTGAACAGACTGATTTTCTGTATAATGTGTGCTTTATAAAGCATGACAAAATATTTTAGTTCTGTTACTTAATTGTGAGTAGTCATATATATCTACACGTATTTAGTAAGTAAGATGACATGTTTTTTTTAATTAATTAATTTTTTTTTTGTGGGTACCGGGGATCGACCTCAGGACCTCGTGTGCCAGCAGGCGCCTGTGCCGCTGAGCAATATCACGGGCCCCTTTTTCGTATGTGGGCTCCGGGAGTCGAACTCGGGCCCTTGCGCTTGCCCGGAAGACGCTTATGCCACTGAGCCATCTCACCGGCCCAAGATGACATGTTTTAAAATTCTATTCTATTAAGAATTCACCTGTAAGCATTGATGTTCATTATTCACTTGTTCTTTCCTCATGTATTCAACACTTACTATGAAAGTAGACTAGACCTTTGGTATCACGGCAGTTTACAGACTATGGTCTTATTATGCGTTCAGTGGGCTCTGTGGTGTGCCTGACTAGTGATTACCACGACATTTCCAGCTTATCTCATGACAGGTACACAGCTTGCCCTGGAGTCTATCTGTGCCTTACCTCACATCCTCTCAGCTTACTTTCCTCCTCATCACCCACACATGTTGCTGCAGAAATTTGGTGTAAATTCTCAGCAGCTCACTTCAAATCCTTTGGAGATCTCTTATTCTCTGCCTGAGGGCTTCTTTGCCACATCTGTGTGGGACACCTGCAGAAACAGGTGTCATTCTGGTATGTGTTCAAAGCTAGAAGGGTGACGGAAGGAACACCTATGACATGCACCTGAATGGTGGGAAAGAGTTGGTGAGTAATACTACTCTATTGCAACAGGCAGAAAAATTTCAGGTTCTGAATAGTTCCTCTGAGGGAAACATCGCAAAGTGTGAGCATCTCCCCCAATAAAAAACACATACTCAAGTATGTCTCAGTCTTCGCTTGTAGGAGAATCTCAGGCTAGGATAATAGGTACTAGACGTTGTTCCATTTATAGATTTCTAAGATCTCAAACTAGAACTGTGCGAGTCATAGCACAGTGATCAGGGATCAGATCCTACTGTCTGGTAGATGGAAGGGCGCATGTGCTAGCATCAGTATAGTTAAGAATTTACCTGATGATGGACTGAAGAACAAGTTATGGACGTACATGGTGACACTAGCACTTTGTGGTGTGTGGCAATAATTGTGGAATTGGTTTTTGCTAAATGATTTAGAAACTTTAAAAAAAAGTAACAGGCTCGATTTTTTCCCCTTGTAAATTCATGTCATGCTGCAAAGTTCAGAAATCTTCCTTAGAAGAGTTTACAGATAGCTTTATCTCCTGTAGTCACTGTACAGTCATTGTCTTATCCCAGGATTATGTTATTTCTCCTCTTCCTGATGAAAATGTGGTTCTCAGAAACCTGATTTTCTTGGCATTCAGTAGAATACCATGTTGTTTCTAGTATGATTGACATCAGGCTGGTAGGCTATATTGAGCAGGAATTGGCATGTACTACAATGTCCCAGTGGGGTACATGTGAGGTAGAGAGTGAGGGATAAACTAGAAAGTTTCAGAGTATTGCAATAGAGGTAAAGTTTTTAGGAATTCTGTATAAAACAAAACAAAACAAAGAAACAACAGCAACAAAACCCCCACGGTTCTCAGTAACAACTCTTTTGGAGATGGCATATGATGTACTTGGAAAAAGTTTTGGGATTCATTAGTGACTTAAAAGTCACTGTGTTCCCATCACTTGGGAGGCTGAGACAAGAAGCTTCAGAGTTCCAGGCCAGCCTGTGTGACACAGAGAATCCATGTCACAAAAACAAGCAGAAAGATTAAAAATGGTGGAATGGAAGCAAAATATAGCCTCTCCAGGGCTGGAAATGAAGACATCTGGTAAACAACTTAGTGAAGACAGAAAGAAGTAGATCTCCAGGTATGAAGAAAGAGTTGACAGGAAAACTAGATTCTACAAAGGAACTGAAGAAACTGAGGACAACACAGAGAAAGGAATGAAGCAATCTGGAATACTAACCCCAGTTCCCAGGAAGAGGAACCTGTCTGCAACTTAACACAAGGAAAACTGCGAAAGGGTCAGCAACCCCAGAAGGAAACAACAGACTGGGCTGGCGTGCTAGCCCCATGAAAAGCCCACAGCTATTGTGAACTGCAAAAACAGAGCGCAGCATTACACTGAGAACATTTCCTTCTGCATGGCAGAAAAGAGTTGGAGAAGAAATCCAGTACAGAACCTGCCATATTTGAGAGTGTTTAATTATGAGCCATGGTAGGAAGGGGTTAGTTTTGTTAAGGCTAAACTACCCCAGGAATCAGAAGCTACAGAATAACGACACCAGGGTTTCTGGGGTCACCGTCCCACTTTGACCAGGTGGGAGATGGCCACAAGAGACCTTCACGGAGAGGGTGCAGGCCACATGTAGACATAATGAGAAGTTTAAGCACAGGCTAAGCACAGGCTGCGAGGGACGCAGTGGTCTCGCCTTCCATGATGAGCGGCCCAGTGAGTCACATGTGTTTTGCATAGAGAGCTGGGTCTGAAAGTGTTGACATTAAATCCAGTGGACTGCTTGACCCCACTGTGTCCAGCAAAGAGCTCAGTGGTCTGTTTGCTTTGCACATCTGCCGATGTGATCAGAGATGCCTCCGCTTGGAGGGTTGCTGCTCCCTGAAGTGTACAGACAGAGGTGCCTCTGGGGTGGGGAAAGGGGAACCTTACAAATCCACAGGCCACAAAGATACCTAGAGAAAGCAGTGACCTGGGGCACACAGAGGGACAGGAAAACAGGAAGTGGTGGGAGTAAACACAGCCCAAGGGCAGACACCATTGACCACACCCAGCAGGAAAGGAGGAGCAAGACTCAGAATTCACACACAAAAAGAGCGTGGAAACAAAATGGGACTTCGTGGTGACCACTGTGCTGCCCCCACATCTGGTGGACTCCATTACTGCAGACCCTGCGAAGAAACCACTCATTCAAAAACATGGGGAGATTTTTTTGGATTCATTTCTTTCTTTTCTTCATTGTTTTTTTTGGGGGGAGGGGGTGGATTTTTTTCTTCTTTTGCAGGTCTTAGGGTTTTTTCACTGTTTCCATTTTCATTTTTCTGCTTTTTCATTTTTCCCTTTTAGTCTGTTTTTTCATCTTGTTTGTTTTTTCTGTTACTTTTATCTAATTCTATTTTCTTTCACTGCTTAATAGGATTCTTTATCTCATTCACAACTTCCTACTTATTATTCAAATTTTACTTCTTTCATTTTACCCTTCCTAAGCCTTCCAGCTTTATTATTACCATTAAACTTTATTAATCTTTAGAAATTTACTTGACTCTATGCTATTATTGTTGAATTATTTTTTATTGTTACTGGGGGTAGGTATATTTGCGGCATTTTTAGATATTTCTTGTGTGTCAGTATTGGGTTCGTCTTTTTGTCTATATCATAATTACATATTTCTTTTCTATTATTAAGGGTGGTCCAGTGGTAGCTTTTATTGGTTCTTGTGGTATGACAGTATTCAAATTGTCTAACTCTATTGTTGTTGCTGATTTCTATACTATTGCCCGTAGTGCAAAGTTGTGTTTATTGTTTGGTTTTTACTGTATGCCAATATCTGGTAGGCATGAGAGAATTGTTACTATGGTGCAACTCTTGACCAGTGAAGATAGAAACAGGTAGATAAAAGCATTCATTTCAATTTATCATTCAGATGGGCAATTTTGAGACACATTTTACACAGGTCCTCTGAGGTATTCCACCATGATTGAGTCTCACAAAAATGATCAGCTTGATAACTCTGGGATTTCCTCTTTCCTCTATGACTCTTCCCATTCCACCCCTGTTCAAGGGTTACTGTATGATATTAATAATGTGCAGGCATGCACTTGATGCTGATTCTGCTTATTTGGAGGATACTGCAAGCTAAGACACAGATCTTGGAGGTAGAGGACCATCTGACATATTTAGCCATGTTTAGGAGTCCTTGAGATCCCTTGAGTAATTAATCATTCCTGCTCTCCTTCAACATGGTGATCATATTAACCTGTGTTGATATGAAGCCAGTTGGCATGTGGAACCACTATCAGCAAGTAAGAGTAAAAGTTGAACTTTCGTTTAGGTTTTTGGGAGTTTGTAAGTGAAACAAAACTTAGTTCATTTTGCTAACTAAGTTTAATAACCATCAGTGAAGTTGTGCAATATAAGGAAGGAATAGAACAGCACTAACATGGCCTTTTCCCACCCTTGACCCCACCCTAGGAAAGACAGGTCATGATTTGGTTCCTTTAATTTTTCCTTCTATTATGATTTATGACAAACAGGGTGGAAAGATACACAAACATATCATATAAAGATAATTTTGAGGCACTTCTACTAATTGTATTCTCCTACTTCCTCAGAAGTAATAGATATACTTTCCCCCTTCCATTCCTTTTTAAGTGAGCTATTCACTAAACCATATTTAACATTATTTTACTGGCTTCTATACTTAAGAATGTTACTAGCATTGTATATTACTCTTTGGGACCTGGTTTTCCCCTGGAAATCTAAAAAACTGATTTTTAGATTTATTTATATTGATGTTGGTAACTCAACTTTATTTTCAGTTTTGCAATACTTACTTGCATGGAGAGGCTACATTTTATTTATCCATTCTTCTGCCCGTAGACATTTAGTTTTTTATAGATAGAACCAAGGTCTGAGTTGTTCTTTTACTTTTCTCTTCTGCACCCTAGAGAAAGTAAAGAGCTTTGTGGTTTATTCCCATTAAAAGGAATTAAATCCTTGTTTACCTTAGACAGAGTTGCTTCTGTGAACTCTGGGGGAAGAGACCAAATCACTGTTCCAGTCTGAGGGAGTCTAGTAGAACCATTAAAGGTCTGAGTTAACTAGTTTGTGGGGCTTGAAAATGGATGCATGTTTTGAAGAATTATTGGTCAAATTTCAGGATTACTACCTGCTCCTTGCTTTTCTAAGACAGTTTACTGGGTACAAAGGTACAGTTTGATAAGGTTAAGAAATCCTGATGTGCTGCTGCAAGATATAAAAGATACAAACTGCCTTGTGTGTTTTCCTCCCTTTTCTCTGGTACACCCAGTGTAGGTGATCTCTTGGGAATAAAAGCATGTAATGCTTCCTGAAGCCAGCACTGTCAGGTTGCCAAGTTCATAACTGCATGGATGAAGCTTTCACCACAGGCAAAGGGTGAAAAAGTTTCACTTCCCAGCCCTGTGGTGTGGTGCTGATTCCCAAGGAAACATACAAATTGACTGTTGTCTTTACACCTAAGCGACATACTGTAAAAGCAAAACATTAGCGAATTTTGAAAAGCAAATGGTGAAGGCAGGAAGGAAACAGATTGTGGTGCTTTTATTTTATTTTCTTAATCTTTTAAAAATTAAATTTATTGGTATAATTTAGATATACACAAAGGTAACATTCATCATAGGGAATTTGTATCTCTACATGGTATATCTTGATTCCTCTTTTTTTCCATTCCCCTCTCCCTTATTCACAAAATTCCCATTCCTCTCCTTCTCTCTTCCCCTCCTTATTTACAAAGATTTGTTTCCATTTTATCTTTCTTTTCACAATTTTTTCCTTTTCATTCCTTCCTTTCCCCCTCTTCCCTCCCTAGTTCATCTTCCCTTTTGAACAATTTCTTCCTATTTCACAATATTATACATTTTTGTCCTTATTTATACTTTCAGGTTCTCACCCCAGAGAGACAATGTGGTATTTATACGTGTGTGTCCAATTTGTTCACTTAAGAGTATGGTCTCAAGGTCCATCCATTTAGCTAGAAATGTCTCAAGTTTATCTTTCTTTATGGCTGATCAGTACTTCATTGTATAGAAAAAACACACCTTCTTTATCCATTCATCAGTTAATGGACACTGGGGCTCTTTCCAAGATTTAGTTATTACAAACTCTTCTGCTATAAGCATGAGTGTGCATATATTGCTGTGGTGTGATGTTTTTAATTCTTTTGGGAAGATACCAAGAAGGGGAATAGCTAGGTCAAATGGGCCCTCTACTTCTAGGTTTTTGAGGAATCTCCACACTGATTTCCACAGTGGTTGCACCAGTCTACACTCCCACCAACAGTGGAGAAGGGGTCCCTTTTACCCACAGCACCCCCAGCATTGGTTGTTGGTTGATTTTTTTCATAATAGCCATTCTTTCTGGAGTAAGATGGAATCTCAGTGTTGTTTTGATTTGCATCTCTTGAAAGACCAGTGATGTTGAACATTTTTTAAAAATATATTTATTTGCCATTTGTACTTCTTCATCTGAGAAGTGTGTATTTATCTCAGATGCCCATTTTTGGGTTGGGTCTTTAAATTTGGGGGACAAATCTGATTTTTTTCAGTTCTTTACATGTTCCAGATATTAGTCCTTTGTCTGAGGAAAAACTGGCTAAAAAGATTTTGCCCACTCTATGGGTTGCCTTTTCACTCTTTGTGAGTTCTTTTGCTGTGCAAAAGCTTTTTAATAAGATGAGATCCCAGTTGTTGATTCTTTGTAATTTTTCCCATGTGACTGGGGTTTTATTCATGAAGTCTTTGCCTATACCTATGTCTTTGAGAGTTCTACCTATTCTCTCTTTCAGCAACTTTAGTGTTTCTGTTTTAATATTTAGATCTTTGATCCATTTTGATTTTAGTTTAGTGCATGGTGAGAAACATGGGTCTAGTTTTAGTCTTTGGCATGTAGAAAGCCAGTTTTTCTAGCACCATTTATTAAAGAGGCTATCTTTCTTCCTAATAATGTGTTCGGCCCTTTTGTCAAAGAAAAGGCAGCTGAGTATGTTTGGAGTTGTTTCTGCATCTTCTAATATGTTCCACTGATCTGCAGGTCTGTTTTTTTGTTTTTTTGTTTGTTTGTTTGTTTGTTGTTTGTTTGTTTTGCTTTTTTCCAGTACCATGCTATTTTTTTTTTTTAAATCACAATAGCTTTGTAGTATAATTTTAAGTCAGGGACTGTGATGCCCCCTGTCTTTCCTTTGTTGCACAGAGGTTTTTTTTTGCTATTCTAGGTCTCTTCTGGTACCAAATGAATTTTAGGAATGTTTTCTCTAGTTCTGTAAGGTACGCTAATGGTGTTTTGATTGGGATTGCATTAAATCTGTATAACAGTTTTGGGAGTAGGGCCATTTTTGCTATGTTGTTTCTTCCTACCCAAAAGCACGGAATATCATTTCATTTTCTGATGTCTTATTTGATCTCTTTTTTCAGAGTACTATAGTTTTCAACATAAAGGTCTTTTACTTCCTTCATTAGATCAATTCCTAAGTATTTCATTTTTTTTGGATACTATTGTGAAATGTGTTGTTTCCCTAATTTTAATGTCAGTGAGTTTTTTATTTGTGTATAGGAATGCTATTGATTTTTGAGTGTTGACTTTATATCCAGCTATTCTACTGAATTTGGTTAGTAAATCTAGAAGTCTTTCAGTGGAGTTTCTGGGGTCTTCTAGGTAGAGTATCATGTCACCTGCAAATAATGATAATTTAACTTGTTCCTTTCCTATCTTAATTAGTTTTATTTCTTTCTCTTGTCTAATGGCTCTGGCTAATGTTTCTAGAACTATATTAAATAGGAATGGTGATAGTGGACATCCTTATGTTGTTCCCGATTTTAGAATGAGAGCTTTCAGTTTTTATCCTTTTAGTATGATGTAGGCTGTTGGTTTGTCATAGATGGATTTTATCAGATTGAGATAAAGACCATCTATTCTAATTTTCTGTAAGGTAATTTTTTTTATCATAAATGGGCATTAGACTTTGTAAAATGCTTTTCCTGAACCTATTGAAATGATCATGTGATTTCTGTCTTTGGCTTTGTTGATGTGAAGTATTACATTTTTTGATTTGCATATGTTGAACCATTCCTGCATCCCTGGAATGAATCCTACTTGGTCATGGTATATAATCTCCTTGATGATTTGCTGCATTCCACCAGTATCTTATTGAGGATTTTTGCCTCTATGTTCATTAGGGAGATTGGCCTGTAGTTCTCTTTTTTGGCTGGGTCTTTGTCTGGTTTTAGTATCAGGGTAATACTTGCTTCCAGGAATGATTTTGGGATTATTTCTAACCTTTCAATTTCACTAAAGAGTTTGAGGAGTAATGGCATTAGATCATCTCTAAATTTCTTGTAAAATGAGCAGTGAATTCATCAGGACCTGGGCTTTTCTTTATTAGTAAGTTTTTAATTACATTTTTAACTTCATTGACTGAGATTGGGTTATTTAGAATTTTTATATCTTCTTGATTCAGCTTTGGTAATTCATATGTATCTAGGAATTGTTCATTTCTTCTACATTTTCCATCTTATGAAAATATAGGTTCTCAAAGTAGGTATTGATGATCTGGATTTCTGTACGATCTGTTGTGATTTCACCCTTTTCATTCCTAATTGCATGAATTTGAGTCTTTTCTTTCCTTTTTTTGATAAGGTTCACTAAGGGTTTATCAATTTTATTTAATCTTTCAAATAACCAACTCTCCAATTCATTGATTCTTTGTATTGTTTTCTTAGTCTCAATTGTATTAATTTCTGTTCTAATCTCTAACTTCCTCCCTCATATAAGCATTGGGCTTGACTTGTTCTTCTTTTTGTAGAAGTTTGAGGTTCAACGTTAGATTGTCTATTTGAGCTCGGTCTATTCTCCTGATGTGAGAATTCACCACTATAAATTTCCCTCATAGGACTGCTTTCATTGTGTCCCATAAGTTACAGTATGTTGTATTGGCATTACCATTTAATTGTAGATAGTGTTTATTTTATTCTTAATTTTATCTGTGACCCATTTGTTGTTCAGGAAGGTATTACTTAATTTCCATGTATTTATGGAGTTTTTGTGGTTTCTTTTGCAATTGATTTCTAATCTCACTGCACTATGGTCTGATAACATGCATGGGATAATTTCAATTCCTTTGTATTTACTTAAGCATGTTCTATGGGTGAGTATGTTATCATTTTGGAGAATGTTCCATGTGTAGCTGAGAAGAATGTGTATTCTGATATGGGGTGCAACACTCTGTAGACATCTACTACATCAATTTGTTCACAGATTTGGTTCAGTTCTGATATTTGTTGAATTTTTTTCTAGTTGATTTGTCTATTTGTGACAGTGGGGTATTGAGGTCCCCCATTACAATTGTATTAGTGCTTATTTGATTTTTCATGTCTGTTAATATTTATTTTATATAGTTAGGACTGGTATTTGGTGCATATATATTCGTGATTGTTATCCATTCCTCTTGGAGTTTTCTATTAACAAACATGTAGTGACCTTCTTTGTCTCTTTTGATCAGTGTTGGCTTGAAGTTCACTTTATCTGGAAATAAAATGCCTACCTTGCATTTTTCTGGGTTCTTGTTGCATGGAATATCATTTTTCAACCTTTGACTTTCAGTCTGTGAATTTCTTTTTGAATTAAATATGTTTCTTGTATGCAGCCTATTGTTGGATTTTATTTCTTGATTCATTCTGCCAGTCTGTTTCTTTTGATTGGTGAATTGAGACCATTTACACTGATGGTTATGACTGATATGTATTGGCTTATCCTTCCCATTTTATTTTCCTGCTGATGGTTCCCCATCTCTCCCCTCTAATTGCTTGACTTGCCTGGTGGGTTTTTTTCTACTGGTGTTCTTGGAGTTATGGTCTTCTTTATCTCTTCCTATAATATTCTTCAGTATATTTTGTAGAGATGTTTTGGTAGTCATGAATTTCTTTAGTTGTCCTTGTCATGGAAGTATCTTATTTCTCCATTGATTTTGAAACATACCTTTTCAGGGTACATCAATCTGGTTGTTTTCTTTCAGGACTTGAAATACTTTACTCCAATCTCTCCTTCACTTTAGGGTTTATGTTGAGAAGTCTACTGTTATTCTGATGGGCTTTCCTTTATAGGTGATTTGTTTCTTTTCTCTAACACCTTTTAATAGTCTCTTCTTGTGCTGAATTTCTGGAATCTTGATTATTAAATGCCTTGGTGTAGATTTATGCCTTTGGTCATGGCTATATGAAATTCTATATGCCTCACTTATTTGTATGTCAAATTCTTTCTACATCTTTGGCAAGTGTGCTGCCATTACTCTGAGAACAGTTTTTTTTTTTAATGGCATTTGCACTGCCTCCTGCTTTTTCATTGACTCTGATGTCTTATGTTGTTCTTAGCATAATCTTGCAGCTGTTGCACTCATTTTTCATTCAGTTGCATATATTTTCAATGGAATTTTTACTCTCCTGGATATATTTGAATCTGCTTCATGAATTCAGTTTCTTTCCTGTGTTGGATACTCATGGCTTCTATCATTTTCTTATACTCCTCTTTTTGTCTTTTTATCTGTGTCTACTCTAGAATCATTTTGATTGCCATTTTTTTTGACTGGAGTGATCATTTCTAATCTGATTTTCTCTATAGCCTCATTCATCTGTTTTTGTTTGTTTGTTTGTTTGTTTGTTTTTTCTTCTGCTATCAATTCAGAAAATTCAGGTGAGTGGCTTCCGATTTCCTGTATCTTGTTCCCTGGACTTGTCCTGGGTGGGCTGGTTGTCTGGGGTTGCATTTTGCTTCTGCATCTTTTCATTTTCTATTTTTTCTGTGTTGATGCTTGCAAATTTCTTATGGTAGACAGCTTTATCACTAATATTGAGGCTTTCCTAAGAAATGTCTGTTCCTCAGAGATGTCTTCTAGGTGTGGGTGGCTCTTGGTCTTTGTGTCTGTCCTAACATCCTATCTTTCGATTTATTAGGAACGAGAAGTTACTATATATTTTGTTCAGCACCCCATCCTTTGGTACTGGACTATGGTGATGATTATGACTCCAGACAATCAGAGTGTTGTCATACAAGGGAGAACAATTGATTACCACAGGTACGACACCCTGGCTAAATTAGTACAATTAGCAATAACTATGGCATTAAGCACAGCCTAGAAACTGACAAACTGTGGTAACTATTAATTTGGTACTTTTAACCACAGGAGCAAGCTCTACAGTTACATAACAAGATCCAACATAAACCAGGAACTGGTATGCAATGAGTTTCCCCTTAGTAGAATGATTTTACCCTGTGCGTGTGTGGATTTAACAGGGATAGGAGACAAAACAGACAGATAAATGAAGAGAAATATAGTATAAGTAAGGCTGGAGGACAAAGGATGAGCACCCAAGTTTTGCGAAATGAGCAAAGGACAAGAGAGTAAGAATGAAAGAGAAAGCAAAAGAATATCAAATTGAACAAGAAAGACTAGAGACAATGCTCTCACACATACGCATATCAGAAAAATCAAAGACAATTGAGGAAAGAGAGAAAGAAGATAAGTAAATAAAAGTAAAAACCTAAACAACCAGAAAATAGTACACAACAATAAAATTCCTCTGGTGTCCACAGTTCTGTGGTAGTGTCCAACTTAGAGCCCAAAACTGTGCTGGGCAACCCTGCCAACTCTGCAGTAGGATTAGTGCTGGGTAAAGGTTGGATCTTGGCCTCTGGATGTGGGGACTGGGGCCAGTCTTCAGCCAGCAAGATTTTCTGAGCCCCTCAGTGGCCTACCCATGTCTCCTTTCCCTATTTGTCTCTGCATTGCTCTCCCAATTGCTGGGAAGCCCTCAGACAGGGCTGCTCTTAGTCCTGTGTACAGTTGGCCCCCCCAGTCCTTGCACAGCGTCCCCTGTTCACATCTCTATCCTCTCATGCCACTTGTCACAGGGTGGGGGGAGGGGTATTTGCTGTCAACACTGTGGAGACAACCTAAGGCTGCTTTGTCCCCATTCAATCTCCTCCCAGCAGGGGGAGTGCCAACCTTGCACTTACTGCTTTGCAGGGTTTGAGGTTAAGCCCATGTGTCCTTGTCCTTCCCTCAAGTCATGGGTCACAGGGCAGGAATAGTCATGCCGTTCCACTCACTACTTTTATTGCCTCCAGTGCAGTCCATAACCTTGTTGTCATTAGGGGTTCCAGTTAGCTGCTATGGTGCATGACCAAAAACACAAACATAAAAACCAAAAACCTGGCAGTTCATTGGGGAGGGAGTAGTTTCCTGGTCAGTGGCCTCTGCATGTGCCAGCAAAATTTGCTGCAGGCTGCAGCATCCTTTGTGTGGAAGAAGGCAAAAGGGATAAGGGACCTTATATCCCAAATATGTCCTGTGTGGCTTGATTTAGCCACGTTGTTACAGTCTATCAGTTTTTTTGGAAACTTCCCACAATGGTGGCTCCTGCTCCACATGCAGGTGACAGTTCCATGGGCAGCCCTGTGTGCTGTCACCTTTTTACAAAGTCCTATGTCTATGTTTTGTTTGATCTACAGGTTTCTTATTTTGGATGGATTTTGGCATCAGGATGTATGTCCCTCCCTTTCTGCTAATTACCTGTGTTTTTCATTGATTTTCTCTGAGTAGCTCCAACATGGCTCTTCCTCTATTAAGCCATGTCCAATTTCCCCCTGCGATGTTTTTAGAGAGAAGATAAAAAGGAGGTCAAAAGACATCTTCCCACCAGAAATAGAGGGAAAAAATTCAAATTTTATGGGACACTTGACCTGTGGGGTTCAGCTCTTTCCTTCTATCTGCACCCCAGTGAGGCAGCAGAATTTTAGATGAGTTTAAGATCTACTTACTAGGGATTCCCTACTTGGCAAAGGTCCATGATGTTCAAAATGCCTAAAGTGTGCTTTCTTTGCCCCTAAGGCTGCCCAAGTATGGGCAGATGAGTGATCCTTGTGAATGCTTTAGAATAAATAAGACCCAGCATCATTGCTATAACTTTGAAGAAGGACTCTCCAAAACAAATTTCTTTCTGGTCAGGAGTGTAGAGATTCATAACAGACTTAATTAAATTTCCATAAATAAATGTATTATTTTTTACCTCTGAAAGTTGAAGAATAAATTTCACATGTACTGTGCTCAAAAAAAGTAAATGCAGTAAATACCTCAACAAGAAGCTGAATGTACTCCCTGAAGCTCTGGCACCAGTCAAAGTAATGGGCTCAGCTCACTGGACTTCAGCTGATCTGTTGCATTTGGCATAGCCTTGGATAAGAATAGTACACAGCACATAGTTTATATATTTTATAAATGCCATGGGCAAGTCTTATAATCTCTACTTCCATAATCATTATAATTGTGATGGTAGCAGCTAATATTTACTGATCTTATTTTCTGGGCCAAGCATGGTTACAATCACCTGACATGTACTGGTATTTCATTTAATTTTCACAGAAATGCTATGAGGAATAGTGTATTGCAGAAGAGAAAATCTGAGGCTGTAAGAGGATAAGAAATTTGCCCATTTCTAATCCATTTATTTCTCTTTATATCTCAGCCACCATCTTAATCTGGACCCCATTCATTTCTCATTCTACTAGACTAGCTATTAAATTCCCAGTGAACTACTAGTTGCTTCTCATACACCCTCTTGTCTGCTTTTCCTCTGTTTCCTGCTAGAATTCAAAGCAAAGTTTTAGAAAGTGCATTGAATTGTCTCCCTTTCTAATCAAAGAACTTCTCATTGTCTTCTTCTCCCTGTGGGGTCTGCATTCTTCTTATACAAAGTGCTGATGATATAGGGAGAATAAATGTAACTCCCAAACTGCTAGATGTCAGATACGCTGAATTCATGTTCCCCAAAGTTGAAGAAAGAATTCTAAGGAACAACAGAGGTTAGCAGTAAGAAAAATTTATTGAGAGATATGGCTCCTGAGAGAAAAGAGGGGACCTGAAAGTGGCTTGCTACTGACCCCACTTTACACAGGAAGTTTTATAGAGCGAAATCAAGAGGAGGGTACAATGTGAGTCAAATCCACGATCAACCAGTAAGATTACAAGTACAGCCACTTACATAATATTGACCCAATGTGGAAGCAGGTCACATAGCAAGTGTACATGGAAAGAACAATGATCTTTTAAGGAAAAGATGGATTGGGAAGTCCTTCTTGGTCACCCACCTGGGTGACTGATGTCTATTTAGACTTTATTGGACCAGGTGATACCAATTATAGTACAATCTTCAATTTATTGCTTATCCCTTGGGGAGGGATGTAGGCCTGGTCATTTCACCTTTATCTTGAAGCCAGGCCTTTGACAGATGCCCCTCCAGCCACAGTTGTTTTGTGTTTTCATCTTCTGCACTGACTCACTTGAGATCCTAGCCCTGCCTGACTGCCTATAGTATTTCTACTGTCTGTAATACTATCTTGTAGCCTTTCACTTTACTTATTAATTTTCATACACATTGGTATTTCTGGAAAAGATGCCTCAAAACCTTTGTATACACTGTTTCCTCAGCTTATATTCTGGTTAGTATTGGGTTCAGATGTAAGCAACAGAAACCTGTAACAGTAGTTTAACCTAGAAAGAAGTCTATTTCTCACATGAAATTTCTGGTAGATTGTCAACAGCTTCCTGGTGCTAAGTGTCCAGGTTCACTCTTTCCTTCTCCTGTACATAGTTTCCCTTCATACTCCAACTTGGTGCCATCCATTTTCCTGGTAGCAGGATGAAGAATGGGACAGGAGAGGATATGTGGTGAGATCACTTTAAGAAGGTTAGAGACATTGCCAAAAGATACTTTTACTTGTAATCCATCAGCTGCTGGAATTTAATTTCCCAGATCACACTAAGTTGTGTGGAAAGTTATTTTGTTTTCTCTTTGTCAACAAAGCATTTGGTTATCATTTAGCAAAAAGAAAATAGGGTTATACTTATGATGAATATTTTCTTCACTACTACAGATTTATTCCCTACTGCTTTGTTTGCATGCTTTTTAGCCTAATTTCTCATTTCAAAGGTAGTTCAAATAGAATGCTTTTAAAAGTCACTTTAAGGGCTGGTGAGATGGCTCAGCGGCTTAAGCGCCTGCCCGGCAAGCGCAAGGGCCCGAGTTCGACTCCCGGAACCCACATACGAAAAAAGGGGCCGGTGCTATCGCTCAGCGGCATGGGCGCCTGCTGGCACGCGAGGTCCTGAGGTCGACCCCCCAGTACCCACAAAAAAAAGTCACTTTAAAGGGCAATTAAAGTCAAGAAATATAATATGAACAATACACCCCACACAATAGGCACAGTGGCAATATAACAGACACAACCAGGTGGTCATGAGCAGGAAATGACAACCACATCATTTCTGCTGCCTGACACTAATAATCATGATCATTATAGGCACACCATCCCAATTTAGAAATGTTGAAATGTGAAAAATTGGGTGCTTAATCATTGCTTTTCACTCCTTAAAAGAATGCAAACTTTTTGCACTTTTGTTTTATTCACTGTTTCATCTCTAATATCAGGAAGATTGTGTAGAGGATGTATCGTAAATAAATAAACACACTTGTCAATGAAAGACCATTATTTCCTTTGGCAATGTAGGTTTTTCCAGATGAAGGTTTGAGGGCTGAACATCCTGGGTTAGGGAGCAGCAGCTGAATAAAACATTAACTGAAGGTCCAATCTTAGTCACCAGCCAGAGTTTTAATAAGAGCAGAGAGTTGACACCAGTCTCTTCTTAATAGAAAGATGTTACTCACAATGCCTGAGTAGCATGAGAAAATTGAAGTAGGCACTGCTGGGAAAACAGTCAAAGAATCCAAATCTCCACATCCAGAAAACCTCACCACAAAGGTAGAAGAGAAAAAAACAATCTTATTACTCAATAAGCATTAAACTACAATATGGTACACATTCAGCAATCTGCAAAGTGGTTGAAAAGACAGAGAGAAATCAGTCTTTGTATTGCCAAGAAGATACAACCATGTTCTTAAACTTCTCAAGATAAACAGTAACTACTCTTCAAGTAAGATGTTACTAAACGATTTGTCACACATAATGTAATAGCTTAGTTTATTTATTATAAATAAGTTAGAGAAGCCTAAGATAAGGTTGATGGAAGAGTTAAGTGAGAAATGTAAAAGAAAAGAACATAACCCACCCAGGTTAAGAACTAATACAAGCAGCTAACCTTAGTGATGCAAGATAAACATAAGAACAAAGCATAAATTGTTGGGGTGAAAATAGAGAGATAAGGACTCCTCCTCCCAGGAAGAAGTAATCCCTAATATGCTAAGTTAGACTTGAACAGCTGCTCCCTAGCTACAGACCTGGAGAGAACAGACATATAAGACAATCAGCTTTCCTTTTGAAGTCATCCTCTTTGAGCCCCCTACCCCCATGCCTGTCTATATAAGGCCTAGTAGGCAGAGAGCAGTTGGACTTCTTCACCTTCTTGGTAGGTATCCATCAAGAGCCATTTTTCTCTTTCCAATCCTTTTGCTTTCCAATTTATTCTTCAGTGTTGGAAGATGAAGCCAGGATTATCCTGAATTAACTGTTTCATGAATTACTTCAATAGTTTAGCTTTACTTGGGGCGGTCATCTGTGTGAGCTTCATGTCTTCATCTAAAAGCTAATGAAAACTCATTGTTATGATGGGTGGCAGGGTCCAGTGAAGTTGGGCTATTACTCTCTCCCAGAAACTGGGAGATAGAAGTGCTTTCTTTTATGATGAGACATTTCAAAGTGATGGTTTGAGAAGCACATTCCTGCATTATAAAGCTGGCAGGGAGATAATTTATATTTTTAAAGATTTAAAGATATTTCAAAGAGTCATAGAATGAACTTACAAGTTTTCTAAAATACATAAGTGCTCTAACAAAAGGAAGTGTGTGGAAATTTTCTTCCCTTGAACAGGGAGAATTAACCTCTTGTTTGTAACTTGATTTTGTACTCTCAGTGCCTAAAGACAAACAGAACATCTGAGTTGAACAATGGTACTTTCGCTGAGCAATCTGATGCTGAGCAGAACTTGAATATTTACTGTGGACCAGGTGCTGCTTGCATGAAAACTGTCACTGCCTTCAGGGAGCGTGATTCTGGTCACCCAGCATTCATTTGGCAAGAAGTTGTGTGTCTTTGCTGCTTTTTACAGGTCATGGTAATAAGGTCATATAAAAAATTATGGCTTATTATATTTGAATTTTATATAAACAATCCTAAATTAAATGTATCTTTTTAAATTTCTAGTCTGGCTTTTACTTACCTAGCAATTTTTAAAATTTATTTTTTTAATTATTAGGAATAGACAATGTTTATTTCTAACGCAGATATTTGGTCTATCTGAGGTTCTATATCTAGGTCAAATAAAAGAAGCATAAATCCTGTTCTCATGTAAATTATTTGTATTTAATTTTATATAGTGTACTCTTGACTTACAAACTCAATTTATTCACAAGAGCTGGTTGTAACTCAATTTGGTTTTAAGTCATGACTATTTTTCCCATAAGAAATAATGGAAATACCCATAATGTGTTCTGAACCTCCCAAAGCACCGCTTAACTAACATTTTCATAATGATAAGGGTTGAATAATATGTGTAATTTACCAGAAACGCCAATAATTTTCCTAGTGTATTCACCAAAAAGTTATAAAATGTGCCTAATTTACCAGAAACAACAATTCCACCCTTACTCACCATTCAAGCTGGCATCTTCGGCTTGCAGGAAGGGAGGAGGGAATGGGAGGTGCTTGTTGTTTGGGAGGAGAGGCCCCTTCCATGAGAGCATCAGGAATCGGGCTCTCTGCTGTCCTTTCTCTGCTTGGGAGAGTCTGCAGCCCACTAGGACCTGCTCTGGCTCACTAGATCTCAACCTTTTCAGAACTAAAAACTGGTCCAAGGTTGTCTGTTTCTGTCTTTTCTTCAACATTGTTCTGTAGTATGACATCATATTTTTATTGAGCAAGTGAATGCAATGATTGGCTTTTCTTCTATGTGCCTGGGTCTTCTCTACAAATGTTTGTAGCTGTGCCCATTTTTTCAGGAATTCCTCTCAGAAGACCTTTGCTGCACTGATTGTTGACAGTCCCCCTCCTCTTTAGAAAGCTCCTCAGCTGCCATTCTCTGTTGCTCAGCCAGGAGTTGCTGAAGCTCCTCTGTAGACGATTCCTCTGCGTGAACACCAGTTCCGCGGCATCGCCACTGTCCGCCTGCAAGCCTATGGGCTCTGCTACAGTGACAGTGTCGTCAACCACTGGGTCAATTGAAGGCTCAGGCTCCTCCGCACAGCCTTCAAAGTCTCTCTCCTGCACAATTTTAGGCCACACTTTCTTCCAGGCAGATGTCAGTGTCCTTAGAGAGACACTGGATCGGGATTTCTCAGTGAATTCCACACAGGAAAGGATGATGTAATGTTCCGTCTAGAAGTCTTGTAGCGTTAAATCTGTATCTAGGACCAACTGAAAGCTCTTCAGTTACCGTTCCTCGGTGCAGAGTTGGAGGTTAAAGTACATGAAGCACTGACTAAAATCACATCCCAAACACGCACACCCGGACCAGACTGCTGCTTACACGTGCGCTTCTGACGTCGTGAGTCTGATTACAGCGGCACACACAGCGGTCATTGGAGTCATCCCTCAAGTCTTTCCTTGTAGGTGAAACCTAAAATTCTGTTTGTAACCAAGTTGTTTTTGTGTGAGACCAGTCGTGACGTGAGGGTCCACAGCCTAGGACTCGCATCCAGCCCCTTCATGCTGAGACATTTAGGAAACTAAACCTGCCCCTACTTCTATTAAATCTACCTCAGCTTACACAGAGGAGTGATGTTCTTAACAAGGTCTGTCCTTGCCAGCCGCACTAGGTGTTCCTCCAGAGCACTGGTGCAGAACTTTGACTCATTCACTGAAAGCCAACCAGGTACTCAGGAGTGAAGACAAAGGTGGCAAACATACACACTGATGGTCTCGGGGCAGAGGCTCAGTATTCCAGAGAGGAATCTGACCCCCTCTGAGTGGCCCTAACATAATGGTAATGAAAACCTGATTTGTGACCCTTACTAAACATAGGAAGGCAGACACTTTCGTAGAACTCCGTGACGTGTAAATGCACCAGTGCAACTGAAATTAGGATCAATTCTGAATATACGGAAAGAGTGCTTCACAGACAAAATGTTAGGGAAGGACTGACGACGGAAAATTACTAAGAGGAAAAAACATCCTGGGGTGGAAATTCTGACCTAATGAGATAATTGCTGAAGAAAAGCCAGGGTGGTCAGATGACACTCAGGAAAAGAGTTTGAAAAACCTGAAAATTCATTAAGGATGACCAGATCCCACTGGTGGTGGATTTTTAGTAAGCTAACTTAACAAGATGCTAACTTAGACCTTTTTTGCTTCACATGAGGAACTGAAAGAACAATATCCACACACTGCATGCAGGCAGAAAGACTTAAATTCCTACTTGAGAAGCCACTTGAGAGAAGATTGATTTGAGTTTGGTAAAGGAGAAAATCGTTTTCATAAGTATATATGGCTCTGGTTCATTTCTTGTTCAAACACATACATACATACAAATATATGTGCACTTACATATATATATATATATATATATATATATATATATATATATATATGCAAACATACATAAAAGGAAATAAATCTCATATGACAAATCCCTTTCCAATAAGACTCAGTGATTACGTTTGTCAAAAAAAAACAAAACAGAAAACAGTGTAGTGATTTCCAATAAAATTAAAAATACGCTTATGACCCAGTGATTCCACTTCTGGAAATATATGTACAAGTAAATGAGAGGACCTTGATAATCATAGCAACAGTATTCCTGACAGGGAATAGATTGAAGGAACCTAGGTATGTATTAGGAGATTTATGAATAAACTGCATGTAGTATGTATATACAAAACTATTATTAAGCCTTGTAAACACATGCAATGAGGATAAATGCTACATTTAATATACATTTTTGGAGGTTGGAAGATAATATTTATTCTGGGGCTGCTAGGGCCAACATTCATGGCAGTCAGCTATGAAGTTGGCCTCAGAAACACGCTGGTCTCTGTCCACTGTCTTCTCCCTGCCAGGTCTGTGAATGTTCCTGGGTTTGGGGTACTGGAGTCTCCTTCTGGAGGTGGTCTCTAGCTTCTTTCCATCTTGAGCAAAGATATTATCGAAGTAACTAAAACTGCCCCTTCAAAATAGAAGAGGAATATTTTGTGAATCCAGTGGTATGATGTGTTTAAATTAGTCTAATTTATAGACAGAAATGAGAAGTATGCTAGCCAAGGTTCCAAGAAAAGAAGGAGGGGTATTTCTCTAATTTGAGAAATTTTCAGTATTGAAGATAAAAGTATTTTAGAGATTGCTTGCAAAAAATGTATGTGTCACATTACTGAACTAAACACCTTACAAATGGGTATAATTACATGTTATAGATATCTATTCTTGATTAATTTTTACAAGAGCCAGTGCTCTAATAAGTACTGGTACTACATGATTTCCCTTCCTCAGTAGTTCTTACCAGTGCTTTGGACTGTGTTGGCTGCTGCTGCTCTTTTGTGATGGGGGAAACTCTTTCTTCACAGGAAATGGAAGACTTTATGCAGAGCTCCGGAGAACATGGCGTCGTGGTGTTCTCTCTGGGGTCAATGGTCACGAACATGACAGAAGACAGAGCCAACGTGATTGCTTCAGCCCTTGGACAGATTCCACAGAATGTTGGCTAAAGTGCTTCAGTGGTGGACAACTATTTAATGAGGCTGTAAAGAGTCTGATCAGAGAAATTTCCTTGGTGAAAGGCACACCTTCTTGAATTCACTCATTCAGGCCAAAAATCAATTTACAACAGAGATATCAGCCATAAGATCAAAGGGTACACAGAATTCTTTGTACACCATTGGGATCAGAAAGACTTGTATCAAACTAGTGTACTTTGAACTTGGTATTAGAGTGTCATTGCAGGCAGAGACACGGAGGTCACCAAATTCTGTCCTGTCGTTTCTTCAGTATTTTTGCAGGATTACTGAGAACACTGTGTATACCACAGAAAATACAGGAATCTGGTTAAATGTTGATAAGTCAAACAACAGCTTAATACAGATAAGTGAGCATTGAATAGTCCGATGTGCATTACTCAGCAACATCTCCTGTGTGATTCTGCTTCCTTTCCCCCGTAAATGCTGGAAAGGGCCTGCCCATAATGCTATTATTGCTACTATTCAGAAAAAGGAAGACACTGACTCACCAAGAGTGAGGATTAGGCATAATTGTCAATTTGATTGTCTTGGAGCTGCCTAGGGGATTTGTAAATCACACATTAACTGTATCTGTGTGGGGGCATGGTCTCTCTCCCCTTCCTGCCTGGCACTGTTCCCCTGCCCTGCTCCAAGCCACCATAGACCAAGCAGCTCTGCTCTGCTGTGCCCTTACCCCTTAATGCTTTTCCTTTGGAGCCAGCCAATCATGGACTGACTCTACTGGAACCACAGGCCAGATAAACTTCTCTTCCTTTTGGCTGTGGGTGTTGTAAACTTTATCTGAGTTATAGGGAAGCTGCTTATAACAGAAAGTTGGTACCAGGTGAATGGGGTCATTGCTGTGACTATATCTGTTCATGTGGTTTGGAAGTATTGAAACTGATTTGTCAGAGAATATTAGAAAGTTTGTAAATATGGGGAAGGGAATCCTAGGATATTGTGAGTAGAGCCTAAAGAGAGATTCTGGTCAGAGCTCAGAAGACCACGATGCCACTAGGAAGGGAGGTCAGCCAAAGAGCTTCTGAGAGGGCAATGTGTGAGGCTCCTTTTGAATGAAGCTGAAGGTACAGTGCAGACTCTGGGAGGTCAGAGGTGTTGGAATGGGGGGCGTCTGCTAATGAAAGCCATAGGCAATATGTGGACGTTGCCAAGGAGAGAGGCTGCATGGTTTGCAACCAGCAAGGCCATAGGGTTGCGCCTCCCAAGTCTTTTCGATCACAAATACCACAGTGGTGTATTCTGGGTGCCAGACATCAACGTAGAGCCATTTACATTTGCCCTATTGAGTTTCAGGCTTTCTTGGCCTGATTCTTTCCCATCCTGCTATTTTTCCCACTTGGTATGGAAATGCATACTCTGCACCGCTGAATCATGGGATATGTAACCCAATTTTTATTTTATAAAGGTTCACAAATGAGACTTTCTTTGAATCTCAGAGGCGGCTTTTGCTTGCACTTCTAAGCAATGCTGGATCTGTGGAGACTTTGGAGAGGGACATTCAGATTTTCAGTTGTGCACAGCATACTTGTATCATGTTAGGCACAATTATGAACTGATTATTGTCTTTATTTGGAGATTCAGTATGGTGTAAGGAGATTTGCTTTAGTGTCGATTGGAAAAGAGGTGGAATGTCAAAATTAAGTTTAATTGTGAACTTGATTGTTTCATTAACTGCCAAGAGGATCAGTGAAGCATACAGCTGTTCATAGGAACATGAAGGCATGACCTGGGGCACTTTATCTGGTTCATGGCCCCTTCCTCTGTGGCACTGTTTCCCTGCTTTGCTCTCCGGCCAACAATAACTATATAACTTTGTTCCACCATACCCGTCTCCCTTCATATTTCTCACTTGGAGCCTACCAACCATGAACTGAATCTACTGAAACAGTGAGCCAAATAATCTTCTCCTCTCCTCTGTCAGTGTCAGGGACTTTGACTTTCTCCCAGTAATGGAAAAGCTGTCAAATACACCAACTCTGAGTGCAAGTACCAACAAAATCAACTAGACTTAGAGAAAGAGAAATCTCACACGATCGGGGTAGGTTTGCCCCTATAATATCTAAAAGAGGATGATGTCAGAGAAAAGGCCAACTCTTTGAATTAAAAATGTAGTTCCCCAAAACAGTAATAAAACAACATGAAATAAATGGATACAAATAAACTCCCTCAAATATCACTTTAAAAAGGAAACAGTATATTTGGCATTTCAGATTTAGTATAAAATATAGATTCTTTAGTGTGCAGTCAGGCATTTTAATAGATTGTTGCACTAGAATGCTAGTGACTACATCTAAAATAAATTTATATGATATTGAGGAACTCACTTCTCTCTGATTCAACTTATGAAGTATTGAGACTGTGTGCCAAATTTAATTAAATGAAAAAAAGAACAGGGAAGTATGTATTTTATTTACAGAATCATTTTAGTAGTTTTCATTATCATCTCTCATTCTCATCCTTATCTGTCATATGATAGGCATTTAATTGTGTGATTTCTTAAACTCTTAAGACTTACATCATGCTATAATTTAAAATTTGACTAAAGTAATTGGAGGTTTTCTTACCCTAAAAGGTTGTGTGGAGATTTGATGGCAAGAAACCGGCCACTCTAGGACCCAACACTCAGCTGTACAAATGAATCCCTCAGAATGACCTTCTCGGTGAGACCGCAGGGAGCAAATCCTGACACACGAGTAACAACCATTGAGATCACAGCTCCAGAGGAAATAAATGCATTGGAATTTTACTAGGAACAGCGAAAAAACTTCCCACGATTTCTACATTTGTGCTCCAATCCTAGGGGAAAATGGTTGAAGAACAACTACTGACATTTTATTACACACAGTAACAGTCATTTTGGTCAGAGGAATTTCAGTCAATTCCCACCCTATCTTTAACATCTAGCCTTTTGACTACTGCAGAGCTGTTTCAAACTTCACTGAAAACTGAAACTCTCTCTTTTATTACATCTGACTCTTTATTTTCTTTAGCAAGTATTGCAGATCATTTACTGATAAAACACTTTGTGATGAAAACTAAACTTTTCTTCCTTTGACTCCAGAACCATAAAGACTCCCTGGTCCCTGCACAACCTACATTTCAAACTCAGGACCCTCACTATGGCTTTAGGATCACGTATTCTCCCCTGACACTGCCTATGTTTTCCCATGCTATTTCTTTCTTCCCAGAATGTGTTCTTTCTTCCTGCCCACCTGGAAACCTTGTTTTAAAATTTATCAAGTCTCAGGCTGGTGAGACATCTCAGCAGCGTAAGCGCCTGCGTGGCAAGCGCGAGGGCCCGAGTTCGACTCCCAGAACCCACATACGAAGAAAGGGCCGGTGATATCGCTCAGCAGCATGGGCGCCTGCTGGCGTGCAAGATCCTGAGGTCGAACCCGGTACCCCCAAAAAGAAAAAATTTATCAAATCTCAATTCCCACACCACCTTTTCCTTGCGGAGTTCACTTACCTCTCAGTGCACTAAGCACTTTCAACATAGTTTCATGGTTACAATCATCTGTTATCTAGGAAATAATTTATCTTTCTGTGTCTCATCTTGTAATTTTTTATTTGATTTTTAAGAATGATAATCAATAATTTTCTTTATATTCTCCCATTCTAGGTCACCCAAAAACTAAAGCTTTTGTAACTCACGGTGGAAGCAATGGCATCTATGAAGCGATCTACCATGGGGTCCCCATGGTGGGCATTCCTCTGTTTTGGGATCAACCTGATAACATTGTCCACATGAAGGCCATGGGAGCAGCTGTTAGATTGGATTTCCTCACAATGTCAAGTACGGATTTGGTCAGTGCACTGAAGACTGTCATTAATGATCCTTCGTGAGTACATTATTTTGTCAATCAGGCAGATTTATAGGTCAGTTATCTTGTTTTTTTTTCTGGACTGGAAATCTAACTCAGGACCTACCAGTGATTTTAACTGCAATTTCACCCCATACCTTTAGTGTTGACCAGTTATTCATAAAACAATTTTTAAAATATATAAAAAATTTTACTATGTACTTTAATGAATACATTTTTATTACTATGACAGAATGCATAGTTGAAAAGAATAATAATTTGAATAAATACCATAAACTATTTCAAATCAGCACCTAAACTTTTTGAAATTATTCATCTTTTTCTTAAAATGTACACACTTTGAGACAAATTAAACTTCTCCTCCCTTAAGCTGCAGGTGTTGCGTATTTTGTCTTAGTGACAAGGCAGCACATAAGTACAAGAATATTCTCAACATGTAGTTTCATAAAATTAGATTGCATAATGTCCAACATGCTGGAAAGTGTTGTTCCACCTACCCTGAGTGTCTGTACTTTTGTCCATGTTTTAACATTTCTCACACTTCATTTCTATCTATTGCTGAGTACTATAACTTAGTACGATAGGCCACCTTTTATTTAGCCATTTCTTATTTTGTGATCTGTATGTGTTTCCAATTTTCACTATGATGAACAAGGCTTTGAATGTTTTTTGCGTGAATATATGCTTTGCTTCTTTTGTACATTAGCAAAGTGTAGAGTTACTGCCTCACAGGAGAACTCCATGCTGTTGAGGAAAGGTCTGTTTTCCAAACAAATGTCAGTATTTCACACCCGGAACCAGCAGTGCAGGAAGGCTCTGATTTTCCACATCATTACAAAATCTTAGTATCATCTGCATTTTGTATTACAGAAGGGTCACCACGTGCTATCTTATTGTGATTTCACTTATTTACAAAAGTAATATATTTTTGCTCACATGCCTATTGGTTATTCATATTTATATTTTAATAAAAGAATTTTTTCAATCCCTAAGACTTTTCTTAATTAGGTTATTTGTCTTCTTACTATTTCATTGTAAGTACTCTGTATGAAATATAGATCTGAGCCCATTTTTCAGATATTTGATTTGCTTTCAGATATTTGATGCTTTCTTCTGTTCAAAATACACAGATTCACCCTTCCTTGATGATACATTTTAAAGCATAAAAAATTGAAATGCTAATGAAATATATTTTCAGTAATCAAACTTTCCAATAGTGCAACAGAAATCATGTTGTAAAATATGTAGTATTTGTAATATGAAATCAGCATTATATAAATTTATCAGAGAAAATATTATGCCAACAGGATACCATTACAGAAATACTTTAATAATTCATTATTAATAGAAAATAATAAAAACATGAATGGTAAAAATGCTTTACAAATAGTCAAGAGATAGTAAAGAAAGAAGATAACTCAGGTTGGGAAAATAGAAGAGGAAATGTAGAAAACGAGAGATTTAAATATATTTTAAAACTTACCGTAATCATAAACAGACTAAATTATTTCAAAACAAAGACAGCCTGGATTTTAAATCTCACTATTACAATTTGTTAGTAAAATGTGTCTTATGTACTTATATCTGAAATCTATGGGTAAAAGAGTAAGCACAGTTATGTTGTCATACTTAAGAAAGCTGCTGTACATTTATCAACATCAAAGTAGGCCAAAATAATTAAATATTAAAATGAATATTTCATAATGCTAATTAATGAATTATTCAATATAATGTAATTGCTTCATTTTTTTGTACCTATTTATTAAGTCTCAATATAAATAACTTCAAAATGAAAAAAAGGATAAATGTAAATATACAGCTGTATTCATAATAGGGAGCTTTGATGTACCTTTATCAAAATTACTGAAAATATGAAAAAATAATGAATGAGAACATATCATTTCAAAAGCACAATGAAGGGCCGGTGAGATGGCTCAGCGGCTTAAGCGCCGGCCCGGCAAGCGCGAGGGCCCGAGTTCGACTCCTGGATCCCACATACGAAAAAGGGGCCGGTGATATCGCTCAGCGGCACGGGCGCCTGCTGGCGCGTGAGGTCCTGAGGTCGACCCCCCGGAACCCACAAAAAAAAAAAAAAAAACCACAATGAAAAAATGGAAGCAAAGTGAAAAATATAAATGTATGTGCCATAAAACTGATAAGTAAATTTTAAAAGATCCAAAATATAGAGTATATGGACCAGACATAGTAGAAGTAAGATTTTTAAAGTTTAAAAAATAGATAACTAAAAATTCCTCAGGAATTGAGATTTAAGCAATACACTTCTAAACACTTAAATTTCAACAAAGAACTTATAACTGTACATGCATTTTTATTCCAGCAATTTTATCCCCAACCATATAAAAAACAAAAATATATGTATTGATAAATCAATATACATACAGGAATGTGTAAAATGGCATTAAATATAATAGTGAACAACTGTTAACAATCCAAAATTTCCAAAACCATAAAATGAAGATATGATAATCTGTGGTAACTACATACAGTGGAGTTAAGTAACTGCCCAAAACAGACTCAAAGCAGTACTTACTTCTATTATTCACATATATAAATGAGAAAACAAAACAAAACATGGTGTTAGTACTCAGAATAGTACTTAATTTGAGGAAGAGAATAATGCTAATCCATTCTACCAAGTGGGACTGGTTCTGGGCAAATGTGACATCCAAAATCATGATTTGATTGTAGGTATATTGACATCTTTACTTCACAAGAATTAGCAACTGATCATATAATAAACAGCTACTCAGTAATGATAGGTGCATTTCATTAAGTAGCTCATATTTAAAGTTTTATTCTGCAAAATGAAATGAATTTTAAAATTCTACAGACAAGGTGCTAAGTTACCGTAGAAAGTAGAGGGAAAGAATGTTCATGGGAGAAAACCTTTCCTGTCTGTGACACTGTGTGACCGGCTGGTCCAAAGGAGGAGCTACACGTTATTCTACGTATGATCAGGACGCGGAGATTTAGAGCAGTGCACTGTCCTAATCTGATGTGATTTAGAAAAAAGAAACTCTGACGACTGGGTGGAAATTAGAGAAAAGAGGGAAGAAAAATAGAAACAAACTATTTAGCTGGTATTTCATTCACTGTGACACAATTCCTCTTCCAAAGCTTCAAGATGACAGTTTCTCACTAATGACGTGTAGATTAAAAATGCCTACAAGAAAACTCCTACATAAAAACTAAATGTTCTAAGATGAACTACATCATAATATACCACTTTTACTATCTTTTATTCTCTTTTTATTTGTTGGCATGTATTTTGACACATTTTTACAAAACGTTTCTAAAAACCTTTGAAAGACTTGGGCAAATCAACTGGCTTTCAGTGTTGGTGTTTCTGTTTTCCCTGTAGCTATAAAGAGAACGCCATGCGGTTGTCGAGAATTCACCATGACCAGCCTGTGAAGCCCCTGGACCGAGCTGTCTTCTGGATCGAGTTTGTCATGTGCCACAGAGGGGCCAAGCACCTGCGGGTCGCAGCCCACGACCTCTCCTGGTTCCAGTACCACTCTCTGGATGTGATCGTCTTCCTGCTGGCCTGTGCGGCCACTGTGATATTCATCATCACAAAATGCTGTCTATTTTGTTGCCAGAAGTTTGTAAAAACTGGAAACAAGAAAAAAAGGGAGTAGTTTTACCTATGCTTGAAGTTGGCAGTCCTGAGAGATGGGAATTATATACTTAAAATTTCCCCCAGTTTACTCCAGCAAGAAGAGGTTGTGATGCCAAATTCCTTTCTCCTGTGACTACACGAATTTTCACAACTTACCTAACAAACTCCAAGTTTCATTTCTAAAATATTTGATACCTGGTAAAGAGGTAGAAAAATTGGAGGTTATGAATAGGGGATGGCTGGAGAAAAAATAAAAATAAAAATATGAGTAGCTATTGAAAATTACTACTGTAATTTATACCTTATACCAAAATATTTTACTTAGCTGTGGTTCATGAGTTATTCATGGACATAAGAACATTAATTGGAAATACTCGGCATATTGTAGTTTCATTATTTTCTGGAGAAAATATTCAATAATTAGAATTATTGAATTTGAGCAGTTCACTGTCCTAATCCAATGAGATTTTAAAAAAAACTCTGACTATGAGGTGAAAATTAGAGCGAAGAGTGTAGAAGAATGGAAACAGACTACTTAGCTGGCATTTCACCCACTATGGCACAATTCTTCTTCAACAATTAAAGATGACATTTTCTCACTAACTGCATGTAGACAAAAAATGCCTGCAAGAAAACTCCAACATAAAAACTGGAAAACCATTCCATTTGGTTTTGGAACAAGTAGCGCTTCTTGACTGTTCGTGTTACATTCACCTCAACATCTTTTCTTTCCCAAAGGAGCTGCTCAAACATTTATGTTTTTCTTGCCATAGTCATTCCTCAGGGGAATACATAGAGAGTTGGAAATATAATATTTACTAACTGCTTACTACTATAACGTTGATCTTATTAGGAAAGATTTTGATTTTACGTTCAAATTTTATGTTTTACTTGGACCTCTAAAAATTAACCTGCTTAGTCTTATCATTTGTAGTCTTTGAGAATATACATAAGGTCTCAAGTGTAGGTCCCAACAGTGTAGAACTGGTAATCAAAAAGCACCTCTTGAATCTGCCGTTCTTCCAAATGTACATGGATGTAGCTAAGTCTCATTTTTCAGAACCAGGCGCAGCCTCCCTATGTCATCTTGCAGACACATTGTGAAGTGAATAGGTTTGGGGTAGATGGTTTTCAATGATTCTTATTCTCTAACATGTACTTTACATTGCATGTCTCGTTTTCTTCTTTCTTCAGTATCCAATTGTTCCATTCTTCCCTCTCTAATACATAGAAAAATTAAATCATTCTGTCAAACTGAAAATGACATAATCGTCGTTGTCCTTTAAATCTGGGCACTCATAACTATCATAATAAATGACAATTAAAATAATAAAAACTAACATAAATTGCATGGGGAATACATACATTGAGTGACAAAGGTGATGAAGGCCCTCGTCGAAGCTCCATATCATGAATGAACTTTATGCTAAAATTGATCAAACTCGAGAAATACCTAGTTGCCTTACTTGGTAACAATTCAATCATGTGAATGTCATGAGAAACATTCTCACATCACAGGCACTAATTTATTTTTAAAATTTTAATTTAGTTGAAGAATTATAGGAGAGTTCACAATATAATTTTTCATGCAATTCATCTAATGATTGGCACAGTTAAAAGAAAATACAATCAATAAATGTAATGTTTGTAGTTAATATTATAAAATCATGCACATAAGATAGAATTAATCTTTGTCAAACATATCATGCAATACATGTAAGAAGAAAGGATTTGTATTCATTCTGTAGTGGGAAATATTATAAATCACTGACCAAAAATGTAGAGTGCAATATGCATGCAGGTAGATGAAAGATATAAACAGATAATTCACAGAAGTGAAAAATGCACAGGAACACAGAAATGATGATGAAAGTCACTGATGCTTTAAAAAACAGAAATCAACTCAATAAGTGATTTCCTGAGAGTATTTATAACCTATGAGAATAAGAGGAAACTATATCTGTGGGAGTATAATGTAGCACAATTCTGTCAAATAGAATTGAAACAACTGTTTGACTCTGCAATACAACTTTGAGGAATCTGTGATTCACAAATACTTCAACACATATGTATTTATGCAGAGGATTTTCATTGAGAATGTAAATGACTACCAGTCAATGAATACACCTCCAGTTAAAGTGATAAGATGAGCCAGCCATGGTTTTTCCTGGCATGTGCTTGTAACTCTAGCCACTTGGGAGTCTGAGGCATCAGATCCCTCGAGTCCAGGAGTTTGAGGCCAGACTGGTGCATGGTGAGACACGTCCGAATGAATGGTGAATGAACAACATGCTTTATGATATACAACCGTTACAAAAAGCCACTACGTTCTCCTGGTTATGCTGGTAAGGAGAAAGCAAGTTTTACAAAAGGATTTTAGGTTTTTAAAATTCTTCTTTTAAGATTTTAAAAATTATTCTTTGAAAAAAATAAAATATATATCAACTTACATAAAAATAAAGAGAGCAGTCTGGATGAATACACAGAATTAAAAAACCTTAATATTTAGTAGTCCAGTAGTGTTCTTCAACATAATATTTTCATGAATTAATAGGCTTCAAAATTAGCAAAATAAACATTTATTTCCAATAGCAAGCTGTAATGTTTGATATCATATTATCAATTTGTTAATACTATTTGGAATACTTGAATGAACCAGGAATCTGTCATATTATGTGCTAAATTCATTTGCATCTGTTTCTGGGAAACCCATTTCATATTTCAACTATCCATGTTTCTATAGACATGTAAATATATTACCACATACATGAAAATATATCTACATAAATGTATTACCTTATTAATTTCAATAGATGTAAAATCTGAACTGTCACAAATTTTTCCTGATTTAATGTCAATCTTTAGTGAATTTTGCAAAAACCCTTTTTTAAAGGACTTTAGCATAGCATGGCGGTTCTCCTTGTTTTCATTCTGAGTCCTGTAACTACAGAATGATATGGGTTTGGGCAAGTTACTTCCCCTGTCTGGGATTCAGCTCCCCCTCCAGTGGAAGGGAGTTGAGTAACAATTCTACTTATTTTGTGGAGTTGAAAAAATGAATGTGTTAGCATGGAGAACTCAGTACACTTGAAAACTATAAATAAAATCAATTTACAGTAATTATTATCAGTACTAAATACATAAAAACTATTTTACAATGATGTTACTCTTTATAGAAATTACCAAATATATATTTAAATATAACATGTTTCAAATATAAATGAAAAAATTAATAGATGTGGCTATTTCAAGCATGTAGAAATTATATTTGTGTGAGAATCAAGACTGACAAATTAGAGTCTTAAACCAAGTCTGGCCAGTCATATTTTTAGGAATTGACTTAAAAATTTCATAATATGAGCCGGGCTAGTTGTGCCTGAATGTAACCCCAGAACTCCGGAGGGTGAGTCAGTAGGATCATTTTGAGTAAAAGGCCGGTTTGCACTGTAGAGTGGATTCAAAGCCCACCTGAACTGCATAGCGAGATCCTGGTTCAAGAAACAAACAAAAGATTACAGTATATAACGTGAAATTTATTTTATAGTGTAAAATTCATTGGCACAAATACATTTTCGACATTCTACAACTCTCACTACTATCTAAAATGAGAGCATTTTTACTTCCCCCAAAGAAAATTCTTTTTTTTGGTACCGGGAATCGAACTCAAGAGCTCGTGCTTGCCCGGTAGGTGCTGTGCCGCTGAGATACATCCCCAGCCCAAAAATGCCATACCCTTAGAGAGTCTCTACCCATTTCCCCCTTCTCCAAACCTGGAAGTTCGGCATTATGTGTTATCATCATTCTCTATTAGGTCATCCAAAAGAAAAAGAAACTCAAAAAGAGATATAATCTTTACCACTGTTTTATTTCTTCTGTACCTATTCATGTTCAATCTGTCCTTGCTTTGTAATTCTCTGCTGTATACTAACTTAATTATTTCATTAGGTTTTTTCTTGAATATATGCAGAACTGACAGAAAGACTTTACACAGAAACTTTAAAACAGCCCCTTCTCAAACGGCTCCTCTCCCTGCGCGTGCTGTGGAAACTGCTCTGGTCATTTCGGTCTCCTTCATACTCACTGACGAACACAGTGCAGTGAGAAACCGCAAGTAGAGGGCAGGTACGCAAGTCTTCCTCGTGCATCGAAAGCGCAGAATACTCAGGTATAACTCGTACTTTCCAAATCCTGTGAAAATGTCTAATGCACTGAAAACCTCTACAAGTCCATTACATGGAAACTCAACGTGAACCATGTCTTTAGAATCTCCAGAAAACACATGACCAGAAGGACGCATCCAAAAGGATGAAATAGTGTCCTCGTCAGGTCCTCACGCTTAAAGCTGATCTCCAGATCTTTGTGGTGCTCACTTTGAAGACTTTTGAACTGACCTAATTCTGTATTTTGGTGTAAGCAGTAGTGTGGGGGTTTAATACATAGCATCCTTTAATCAAAGTGGGTGTTGAGATATTATCACTTTATTTTGTGATAGTTTAGATCCATAAGTGAACTGAAAAATAATTCTCATTTGAAAGTGGGTTTAGTGTTTAATGAATATTTAATATTTGCATCTTGGGGATTTTTTTTTATTTTGTTTTTTAATGACTCAGGGTAATGTGTCCCTAAAAGTGAATGTAGTGATTGCTTTTCGCTATTTGTTGAGTTTCTCACTAGCTTCTACATATTTTCTAGGTGCAAATTCTTCTTTTTAGCAAAAGGTATTTTTAAATTTTATCTTATATTTTGGAATTTTGATGTATATTTTAACATGTTGCTGTATATGTGTTTTTAGAAAACGTTCAGCTCTTTTCAAACAATTTGTATATCGTCGAATATTAGGATTTTTCATATCCTGAGAAGATATATTCATGTATCCCAAAATGATTTTAGATTATATCAAGTAAAAAATGCTTACTGGTGAAAGCACTCTGCACATTAGTGGAATGTGTCAAACTACTCGTGACATTCTTCACAGAAACAAAAGAGAAATAAATCTCTCATGGATCCACAAAGATCCCCATGGCCAAAGCAATCCTGAGGAAATGACGATGCTCGAGACACTGCAATATCTGATTCCGTTGTATACTACAATGCAATACCAACCAAAATGGCACACTGCTGGCATGAAGTCTGACCAGGAGATGAATGGAAGAAAAGTACAAAATCTAGAACCGGGTGTGATGGTGCACATCTGTAATCCCAGCACTTGGGAGCCTGAGGCAGGAACATCTGCACGACTTCAAGGCAAACCTGAATTCCAGAGTGAGACAATGTTTCATAAAACCAAAATTCCAAAAAAAAAAAAAAAAAAAACAAAAAAAAAACAAGGAAAAAATGGGGAATGTAGAAAATTACCCATGTACATAGAAAATTCATTTTTTTCAGAAAGACACCAAAAAAACACGTTGAAGGCAGAATAATCTCTTCAATAAATCTTGATGAAGAAGAACAAAATGGTGGGCTTACACTTGCTGATTTCAAAGCCAACAGTGTATGTACACTGATGGCGACTGTGTTGTGCAGGAATGTAATAGATACATAGAACAATAGATTTAGAATCTGAAAAAAATCAATATATTTTTGTTAATTTATTTTTGATAGACTATGAAACTATCACTTAGAAAGAAGGAGTCTTTTCACACAAGCTACTGGGTAAACTGAAAATTCACATGCAAAGTTAGAAAATGAAACATCTACCTCCAGACACACCAAAATAATAACTTGTTAATGAATATTCATAAATATCCTCCATAACATCAAAAAGACAGGGAAAAAATATCCATTCACTTAATAATGAATCAAGAACAAAAAACAGAAAAAGAATGAATCAACACATATGCCTTATACACACAATAAAATAAGATTTGGCAAATAAAAGGAATATAGTACTGCTACATGCTCTTACATGGATGAGGCTTTAAACGTGACGTAAGCATGGAGGATAATCACTGAAAACCGTCTCTTGTATGACACCATTTATATGAAATGCACAAAATAAATTAACCTCTAGAGAGAGGAGGCAATTTAGTGGTTGCGTAGGTCTGAGGCATGTGGAAGGGTTAAAGGTATAAAGTTCATTTCTGGGAGGCTTAGTCGCTCTAAATTTGATTACACTGGAGAATTCACAATTCTTCAGATGTACTATGAACTGCTGAAGTAAGTCTTTTTTTTTTTTTTTTTCTTTTTGTGGGTACCGGGGTCGACCTCAGGACTTTGCGCACCAGCGTGCGCCTGTGCCGCGGAGCTATATCACCGCACTTGAAGTAAGTCTTTAACACTGATAAAATGTATAATTTATTATTGATATATCAACCATGTTTGTACAAAAAAATCCTTGTAATAATCCTATGCAAAGAAATGTTGAATAACCTATGTTACGACTACATTTTTCATTCTGAGTCAAGCAGCTATGTAGAAAAGTCACATATCACTTTCCGCCGTGTTTTGTTTTATTCTGTTTTAACTTGCCACTGTTCTTGACGATACTCCAAAATCTCAAATCATAGCACAGGTGTGCTGCAGATGTAACGTCATCAAACCAATCTAAGTGTAGAAAAGTACTTATAATCATGAAAGAGTCAGTACACACCTTCACATAAACATGAGGTTCTCCCAATTTTGCTCTTTGCACTGGCATCAAGATACTGACTTTTGTTATATATTTACTTGGCCAATACAAGTCATATTTTAACTACGTGATGATTTCTACTTGCAAGAACAGTGGGAAGGCGACTTGGAAGGCAAGGCTGCTCTTTCACCGGGATGTCTGCGAAACTGACTGCAGTTCTGTTGCTGCTTCAGCTGAATAGCTGCTGTGGTTCTGGGAGCTGTGGAAAGGTGCTGGTGTGGCCCGCGGAATACAGCCACTGGACCAATTTGAAAACAATACTGGATGTGCTTGTCCAAAAGGGTCATGAGGTGACTGTTTTGAGATCTTTAGCTTCCCTTTCTTTTGATGTGGAGAAGAAATCTGCTATTAAATTTGAGGATTATCCTGTATCACTATCTAGAGGTGATGTGGCGTCTATTTTTACAGAATTACTCAAGAAAGGGATTTACGAGCTACCAAAAGAATCGATTTGGACATACTTTTCAGTGTTGCAAGGAATGACATGGTTAATGTCTGATTTCTCTCTAAATCTCTGTAAAGGTGTAGTTCTGAACAAGGAACTTATGTCGAAACTACAGGAATCAAGGTTTGACGTCCTCCTGGCAGACACCGTCATTCCCTGTGGCGAGCTGATCGCCGAGCTCCTGAACGTGCCCTTCGTGTACACCCACCGCATCTTCCCCGGCTACACGTATGAAAAGCACAGCGGAGGACTTCCTCTTCCTCCTTCCTATGTGCCTGTGGCTCTGTCACAGTTAAGTGATCAAATGACATTCTTGGAGAGGGTAAAACATATGATGTATGTGCTTTATTTTGACTTTTGGTTTCAAACATTTAATGAGAAGAAATGGATTCAGTTTTACAGCGAAGTACTAGGTAAGTTCTGTTTTCAGCTGGTATTTGGATATCCTAACTTTTCTGTGCCCTTGATGGTCTGTTTGAAAGAATATAATATCAGAGAAATTCAGCTTTCATAATATAATGTTGACACAGAGATATAAAATATTCCATCAAATGCCAGATATTCTGGCCCAGCTGACATTACTGTTTTCATTAGAAAGCTCTGGCCATCACTTGTGTAGAGCACGCTAAGAACTCACACATTAATAACGCATACAACTGAGGATTGCTTTAAGCATTTATATACATTTCTAGCATTTCATCATCCATTTTATATCATCTCTGAAAACAGTAATTTAAAATTCCCTGTATGTCTTCATGAATAGAGACATGCAAATTGAGAAATTTCACACGTTGTGTCTCTAGCTAGTATTGAAGAAAATTTTTCCCCAATGTAGATTAATTTCTTCATTTACAAATTAAACTGCTTTGTTACTTTATCCGATGCATTCCTCACACTTGGTAGATATAGAGCCTCTGTCCTAGTTAGAGCATGTGTAGAAATCGAACTTTAACTGTATTCACTTTTCTTCATTATCCATCTGTTCAAATAGATAACATTAAAGTATGGGCATGCAAAATATTAATCTACAATTTTTTTGTAAATCTATTATTATGCATTCTTAATTCTCCTTAATTGGGAAAATTAATAATGAAAATACATATCTATTTCTATATCTAAAGCTTTTCTACTTTTTATTTGACCATGTGTTTATATAATAACTAAACATTCTTAAGCTCTTAACATGAACCAAAAGTAGCAAGTAGCTACAAAGAATTTAGCCATACTGAAAATCCTCTCAGTTCCCAGAGAACCAGTGGTAAAATTTCTACCTTTTACATTGTGCAAACTAAATGCCGTGTTCCCAAGAAAGGTGTCTCCACAAGTATTATAGGACTATGAGATAAATCAATTGAAATATTTATTCATATTTGATTTATTAGGCAGCTTTAGAGAGAATGCAAATATGTATATATACATACAATTGGCATACTAGGACATTTGTTTAGGATTGTGAATGCACTGAGGTGAGTTGCCATCCTAGACTACTCTCAGAAATATACAATGACTTTCATACATCTACACGTAAAAATGAGTGACAAATGTCTGATACGTGTACATTCATAATTACATATTATACACATATGATACATAAGTGTGTATATAGAAGTATACGTATATGCATACATATACAAACATAAATTGTTATCATCAGACACAGCCACTTTAAACATCTTCTGCTCCGTTATTGAAAAGTCTTTCAGAAAAATGTCCTGGCATACCCACATTCACCTGGCAAGCATCTCACATTTGATAGCATTAATGTTCTTTTTCCTCTTCAGGAAGACCCACTACTTTATCTGAGACAATGGGGAAAGCAGATATATGGCTCATTAGAACCTACTGGGATTTGGAATTTCCTCACCCATCCTTACCCAATTTCGATTTTATTGGAGGACTCCACTGCAAACCTGCTAAACCTCTGCCTAAGGTAAACATAGGTTCCATGTGCTTCACTCTTTCAGCAGGAAGTATTCTGTGATTTTCATTCAAACTATCTGACTTACAGTAACAAAGTTATAGGAAATGGGGAAATGAGACCCGCAAACAGAAAGTCTTACATATTTTTTCCATCACAAGTAGGTGAATTTTATTTTGTTAAAAATAAAATCACATCTGAAGATTTTGGCACTGACAGTTAAACAAAGGTATCACGGTATTAAACACATGAGAAAATAATCATCATCCATTCCAAACATATTGATAAGTGCCTAGCATATCCCGCAGCAGAGCGCTGGGTACAAGAGAAACAAAATAGGCACAGTGTCTGCCCCAAAACAGTTCGTTCTACTTTGGAAGACAGACTGAAAACAAGTAACAGAAATTGTGTGGAAAATGTGATAATGATGAGAGAGCACAGGTGTTCCCTGGCACAGCAGGACTGTAGGAGACCTTAGGAAAATTCCCTTCGGGAACATGTCTCTACTCACCATAGCTGCCTGACAGAGGGATGGAAGAGAAAATGCAGAACACAGATGCCGTATACTTCAAGAATGCCTGTTAATTCCTGCCACTTGCATTTGAAACCTGCCCCCCTTAGCTCACAATTAGAAAGGATTCTTTACGCATATGGAATGATGTTCCTTATGAAGAAACACAGTCATTTGTTAAGTATTACTTTATATGAATAAACCCAAAAATTTTTACTGAACTAGTAAATGACATTGAATGCATTTAAGAGCATTTTCTCTTTAGTTTTATTGGCACTGATGTGACATAAGACCCCATTCAAATTTAAAATATTATATCTGTTTCTAAACTAATTGTTGTGGCATACATGATGACTCACAATTCCAAAAGCAAAATTAAGAGGTCCATGAATGCCAACCCTATTTTGAAAGGATTTCTCTATTCATGTTAAGGGAATGGAAGAAGCAAGATAGGAGATATAAAGGAGGACAAGAAAAAGAATGAGTAGAAGCTGAATCATGGTACATGTATCAAAATATCACATTATATTCCATAAATGTGTACAAATATTATGAATAAATTAATTTTTAAAGTGTAGTGAAAGAGGAAAGCAAATTTTCATATATTTCTATTTGCTTCATGACAAATTCACATGAAATTATATACAGAAAAATAACCAAGGTGTGCATAATTAACACGTATAGCAGTTATTCATAAAAGAAACATTGGACTCAATTTAGATATGTAACATGGGGGTATGATTTAAAAACAAACAATAATAATAATTTAACCAGAGAATACTAAATGACACTGTCAGCTGTGATGTAAATGTACTTCAAAAATGAGAGGCAAGGGCCGGTGATATAGCTCAGCAGTATAAGCGTCTCCCTGGCAAGCGCAAGGTCCTGAGTACGACTGTCAGTACCTGCAAAAAAAAAAAAAAAAAAAAAAGCTTCGAGGCAAATAAATAATATAGGATTGACATATTCATGGAGAATGGAAGGGTATACATAACAGAATTACAATTTCCTAAATATATGTCACCTGCATGATATGTGTGTGTTTGTGCTGGGGATTAATCCCAGAGGTTCCCCTATCCTTGTCAAGACCTCTACCATTGAGTTACAACCCCAACCCATATATATGCATTTAATTTTATGAATAGAATTTTTAAAAAGAATGAAAACATGTAGATTTCTTTTATGGATGTGTTTGCTAGGAACTGACCCCAGGGCTTTGTGTGTGCCAAGAACATACTCTGCCACTGAATTTTTTTTTTTTTTTTTTTTGTGGGTACCGGGGGGTCGACCTCAGGACCTCGTGCGCCAGTAGGCGCCCGTGCCGCTGAGCGATATCACCGGCCCCTTTTTTTGTATGTGGGTTCCGGGAGTCGAACTTGGGCCCTCGTGCTTGCAAGGCAGGCGCTTAAACCTCTGAGCCATCTCACCGGCCCCTCTGCCACTGAATTATGACTCCAACTCTAACAAAATATAAACTGCAAGCCAGGGATATCTTTGCATAGGGATTATCTCATTTATTCTTTCACACTTTACACTATTCCCCATGTTTTGTAATGAGCTTTATGTAATAAATTTCATAAGAATATATTCAGAAAGGGCCAGTGAGATGGCTCAGCGGCTTAAGCGCCTGCCCAGCAAGCGCAAGGGCTCGAGTTCGACTCCCGGAACCCACATACGAGAAAGGGGCCAGTGATATCGCTCAGCGGCACAGGCGCCTGCTGGTGTGCGAGGTCCTGAGGTCGACCCCCCGGTACCCACAAAAAAAAAAAAAAAAAGAGAATATATTCAGAAAGAGAATGATGAGCCCATGTCAGTGATTAATCCTTAAAAAGAGGTTTACTACTTAGTAGTATAAGGAAATATTTTCCATACAACAGAAGAAAAAAGCATTTGATCAGAGTACTCATGAGATAAAACACTGAATAAAAGTGACTTTCAAGAGTGCTGCAGGTAAAGAGATTCGTACTGAAAACCTGGATGCACCATGTGAGTCATAGGCAGAATCCATTCTGAATGAAGCTAAGGCCACCAGTTAAAATTCCAGGTCTAGTGACTGCTATGGACAGCAGGAGTCAATAAGCAGAACTTGAAATGATTAGGAAAAAAATGATTAGGAAAACAAATACACAGCTCAGTTTGGTAGAGTTTGGTAATGTTTGTTTGTTTGTTTCTTTGTGAGTGGCAATCTATGTATTTCAGGCTGGCCTTGACCTCATTACCTACCCAAGGCTGGCCTGAAATCTTTCTGGGGTCATCCTGCCTCAGTCTCTAGAATGCTGAGATTATAAGTGTAAAACACCATGCCCCAAAACGTTAGTGATTATTTCATGGAAAAAATAAATACAAAACCGAAAGAACAAAAGATAATGAGGGTATGGTTCTTTTTGCATCTCTGTTTCATTTTGGTGGGACAGTTTGTCAAAAAAGTGCAGAATCAGTCTTGCAAGCAATATATCAGGCAGTTGGGTCTAGTGGCACATGCCTATAACCCCAGCACTCTGGGAGGCTAAGGCAAGTGGATCACCAGTACAAGCCCAGCCTGGGAAACTTACCAACATAGTATGAATCTGTCTCAAAATTTAAAAATTGAACAAATAAAAGGGCTGAGGATGTAGCTCAGTGTGAATGTCCTCAGTTAAATACCATATATATCAACATTTTAGACTAATTTCCCAAGAATTCCAGGCAAATATGTTCCTAAGGAGTGAAGGGAACTATGTCTAAGCCCTGGTGGACCTTTCTGACTGTGACGCAAGATTTTCCTGTCAGACAGAGAAGTGCTGATTAATCTCCCTCACAGCCTGTTACACATGACACATTCTACTGGGGCATCAATTTAACAGAATGATTTCGAGGCAAAAAGTGTCAAAGAAAACAAGTGTAGAGGTATTTCCACTCAAACACATAGCTATGCTCGTGTTCTCCTAGAGAATTAATAGGATTTGAAGAATTTCACAGAAATTCTAAACCACAATGCCAGAGTCCTGAATTTCAATGATTCTGAAGCTCCCAAGAATAAAAGATGATTTCAAGGAAAAGTTTTGAAATTATGAAAAACAATAAGTTAATCTATGAGGATTCTAGATCAGAGAAAAATCGCAAAAGCGTCTCATTTTTATCTGCGTTTTCCTTCATACTTATGGTCAGAGAAGTAAGCGGCCCATGACAAAATGTGAAAAATTTCCAACTCATCTGCCTGGAATAAACACAAATGATTTGGCAGAACTACAGAAATTAATAATTAAAAGTGAAGTAAGATGTTACAGAGTGCTCCTTCCATGAATGTAAGCTCTTAATAACGTGATAAAATATTTATTCTAGGTATAACTTTTCTAAGAGTGTCTACCTCCTTCCAGTTAAATTTTAAAAATTTCATGACACTGGTCAATGATTTTAAAGGCAGTAATGCAGACTTTATTAAGGACTATCTCAAAAATTATATGGGCCACGATCATGAGGTTTTGCAACAGGGAAAAGACACTGGACTCATTTCTGTACACAAGGATGGAAGGGATTTATAGCCAAATTTCAGTGCTGGGGTCAGCACATCAAAAGCCACTAAGAACAAACATTTTAAATCAGATAAGATTGTGGCCAAAACCAATGTAACAGGGTTCTTGTTGAAGGCAGAACACGGTGCTCACAAAACATATGGGGAAATGTTAGAAAGTAAGGAAAATGATTCCATACCCAGGGTGACCAGATGTGGAAAGTCACAGCTTGTGATCTGGCCAAGCATAGCAGGATTCCAGCAAAAATTGACATGGTGGGGCTGGCCGGCGAGGTCCTGACTTCGACACCTGGTACCCACTAAAAAAAAAAAAAAAACAAAGAAAAATACATGTATTTTCAAATTCTGCAGAGATCCACAAGATAGGAAAAAAATCAATCTTTAATTTGGTTTTAAAAACTTAAATGTACTAATTGGTTCTATATTAAGATAGTACAAAAGCAAAGAAAAAGGTGTGCTTCAAATGTTGAAAACGCACCCTCCACCCGTTGCTAGTGCCCATGCCTTGCATGTGACCCAGGGAAGAAGCTCAAACTCTCTGGACAACCATCCAAACCGCGGCTTCACAGGATCTGGACCATGCAACTGGCCCAGAGAAGAAGCCCATGACCTGCGCTATGACCAACCTACACTAGGGCCTCCACAGAGCACCCAGTCCCGGAAGCAATCCCAGGACTGACCAGATAAGCACACAGCAGGGTCTGCTCCTGCGTCCTCCTCATACAGGGCAACAGAGGTGACACCCAACTCACCCACAGGACTGAAGACGAGACCCACACCCAGGAAGAGTTTCACTTCAGGAGTAACGTGTTACCCTACCACAGAGACCAGATGAGAGAATTCTTGGGTCATAGGCTTGGAGAAGGGAAGAGCTAAGTAGAGATCTCCTGGGATTCTTTGAGACCCAGGACAAGAACAGCAATTTCATGGGGCTGTAATCTGTTGAGGGAGGACAGGCTTGGAGCATGAAATTGGCAGAAGGAGGGCCGGTGAGACGGCTCAGCGGCTTAAGCGCCTGCCTTGCAAGCGTGAAGGCCCGAGTTCGACTCCCGGAACCCACATATGAAAAAGGGGCCGGTGATATCGCTCAGCGGCACGGGTGCCTGTTGGCGCGTGAGGTCCTGAGGTCGTCCCCCCGGTACCCACAAAAAAAAAAAAAAAAAAAAGAAATTGGCAGAAGGAGTGGTCCTGAAAAAGAAGATAGCCTAATGGTATCTTTGACCTGTAGCACTGCTGCCTACACTCAGCAAAATCAAGTTGTCTGAAGTATTATAGGTTAATACACAAGTGGACTGTCTGCGCTAAAATCATAATCTTCTTAGTACTAGTTAAAGAATGTCCATGAGTGCTTACTAGTGTTTGGAAATTCCCAATTGCCATTTGATGCCACTGAACTTACTAATATAGCAAAGGTACATAGTAGTGGATCGCAACTGATTTGCCCTCTGAGACATTGTCTGGATTTCCAAAAAATCATAATCAATTAAAAAATGATATACATACAGAAAAGATCATAGGAAATCAAGGCAACAAAAGACCCCCAAGGTCTTCAAACTCTCCGAAGACAGAGCATGGGGACACAAATGGAGAATAAATCAAATGTCAGGTAGCAGAACTCTATGAAAAGTTTATAGAAGGGATGAAGAAACAAGATGGGCTCAATGAAGAAGAAATAAATCAAAAGTCCACAGCATTATCACTCAACATGCCCCATGAGAATGCAGGGGAAACACTGAACAACCTCTCTAAAACAGTTCAAAATATGAATGATAGATTCAACAAGGATATAGAATCCCTCAAAAAAAAAAAGTCAGACAGAAATAACTGAAATGAAAAATCATTTAGAATTCATAAATTGCAGAACTGACCAGTGCAAAGACACACTCTCTGAAATTGAGAACCAAATGGTAAATTATCAACAAGCATTCAAAAAGCCATAAAAAAAAAGAACAAGAGAACACAATCCAATAGCTACTAAAAAACATTAAGATGAACAAACTAAGGCCAACTGTGTTAGAGAAAGGACAGAAGGTAACACAGGTGGAATTATTAATATGTTTACAGACATCATAGCAAAAATACTTTCCAAATAGGAGAAAAGAGTTTGACATACAAGGAAATGAGGCTTACAGAACACCAAACTGCTGTGATGAATAAAGAGGCTCACCAAGGCATATCCTTATTAAATTGCCAAATAGCCAACTAAAACCAGAATTTTAAAAGCAGTCACAGAAAAAAACAGAATTTTAAAACAAAAAACAAGGGCTGGTGTGATGGCTCAGGGGCGTAGGTGCCTGCCCAGCAAGCGCAAGGGCTCGAGTTTGACTCCTGGAACCCACATATGAGAAAAGGGCCGGTGATATCGCTCAGCGGCAAGGGCGCCTGCTGGCACGTGAGGTCCTGAGGTCGACCCCCAGTACCTACAAAAAAACAAACAAACAAACAAACAATTTTAACGAGTAGTCACAAATATTCACATATAAAGGAAAGCCCACTGCAATTAAAGCAGATTTCTTAACACAAACCTTAAAGGACAGAAGAGCTAGGAGTGAAGTCTTTCAAGGCTTAAGAGCAAATAATTTCAAAACTACACTATCTTACCCAGTTACCAGTATTTCTTTCGAACTACTGTGGGTGGAGAAATAAGCACATTTCATGAAAAACACAAGTTTAAGAGATTTATGACTATGAAATCAGCAGTCCAGAAAATACTGAATAGTGTGCTAGATAGAAACAGTGAAACTAATACAGCTAAAAACACAGATGAAACAAAAACACCAAGTAAGACCTTAAATAAATAACAACAAAAAATGACAGGGAAAGGGGGAAAAAATGATAGGAGTAACCAAAAGAAAAAGAATGCAATGATTGTATATGCTCAGAACATCTCAGTAATATCGCTAAACATTAATAGCCCCAGCTCCCCAGTTAGGACACAGACTGGCTGGCTGAATTAAAAAAAAGATTCCAACAATCTGTTGTATTCAAGAAAATCATCTAATCAAAAAGTATTTAAAGACTAAAAGTTAAGTGATAGAAAACTATTTCTTGTACCGGGCCCCAACAAAAAGCAGGTGTAGCAATTGCAATCTCAGAAAAGATAAACATCAAACTAAAACGGAGTAGAAGATACAAAGAAGGTCACTACACTCTACTTCAGGGAACAATCCAACAAGAGGTGATCAAGTTTATGGATATTTAGGCACTAAGTACTGGAGCAACTATATTCATAAAACAAATACTGCTGAACAAAAAAGATCGAATTAATAGTAGCACAATCATAATGAGGATCGTAACACCCTAGTTTCATAAACAGACAGATAAACTAAACAAAAGCCCCATGAAGAAATATCAGAGCTGAACCACATCCTTGAACATGCAAACTTAAAAGATTTTACAAACTATTCCATCGCGTTATAACAGTGTATACATTCTTTCTGCAGCACACAGTCCTTTCTCCAAAATAGATCACGCACTAGTACACACAGCCGGCTTAAGTAAATATAAAATAATTAAAGTTACCCAATGTGTACTACCAGACCACTGTACAATGAAAATAGCAATAAACGGAAGAAGAAATCGAAAAAAAGGTAGAAGCACCAGGCTATTTAACAACACGCTCCCAAACAAGCATGGCTCGCGGAAGAAATCAAGAAACTATTAAAGGACTTCTGGAAGTTAATGACAATGCTGATACAACTCAACAAAACCTCTGGGACACTATGAAAGCAGTCCTAAGAGGAAAGTTTATCAAAATCAATGCTCACATTTGGAAAACAGAGCAAGATCAAATAAATAACCCCATGCAAAAATTTGAGGTACTTGAGAAATAACAAAAATCCAGGTCCAAAAAGAAATTAGGAGGAAAATTAGAAAGTCTAGTGGGGAAATCAATAAAATTGAAACTAAAAAGAAAACGTAGAAAATCAAAGAATTGAAGAACTACTTCTTGGAAGGAATAAAAGCAATAGATAAGCCTTTCGCCAGACTTAACAAGAGAAAAAGTAAAAGATTCACATCAATGAAATTCTAAATGAAAAGGTAAAATCACAACTGACACCATTGAAAGCCAAAAGATGCTACTTGTTTGAAAAAATGTATTCCAGTGAACAGGGAAATTTTGAAGAAATGGACAGATTTCTAGATTCACACAAACTACAAAATCTAACCCATGAAAACATATATGTTGAACAACCCAATAGGAAGCAATGAATTGACACAGTAACAAAGAATCTACCAAATTATAAGAAAGAAAAAAAAAGATCCCCAGACATGATGCATATAATGGCTGAATTCTTCAAAACCTTTAAGGATGTTATATCACCAATAATCCTCAAGATTTCAAGGAAAGGGAAAGGCATGGACTCCTCCCAAGTTTATTTATGTAGACCAGTGTCACCTTAATTCTAAAACTAGATGAAGACACAACTAAAAAAGAAAACCATAGCCCAATTTCCTTAATAAAAATAAATGCAAAACTTCTCAACAAGATATGTTAGTTTCATCTCAGATATATGAGGGTGGTTCAAGAAACTTAAATCAATAAATGCAATACATCATACAGAAAGAAACAAGGAAAAAACCACATGATTATGTGGGTTTTCATGATAAAAACCCTGAAGGAAACAGGTATAGAAGGGCCATAACCTGAATTGGATAAAAGCTATTTATGACAAATCAACAGACAACATCATACTAAATGAGGATAAACTAAAACATTTCCCCTAAAGTCAGGAATATGACAAGGATAGCCACTATTCAACATAGTACTTGAAACAGTAGGCAGGGCTATCAGGTAAGGGAAAGAAATAAAATAGATATATATATAGTAAAAGAAGAACTCAAGATATGATTTTTTGCAGATGACCTGATATTCTACATAAAAGAACCAAATACCTCCACCAAAAACTCAGAATTAATAACCAACTACAGTGATGTAGCAGGATACAAGAACAATGCACAAAATCATTAGTATTTGTGTACACAACTGATGAATTCAATGAGAAGGAAATTATGAAAATAGTACCATGCACAGTAACTTCGAGAAGAATAAAATATCTAGGAGTTGACCTAACCGAGGAAGTGAAGAACCACTACAAAAAAAGAAAACCTTAAGTACTCTGAAGAAGGAAATTGAAGAGGATATGAGAAAATGGAAAGATACGCCCTGCTCCTGGAGAGACAGAAGCAATATTTTCAAAAGGCCACACTCCCAAAATGGTCACACAGGTTTAATTCCAGTCAAAACACAGACTGCACACGTCAGAGGTCTAGAGGAAAGAATCCTAAAGTTCACACGCAACCAGAAGAGACCCAGATTAGAACAAGAAATTTTGGGCAATAAGATCAAAACAGGAGGCCATATAATAGCTAACTTCAAATTATAACACAAAGCAATAGTATTAAAAACAGGATAGTACTAGGACAAAAACAGATACATGGATCAACGGAACACAGTAGAGGATACAGAATCATCCCCACACACATTCGGCTGTTTGATCTTTGACAAAGAGGACAGAAGCATGTGCTGGAGGAGAGGTAGCCTATTCAACAAGTGTTGTTGGAAAAAATTTTGCAGAAGATACAAACTGGACCCATATATCTCAGTGTGTACTAAATTAAAATCAAAATGCATGAAAAATCTAAACATTAAAACAGAAACCAACTGGAACCAACTGGAAGATAAAATATATAAAATGCTTGAAGCCACGCGTGTAGGAATAGATTTTCTAAACAGAGCTTCAATTGTCCAAGAAATAACAGCAAGAATCACCAAAAGGGATTGCACCAAGTGGAATTGCTTCTGTATAGCAAGGGCATCAGCTAGTAGAGTGAACAGACAACATACAGAATGGGAAAAAGTTTTGCCAGCTTCTCCTCAGAGAGAGGACTGATATATAGACACAGAAAAAAGAACTCAAATAAATTAGACCACATAAAGGACCAAGTCAGGAAATGGACAAGTGACGTGAACAGATGCTTCAGAGAAGCAGAAGTACCAGTTGCCAACAAATATATGAAAAAACTGCTCAACATCTCTGACTGTTAGAGAAATGCAAGTGAAAACAATGCTCAGTTTCCATCTTACTCCAAAAGAATGGCAATCATTAAGAAATCCAAAAATAACCAATGCTGGTGAATCTGTGGTTCAAAAAACAAATGAACCCTCCTATACTTTTGGTGGGAAACCAAACTGGTGCAAATATTATGGACATCTGTATGGTGATTAATAGCTAAATCCTAGAAGCAGCCCGTGCATCCATTATCCGACAACTGGATAAAGAAAATGTAGTATCTATACATAATGGAATATTACTTAAAAAATAAATTTGACAAACTTGAAAAAAATGGATTCACCTGAATAATAAAATTTTGAGTAAAACTAACTAGACACCCATATGAAAATACTGTACTGTATCTGTCATTTGAAAAAGACAAAGTATGAAAAAGAGATCAACAGAGGATGGAGAGAAAGAGACAGGGAGATGGATGTCTTGCAAATGGGAAGTGGTTGAGAGACCAAGGGTGAAGGGTTGGGGGAAACAAAGGGGAAAACAAGTAGAAAAAAGATATGCAATTTAAAGGAACCTAATAACATCAGTGAATATAAACATTATATACCATAAATTTGAACAATGGTGAAAAATACCAATGAGAATGAAAATTTGGGTAAAGGAAATTAGATAAGGAGGGAGGGATATGGTAGGAGATTCAAAACAGGAAACAGGTTGTATTATGTACACGTACCCAGCCCCCGAGATGACTGTAAATTGCGTGTACTGGAAACATGTACTAATAAAAGAAAAAGAGGCAAAATGAAAGAAAAAGAAGTGAGATTTCAAACAAGATCATAAATATAATCCTTCATCATGTCATTCATTCTCATGGAATCCATTCTGCTTGATCTAGGGTTAGCAATTTGATGAAACAGTAGATTTTTAAGATCTGCTTCCAATGCGTTTGACAAAATAATGTTTCTGTGACACACATAACTAGGGTTGTTTCATCACACTACTATTTTTTATGTTCATTAACAGAACAAACATAGTAAGCTTCAAAGTATCAAGTCAAAAATGCATAAATACATACTTAGATTAATTAGTGCCTTGGTTGCTAATCCTAATGAGAAATGGTCTAGCTCAGTGGTGCCAAACCTATGGCACACATACCATGGAGGACACTTTGCATCACTGAAAGGTCTAAAAGGTTTGCTGTCACTGGTCTACTTATTTAATAAATATATATGACTTCAATAATGTAGTATATATCTAAGATATCAAGTTACCAAAAAGATTTTGGAAACTGGTTTTAGGAAAATAACAAGGCTAGTCATAATAACAAGTTGTTTTCCTGTTAAACTAATGTGACTGGTAAATCTAGGGAGAATAAAAATGTAAGTTCATCATATACTTAATTCTGATAATTCACAAAAATGACTAATAAGAACGATAGCATCAAACTAATTCTACTTACCAAATATTTATTCAAATCGTGAGAACATAACAGTATCCAGGAGTTGCTTCCTAATTTCTGGGACTTTAGGGTTTATTTAATTTATGTAAGTGCTCATTTAGTCCAAGCATATTTGAATACAAATCTATAACATTTTATTAATTTAATTAGTAATACAATCAAGAACTAAGAAATTCTCATGCATACATAAAACACATTCATACATAAACACACCTAAGTAAACACTTGACCAAACAAAATTGGAGATTTTATAGCCTTCATCCTTAAAAATTTAGTCAGGAATCAAGCAAATTAACAGAAAGATCACTACTATATTTTCACACTATATTTCATCCAAATTGTGTTTCTGACAAAACCGAGACCAGTAGACATTCTCTACTCAATAATGAGTAAACTTTTTGAGCCCTTATGTATGCAGAGCTGTTGAAGAGTTCCTTTTCTCCTCATGTGGCAGGCTTGTCTTATAGGGGTTTGGGCTGAATTTTAGGCTGAGGACACAGGCACCCTGCAGCCCTCTGATGACTGCTGAGCCTATCTGGGTGGATAACATACTCAGTATGCTTCCAGTTGGGCTTGGGGACCCATGAGTTCCTTGAAATCCCTAGATTGACACAACAGCAATGTAGGAACCAAGGTGAAGTGAGAATGGAAATGCAGGGGATGCAGTAAGAGAAAGAGGTGAGAAGAATTGAAGGATGATGTCTGAAAGGATGAAGAGGGCTGAGGGGAAATATAAGTGCAGTAAAGGAAGGAGAAAAAGAAGTGATGGAAAGGAAGAGTGTGTGGAGCAGGTTTGGACATTCCTTAACTTTCCATAAGTGGCCTTGAAGTTCCATATTGCTCATGCAAAATGAGAGCAACAGGGGAAAAAGCAGGAAAAGTTGGAAAAGTGGAAAGCAAAGAGTTTGAAAATGAGTTTTTATTCTAGTGAGATGTTCCTGTAGGAAGTTAAAGAAAGGCCTCAAAGCAGCCAGGCACAGGAAAGTTCCTAGCCCAGGAGTCAGCGCTGGAAATGAGAATCTGCACTCCACAGTCACAGAGAGCAACTGTGACTTCCAGCCAGACCGGGGCCTTTCAATGAAACACGCCTGTACACATGCAGTGTAGGCACTGACTTACGGACTCAATTTGTTTGCCAGGGGTGGTTGTAACTCAAGTTGGTTTTAAGTCAAAGCTATTTTTCCCATGAGATATCATGGAACCCATAATGCATTCCCAAACTCCCAAAGCACCCCTTAACTAACATTTTCATATGGACAATGTGCATCATTTACCGGAAACACCAATAATTTTCCTAGTGTGTTCACCAAAAAGTTATAAAATGTGCCTAGTTTACCAGAAACAACAATTCCACCCTTACTCACCATTCAAGCTGGCATCTTCGGCTTGCAGGAAGGGAGGAGGGAATGGGAGGTGCTTGTTGTTTGGGAGGAGAGGCCCCTTCCATGAGAGCATCAGGAATCGGGCTCTCTGCTGTCCTTTCTCTGCTTGGGAGAGTCTGCAGCCCACTAGGACCTGCTCTGGCTCACTAGATCTCAACCTTTTCAGAACTAAAAACTGGTCTAAGGTTGTCTGTTTCTGTCTTTTCTTCAACATTGTTCTGCATTATGACATCATATTTTTATTGAGCAAGTGAATGCAATGATTGGCTTTTCTTCTATGTGCCTGGGTCTTCTCTACAAATGATTGTAGCTGTGTCCATTTTTTCAGGAATTCCTTTCAGAAGACCTTTGCTACACTGATTGTTGACAGTCCCCATCCTCTTCAGAAAGCTCCTCGGCTGCCATTCTCTGTTGCTCAGCCAGGAGTTGCTGAAGCTCCTCTGTAGACGATTCCTCTGCGTGAACACCAGTTCCGCGGCATCGCCACTGTCCGCCTGCAAGCCTATGGGCTCTGCTACAGTGACAGTGTCGTCAACCACAGGGTCAGTTGAAGGCTCAGGCTCCTCTGCACAGCCTTCCAAGTCTCTCCCCTGCTCAATTTTAGGTCACACTTTCTTCCAGGCAGATGTCCGTGTCCTTAGAGAGACACTGGATCAGGATTTCTCAATGAACCCCACACAGGAAAGGATGATGTAATGTTCCTTCCAGAACCCTTTTAGCGTTAAATCTGTATCTGGGACCCACTGTAAGCTCTTCAGTTACTGTTCCTCGGTGCAGAGTTGCTGGAGGTTAAAGTATATAAAGCACTGACTAAAATCACATCCCAAACACGCACACCCGGACCAGACTGCTGCTTACACGTGCGCTTCTGACGTTGTGAGTCTGATTACAGCTGCACACACAGCGGTCATTGGAGTCATCCCTCAAGTCTTTCCTTGTAGGTGAAACCTAAAATTCTGGTTGTAACCAAGTTGTTTTTGTGTGAGACCAGTCGTGACGTGAGGGTCCACAGCCCAGGACTCGCATCCAGCCCCTTCACGCTGAGACCTTTAGGAAACTAAACCTGCCCCTACTTCTATTAAATCTACCTCAGCTTACACAGAGGAGTGATGTTCTTAACAAGGTCTGTCCTTGCCAGCCGCACTAGGTGTTCCTCCAGAGCACTGGTGCAGAACTTTGACTCATTCACTGAAAGCCGACCAACTACTCAGGAGTGAAGACAAAGGTTGCAAACATACACACTATGGTCTCGGGGGAGAGGCTCAGTATTCCAGAGATGAATCTGAGCCTCTCTGACTGGCACTAACATAATGGTAATGAAAACCTGATTGGTGACCCTTACTAAACATAGGAAGGCAGACACTATCTTAGAACTCCGTGACGTGTAAATGCACCAGTGCAACTGAAATTAGGATCAACTCTGAATATAAGGGAAGAGTACTTTACAGACAAATGTTAGGGGAGGACTGACGACGGAAAATTACTAAGAGGAAAAAACATCGTGGGGTGGAAATTTTGACCTAATGAGATAATTGCTGAAGAAAAGCCAGGGTGGTCAGATGACACTCAGGAAAAGAGTTTGAAAAACGTTAAAATTCCTTGAGGATGATCAGATCCCACGGTTGGTGGTTTTTTAGTAAGCTAATTTAACAAGATTCTAACTTAGACCTTTTTTGCTTCACATGAGGAACTGAAAGAACAATATCCACAAAATGCATGCAGGCAGAAAGACTTAAACTCCTACTTGAGAAGCAACTTGAGAGAAGATAGATTGGAGTTTGGTAAAGGAGAAAATCATTTTCATAAGTATGTATGGCTCTGGTTCATTTCTTCTTTGAACACAAACATACACACACATATATATGTACATATATATATATACACACACATAAAAGGAAATTAATCTCATATGACATATCCCTTTCCAATATGACTCAGTGATTAGGTTTGTCAAAAAACACACTGCAGAAAACAGTGTAGAGATGTCCAATAAAATTAAAAATGGGCTTATGATCCAGTAATTCCACTTCCGGAAATATATGTACAGGTTATTGGGAGGACCTTGATAATCATAGCAACACTATTCCTGACAGTGAATAGATTGAAGCAACCTGGGTATGTATTAGGAGATTTATCAATAAACTGTATGGATAATGTACATACAAAACTATTATTAAGCCTTATAAATACATGCAATGGGAATAAATGCTATATTCAATAAACCTTTTTTCTGAGGTTGGAAGATAATATTTATTCCGGGGCTGGTAGGGTCAACATTCATGACGGTCAGATATGAGTTGGCCACAGAAACACGCTGGTCTCTGTCCACCGTCTTCCCTGTGCCAGGTCAGTGAATGTTCCTGGGTTTGGGGTACTGGAGTCTCCTTCTGGAGGTGGTCTCTAGCTTCTTTCCATCTTGAGCAAAGAGGACATTAAAGTAAGTAAAGTTGGCCCTTCAAAACAGAAGAGGAATGTTTTGTGAATCCAATGCTTGATGTGTTTAAATTAGTCTAATTCATAGAAACAGACATGAGAAGTATGCTAGCTGAGGATCCAAGAAAAGGAGGACTATTTCTCTAATTTGAGAACTTTTCAGTATTGAAGATGAAAGTATTCTACAGATTCCTTGCAAAAAATCTACGTGTCACATTACTGAACTAAACACCTTACAAACAGATATAATTTCATGTTTTAGATATCTATTTTTACTACTTCTTAAAAGAGCCAGTGCTCTAATAAGTACTGGTCCTACATGATTTCCCTTCCTCAGCAGTTTTCACCAGTGCTTTGGACTGTGTTGGCTGCTGTTGCTCTTTTGTGATGGGGCAAACTCTTTCTTCACAGGAAATGGAAGACTTTGTGCAGAGCTCCGGAGAACATGGCGTCGTGGTGTTCTCTCTGGGGTCGATGGTCACGAACATGACAGAAGACAGAGCCAACGTGATTGCTTCAGCTCTTGCTCAGATTCCACAGAAGGTTGGCTAAAGTGCTTCAGTGGTGGACAACTACTTAATCAGGCTGTAAAGAGTCTGATCACAGAAATTTCCTTGGTGAAAGACACACCTTCTTGAATTCACTCATTCAGGCCAAAAATCCCTTTACAACAAAGATATCAGCCATATATACACAGAATACTTTGTACACCATTAGGACTAGAAAGACATGTATCTAACTAGTGTACTGTGAACTTGTTACTAGAGTGGCTTTGCTGGCAGAGACACGGAGGTCACCGAATTCTGTACTGTCATTTCTTCAGTTTCTTTGCAGGATTACTGAGAACACTGTGTATACCACGGAAAATACAGGAATCTGGTTAAATGTTGATGAGTCAAAGCAACAGCACAACACAGATAAGTGAGCATTGAATAGTCAGATGTGCATTACTCAGCAACATCTCCTGTGTGATTCTGCCTCCTTTGCCCCTGTAAATGCGGGAAAGGGCCTGTCTGTAATGCTATCCTTGCTACTATTCAGCAAAGGAAGACACTGACTCACCAAGGGTAAGGATTAGGCATAATCGTCAATGTGATTGTCTTGGAGCTTCCTAGGGGACTTGTAAATCACACATTAGGTGTATCTGGATGGGAACATGGTCCCTTTCCCCTTCCTGTCTGGCCCTCTTCCCCTGCCCTGCTCCAAGCCACCATAGACCAAGCAGCTCTGCTCTGCTGTGCCCTTACCCCTTAATTCTTTTCCCTTGGAGCCAGCCAATCATGGACTGACTCTACTGGAACCACAAGCCAGATAAACTTCTCTTCCTTTTGGCCGTGAATGTTGTATACAAGGAAAAGTATGTATTTTATTTACATCACCACTTCAGTAGTTATCATTATCATCTTTCATTCTCCTTTCATTACCTGTCATATAATAGGCATTTAATTGTGTTATTTCTTAAACTCTTTAGACTTTGATCATTCTATAATTTAAAATTTAACTAAAGTAACTAGAGGTTTTCTTACCCTAAAAGGTTGTGTGGAGATTTGATGGCAAGAAACCAGCCACTCTAGGACCCAACACTCAGCTGTACAAATGGATCCCTCAGAATGACCTTCTCGGTGAGACCGCAGGGAGCAAATCCTGACACAGGAGTAATGACCATTGAGATCACAGCTCCAGAGGAAAGAAATGCACTGAAATTTTACTATGAACAGCGAAAAAACTTCCCAAGATTTCTACATTTATACTCCAATCCTAGGGGAAAATGGATGAAGAACTACTGACATTTTATTACACACAGTAACAGTCATCTTGGTCAGAGGAATTTCAGTCAACTCCCACCTTATCTTTAACTCTAGTACTTTACATCTAGCCTTTTGCCTACTGCAGGGCTGTTTCAAACTTGACTGAAAACTACAACTCTCTCTTTTACTACATCTGACTCTTTATTTTCCTTAGAAAGTACTGCAGGTCATGAACTGATAAAACACTTTGTGATGAAAACTAAACTTTTCTTCCTGTGACCCCACTACCATAAAGACTCCCTGGTCCCTGCACACCCTACATTTCAAACTCAGGACCCTCACTATGCCTTTAGGATCACATGTTCTCCCCTGACACTGCCTATGTTTTCCCATGCTATTTCTTTCTTCCCAGGATGTGTTCTTTCTTTCTGCCCATCTGGCAACCTTGTTTTAATTGATCAAGTCTCAATTCCCACACCACCTTTTCCTTGCTGCGTTCACTCACCTCTCAGTGGATGAAGCACTTTCAACGTAGTTTCATGGTTACAATCATCTGTTATCTAGGAAATACTTTATCTTTCTGTGTCTCATCTTGTATTTTCTTATTTTATTTTTAAGACTGATAATTGATAATTTTCTTTCAATTCTCCCATTCTAGGTCACCCAAAAACTAAAGCTTTTGTAACTCACGGTGGAAGCAATGGCATCTATGAAGCAATCTACCATGGGGTCCCCATGGTGGGCATTCCTCTGTTTTGGGATCAACCTGATAACATTGTCCGCGTGAAGGCCAAGGGAGCCGCTGTTAGACTGGATTTCCTCACAATGTCAAGTACGGATTTGGTCAGTGCACTGAAGACCGTCATTAATGATCCTTCGTGAGTACATTATCTTGTCAATTAGGCAGATTTATAGGTCATTTATCTACTTCTTTTTTTTTTTTTTTGGCCTGGGAATTGAACTCAGGACCTTGCACTTGCCAGGCAGGTGCTGCGCCACTGAGCTATAACCTGAGCCAGATCAACTATTTTGACAATAAAACTAGATATCATCCTATTTTGAATCTAATTTTGAAAATCAAAATTTTAAATTTATGAAATGGCCTTTTACTCTCTACCAGTGATTTTAACTGCAATTTGACCCCATAGCTTTAATGTTGACCACTTATTAATAAAACACTTTTACAAATATATAAAAAATTTTACTATGGGGCCGGTGAGATGGCTCAGCGGCATAAGCGCCTGCCTTGCAAGCGCGAGGGCCCGAGTTCGACTCCCGGATCCCACATACGAAAAAGGGGCTGGTGATATCGCTCAGCGGCACGGGTGCCTGTTGGCGCCTGAGGTCCTGAGGTCGACCCCCCGGTACCCACAAAAAAAAAAAAAAAAAAAAAAAAAAAATTTTACTATGTACTTTAATGAATACATTTTTATTACTATGATGGAATGCATAGTTGAAGAGAACAATAATTTTGAACAAATATCATAATCTATTTCAAATCAGCACCTAAACGTTCTGAAACTATTCATCTTTTCCTTAAATTGTACACACATTGAGACAAATTAAACCCCTCCTCCCTTAAGCTGCAGGTGTGGGGTATTTTGTGGTAGCGACAAGAAAGCACAAAAGTACAAGAATATTCTGTACATGTACTTTCATAAAATTAGATTGCATAATGTCCAACATGCTGGAAAATGTTTTTCCACCTACCCTGAGGCTTTTTACTTTTGTCCATGTTTTAACATTTCTCACACTTCATTTCTATCTATTGCTGAGTACTATAACTTAGTACGATAGGCCACCTTTTATTTATCCGTTTATTTTGTGATCTGTATGTGTTTCCAAATTTGACTATGATAAACAAGGCTTTGAATATTTTTTGGGTGAATATATGCTTTGCTTCTTTTGTACATTAGCAAAGTATAGAATTACTGCCTCACAGGAGAACTCCATGCTGTTGAGGAAAGGTCTGTTTTCCAAACAAATGTCAGTATTTCACACCCCGAACCAACAGTTTGGCTGCTTTTCCACGCTCCGATTTTCCACATCATTATAGAAACTTAATATTGTCTGCATTTTTTATTGTACAGTGCTCACCACATGCTATCTTCTTAGGATCTCACTTTTCATTTCACATATGTATAAAAGTAATAAATTTGTGCTCACATGCCTATTGGTTATTCATATTTATATTTTGGTGAAAGAATTTTTCCAATCCCTAAAACTTTCCTTAATTAGCTTATTTGTCTTCTTACTATTTCACTGTAATTATTCTGTATAAAATATGGATCGAAGCCCATTTTTCAGATATTTGATTTGTGGATACTTTCTTCCCTTCAAAATACACGGATTCACCCTTCCTTGATGATACATTTTAAAGCATAAAAGTTTGAAATGCTAATGAAATATATTTTCAGTAAGCAAACTTTCCAGTAGTGCAACAGAAACCATGCTGTAAAATATGTAGTATTTCTAATATAAAATCAGCATTATATAAAATTAGCAGTGATAATAGTATGCCAAGAGAATATCAGTACAGGAAAACTTTCATAATTCATTATTAAAAAGAAAATAATAACAACATTGAATGGTAAAAATACTTTACAAATAGTTAAGAGATAGTAAAGCAAGAAAATAACTCAGGTTGGGAAAATAGAAGATGAAATGTAGAAGATGAGAGATTTAAATATATTTTAATACTTACCTTAATCATAAACTGACTAAATCATTACAAAACAAAGACAGCCTGGATTTTAAATTTCACTATTATATTTTGTTTGTAAAATATGTCTCATGGAATTATATCTGAAGTCTATGAGTAAAAGAGTAAGCACAGTTATGTTAAGCCATACTAAACTAAGCTGCTGTAGATCTTTCAACATCAAAGTAGGCCAAAATATAATTAAATATTAAAATGAATATTTCATAATGTAATTAATGAATTGTTCAATATAATATAATTTCTTAATTTTTTGTACCTACCTATTAAGCCTGAATATAAATAACTACAAAATCAAAAAAGAAAAAATATAAATATACAGCTATATTCACAATAGGGAGCTTTGAGTTACCTTTATCAAAAATATTGAAAATATGAAAAACAATGAATAAGAACATATCATTTGAAAAGCCCAATGAAAACATGGAAGCAAAGTGAAAAATATAAATATTTGTGCCATAAAACTGGTACGTAAATTTTAAAAGATCCAAAACATAGAGTATATTGACCAGACATAGCAGAATTAAGGTTTTCAGAGTTTAAAAAATAGATAACTAAAAATTCTTCAAGAATTGAGATTTAAGCAATACACTTCTAAACACTTAAATTTCAACAAAGAATTTATAACTGTACATGCATTTTTATCACAGCAATTTTATTCCTAACCATATAAAACACAAAAATATATGAATCGATAAATCAATATACATACAAGAATGTGTAAAATGGAATTAAATACAATAGTGAACAACTGTTAACAATCCAAAATTTCTAAAACCATAAAATGAAGATATGATAATCTGTGGTAACTACATACAATGGAGTTAAGTAACTGCCACAAGTAGACTCAAAGGAGTACTTACTTCTATTATTCACATATATAAATGAGAAAACAAAACAAAACATGGTGTTAGTACTCAGAATAGTACTTAATTTGAGGAAGAGAATAATGCTAATCCAGTCTACCAAGTGGGACTGGTTCTGGGCAAATGTGACATCCAAAATCATGATTTGATTGTAGGTATATTGACATCTTTACTTCACAAGAATTAGCAACTGATCATATAATAAACAGCTACTCAGTAATGATAGGTGCATTTTATTAAGTAGCTCATATTTAAAGTTCTATTCTGCAAAATGAAATCAATTTTAAAATTCTACAGACAAGGTGCTAAGTTACCGTAGAACATTAGAGGCAAAGAATGTTCATGGGAGAAAACCTTTCCTGTCTGTGACACTGTGTGACCGGCTGGTCCAAAGGAGGAGCTACACGTTATTCTACGTATGATCAGGAGGCGGAGATTTAGAGCAGTGCACTGTCCTAATCTGATGTGATTTTGAAAAAAGAAACTCTGACTGCTAGGTGGAAAATAGAGAGAAGAGGGAAGGAGAATAGAAACAAACTATTTAGCTGGTATTTCATTAACTGTGACACAATTCCTCTTCCAAAGCTTCAAGATGACAGTTTCTCACTAATCACGTGTAGATAAAAGATGCCTACAGGAAAACTCCTACAAAAAAGCTAAACGTTTTAAGATGACCTACCTCATAGTATACCACTTTTCCTACCTGTTTTATTTTGTATTTGTTGCCATGTATTTTGACACATTTTTACAAAACGTTTTTAAAAACCTTTGACAGACTTGGCCAAATCAACTGGCTTTCAGTGTTGCTTTTCTGTTTTCCCTGTAGCTATAAAGAGAACGCCATGCAGTTGTCGAGAATTCACCATGACCAGCCAGTGAAGCCCCTGGACCGAGCGGTCTTCTGGATCGAGTTTGTCATGCGCCACAGAGGGGCCAAGCACCTGTGGGTCGCAGCCCACGACCTCTCCTGGTTCCAGTACCACTCTCTGGATGTGATTGGCTTCCTGCTGGCCTGTGTGGCCACTGTGATATTCATCATCCCAAAATGTTGTCTATTTTGTTGTCAGAAGTTTGCAAAAACTGGAAAGAAGATAAAAAGGGAGTAGTCATATCTTCATCTAAAATTGGCAGTCCTGATAGATGGGAATTACATACTTAATATTTCCCCCAGTTTACTCCAGCAAGAAGAGGTTGTGATGCCAAATTCCTTTCTCCTGTGCCAACACGCATTTTCACAATTTACCTAACAAACTCCAAGTTTCATTTTTAAAATATTTGCTACCTGGTAAAGAGGTAGAAAAATTGGAGGCTATGAGTAGGGGATGGCTGGGGAAACAATGAAAATAAAAATATGAGTAGCTCTTGAAAATTACTACTGTAATTTATAGCTTATACCAAAATTATTTACTTACCTTAGCTGTGGTTCATGAGTTATTCATGGACATAAGAACATTAATTGGAAATACTCAGCATATTGTAGTTTCATCATTTTCTGGAGAAAATATTCAATAATTAGAATTATTGAATATGAGCAGTGCACTGTCCTAATCCAATGTGATTTTTTAAAAATCTCTAACTACTAGGTGGAAATTAGAGAGAAGAGGGTAGAAGGATGGGAACAAACTACTTAGCTGCCATTTCACCCACTATGGCACAATTCCTCTTCAACGACTTCGGGATGACAGATTCTCACTAACCACATGTAGACAAAAAGTGCCTACAAGAAAACCCCAACATAAAAACTGGAAAACCATTCCATTTGGTTTGGAACAAGTAGCGCTTCTTGACTGTTCGTGCTGCATTCACCTCAACATCTTTTCTTTCCCAAAGGAGCTGCTCAAACATTTGTGTTCTTCTTGCCGTGGTCATTACTCAGGGGAATATATAGAGAATGGAAATATAATATTTACTAACTGCCTGCTACTATAACGATGATCTTATTAGCAAAGATTTTTATTTTCGTTCAAATTTCATGTTTCACTTAGACCTCTAAAAATTAACCTGCTGGTCTTATCATCTGCAGTCTTTGAGAGTATACGTAAGATCTCAAGTGTAGCTCCCAACAGTGTAGAACTGGTAATCAAAAAGTACCTCTTGAATCTGCCGTTCTTCCAAATGTGCATGGATGTAGCTAAGTCTCACTTTTCAGAACCAGGCGCAGCATCCCTATGTCACCTTGCAGACACATTGTGACATTGTGAAGTGAATAGGTTCGGGGTAGACGGTTTTCAATGATTCTTATTCTCTAACATGTACTTTACATTGCATGTCTCGTTTTCTTCTTTCTTCAGTATCCAATTGTTCCGTTCCTCCCTCTGTAACACATGGAAAAATTAAATCATTCTGTCGAACTGAAAATGACATATTTGTCGTTGTCCTTTAAACTTAGGCACTCATAACTAATATAATAAACAATGATTAAAATAATAAAAGCTAACATAAATTGCATGGGGAATACATAAAATGAATGACGAAGATGATGAAGGCCCTCATTGCTGCTCCATATCATGAATGAACTTTATGCTAAAATTGATCAAACTCGAGAAATACCTAGCTGATTTTCTTGATAACAAGGCAAACACGTGAGTGTCATGAGAAACATTCTCACATCATAGGCACTAATTTATTTTTAAAATTTTAATTTAGCTAGAATTATAGGAGAGTTTGCAATATAATTTTCCATGCAATTCATCTAATGATTGGTACAATTAAAAGAAAATACAATCAATGTAATGATTGTAGCTAATATTTTGAAATCTTGCACATAAGGTAGAATTAATCTTTGTCAAACATATCATGCAATACATGTAAGAAAAGGATTTGTATTCATTCTGTAGTGAGAAATATTATAAATCACTGACCAAAAATGTAGAGGGAAATATGCATGCAGGTAGATGAAAGAGATAAACAGATAATTCACAGAAGTGAAAAATGCACAAGAACACATAAACAATGATGAAAGTCACTGATGCTTTAAAAAACAGAAATCAACTCAATAAGTGATTTCCTGAGAATATTTATAACCTATGAGAATAAGAGGAAATTATATATGTGGGATATAATGTAGCACAATTCTGTCAAATAGAATTGAAACAACTGTTTGACTCTGCAATACAACTTTAAGGAATCTGTGATGCACAAATACTTCAACACATATGTATTTATGCAGAGGGTTTTCTTTTAGAATGTAAATGACTACCAGTCAATGAATACACCTCCAGTTCAAATGATAAGGTGAGCCAGCCATGGTGTTTCCTGGCATGTGCCTGTAACTCTAGCCACTTGGAAGTCTGAGGCACCAGATCACTCCAGCCTAGGGGTTCGAGGCAAGGCTGGTGCATGGTGAGACACGTCCGAATGAATGGTGATGAACAACACACTTTATGATATACAACCATTACAAAAAGCTGGTAGATTCTCCTTGTTATGCTGCTAAGGAGAAAACAAGTTTTACAATAGGTTTCTTAGGTTTTTTAAATTCTTCTTTTAAGATTTTAAAAATTATTCTTTGAAAAAATAAAATATATATAAACATATAAAAATAAAGAAAGCAGTCTGGATAAATACACAAAATTTAAAAAATAATATTTAGTAGTTCAGTAGTGTTTGTTCTTTCAAAATAAAATTTTCATGAATTAATAGGCTTAAAAATTAGCAAAATAAACATTTATTTCCAAGAGCAAGCTGTAAAGTTTGATATCATATTATCAATTTGTTAATTCTGTTTGCAATACTTGAGTGAACAAGGAATCTGACATATTATCTACTGAATTGATTTGTATCTGTTTCTGGGAAACCCATTTCATATTTAAACTACCCATGTTTTTATACATATGTAAATATATTACCACATATATGGAAATATTCTACATAAATGTCTGACCACATATTAATTTCAATAGATGTAAAATCTGAGCTGTCACAAATTTTTTCTGATTTAATATCAGTTTTTAGAGAATTTTGCAACAGCCCTTTTGTAAAGGACTAGAGCATAGTGTGGCGGTTCTCATTCTTTTTATTCTGAGTCCTGTAACGACAGAATGATTTGGGTGTGGGCAAGTTACTTCCCCTGTCTGGGATTCAGCTCCCCCTCCAGTGAAAGGGAGTTGAGTAACAATTCTACTTATTTTGTGGAGTAGAAAAAATGAATGTGTTAGTATGGAGAACTCAATATACTGGCAAAATATAAAAAAAAAATTGCATTGATTATTATCAGTACTAAATACATAAAAACTTTTTTACAATGATGTCAGTCTTTATATAATTTAGCAAATATATTTTTTAATATAACATGTTTCAAATATAAATAAAAAAATTAATAGATCTGGCTATTTCAAACATGTAGGAATTATATTTGTGTGAGAATCAAGACTGACAAATTAGGGTGTTAAACCAAGTCTAGCCAGTCATTTTTTAGGAATTGACATAAAAATTTCATAATATGAGCCAGACTTGTGGTGCATGAATGTAACCCCAGAACTCCGGAGTGTGAGTCAGGAGGATCGCCTTGAGTAAAAGGGCACTTTGCACTGTAGAGTGGATTCAAGGCCCACCTGAACTGCATAGCAAGACCCTGGTTCAAGAAACAAAAGAAGATTACACTATATAACGTGAAATTTATTTTACAGTGTAAAATTCATTGGCACAAATACATTTTCGACATTCTACAACTCTCACTACTATCTAAAATGAGAGCATTTTTACTTCCCCCCCAAAAAATTCTTTTTTTTTGGTACCAGGAATCGAACTCAAGAGCTCGTGCTTGCCAGGTGGGCGCTGTGCCGCTGAGATACATCCCCAGCCCAAAAATGCCATACCCTTAGAGAGTCTCTACCCATTTCCCCCTTCTCCAAACCTGGAAGTTTGGCATTATGTGTTATCATCATTCTCTATTAGGTCATCCAAAAGAAAAAGAAACTCAAAAAGAAATATAATCTTTACCACTGTTTTAGTTCTTCTGTACCTATTCATGTTCAAGCTGTCCTTACTTTGTAATTCTCTGATGTATACTAACTTAATTATTTCATTAGGTTTTTTCTTGAATATGTGCAGAACTGACAGAAAGACTTTACACAGAAACTTTAAAACAGCCCCTTCTCAAACGGCTCCTTTCCCTGCGCGTGCTGTGGAAACTGCTCTGGTCATTTCGGTCTCCTTCATACTCACTGACGAACACGGTGCAGTGAGAAACCGCGAGTAGAAGGGAGGTACGCAAGTCTTCCTCGTGCATCGAAAGCGCAGAATACTAGGTATAACTCGTACTTTCCAAATCCTGTGAAAATGTCTAATGCACTGAAAACCTCTACAAGTACATTACATGAAAACTCAACTTGAACCATGTCTTTAGAATCTCCAGAAAATACATGACCAGAAGGACGCATCCAAAAGGATAAAATAGTGTCCTCGTCAGGTCCTCGCGCTTAAAGTTCATCTCCAGATCTTTGTGGTGCTCACTTTGAAGACTTTTGAGCTGACCTAATTCTGTATTTTGGTGTAAGCAATAGTGTGGGGGTTTAATACGTAGCATCCTTTAATCAAAGTGGGTGTTGAGATATTATCACTTTATTTTGTACTAATTTAGATCCATAAGTGAACTGAAAAATATTCCTCATTTGCCAGTGGGTTTAGTGTTTAATGAATATTTAATATTTGCTTCTTGGGGATTTTTTTATTTTGTTTTTTAATGACTCAGGGGTAATGTCTCCCTAAAAGTGAATGTGGTGATTGCTCTTTGCTACTTGTAGAGTTACCCACTCGCTTCTACATATTTTCTGGGTGCAAATTCTTCTTTTTAGCAAAAGGTATTTTTAAATTTTATCTTATATTTTGGAATTTTGACGTATAGTTTAACATGTTGCTGTATATGTGTTTTTAGACATTGTTCAGGTATTTTCAAAGAATTTGCTTATCATCGAATATTAGGATTTTTCATATCCTGAGAAGATATCTTCATGTATCCCAAAATGATTTTAGGTTATATCAAGTAAAAAAATGATTACTGGTGGAAGCACTCTGCAGATTAGTGGAATCTGTCAAGCTACTTGTGACATTATTCACAGAAAGAAAAATGAAATAAATCTCACATGGATCCACAAAGATCCCCACAGCCAAAGCAATCCTGAGGAAAAGACGATGCTCGAGACTCTGCAATATCTGACTCGGTTGTATACTACAATGCAATACCAACCAAAATGGCTCGCTGCTGGCATGAAGTCTGACCAGCAGATGAATGGAAAAGAAGTAGAAAATCTAGAACCGGGTGTGATGGTGCACGTCTGTAATTCCAGCACTTGGGAGGCTGAGGCACGAACATCTTCTCCAGTTCAAGGAAAACCTGAATTATAGAGTGAGACCATGTTTCATAAAACCAGAATTCAAAAAAAAAAACAAAAAAAAAACAAAGAAAAAATAGAGAATGTAGAAACTTATCCATGTACATAGAAGACTGATATTTTTTAGAAAGACACCAAAAATACACATTGAAGACAGAATAATCTCTTCAATAAATCTTGATGAAGAACAAGCTTACACTTGCTGACTTCAAAGCCAACAATATATGTACACTGATCAGGACTGTGTGGTGCAGGAATCTAACAGATACATAGAACAGTAGATTTAGAATCTGAAAAATATCAATGTATTTTTGTTAATAGATTTTTTTATAGACTACAAAATTATCAATTAGAAAGAGGAGTCTTTTCACACAAGCTGCTGGGTAAACTGATATTCACATGCAAAGTTAGAAAATGAAACATCTACCTCCAGACACACAAAAATAATAAATTGTTAATGGATATTCATAAATATCCTTCATAATATCAAAAAGACAAGGAAAAATGTCTGTTCACTTAATAATGAATCAACAACAAAAAATAAAGAATGAATCAACAAATATGCCATATTCACACAATAAAATAAGATTTGGCAATTACAAGGAATGTAGTACGGCTACATGCTCTTACATGGATGAGGCTTTAAACGTGACATAAGCATGAAGGATAATCACTGAGAACCATCTCTTGTATGATACCATTTATATGAAATGCACAAAATAAATAAACCTCTAGAGAGAGGAGGCAATTTAGTGGTTGCCTAGGTCTGGTTTGTGGAATGGCTAAAGGTATAAAGTTCATTTCTGGGAGGCTTACTCACTCTAAATTTGATTACACTGGAGAGTTTACAATTCTTCAGATGTACTATGAACTGCTGAAGTAAGTCTTTAACACTGATAAAATGTATAATTTATTATTGATATATCAACCATGTTTGTACAAAAAAATCTATGAAATAATCCTATGCAAAGAAATGTTGAATCACCTATGTCACGACTATATTTTTATTTCTGGGTCAAATAGCTATGCACAAAAGTCACATGTCACTTGCCGCCGTGTTTTGTTTTGTTCTGTTTTAACTTGCCACTGTTCTTGATGCTACTCCAAAATCTCAAATCATAGCACAGGTGCACTGCAGATGTAACGTCATCAAACCCATCAAACTGTACAAAAGTTCTTATAATCATAAAAGAGTCATTACACACCTTCACATAAACATAAGGTTCTCCCAATTTTGCTCTTTGCACTGGCATCCATATACTGACTTTTTTATATATTTACTTTGGCAAATACAAGTTATATTTTAACTACGTGATGATTTCTACTTGCAAGAGCACTGGGAACGTGACTTGGAAGGAAAGGCTGCCTTCACCAGGATGTCTGCGAAACTGACTGCAGTTCTGTTGCGGCTTCAGCTGAGTAGCTACTGTGGTTCTGGGAGCTGTGGAAAGGTGCTGGTGTGGCCGATGGAATACAGCCACTGGACCAATCTGAAAACAATACTGGATGCGTTTGTCCAAAAGGGTAATGAGGTGACTGTTTTGAGATCTTCAGTTTCCATTTCTCTTGATGTGGAGAAGGAATCTGCTATTAAATTTGAGGATTATCCTGTATCACTCTCTAGAGGCGACTGGGAGTATATTTTTACAGAAGAACTCAATAAACTGATTTATGAGCTACCAAAAGAATCAATTTGGACATACTTTTCAGTGTTGCAAGAAATTTTGTTGAAAGATTCTGATTACATGGAAATATTCTGTAAAGGTGTAGTTCTGAACAAGGAACTTATGTCAAAACTACAGGAATCAAGGTTTGATGTCCTCCTGGCAGACACCCTCGTTCCCTGTGGCGAGCTGATCGCCGAGCTCCTGAACGTGCCCTTCGTGTACACCCACCGCATCTTCGCCGGCTACACGTAAGAAAAGCACAGCGGAGGACTTCCTCTTCCTCCTTCCTATGTGCCTGTGGCTCTGTCACAGTTAAGTGATCAAATGACATTCATGGAGAGAGTAAAAAATATGATGTATGTGCTTTATTTTGACTTTTGGTTTCAAACATTTAATGAGAAGAAATGGAATCAGTTTTACAGCGAAGTACTAGGTAAGTTCTGTTTTCAGCTGGTATTTGGATATCCTAACTTTTCTGTGCCCTTGATGGTCTGTTTGAAAGAATATAATATCAGAGAAATTCATCTTTCATAATATAATGTTGACACAGAGATATAAAATATTCCATCAAATGCCAGATATTCTGGCCCAGCTGACATTACTGTTTTCATTAGAAAGCTCTGGCCATCACTTGTGTAGAGCACGCTAAGAACTCACACATTAATAACGCATACAACTGAGGATTGCTTTAAGCATTTATATACATATCTAGCATTTCATCATCCATATTATTTCATCTCTGAAACTGGTAATTTAAAATGCCCTCTATGTCTTCATGAATAGTGACATGAAAATTGAGAAATTTCACACCTTGTGTCTCTAGGTAGTTTTGAAGAATTTTTTGCCCCTATTGTAGATTAATTTTTTCATTTATAAATTAAACTGTTTTGTTACTTTATCTGATGCATTCCTCACACTTGATAGATATAGAGACTCTGTCCTACATAGACCATGTGTAGAAATCGAACTTTAACTGAATTCACTTTTGTTCACTATCCATCTATTTAAAGACATAACATTGAAGTATGGGCATGTAGATATTAATCTAAAATTTTTGTAAATCTAGTATTATCCATTCTTAATTCTCCTTATTTGGGAATATTAATAATGAAAATACATTTCTATCTCTACATTCTAAAATTTTCTAGCTCTTATTTCACAATGTATTTCTATAACAAATATTGTTAAGCTCTTAACATGAACCAAAAGTAGCAAGTAGCTACAAAGAATTTTGCCATACTGAAAATCCCCTCAGTTTCCAGAGAACCAGTGGTAAAAGTTCAACCTTCTACATTGTACAAATTAAATGCTGTGTTTCCAAGACAGGTGTTTCCACAAGTATTATAGGACTACAAGATAAATCAATTAAAATATTTCTTCATATTTGATTTATTAGGCAGCTTTAGAGAGAATGCAAATATATATATATACATATATATATATATATATATACATATATATATATATATATATACATATGCAATTGGCATACTAGGACATTTGTTTAGGATTGTGAATGTACTGAGGTGAGTTGCCATCCTAGACTACTCTCAGAAATATACAATGACTTTCATACATCTACACGTAAAAATGAGTGACAAATATCCAATACATGTACATTCATAAATACATATTATACACATATGATACATAAGTGTGTATATAGAAGTATACGTATATGCATACATATACAAACATAAATTGTTATCATCAGACACAGCCACTTTAAACATCTTCTGCTCCGTTATTGAAAAGTCTTTCAGAAAAATGTCCTGGCATACCCACATTCGCCTGGCAAGCATCTCACATTTGATAGCATTAATGTTCTTTTTCCTCTTCAGGAAGACCCACTACTTTATCTGAGATAATGGGGAAAGCAGATGTATGGCTCATTAGAACCTACTGGGATTTGGAATTTCCTCACCCATCCTTACCCAATTTCGATTTTATTGGAGGACTCCACTGCAAACCTGCTAAACCTCTGCCTAAGGTAAACATAGGTTCCATGTGCTTCACTCTTTCAGCAGGAAGTATTCTGTGATTTTCATTCAAACTCTCTGAATTACAGTAACAAAGTTATAGGAAATGGGGAAATGAGACCCGCAAACAGAAAGTCTTACATATTTTTTCCATCACAAGTAGGTGAATTTTATTTTGTTAAAAATAAAATCACATCTGAAGATTTTGGCACTGACAGTTAAACAAAGGTATCACGGTATTAAACACATGAGAAAATAATCATCATCCATTCCAAACATACTGAGAAGTGCCTAGCATATTCCCACGGCAGAGCGCTGGGTACAAGAGAAACAAAATAGGCACAGTGTCTGCCCCAAAACAGTTCGTTCTACTTTGGAAGACAGACTGAAAACAAGTAATAGAAATGGAGTGGAAAATGTTATAATGATGAGAGACCACAGGTATTCCCTGGCCCAGCAAGACTGTAGGAGACCCTAGGAAAATTCCCTTAGCGAATGTGTCTCTACTCGCCATAGCTGGCTGACAGAAGGATGAAAGAGAAAATGCAGAACACAGATGCTGTATACTTAAAGAATGCTTATTAATTCCTGCCACTTACATTTGAAACCTGCCCCCCTTAGCTCACAATTAGAAAGGATTCTTTATCAAGAATCCTTATGAAGAAACACAGGCATTTGTTAAGTATTACTTTATACGAATAAACCAAAAATTTTTACTGTACTAGTAAATGACATTGAATGAATTTAAGAGCATTTTGTCTTCAGTTTTATTTACATCAATGTGAGATTAGATTCTATTCAAAATTTAAAATATTATACCTGTTTTTAAACTAATTGTTGTGGTTGTACATGCTGACTCACAATTCCAAAAGCAAATTTAAGAGGTCCATGAATGCAAACCCTATTTTGAAAGGATTTCTCTATTCATGTTAAGGGAATGGAAGAAGCAAGATAGGAGATATAAAGGAGGACAAGAAAAAGAATGAATAGAAGCTGAATCATGGTACATATATCAAAATATTACACTATATTCCATGAATGTGTACAAGTATTATGAATAAATAAATTTTTTGTATGTAGTGAAAGAGGAAAGCAAATATATTTCTATTTGCTTCATGACAAATTCATGTGAAATTATATACAGAAAAATAACCAAGGTGCACATAATCAACACAGCAGTTATTCATAAAAGAAACATTGGACACAATTTAGATATATAACATGGGGCTATGATTTAAACACAAACTATTATAATCATTTAATCAGAGAGTAGTAAATGACACTCTCAGATATGATATAAGCATACTTCAAACTGAGAGGCAAATGAATAACATAGGATTAACATTTTCACGGAGGATGAAAGTGTACATATAATACAATTACAATTTCCTAAATATGTCACCTATACGATATGTGCGTGTTTGTGCTGGGGATTAATCCCAGAGGTTCCCCTATCCTTGTCAAGAGCTCTACCAGTGAGTTACAACCCCAACGCATATATATACATTTAGTTTTATGAATAGAATTTTTATTTTTATTTTATTTTTTTTTATTTTATTTATTTTTTTTTGTGGGTACCGGGGGGTCGACCTCAGGACCTCACGCGCCAGCAGGCGCCCGTGACGCTGAGCGATATCACCGGCCCCTTTTTCGTATGTGGGTTCCGGGAGTCGAACTCGGGCCCTTGCGCTTGCCGGGCAGGCGCTTAAGCCGCTGAGCCATCTCACCGGCCCCTAGAATTTTTAAAAAGAATGAAAACATGTAGATTTCTTTTATGGATGTGTTTGCTAGGAACTGAACCCAGGGTTTGTGCGTGCTAAGCACATACTCTAACACTGAATTATAACTCCAAATCTAACAAAATATAAACTCCAAGCCAGGGATATTTTTGCATAGGGATTACTTCATTTGTTCTTTTACACTTTACACTTTTCCACATATTTTGTAACTAGCTTTATGAAATGAATTTCATACGAATGTAGTCAGAAAGAACATGATGAGCCCATGTCAATGATTAGTCTTTAAAAAGAGGTTTACTACTTAGTAGTATAAGGAAATATTTTACACAACTCAGATGAAAAAAGCATTTGATCAAAGTACTCGTGTGATAAAACATTGATTAAAGGTGCCTTAAATAGTGCTTCAAGTGGGCCAGTGAGAAGGCTCAGCGGCATAAGCGCCCGCCCGGCAAGCATGAGGTCCTGAGGTCAAGCCCCGGTATCGAAAGAAAGAAAGAAAGAAAGAAAGAAAGAAAGAAAGAAAGAAAGAAAGAAAGAAAGAAAAAAGAAAGAAAGAAAGAAAGAAAGAAATAGTGCTGAGGGTAAAGGGATTCGTACTGAAAACCTGGACGCACCATGTCAATCATAGGCAGAATCCATGCTGAATGAAGCTAAGGCTGCCAGTTAAAATTCCATCTCTGATGACTGCTATGGACAGCAGGAGTCAATAAGAACTTGAAATGATTAGGAAAAAAATGATTAGGAAAACAAATACACAGCTCAGTTTGGTAGAGTTTGGTAACGTTTGTTTGTTGGTTTGTTTGTGAGTGGGAATCTATGTATTTCAGGTTGGCCTTGACCTCATTATGTACCCCAGGCTGGCCTGAAAACGATCTGGAGTCATCCTGCCTCAGTCTCTAGAATGCTGAGATTATAAGTGTAAAACACCACGCCCCGAAACGTTAGTGATTATTTCATGGAAAAAAATAAATACAAAACCGAAAGAACAAAAGATAATAAGGGTATGGTTCTTTTTGCATCTCTGTTTCATTTTGGTGGGACAGTTTGTCAAAAAAGTGCAGAATCAGTCTTGCAAGGAATATATCAGGCAGTTGGGTCTAGTGGCACATGCCTATAACCCCAGCACTCTGGGAGGCTGAGGCAGGTGGATCACCAGTACAAGCCCAGCCTGGGAAACTTACCAACATAGTATGAATCTGTCTCAAAATTTAAAAATTGAACAAATAAAAGGGCTGAGGATGTAGCTCAGTGTGAATGTCCTCAGTTAAATACCATATATATCAACATTTTAGACTAATTTCCCAAGAATTCCAGGCAAATATGTTCCTAAGGAGTGAAGGGAACTATGTCTAAGCCCTGGTGGACCTTTCTGACTGTGACGCAAGATTTTCCTGTCAGACAGAGAAGTGCTGATTAATCTCCCTCACAGCCTGTTACACATGACACATTCTACTGGGGCATCAATTTAACAATGATTTCGAGGCAAAAAGTGTCAAAGAAAACAAGTGTAGAGGTATTTCCACTCAAACACATAGCTATGCTCGTGTTCTCCTAGAGAATTAATAGGATTTGCAGAATTATTTCACAGAAATTCTAAATCACAATGCCAGAGTCCTGAATTTCAATGATTCTGAAGCTCCCAAGAATAAAAGATGATTTCAAGGAAAAGTTTTGAAATTATGAAAAATAATAAGTTAATCTATGAGGATTTTAGATCAGAGAAAAATCGCAAAAGCGTCTCATTTTTATATGTGTTTTCCTTCATACCTATGGTCAGAGAAGTAAGCGGCCCATGACAAAATGTGAAAATTTTCCAACTAATCTGCCTGGAATAAACACAAATGATTTGGCAGAACTACAGAAATTAATAATTAAAAGTGAAGTAAGATGTTACAGTGCGCTCCTTCCACGAATGTAAGTTCTTAATAACGTGATAAAATATTTATTCTAGGTATAACTTTTCTAAGAGTGTCTACTTCATTACAGTGAAATTTTAAAAAACTCATGACACTGGTCAATGAATTTAAAGGCAGTAATGCAGACTTTATTAAGGACTATCTCAAAAATTATATGGGCCAGGGCCGGTGAGATGGCTCAGCGGCGTAAGCGCCTGCCTTGCAAGCGCGACGGCCAGAGTTTGACTCCCAGATCCCACATACGAAAAAGGGGCCGGTGATATCGCTCAGCGGCACGGGTGCCTGTTGGCGCGCGAGGTCCTGAGGTCGCCCCCCCCGGTACCCACAAAAAAAAAAAAAAATTATATGGGCTACGATCATGAGGTTTTGCAACAGGGAAAAGACACTGGACTCACTTCTGTATACAAGGACAGAAGGGATTTATAGCCAAATTTCGGTGCTGGGGTCAGCACATCAAAAGCCACTAAGAACAAACATTTTAAATCAGATAAGATTGTGGCCAAAACCAGTGTAACAGGGTTCTTGTTGAAGGCAGAACAGGATGCTCACAAAACATATGGGGAAATGTTAGAAAGTAAGGAAAATGATTTCATCCCCAGGGTGACCAGATGTGGAAAGTCACAGCTTGTGATCTGGCCAAGCATAGCAGGATTCCAGCAAAAATTGACCTGGCGGGGGGAAATAAAATCATCCATAGTGAAGATCTGGAGAAGAGAGACCAGAAGATCCCGATCAGAGATTGGTCAAGGAGCAAACCTTCATCACCCCTCCCTCTTACTCAATGAATGCAGAGCTCTTCTTCCTTCCTCTGTACAGCACAAATTTGTTTGCTCATTTCATCCCTTTGTTTCTTCAGGACCAGATCAGCCTTTTCCTGTGACGTAACAGTAGAGAATATCTGCAGCATGATGTTAGCATTCAGTTATTTAATCAGGAAATTTCCATGAAAACAAAACCAAATCAAAGATAAGTCATGGGAAGCCCATTGGATAAGTGAGTTGGGAGGGCAGGCAATTGAGATTTCTAGACTTGAGACCATTAAGTTCAAAGTTTGAGTGTCTTTGGTGGTGGCATAGACAGCATGGTTACATCTCAGAGCATAGTATGGAAACTCCCATCTTTGGATGGAGCAGCTTCTTAGAGATTCACAAGAAGTATTAGAAAAGTCAGGACATTATATTCTAGTTAGAAGTATAGCACAAACTGTAGAATCTTTAGTTTGGTACCTTAGAGCTGCATATGGGAGGAAAGTAAACTTTAAAATTTGGTGAGAATTGGCATCATATGACCAGGTCCAATATACAAATACTACCAGAAAGAGGTTGTGCTATGGCACTCCATGCTAACATAAGGTACACTTCCAAGCAAATCCATTTCTGATCAATAAACTGAGCAAGGTTATTATGTATCTAATGATGAGTCTGATTTCATTGTTTTCATCTTCTTAAAACAAGAATGGAACAGATCACATAAAGTTCTTGTAGTTTGCCTTGTGTAATCTTTTCACAAGGAATCTCAGATTAGATATTTGACGCCTCCCCCAGGCTAGGAAGCCAAGCCAGAAGCAAGACTTCACCTTCAGTACCCATGGATTTGGGTAAATTCCTGTCTTCTGGAGGTCTCCAAGAAAACTTAATTTTCCTGAATGTGACAAGCAAAGAATCTGTCACTTATATAAGGTAACTTCTGTAAATTATTCAACATTATAAGCCAGGTGCCAGGCTGAGTTTTCAAAAGGGAGCACAGTGCTGACTCCATAATGTCAACTTTATTTCCTTAAGTCAGATTCTTAAGTCTATCATTCCTAAGCATGCCTAGCCAATCAAAGCCACGATAACACAACCAATGCTTGTAATGCTTGTAATGCATATGCATTCGAGGAATACAAATACTTATTGACTCATGAAAATAACTTTATTGACATAAAATAAGAACACATGTGTTGGACTGGTGAGATAGCTCAGCGGCATAAGCACCTGCCTGGCAAGTGCGAGGTCCCCAGTTCAACTCCCGGTACCCACATACGAGAAAAGGGCCGGTGATATCGCTCAGCAGCACAGGCATTTGCTGGCACGTGAGGTCCTGAGTTCGACACCCGGTACCCACTGAAAAAAAAAAAAGAAGAATACATGTGTTTTCAACTTCTGCAGAGATCCACAAGATAGGAATAAATCAATCTTTTCTTCGGTTTTAAAAACTTAAATGTACCAATTTGTTCTATATTAAGATAGTACAAAAGCAAAGAAAAAAGTGCGCTTCAAATCTTGAAAACGCACCCTCCACCCGTTGCTAGTGCCCATGCCTTGCATGTGACCCAGGGAGGAAGCTCAAACTTGCTGGACAACCATCCAAACCCCGGGCTTCACAGGATCTGGACCATGCAACTGGCCCAGGGAAGAAGCCCATGACCTGCGCTATGACCAACCTACACTAGGGCCTCCACAGAGCACCCAGTCCCGGAAGCAATCCAGGACTGACCAGATAAGCACACAGCAGGGTCTGCTCCTGCGTCCTCCTCATACAGGGCAACAGAGGTGACACCCAACTCACCCACAGGACTGAAGACGAGACCCACACCCAGGAAGAGTTTCACTTCAGGAGTAACGTGTTACCCTACCACAGAGACCAGATGAGAGAATTCTTGGGTCATAGGCTTGGAGAAGGGAAGAGCTAAGTAGAGATCTCCTGGGATTCTTTGAGACCCAGGACCAGAACAGCAATTTCATGGGGCTGTATTCTGTTGAGGGAGGACAGGCTTGGAGCATGAAATTGGCAGAAGGAGTGGTCCTGAAAAAGAAAACAGCCTAATGGTATCTTTGACCTGTAGCACTGCTGCCTACACTCAGCAAAATCTAGTTGTCTGAAGTAATAGGCTAATACACAAGTGGACTGTCTGCGCTAAAATCGTAATCTTCTTAGCACTAGTTAAAGAATGTCCAGGAGTGCTTGCTAGTGTTTGGAAATTCCCAATTGTCATTTGATGCCACTGAACTTACTAATATAGTAAAGGTAACATAGTAGTGGATCGCAACTGATTTGCCCTCTAAGACATTGTTTGGATTTCCAAAAAATCATAATCAATTAAAAAATGATATACATACACAAAAGATCGTAGGAAATCAAGGCAACAAAAGACCACAAGGTCTTCAAACTCTCCGAAGACAGAGCATGGGGACACAAATGGAGAATAAATCAAATGCCAGGTACCAGAACTCTATGAAAAGTTTATAGAAGGGATGAAGAAACAAAATGGGCTCAAAGAAGAAGAAATAAATCAAAAATCCACAGCTTTATCACTCAACATGCCCCATGAGAATGCAGGGGAAACATTGAACAACCTCTCTAAAACAGTTTCAAATATGAATGATAGATTCAACAAGCATATAGAATCCCTCAAAAAAAAGTCAGACAGAAATACCTGAAATGAAAAATTGTATAGAATGCATAAATTGCAGAACTGACCAGTGCAAAGACACACTCTCTGAAATTGAGAACCAAATGGTAAATTATCAACAAGCATTCAAAAAGCCATAAAAAAAAAAGAACAAGAGAACACAATCCAACAGCTACTAAAAAACATTAAGATGAACAAACTAAGGCCAACTGTGTTAGAGAAAAGATAGAAGGTAACACAGGTGGAATTATTAATATGTTTACAGACATCATGGCAAAAAAACTTCCCATAAAGGAGAAAAGAGTTTGACATACAAGGAAATGAGACTTACAGAACACCAAACTGCTGTGATGAAAAAAGAGGCTCACCAAGGCATATCATTATTAAATTGCCAAATAGCCAACTAAAACCAGAATTTTAAGAGCAGTCACAGAAAAAAACAGAATTTTAAAACAAAAAACAGAATTTTAAAGAGCCGTCACAAAAATTCACATATAAAGGGAAGCCCACTGCAATTAAAGCAGATTCTTAACACAAACCTTAAGGACAGAAGAGCTAGGAGTGAAGTCTTTCAAGGCCTAAAAGCAAATAATTTCAAAACTACACTAACTTACCCAGTTACCACTATTTCTTTCAAAATACTATGGATGGAGAAATAAGCACATTTCATGAAAAAGACAAGCTCAAAACAGGAGGCCACATAATAGCTAACTTCAAGTTATAACACAAAGCAATAGTATTAAAAACAGGATAGTACTAGTACAAAAACAGATACATGGATCAACGGAACACAGTAGAGGATACAGAATCATCCCCACACACATTCGGCTGTTTGATCTTTGACAAAGAGGACAGAAGCATGTGCTGGAGGAGAGGTAGCCTATTCAACAAGTGTTGTTGGAAAAAATTTTGCAGAAGATACAAACTGGACCCATATATCTCAGTGTGTACTAAATTAAAATCAAAATGCATGAAAAATCTAAACATTAAAACAGAAACCAACTGGAACCAACTGGAAGATAAAATATATAAAATGCTTGAAGCCACGCGTGTAGGAATAGATTTTCTAAACAGAGCTTCAATTGTCCAAGAAATAACAGCAAGAATCACCAAAAGGGATTGCATCAAGTGGAATTGCTTCTGTATAGCAAGGGCATCAGCTAGTAGAGTGAACAGACAACATACAGAATGGGAAAAAGTTTTGCCAGCTTCTCCTCAGAGAGAGGACTGATATATAGACACAGAAAGAAGAACTCAAATAAATTAGACCACATAAAAGACCAAGTCAGGAAATGGACAAGTGACGTGAACAGATGCTTCAGAGAAGCAGAAGTACCAGTGGCCAACAAATATATGAAAAAACTGCTCAACATCTCTGACTATTAGAGAAATGCAAGTGAAAACAATGCTCAGTTTCCATCTTACTCCAAAAAGAATGCCAATCATTAAAAAATCCAAAAATAACCAATGCTGGTGAATCTGTGGTTCAAAAAACAAATGAACCCTCCTATACTGTTGGTGGGAAACCAAACTGGTACAAACATTATGGACATCTGTATGGTGATTAATAGCTAAATCCTAGAAGCAGCCCGTACATCCATAATCAGAGAACTGGATAAAGAAAATGTAGTATGTATACATAGTGGAATATTACTTAAAAAATAAATTTGACATACTTGAAGGAAAACAGATTCACTAAAAAATATAGTTTTGAGTAAAATTAACCAGACACCCATATGAAAATACTGAATTGTATCTGTCATTTGAAAAAGACAAACTATGAAAAAGAGATCAATAGAGGATGGGTAGAAAGAGACAGGGAAATGGATGTCCTGCAAATGGGAAGTGGTTGAAGAGACCAAGGGTGAAGGGTAGGGGAGAGCAAAGTGGGAAACAAGTAGAAAAAAGATATGCAATTTAAAGGAACCTAATAACATCAATGAATACAAATATTATATGGCATAAATTTGAGCATTGATTAATAATACCAATGAGAACGAAATTTGGGGTAAAGGAAATTAGATAAGGAGGGAGGGATATGGTAGGAGATTCAAAAAAGGAAACAGGTTGTATTATGTACACGAACCCACCCCCAGAGATGACTGTAAAGTGCGTGTACTGGAAACATGTACTAATAAAAGAAAAAAAGGCAAAATGAAAGAAAAAGAAGTGAGATTTCAAACTAGATCATAAATATCATAATCCTTCACCCTGTCATTCATTCTCATGCAATCCATTCTGCTTGATCTAGGGTTAGCAATTTGATGAAACAGTAGATTTTTAAGATCTGCTTAGAGTGCGTTTGACAAGAAAATGTTTCTGTGATGCACATAACTAGGGTCCTTTCATCACACTACAATTTCTTATGTTCATTAACAGAACAAACATAGTAAGCTTCAAAGCATAATATCAAAAGCGCATAAATACATATTAGATTAACTAGTGCCTTGTTTGCTAATCCCAAGGAGAAATGGTCTAGCTCAGGGGTGCAAACCTATGGCACACATGCCACAGAGGACACTTTGCATCACTGTAAGGTCTAAAAGGGTTGCCGTCACTGGTCTACTTATTTAATAAATATATATGACTTCAATATTGTAGTACATACCTAAGATATCAAGTTACCAAAAAGATTTTGGAAACTTTTATTAGGAAAATATATATAACAAGCCTAGTCATAATTTCAAGTTGTTTTCCTGTTAAACTAATGTAACTGGTAAATCTAGGGAGAATAAAAATATAAGTTCATAATATACTTAATGCTGATAATTCACAAAAATGACAATTTTAATAAGAACAATAACATCAAACTAATTTTACTTACCAAATATTTATTCAAATCATGGGAACATAACAGTATCCGGGAGTTTTTTCCTAATTTCTGGGACTTTAGGGTTTATTTAATTTATGTAAGCGCTCATTTAGCCAAGCATATTTGAATACAAATCTATAACATTTTATTAACATAATTAGTAATACAATCAGGAACTAAGAAATTCTCATGGATACATAACACACATTCATACATAAACACACCTAAGTAAACACTTCACCAAATAAACTCAGAGATTTTATAGCCTTCATCCTTAAAATTTTAGTCAGGAATCAGGCAAATTAACACAAAAGTCACTACTATATTTTCACACTATATTTCATGTTGAGTTTCCCCCTCCCTGAAACCCTTCCAGAGTGAAGCTGACATTCACTTATCTCTTGGCCATATTCTAAAAAACTGGTTTGATGGAATCCTCAAACTCCCAAAGAATAATTATAAAAGTTTTAGTCCAAATTTATCAGAACTCTTGCCCTTAGGCAGAACTATAAATTGACTCCTTTGACTTCCCTCTCCCTTCAAGAAAGCTGCCCTGCAGGGCAGACTGATTGGTTTTTATAGCAGACATAGGTCTATTGGTAGAACAAAAAAAATTCCTAGGTATCCATATGAATTTAATAACAGTTTTAAACACAAACAGGTATTAAAGGATAGTTGAAGCCCTAGTCCCCAGAGGACTGCCTCTCCCTTGTCATGATTTCTCTCTAAAACATCTTGCCAGGGCAGCCACCATTCTCAGAGATATGCTAACCGAGGTTCTAAAAAAGGAAAGCTTACAGCTAGGTATGGTCCAAGAGTCACAGGATCATGAGGAAGGTGGCCCAGGCACACAGTAAGAGTAAGAGGTTCTGACCTCTTTCCCACACCTCCAGTTTGACACTGCTGGCACTGGATGGATTTAAGTCTCAGAAGTCCCTTAGATTGGGCACAGAGCAAGAGGGATAGACAGGGATGCCTTCTTCTTGTTTCTTTTCAAAATGGGAAGAAACTGACTTATGGCAGGGCAAATTTGAACCTTGGGAGGCCTTCTTCCTCCACCTTTTGGAATACATAATTAGCTCCAAAGAGTATCTAGACCCAAACCTGGCCTGAGCAGCCCTCTGGAAATAATTGAAACTACCTTTAACAGTCTGTCCCTTTAGAGGAAACAGTTACATGCAACTATCAAAACAGCAGTTTTGGCTATCGGCTATGGCTATCAAACAACTTCGGCTATCAAAACAACGAGACCTCTGTAGGTGGCTCTTCCAATAAGATAAATCATTAGCCTAGAGTCCTTCTTAAAAATAGTCTTTGTTTCACAGGTATAAAAGTGAGTTTTTCCTTCTGACTCACTACAAGAAATCTCTGTGAATTGATAACCTATAAGGAAAGTTCTGACTAGTCTATTTATAGTTACAAACCTAAAACTCTGAAAGGGTTATTTTAGTTCAATTTGGACATCTCCCAGGACATCTGAGAGTACACTCCAATTTAAAATAATTGCTTTGTGTGTTTGTCTATCTGTGTGCTCTATATGTGGTAATAACCAGTTAAAGCACTTGCAGCTGCTTTTTTTAAGAAAAAAAAATTTGAGCTTAACAATTTATTTATTTTTATTTTTTTTGGTTCTTTTGGGATTTCCATGGAAAGCCATTTATATGGGTTTTCAAGAGAGCCAAACTCATTTAAAGATTACCAGATAAAGGCAGACATGCTTGAAGCTTACATAGGAATAAAGATCCTTAAATTTGAAAACATATAAGTTACATGTGATTTAGGTTAATATATATGTTTCTATATGGTAACTTTTAAGTATACATTATCCTCCAAAAGTTCTACTTGGGTTGACTTATAGATAAACAAACACACAGGACATTGTCTCAAATATTTGTGGTTCATATAGCTCAGCAGTAGGCTAATTTAAATCACTTGGCAAGGGTAGGAATGTCTTTAAAGTTGGTAGCATATTTCCATCCAGGTTGTTAGGTAATGAAGATAATATAAAAAATCAGTTTTATAAATGCAATGTCTATTATTATCTGTGTAACATAATTTGAGAGGTTTTCTTGGTCAAAGATATGTATATATATATAATTTTAAAAAGTGTTAACTGTCATGTGTCATCTAAAGTAAGTGTTTTTGGCATAATTAAAAGTTTGTTTTCTATGTCTAAAACAGTATGGTTTCTAAAATATTGAGATGCTCCTGGTTAAATGTATAGAACTAGATTTAAAGGCAAAGGTTCTATATTTTTCTAAAATACGTTTCTTGTGTCTCACTGTTAGGCTTTCAGTTACTAAAAAGTGAGATTTAAGAGTTAATGAGTATTTAAGTGTTAACCTATGAAGTGTTTTCAAAAATCAGTTCATGATTGGTTAAATGAACATCTATTATTCTAGTTTATTATATGACATATTTGGAGATGTATATCTCTAACAACTAGCTATGCTGTGATTCTAAACTTTAAAGTTAAGTTTATAGATTTGAGACGATATACATTTAATATATACAGAGTAACTAATAGGTGCTGTCTTTCATACAATATATGTTTAGACCCTAAATATATCAAATGATCAAAATTTGACATCTCTTTAACTTTGGTCCTAATATTTAAAATTAATGTACATCTATTGACTTTGATTAAACAAGCATTATGTTATTGTATAAATGAGATTCACTTGTATATTGGGTAATAAGTCTATTGGTGGTCATTAATAGTTTCCTAAACTTATCAGAGCTGGAAAGATGTTCTTAATTATTGTCGATATAGTCCCACCTTATAAAACCCATTAAAGGAGTCTAAAATTTGTCTTAAAAGTTAGAAACTAATTACGTAAATATTTTTATATAACTATGGTGCCAATTATTACTAACCTTGTGGCATATTAAATCTAGTATTTGTGTTTCCCAAGTATATAGATCTTCAAAGATACAAACTAAAGATATCTTACCACACTGGTGACTTCCAGCTGAAGTTGTTTATGATGATACATTTTTGGGGGAGTCAAGCATCTGGCTCGCCATTACTTGTGTTCCAGCTATTTGTGATGAAATGTACATGCCAATCCAATAAGACAGCCAGCCAGATGATGTGGATACTTTCTTGAGTTTTGTGCTTTGCTATTATTATGTGCACATTGTATATGTGTTACAACACTTAGAGATGCTCAAATACTGTGCAGTTGAGGTAATAAAAATTAAAGGTTGGACATTGACAACCTATAAAGTGAACCTATGGACAGGTGCATTCTTTTGAGATGGCACTTTAGTGAAGGAAGACAAGTTTAGGCAAATTTTATGTCATTAATATTTTGTAATTAGAAAAGGTAACTCACTAAAAAGCTATTTTATAGTAAAATGAAGATTGAAATGTAATTCAGAGATAATGTCATCATGATTATCATGCTAAAACTTTATGTTGCCCTTGATCTCATGTTTTCTCTGAAAAACTTTATAATCGTTATCTATTAACATTCTGTAGGGATTCAATATACCATGATTGGTTAGGAAATAACACTTCTCTAGTCACAGTATATATTTCAACTATTCTCCAGGATGTTTGACAGCTGAGCTTTGGTGACCAGAGATAAAAAGATAACTGGGCTAAGAGGACAGCTGATATTTCAGCCCTGACCCACCAAGGTCAACAAGAAACCAGGACCTGAGGGGAACACATCTATAGGATGTATTCAATCTCTAGTCCTACAACTTTGGTGAGTCACCCAACCTCCTGAGCAGAGAGACTGTTGGAACGCAGAGGACAGAAATAAACCATTGTATAATGTGCTAAAAAGGGGGTCACCAGAGAAAGAAACATCTCCCATGTTTAAAAGGAAGCCATATGGTCAAGCAAGACCATGACCCATCCTGGTGGGTGACACTGATGGAGGAGTTGAGATGGTCTGTACATGGTTCCAAAAGTAACACCCGATATCCCATGGTTGCAAAATTAAGTGACCTTGCTAGATAGCAAGTGGTTAATTTTTATTAATGCAGGTCTCACTTTAACTTGTTCTTAAACACCCAGCACAAAAGTATAACATGAAACATATTGAAGTAATAGTAATATAGAGAAGACAAGGGGGGGGTCCAATCAATGACCCCTACTGACAGTTTCTAGCTATACCTGTAGCTGAGCACTCTGATGGTTGAATGAGGCTAGAAAGCTATAGCAGAAGTAATAAGTAAGCTAAAGCTCAGCAAGAGTCTTTAAATTCCTTATCTAAAATTTTCCTTCAAAACTACAAAACTCTCCATCTTCTTACAGCTAAGACTGGAAGGACTTGTGCACAAATCAGTGAAATCTGTTGTCCATAGATAAGTAATTCAGATCTAGTGAAAAAACTTAAATATCAGACTTATAGATAACCTCCATCCATAGACAGGTCTAGGAGCCAGGTGGTTACAATTGCTATTCCAGTCCCTTAAGAGCAGTTTCTGGACATGGCTCTTTCCCCCAACCTGCCTTTCCATTCTAGTGCTCATGCTTTGATTGTATGTGCTTTAATCTCTTGGAAAAATTTGTTTATTCTTACCTAGAGGATACCAAACTCCAAATGATCATGCAGGTAGAACCAAAGACAAATGTGCCAGAGCCCTTTTACTGGGATCCACTAGATTGACATTGTAAAGGGAGTTCATAACTGCTAAATTCCAATATGACTTCTATCCAAGGCCATTAGATTAGCTCTCTAGAGAAGGCCCCTGACTGCGACCTTCCCTAAACTGATCCTTCTCAGCTGAAAGCAGCTAGATTGAGACTCCACCCATTCTCCCCTAACCACAGTTAGGGTTAGCTCTTCAGAGAAGGGAATATTACAGGCACCTAAGTTAGATAGAAGTTAATATACAGTCAGAGAGAGACTGGGCTCTCAAGGAGGTGAGTGAAAAATAAAAATATCAGAATGTGACTGGAGGTGCATCTGAAGGCAAGGCTTCAAGATAAAGTCACTGTGGCCAGACTTGCATACTTCCCTAAGGGATAAGCAGAATTTGAGACTATACTGTAATTAGTACTACACCATTCATTAAATCCAGATATGCATCAAACATCTGGGTGGGTGACCAGGATATATGTAGACCTGTCTTTTTCCCAAAATGTTCCTGTTTTAGAGGTCATAGATAAGCCAAGGTTAACAATACTAGCCATATGTGACCCACTTTCCTATTGGGTCAATATTAGCTAAGCAGCTATACTTGTAATCTTTTTGGTTGGTTATAGCTTGACCCACATTTACCCATACTGCAATTTTGCTGTATAAATTACCCCTGACAAAAGGCCTCAGTGGCAACCCACTCAGGACCCCTTCTGTCTCTCAGGAGCTCTCTCTCAATAAAACTTTCCTACTCTTAACCTCCGTTATATATACCACCCATTTTTATATCTATAATTTTATACACTATAGATACTTTTTCATGATAATAACTCTGAGGCTATGAAAAAGAAAACACTGTGGATAACTATGGAGATGGTTTTACTCAAGCTATTGCAATGGGGACAATGTTCATTAATCAAGTATGTTCCACAGAAGGTGCACTGGGAGGAGGACTTTGTTTAAGACTATTACAATAGGACAGAGACTTGGCTCAAGTCCACTGAAGGAAAAGGAAGGAGAGGGTTTATTTCCTGGGCTGAGACAGTGGAAAGATACTGGCAGCCTTGGTGGGGGCCAGCTGGGGGAGACTGTTCCATATGATTAGGCCTCTGTGTCTGTTTGGCACTCCCCTTTGTTAGGCACCCACCCTCCCAAGGTGACAGGAAGATAACAGTACTTTCTTTCTTGATGATATTTCAAAGGGACATTATTTCAAATGTCCTTGAAAAGGCATTCTTGGAGTGTAAAACTGGCAAGTGTCTGGGGGAAGATTTTAGCAACATAAGGATTTTATAATTGGAGTTTTTCTGAAGTAAAATCTTTAAGAAAAATTAAGGGGCTTATTGTAAGGAAGAAATCTGGCTAAATTTAATTTATTCAAACAGGAAGGTTAATCCTGTCTTGGTCAGTAATGCTTAATTTCTCTAGGAGGAGTGAGATGACTTGATTTTTTTTTTGTGTATTATTTTAAAATAAGGAAGCCCTTATGGGAGGGACCAGGTGGGTCTTACCTGATTTTTGTGAATGAGTAGGTAGGCAATTAATCTCAGAGTGTGTAAGAGCCTTTTCTCAGAACACAAAAGTATGGTAGACTCTTCTTAAAAACATTTCTAATCCATCTCATTCTGGAAGCACAGGATTCAGATGAAATTCAACATTACTGAACACAATTCTTTGTCATCCCAGGATGATTCAGTTACCTTTGGTACACCGTGCTTTTTAGGCAGGAGCATTATAGGAAGATTTCAACCAGTGGTGATCTCATTGACTAGGCTTTACTAGAGTCAACCCAATATAAGCAAAATTACATATATATATATATTTTTAAGTGAGTTAGTAAAGAAGAAATAAAACTAGACAGAAAAGAGACAAAAAAATCATATTTTTAAAAATGAAAACTGGCTTAGGGACACAAGTACAGTTTTTTTTTTTTTCCCTCTTCTGCCAGTACACAATAAGCCTGGACAATTCCCTTTCACCTGCAAAAGGGCTTAGCCTTTCCCTTTTTATTTCTAACTGATCCTCTTTCCCCTATGAGTAGACCACATTTTCACCCATAAATTAGGATTTCCTTTATGAATGGAGCATTATTTTACTATGGTGGGCCATCCTCTCCCAACCACTAGACAAGACTGAGTGTAGATTATCATATTCCACAAATTTCCAGTGCCAAAATGACATAAGGTTTTTTCAGTTATTAACTGTAGTTTCAGTTGTTAACTGTAGTGTAGTTTCTCTGAGTGCCCACACTTCTTTTGAGTGCATCTAAAATTTGTCTAATAAACCCTTCTCTGCCTCTGACATGTCCTGAAAATTCTTTTTCTGAGATTGGAGTCAGTGAACCTGTAAATTTATTCTACAAATGGATGGGATGGGTTTCTTATTTCAGCCTTGGAGAATGCTCAAATCCAGCCCAGTGACACTCAGCATTCTATTAGTCAAAATAAATATTACTGTAATGCTGTTGATGATTTTTTTTTATTTATAATTTCCTGTTGCTTTTATCATTATCTGGTTTTAATTGTTGCTATTCCTTGCTTATTTCTTAGGATACTGTGATAGATGTAATTTAAATAAGAAATGCCTGGGGGCCGGTGAGATGGCTCAGCGGCGTAAGCGCCTGCCTTGCAAGCGCGAGGGCCCGAGTTCGACTCCCGGATCCCACATACGAAAAAGGGGCCGGTGATATCGCTCAGCAGCACGGGTGCCTGTTGGCGCGCGAAGTCCTGAGGTCGACCCCCCGGTACCCACAAAAATAAAAAATAAATAAATAAATAAATAACAAATGCCTAGCAGGGCTGGTGAGATGGCTCAGCGGCGTAAGCGCCTGCCTGGCAAGCGCAAGGGCCTGAGTTCAACTCCCGGAACCCACATACAAAAAAGGGGCTGGTGATATCGCTCAGCGGCACGGGTGCCTGCTGGCGCCCGAGGTCCTGAGGTCGACCCCCGGTACCCAAAAAAAAAAAAAAAAAAAGAAATGCCTAGCAGATTGGTTTAGCACACTTTTGGGTGTGTCTGGATGTTTGACTACTGAAGTGGGAAGACACCCCTGGATATGGGTGCATCAACCAATAACCTTGCAGCTGTAATTGAATAAAAAGGGAAAGAAGAAGGAAGTAACAATCTAATAAGGATGTGTCTTGGTGAGCTTCTTTCCTCATTATAATTGCTTAGTCCTCTATAAGCATTGCTTACTAGTATTTTAACTTCTTTTCTTATATATTTGGGAATTTCTTCCATGATTTCTGTAAAATGTTAGTGAATCCCTCTGTTTTATCTTCTAGTTTTTCCTCTCACTCTGATTAGCCTTAGAGTGGTCTGCCTGTTGTCATCTAGTAGCTCCTGCATAGTCTTCTCTTGTTCACTTATTTTATTTTTGCCTTCTTTGAGCTCTTCATCATAATTTACTATTTTGCCCTCAATATCACTGTGTCTTCATATATATGGTCATTTCTACAAGGTATGAATTTTATATAGTTTTTTATGTCACATGTTTCTGAAATCTTTTTGAGGGTTTTATATCCTTGTTGAATCTGTCATTCAAATTTTGGTCTGTTTTGTTTAGCTTGTCCAGTTTTTTTGCCTATTTTCCTGAAATTCATCTTGGGTATATTGAGTGAAATTGCTCTGAACTTTTGGTTCATTTCATATATTTTCTTCATCCTTTCTATGAACTTTTCATAGATTTCTGCTACCTGCTACTTGTTTTCTTCTCCCTTTGTGACCCCTTGCTCTGCCTGGGAGAATTGGGGGAGTATTGGAGATCGAGTTGGGGGTATTTGGAGATCTTCTATTTCCTCACTTCCTCATTCTCCTATGTGTACCTATATCTTATCTATCTATCTATCTATCATCTATCTGCCTATCTATCTATGTACATCCTTTTTAAAAAATTGTGATTGGCCCCCTCTATTTCCCTTCATTTTTGGGGAGTTACTGCAGGTTGGAGACTAGAGAAGAGAAGAGTTTGTTGCTTATATGGAGATTTTTAGTAGGATGTTTTCTTCCCACGAATAATTTTCAACTTTGTATATCTAATGCTAGTATTTACTCTTTCTGTTATTTACTTTATGTGGTTTCAAGTCTGTCCTTATGTTTCACTGGAAGAATTAATTTTTGTTATAGCAGCATCCACAGATTCCATCTTACAATACTTCTGTATTATAGTATTGTAATACTATACTATACTATACTATACTATACCCACTCACCCTCTTTGTCTATTCTCTATGCATGCTACGACAGTTTATTATTTCTGGTTGTTTTACAATGAGGTAAGTAAAGTGGGGTGGGGAGAATGGGAGGTGGTTGGATGAGGAGTGTTAGACACTAAGGGGGAGGTTTGAAGGGGAGAAAAGTGGTAGATGAGAAAAAAGTTTGATGTGGGGTCTGATTTTACTGGAGCACTTTTAGTTGAATTGAAGGGTTATTGTTGAGTTTTCAGAGGATATTTTGTGGGAGCAAGAGCAAGATATAGGAGAAAGGGGTTTACTTTGTGATTGAAGGAAGCTATGTGGTTGTCAGAACTTGATAATCAGGAGGACAATAAGCTAGGTAAGGTATGGAAGAGCCAAAGGCTTAGAATGGGGAGAATCAAGGAATAAATAACTAGAAAATTAGGTGTGACTATGACAGAGCTAAATATGAGGAATTTAAAAACTTGGGAGGAGAAGTTTACATGTTTGGAAAAAGAATAAAGAAATATGGTAAAAATATTGTCTTGGGGTTTTGAGGTGAAGAAACTAGATAGGGATCTGAGACAAAGGAGAGAACCTAGACACCCATTAAATCACTGTCTATGGAAAAACAGATACACAAAAGTAAAAATCTAATAAACAAAGAAATCATAAAAGAACATAAGATAACCCTATATACCAAATAAATCAAGATACACACAAAAGCTTAAATGCATAAGATGTCTGATGGGAACACAGATTAAATATTCCAAGGAGACATTGTATACCTGATTCCCTGGTAGCTTCTTTGCCAAAGAGTCTGAGTGCTCACACCCCAGTAACTCTTCTGTTTCCTCCACCACAATACTGAAGCTTACCTAAACTCAGGGCTGCTTTCCGTCAGGTTGCAGGCACTCTTATAGTATCTGATTCAGTCCACGTTCTTGGGTTAGGACCTCTTGCTATCACTTTCCTTGGGTGTGATAGTGGATTTGGCAGACAGGTTCACTTGACCAAAATTGTTTGCTGAGTCAGGATTATTACTATGTAATTAAGTCAGCTACAGCAGCAAAAGGTTAATCCATTGCAATGGCATCTATCAGGGCTAGTTGAGAAATAACATACCATGAGACCGAGTTTTGGGTCTCCCTTTAGCCTAGAGAAGAAATCCATGGTTATAGTGTAAGCATTTTAACAACCCAAGTCTTGATCCATAGTTAATGTGCACTAAGTACGATAGCTGTCTGTCTTCCAATGGGGAAAAACAGCATCCAACAGTAGTTTTATAAAATCAGTTATCTAAAGCCCAGAGGGTTGGGGACCAGCTAATGCCAGAGGGTGGAAAAGAAGAGAAAAGAGAAAAAAGAAAAAAAAAAAAAAAGGAGTTTTGTTTTTAAGATCTCTGCTCTGTGCTATGGGAAGAAAGAAATAGGAAGGGGTCAAAGGATCCTAATGATGGTACGGATATGTTATATATTTAGGAGATAACAGTGAAAACTGCATACGAAATTGGTAGTGAGAAATGGGGATGGGAAAATGTGGAGGGACACCTGGATGACTTTCCTTGAAAGAAGAACAATTATCTCCATTTTGGCTGAACCTGGCTCTATTTCCACATATTGATATGTACAGAGCTGGCTAGGACTTTTCCTTATACCTTCAATTGGCTTTAAGCAATGCAAATCATTCTAGCCAAGGCACTGATGTGTGGTCTTTGAAGCAAGGTGATAGGACAGTGTTTCCCCACCCGCATAGCTCCCAAAAAATATGTGTGAGCCGGGCAGGAAGGAGAGCCGTGCTCCATGCTGTTGGCTGGGATCGAGCCTCGAGAGACTATGACTAAGGCTATGACTAAGGCTATGACTAAGGCTATGACTTCCCAGAGCAAAAAAGATTACACATCAGAGCTGAAGCACCGACCCCAAAACATTAGATACTACCTCAAATGTGTTGTACAGATTGCTCTTTCTGCATACCCTTCTCTCCGCATATTACAGAGGTGATTTCAGGCCTCCTACCTAGCCCAGCTCACGGTACTCATGTACTTCCCACCACTCTCACAGTCACTCATCCCTGAGCCACTTCCCTCAGTGAGAATTAATAAAACCTGTGTTCAGCCCTAGGTCGAGGCCTTCATTCCAGTAACCACCACCCTGGCTGGACTTAGGATCCCCTTGGCTCCCCACAACTATAAATATGCCTTAGTGTCTTTATTCTTGGGTTGCCCTGGAAGTGGTAGATTGGAATTAACTCACTAGAATTCCAAAAACTTTCCTTTAGGATTACAAATATAAACTTCCCATACTGTGACAAGGACTGGGAAGGAATCTCTATAGGAAAAGATTCTATGACTGACATAAATAATAGAGAAAAAGTTAAAGGGAGACCAATGAAATGGGGGAGAGGAAAGCAAAGAAAAATTGAGAATGAATAAGTCAAAGGAGAAAGAAGTCAGGCAAAGAGATATGGATAAAAGTAGGAGGAATGTAAAAGGAGCATTTCCTTACCCTCTATAAACTATATCGGGAGAAAAAAGTCAAGAGGAAGAGAAGCACACATACAAGACATGCTCATAAAACAAAACAAAAAAAGGGTAAAATAATGAAATAAAAGTGTGAGGTAAAATGCACAAAAGGCGGAAAACACCAAAGAATAAAAAATAAAAAGTAAAATAAAAATGAAAAATGAAAAATAATACAATCAAATAAAGAAAAATAAAATTTTCTGTTGATTTGGACACATGACTCTTTTCCTCAGCATGGGGTTAAGAAACAAAGCTCAAGCCAGGATGTGTCTCTGTTTACGCTGGAAGTCTAAGGTGGCAGGCTGCCCCCAGAATGGTGCTGAGTGGAGAGCTCTGCTTACAGTGGGAACACGGTGCCAATGTGAGCTTCCAATTCCGTGTAACTTAGGCCAAAACTGGCCTCTAACCACAGGAGGCTGGTTCACCAGCCCCGGCCTCTCAGCAAGAATCCACACAGTCTGCTCTCCAACTACCAGTGGTCTCATTCTGGGAACTTGACAGTGTGAAGCAGCAAACAGGCTGCTCTGGGACCCAGAGCAGTACAAATACTCAGGGTTCAAATACTCAGCCCTTCCCTACAGTGGCATCCCAGCCATCTCTTGCTCCATGATTGTAGCTGTGGGTGCTGGTACCAAGGTCGCTCACCTACTGTTGACTGTGGAAGGCCTTTCTGGAAGCAGTGTCCTGCATTTTCCTTACTGGTTCCAACTGCAGGTGATTCTTTTGGTCCTGAGGCAGTTCTCCAGTCCTACTGGCGGCTAATCAGCTACTGTCAGTGGTGCTGTGCAGCCTCTCCTTGGAGTGATCTATTTCTTCCATATCACTTAATCCTATTTTCTTCTCCTCTGTCAGTTCCCTCACAGTTCCTGGGTAACCTCCTCTCATTTCTGTTCCTCTCCAGGCTATTTTTTCCTGACTCTAGATCCTTGTCCTGGAGAAGCTGAGTTGCTGACACTCACTCCTCCACCATTTTGGGACCTCTCCAACCCCTCCTTTTGCAAGAGTGGAATCAATTTTGTTTCAGTGAGTGGAAGCACATATTGTGTAGCCTTTGGGATTTTTTTTCCTTCATCATGATTCTCTGAATGTTCATGCACTTGTATGCATAAATGGTTCTTTGTTGCTGAGGAGTATTCCATGCATGGATATGCCACTATTTAACCACTAAAAGACATCTGAATTGTTTCCAGTTTGGGTCTATTGTGAACAAAGCTGTTATAAACGTTTGTACATAGCTCATTGTGTGAACATTGCTTATTCTTCTGAGCTAAATGTCTGATTTTGAGGCTGTATGCAAGTTCCATTAAAACTTAAAATTTACAGTAGAATTTCTCAAATGGAGTCCACTGATAAATGTGATGAGCTGGTTGGTGGACAGTCAGGGACAAGAACTTGATTGAATAGTTTGAAGAAAAATTGGTAAGACAGGAATTGGTGATAGTGAACATAATGACTTATTTGATGGATTTTTCTGTTAGTGAGTTCAGAAATATGATAGTAATTGGAGAGGTCTAAGAGAAATAATTCCATTACTGTTGTACTGATGTACTGATACCACTGATTGAGGGTAAAAATGGCATTTCAGGTAATGGGGATATCTTAGTTACTTCTCTTTTATTGCTGAGACAAAATACCTGACACCCAAAGTTAAACGGGGAAAGGTTTATTTAGTTCACAGTTTGTAGAGGTTTCAGTGCATAATCAGCTGTGTCCAAGGGTGGCTTCACAAAGGAGAACAGTTCATGGCTCACAAAAGACAGCAAAAGCAACAAGGGGAGAGATCAGAATCTTTCTGTCATATTGTATGCAGGCTACCTACCCTAGGGTGGATGTAGCACTCACACCCTTAATCCTAGCCAGAACTATGCCAAACCAATCAGTGGACCAATTTAACAATCCTTTAATCCCAGCACTGCACCATGAATCAGTCACACACTCTAGATACAGCCACCTCTGAAAAAGCTCCACCTGTGACCATATGAGGCTTTGGGGGGACATATAAACACAAGCCATAATAGGGGACATGGAAATATGAGGAAGGATGTTGCTGTTTTAATCAGTGAGGGGAAATAGGATGCAGTGCTAAAGTTGAGCACTGGTTTCAGAAAGTAGACACTTTATAGTAATGGGAGGTTCTGAAAAATCATACTGAGAAAAATTTTTTTGAGTTTTGTCCATTGTTCTTTCTCTGTTCATTTTTGCACTCTTATTAGGCAAACATCTCTCTTGCTGATCTTTTACTTTCTGACTTTTTTCTCCTGTAGCTCTCTTTCATATTCTTCGCTATAGATTTCTCCCCTAGGTAAAGAGAATAGCCACATCACATCAAAGGCTGTTTCTTGTCATAAAGTCAGTGTGTATGTGTAGCTTTTTGCCAACAGTCCTGAATAAGCATGAAGATACCAGCATAAGACGAACCTATCCTTTCCTCTGTTTTATACATCTGCTGTGAAATCAAATATACAAATGAATTTATTGGCTTAACCCAAAAATGCTATTACTATTTAATCTTTTAGGAGAATAGGATATTAATATTTCCTTTTGGTATAGTATTGTAAATATTAACAGGATCACTCATAACAGAGAGAGAATATATTTTGTTTTCAAATTTAGTCTTTTAAATTCATCTTTATAAATAAAACTATCATTTTGAATATGTCTATGGTAAAAATTGAAAACTACAAAAAATACAGGGTGGAAAGTACATAGAGTGTCTCCTAAACCCATCCCCAGGTAGCATGTTTCCCTCTTCATAGACAATTAAGGTTACGACTTCTCATTTATTGATCTAATTTATTTATCTGAGTGGGAACAGGAATTGAACCCAGGTCTCCTGCATGCCAGGCAAGTGCTCCACCACTGAGTTATATCTCCAGGCTGGCTAAGACAATTTTTAACTGCAGAGTTCACCAAGTCACGGTGTCAGACACCCAACTTTTAAAATTTAAATCAGAATGGAAAAAAAAATTTAAAAATTCCTCTGTCTCCAATAGCAAGTACTTTATAATGATGATTAGTAAACTAAAAGTGAGCACGGTTTTAGTTCTGGGTGGTGAGAATTTATGATATTATTATTTCCTGCTTTATCCATGCCTCAGTCTGAGGGCATTTCTTTCCAAGCCCTTTACTTAGAGGACAGAGTTGAGTCAGCTTTATTTCATTCAATGTTTATCCCCTTGATGTTTTATAGCATCTACATTCCATCTACCTGTTTCATAGCTTCTGAATGTCTCCTTGTAATAATTGCTTTCTATTAAAAGGCATCAACTCAATTTTACTGACTGATGAAAGTCAGGATCCAGTAGTAGCAACTGACCCATGGTTTTATTGCCATTTATAACATGTGAGTGTCTGGGTCTTCGTGATACCCAAATGGCTCCTCCACAGCACTCAACCCTCTTTTATCACTCTCCCTTCAATTCCTCCAGCCAAAAAAAAAAAAAAAAAAATTCCTCCAGCCAGCACACAGTGTAACTTCATGGTGAGTAGGGCTAGAGTATGTTGTTGCTGACAAATCAACAAATTCACCATAGTTCTTCAAATTTATGGCTGGTAGTAATTATATATTGAGAAGAAGAGAAGAATAGTGGCTCCAATCCCTAGAGCCAGATTACCCAGGTCAAATGCTGGGCACTGAATAATACTACTTATATTACCTTGGTCTAGGTAACACCTTTATGCTTCAGTTTCTTCATCTTCAAATAATAATTATTGTAGTCTACTATATACCTTTATTTTGAAGATTAAATGGGTTAATACATACAGAACATATTGAACAATATTCACTCAATATACTTTAGTGACTAGTATTTCTTGTCATCATATTTTGCATTTCTGATCCAGTTTCAGTGTGTCACAGTATATACTATGATTAGTAATACCAACAATTATGATATCCATTAGATACTGTTGCATGTAGTCACTGTAAATGCAAAAAGGATTTTAACTAAACCTCTTACTTTTGTGGACACCTAAGGATTGTAGACAAAGTTAAGAAAAAGACTGTGTGTTCTCTTAACAATTCAAATCATTTATTAGTAGGTCTTAGTAATCTAATATTAAATATGTGTAATTAGTTATATATTCAAAGAAAAATTTATAATAATCTAAAGTTTTAAAATTATAGATGTTTTGTAACTTGCGATTCTTAAAATCAATAAGTTTGCCTTTATATATGATGCTTGTTTAAATTTTTTAACAAATAAACATGCAATAATTTTCATTCTTCAACCACACCATTTATTAGTTAACATTATAGAGCAATCTTATTTTACGTGAGGACAACGGCCTTCAAAACTTTCATAATTGGAAGTTTATGTAATTTGAAATTATTCATTTTGAGATTATTGTTAAGGACAGTTGATATTTCTGTTTTTTAGTTCAGTTGGCAGTGCATAAACACTGTTGGGAGAATTTGCATTATTTTGAATCTGCATAAAATAAAATTATAATGAGATTTTCATAAACTATATCAAATTTTCAAAATTGCAGTAAGTATAAAACGCAACCATAGAGCTTTGTTTCTAAATCATTTTATTGTCATCTAAATTATTTAGCCTTTCTTTCTTTGCTAATTTTAAAAAACTATCAAAACATGGTTTCTAGTTCTTCTCATTTATCTGTGCAGCACATGATTTTTGGTAGAATATTTTCATGTGTCTGATTCTTAATTAAATTGATTTTCTGTGATGTTCTCTTCATAAGATTACATTGTGAATATTAAAGCAAAGTTTAAATGAAAAAGAATATCACAGTATTCTAGGCATCATTAATTTTTAGTTTCCTTTTTGTGGTAATTCTCAAAGAAAATTTCATTAAATATTGACTTAATTACCTTTAACTTCAAAACAAGTTACGTTGTAACATGAATTTTTGGGTTTTTAGGAAACATTTACACTTAAAATAGTGTATATATATATACACACTTGGAATAAGTGGTAAAAAAGTTTAAACTGAGAATGATTTGCTTTATCTTTTGGAGATTGTGTGTGTGTGTGTGTGTGTCTGTGTGTCTGTGTGCATGTGTGTGTGTGGTAAGCTGCTCTCCAGTATATTTCTTATTAAATACAATGTGGTATCTTTAACAATAATCCCCATACTATACATTAGATCTCCAGAAAGTATCCATCCTACATAACTGAAAGTCTACCTTGAAGCAACATTTCCTCATTTCTTCCACCACGCAGCTCCTGGTAATTGCCATTGTTCTGCTTTTATGAGTTTAGCTTTTTTAGATTCCACATGTAGTGAGAATAAGCAATACCTGTCTATGCCTGTAATATTACGCTTAACATAATACTTTGTAGGTCCCTGCGTTTTGTCAAAACTGACAGGAATTCTTCCTTTTTGACAGCTGAGTAGTGGTATAGTTTGTGTGTATAACATTTTCCTTATCCATTCATCTGTAGATGGACATTTAGGCTGATTTCATTTCTTTGCTATCGTGAAGAGTTTGGCCATGAATGCGGAAGTGCAAGCATCTCTTCGAGATACTGATTTTATTTCCTTTCAATATATGCCCATAAGTTAGATTGTGAATCGTATGGTATTTCCATTTTTATTTTTTTGAGGAGATTCCATATTGTTTTCTTTCATGGCCGCTTTCAATTTATACCCCCTCAAGAGTGTACAAAGAGTGTTCTTTCTTTTCCACGTGCTTGCCAACATTTGTATCTTTCATCTTTTTTAAAAAAGTGACTCTAATGTGTGTGAATCATATCTCACTGTATTTTTTATTAGTACAGGTTGGCAATACATAATGACTACTTCCATTGTGGGTATTTGGTACATGTATATGATGCATCTTAATTCTTTTTATTTTCCCTTCATCTCTTCCTCCTCCACCACCTCCATCTCTTCATCTCTTTCTCTTTTGTAAAAGATCTATCACCCTGATTGCTTTTGTCTATCTTTTAGTTTGCTCTTTAATTTATACTTTGGGTTTCTCATGTAAGAGAAACCACATGGTACTTAAGCTTTTGTGCCTGATCTACTTTACAGTTTCAGGGTGAATCCATTTTCCTATAAATGACTCATTGTGTTTTTAACTTGCATTTAGCTTAAGATTAGTGATTCTGAGCATTTTTCCATGAGCCAATTGGATATTTGCATCTTTTCAGAAGTGTCTGTTTAAATGTTTTACTCATTTAAATATTTTTTTACATCGAGTTGTTTGAGTTCTGTACATGTATTTTGAATATCAACCTCACAGCAGATGCACAGACAATGCTGAGAATGTGGTGACCAGAGATGCAGGCTACCCGGCAGGTCACAGAAGCTGGTTAGAGTCGGAGGCGGTGCCGTTGTATGCCCAGTGGACCTCTGGACTCATTGCAGGTGCCTGACCAACCATTTGCACACCAGCGTTTGGCAGGTGCATACCTGCCAGGAAGCAGAAATATTTCTGAATTTCAATTTCTGTTGATCTTCTTCTGCAGTTCTTTTGATTTAGTTTCTTTTGTTCCAGGCATTTCTGAACAGCTAGAGTAAGGCAGCTACATAGTAAAAACAGTTTTATTGTGAGTTTCTTTCCCAGTTATGTTTTTTTCTTCAGCCTTGTTCTCCATAACATATCACAGCTACAGAGAGACAATCTTCTCATGGTGTTTGTGGCTTGATTTTTAGAGACCAGAGGGAATCCTAGGCAAACTTGTAAAATGTGAGGTTTATTTTGAGGGGTCTCACTCCAATTTTCTTTAGCTTTCTGTCGTAGTTACTTTTCTTGTTTCTGAAACAAAATACCTAACACTCAAAGTTAAAGGAGAAAAGGTTAATTGTAGGTCACAGTTTGTAGAGGTTTTAGTTCACAGTTGGCTGGCTCCAAGGAAGTGTGGCAAGGCAGAGGAGCACCACAGAGGAGAAAGAGTTCATGGGAGGCAGAAGACAGCAAAAGCAGCAAGTAGCAAGCAACCAGCAACAAGCAACAACAGTAGCCCTCTTTTTGTCCCTTATATTCTTTCCAGGCTACCCACCCTAGCACTCCCGCTGAGGGTGGGTCTTCCCCTTACGCACTCCCAGAACTATGCCAAACCAATCAGTGGACTAATTTAGTAATCACACGTCCTTGATCCCAGCATCACACACGCTAGATCCAGACACCTCTGAAAAACCCCACCTATGATGACATGAGTCTTTGGGGAGACACCTACACACAAGCCTTAGCACTTTCCATGCTCATCTCCTTATCTAGAGAGCTGATATTGGATGTGGATCCTTTGCAGGATCTTTCAATAGTTTGTGGGATAGTGGGAAACCCTGGACTTTAGCTGTAGCTCACCATTCACCAGCTATGTCCTTTCTGCCTTGAAACTTGGACTTTGATGCTAGTCATAATTAGTCCAAATCCTCCTCATGCTTTTTATTTTTTATTTTATTTTATTTTATTTTTGGTACCGGGAATCGAACTCAGGACCTGTGCTTGCTGGACAGGCGCTTGTGCCACTGAGCTATATCCCTGGCCCCTCACTTTTTATTTTTAAAGGTAATCTTAGGAATATTTATCACAATGATTCAGATTCTTATCTGCAAAATGGGGAGAAATACCCTAGATTATTTTGAAGACAAACTGATTAACATTTAAAATTTAATATTTACAAAGTGCCTGGCATTATACATGGTACATAAAATAAGCCTAATAAATGAGAGAGTTATTGATAGTGATGGTGGTTAGTGTTGTTATGGATATTATTTTTATTATAAGCGCTGAGGAGATAGTACATGTAAATAATGAAGCTTGTAGATATGAATTAGTTTTCTTTTCTTGTGTTGATAGACTCTTTAATTCTTAACTTTTATTCCCTAAATATCTGCTTCATTTCTTGTTAATTTAATAAAGTATGTTGTTTAAAGGGAATAAATGTTGCAAATATTTACTTCAAGAGGAAGTTCTGGGCCAGTGAGATAGCTCAGTGGTATAAGCACCTGCCTGGCAAGCATGAGGTCCTGAGTTCGACTCCCGGTACCCATATACGAAAAAAGGTCTGGTGATATTGCTCAGCAGCACAGGCGCCTGCTGGCATGCAAGGTCCTGAGTTCGACCCCCGGTACCCACAAAAAAAAAAAAAAAAAGAGGAAGTTCTTATGGATTTTTGTATTCCAGTGTTTTAAAACTATAATTAATGCACTTTTATGGGTGGAATTTTTTCCAGCATTGCTATAGTAAAGCCATAAAGCAGCCATGTGATGGTATTTGGAGATAGAGCCTTTGGGAGCTAATTGGATTTAGAGGAGATTGTGAGAATAAGTCAACAGAAAGGAATTAGCACCCTTATAATAAGACCCATCAGTCTGCTTGTTTGTTGTCTTTACCTTCTGAGGACGCAAGGAGAAGGTGGCTATTTCCCGACTGGGAAAGGGCTGTCACCGAATCCCATAATGCTACACTATAATTTTAGTCTTCCAGTCTCCAGAGCTGTGAGAAGAAAAATGTCTGTTGTGTAAACTACAGTCTATGTTATTTTGCTATGGAATCCTGAGCTGACTAAAATATGCATGGATACTTGTAAAATGATAATATTGATTTTTACTTGATTAAATTATTTGATTATAATTTCCTTCAAATCTGTTTAAATGTAAAATTAGATTTAAATTTATTGGCATACATAATACTAAAAAACTATTTAAAAGTAAAGAATTTTTGTGTGTGTGTGTGGGTACACCTCAGGACCTCAGGACCTCACACACCAGCAGGCGCCCGTGCCGCTGAGCGATATCACCCGCCCTTTTTTCATATGTGGGTTCCGGGAGTTGAACTCGGGCCCTCGCGCTTGCCAGGCAGGCGCGTATACCGCTGAGCCATCTCACCGACCCAAAAAGTAAAGAATTTTAAATACTCATAAGTGTAATGTTAATAAAATTTAAAATTAACAGACTTTAATTTGAGGGGTGATATTTTTTGGTTGAAATAAAATAGCTGCTTGCAGTGCAAATACTTCTGTGAGTATTTGCTATGGTTTTGTTCTTGTGTGTCTTCCAAAGGTCTGTAGGTTGAAAGCTCTGTCCCCAGTCTGGGGCCTTAGTGGAAGGTTAGGTCATCTGGGATATACCCAGAAAGCATATTGGTGCCCAGGCCCCTCCCCGTTTTTCCACTTTGCTTCCCAGGCTCCATGATGTGAACTGGTTCTGCCCACCACGTACTCCAACCATGGTGTATTTTGTAGCCAGAGATCCAGATGGCAGGGTCAAGTTACCAGGGACTGAAACCTCTGAAACTATAAGCCAAAATAAACCTGATCTGAGTTTTAGTTTATTATCTTGGGTATTTGTTACAGTGATGGAATATTATACTCTTTTGTGATACATGTTAATTTTAATTTGACTATCTTCTTTCACATTCATTATTCCCAGTTATTATTTATCTTGCTGTATAGTGGCCTTCTCTCAGCATGAATACATTGTCTACCCATTGTTTTACCTGAAAATTTCCTGAGAAGTGGGAAATATTTTGATAAGATTTGGACCCAGCCACATTATGAGTGATTATTTTACTTAGAAGAACTGAATTGTGTGTGTCTCTAATTCATGTGTGTGCATGTATATGTACTTGTATATATATACATATATATATTCTTTTTTTTTTTTGTGGTTACTGGGGTCGACCTCAGGACCTCGCGAGCCAGCAGGCACCCGTGCCGCTGAGCGATATCACCAGCCCTTTTTTCGTATGTGGGATCCGGGAGTCGAACTCGGGCCCTCGTGCTTGCCAGGCAGGCACTTACGCTGCTGAGCCATCTCACCGGCCCTATATATTCATTTTTAAATTCTGTCTATGCCTCCCTCTGCAGACTCATCTAATCATGGTTACTTTCCTTCTCCTTGTCTCCTGTCTGAGCTACAGCTTACTTAATTTGCTGCAAGTTATATGTTTCTACCACAGTGACTTTTTTTCTTGCTATCTTCTCTGTCAAGAATACTTTTTTCCACTCTTAGTGTACCTAATTCTTATCTTAATTCTTTTTTTTTTCTTTTTTTTTGTGGAAACCGGGGATCGAACTCAGGACCTTGCGTGCTGGCAGGCACCCATGCCGCCAAGTGATATCACTGGCCCTTTTTTCTTTTGTGGGTACCGGAAGTCGAAGTCAGACAGGCGCTTGTGCCACTGAGCTATCTCACCGGCCCTCTTATCTTAATTCTTATGTCTTTCAAATATCAGATTAAACTATACCTGTCCTGGGAAACCATAGCTGATTCCCCATATCAGACCAAATCTAAATATCTCAAAAAATTCTGTATATCTAATATACTACTGATCATAATTAGTAAAGAGGCATTTGTGTGATGATTTGATTATTGTTTCTTTCTGACTGGACCATAAATTCTATGGAAACTCTGTATTTGCAATACCTGGTTTATAGTGGATATTCATAAATATTTTGTGACTAAGTGGATGAATCAATAACGGATATTGAACATTTACTGTGTCAAACTCTGTTAATGCCAGCAATCCAGTAGGAACATCACGGAAGATGGCTCAGTTAGTCCTTTGCCCTTACGAAGCGTATAGCCTACAAGGAAAGACGAACACAAAAATTCCATAAGCATTCATTTACTAGTAGTCAAGTTTAGCACTGTAGAGAAGTACAGTTGCAGTAAAAGACTGTAGGAGTGAAGTAGATAGCCACAGAGTCAGGGAAGCTTCCTGAGGACGTGCCCTGTAAGCTACACTCAAGTATATTAACCAGGAGTTAGCTCGACACGGGATGCGGGGTCCAGGTGACTCATGGTTTTAAAATTTTAACCATGACATATTCTTACGCATGTGTAAATGCGTGCACATGTAATATGTCTGCACCCGCATCTCTGTCAGATAAAGGGAAGGTGAATATATAGACTACAAATTATGCTTCTTCCTCTTACATAATTCCACTTGGTGTTTACGCTTCAGTTAATCTCCAAGGCGTTGCCTGTTCTCACCTTAAGTTCATGATCACAAATTTCAGTTAGGCCCAAAGAGGCTTAAAACAGAATTACTTCTCCTTGGTCCGCCTATTCTTCCCCACTCTTTTTTTTTTTTTTTTTTTTCTGGGTACTGGGGGTCGACCTCAGGACCTCATGCGCCAGCAGGCGCCTGTGCCGCTGAGTGATATCACTGGCCCTTTTTTCGTATGTGGGTTCTGGGAGTCGAACTCGGGCCCTCGCGCTTGCCAGGCAGGCGCTTATGCCACTGAGCCGTCTCACCAGCCCTGGGTCATTTATAATTTAAAGGAGGCAAAGACTGAGGGCCTCTAGTTTCCTGAGGATCCATCAGTCATGAGAAGTACTGTCTCTACCACTGAGGGGAGGAAGAGGAACTCCTGCAACTCTTCTAGCTTAAAACAGACAGACTATTTTTATTTATACTTTAGGACGATAAATGTCTTTTGAAATATCATTACTATGGCAACAAATAATAATAAAGTAAGGACTACACAGGTTTAGGGATTAAAGGTTACATTCTCAGAACACTAAGATAATCTCTCCAGCAATAAATATTGACAAGCTTTTCTGTATAATTTGGTGTAAATGATACTGCCAAAGGCAGTTTTACAACTGTAGAAAAATAGAAGTGTATATATATATATATATATATATATATATATATATATATATATTTATAAAAAGGCTCCATATGAGTCAGGAAAGTAAAACGCATCTTTTGTGGATGTTTTCAAGTTGCTACCTTATCATGACTGGTTTTATTAGGAAGAAAAGGGTATGCTTTCCTGTGGCACTAGAGGAAAATAGAACATTATCTCCATATCTTTTTTTGCGATTTCTTTTCTCCATCATTTGGGAAAAACTGCCGCTTTAAGCTTAAGCACTGAAGTTAACATAATTCAAACTAAAGAATAAGCTGAAGAATCTTTGAATGTACAATATTAACAAGCAAAAACCAGAGATAATTTCTAAAAATGGGAATATAAGGCAAGTACTGTAGTGAATTGTGTTTTTGCTACGGAAAAGCTCTAATGGTCAGCCTGTGGTCAATCACTATCCTCTCTTAACCTGTCAGCCACATTTGGAACATTTTAGTATTTTCTTTCTTGAGAACTGTTCTTCATTTATCCTACAAGACACCTTAGAGGATGATTTTTATCTTCCTGATTTTTAGAGGGTGAAGTCTTCAGAGTCGTGTCCTAGACTTGGAACTGCCATCTGCGTGTACTCTCAGGGCATCTCATCCCTTTCCATAGGTTGAACACCGAGCCGCTCCCTGCACTTTAGATTCGGTTCACCCGGCTGCCCATTGCATTCTCATTTGATGTCTAAAAATATTTGTCAGCATTGATAGACCTTAACGTAAATTCTTAACGTCCTTCCACTCCAACTCTGGTCTTTTTTTCAATGTGTGGCAACTTCCATTTTCTATTTTCTCTTTTGCTAACCCTTCTTTCTCTCATTCAGCCATGAGGAAGCCACTTCACATTCAGACATGAGGAAGTTGTGTCAGCCACATCTCTACATATGTCCAGAATCATATCTGGACTTATACATTACATCATCCGTTAAAACTATTCGAATTGAAGAAACCTCATCTTTTCACTGCACTTTGGCTGTATAGGGACCTGGCTGATCTCCTTCATATCTTCACCTCCTGGGATCTGCTGCCAAACTCCTTTACACTGCATTATCAAGGCAGTGGCTTAGTTGATCCTTTCACAGGATAAATCAGTTTGCCTTGTTCCACTGCTCAAAGCCTTTCACTACCTTCTTTCATTATTAAAGTGACATCTGTAAGTGCCACATGCTCTTCTCCTCTACTCTGTCCTCCTGCCTACCCCCACCTCTCTGATCCTATTTTCTATGACCTTTTTACTTTAGTCCAGCCATGCAAGTCTCCTTGTTTATTTCATTTTGTTTTCTAGGCCCAGAGCATTTTCATGTACTATTTCTTCCGCCTGTAATGCTCTTAAGCTACACATACGTCCTCACTTCATTTAGGACCTCAATAAAAATGACCTCATTAGATAGCTTTTTTCTGTCAATACTATATAAGTAGCAACTTCTCTTATTCTGCACGATTTTTCTCCTTAGAATATCTCACCACCTGACGCATTACTTATGTGCATGACTAATTATTTATTTCTCTTCTAGAGATGTCAGCCTCAGTACAGCAAAGATTTTGTTTTACTCACTACTATATTTTCAGCACCTTGAATAATAATTGGTCCTTATCAAGTGCTCCAAATATTGCTGAATGAATGCATTTTATATATTACAAAGTATATCAGTTTGTTTTCCATTACTGTAACAAAATATCTGAGGCAAGCTACTTAAGAAGAAAAGAAATTTATTTAGCACATGGTTGTGAAGGCTGATAGTTCAAAAATAATGGTGCCATCTCCGGCAAGGGCTCTGAGGTAGATGGCAGGGGTATGTATGGGAGAAATAGATAACATTTCAGACAACAGGCTACAGAGAAGGGGAGGGGCCAAGCTTGCTCCTTTTATAACAACCCTTTATTGAGGAGTGACGTGGGATCCCACAAGAATTGCCTCAATTTCCGGAGCCAAGTGGACATCCTAGCAAGCCCCACCTCTTAACGATTCCCTGCCTCCCCAGAGGAACAACCTGGAGATGACCTCAATCCAGCACACACAGCCATAGTACAAAGACTCTCCACTTCGGCTATACCAATGAACATTTCCCACAAAGCAAAATTGAGAGACTTTTGTATTAAATCTTATGCAGAACTGTGACTTTTTCATTAACACTGTTCTTGTTTCCATCAAAGTTTTACATCTATTTTTTCTCTCAACCAATCTATTCATCCATCTTATTTTTTGGTGTATTTAAATGCAAACTGAAGACCTCTGCACAGTTCTTCCTAAATAATTCAGCATAGAATTTACTCACTATGAAGTCCAATACTGTATTTATTTGCACTTGCTTCTATTCTGATTTACATACATTAAAATGTATATCTTGCATATATACTCACTAAGTTTTAACCTATGCAACTCAAATGCCTATTAAATTAAAGAGTATTGCCATCATCCTGGGAAATGCATTCATACTATTCCCAGTCAATTTTGCATTCTCTGTTGTGAAGCTACCAGTGTTCTGATTATTTTATTGATGATATTAGCTTAGTCCCTCATAGAAGTGGCTTCTGAAAGATAAATTTGCAAGTCTCGTGGTGTGTAAATTGGCCAGAAATAACGCAGAGCCACTCTTTCCCTTGCAGACCGCTAATCAGAACCTTGTGAACTCAATAACTGGTTCAAATAATTCTGGGCTCAGCTGCTAATTTAGAGTTTTCTTGGGCCTCAGACTCTGGAAAATTTCAGTTGGGTTCTAGACATTGTCATGTGAGCCCTTCACAAAAGATGCTTCTGCAGCAACTGCAAGGGTTGCTACAAGAGAGCTGCAGTTCATTGTATAGCTGCTTGGTTCCTGCTAGTAATGAGTATCTGCATGTGCAGCGTGATTCTGTCTGCAGCCTTGCTTTCATTGTGATCTGGTAGAGAGGCTGTGAAGACGTGATCTGTAGCTACCACTTTTCTCTAATTATTGATATTTAGTAGAAATAACTTAAGAATTACATGTGACTAAATTGGCATAGATCAATTTTTTCTGTACTTGTGTTTTGATGTTGGCATTGACAATGGAATCTTTGATGTCTCTGTCAAGTAGAGAGTACTTTCCTATAAAGGTTAAAAACACAGAAGGCCTGAGTTAAAATCACAGCTTTTTATTTAATTTACTAGTTGTTTTCTTTTATGGAAATTATTTGAATTCTGCTTGCCTTTTTTTTTTACTAGTAAGATATGGACAATAATCGTACCTACTTCAATTCATATGGAGATTAATATTTAAAACCATTTTCAAAAATGCTATAGAGGAGTTTATTAAGACATCTGCTATGACATTGGAGAGATGAGGTGAGAAGTCAGAATTTATTCCAGTGCATTCTTTGTAAGACTTTAAGAACCATTATGAATAGAATATGTGGAATTGTTTTCTTAAATATTTCCTAGAATGGAAAAGAATTATATTACTTGAACTTAAATTGTGGTAGAAGATACATGAAATTGTCAAAAATGCTTAAGATTCTATGGACACAAGCTAAAAGGGCAAAGCAAAAATCTATACTAAACTTAGTCATATTTCCACTTTGACATTCAAAAGCTGCTTTCACCTCTGCTTTTAAACAGAAAGAGGGGCCTGTGAGATAGCTCAGCGGCATAAGCGCCTGCCTGGCAAGCGCGAGGTGCTGAGTTCAACACCCAGTACCCACTAAATAAATAAATAATAAATAAATAAACAGAGACAGACAACACGAGGATATAAAAGCTAATATTTCTGGTTGGTTTAGTTATCGACTGAAAGAAATGTACTGAACTTGAAAATAGTGTGATTTTAAAAGAAACTGTCAATTTCATGCCTACCAGACTACCAAGATTGTATATTATTTGCTAGTATTTCATCTTGTAATCAATAGGGTATTCCATCATATTCATAGTTTACTGTGATAATGGACTAAGTTGAGTATTTTTAGGTTAAGATAACTCCAATAGTTTTATAGACATTTCACTTAAGAATTTGGGAGGTTTATATCAGAATGATAAATGTCCTCATCCCTGTCTTTTTCTTGGGACTTAAATATTCATTTTTTTAAGGAAATTACCATACATCATTCTTGGTGAGAACTCATATACACTGCTAGATTTAGCACTTTAAAAATGTTTTACTTAATGACCAAAACACGACCCGAATGTGAAGCTGTGTATGATGACGCATACTCACACAGATTTTCTTTTCGAGTTCTTTGATCTTTCTGGGTGATAGCTGTTGTATGTTTCATGTGCTGTTTTTGTAATAAAGAAAATAGGTTCATGGACACTTTGTGCCTTATGCAATGTGTAACCAGGGTTTCTGTTAATGGAGACCTGTCTCGCACTTTCAAAGATCTTTCTGTGGACTGGGGTGATATGAGGAGCAACATAAAACTAGCCGTGTGGCCAGGACTTTGTAACAGTTCAGGAATAAAATAAGCAGACATCAGAACAAAGAGTCCACGTCCTTAGTGAGACCACTGCACGACTACGAGAGCCACTGTTTGTTTATTTTTTAATCTTTATTTTAAAGAGAAAAAAAATAGAACAAAATTTCAAAACAGCATAATAGGAGGGTAACAATGGTTAATGCATTGCATATTGTTATCTTCAAATTAGTTACTCAGAGTACAAGATATCAACATTCAATTGTCCAAACAACATTAGCACAAACCTTTCTTTTCAATGAACTAAGAGAAATTAGTAGTGTATCTCTCTTAACTGTCTATCTATATTTTGCTTTTCCCTTCCTTCTTTTCTCCATTCCCCCATCCCAGTTTCTCTTTCCTTTTCAATAGTTTCTTCCCATTTTACAATATCTATTGTACATTTTTGATCTTATTTACTCATTCAGCTTCTCACACTAGGGAGACAATAAGATGTTTATACATGTGCATCTAGTTTATTTCACTTATGAGTATGATCTCGAATTGCATCCACTTACCTATAAAAGTCTCCAGTTTATCTTTCTTTATGGCTGAGTAGTACTCCGTTGTATAAAAAGACCACATCTTTTTTATCCATTCCACAGTTAATGGACACTTGGGTTGTTTCCATGATGTAGCTATTACAAATTGTGCTGCTATAAACATGGGTGCACATATATTGCTGTGGTATGATGTTTCTAATTCTTCTGGGAAAATACTCAGAAGGGGAATAGCTGGATTGAATGGGACCTCCAATCCTAGTTTTTTGAGGAATCTCCACACTCATTTCCACAGTGGTTGCACCAGTCTACCCTCCCACCAACAGTGGAGAAGGGTTCCTTTCTCACTACAGCCCCGCCAGCATTTGTTATTGGTTGATTTCTTGATGATAGCCATTCTTTCAGGAATGAGACAGAATCTCAGTGTTGTTTTAATTTGCATCTCTCGAATGACCAGTAATGTCGAACAGTTTTTCATATATTTATTTGCCATTTGTATTTCTTCATCTGAGAAGTGTATATTCATCTCAGATGACCATTTTTGGATTGGGTCTTTGAATTTGGGGGGCCTAAACTTCCAAACTATTTAATTTCCATGTGTTTGGTGGGGTAGTGGATAATCTCAACGAGCCTGCACTTTCCGGCCGAGACAACTCTCATTCGGCCTGCAGCCATCAGCACACCTTCGATGGGCCTGAGTCCAGCTGGGATCCACAGATGGAGCCAGCAGCTGCCCTGAGTTCCAAGCTCAGCCGCCCCTCCCCAAGACGGCTCCCGGCCAATCACTCTTTTGCACAGGTTGGCTGAGCCCTCAGCACTTACTGCCAGCCAGGGCAGTCCTTCATGTCCGCTGCTCCCCTGCACCGCCCTGTTTCTCCACAGAGGCCCCTGAGGCCATGGGCATCACCGTGTGTCTACAGGTTTGAACTGCTTCTTTTGCGCAGTGGTCCTGACTCAGGGAGAAGGAGCTGGCAGCTAGCTCCTTCTTTGTTGAAGTTTCTCTCTTCACCTCTCTGTGGGCTTCAAATTGAGCTTCAGATCCTTCCTGGGTCCAGGGAACCCACTTCCCTCCTTCTTGTCTTCCTTGAGTTGCTATGTTTCAGCATCTGGACGGCGACTCTCAGAGAGGCTTTTTCTCTGCTGCTCACCACTCTGCCATCATCCCCCCTCCGAGAGCCACTGTTTAAAATCATGTCACTGATACCAAGCAAAGACTTGCTGCCTGATATGCATGTAAACAAATATTACTTAATTTGTTTTTGCAAAAAGAGAGAGCTTTATTGTAGGGCTCACTGGCAAGGGGGTCAGGAGCTGAAAATTCAAATTTGCCTCCCTGGTCAGTTGGTATTGGGAGAATTCATAGGAAGGGAGAAGGGAGGAGCTGCTCATTGATTGGAAGGTGAGAAGGAGAAGTTTTAGAGTTGATTTGCACAAGTCATAATGCCTCTTCCCTGGATGCATGTTCTATTTTTATTTATTTCTTGTGGAGGGTTAGTATCAGGTTCTGCCTGAAGGATTTTGAGGTTGTGATGTCAAAAGCTCATTGACAAGATGAGCTAACTTTTGTATATATTCATTCTTAAATTGTCTTCAAGCCTTCCATGAGCAGAGTCTGGAGGCATTTCCTAAAGACAATCTTAAGTACTTTGAGGAATTTATATCTTGATATTTCTAGGCCTTAGCCAATTTCATCATGGTGCTGATAGTAAAGTTTCAGTGGCTTCCCACTATACTTCCAAAAATTTGCACAAACTTACAATATCCTGTGAGACCCTAGAAGACCCACTCCTGTTTATTTTTGCTTATCCTGTACCATTCTTTCTCTTTCAGTTCTCTTTAGCTATATGGGCCTCTGATTGTTTAGAAGGAGCTAGGCCTGTTCCTGCCTGAGAACACTGGCAGAAGCTGTTCCTTTCCTTCTGGAGGCCTTGGCACTATGGGTTACTTTTGTCCCTGGTGGTTCATTCTGAATGCAACCCCTTGAGAGTTTCCTCCAACATTCTACATTATGAAGCATCTTCTCACGGCCCTACCCCACAGTTGCCCCTAAGCACTCTCCATTGCATCCTCTTATTTCATTTGCTACACAATACTTGCTGACAGATCATTGGTTAATTTAGTTGTTTTCATTTTTCTTTACTGTTTCTTCCTCCTAGAAGGCAAAAGCTATAATGGTAGAATATTGTTTTCACAATTTTAGCACTCATGCCTAATAAGTTCCCAATAATTATCTTTTACTAAATAAACTGTGAAAAATTATGGTTATGGGAAGAGCAGCATATAGTTTAGCTTTCTTAGTTCAGCTCTCCTAGTTGAAACTTGTTTTATAAGGCAAGCTTTCAGAAATGTATGTGATGATAGAGATGTTCTAAAATACATGCTGTCCAATATTATATTTACTATTGTAGTGGTGTGTAACAGGAGAACTGAATATTAATATTTATTTAGCTTAATTTATTGAAATTAAATTTACATAGCCTCATGCAACTAGTGACTGCCACATTGGCAAGTACAGCATAAGAAATGCATGTTTTGATGTACCAACAGAATTATTTGATCTTCTACTATTAGATAAAAATGCACTAAAAACCAAAATAAAATTATTCTTTCTACATTAATTTTGTGACTATTTTGAGTGACACTGTTACCATACTAAGATCCAGGCTGCTCACCACTCAATATCCAGTATTCAAGAGCTGAGAATTGGTGGAAAGAAATCAGGTTTATCCAAGGACTGGCAAAAAGATAGAGGATCTGTTATCTCAGAGTAACATCCTCAGAGAACTCAGAGGTGCAAAGGTCTTCTATAGCCAGGGAGAAGGGTTACAATGAGCTACGGGCTAGAAGAAACTAGTGGGAATTTTCTGAGCATTCTGATAATATTCCATTCCCTGGAGTGAGCATATCTGTCTACCAGATGTGTTAACTTGGTTAAATATCTTGAGCTATGTTTGTGTGATGTGTATATTTCTCTTTACATAGAGTCCCATAAAATTTTCAAAGAAAGTTGGTTGAATTTATTTACTAAACATAATATATATGAATGTTGTTTCTGTCCATATTTATGAGCTCTAGTGCATTGGATCAATTTTTATCCTTGTCTTCAATAAATTATTGTTAGGGATTTTGTAACAGGGATATAACAATATTTGGGACTTATTATTCATAGGTGGCCTAAAGAAAACACCAGAAAAGATTAGTATGAACTTTATTCCTTAAACCAAAAGGCGTCTCAGATGGGAAAAAAGAATGAAGTCAAAATTGGAGCACCAGAAGAAAATGTGAGTATATATTTTTATGAACTTGGAGCAGAGAAGGTTTTTCTAGAGAGGACATTACATCCATAAATTTTAAGTTAAAAGCATGATAGCTTTGACTATATTAAAGCCATAAAAGCCATAATTGAAGTAAAGGGTTAAAAAATGGTTTGGATTTAACTAGTATGTTAGGCAAATCTGTAATAGGTATAACTGTGAATCAAAGAAAAGATGAGTTGAATTTAAAGTGGAATACTCTATAGCAGTGACAGTGAACCTTTTAGAGACTGAGTGCCTAAACTGCCCATGACATCATCACCTGGTGCCACTACTCCTTTCCAAGTATTCCCATGGCCCCTTTGTGCACAGTTATCCAATGCTCAGTTGCCATGGCAATGCTCAGATGACTTGGCTCATGTGCCAACAGAGAGGGTTCTGCATGCCCACTGCAGCACATATGCCACAGATTTGCCATCACTGGTCTATAGTTAAAAATGAATGAGAACCATTGTCTTAGTTACTTTCTCATTGTTGGGACAAAATACCTAACACCCACAAGTTGAAGGAGAAAAAGATTATTTGAGCTCATAAGTTTGTAGACGTTTCAGCCCATAGTTGGCTGGCTCCAAAGAAGAGCAGGATGTCAGAGGGGCATTGCAGTGGAGAAACAGTCCATGGCAGGGCAGGCAGGAGGCAGGAAGCAGCAAGCCTCCCTTTCCTTTTTTATTCCATTCAAGTTGCAAGCCTTGTGGTTGGTGCCACCCATACCCAAGGTGAGCTTTCCCATTATTTACACCCAGAGCTATGCTGAACCAATCAGTAGACTGATCTAGTTATAACATACCTATAATCTAGTATCACACACCTGTGATCCAGCCACTCCCAAAAGCCCTGTCTATGAGCACAGGAGGCTTTGTGCGGGGGGGGGGGCATCTATATATAAGTCATAATTGCCTTCTTCAATGAGAAAATCTATCCCACAAAACCATAGTTTGTGGTAGGATTAATGTAATTCTCTCAGGAGAAAAAGTTATAACCATTTAACACTAAAAAAATATGCAGTGGAATGTGGAAGATTTTTCTTATGTGCATGCCAAATTTCTTCTGTAAATATACTGTTCATCTTAACAAGAAAATTTTCGAGGTCTTGTGTTTGACTCCTGGTACCCACATAAAAAGGAAAAAAGGGCCAGTGATATTGCTCAGTGGTATAAGCGCCTGCTGGCAAGCGCGAGGTCCTGAGTTCAGCCCCCGGTACCCACAAAAAAAAAAAAAAAAAAAAAGATTTTATATTTGCCTTTCATGAAAAAAGTGCCAGCACATTATCTGGTGAATTGACATTTCAGAGTTGCGTAGATGTTTCCTTACCATGGTGGGTAGATTTCTCTCAGAGTGACTAAGAGTAATACAATTTTTCCTAATTACCTATTACATTTCCCTTCTGGGACTGATCTGAATTGGCCAATTCCTTTCCAGTTCATCCTGATCCCAGATTTTCTTCTGATCTCTCTGAAGAAGTAGGTTGGATATATGTGACTTGAAGAAATCTGGATCTTATGTAACACTGGATCCTTCAGAATATAGCCTTTTTTTTTTTTTTTTGAGTCTTTTGGGAATAACAGTATGAGACTGACTGGGCATAGTCCTGGTCAGAAAATATGCAAAATTTTGTAACTCTGATCATTCTGTTTGTTTGTTTACAGGACATTATTTTTTATTTTAGTTTTTTTAGTAGTACATATTTGCTATATATAATGATCACATTCATCACAGGAAATTTGTACTTGTACATAATATGTCTTAAATTTTCTTTTCCCTATTCCCCTCCCCTCTATTCAACCCTTCTTCTCCTTCCCATTTATAAAAGCTTTGTTTCCATTTTTTCTCTTCCATTATCTTTTCTTTTTAATCCCTTTTCCCTTTGTTCCCTTTCCCCTCCCCCCCTCTTGTTCCCCTTTCCATTTGAACATGTTTTTCCTACTTTCCAATATCTATCCTCTGTTTTGCTTCTTATTTACCCTTCGGGTTTCTTACATAAGAGAAACAATGTGTCTGATTTAAACTTTTGCATCTGATTTATTTCATTTAACATCATGGTCTTGAGGTACAGCCATTTATAGGACATTATTCTAAATCATTCCTCCAATATATCACTATTAATGAATATGTATAATTAATTTATAAATATTGCTTCTATATTATACTGTGCAAAATTAGTTCTAAAAGAATTAACTATTTCAAATCTACCCATAAAATACTAAATAGAATCCAATCTAATACTACAGCACATTTCCAGGTACTCTTGGAAATACAGTGAAAGAATAAAGAAGAACAGTTTTCACAAAAGCTTACAGTAGAGAACAGAAATTCTATATTATTCATAAGCCTAAGAGTCATGGCCTTTTCCACAAACTACAGGAATTGTTCAGCTAAAATAAATCTATCATTACCTGTCTTTTAAAGGACTCCTTTGTTCCCTTTTGAGACACAGTGCAGTGTAAATTCTGGGATCATTATAAACTAATTTTTTAAAGGATAAGATTCAATATCTAAAAATCAAGAGAACTATTAATGATAGTCATAACAAGAGAAAACACCAATACCAAAAATTCTTCATCTCTGAGGTTACTTTCTCCTCTTTCTCCCGCTGAAATTATTACTTTTTTTCTTTACTTTGAAAACTGGCATTTCAGGAAAATAGCATCAGTGACTGAAGAAAACTGTGTGTATGCATATGTAAGTCTATTTATAATATGTGCATAGATATTTTTATATCTAAGTAAGGCTTAATATAGATGAAATAATTACAAAAGTACTATTTTGCAAGCTCTTATTAGGCAGTACATTCAGCAGTGGATAATCAATGAATGTTGATACTGTTAAATGGAAAGTTGATGGGAAGCGATTTCTTGACAATTTCAAGAACATTGGTCCCCCAGAAACTATTTTATTTACCACCAACACCCCTTCATGAAGGGAAACTTGAAAGATGTACTTTGGAAAGGGTGAGAAACAGTCCTAGAAAGGGCTGCACTGCAGGAAGAAATGAGGGTCTCTCCTCCCTGTTTCTTGCTTCAAATCTCCCCTCCCCCAAAAAGAAAAAGAGGTGAAAATGTGATGGTGTAAATAGATAGCAATTATCTTAGAAATTACCAATAATTGGACTCAAGCAATCTAAGTTATTTTTAATCAGTTATTTTTTACAGTATTTCATCAGGGAACTAGTCCATTTGAAATCCTAACTGCAACAGAACAAAACAAACTTAAAATCACCAAAAAAAATATCTTCAGAAATTTTCCAGTTGGTAATATGGGAAGATTTTTAAAAATCTATTAAAGCCAAATGTATTCTCTTGAGACTAAAAATTTCACATGATTTAGTTTTTTTTTTTGTGAGTACCGGGGGTCGACCTCAGGACCTCGCGCGCCAACAGGCACCCGTGCCACTGAGCGATATCACTGGCCCCTTTTTTGTATGTGGGATCCGGGAGTCGAACTCGGGCCCTCGCGCTTGCAAGGCAGGCGCTTACACTGCTGAGCCATCTCACCGGCCCAATTCTTTTTTTTTTTTTTTTTTTTTTTTCTTTTTTCTTTTTTTGGTGGGTACCGGGGGTCGACCTTAGGACCTCACGCGCCAGCAGGCGCCCTTGCTGCTGAGCGATATCACTGGCCCTTTTTTCGTATGTGGGTTCTGGGAGTCGAACTTGGTCCCTTGCGCTTGCCAGGCAGGCGCGTATGCCGCTGAGCCATCTCACCGGCCCTTCACATGATTTAGTTTTATATAGAAGCTTTTGTAATCACTTTAGATGATCATACAGGTTATTACAAACACATGGACTTCCAGTTGTCTACACTTTCACTTTTAGAGTTTAAGAAGGAAGTACTCATTTGAGACTGAATAAGGAAGGTCACCACCACTTCCATCTGAGAGGTCTGCAGGATGACTTGCTGTCATTGAAGTACACCATTTAGGTCAAGGGCCAGGGAATATTCTGAGAAGAAGCTGGCCCAGCTATTAGGGCTATTACCACATAGTGTTTCAAGAGAAAGAGTGATTATGGCCCCTCAAAATGTGTATGTTGGAGACCTGATCTTCTAAGTATTAAAATGAAAATGTTTGGGAGGTGAGTACTCATGAAGACAGAGTTTTGTTTTGTTGCATCAGATTGTGCCCAGGTGAGGACACAGTGAAAAGACAGCTCTCGTAGAACAGGAAGAAAGCTTTCATCCTCACACTCTGACCTTGGACTTTGAAAGCTCCAGAACTCTGGGAAGTGAGTGTCTATTGTCTAAGCCACCAAGTCTATTGTAATTGTAACAGCAGTTCTAACACACTAAGTCAGGGAGAATAGGGGGGTTGGAATGGATTAGCAGAAGTACATTCAAGAGAGCGAAAGCTAGGAAGTTAGTGTTTGGGGCTCTTGTTGGTTCCTGAGGCAACACAGAGTGTAAGATACTGTAAAATCAGCACTGGGGTTCTTAGAGGAGAGGGACCAAGAAGTACCATTACCATGAGGCACATAACTTCACTTGATAGAAAGGTGACTGATGGGACAGTAGTTCCTGTGACCCTTACTGCCAGGCTGAAGGACTGGAGTTCTTATCAACAGCACTATTTCCAGATTTCTTTTCTCCTACAAATACCTTGTTGTTTTCAGTCTTCTCACATTTACCTATACTATCCAGATTTGTCACTATTTAGAAAGTATAGTTTAGAGAAATTTTATTGCTTTATTATTTGAAGCAATTAAAACAAAATCTATTAAAATTACAACACTGCATAATTATGTTTAACTTTTAATATACTGCCATTGCAAACAGATATTTTCTGTGTTTTTATAGTTTGAGTTCTTGGAAATGTTTCATCTTCTTTGGACTTTCAAAGAAATGAAAGGGTCAAATTTTATGTACTCAATTTAAAATGAGCAAGGGTTGATAAGGATAATATGATTCCTTTGACCTAATCTTTTGAGTGTCTGTTAAACTCCATTTCCTTTTCCAAGGGTTATTTAAAAAGTGATAATTAAATGTGCTGAGACTAAATAAAATGAATAAGAGTGGGGGCAAAAGAAGGGATATCTAAACTTTCCAGATAGCATATTTTGTCTGGTGATTTTAAAATTTATTTTGAAGCCTTCCCTTTTCAGAGCATCTCCTTTTTTCTGTCTTTTTTGAGTAAATTTTTAGATTTTTCTCTCCTTTACCCCAAGTTGTCAGTATATTTATTGGACACTGTGGCCATGAAAAGTTTTCTCAAATTCAAAACAGTCACCTGGGCTCCTCCTCTCCTAGGGAGGTTGCAGTGTCCAGCTGCTGTTTGATTTCCCAGAGCGGTGGCTCTCACTCTTCCACTTACACCTGCAGTTTTATTCATTGGTAAACAGCAGCAGTACTGTATTGTTTGTCTTTTTGAGGGGCCATGAAAAACACTCTTCCTCACTGACCACCAAGCATAATACTTAAATAAATCAAGCACCATATGTTGTTTTGTGTAGTTGTGAAGTCTGACTTCTGCATATCAGTATCTTGAAAAATTTCTATGGCAGAGATATGAGATCATAAAAGAGAAATGAGTTTTTTTCTACAGCTTAATTTACTTAAACCTTTTTTAAATGACATGTTTTAGGAAATCAAGTAGATGAAATATGACTTAAAGGCTTATAGAAATATATACTCACAGAAAAAAGGTTTTGATATTAAATTAGGGAGGGGGAGGGGGAAGGAAGGAAGAGAAAAGAAAAAATGAGAAAAGAAGGATAAAATGGAAACAAAGATTTGTAAATAAGGAGGGAAAGAAGGGTTGAAGAGAGGGGAGGGGAATGGGAAAAAGAGAGATATCATGTATAGGTACAAATTCCCTATGATGAATGTGATCATGATTTATATCTAAATTGTACCAGTAAACTTAATTAAAAAAAAGAATGAGAGATGATGAATGAGTGGCAGAAGTAAAAAATAAAAATAAAATTTACTTTTCATTAAATGCTGTAGAAAGCTGTGGGATACACAGATTGGTTATTTAAAGTGAAGGCGATGGGTGCTGATTCTCGAGTCTGTTTCCTATAGTTTTCAAAATATCTCAGTAGGGACTGGTTCCAAATGGGGGAAAAGACATCATGCAAATCAGCAGGCATGTACTATATATTATTCAATAAAACTGTTAATATTCATTAGTGTTGTATCTTAACAGAAATCTGCTATCAAGTGGCAAGCAGATATGCCTGAAATTTTATTTTAAGATAGGGCTGTTGCTACATTTCTACCTCAAAGATTACATGAAAACAATAAGGACGAATATCACAGTGGAAATTTTCACATCATTAGAACTTTTTATTTGATATTCACTATACATTATCTAATATTCTAATCTCTTTGAATTGTTGCATTTAGTTCTACAACAATCTTAGGAGGCTGGTACTGTTGTTATTGACCTGTCTACCAGATGAGAAATTGAAGGTCAAGATAACAGAGCTAGTAAATCCAGGATTTGTCTGCAGTGATCAGAATACAGTACATGTGCTTTTAAAACACTACTACTTTTCATTGAAAATTTTACTGAGATAATGGTACATTTGCATGCATCTTAAAAAGATAATACAGAGAGATAGACACCTTGTGTACTTAGCCATGTTTTTCCCAATGGTAATGTTTTACAAAATTGTCATATAAGATCACATCCAAGATATTGACATTGATACAGCCCATTAGTTCAGTTAGGTTTCCTCATTTTTTCTTGTAGTCATTCATGTGTGTGTTTTAAATTCTGCACAATTTTATCTCCTTATAAGCTCATGATACTGAATGACTTCCACAACATGAGGCTGTTGTAAATAGCCCTTTTCTCAACTCCTGCATCTCCCTCTTACCCTCACCTCATTTCTAACCCATGGCAACCACTAATCATCCCTCCATTTCTCAAATTTTCTCATTTAAAAATGCTACATGAATGTAATTGTACAGTATGTACCCTTTTGTTATTGGCCCTTTGCACTAGAAAATCATTCAGATTGTTGAGGTAATTCAGCAATTCAGTAGCGCATTTCTTTTCATCATTGTGTACTATTCCATTGTATGGATACGCCAATTTATTTAGCTGTTCATCTGTTGAGGGATGTCTGAGAGACAGCAACTTTGCCTTTCTTCTGTGTGAGGGTTTATAGCTGGGTGTAACTCCAAAGACTCATGCATTCAGAGTAGGGGCTCATGGAGGATGATTAGAGTACGGGTCTGTATGGCAGACTTGGTGTTGAGGGTGAAGCCTGGCCAGAGTAGGCAAGACACTGGGGACATGACCTGGAAGGGGGCATCTGCCCACCTGATCTGCTTCCTGAATGCCCTGAGGAGACCTTCCTTCTGCTGTGCTCTCTGCTGTGCTGTCCTGCCTTAGAGCCAGCCAACCATGGCCTGTCAGTGTGAACCAAGAACCTCTCCTCCTTTTAAGTTGTGGGTGTCGGGTATTTTGTACCAGTGACGGGAAGGTGACTGATACACTCTGCCTTTTTGCTCCATCCAGGCCTCCAACTGATTGGACGGTGCCTGCCCCCACAGAAGGTGAATTCTCCCCACTCAGCCCACCAATCTGCCTGCCAATCTCCACTGGAAACACTGCACAGACACTCAGAAATGATGCTGTTAGTCCTGTAGGTTTCCCTTAATCCTGTCATCTAAAATTAACATCTAAAATCAACCACCACACAGTGATTTTTTTCTTTTTTTTTTGGCTGTACCATTTTACATTTCTACTGCTAATATACTTTTTCCAAGTTGGTAACTTGGCTTTTCATCATATTCATGGGAGATTTTGCAGAGTAAAAGTTTAATTTTGTAAGGTCTAATTCATCAATATTTCCTTACGTGCACTGTGCTTTTGGTGTCAAAACTGAATTGCTTGGGTGTAGAACATGTTATTTATCCATATCTGCTCTTATATTGAAGAACATTACATACATCAGCCATTGTGCTTTCATTGTGTTTCGTCCATTTCCAAGCATTACACTTCTCTTTACACAATAGTCAATTTGGGTATTCTTGCTGTGATTATAAAGCTACATAGAAGCAGGAAATAAAGAAAAAGCTCTGTCTTACAAGCTTGGACTATAAGACAATTAACTCCTTACATTTTACTTATGAATTCTCTACATTCCCACCTGCTTCACAAAATCTTTCACCCACAAATGTATTAGTTGAATTTTGTTGTAGGTGAATCACCCAATAATTTCGATCCTTACTTGAGAGCACAGCTGACCCATTCATAGGAACTGGAATGTCCAGTTCTTCTGGCAATCTAAGAATGGCTGGTTTCAGTGATAGGAACGCTATGAACAGAGGAATTGCCTGGTGGAATTACCAGCACCATGACCAATTATTAAGGTGTTTCAATCACATTTGTGAACTTGAGTCTCTTAGAATTTCAGATGTAGACCTAAATTGAAGGCACATAGTTTTGCTCATTTCTCCAGCCCAGAATGCGCACCATCTGATTTATCCATCAGCTGTTCTTTCTATCATTGATTTGTTAGGTACAAAGCAGTCTGAAGCAGAAACAAACAGCCAAACACTGAAGTCCAAGCCAGGGACCAGCAGGTTGTCCCCTAGGCTTGGGAAAGCTCCAGGCAAATTACTTTGTGGCTTTGAACTTTGAATCATTATCTCTGTGTAATAGGCCTTATCACCCATTATACCCCATCTTCTGTAACAGGTTCTTTGTGAATAAGATTAGCCCATTGTGTTTCTCTTCAAAGTAATCCTGTTGGTGGAAACAATTAATATAAGACATTTTGATAACCTCAATTTGAAAGAAAGTTCTGGCCTTTGGGAAATATAAAGACTTTTAGAGCAGGAAGAGGAGTCTTCTGGTCGCTTCAAGGATTTGTGAAAAAAAATCACGCCACATTTTGAATCAACTGAGTGCATTTGTTTAGTAGCGCCTTCTGTAGGTGGTCTCGATTTCTACTCATAGCTAAACCACCTCACCTCATCATCTCATCTCATCTCATCTCATCTCACATTTCTCTCTTCCTTGAAAAAGGAACACCTTTACAGATCCAGTCTTATGTTTGTGTCTCAACAAGGATGTGTTTTGATATTTTTTGTATTTATGTAAACTCCTGATCTTTTTATACTTCTCAGTTCTACTGTGGTCTATAGGGAAAAGCCTCCAACTACATGTTAGTTGATTATCAAAGGGTACCTTTCAACTCTTAATTATGAAATATCACATGTAATAAGCTGCAGTGGAATCTGCTGTAAGAAACTCTGACTTTAGAAGTTTTTTAAATGCACACAAATCCTAAAGAGATTAAACTCTAAAGGAATGTTTTCTTTTGTAAGAAAAGCCAAAATAAAAATATACATTTTCTCAAGCATTATGCTTTTAAACCAACTTAATCTGAAATGTAGTTAGGAATGAACAGAATTAGAGGAAGTGCTGGTGGGAGGTCATATTTAACAACCAGCACAGTGAAAAGACATGACAGTGTTTTCAACCATCCAGAACAAACTCCACAGCCCATTAGCAGTGTAAGGGGCCTCTGATGCTAGAGAAACCTCTTCCTTTACAGGCAAAGGAAGAGGGCCAAGAGAGGAGATAAGAGCCAAAGCCAGAACATGAATCCGCATATTCTGGACCCAATCAGGTGCTCTTTCTATACCACATATTTGTTGAAACTGATTTTTAATTTGATCCAGCTTCACATTTTGTCTACTGGGTGACTGGCTATGGAAGAATATATGGATATTCTAATTATACTACACTTGTGGCTTATAAATACACTATGATTTGCATGACTAAGTAAGATATTCATTGTTTGGATATGAAAGAAAAAAAAAAGAAAAGAAAAAAAAAAAGGGCCTCTCTTTAATTTCCATAAAGTTTTCCAAAGTTGAATACAAAGGCACATAAACTCTGGAGACAGAAAATACAGCTCCGGGCGATGAGGGTAATAGATGCAATTTCTCTTGTATTAAAGATTATCATATTGAATTAGAAATTAAAATGCTTCAGGGAAGTGCACTGAGTATTAAAATTGTGGTTGATTACAAGCAGAGTGAAAGAACAATATAGCTCTGTCAAGTTGTGTGTGCTTCCTCCATCCACAACTGAGGACGAACTTCCAGAAATACTTTATGTGTATGCTCTTGGATCTGAATCTTTATATAACTAACAACCTCAGTGGTAAATTACATCGTGGTGATGATTTAAAACAGCTGTAATGTGGTAATAAATTTATAATACAGTACACAGTTTAGAGAAAATCTTTGACCTTTCTTTGTTTAAGATTTCTACTGTTCCCTTCGTCCCTTCCTCCTTCTATTCCTTCCCTTGTTTTCAGAGATTTTTAGCTCTAGGTTATGTTGATTTCTGACCATCGAAAATTCTAGAATCATCATAAAATTATAGTGAAGCCACAGCAAAAATTGCCGATTTGTCAAAAAAATTTATGTTGTTGGAATTGAAACACAAAAATATTTCAAAGCTGTGTTGAATATGAAAGCAAAATGATTTATTACATCTTCTGAACTGTTTGAGGACAGCCATAAAACAAAGGTATTTTTCTCGAGCACTACAAACAATACCTTTCTTATCTCACAGAAATTAGACGCTGAATAAATGTGAAAAGTCTGAGTTTCTATCCAATGTTCACTTCTTGTGAAATGAATATGTGACTTCAGCGAGTACATTCGTTTTTTTGAGCTAAATTTCTCAACCATGACATCAAAATACATCTTGTCCTCGATTTTACAATGTCTTAAGCTAACCACTGTGACCGCGTGCCCCCCAGGATAAACGGTCAATGCTCAGCAGTACACCGTGTTGCTGAACTGTGATATGTAGTAGGTTAGATGTCGTCTTAGTCACTTTCCTTTTTGCTGGGACTCAATACCAGACACCATCGAGTTAAAGGAGGAGAGGTCTATTTGCCTCATGCCTCGGAAGGTCCAGTCCATGTTCGGCTCAAATAAGACACTGCATGGCGGGAGGGTCTGGGTGGAGGAAAGCTGCTCATGTGAAGGTGGCCCGCGAGCGGAGAGCTGAGGGACGAGCTGAGGAGGGAGGTGTGCCCTTCCGGTCACGCCCAGAGTGCACCTCTCAGGCCCCACCTCCTAGCAGCAAGACAACTGAGGTGCCCTCCTAATCCAGTCACCTTCCACAAGCCCTGGCTGTGAGTGAGGAGGGGGCCATTTAGATATAAACCAAGACAGAGGTGTTCAATGCATTTCAGTTTAAATATTTTCAGTTTGCAATGGGTTTATGAGGGTTTCATCCCATAATAAGTCAAACTTCGGTAATAATAAAAATTACAGTTGAAATAACGTACATTGCATTACACATTATATTAGGTGGAAACAGAAGGTGAGTTGGAGCTACAATGCTTAGAGTCTGGTCCTGTCTTCTTCATAAGGTCAGCTTGTTATGGAATCTCTGAACTTCTATGTATTTCCTAGCACTACTTTGCTAAACTGTACAGCATTGCTCTGCACATGTTTGTATACGTGCATGTACACAGCTTTTTATTAGTATTATTTTAGTTTATTAGTATACATACATAGTACATAATGTTTACATTCTTTGTGGGTAGTTGGTATATCCCAATTCCTTTTTTTCATCCCTTATCCCTTCCCTCTCCACTCCCTCCATCTTTTGATCTCCTTCCCCTCTGAGAATGATCTACCTCCCTACTTCCTATTATCTATCTTTTATTTTGCTCTTTATTTTCATTCTGGGATTCTCATATAAGAGAAACAATGTGATATTTAAGTTTGTGTGTCTGACTTATTTCACTTAACATTATGGTCTCAAGGAGCATCCATTTTCTTACAAATGATTCAAGTTTTCTTTGTTTTAAGGCAGAGTAGTTACTACTCATTGTGTATAAATACCACATTTTCTTTATCCATTCATCTGTTGATGGACATATGGGCCACTTCCAAGATTTAGCTGTTATGAATTGTGCTGCTATAAATCATAAGTATGCAAATATCTCTGTAACATGACGTCTTTCATTCTTTCTGGAAAATACATACAAGGGGAATATCTGGGTCAAATGGAGTTTCTAGTTCCAGTTTTTTGAAGAATCTCCATACTGATTTCCACAGTGGTTGTGCTAGTTTGTTTATATTTCCACCAATGGTGTAGAAGTGTTCCTATTTTCCTGCAGCCTCTCCACCTTTTATTATTATTAGATTTCTTGATAATAGCCATTCTTTCTTGGGTAAGATGGAATGTCAGTGTCATTTTAATTTGCATTTCTCCAATGACCAGTGATGTTGAGCATTTCTCCATGTATTTATTGGCCATTTTTACTTCTTATCCTATAAAGCATCTATTCATTTCACTTGCCCATGTTTTGATTGAGTCTTTTATTTTGGGGGTCTAATTTTTTTGAGTTCTTTATACAATCTAGGTATGAGTGATCTGCCTAAGCATTCTCTGTCAAACATTTTTTCCCATTCTGTAGGCTGCCTTTTAACTCTGCTGGTTGTTCCTTTTGCTGTGCAGGAGCTTTTTAATTTAATCTGATCCCATTTGTTGATTCTCAGAACTATTTCCTGTGCAACTGGGGTTCTCTTCAGGAAGTCCTTGCCTATGCCTGTGACTTCAAGATATCGATCTTATCTTTACCTATCTTGTCTTTTAGCAGGTTAAGTATTTCTGGTTTAACATTTAGTTCTTTGATCCATTTTGATTTTTGCTTAGTGCATGGTGAGAGATATGGGTCTAAATTCAATCTTCTCTATATGGATAGCCAGTTTTCTGCATATGGATAGCCAATACCAGTTATTAAAAAGGCTATTTTTCCTCCAGTGTATGCTTTGGCCCCTTTATCAAAGATAAAATAGTTAAATGTGCCTGGGGTTGTCTCTGTGCCCTCTCTTCTGTTCTGTAGACCCTCATGTCTGCTTTTGTACCAATACCGTGCTGTTTGTATCACTGTAGCCGTGTAATATAACTTCAGATTCAGGATTGTGATGCCTCCCCATTTGCTTTTGTATCCAGGATTGCTTTTGCTATTCTAGACTTTTTTCTGGTTCCGTAAGAAGTTTAGGATTGTTTCCTCTGGTTCTGTGAAGAATTCTGTTGGAATTTTGATTAGGATTTCATTAAATTTGTGTATCAATTTTGGCAGTATGGCCATTTTGACTATATTTGTTCAGCCTATCCAGGAGCAGGGGATGTGTTTCCATTTTCTTATGTCCTCTTTGCTTTTTTTTTTTTCTGAGTGCTGTGGTTTTCATTGTAGATGTCTTTCACTTCCTTAATTAGGTCAATTCCTAAGTATTTAACTTTTTGGTGCTATTTAAAAAAAATTATTAGTACATGTATGTAGTACAAAACTATTAATGTAATGATTATATTCATGATGGGGAGTTGGTACATGGACATAACACATCTTAATTCTTTTTTCCCCTTTCTTCTTTTCTTCTCTCCCCTCTCTTTTCCCCTTCCCATTTGAACATTTTCTTCATACTTCCCAATATCTATCACCATTTTTCTCCAATTTCTTTCACAATGGATTCATTATTAGTGTACAAGAACACTGTTGATTTTTGTATGCTGATTTTGTGTCCTACTTCATTACTGAACTTGGTTATTAATTCTAAAAGTCTTTTGATGGATTTTTTGGGGATCCTCTATGTAGCAGATTGTGTCACCTGCAAATAATGATAATTTGACTTCATCTTTTCTTATTTGGGGGGGGTGCCGGGAATTGAACTCAGGACCTTGTGCTTGCCAGGCAGGCACTTGTGCTGCTGAGCTATATCCTTAGCCCATCTTTTCTTATATTTATCCCTTTTATTTATTTTTTTTTTTGTGGGTACTGGGGGTCGACCTCAGGACCTCGCGCGCCAGTAGTCGCCCGTGCCGCTGAGTGATATCACCGGCCCCTTTTTCGTATATGGGTTCCGGGAGTCGAACTTGGGCCCTCGAGCTTGCCGGGCAGGCGCTTAAGCCGCTGAGCCATCTCACCGGCCCCCCTTTTATTTCTTTTTCTTACCTAATTAATACCTTTTTTTTTTTCTTTAAGACATGGTCTTGCTATGTAGGCCAGACTAGCCTCAAACTGATGGCAATCCTCCTGCTTCAGGCTCCTGAGTGCTGGGATTACAGGTGTGTGCCACCATGCCTAGCTTATTTGCAGTTTTAGGTGTCTGTTTGTGAATTTTTTTCTGTTAAGTATGAAGCATTATAAACTTGTATACACACTAATAAACCCCATAAAGATCGTACAATAAAATATTCACCAAGAACACCTGTATGCTTCAGCACTTATTTAGTTTTCAGAATATCCTTAAATTTCCTTTTTAAACTGAATTTAGAGCCAGTGTTCAAGCAAAACAAGATCTTCTGCATTTCTAGTTACACTTTACACCAGTCATAGAACACTGGCAGGTTCAATCTAAAGTAACAGCTGCCTCTCACATAAACTTCCAAAAGCTCATTCTGGAAGTGAAGCTTTGAGAACATAAAGCTATGTGTGATTTTGGGCAGTGTATTTAAAATCATCTAGCTTCAAAGCTAAGTTCCACTAAGGAAGGAACAAATTTATTTTTAGTAAAAATATATTTCTTATAGAGGCAGTGCAGAGACTGATTTCTAACGAATAAATAAATGCATTAGATATTACTAAGGTAAAGAGAGAGATTAAAACATCGCATTTATATTCATGAGTCTAACTGGCCCTGACTGAGTTTGAGGGTTCGCTCAGGCTTGGCTGGGAATGCTGCGATTGCTGTCTCAAGTTTTATGGGTTAGGAAACGTGCTCAGAAGGCCCAAATTAATTGCAGTACAGTTTACCTCAAGCACCTGCCGAAGTCCGGATTCAGGCTGAGCCTTGTGACCTCTGCTGCTGCAGACGCGTGTGCCACAGTCTTTGGATGCAGAGACTGCCTCAGGCTAAAAGTAGTGGGGAAACAGAAAATACCGTCGAGCTGAACTTGCTTTGTCGCGTGAAGAATGATGCCCAATAATATCGTCATGTCCAAGTGCCTCGTTACCTACTTCATTGCTTCCACTTTGCTCTCCCTCCGCAGCAGCCTTCAGAGCTCGGTGTAGGTAACTGGAATTGCAGAAGCTCGTGGTGATTAAGTAGAGGCATCTTCTGTAAGAACATTTGTCACAATTCAGAGCACGTAAGACTCAAACATTACACTGAAATGAACTTAGGCTGGAAAATCACATGCCGAATACAGAAAAATCTCTCAACACAAGACGGAGAGAGCTTCTTCTATAGCTGGACTTACCAAGGGACAAAGCCTTTTGTAGGGTGCGCCTTGCACTGGACCAGTGACCGCACCTGCACGTGCAGCCCAGCGAGCTGACCCGAACTCTGAACAGGGTTCTCCAGGAATCCAAGAACCTATCTGTGAAGCATTGTCCTTAGGTCTCCACGATCGTGTCTTTCTTTGAGAGGAAGTTTCATAGTAGACCAAGAGTGTGAGGGAATAGATATTTTCTTTTGGCAGAATATGAAATGTAGGGTTAGAATGACCAGTCATCTCCCTAGTTGAATAAAAATTAGATATTACAGTAATTGGTTAGATTACGGCGACCTCTTCACTACCCACTTCTTAACATAGGCTCAATTTCTTATATAGTATTTAAATAGAAAGGCAGACTCTCCTAAGAAGTAGGATACAAAAAAGACAACAATAATTATTATATTTGAATAATAAATTGAGTTCAACAATACATTTGAACAAAAGAGGGAATTATACATATTTTAATTTTAATAATGGAGAAGAAACATATACCAACTTACTCTTCTCTTTGAATTAAATGCGGAGCCCTGATCATTCTTATTTACGGCAGACTTATTTTCTGGAGTTCTCTTTGCTTTGTGCAGTGGATGGCAGGGGCAGGATGAGGTGCTCGCTCTGGCTGCTCGGTGACTCCAGCGAACACTATGATGCCAGCAAATCTCAGCTTAGTGTTTTCTTTTTCAAACACATTTCTCTTCCTACACTCTGTGTTTTCCCCATTTTTTGTAATACACCACTCTCCTGCTTCAGGCCACCATCCTCTCTTGCCTTGGTTCCTCCACAACTTCTAAATGTTTTTCTTCTACTTTCGTTACTCTATTCAGTCTGCCACTCAACATTTCTTATTTTCCCTCGTTGGCAGGGAATATGTTTTCTTCACTGTACTAAGAATACCGCCGATCTCTACCGTATCCTCTTCTGTTGAAGGCTTCCTGGGAGCCTATTGGATTTTAGTTCTACTGGGGACATTGCTTTCTAGAACTGCTGCAAAGTACATTTTCATTAATTTCTTTTCCTTTTCCCCATGGGGGCTGTGGATTTCATGTACTATTTCTTATCCATTAAATATTTTCTTCATTCTTGTTTTTATGGAGATGTATTTCCACAAACTGTTTTCAGAAGCATTAAACTTTGCGTTTTTATATATATCATTGTTTTCCTTTTTAGAAATAGAATCGTTTGTTCAAACTAATTTTCTTTTGAACTTTAAAATCATTGCTGTATTGTCTTCTCGCATTCAGTGTTAAGATGAGACAAGCGTGATGCCTTTATATACCTCACTCCATTTTTTTTTCTTTTTTTTTTTTTTTTCTGTCTCCTTTGCACCCTTAAGATCTCAGTGTATGTAACTGGAATTGTGGACTTTGTGACTTAACTATAGACATTTTTCTGTAAGAATATTTGTCACAATTCAGAGTAGATAGGACTCTCACAAAATACTTTACATTGAAATGATCTTTAAATTGAAAAATTTACAAACCATATATAGAAAAATATCTCAACACACAAATGAGAACATATAACAAATCAAAGAATTTACTCAGCCCAGCCTTTGAAAACCTAAGGTGATAGATCAGTCTTATAAAGTGATAAAGTCATTCTTAAAAGATAGTCACAACAAAGCACATTTTTAAAAATTATATTTGATAAAGAGTCAAATTAGATCAGAATAAGCAGTTGTTCCAAAGGTGTATATATATATATATATATATTTTTTTTTAATGTGGGTATCAGGAGTCGAACTCAGGACCTTGTGCTTGCAAGCAGGTGCTTGTGCTGCTGAGTGATATCACCAGCCCTTTTTTTCCATTATGTGGGTACTGGGAGTCGAACTCAGGACCTCACACTTGCCAGGCAGGCACTTATGCCGCTGAGCTATCTCACCATCCCCCAAAGGTATATTTTTAAGAAATTATATTTGGTAAAGAATTGAATTAGCTCAGGAATAAGAAATCATATTAAAAATTTAAAAGGACATTATATACAGTAGATAGATTAAATTGGAAACTAGACACAGCTAAAGAGAGAACAAGCCCATTGGGATGTGGTTTTACATAAGTTATACATAACATCATTACAAATCTATAGAATGATGGAAAGTCCAAAAAACAAATTATGAGTTACAAAAATAAAGTGAGAAAAGCCAATATATATCATATAGAAAAAACAAAAAGATAAAATATAATATAATAGAAAGATGTAATATTTCAGAAATCAACTTAGAGACCACTTTTATGGAAAGATTTTGATGACCCATCATGTTCGGGTAGAAGCTTCTCATATATTCTTGTATATTCATGTGAGTATCCTGCATGGTATTTCTGGATTCTTCACAAACACTCACACAGTTTTTCTTTGATGTTGTTCTCAACAACAGTGTTTATAACTTTTCAGTGTTGAATTTCCACTGACTGGCACAAAGCAAGCATCCAATAAATACTTTTGAACTGAACTGAATTTCACAAAACATGCTGCTACTCCAAAGTGCAACAGAATTGCACAGTACCTCAAAATAAGTAGCAAAACAAGCCTTTCTCTATCAAAGTCAGTGCCATACATTAAGCTATAACTGAATATTAATTAATTTTTATATATTGCCAGATGTGGGGAAGAAAATCAATCTATGTGCCTAGTGGAGTGAAAAAATCAAAACTTTGTGGTATATATGAGCAGATATCCACTGGTGGTAGTGTTTTTCAAGCTTGATTAAAGCACAGACCTCTTTAAAAGGAAGGAAAAGTGTTCATGAACAGCACAACTTATTTCATTCATTCATTAAATTTATAAACATCTGAAGACAACAAGGAATTATTTTATTGGAATATATTTAAATATGTTAAACATAGAACTAAGTGAAATATGTTTACATTTTTAAAAGTCTAGCAAAAACTAAAATTAAAGCAAATTTAGAAATTACATATAAACAAAGTGTCTAAAGCCAAAGAAGACATGCTAATAATATAAATTTTATGTGATACATGATGCTGCTTTACTGAAATTAAATCTCTTACTTGTCATTCATCTTGACTTCAATATGCTTATTCTAATATGTGCCTGTCTCAATTCTCTTATCACCGTCAGTTTTAAAACACTGTGCAGGTCAACTAGGGCTCACTTGGCTGAGAATGTGTCTTTTTTTTTTTTTAATTTATTTAGTTATTTTTTTGAAGACAGCAAGTAAACATTCTCATGTACTAACAAACTCAAGAATTAGAGAATGTACAAATACCTTTTGGAGAAAAACATTACTCAGTATAAGATTAAGCCATGTAAAAGCTAGGTAAAAATAGAAGACTAAGGAATGGAATAGTCACAGTGAAATTGCATTTTCATACTAGGGAGACAATACGATGTTTATAAATGTGCATCCAGTTTATTTCGCTTGTGAGTAATTTCTCGAGTTGCATCCATTTACCTATGAAAGTTTCCAGTTTATCTTTCTTTATGGCTGAGTAGTACTCCATTGTATAAAAATACCACATCTTTTTTATCCATTCCTCGGTTGATGGACATTTGGGTTGTTTCCAAGATCTAGCTATTACAAATTGTGTTGCTATAAACATGGGTGCACATATATCGCTGTGGTACAATGTTTTTAATTCTTCTGGGAAGATACCCAGAAGGGGAGTAGCTGGGTCAAATGGGACCTCCAATCCAGGTTTTTGAGGAATCTCCACACTGATTTCCACAGTGGCTGCACCAGTTGACACCCCCACCAACAGTGGAGAAGGGTTCATTTTTCCCCACAGCCCCTCCAGCATTTGTTATTAGTTGACTTCTTGATAATAGCTATTCTTTCTGGGGTGAAATGGAATCTCAGTGTTGTTTTAATTTGCATCTCTCAAATGACTAGTGATGTTGAACATTTTTTCATATATTTATTTGCCATTTGTATTTCTTCATCTGAGAAGTGTGTATTCATCTCAGATGTCCATTATTGGATTGGGTCTTTAAATTTGGGAGGTCTGATTTTTTTGAGTTCTTTCTATGTTCTTGATAGTAATCCTTTGTCTGAGGAATAGCTGGCAAATATTTTTTCCCACGTTGTGTGTTGTCTCTTCACTCTGTTGGTGGTTTCTCTTGCTGTGCAAAAGCTTTTTAATAAGATGAGATCCCGGTTGTTGATTCTTTGTGATACTTCCTGTGCCACTAGAGTTTTATTCATAAAGTCTTTGCCTACACCAATGTCTTCAAGAGTTTTACCTATTCTATTTTCGAGAATGTGTCTTTTATGTACTAAATCTCCTTTGTTGTGTCCTCATTAGCCTAGAAAATTTCTGGTATTTCTTGAAACTACCTCAATTCCTAAAACTGTATTCAAATCCAGGCACTGCAATTGATTCAGAATTATTTCAGAAATGAAACCATGCATTTCACATTTCCAAGGGAAAACTGAGATTGCTAAAAGCATGCTTCACACCTCTAGGTATCCTCAGGTTGATGTTGGAGAGACTCTGCCCTGCTACTTAGTTAACAGAAATCAGATTCTCCTCCCAGTTCTGTATGATCACGGTCAATTTGAACATGGGTAGGGAGGTTAAATAATAATATATTTAACTCTTGGCATTCTGAGGCTTTGAGTTAGCAGGAAAGATTATGAGAAGTTACAGAAAAAGCCAAACCATAGATACTAGGAAATCTCTTGAATCCAGAGCATTTGGAATAACCTTTTCTTTTTTTTTTTTTTTTTGCTAATTCTGAGTTCATAAACCTGATTCATTGTGACATGTTTTTGTCTTTCTAAAAAGTTATTTTTGATTGACAGATTAAAATTCAGCACATTTGTGGAGTACAGTGTAATACTTTGATATTTACACAATGTAGAATGATCAAATTGGGCTAATTAATACTTTCATCACCTTGCTTACTTGTCATTTTTATGATGAAACATTTGAAATTTTCTGTCATTTTGAAATATATAGTATTATCCATTATAGTATATATAAACACACGAATATATGGAATATTTTTGTGTCATAAAAATATACATACACTTCAAAATTTAAATATATATTTAAATAAATATATCATATCTGACCAGGGATAGGTACATACTTCGATTGGTAGTGAAGACCAATTGAGGTGGTTCAGGTTAAACAGAAATAGTGGCTCCAACACGAGGACAGACTTTGATCCACTTAGTTGCACAGAGTTGCTGATCAAGACAGAGCGGTGGAGCACTGGGGGCAGACTGAGAGACGTTACTCCCTCAGAGCAGGACGTTCTTTTGAATTTCTATTTCTGTAAATCTCTGATCACCATGGGTTTATTCCTATTTTCATGTCTCAAGTCTCCTACTCATAGCACCTGCCAGTATGATATATTTATTGCTAGAATGAAGCTTTGGGAAGGTAGTCAAACTCTTACTTTGTCTCACTTGGAATTCACACTAAATGCTTTCTCTGTTCAAAGACATGAATGAATTCACCAAAAATAAAAATTGTGATGAATAACAGAACTTGCCAGATTCCATCAAGGATGAGCAGTTCTAAAAAATTTTTTGAGTGAGTAATAATTGTATGCATTTGTTTAAAAGTTTCAAGTAACAAGGAATTGTCTGCCTGAATTCAAGTCATAATATAGTAACTACAGTTATGTTTTACCAAAATTGGAAGAAATTTCAAAATATGTATTGTGGAGATCTCATACAGAGGAAATAGCTTGGAACTTAACAAGGTAGATAAATGCTATGGTTTGGATTTAAAATGTCCCCTAAAGCCTCACGTGTGTGGAAATCGATTGGCTCATGGGGAACTACACTCACCAGCAGGTTCATCCCTCGATGAATGAGTTTGGTAGTTGAATGTGCTGTTAGATGGGCCAGTTGGAGCTATGTCCCTGAGGCATGATCTGGAAGGTGTGTCCTAGGCCTTGGCTTCTCCCTTCTCTCTCTGATTCCTGGCTATGATGGATGAACAGCTATTCTCTGCCATGTTTTTCCATCATCATTTCTGCTTTGGAGATACCCGAACATGGACTGAACCCACTAAAACAGTGAGCCGATAAATTACTCCTCCTTTCACCTGTGTGTCTTAGTCACTGTCTTCATCACTGGGAAAAAATACCCAACACTTACAATTTAAAGGAGGGGAGGCTTATTTTTTCTCACAGTTTCAGAAGTTGCAGTCCTTGTTCTACAGTCTCAAACACAGGAAGTGGCAGAATAGGAGGGTTTGGGTGGAGGAAGGCTGCTCACATCATGGTGGCCAGGAAGCAGAGAGAGAAGGGAGGATCCAGAGAAGGAGACAGACCCTTCCAGGTCATGCCGTGGTGACCCGCCTCTTTGTACCAGGTCCCAACTTCCAATAGCACAGTTAGCCTCTTAACTCACAGTGGATGAATCTGCCGATGGGTAAAGCACCTCCATGATCCATCACCTTTCAAAGTCCCTGGCTCTGAGCACTGGCACTTTGGGGGACATGCTTGATCCAAACCGTAAGTGTGTGTGTTGGGTATTTTGTCCCATGACTGGCAAGTGACTAAGATAATAGTCACACTCTATCCTTATAAATGCTGATAAGTGATTCAAATTTTAATCCATATTTATTTACTTATTTAGTTTTTATTTTTATTGGTACATGTTTGCAGTGCATAATACTTACATTCCTTGTGTGGAGTTGGTACATGCACATAAAACATCTTAATTCCTTTTTTCATCTTCTTCCTCCCCACTTCCTCCCTCTGTTAATCTCTTTCCCCTTTGAGAAAGATCTGTCTCCCTGTTTTCAATTACCTATCTTTTATTTTGCTCTTTATTTGTACTTTGAGTTACTCATGTAATAAGAAACTATGTAATATTTAAGCTTGTGTATCTGATTTATTTCACTGAACATTATGGTCTCAAGGCATATCCATTTTTCTGTAAATGACTCAAGTTTATCCTTCTATCCTTCTTTATGGCAGCATAATACTCACTGTGTGTAAACACCACATTCTCTTTACTCATTCACTCATTGATGGACATATAGGCTACTTCCAAGATTTAGCTATTATTAATTGTGCTGCCTCCTTTTAAATCTATAAAACGCAGACAATAATATATACCCTATCTTTATAAACAGTCAGTATATATGAAGGTCACACTATGTAGCAGGCACTGTGATTGGATTAGGGAAATGATGCTTAATAAAACAGAATATCTCCCTTGAAAATTGTGTTTAGTAGAGAAGAGACACAATAAACAAAGTTTACATGTGCTCACATATGTTCAAACACAAAGAAGTATGCTGTTTATCTAATGGCATATGTAGATTTATAAGTCAATTAGTCAAAATAATAGAATTTTAAATTTCACATATTTATAGCTATGTGTCATGAGATTTGCATAGGAATTGTTTATGTAAAAATTTTATCCAAATTGTTTGCATCCACCTGTAAAATTATGTCCCATGAAGAGGCAGGGATAGCATAATAAGACAAGAAGACCCTATGGAGCTTTTATTATTAACCACATAAACTTAGTTAACTACACCGTGGAACAAAACCAAACTACTGCATTAGTAATTTCAGTAAGGGCGACCTTGGAGAATAATTTAACCACCGAATGATAATAACTTAGACCCTACCAGTCAAAGCATTCAAATCACTAATTAACCCAATTATATTTGACCAACAGATCAAACTACCCTAGGGATAGCAATGAGTGTGATCTTACTTTGGTGTCCACACCCACAGAGGTTTCTGACCTCAGTGCTGGATCAGGTCGCCCCAGTGGTGCAACTGCTGAGTGGCTCTTTTGTTAGATGCTTAAAGTCCTATGTGATCTGAGTTCAGACTGGAGTAATCCAGGTCACTTTCTATCTATTATTTAATTTCTCCTAATACAAAAAGACAAGACAAATAAGGCCAGCGAACAATACTGCTTTCTAATTAATAGATTATTTCATTTTAACCTAAGGAGCTATTTCTACTCCTACCAAAGCCCAGGGTTTGTTAAGGTGGCAGAGCCTGATAATCCCATAAAACTTAAAACTTTACATCCAGAGCTTTGACTTCTCTCCTCAGTGTCATGTTTAAGTCAACTTTCTCCTTATTATCTCAATACTTACAGCCATAGCATTTCCAACTTTTATTCAGTGACAAATATTAGGATACTTAAAACTACAAGAAGGATCTAGGATTGCAGGCCCATATGGTTTTTTCCGGCCAGCTGCTGATGCACTCAAAGTTTTTATTACAGAACCGTTAACATCGTCAGTTCTTTCATTCATGATGGCTCCTACATCAGCCCTCACACTCTCGTTTACTATATGAGATCCATTACCAATACCTTACTTCCCAATTAATACAAATATAGGACTATTATTTATCGTAACAATATAAAGTCTCACTGTATGTTCAACTCTTTGATCAGGATGAACATCTAATTCAAAATACGCATTCATTGGAGCATTATGAGCAGTAGCCCAAACAATTTCATACGAAGTTACCCTTGCTATGGTTCTCTTATCGCTATCATTAACAAGAAGATTATTTATATATAATCTACTCTTATAACAACCCCCCAAATATATGACTATTAATAATACCATCAGGACCTTTAGCAGCAATGTGATTTATTTCTACACCAGTCGAGCACCATTTGACTTAATAGAAGGTAAATCAGAGTTCATTTCAGCCTTTACTGATGAGTAAAGCACAACCCCATTTGTCTTATTTTTATAACAGAATATACAAATATTATTATGGTAAATGCTTTATGTAAGGTAAATGGTGTTGACCCAGTAAAGAACACAGCCAGCCTGAATTTGGTGGTTCAGGGTGGGACCTCTTCGAGTAACTGCAAAGGAGGTCTGCTTCCAGTTCATTGAGCTGGGTCTTTTATGGATAAGGTAGGGGAGTTAGTGGCACGGGCTTAGCTGGGGTGACCTGAAGGGCGGGTCATGAGATTGGCGGGGGTAAAAATGGCTGAGTATGTGGCTACAGTAACAGATGGGGTAGGTGTGTTTTGTCTTACCAGGATGGGCATTTTTCCTTGGCTCAGGTTGGGGGCTGCAGGATGCAGAAATGTTTTGTGGTTACTCTTGAGCTCAGGAACTTGGGCAGCTGGTGGGACAGACAGGGGTTAAACCCATTCTTTCCTGGGTGTTAAGGATAATAGAGAAAAAATGAGGACAGGAGTTGGATTTGGGACATGAGTCCTCATGGAGCTGTTTTGTGCTGAGCAGGGGCAAAGATGTGCCAGTGGGGGTGACTGCTGAGAAACAGGGTGGTGACCACCTGATAAGTGAAGCGAGACATCTGTGTCTGGATGAAGCTAGACTGGGTGTGAAAGAGACAAGGGGGAAAGGATGTGGAGAAAAGGAAAACTTTATACACTGTTGGTGAGTATGTAGGTAATTCAGCCATTATGGCTATCAGCATGGAGGTTCCTCAAAAAATTAAAAATAGTGTCACCATGTGACTTAGCAATCCTCCTGCTGGCATATGCCTAAAGGAAATCAAATCAGTGTCTCAAAGAGATATCCACACTTTCACATTTAATAGAAAATGATTCACATTAGTTAATATAAAGAAGCAATTTATGTGTCCATCAGTGGATGAAGGAATAAAGAATTTATATCTATATCTGTGATGGAAAGATTTTCAGCCATAAAAAGAAGAAAATCCTTTCATTTGTGACAACATGGATAAATCTGGAGGACATTAAATTAGGAAAATTATCCAGATACAGAAAGACAAATACTCCATGATTGCATGTACAGACTCTAAAAACGTTTAACGCAGAAGCGGAGTGACAGTTACTAAGTGCTGAAAGACGAAGGGAAATGAGATGTTGGTAACAGAGTAGAGACTTTAAATTGTGAACGAAGGAAGTCTGGGGATCTAATGTTGTCTAATGTGGTCTAATCTAGTGTTTCCCAAAAGCCTTGTGCGTTCAAAGGTGGGGCTTTTGGAAAGTGATTGGAAGAAGGGGACAGCCGTACTCATCAGTGTATTCATCCACCATGGAGGTAATAGTTGAATGTGCTGTTAGGAGGTGTGGCCCTGTCGGAAGAGCAGCTCACTGGGAGAACGACCTGGGGCAGGATATATCCCCCTCCCCAGCTACTCCCTTTGCTCTGCTTTCTGGCCACCAGGACAGGAGCAGCTTTCCTCTGTGCCAGGACCACCACTGTGCTGTTTGTTAACCATGAACTGAATCCTCTGAAACTGTGAGCTAAAATAAATCTGTTCTTCTTTAAGTTGTGGGCATTGAGTAGTTTGTCTTAGCGATAAGAAAGTGACTAAGACAAATGTGAAAATGTGAGTGGTGATAAATACATTAATTAATTTGATTGTAGCTGTTATTATAAAATATATGTCAAATCAAGTTGTACACCTTAATTACATGAAATTTTAGTGTGTCAGTTATATATTGTAAAAAATGAAACAGACCTAGAAAGCTTGCTTAAATTCTAAAGTTCACATACTTAATGAACACTGGGAACAAATTTAAGCAAAATATACATAATTATAGAGCCCATCTTCTCTCCTCTACACTGTTGCTTACAGTAGAAAGAACAGAGGTGAGTGTTAGGTGGGAACTGGCCTTGTTTGCTGGATGATCTGTCAGTTTTGAGGAGCGTAGTTATCTCCAAGGGTTCTTCTACTTTACACACACTCAGTGGTTAGAAATGCTTTAAGCCGGGAAAAAAGGAAAAAAGTGTATGCAGAATCACGGGAAACTTGACTTCATTGTATATCGTAATAATCTCTTTCTAGTTTTGCATTTTAACTTTATTTTCATATTTTAGTAACAAAGCTAATATATGTTTTATTGTAAATTTTTAATATCAAGTAAGCAAAAAAGTTATGCACGTATATCTTTATATATAAATTATTTTTATATCACTGATATAATTACAATAGAGAAGCACATACTGATAAAATAATGCATTTTATCTTCTACTGTTAGTGACTTTGTAGATCGTTTTTATAAAACATAAGCAACAATTCACCTTAACTGCTGCAAAAAATATTTTTTCTTATTTCCCCCACTTCTATTCTGGTTGGAAGCCAAAGTGTAAATTTTCATCCTTGTAAGTGCTATTTAAATAATTTGTAATACTTGGGATTGAATAATTTTGATTCTTCTCCTTTCTGAGCATATATAAGAATTTCCTTTCCCGTCCATCTTTTAGTTAAATGAGATGTGATGGTTAAGCTGTCAACTAAACAGGCTTGGGAGCCTCTAAGGGATGATAGTGAAGCACAATTCTATGTCTTGGTATGTCTGGGGGAGTTGTGGATGTACGACTGTGGGGATTTTATCTTGCCCCTGGGCCCTTCCTCTCTGGCACTGTTCCCCATTATCCTTCTTTCTGCCATGCACTTCCAATGTTCCAGCAAAGCATGGACCGAATTCTATGAAACCGTGAGCCAAATTAAACCTTTCAGATGTAAAGTTTTGTGTGCCACAGATGCAAAAGTTGGTTAATACAGGATGCTATATGTGAGAAAGTTCTGAACAATTAGCCATGATCAGAAGTGATCTATGTGTTTAAGGATCCAGATAATTTATTTATAAATGGGCAACCCTCTACAGAGTTATTTTCCTAACCAATGCAACGAATAACAGTATTCTCAAGAATGGGTGTGATTATGATGGACAGAAACCTCTCCTGAGCAGTAAAAAAATGTATCATGACTGGGAAATAAAGCTGTGTTATTTTAAACCATTAGTATTTTGAGGATAAGTATTTTCACATAATTTAACATATCCTAGTATCTAGTTTTTATGTATCTCCAATGGCTTCAACTAATCCTCAGGAAATGAGGAAATCTGAGCCAAATGGTGTAGAAAATAGTAATAGAAAATTGGGTCATAAAGTACATTTTTTATGAAATGTAAAGTATTCTGTTGTAAAATAATGTGCATGTAAATTAGTAACAAATCAATGTGTCAGTAAGGAATTTCTTTGTGTTTCATCAGGATGATAAAGATAGCGATATGATCTACATATAAATGGATGGTTCACAAAACCAAGGTTTTTCTCACCGGAAACATAGAATAATAATATGTTTCTAAATATGTCGTTAGTATATGCAGAGTTGCAGTTATGGAGAAAAATTTAAAAGTCAAAAGATAAACAGTATTAATAAACTTCTTGAAAAACTGATAAAGAAAAAGAAGGCACAAATTACATATATCAGGAAGAAAAATTAAGGCAACCTAACCACAAAACCTTTAGAATTTACATTTTATCTAGATGATAATGTAGAAGAAAATCTGGATTATTTTGAGCTCAATGATGTCTTTTTATTGCATACAACAGTCAAGTAAATCCGAAAGAATCCTAAAAAGAAATAAGCATTGAGTTCAACTTCATTGAAATTAAAAGTTTCTGCTCTTGAAAGACTGCACAGAGAATGACAAGACAAGACACAGACTAGAAGCAAGTATTTGAAACAGCGTATCTGAAACAGGAAAACTATTATCCACTATAAAAAATAATAGGAATACTGCCAACTTTATTATACGGGTGAAAGACAAGGAGATACAGATGGCAGATAAGCATGGGAAAGCTGCTTCGTGCCATGAGTCACCAGGGAAACACAACCTGAAGCATGATAGGCCATTGCACATATGTTAGAATGACCAAAATCCAGAATATTGGCAATGAAATAATGATAAAGATGGAGAAAAATATTCTTGTTGATTGTGGGAATGAAAAATGTTTCAGTCACTTTGGAAGACACTTTAGCAGTTTCTTACAAAACTAAACATAATTTTTCACTTGATAAGACAATAGTGCTTCTTGGTATTTATTCAAAAGATTTGAAAGCTTATTTACACATGAAAACCTATATGCAGATGTTTATAGCAGCTTCATTAATAATTGCCAAGCCATAGAACCAAGCAAGATGGCTTTCAGTAGGGAAATGGCTGAATAATCTGTATACATCTAGACAAAGAACTATTATTCAGTACTAAAAATTATGAGCTAATAACTCATGAGACAATATGGAGGAAACTTCAATGCTTATCACTAAGGAAAAGAAACCAGTATGAAAAGCCTGCCTATAGTATGATTTCATTCTGGAAGGGAAAACTATGGACACAGTAGAAAGATCATTAGTTGTGAGGTGTTAGGAGAAGGAAGGATGAAAATAAGAAGTAATGATCATATGCAAAGAGAATGGAACAAAAATGCGTGCTGTCACACCTCTTCAATAATGCACTGAGAATTTAGCTAATGCAGTAAGAAAAATGAAATAAAGGGGTTGGTTCACCAAAAGGAAGAAATAATACTATTTACTATTTGTAAAACTTTTTTTTTATTAGTACATGTATGTAGTACATAACATTTACATTCCTCTGTGTGGAGTTGGTACATGCACATAACACATTTTAATTCCTTTTCTCACCCTCTTCTGGATGCTCATTCTCCCCTCCATCTCCATCTTGGCCCCCTTTCCCTTTGAGAAAGATCTATCTCTCCACTTCTGATTATCAATCTTTTATTTGCTCTTTATTTATACTTTGGTTTTCACATAAGTGAAACCATGCAAAATTTAAGATTATGTGTCTGATTTATTTCACTTAATATTATGGTTCCAAGGTGCATCCATTTTCCTACAAATGACTCAAATTTATCTTTCTTTAGGGTGCTGTATACTTCATTGTATGTAAATACCACATTCTCTTTATCCATTCATCTATTGATGGACGTATAGGCCCCTTCTAAGATAAAGCTATAATGAATTGTGCTGCTATAAACATGGGTATGCGAGTATCACTATCATATATCTTTAACCCTTTCAGGAAGATTCCTAGGAGGGGAATAGTTGGGTCAAATGGAATTCCTAGTTTCATTTTTTGAGGAATCTTCTGATTTTCATAGTGGCTTTGCTAGTTTACATTCCTAACAACAGTGTTGAAGTGTTCTTTTTTCCCCTCCAACACTCTAGCATTTGTTTTATATGATTTCTTAATGAAGGCCATTCTTCCTGGGGTAAGATGGAATCTCAATGTTGTTTTAATTTGTATTTCTTGAATGACCAGCGACACTGAGCATTTCTTTATGTATTTATTAGCCATTTGTATTTCTTCCCCTATGAAGTGTCTATTCATTCCACTTGCCCATTTTTTGATTTGGTCTTTTATTTGGGGTATCTAATTGTTTTCTAATTTTTTAATATATTCTAGATATGAGACCTATGTCTGAAGAATGACTGGCAAAAAATGTTCCCCAGTCCATAGGCTGTCTTTTCACTCTGTTGGTCGTTTCTTCTGCTGGGAAGCAGCCTTCTATTTGATATGATTCTATTTGTTGATTCTTAGGCGTATTTCTGTGCAGTAGGGTTCTGTTCAGGAAGTACTTTCTAAACCTATGATTTCAAGAGTTTTACCTTTCCGCTTCTAACAAGTTAAGTGTTCCTGTTTTAACAATTAGATCTTTGATCCATTTTGATTTTAGTTTAGTACATGATGAGAGAGGGGTTAAGCTTCAATTTTATGCATGTGGATAGCCAGTTTTCCCAACATCATTTATTAAAGAGGCTAGCTTTCCTCCAGCATGCTTTTGACCCCTCTGTCAAAGATCAGATGGTTGAATGTGTCTGGGATTGTTTCTGAATCTTCCATTGCATTGATCCCATAGTATTTGTGCCAATACTATGCTGGGTTTTATTTGTGTGTTTTTTTTTTTTTTTTTTGTGTGTGTGTGTGTGTGTGTTTTTTAATCCCTGTAGCCTTGTAACACAACTTGAAATCCAGGATTATGATGCCGTCCACATTGCTCACATTGCCCAGGACTGCTTTTGTTATTTTGGGCCTCCCCTTGTTCCATATGAATTCTAGTTCTGTGAGGAATGTTATGGATATTTGATTGGGATTGCATTAAATCTGTATATAAGTTGTGGAAGTATGCCTATTTTCTGCCTATTCAGGAACAGATATTTTTCCATTTTCTGATGAACTTTGATTTCATTTTCAGAGTGCTAGAGTTTTCGTTGTACATGACTTTTATTTCTTTCGTTAGGTTGATTCCTAAGTATTTAATTTTCTTGATGCTATTGAGAATTATATTGTTGTCCTAGTTTCCCTTTCAATAGTTCATTATTTTTTTTTATTTTAAAGAGAAAAGACAATAAAAATGATACAAATTTTCAAAAGAAGATAGTAGGAAAGTACCAATGGTTAGTACAATGCTTATTGTTATCTTTAAAGTAGTTGCTCAGATTACAAGATATAGGCATGAAAAATTGATCAAAATGATATAAGCACAAATGTTTCTCTTCAATGGACTTATAGAAATTAGTAGTATAGCTATCTTAATTATCACACACACACACACACGTGTATATATATATATATATATATATATATATATATATATATATGTGTGTGTGTGTGTGTATATATATATATATATATATATATATATATTTACTTTTCTCTTCCTTCTTTTCTCCTTTCCCCCATCCCAGTTTCTCTTTCCTTTTGAACATTTTCTTCCCATTTCCCAAATCTATGATACATTTTGGATCTTATTTACTCTTTCAGCTTCTTACACTAGGGAGACAACACAATGTTTACACATGTGAGATTAAATTATTTCATGAATATGGTCTCAAGCTGCATCCATTTGCCTACAAAAGCCTTGAGTTTATCCTGCTTTATAACTGAGTAGTGTTCCATTGTATAAAAAGACCACATCTTTGACGGGCATTTGGGTTGTTTCCAAGATTAACCTATTACAAATTGCGCTGCTATAAACATGGGTGCACATACATCGCTGTGGTGTTATGTTTTTAATTCTTCTGGGTAAATACCCAGAAGGGGAATAGCTGGGTCAAATGGGACATCCAGTCCTAGGTTTTTGAGGAATCTCCACACTCATTTCCACAGTGGTTGCACCAAGTCGACACTCCCACCAACAGCGGAGAAGGGTTCCTTTTTCCCCAAAGCCCCACCAGCATTGGTTATTGGTTGATTTCTTGATAGTAGCCATTCTTTCTGGGGTGAGATGGAATCTCAGTGTTGTTTTACTTTGCATCTCTCGAATGACTAATGATGTTGAACATATTTTCATATATTTATTTGCCATTAGTATTTCTTCATCTGAGAAGTGTGTACTCATCTCAGATGCCCATTTTTGGATTGTGTCTCTGAATTTGGGGCACCTGATTTTTTTCAATTCTTTCTATGTTCTCTATATAAGTCCTTTGTCTGAGGGACAGTTGGCTAAAATTTTTTCCCATTGTGTGGGTTGACTTTTCACTGTGTTGATTTCTTTTGATGGGCAAAATCTTTTTAATAAGATGAGATCCCAGTTGTTGATTCTTTGAAGTACTTCCCATGCAGTTTGTGTTTTGTTCCTGAACACTCTGTCTACCCCTATGCCTTCAAGATTTCTACCTAATTTCCCTTCCAGTAGATTCAGTGTTTCTGTTTTAGTATTTAGATCTTTGATACATTTTGACTTTAGTTTAGTGCATGGTAATAGACATGGGTCTAGTTTTAGTCTTCAGCATGTGGAAAGCCAGTTTTTCCAGCACCATTTATTAAAGAGGCTGTCTTTCTTCCAGTGAACATGTTTGGACCCTTTGTCAAAGATAAGGTGGCTGAGTGTGTTTGGAGTTTGTAGTGTTTCTGCATCTTCTAATCTGTTCCACTGATCCTCAGGCCCATTTTCTTGCCAGTACCATGCTGATTTTATCACAGTAGCTTTGTATTATAATTTCAAGTCATGGATTGTGATGCCTCCTGCCTTGCCTTTGTTGCCCAGGATTGCCTTTGCTATTCTAGGTCTCTTCTGTTTCCAAATGAATTTTAGGAAAGATTTCTCTATTTCTGTGAGATATGCTAATGGTATTTTGACTGGGGTTGCATTAAATCAGTTGGGGTTGCATTAAAGCAGTTTTGGGAGTATGGCCATTTTCACTATGTTGGTTCTTCCTACTCATGAACAAGGAATATCTTCCCATTTTCTTATATCCTCTTTGATCTCCTTTTTCAGAGTACTGGTATTTTCAATATATAGCTCTTTTATTTCCTTTGTTAGATCGATTCCTAAGTATTTCATTTTGGGGGATGCTATTGTGAAAGGTGTTTTTTCCCTAATTTCTCTGTCAGTGAGTTTGTTGTTTGTGTACAGGAATGCTACTGATTTTGAGTGTTGACTTTTTCTCCAGCTATGCTACTGAATTTACTTATTAAATCTAGTAGTCTTTTGGTGGAGTTTTGGGGGTCTTCTATGTAGAGTATCATGTCATCTGTGAATAATGATAATTTAACTTCTTTCTTTCCTATCCTTATGCCTTCTATTTCTCTGTCTTGTCTAGTGGCTCTGGCTAATGTTTTAAGAACTATATTGAATAGGAGTGGTGATAGTGAAATCCTTGCCTTGTTCCTGATTTTAGAGTGAAAGCTTTCAATTTTTGTCCATTTAGTATGATGTTGGCTGTTGGTTTGTCATAGATGGCTTTCACCAGATTGAGATAAAGAAAATCTACTCCGACTTTCTGTAGGATTTTTATCATGAATGAATTTTGGGCTTTGTCAAAAGCTTTTTCTGTGTCTATTGAGATGATCATGTGATTTTTATCTTTGGCTCTGTTGATATGGTGTATTACATTTATTGATTGGTAATCGGTTGAGGGACTATGATTCTCTTGTTGCTACAATTGAAGTAGAGTTTTGTTCATTTTCCCTAAAATTTTTCTGCTTATATTAATCCGGTAGAAACTTAATAGGCTTCCCGTGTATTTCACTTCTGGGAACACCATGATAAATTAACCACTGCTATAGGTCTGACACGTGTCAGACCATTCTAATCATTTATTTTTCTTCTGCTGTGCATTGCAGGGTTAATGTCGACCTTGCCTTTGATGGTTGAGCACTGACACTTGGCCCCTGATACTCCTGGATCCAGTGAAACCCATCACATTCAAGTTTCCCAATTGAGTAATTGTAACCTCCACTGTAAGATCTGAAATAAAAAGAAGAACAATGGCAGACCTCTTCAAAAATGCTTGTGCTCCCCTTGTAAATCTGTTTGTTAAGGTATTAATGGGGGGTACATTTTCTGGACCCCCAGTGTGGAAGAGTCAGTTTTACTTTGCAAATCCACTCCAGCATTGTCATTTTTCTGAATACCTATATCAACAGTAAACCAAGGAATATCAGGGATCTCTGGCTTATTCACAGCAGGCCATGTTTTGATACCTATTTGAGCCAACTGATTAAAAAACTATTAGCATCTTTTTAAATCTCCACAATATGTAACATTAAATTCAGAATTTCTACTTAGAAGTCTCATATCAAGAAGCTCAGCCTTATCTAGGTTTATGTTCCATCACCATTCTCCTGTAATTTAAAAACCCATTCTCACAAGTCTTTACCAGACCTCTGTTTGAAAGGATCGGAAAACTCAAGAAGTTCCTTGGAAGAACATTTTACCCATCCCTGGTTCACACCATGTACCTCACCTTTAGGAGCCTTCTGAGCTTGAAGCCTGGTTTTAGGCCTGAAGCCAAAAGCGTGTTGTGAAGGTGAGCCCTGAGGAGCATCAGCGTTGTCTCACTCCGTCACTGTATCAGGGAAGATCACGACCATTTCCACAGGCAGGTGGGACTTGTCTCCTCCAGGACAGGTCGAGAACTAACACTGCAGGGGGTGACGGTGGGCATAGGGATGGTGAGCATGGGGAAATCTCTTCCTCTGGCAAAATAACTGCATCAAAATTTAGGAGTTCAATGTCACCAGCCTCATCAGGTTCCTCCAAACAGCTCCATCCCAACTTATGGGATCCCATTCTTTTCTGATCAGCATCCTCTCGTTAACTGCAGATGCCATTGGAAGCTGAGTATTAAACCTGCACTGTAATTCAGCCAATCACTGTATGAGGGATTGTGTTTGATTTTTGGTAACTTTAGTTCTATGGCTAAAGCAGTGAAGATTCTCCCTCACTACACACTTAGAAGGCTGTAGATTGTTTATGCAAGCCTGGAGCTGGAAATTTGCATCTTTGAGCTACTTCTTTTATGGTATTATTTTGTCAGTACAGTTTGAAGTCTAGACTGTTATGCATGTCTGGAGTTGATCATTTTCTTAGCTTATCTGGAGATGTTAAGAGCAACCAGTCAGCGCCATTATATTTCTTTTTTTTTTTTCTTTTTTTTTTTGTGGATACCGGGGTCAACCTCAGGACCTCGCGCGCCAGCAGGTGCCTGTGCCACTGAGCGATGTCACCGGCCCTTTTCTCATATGTGGGCTCCGGGGGTCGAACTCGGGCCCTCGCACTTGCCAGGCAGGCGCTTACGCCGCTGAGCCATCTCACCGGCCCCTATATTTCTTACCATTCCAAAAATGCTCAAAAGTATTGTACATAGAGTCATCATATTCCCTGAATCTCATGAGTGGTGAATTAAGATAATCAAGTGGATCTAGGTTGTATATGACCTTAACAGGTCACACCACAGGCTACTGATAACCTCTACATCCCAACATTTTTGGCATTAGGAAGTAGTTTCACGTAAAACAATTTTTTCACAGACATGGGGTGAGGTGTAGAAGAGGATGGTTTCAGGATGTTTCAAGTGCATTATATTTCTATTATATTTTAATACATAGTGAAGTAATTATAAACTTATCACAATGCAGTGGCTTCCCTGAATTTGGTTTCCTGCAACTACATGATCCCATCTGTAGCTGATGGTAGACAGTGGCACCCTAAATGTGTTGCTCATGTCAAATTTATGCCGTAATCTCATTTTGGTTGCTGTTGCTGCAGAAAACCCCACTTCACAATGAAAGAATTTTGGAAGTGGAGCTGGCTTTCTAGCAAATACTTTTGTGGCAATCTCAGGACATTCCCTCTGTGACTTTATCCAGAATATAAGGAAATTTGGAGTTATTGCGAACATACTTTTTAAACTCACCATCGTGTGTGATCTCAAGCAGTTGATCCTGTTCCAGCATGGACAAATTCGATTCACCTGGCTTAGTCACAAGTGGGCTGCAGATCACTCATTCCCAGTTTGGGACTTTTTGGTGGTTGAGAATTTAGTGATCGAACTTTTTTGAAAGCTGAGCTATGTGATTGTGCACTAGCTAGGTGAAAGAAGCTTTGGCTTGGTCTCTTTTAAAATCTCTGCTAATGTTTGAAATATGTTAAAACTTCCAGTGTAGATTTATCACCACCATAATTCCAGTTTGGCTTTGAATACAGTCACTTTATCTGTTGACTTGAACACAGTTGTATTTCTCCCCTGAAGTGACAGATTGAGTTTGTCGAACAGGTTTAGTATGTCACAGAAACAACAAGTTTTTCAACCCATTCCGCATCACCGAAATGTGCTGCCAGTGGTGACTATTTTGCTAAGAGAAATTTCTGAAGTGGGTCTTGTAACTCCAAAACTCTGTCCAGTAACCCGCCTTTAGAAAGCCATCTCACTTCTGTGTATAAGAGAAGACATGTGTGGTCTCTCTCCATCTCTTCACAGAGCTGTATGAACAGGTGTGAGTTAAAGGCATGTACCTTAAATGTTTCACAATCTTAATCACATCCTGCCTCATATTGTTAAGTTCAGATGACACTTTTTGGCTAGCCAGCATTTCTTCATGAATGGTGTAATGTGTAGACTCACATTGAAAAGCAACTTCTTTGATGGAGTAGTGAAACCAGAAAGCTGTCCAGCCATGGCAGCACTTCATCCATGCATATGCACCCACAAAATGAAATATAATCATTCAAAGAATTGAATATTTCTGCAGCTGTTGTGTTGGTTGGCAACAAAAGTGCATATAACATATCCTCATGCACATACTCCTGAAAAGTAATCTGCATGAAAACAAGCATTGTTGATTGTTGTCAATATTGGTAGACTTGCCAACCTGGATTGTGTACCACAGTGACTCATTAATACACTAACATTTGTGCCTCAATACCCTCTGCTGTTGCATCAATTAACCTAGTTATGGTGATTCCCATAGAGGAATAAGTGCCATCTTTTGTATTGCAGCATCTCTTCACAGTTCATGACAAATGTCTAGTAGCAGGAAGGGTCATCTCTTCACCAATAGTAAAGAGGCTACTTCACTTCAGCACCGTGGTCAGCCACAAAGCATGATGCTGTCAGTGCAGACACATTTGATGCAGTGGTGGCCTTCAGTAATTGTTTCCGTTCTTTGTGTTCATGTTTCTTCAAAGACTTGTCTTTTAATGCAGGTGTTTAATCTCCATGTACTGAGACAGTTTTGAAGGTTTCATGGCTTCATTGGCAAGCCTGCCTACACATACTCTAAAAAGTAGGCTTTGAGAACGTGAGTCACTTTTTGCAATGAACCCATTATTTAAGCAGGACTCTCAGTATTTTATTTTAAACAAAGCTTTCTTTTGAGGGTGGTCTTGGAGTCTTCTGCTGTCTCATTGGATTTTCCTCTTTTTCAAAGATGCTGTCCAATGATGTTTGTATTTACTCATTTTGGGTAGGGTTAGCTTTGTGTTTACCAGAACTATGACTAACATAAGCATGCAGCACAGGAAAGAAGTGTGGACAGAAATGAAATAATGGGTGGGCCATGTAGAAACTAAATTAAGCAAGTGTTGGATTTTTTTTTTTTTTGTGGGTACGGGGTGTCGAACTCAGGACCTCGTGCACCAGCAGGCACCCGTGCCGCTGAGCGATATCACTGGCCCTTTTTTTGTATGTGGGTTCCGGGAGTCGAACTCAGGACCTCTCGCTTGCCAGGCTGGCGCTTATGCCACTGAGCTATCTCACCGGCCCAAGTGTTGGATTCTGATTTAAATCTGTCAGCAGATGTAGTTTAATGTCGCTTGCTACTCACAGATGGAGTTCTGATTCGAGTCTGTAAGTAGTTCTTTCCACTGTCTTTATTTGCAGCCACTTCCCAGTGCTAGCATCATCACCTCGTCTATACCTCAGGTCATCAGCATTAGATTCTCAGAAAGAGCGTGCTTTGTAGCTGCCTTGGATGTGCAGTGCACAGCAGGATTCATACTCGTATGAGAATTTAATGCTGCCACGGATCTGACAGAAGGAGCAGTTCAGGCACAATGTAAACAATGCTGTGTAGCCCAGTTCAAAACACGCACAGGATTGTTCTGAGGCTGGGGTTGGGGACCTTTGCTCACATTACCAGCAGGAGAGGCCAATGCAAATTTAGGTCTCATCAAGTTACAGAGCCAACTTTCTAGGAACCACTAAACCAATTAGAAAAATTTAATCTTATAATTCTCATTTTTTTTACCCACTCCCAGTATAAAAATCTGTATTAGTTAAGGTTCCCTAGAGTAACAGTAGCAACAGAAATTATATATGATATTTATTAGGTAAGCTTACAGGATCAGAGGTGGGAGAGACCTCCAGGGCTATCTTTGGGATCAGAAGTGAAAGAATCTACAATAACCATCCGTGTGCTGGAGAGCTGGGAGAGCCAGTAGCTGCTCAGCCCAAGAAAATGGAAGTTGGAGAATGAGAGAAATCAAGGAATGCAGCTCCAGTCTGTGGTGGAAGGCCTGGAAGCTCCCTGGAGAGATGCCAGCGTAAGTTTGCACTGAGTGACCTTCACCAAAGGTGTTGGTGAAGATTAGAGCTCTTAAGAAATTGCAACACTTTCTTCTTTTTCTTGTTTATTCCATGCAGGATTCAAGTCTATTTGTTGGTGCCACCCACATCTGGGCTGGGTGTCCCCCCTTCAGTTTGCTGGCATACATATCAAATATCCATGAACATACCCATAACTGTGCTTTACTAATCTGCTAGCCAGTTCTTAACCCATGTAAGTTGACATATCCTGATTAATAATCACAGGTTCTCACTCTCATTCTTTCACCAGGAGGGGTTCTACTCTTTGTAAGTCCTTTCCTTTCCTCTGTAGTAATTTCCCTGATGTCTCTTGTACTGTAGTACACTTTCTTGCCCACATATGGGCAACTCATGTTTCCAGACGATAGCATAACAACTGTACACAGGTCGAGGCTTTCCTGTGTCCAAATGGTCTAACTATCCTTCCAAGGACCAGGTTTCTCTCCTACTTGGCCTTTTCCCTTTGCCATATGGAAAAGAATGCATATAAAGAAGATAGAGTCACAGTACAAATACAGCAGGTAAAGATGACGGATCTATCTTCTCTGTCAGGGAAGCGTGGCTTAAAATTTTTCTCTTTTTCTAATTGAACTTCTTCCTTAAGCCAATTATTCATGGATGACATTGTAGGATTTGTCCCAAGACTTGTTGCACAAAAAACATGATGAGCATGATGGGACACATGGTGCATGACACTCTAATTTTCATAATTCTCGTGCACTCTTTTTAGTTCCATCAAATTGCATTGCATAATCCCCCAGCAAAAATTCAATAAATTTAACAGTGCACATCCTTAATTTTTCTGATTAAAAATGAATCTAAAGTGTTCTACTAAGCCAAATATTTACTCACTGTTGTCTATATAAACCTTTAATAATGTTCTCTTCTTTTCCTTTCTTATTCCTTCCTTTCCTTTCTTATTCTTTTATCTTGCAGAAATAGGTGTCAAACTTTATGAAAATCCTTTTCTACACTGATTAAGAAACATAATATGACTTTTCTGTGCTGGGCTATTAAAGTAGTGGCTTAGAATAATAAACTCCCTTCAGATATTTAACCATCTGTTGTCTTCAAGGATAATATTACTGATCACAATAATTATTTTAAGATGTGGTAGCATTCTATAAACAATGTAATATATTTGTGAAACAAAGAATGTGTTTTTAACTTTTTCCAATAACTGTAATATTTCCTATCATTTTTGGAAGATACCCTTGATCAAGATAGGAGAGTTTTCTTCTTGAATAATTTTTTGAAACTTTCATTATGAATGAATTTTGAATTTTATTAAATAATCTTTGCAATTTTTAACATAAAATTGCTCTTCTTCCTTTTGAATGTAAACCTGAGTTTCTGTTCTCTGTTTTTTTTTTTTTCTTATAGAAGTTTTCTAGTATTTTATTTAGATTATGAGTCTATCATGATGAGTGAGATTGGCTTGTAGTTTTATTTCTGGACATTTTTTGTTTTGCTTTGATACTATGGTTATATTATTCTAATTTAAGAGTTGTGTAATATTTCTTTTATTTCTATTCTCTAGAAGAGAGTTCAATTTGGAGTTATGATTTATTTAAGTTTTTAGTCAAATTGATCTGTAAAACTATATATATTTCTTCAGTTATTAAGGGAAGTTCTTTAATAGTCAAGCATTAGGATTTTTATATGACCTTCATTCAATTTGTGGTATTTTTGTAGGACATTTTGTGCTGTTTATAAAATTATTTTAATATTATTTTCAAAATATATGAATATTCACTTTTATTTTAAAATATTTTTGTTAAAAATATATTAGAAAACTATCAGACTTAAACATAGCATAGTAAATAATTAAACAATTATCCATGTAATGACCACAAAAGTCAAGAAATTCAACACTCGCAGTACCTTAGAAACTCTTTGATGTGTTCTGTCAGGTTATGTCTTTCTTCCCATCCAGTTATAAACAACACTTTGACTTTTATGGCAACACCACCCTGTTGTTATTTTTTGCCTCGTAAGGGAGCATCCTACATAACAGAGGCTTGTTTGGCCTATTTTGACCTTTCCAAGTTGAACCACACCCCATGCATTCCGCATACTAAGTCTTTCTCTCAACATTAGATCTGTAGGACTCATCCATGTCGATATAGTGAAAGTTAGTTTTGGTATATAAATTTTCCCTTATGTTTTAGTGCATTGACTCCAGAATATATTTATGTCCTTAGCCCTCAAATAAGGGCATTTTCTATTTATTTTTGTATTATTGAATTTAGCAAAATTGCATTATGGTCAGAAGTTTACCCTTTCAAATTTGTTAACTTTGCTTTATAACTTTTGAGGGTAAATTTTTATAAAAGTTCCTTTTATTTGTTGAAAAGAATATACATCCTGCAATCATTGTTAATATATATTATTTAAATTTTACTTGAAGCCTATTCAAAAACTAGAACTGGTTTATAAAACTCCCCCAATTTAGTTACAAACTTAGGGGCTTCTCCCTGTGTCTCTGTCAAGTTTTGTAAATTTTACATTATTCATTTAAAATAAATTTTATCAGGTACATACAAATTTAAAATTCTCTGGTTCCTACTATTGTTTTCTTTGTTAATATTTATCTTTACTGTATAATTTTTGCCTTAAAGCATATTTTTGTCTAATATTGAGAAATATTAGTATTCTTCTGGGCAGTGTTTCCTTGATTAGTGTCATTATGGATTGTGATATACACGCAGTATATGATAAAACGTAGACCTAGCTGGTCTTCCGCATCTCCGCATTTATGACTGCGGTGGGAAGGGTAACAAGCCCCACCCTGGCATGTTCTAGAGGTTGTCATCCAAGCCCTGCAGATGCTGCGACACAGGTGCTCAGGGCTAGACATCCACGAGCCTCTCCTTGGCACTATCAGGGACCTGGAGTTGATGTTCTGAGGGTCAGCCAGAACTTTTGCCTTAAGCATTTGGGTTTACCTGCTTTACAAGGAGCTTTGTGGGGGGCATAACCCCTCTCTAGGAGGCTGGATCGAAGAATAGGTCTTGGAAAAGTTGATCGTCACTGTATGAAAATGATAGAGAAAATGTGAATAGTACCAGCAAAACCCACTCCACAAAACCAGAGGTGGTATCATATAAAACACAGGAACTGTTTTCTAAATGGCCAAACTTTTAAATATTACATACGCCTTATTATCTGCCCACAGTGCAAGTTAACTTAGAAACCAGCATCAAAACAATGACTTTAATGTAATAAATTTAGAACTTTAAAACATATTCTTATGAAGTTTAAAATAAAGTTACAATGTATAACAGATAGGAAGACTAGGTTCTGGTGTTCTATAGCCCAAGACAGCAAATACAGTTTAAAAATAATGCATTGCACATCTCACAATAGCTAGAGGAGAGGATTTTGAATGCAATCACCTTAAAGAAATGATAAACATTTGGGGTGATAGATACGCTTATTTCCCTGATTTGATTATTACCCAATGCATACCTGAATACCTCATAAGTATGTATATTTATTATGTGTCATAAGTACCTCATAAGTATATATATTTACTATGTGTCAATCAAAAATTAAATAAAAATAAAGTTAAACTGAAAATATATACTTAAATTTGAAAGGAAATTGACCAAAATACAAGGAGAAATAGATAAATCTATAACTAAATTGAGGGGACTTTTAGTAATCCACTTTCAGATTTTGATAGAATAGGCTTCAAGAAAAATTTGAGTAATATGATAAGTTTAATGAGGCGGCTTGATGGCGCAAGCATTAGGAGTGCTCTGCTAGAGTCTGGTATCTGAGCCTGTTAGATTATTGCACGTTGCCCGTGTCATGGTGGGTAATGGGGTGTGTGCAAGCCTGCTACCGAGCCCGCCTTCCTGAGTTTAGTCAAGATTGATCCAGGAGGGCTTGTGCAGGTGCCATTTGGCCATTTGTCTTTGTTTGCATGGTATTTACTAATTTATTGCCACATAATCAAAGAGTCATCTAAAAGTATTAAATAAAATGTTCTGGAAGGATATTGATTAGTAATTTCTCCTTATAGCACCGTATGCCAAATCACCGTAGCTGGGACTCAGTCGCCTCTGTAGGGATTTGAGGCGTGCACAGAGGCAGTTACAGTGGCAGTTTGGCTCAGTTCCTGGAAGTGAGGAGGGACATTGTCTGTCCAGTCCCAGTTTTAGGCGTAGAGGTTTGCAGAGATTGTTCAGCCATCCTTCGCACATCACGGGGCTCATCCAGCTTTCGGCTTCAGTCGTGATCCTGTCTCTGCCCACCATGTCCAGCTGTACTCTTCGGTTCCCTTTAATGTCCAGAGACTGAATTCGTGGTTGTCTCTTCTCACTAACACTCTCCTAAACTCACAGGTCAGCTCCTACCAAGCTCGTTACTGTCGGTTTCCTGCTGTATTTCACTCAACATTTTTATCTGTTTGGATATAGGAGAGTTTTTGAAGGAAAAACTCCGTATATCATGTTGGTTTCTCTGAAAATTTTAGGCACAGTTATTTTAAAGCCCTTTTTATAATTTCCTATTACTTGAACTCTTTCAGGTCCAGATGGTTTCTTCTATTGCTTTATTGTCCGATTCCTTTATGCGATTTGGTTTGGTTTGGTCTTGAGTGGGAGGTCTTCCACTCATCTGTTTGATGTCCTTTATGTGGGCCCTGCCCTGTCTGGCAAGTTTGGGCAGCCTCCAGTGGTTCTCAGAGGGCCTGATCCAGAAGGAGGTTTTATGTGAGGGACTGAGGATTTTGAGCCTACAGTTATTTTCTAGATGCAGCTGCTGAGTGAGTTGGTATTTACTCCCTGCCCTCATTGACAGAGTATAAAAACTTCAACCTTGAGTAGGTATCAAAAATTTTCCAGGGCCGGTGAGATGGCTCAGCTGCATAAGCGCCTGCCTGGCAAGCGCGAGGGCCCGAGTTTGACTCCCGGGAACCCACATACGAAAAAAGGGCTGGTGATATCGCTCAGCGGCACAGGCGCCTGCTGGGGCACGAGGTCCTGAGGTTGACCCCCGGTACCCACACACACACAAAAAAAAGAAAATTTCCCACTTATTATATATGTGAGAAAGTTCTACCACAATCTTACATTTGTGCAGCAGCACCTAAACTGTCCCCAGAGGGCTCTCTATTATACTATGAGAAATAATTCACGTAGGCCTGTTTCATTACCTACACCCCTCAAGACTTTGCCATCAGCTTCAATGCATTGCTCTGTGTTTTTACATCTGAAGAGATATTTAACTTGAATGTAATTTTAAACATTCACATATACTTATACTGTATATTAGAGTATCCTGTGCCAAGGAGTGTTCAAAAAATGAAAGAGGCTTTTTACCCAGGACAGGAAAGACAGCTTGAAGTGATTCACAGTGAAAAGAGCTGGAAAATTTAACTTTGATGTAATTAATGGTAATAATGAATTTGAATTATTGAATATAATACAAAGAATTTATACTGATATCAACAAATAATGAATAAGCTAATGATCCACTACCAACTAATAAATGTAAGAAAAATAATGAAATTTGAAAATCAACATTGGGAAGAAGGAGGTGATAAAAATACAGTAAAATATTAACAACTTTGGAGTTTGGGTAGAAGATACTCAGATCTTCTTTGTATTTTTCTAACAACAAAAGCGGTAGTTTTAAATTATTTAAAAATAATAGTATGAGGTTGATGTGTAGTTCAGGATGAGGGTGCTTGCCTAATAGTCGCAGTCCCTGGGTTTGATTCTACCACTGCAAAGGAAAAAAAAAAAAAGAATAAAAATATTATATCAAAACTATCAAAATTTGTGTTGGTGAGGGGGCCGGTGAGATGGCTCAGCGGCATAAGCATCTGCCTGGCAAGCGCAAGGTCCTGAGTTTGACTTCTGGTACCCACATACAAAAAAGGGCCGGAGATATCGCCCAGCGGCATGGACGCCTGCTGGTGTGCCAGGTCCTGAGGTCGACTCCCGGTACCCACAAAAAAAAAAAAAAAAAAGAAATTTGTGTTGGTGAAGAAATACAAAAAGTTTAGAACTGGGAAATATGTGTCCATAAATATAAATCAAATAACTATGTTTTGGGGAAGAATATATAAACATCACAATAATTTTGCTAAACACATTAGGTAAAATTCAATGTCTGTTTAAAAATAACTTAGGTGAAATAGAAGCTACATACTTATTATGGTAAAAGTACCAATTCAAGGAAAATTGTAGCATTATGAAGTGTAAGAGATTTTCACTGAAGTTTAACTTAAAAATCTTGGGCATCATCATTGTAAGTTTTAAACTGTATTTTGAAAATATTGTCTTTTCAATAACAAAGAAAATTGATAACTGTATTCTAAGAAGATATGATTGTTATCAATGGAAGCAAAGATAGCAATGGTAAAAGTAGAGTTTTTTTAGGTAGGCATTTATTAAACAGAATTCAATGCCATTTTATATACGCCCAGGTATTCATTGTAAAAAAATATTGACAAACCCATGGTGAAGGTAGGAGGAAGCTTTTGGGTTATTGAGGAGTTTTAATGAATTTCTGAAAGGTAGAAAAACACATGAAAATTTATTCAACAAGCGAAATAAATTGAGCTGAGGAAACCCTGGATATGAATATCTGGAAAAGTGCTTCAGCAGAGTTTGGCTTCAATCTCTGGAGAGAACCCTAGAGAAGTGGCTCTGGAGGGTGCGGGGTGCGAAGAGGTGCGGAAGCTGAGGAATCAGGGGAGGACTGAGCCCTGCCTGGTTTCTCCACATCCCAGGGACCTGGTGCAATCTACCAGCAGGCTAATGTTGATCCCCAGAAAGAACTGGTGCACACTAGGGAAACAGAGATAATTATATTCTGAAAGTGAGGCTGTTCTTAATCTTTCACATATTTATTTATATTTATAAATTGACAGATAAAATTCTGTGAATAACTTGATGCTTTGAAATACATATGCATTGTGCAACCAAGAAATCAAGCTAATTAACATAGGCATCACCTCACATTGTTAGGAACAGTTATCATTCGCTAAGCATTTTTTAAAAATACAATATGTGGCCATTAACTGTAGTAGCCATGCTGTACGGAAGATCTCTTGAGCCTGTGCCTACCATGTAGCTGTATTTCTGTATTCCTTCACCAACTAATCCCTAAATCCCCCCCTCCCCGGCTGCTCCAGCCTCTGGTAAGCACCATTCTATTTCCTATTTCTATGAGACCAACTGTTTCAGATTCCACTTAAGAGTGAGAGCGTGCAGTACCCATCGCTCTTTATCTGGTTCATTTCACTGTTATGAAACATCCTTAAGTTTCATCTATGTTATTGCAAATGGCAGGGCTCCCTTATTTTTTGAGGCTAACCATTATTTCATTGTGTGCATATACTACTTTTTAAAGTCTTTTAATCTGTTGATGAACATCTCAATCGAGTCTATGAGATATGACTGGAAAATAGGGTGACTAAATTTTTAAAATTTATTGTGTAAAATACACATTACCATAAATCCCCCTCAGAATACCCCCCTTGCTTTCAGCACACTTTCTAAAGCAGCTCTGGAAGTCCTCTTTTGTGAATGTCTTCATCCTCACTTTGTGTCTCCCCAGATGAACGAGAATTTTGAGGGTCCCAGGTAACCCAGGGAGACGGCGCATGCTAAAGGACCACCTGGCGGGGCTGCTACACGTCTTCAGTCTGCTTCCTGACGCTGCTCCCCACTTCTGGCGAAAGGGAGCAAGTGCCCATTGTCTTTGGTGCTTTTGTGTGCAAGCACATATTTTGAAGGGGCTTAGGAATCTCTAACTGCTGGAAAACAGATAAAAAGACCCCATGGCTGCAGAAGGAGAGAAAGAGAAAAAGATAAACTATGCTTCAGAGAAAACCTATGCTTCAGAGCAAGATCGTGTTTCCGAGAAATAGTATACTTCAGAGGGGCAAGGGATTGGGGGAAAGTGCAATAAAGAAAGAAAATAACTAAATAAAAAGCCATTTGGCTGACCTTACCAAGGCAAAGTTGAAGTCTCTGCAGTTTCTGTGTCTTTAGATCCCTTCACAGTTGCCGAGATAAATGTCACCAGGCTGGGTCTGAGGATTCCCAAGTCTGAAATAAAGAACTTAACCCACCTTTTAAATATAAGCTTGCAGGCTGGGCATGGTGGTACATGCCTGTAATTCCAGCACTCATGAGGCTGAGGCAGGAGGATCACTGTGAGTTCGAGGCCAGCCTTGGCTACAAAGTGAACTCAAGGCCAGCCTGAACTGCATAGTGAATCCCTGGCTCAAAAAGAAAAAAAAAAAAAAAAAAAAAGAGAGAGAGAGTTTGCAGGTTCACTGATCCCTGTCACAGAAAAATAATTTTTGGAACATGTCACTGAAAGAGACATGAGAAGGATTTATTCGAGGTAGATCTAGCACATACAAGAACAGAGTGCAGGTACTCAGAGAAATGAGCCATCTTTACCATATATTTTGATCACGCTTTGCATACATTGGCAACTGTGAATAGTGGTTTAATGACCATGAAAATGTAACTATCTTTTCAATTTCATTCTGATTTTGACATGATTTCAGATCCTTTAATATGTAATCCATACGGTAGTTCTGCCTTAATTTTTTTTGAGGACTGTTCCTATGGTTTTCTACAGTGGTTGTGCTAAGTATACATCCTTACCAATGGTGAGTGGAGGCTCCCTTTCTCCACATCCTCACAGCAGTTACCTTTTGTTTGTTTGATAAAAGCCATCTACCAGGAGAGAGGTGGTACTTCATCTGGGTTTGATTTACATTTTCCTGATGATTACTGAAATTGAGCACTGTTTATACACCTGTTGGCCATTTGTATATTATCTTTCTAGAAATATCTGTTCAAGTATTTCCCTATTTTAAAAATCTGGTTGTTTGTTTTGTTGCTATTTAGTTGTTTAGATATTCTTCCATTTTGTAAGGTGTCTCTTCACTTTTTTAGTTTGGTATGATCCCATTATCTAATATTGCTTTTGTTGCCTGTGTTTTTGCAGTTATAGCTAAAACATAATTGCCAAGACCAATGTCACAGAGGATTTCTGCTATGTTTTCTTCTAGTGTTTTAGTAGTTTTAGGTCTTATATTTAAGTCTTCAATCTATTTTAAGTTGATTTTTGTATACAAGGGTTGATTGAAAGATACAGTGAATGTTTAAATTTTAAAAACTTATTACAATAAAAGCCAAAAATGATAGAACCAGTGTGTGTGAGGTGAGAGAGAGTATTTTGAGGGAGATTAATGGCAATGTATCTTTTACTGTATCAAATTTTTAACATCTGAACATTCACTATATTTTTGATCATCCCTATTGATCAAATTGTTTATGGCAATTTCTGTCAGATAAAAATATTACACTGTGTCCTGACATTATTTACCAAATGTAAATATTTGTGAGCTTTATTTATGTCTGTTGTTTAGCCTTTTTCTTGAATTCGCAAGATGCACCTGAATTTCCAAATTTACTTATTTTCCAGGGCAGTGTTGCTCTGCTCAGCTGTGCTTCTATGCATTGGTTTGCTTTACGTGTCCCCTAGAAGCGTCTCTGGCCAGTTTTGTCTGAATAAAGGTTGATGTTACTCTTTACTGCCGAGAGCCCCTGCTGTGAAGCTGTAACACAACCCTGCATGTTGCACCATCAGATTCCGACAGCACTTTTCATCTGAACCATCTGATTCATGGTGGGTCCGTAATGCTGCAGTTTACTACTCTGCTTAATATAAAAAATCTTGTCCACTTCGAACCACAAGCTCATTACAAGCAGGGAGAATGGCTCTTCCTCATTCTCCAAAACTCCCAAATCTGGGAAAGTACTCAGTAAAGAAGGTGCTCAATAATATTTGTCAAATATTAAAACTGCATTTGGAAATCTTTCTGGAGGCTTCTGTATGTCTTCCTTTTCAGAAGAAATTTTTTCCCCTAATATGCATATCTGGGAAATTAGAGAAGCTATTTCTCTGCTGTAATAGAATACCATTTATTAGTGTGGAAGATAAAAACAAGCTTTTGAGGGGGGCATAAAAATATAAGTTGGTATTGTGTGGTAATATCCTTTCAAAATAATTTTAGCATTCATGAATGTAATTAATCTAAAAATTCTCTGGTCTCAGAAGCACACATGAAATAATCATTATCCAAAGCTTGAAAAATACTTACTTCATTTCAAGATGACACTCTTAATATATTTGTTTGCACTCTAATAGTTCCTTTGGGCCCAGAACATGTTGAACATTTTAAAACATTTTAGCTTTCTAATCTGTCAACAAATTAAAAAAAATTTCATTTCCCTAGGGAGACATTTATTTTGGAAGTTTTATGAAATTCCCTCTGTTTTCTTCTTAGAGCTAACAGCATTTAAGTGGCCTGTGATTTATAATTTATAATGTGAGGGAAATTACTGAATAAGGAGATTCAAAGTAAATATATTCTCATTCAATGAATTTTTTTTAAGTTTCAGCCCTGCTGGGTGTTGAAAATACATGCACCTTGCTTTCTGAGAGCTTGCAATTGATAAAAAATAAGTAAGATTAAAGCTGAGAATTTAAACCACAAGTGAGTGTTGTAAAAATCCCGTTGTTGTCTAGAGTCAAGAAGATTATTTTCTAGTTTTATTTATCACTGAAGATTTTATGAAAGAGAACTCATTCTTGGTAACTGGCAAAATGTCCATAACTGAAGTGAAAAAGAAAACTCCTTCCAGAGATTGATCTGTGGAAATAAAGACACGAAATCATAAATAATTCATTTTAACAGGATTTAACTGCAAATAGATTGAGGACTGTGTGGGAAATTTAGTTTGCAAACAACTGTTATTTTAAGTAAAAGAAAGCAGCAAGAATAGAAGGATTGGGTTAAAATGAGAACTATTGACGCTGTATAGTCTGATGGTGAACGCTGTCGACTCCATTGGCCTAGAAGATGAGGTTGGGCGTGTCTCAGTGCGCCAGGGGTGTGACATTAAAGACTATATATGCTCCCTGGCCCCTTTTCCTCTGGCTCTTCTCCTAAATATCCCTTGGGACTATTGGCATTTTAAGTTATTAAGTCTTCCAATCCCTGAACATTGATGCTTCTTATTTGTGTCTTTAACTTTAGCAACATTTTGTAATTTTCAGCGAACAAGTTTTTACTTCCTTCGAGGTTTATTCCTAATGCATTATTTTATTTATTTATTTTGTTTTTGTTTTTTGAGACAGTATCTTGTTATGTAATTCAGTCTGGCCTTGAACTCACTATGTAGCCCAGGCTGGCCTCGAACTCAAGGCGATCCTCCTGCCTCAGCCTCACAAGTGCTGGGATTACAGGAGTGCACCATTGTGCCCTGCTCGTAGTTTATCCTTTTTTGGTGTTATTGTAAATAGAATTATTTTCTTAACTATGTTTTTTGGATTTTTTGTTGTTAGTATATAGAAACACTACTGAATTTTGTATGTTGATTTTTTATCCTGAAACTTCACAAAATCTTTCCCAGTGTAACTGAGTTTTAAAAGGTGCACATTTGATAAGAGTAAAGTAGAGATCAGATGATGACAGTCTTCCTACTGAGTTCTGTATTTAGTAGACATATGAATTACTTGGGTTGTGGTTGCAATTTAAGAGAGATTGGAAAAATAAACAATGTTCTAGAAATTCCAGGATTATATTTGTAAACTGTCTTGTGATAGAAGAAGCAAATTTAATGCTATTACTGTAGATAAGAAGGGACAGAACACTGGAAGGATATTTACAGAAGTAATTTCTTTCTTTCATTTTTGTGTTCTTTCTTTCCTCTGTGTGTGTGTGTGTGTGTGTGTGTGTGTGTGTGTGTGTGCGTGTGTGTGTCTTTGAAGGTGGGTCTTATGATATCCTAGATTGAGATGAGAGATAATTAGTAGCATTTGATTCACTTTTTGCTACCTTCTCACAAAAGTAATCAGAAGTACTTCACAGTGCTCTTATTAAAATTTGCCTAAAATGCAATGACCTCACTTGGAAAATTAAGTCTTTCATTCCTATAAGCTTCCTAGCAAAGGTTATAAAATCATACAATGCTTTTATATGAAGCTATTAAAATATTTTAGCAATAATTTGTCAATAATTATATAGATACGTAATGAATGAAACCTAAATTAGATATAGCTATGTTTTATTTTAGCATACCTTAGATAAATCTGTTTTATTTTGGCTGTGAAATAATTCTCTGAATAGTTTATTCCTGAATTGAATATGAATATAAATTTATATGTGCATATAAAATAGAATATTAAAAAAGTATTCCTACAAATTAGCCAAAAATTTCTCAAAAGACGATTTAACCTAATCAATAATGAATTGGGTCAATAATCTATATCAATGAAATATAATTTATGTGGCATATTTATTTGTAAAATGCTTTATAGAGGCATGGGTAATGTGATTCCTTTGGCATATTTATACGATTAATTTATGGACATAAACATAAACATGTGCATTACATATTAAAATATTTAGTAATACAAATTTTCTCTGAGAGAAAGTATGGAGTCATTCATTTTCTAAAATATCTTTTGTAACAAGTTTAAATTTCTCAAGCATATTATTCTACAAAAGATCACACTAAATTACAAACAAGAAATCATGCATTTTTATTATACCTATATTTTTATTTTTATGTTATTTAGTATATTATAAAACAGAACTGGGAAAATAAAGGAATGATTTTAAATTTTCTAGCAGCTGTATCATAATAGATTTTTTCTTAAGTTAATTTTTGCATTCAATGGTCTCTATTTTCAAAGGAAAATCTTAAAGATGGAAAATAAAATGAATGACAAGAACAAAAGTGTTAGAATAGCACTAAATTTAAAAGGAAATATAATTTTTCCTAGAAAAAGTCATATTATTGGCAATCTTTTCATCGTGGCATTTATTCAGTTCCTCACTAATTACCTAAATGAAGACTTAAAAGAAATCCATGCAAATATTGGAAAATACATACATATGAGGAAAACATTGATTTTGTCAGTGCTGCAAAGAATAGCTCTCTCCGCTGTCGGCTGGGCACTCTCAGCTGGGTCTTGAGGGTGCCCTGCTGGCCCTGCACCATTCCCAGGGCCCTGATATCAAACAAAGCTACGGTGGAGCTGCAATGGATCAAAAACAAACAAACAAACAAACAAAAAAACCCTGTGATTGCTTTGTAATCAAGTCTGGTTACAGGCAAACACACGAATACTGTCCACCATGAAAATAAGCTAGTACTCGCATACCCCGAACATGCTGCTTCTTTATCAATCAAGGCTTTAGCTTCATTTCATTCCTTTCATGGTCTAGGTAAGTTTTATTAAGCTACCCAATCACATAAATCTTCTCCATCTCCTGACAGCATCCAAGCCAGAGCAAAGTCTCCTTTCTAAACCCTCCACCAAATTACCTCACGCAAGCCCAGATCCTAAAACAAATCTCTCACACCCTTTTGCTGAGCTGCTCTGGGGCTCTCCCTGGTGTGGGTCCTACGGACTTTATTGCAGCAGCCATAAAATCAGCTCTTCAGCTGTAGTTGTACCCTTGGTAATGTTCCGTTGGGAAGCACTGACTATACCACAGGTTCTCTGAATGGACAGATTTGTCTCTGTGTTTCATTTCAGCCGTAAGATTCTTCCATTCCCTTGGTCACATCAGTTATAAAATAAACCTTTCTTAAATGGCTGTTGGTGGCATTTTATGGTAAGACCTCCAAGTGCCCTCATGTTAAGTAGCTATGTAATCTTGAACAAATCACTTAGCTACTTAAGATTTAATTTCTCCAACTGTGAAGTCTGTAAAATATTTCTCTCTGGGAGGATTCTGCAATGATTAAATGAAGTAGTATGTAGAAATTATTTAGTACCACGCCTATAATATAGTAATTTCTTAATGACTGGCACTTGAATTGACTATTGTTTTTGTCTTTTATTATTATAGTTATATTTAGTTTTTTGTGCAAAATATTTTTCAAGGACTTCTCTTTGTAGATGGATTTATTCTATCTTTTATATTTAAATTGATTCACTTCTGCTGTATCCATCAATATTTTTTAAATGAATGGCTATTCTGTGTGTCATAACTTAATATACATTGTCTACTATCTTTACCCTCAAGCTGTATTATTATTTTAAATTGTCTTAATTTTTAAATTGTTTTCATAGCAGTTAATATGTAAGATTTTCAGTTTCCATGTTTTCTTTTTACATTTCAGAATACAATAATGAGGAGAATATTCTAGGAAAGAGTGAGATATCAAATTTAGGGAGGGTTACTTTGAACCTGGCCTCTATTTTACTCTGTGGACTACTTTGTCTATATTCACTAGGATTGCTTTTATCATTTATATTATACACCTATAAATCATCCTTATTTCCTTTCTCTAGTCATTAATCATTCCCCGTCCCTTCTCCTGGTCCAAACGACCACTCTGACAACTGCCAGTGTAAGGGTGAATCCTTTGAAATGCGTAAAGATCGGACAGTTTATTGTCTTGTCCACTGAATCTTCTCTACCACCACCCAGACCATCACCACAGTCTCCTGGTTGACCTGGCTGTGTCCAATACTTTGTCTCCCTGCTGTACATTTTCTACCTAATAGTCTACCTAGTGGTCACATCATGCCACTTTCCTGCTTAAAATTTTTCAGTAGTCTTGCAACAAACTGTAGGTTCAATTCAAACCCCATTCAATGACCTACATGATCTAGACCTATCTGTGCCTTCCAAATTATTTCCTAATCTTTTTCTTTGGATCTTTATTTATATGGCCTCTCACCTGAAAGTGAGTTCCCACCGATCAGTTTCACACCCTTTGTTCTGTTTCTCATAGCATGTATCACTATCTGATATCACATTGGTATTTGTTTGCTTGTCTAGGTCTGTCTTCTTCACTAGAATATCAGCTCCAGAGGGGGTGAGACAGTGATACTGGCCAATAAATTAGACTTACTCTTTTTGAATATTCTAATTGAACTAGATGTATTTTTCATATTTAAAGTTTTTGTTTTCATAATATTTTTCATCTGAAAAAGTACAAAACACACTTTATTCAATTTGTTTCAATGTTTTGTTGATTTTTCTGAAGTTACTTTTTGAGCCACTTAGTGTGTTCAAGCTTCAAAACAAAATTTTTAATAATTCTGAATTTAATATGAACTTATGCAATTTTGTATGTGCATTCAACATAGTCATGTTGTTAAAGCATATAGACTTATATTTGTAGTTCTTTACCAAATCTTGCATGTGCAAACAGCATGTGTTACTTCATATTTTAGCTTATAAAAGGCAAAAATTCTGGTACCCAAAGTAATAAATATAGTAAGTGCATAGTAACATAATAACATGTAACACTCCTCAACAGTGTTTCAATTTACCTTGTTAGAAGTATATGACTCTAATGAGATTTCTCTGCATCTAGCTATGTTGAATGTAGTTCTTCTTATTTTCTTGTAGACAACTGAAAAGCTTAACAGTGTAAAAACATTTAGACAGATACAGGAGTTCTGAGAGTAGACTTATAACACCACCAATTTCCCTCTCCTCTCCAAGGCATCAAATCTCAGAAAATATTAATGAAATAATCAAAGAGAATAATCCTAGGCATGGAAGTAACTGGGGGTATCAATGCTAAAAATACCAAATAATTTTCAACTTTAGAGACTTTCAGCAATTGTTGTTATTTGAGTAAGATTTGTTCCATCTAAAACTCCTACTGAAATCTGATTTCCAGTGTAACATTGGTGAGAGGTGTCAGGAATTTTATGAGTTCGTTAAGGATTGATGCCATTCTTTAGGGACTGGCTCGTTCTTGAGAGAGCAGACTGTTACAAAGCGAGCCTGCTCCTTGCATTTTCGTCTCTTCTGCCTGCACTGGCTTTCCCGATTCCTTTTCCGCCATGTTCTGATGCAGCTCAAGGCCCTAACCAGAAGCTGAGTCGCCAGCACCAAGATCTAGGACTTTCCAGCCTCCAGACTCATGAGACAAAATACACCTCTATTCCTTAAAAATTATGCAGTGTCAAATATTCTATTATAGCAACAGGAAATGGACTAAGACAACAATTCTGGCAGATACAGCACAAGTTCTAGGAAAGGTAAGAAAAGCACTGAGATCAACACTGACCCCTTCCCAGGGGTCAGTCTGCTGTTGAAAGTGAAGGGGGCCCTAACAAAAGGTCACCAGTGTCCTTTCACCTAGAGGGACAGTGACGGAGGCACAAGGGAACACTGTAGGAGGCTTTTTCAGTAAAGATAAAAATGCCTCCAGTCTCTTCACCAAAACCCATGAACAAAAGTGGTTTATTAAAAAAGGGAGTGAGTCAAAATCAGTCTGTTTTCTTTCAGCCATGTCCCTTTAATTTATATATGATAAATAATAATCAGATATTACCTGCCCTGTTTTCCTTCTGATTAGATTTATCTCCTTAATGAATAATGCTGTCCAAGAGGCAATTTGCTAGATCCATATTTTTACAAGAAAGGAAGAATTACCATCTAAAAACTGGCCAAATACATCTTTTAGCTGGCTATAGCAGGATTATTAAGGGTTCTTTGGCATAGGAGATCTTGGAAGAAAAGGGAATTGCTGCATATTTCATGTTCATTATCTCCAACAATCTGTGGTCATGCAAAGTCTATTTTCTCCAACAGATCTGTTAATAGTTAAATGTATTCACTTTAATGCAAGGGTGTCATCCTAACATCGAGGGTGAAGTCCGAAAACAATTCAAGCTTAAAGAAGAAATGGAGGCTGATGTAGACAATTTAACAAACATTGACAAATAGTCAAAAGGTAGGTGGTTGTTGACATGAATCACAGAAAATCGCTCTAGTGGGAAATCATAGTTATTAGGACATTTTATAATTTAATTCTGGCATTCCATTCTGAAGTAGGGCACCTGAAATAAAACCTGACGATTAAAGAGGTTAACCTATCCTCAAGGCAGGTAGAAGACTCGGGAGAAAAGGTGTGGCCACATTGCGTATTTGGACAAGAGGACGAGCTGAGTAAGGTTTAACAGAGCTGAGCACAGGGGCAACACTGATGCAGAAAATGGTAAAAATAACTGAAAATGCCCTGCTTCTCATCATATCTTCAGGCTCTCTGGATGACCGAAAGGATTTTATAAACATCATTAATCAGGCCCCAGCTTAAGGTCTAAGGAATGCATTTAAACCTTACTCAGTGGACCTCAGATAGTCGATGCTGATGTCTTTAAGACAAATAGCTGTCCTAGATGAACTGACTCATGGAAATATGACTAAAAGAGAGAAAAAATCAAGGAAGGAATGAAAGGAAGGGGAGAGGGAGGGAGGGGGAAGAAAGAGAAGAACTCACAAGTTACCTGTACAAAAGTTTTGCGAAAGACAAAAAAAAATTATCAAAACATTCAAAATATCTAGCACATACTTTTGAAGAAAACTTACCCATTCCCAACAGAATTTTAAAAGCCATAGTTATAATTTAATTCAATTCTCAAGTTATAGATCACAAATAATATTTATAGTTTTTCAATTTTAATGACATTGTCATAACAAATAAAAATTTATATGTATTACTCCTTTTTCACACTTACAAGTGGGAAATTTACCACCATACATATAAGATTTTAAAATGATTTTTCTATGCATACCTTGATGATAAAAGTATATAGACATTTTGCTAACATTCTCATAACAAACACCAGAATTAGAGTAGTGCTATGGATCTAAGACAGCTCTGTTTAATTGTATCCTCTGAGGGTCCACTGTGATGAATGTCTTGGTTCTCAGGATGGTGACTTTGGGAGGTATTGAGACCTTTGGGACACTCTTAGGCCACTGGGGGTGAGCCCTCAGAATGAGCTGTGGGTGCCAGTCTCTCTCTCTCAGACGTCCCATTCGGTGATGTCCACCCTTACACAGGTGCTCCATGGTATGCCACCATCTGTCTCCCTCTCCAGAGGCCAACTAATGGAGTTGCTCAGTCTTGGACTTTAAATGTCCAAAACTGTTAGCTAAAGAAGACTTTTTTCTTTATTAGTTAGCTATGTTGGATATTCTGAAAAGCTAATATGGTAGTATTCAATATTATGGCTATTGTGGTATGAATTTAAGCTCAAATGGCTATTTCTTGAAGCAAATAGCATTTATACAAACCATACTTCATTGAGCTATGTGTTTATGATTTGTGGACTTCTCATATAGATGTTGTCCTTCTACAGACTTTTCTTTTCTATGGGTTCTTTGATTTAAATTAATGGGGTTCTTTTTGGTATTTTTTTAGTATGATGTGTAAATTTACATAATTTTGGACAAGCAGCTAGGCATACCAGGAATCCCAAGGACCCATGAAAATGGGCTAGCGACACGTTATGGTACAAGAGTAAAAGAAGTGTTTGTTTCTGACCAACAGCTTCTTTGTAAAGCTTCCTCTCATCTTTAGGAACACAGGCAATAGCAGAAAACTGAACATCAATAACATGATTAGGTTCCATGTGAACTATGAAGAGCTCTCCCTTAATTCAGACCAATCCTTATAGAAGACTATAAGAGATTAACCTCAGAGAAAAACTCCCCCAAAATCCAGGAAAACGGAATCAACTTTTTTTTTTTATGGATAATTATTTTGTCAAGGACTTTAAGAATACTATACATTTTCTTCTCGTCATCTTTTGAATTATAACAAAAAATAATGTTATCTATTAAAAATCACTAATTGTAAAAGCTCATGTTAAAAGAAGAATATTTGGAATAAAGTCATATCACCTGAAATTGCAATATACATTAAACAACTCATTAAGATTTAATAAAGAAAGATTAATGATTCACATTAAGTTGCTTAAAGAGCACATTTGGAATTAAAATTAGATTAGTTTAAGTCCAATAAATGTTTTATTTTTATTCCAACTAGACTGGCTTTATTTGTTAGATAGGTATCACAAATATTTTTGTTTGTTTGTTTGTTTTGTTTGTTTTGTTTTTTTGTGGGTACTGGGGGTCGACCTCAGGACCTCGTGTGCCAGCAGGCGCCCGTGCCGCTGAGCGATATCACCGGCCCTTTTTTCGTATGTGGGTTCCGGGAGTCGAACTCGGGCCCTCGCGCTTGCCGGGCAGGCGCTTACGCCACTGAGCCATCTCACCAGCCCCGGTATCACAAATATTTATATTAAATATTCTAGGTTACTGGTAATTCAGGAATTTTGTATTCCTTTAATTTTACTGTCTTTGTCTTAGGGGGTAAAAAAGCAGTATTTATTACCAAAATAGGAAATCCTACCGGGTGATGAAATAGAAGATTGTTTCCAAGCACAGTCTATATTTATCTAGCTACATCTCTTACAGCCACAGTCTCCCAACTGCTCTAGTTCTAAGTGTGATTCATTTACATTATTTAAAAACTTTCCAACTTTTGCCTTTTTCTTTGTTTGTTTTTTAATAGCCTCAGCAGAAACAGTTTCTTTTTAATTTTAGGCTGATTTCTAAATAATTGCCATCAGGGCATGTGGCGAGTCAACCTGAATGTATTAGAGGCCAAAGGCAAGTGTCCCCGCTATACCCAGATCAAGTGACTGGTTGCTTACCAGCAGCAATGGTGCCAGCAAAGGATCTGTTGTACAACTAGGCAGATACAACTGAGGCAGAGAGACTGAGCACAGAGGGCTCAGGGAATCAAAGAAAGTGCATGTCTTACACAGAACCCCCATCACACACCAGTAATGATAATAACAACAACAACAATAATAATAATAACAACCACAGAAGAACACTTTTGTTTGGTTAATTGTGGAGAGTCTGACAAAAGTGACTATTTAGAAAACTTACTTTGCAAGTGTGCGGATTGGTTGTTGAACAGTGGACAATAATGCCGTTACTTGGAAATAGTAATAAACCTGGGCCCAAGGTAACAAGGGGAAGGAGATGTGACCAGCATTTTGAAGAGAATTTTGGAGAAGTAACACCGTGAGAGGGGCAATGACCTTGGCTAAAGGCCAGAGGAAGCCCTAGGTGCCAGAGAGAAAATTAGGGGGATAATGAACTGACCTCATCATGCTGTCTTCTCCCATCTGCCTGTGGGGCCACCCCAGGGGTGACTGCAACCAGAAGCCAGAGGGCCAGGAAGTGTGGATGCAGTTCATACAGGTCAGCTGCTGGGAACAGACCAGGGTGGAGTAGTGTAGACTAGGTGAGAGGGGGCAAGTACGCACAAGCAGGCACATCACTTTGATAAATAAACTTAGTTTTTGTTTTGTAACATGGTATTAAAATTTGATTTTAGTTTTTAAAATTCCTAGTCAAAGGATCTCCTCAGGCCTTCCTACATTTTCACACCCTCTCTCTTGCTTCAAAACTGACTCTTTGGGCCGGTGAGATGGCTCAGCGGCTTAAGCGCCTGCCCGGCAAGCGCGAGGGCCCGAGTTCGACTCCCGGAACCCACATACGAAAAAGGGGCCAGTGATATCGCTCAGCGGCATGGGTGCCTGCTGGCGCGCGAGGTCCTGAGGTCGACCCCCCCGGTACCCACAAAAAAAAAAAAAAAAACTGACTCTTTGCCTGGTGATTCTCAAACTTTAGTGACCATCAGAAGCTCCTGAAGGGCTCATTAAGACACAGATGGCTGTGTCCACTACCAGAGGCCCAGTTTCTGACTCAGTAGGTCTGGGGTGGGCCTAGGAATTTACATTTCTACCTAATTCCCCAGGGAATCCTTGTTCTTGCTCTGGGGACCACATTTTAAGAACCACCACACTGACCTACCAGAAAAGCAAGCCTCGGATACACAGAGAATCTCAAGCAAATTCTCCAATACTCCTCTGTCTCTAGATAACTCCTCTATCAAGGCTCTCCATCACCTATGCTTGCAGATAATGGACCCTTCCTCCCAATCTCAGGTGGATCCCAGCCGCCAGACTTTCAAAACCCTAATCTTCCTTTTTTCCCCTTTCTAGTGTCTGTTGAGAGTTTCTTTTTGCCTTTGGAAGTACAGATTAGATCAAAGGTAATTTATGCTACAAATAATGCAGATTGAAAGGATTATTTTCTCTTAAGCCTGGGTGTTTGCTCCGTATGGAGATATTTTTTGTTTGCTTGGATTTTTGTTAGATTAAACTGAAAACAGTATGCATGATGGATGACATGCAAAACTTCAGAGGTTTAGAAAAGAGCAATATTTTCCAGCAAAAACATTTAACATTATCTAGGTTTGTGTGATCATGTACTCTTTGGAATTGGGGGAACGCAAGGAGAATTTTACTCTGTGTGCTAAATAGATTAACTTTTCCACTGGGCAGAGATTTTAGGCTACATGCCAATCTCACTGATGCCTAATGTTGAAGAAACAAAGCTCTTATTACCAGCAAGCAGTTTTTAGCCATCTTCCCTGCTTTATATTTCATGATGCAGATCGGAAACCCCTGCTAGTGCACAGATCCTTCCCCTACTCTTGCCCATGTGTGCCACGTAGTTATCGTTTGTGTCTAGATGCCCTCCCAAAGCCTCATGCAGCCACTGGGGGTGGGAGGGGGCTTTTGAGATGTGGCCAAATCTAGAGTTTGTGATTGATACATGGTTCAATGCTGGTATTAAAGGTATAAGTGCTACACCTGCCCTAAGGTGGGTAGCCTACATACAAAATAAGAGACAGAAAGAGGCTTGTCCACTCTCTCTCTCTCCCTTGTTGCTTTCCTACAGTCTGCCCACCACGAACTGTTCTCCTCTGCCAAGTCACCCTGTCTTGGAGCCAACTGAGAATGGACTGAAACCTCCACAAAATGTGAATTAAATAAACTTCTCCTCCCTTTAATTTTGGGCATTGTGTATTTTGTCTCACAATGAGAAAAAAGTAACAAGACAGAATTTGGTACTAGGAGTGGGGCATTGCACTGACTATACCTGACTGTGTGGTTCAGGAGCCTTGGGGAATGGCTTGTGGGAAGAGTTTGGAAAGGTTCAGAGATTCTGACTGGAAAAGTAGAGCTTGAACACCTTAGGCTGTACTGTATGGGAGATTCTGGTCATAGCTCAGAAGACCAGAATGCTGATAGAAATCCTGCCGGTAAAGACCAGGCTCAGGAGGTTTCTGCTGGGAAGAAGAACTGCATTGGCTGCTGAACTCCAGATACTGTGTGTTACAGCTTGGCAGAAAGTTTGTCTGCATTTTGCTTGAGTCCAGAGACTTTGCCTGAGACTAAGATTAAGGGCAGCGGACTAAATTTCTAGTAGAAGAAATTTCAAGGCAGTGGAATGTTAAGGTGGTGGCATGGCTACTGTTGGGGGTTTTAGCCAGATCTGTGTTGAGAATCAAGAACCAAGAGCCCAGCAGAATGATTTAAAACATTTTGAGTTTGGCCATAAAGGAAGCTCCAACAAAGCTGCGGACTACAAAGATAGAGCAGAGGAGATCTTGATTGCTGAGAAGGAACAGAATAGAAAAGATGGCCTGAGGGCATCACAAGAAGCAGCGTGACTGCACCCTTTGAAGCCTCAAAACTGCAAAAGTGAAAGACTTTGTTTTGAGAAGAAAGCCCCAGAGCACCATGTCCCAGAATGGCAGTGGCCTAGGGAACTTGTTCCTTGGAATTGAGTTCAGAGTGCTCAGCAATCCAGGCCCTTGACCCTTACAACCAACAGAGAAGAAGCCTGGTTACTGCTCCAGCTGGCACTAGACCTTGGTATCATCCATGTGGTGCTGGTTTTAGGTGCATGCAGAATGCAAGAGTTGTGGGAAGGCTTCTACTCAGGTTTCAGAAGAAGGTCTGTAAGTCCAGGCAGTGTGAGAAGCTGTGTGTGTGAAGCCAAAGGTGCAGTGGAGACCCCAGAAGTTTGGAGAAGCCAGGAATGTGGATTTTCTGAGGGAAACTGCAAGGAGGGCGCAGAATGGGCCCAAGAGAGAAGCCATAGGAGCTACAACCACCAGAATGCCACAGGGGTGTAGTCATCCCAGCTCTTCGGAGTTTACATCTTGCCACAGGTTGATTCAGATTTTGTGCATGGAGCTACAGGACTTAATGTTTGCCCTGCTGAATTTTGGACTTGCTTTCATCCCATTCCTCTGTATCCTCCAGTTTGTAACTTTTGGAATAGAAATGATTTTGTGCCATTGAATGTTGGAAGTACTTAACTTTTTTTCATTTGTACCAGGGCTCATAGCTAAGTGTTTGCCTTAAATCTCAGAGGAAATGTTGGACTTGGACTTTTTAGCAATCCTGAGACTGTTAGGACATTGGCAGCTCTTGGAGATGAACCAAATGCCTTTTGCATAAAGGAATGTGCATGAGTCTCTAGGGGGCCAGGAGCAGAATGTTATGGTTTGTGTCTAGTTGTCCTCTCAAAACATCGTGCAGTCATGAGGGGTGGGCTTTTGGGAAGTGGCTGAAGCTAGAGTTTGTGATTGATTCATGGTCCAATCCTGGGATTAAGGGTGTGAGAGCTATACCTGCCTTAGTCCTGTGTTGCTTTGCTACAGTCTGCCCACCATGAACTGTTCTCCTCTGCCAAGCCACCCTACCTTGGAGCCAGTCAATTATGGACCAAAACCCCCACAAACTGTGAGCTAAATAAACCTACCCTCCCTTTAGTTTGGGCATTGGGTATTTTGTCTCAGCAATGAGAGAAAAGTAACTGAGATGGAATGTGGAACACATGGGGTGGGGGGAGATTTTACCAACAGACAAAGAAGAGGCAAAAGACAAGAGTTGTTTTTAAATTGAGTACACTGTCAGGAGGGATAGCAGGCAAGTTTCCAAGAGAGAAATTGCACTGTCAGGTTGAGAGACTGAGGTTTTAATAAGGGATTGAGGATGTGGGAGAAGCATCTAGCATCAACTCTAGATGTCTCAGGAATGCTTTCTGTGGATCCTCTGGTTCTTGCTGATCTTTTAGAAATATCTGCATGGTATCCATAATTGATTTTAACTGTGGATCACTACAATTAACTTTATCATTCATTTTTGTGGGTATAAAAAATCCCTCCTGCTGGGAGAACTTCATCTAAGGGCTTTAACAAAAATTCAGTAAAGGATGTCATCAAATACTGCTACACCTTTGTTTAGATTTGGTGAATTACACTGCCTTAGTTTGAGCTATTATAACAACATACCATAGACTTAATGGAATAAACAATATTTATTTATTGCTGTTCTAGATGCTGAGGATTAAAAAAAAACATAGTGCTGGCACAGTTGGAGTTTTGCAAAGGCCTCCTTCCCGGTGTGCAGATGGCTGGTCTTTTTGCTACATGGAGGGTTGGGGAGAATCTGTTCTCAGGTCTTTTCCTTTTACTAGAAGGGCAGTAATTCCAGCATGGGGGCCCCTTCCTCAGTATCAAATCTAAGTCTGATTACCTCCCAAAAGCTCTATCTCTAAGTACCTTCATACTGGGGCTTGGGGTTCAAGATATGAAATTTGGGCAGATACAAACATTTGGTCCATAACAACAACATAATTTAATCAGTCCTTAAGTGAAAGCTTGAGTGAGGAAATCTTTTTATGGGAGGAATATTTCCATGCTTTTCATAAAAGCTAAAAATTAACCCAAACTGGAATATCTGGTAATTTAGGTCTCAAAGAAATCTTAAGCATTTTCTTCTTCCTAAAGTGCCCCTCCCATCAAAAATAACTCTTTCAAAATGTTACTTAATCTGAGATATTCAGTATGTTTGGCCCTACTGGAATATTCATAATACAGTATTAAACTGGTTTTTGTCACCAAAAATTCCTCTGCTTTTCTCCATTTCAAAGAAATAATACAAGAAAAAAAGTTTTTTCTTTCTGAAATTATGTTTCTGGATATTTTATATTTAGCTAGGAAACCTTTTGACATTTGTCTTTCTCAATGAGATTACTAGGCTCTTTTAAATAGAAAGAAGTCAAGGTTATTTCAGTTGATTCAAGAAAATTACAATATATGAAATAAAACTGCATATGAAGAGAAATGTTAATTCTGAATAATAAAAGGTGAATGCATATTACATTTTAAAAAATGAGAATATAAAGTGAAAAGGGAATAAAAATGTAAAGAGTTACTAAACACCAGTTAAAGAATACAAGAAACAAACACATATTATCTTCTTTCCAAATTAAGCAGGTAAAGATTATAGACTTTTTTTTTAAAAAAGTAATACTCTTGCTGTCAGTGTAATTTATGAAGTTGCAATTAAAAGGGAGATTGGCACACTGGTCCCCGTCCTTTCTTATTCATCATTGTCCCTCCTTTCTTCTGTTCTCCCTCTCAAATAACTGTGCTGTATTCCCCGGGCTTTCATGTCCATCTGGCTTTTAATTTGTTTTGTCAGGAGGAGGCACTGCCAGTTGCCCAGAGCAGTGATGGTGAATCTTCTGGAGACCAAGTATCCAAATTGCAACCCCAAAACACATTTAATTATCACAAAATGCCAACACTACAATTAACCACTTACCAGTCCAATTATCTAAATACCGTGTGACCAAAAATTGAATATTTTTCGTTAATATTTATAAGATAATATAATAAGAAACAGAAAAACAATTCTATCAAATTTATTCAATAGTTTTTCTAGGTATGGTATAGCTTGAAACATTCAATGCAATGTTACAATCTGGACAGTAGTATAAAATCTCTTTCTGAATTCTTTTTGCATTATTGTCTTTCTTCAAACACATTTTACAGTGTTGTGTTGGCCTGTCTTTTTTTTCTGTGAGTGGTATAATTTTAATAAAATGTCTGCCTACTAAACATAATGGTGAAGACATTGATGTTGTGTTGGCATTTTGCTATCCCATATTTTTCAATTTTTTGGTTTATTGGACCTAATCTAAATATGAAAGACTTTTTGAGCCCCCTTGTTTTGAATAAATAACAAATGAGTTCCATATTGTTTGGTCCAGATGGTGAATAAATATTTTACAGTAATATTTTTCCTCACTTTTTGATTACAGGATAGCTTGTTAGATGTTGGTCAATTCCGTCAACACCCCCCATAGAATTATTATAATCATTGACCACTACCGGAAATTTTTAGTTTCATTTCTTCTTTCAAGTGCTAGTATTTCTGTATTATGAATAAGTGACAATAAAGAGACATCTTTTTTGTTTTTTTATTTCATAATGCAGACTTTTCCTCTCTGATATGTTAAAGATTTTCAGTTTTTTCTTTGGCAGATCTTTTGACTTGCTACTCAGTCTCAGTGTCCCACATGTGCCCATTTTGTATTATAAAAGAATATCATTGAGTTCTGGAGAAGTATAAAAATTATATCTAATGTACTTGTGATAAAAATTTCTATAGATTGTAGCACAAGCTTATAGGTTATTTTTCACAAAAAATGAATTAGTAAATTTATTATTAGATTTCACTACAAACAAATATCAAAGGTGAATACAATGTTCTAAATAAAAATAAAAACAGTAAATAAATAAAAATAAATAAATAAAAATAAAAAACAGTCCATATAAAACAAGCAAACAGCTGTATGAGTGTATCTCTTGCAAACAAGCATTAACTGGTTGAAAGGACACCGGCCTGAGCAATGCTCTGGATAGTACATGAACAGACCGCCAGAGTGGTGTTCAGGGTAAACTGTTAAGTGATTAAATTTGAATTCTGAGGTTTTAGTTTAGAAAAACAACTCATGCATTAACATGCTTTTCTTAAAAGAAAAACACAATAACAGAGCTTTCAGTGATAACAGCAGCTTTTCACTGAAAGGTAAAAGTTTGCTTTTGGCATATTTTTGCACAGTTAATGTGACCTTTGCTGTTGTATGCATGCTGATAATTTGTCAAATCTCGGCTCACATTTTGCTAGTTTGAAAACAACACATGCAGCACTCAGGTTGTCTATTAGTCTGTTTCTTGTATCAAATTTGATATAATTCACAGCTGAAAACAGCTGCCCACCAGCATAAGATGATGCAAACAGAGTAAGAAAAGCAATCCCGGGCCGGTGAGATGGTTCAGCGGCATAAGCACCTGCCTGGCAAGCGCGAGGGCCCGAGTTCAACTCCCGGATCCCACATACGAAAAAAGGGGCCGGTGATATCGCTCAGCAGCACGGGCGCCTGCAGGCGTGAGAGGTCCTGAGGTCGACCCCCGGGTACCCACAAAAAAAAAAAAAAAGAAAAGCAATCCCAAGAGTTTTCATTGACTTAAAATTATTTGGTAGAAAATTTCACACTTTAATGATTTCATTTTCAGAACTACCAACTCTGCTGTCCTTTGTCAGTGCTTCACACTATCTTCTCAAGCATTGCATGCAGGTCATAGAATTTATTTTTCAAGATACAACTTTCTTGTAATTCCAATAGCTGCATTTCCAGATTTCCAAAATGTTACCAGTGTAACCAGGAAAGATCAAGTTCTACAAATTTGGCTTTATCTGGGGAAGTAAGAAAACACAGGTTTGTCTCCATCTTACTGAACTATAAAATCTATTCTAAAATTCTCCTTTGCTGCTTCTACAATGCTAGAAAATTCCTTGTAGATTTTCTGGTGGCTTGTAGGATTGTCTGCAAATGTTATAGAATTTTTAAAATGATTTTTAGATATATAAAATATTTCTGCTCTCCTCTTTCAAGTTCTCTTTCAAAAACTTTCAGTTTTCTGTCAGATGTTTTGATATCACAAAACAACCTTTCTGCTGTTTTCCCTACACTTTGTAGTTTTACGTTCAGTACACTGAACTGAGAGTAAAGTCTGTAAAAAAAACCATGAGATTATTAAGCCATATCAGTGAGCTGTGGCTATTCCAGTCCTTTTTCATTCATAAACAGTTGAATTTCATCCAAGCAAGCTACAAATCCCTCCAGGACCATCCTCTGTTTAGTCACTGGATATTCCTGTACATAAGTGAAGTGCTATACTGTGCATGAACCTCACCAAGAAGTGCTTGAAACTGTCAAAAATTAAGAGCTGAGGGGTTGATGTAATTCATCACTTTTGTGACAACTTTGAGGATATTGTCTAATTTTTTGCTGCTTTCTCTGACACAAAAAACTTCTTGACATAATGACCAGCTATTCCATTTTTTTTTAATGCCATGAGTGGGTATTGGACTTTGTCAAAAGCTTTTTCTGTACCTATTGAGATGATCATATGGTTTTTGTGTTTGGCTGTTAATATGGTGTGTTAAATTTATTGATTTGCATATGTTGAACCATGCCTGTATTCCTGGGATGAATACTGCTTGGCTATGGTGTATAATCTCAGTGATGATTTGCTGCATTCTGTTTGCTAGTGTCTTATTGAGGATTTTTGCATCTGGGTTCATTAGGGAGATTGGCCTGTAGTTTTCTTTTTTGGTTGGTCCTTCTCTGATTTTGGTATAAGGATTGTTTCCAGTAATTATTTTGGAAGTATCGCTTCCTTTTCAATTTCATTAAAGAGTTTTAGCATTAGTGGCATTAGATCTCTAAATTTCTTGTACAATTCAGCAGTGAATCCATCATGGCCTGGGCTTTTCTTTGTTGATAAGTTTTCAATTACATTTTAAATTTCATTGATGGATATCAGGTTGCTTAGAATCTTTATATGTCATTGATTCAGTTTTGGCAATTCATATGGGTCTGGAAATCTGTCCATTTCATATCCATTTCCCACTTTAGTAGAGTACAGGTTCTTGAAGTAGATATTGATGATCTGGATTTCCACAGGATCCATTGTGATTTCAGCTTTTTTTTATAATTGCTTGAATTTGAGTCTTTATTTCCTCTTTTTGATAAGATTGGCTAGGGGCTTATCAATTTTATTTAATCTTTCAAAGAACCAACTCTTCCATTCATTGATTCTTTGTATTGTTTTCTCAGTCTCAATTATATTAATTTCTGCTCTTATCTTTATAATTTCCTCTCTTACATAAGCTTTGGGTTTGATTTGTTCTTCTTTTTCTATAAGTTTCAGGTTCAACATTAAGATGGTTATTTGAGGTTTTTCAGTTTTCCTGATGTGAGAATTCACCGCTATAAATTTCCCTGGTAGGACTGCTTACCTCAATCTGCTTACCTCAAAAGCCATCTATGACAAACCAACAGCCAACATCATTCTAGATAGTGAAAAACGGAAAGCTTTCACTCTAAAATCAGGAACAAGACAAGGATTCCACTATCACCACTCCTATTCAATATAGTTCTGGAAACACTGGCCAGAGCAATTAGACAAGAGAAAGAAATAAAAGGATAAGGATAGGAAAGGAAGAAGTTAAATTATCATTATTTGCAGATAACATGAAACTCCACATAGAAGACCCCAAAAACCCCACCAAAAGACTTTTAATTTAATAACCAAATTTAGTAGTGTAGCTGAATACAAAAGCAACAGTCAAAATCAATAGCATTCCTGTACACAAACAACAAACTCACTGAGAGAGAAATTAGGGAAAAAAAACACCGTTCACAATAGCATCCAAAAAAATGTAATACTTAGGAATTAATCAAACAAAAGAAATAAAAGATCTGTACATTGAAAATTACAGTACTCTGAAAAAGATTGAAGAGGATAATCAGAAAATGTAAAGATATCCCTTGCTCATGGATAGGAAGAACTAATGTAGTGACCAACTCCCAAAATTGTTATACATATTTAATGCAATCCCAATCAAAATACCATTAGCATACCTCCCAGAACTAGAGAAAACATTCCTAAAATTGATTTGGATTGAGAAGAGACCTAGAAGAGCAAAAACTGTTTTCAGCAACAAAGGCAAGACAGGAGGCATTACAATTCCTGACTTGAAATTATACTACAAAGCTACTATGATAAAAAACAGTATGGTACTGGTAAAAAAAAAAAAAAAACAGACCTGAGAATCAGTGGAACAGATTAGAAGATGCAGAAACCACTCCAAACACACTCAGCTATCGTATCTTTGAAAAAGAAGCCAAATATATTCACTGGAAGAAAGCCTCTTTAATAAATGGTGCTGGAAAAAAATGGCTTACCACATGCTAAAGCCTAAAACTAGACCCATATCTCTTACCATGCACTAAACTAAAATAAAAAAGGATCAAAGATCGAAATATTAAAACAGAAACACTAAATCTTCTGGAAGAGAGAATCAGCAGAACTCTTGAAGACATAGGTGTAGGCAAAGATTTCATGAACAAAATCCAATCAAATGGGAAATAATACAAAGAATCAATAACTGGGATCTCATCCTATTCAAAAGCTTTTGCACAGCAAAAGAAATCACCAACAGAGTGAAAAGACAACCCACAGAGTGAGAAAAAGCTTTAGCCAGTTGTACTTCAGACAAAGGACTTATACCTAGAATGTATAAAGAATTGAAAAAAATCAAACTCCCCAAATTTAAAGACCCAATCCAAAAATGGGCATCCGAGATGAATACACACTTCTCAGATGAAGAAATGCAAATGGCAAATAAATAGATGAATATTTATTCATATTTATTTATGTTCAACATTACTGGTTATTAGAGAGATGTAAATTGAAACAATGCTGAGATTCTATCTCACTCTAGAAAGAATGGCTATCATCAAGAAATCAACCAATAATAAACACTGGAGGAGCTGTGGGGAAAAAGGAGCCCCTCTCCACTGTTGGTGGGAGTGTAGATTGGTGCAGCCACTATAGAAATCAGTGTGGAGATTCCTCAAAGAACTAGGATAGGAGGTCGCATTTGACCCAGCTATTCCCCTTCTGGGTATTTTCCTGGAATAATTAAAAACATCGTACCACAATAATGTATGCACACCTGTGTTTATAGCAGCACAATTTGTAATAGTTAAATCCTGGAAACAGCCCAAATGCCCATCAACTGAGGAATGGAGAAAAAAGATTTTTTTTATATACAATGGAGTACTACTCTGCCCAAAAGAAGGATAAACCTGAGACATTTCTAGGTAAATGGATGCAACTTGAGACCATACTCTTAAGTGAAATAAATCAGACTCGTGTGTACACATCACATGTCTCCCTAGTGTGTGAAGGTGAAAGAGTAAATAAGGATCAAAATGTACAATAGATATAATGAAATGGAAAGATATTGTTCAAAAGGAAAGAGGAACTATGGTGGGGAAAGGGGAAAGGAGGGAAGGGAAAAGGAAAAAAGTGATTTAAAAAAGGATAAAATGGAAACAAAGTTTTGCAAATAAGGAGAGGAAGAGTGATTGAAGGGAGTAGAGGGTATTGGAAAAAAAGAGGAATAAAAATATATCATGTACAGATACAAATTCTCCATAATGAATATCATCATTGTGTATATCTAAAATGTGCCAATAAACTTAATTTAAAAAAAATAATGAAGGCTTTAAATATTTACATCAGTACTATGATAAAATCGTTGTATTCTTACTAGTCTGCTAATACTAAATGGTTTATTTCATTAAAAAAAAAGCTTCTTGATGTACAATACAACAGTACTGGATGACTGGATGTTTTGCTTCTGTTTTTTTTTTTTTGTTTGTTTTTGTTTTTGTGGGTACCGGGGGGTCGACCTCAGGACCTCGTGTGCCAGCAGGTGCCCGTGCCACTGAGCGGTATCACCGGCCCCTTTTTCGTATGTGGGTTCCGGGAGTCGAACTCGGGCCCTTGCGCTTGCCGAGCAGGCGCTTAAGCCGCGGAGCCATCTCACCGGCCCCTGTTTTGCTTCTTTAACAAAGAACTGTATGAAACTAGATGTTGCTTTCACTGTGCAAGGTGTCCCATTACTAGTAATTGAACCACTTTTTCTGGTCTTACATCTTGTGACAGAAAACCTTCATCACAGCATTGTCGACATCTATCCCTTGTGTTCTTTCAGACAAAGATGCCAGTTTCACCAGCTCTTCTCTCACGATGCCACCAGCATAATGTAAAATTACTGCTGGGCTTACAGGATTATTTATATCTGTGCTTTCATCCAAGCACATGGAGTAACAGGCTGCCTCTTGTAAGTCAGTGGTGAGCTGCTGACTAACATCACTTGCCATGCGCAGGACTTGATCTTTAACAGTATTTCTGCTAAGTGGTATCTCAGAGATGTGTTGCATAATTTTATCCTTGTTTGGAAAATCATGAGAGAGAGAATTATTCCCAGACAACATGGCCATTTTGATAAAATCCCCATCAGAAAGAGCTGGCCATGTTTTGCTATGCACAGTGAAATTTGAAAGCTGGCATTCAAATAATTGTAATAATGAACCCACACTAGTATTTATCCCATCAGGATATCACAAATTCAATTGTCTGCTTAGACTCCTGTTGACTGTGACAGTTTCTTAAACTTCTTTTCGATAACTTAACAGTTTTGAAAAGGACTGGTTAGGTACTTTGTAGGATGTTGCTTTCCTGGGACTTTCTCTGATATTTCTAATGATTAGCGTTTAGGAGAGGAAGACTATAAAAATAGCATTTTCATATTATATCAAGTCCATACTATCAGCACGACTGATCATTGCTGTTATCCACTTTGTCACTTGTTAGGCATCTTCCCCCTTTCCACACTGCGCTCTTTGGAAGGAAGTCACCACGGGCAGCTTCAGAGGTGAGGGCTCTCTACTCACTTCACGTTCTCTGTCTTGTATTTCTATAGAATTAAAGTAGTGCAGCTTAATCACGCAATAGCACGGCTATTCTCAGTCTACACTGCAGAGTTATTTGTGACTACATTTGCTGTAAGGTGCTCTTTTTATGTAATGTAAATGAACTATAGCAGGCTTGTGGCTACAGTAGTTTTGCACCAAAAGAAGTCAACCTATTTTTTACTAATCAAAATGGATCAATATATTGTTCAATAGTTTTAGCTTTTCTATTTAACTTTAAAATTTCTCAAAATAATAAATGCATCCAGTAAGTAGTAAATTCTTCAAATTTATATACAAAGTAACTTTTCAAAAGACATTAATAGATAATTTGGAGTGAGGTCAGTATTCTAATAAAGCATCTTGCTTTAACACTGGGTCAGATAGAAGCATATTCGTTGTTTTCAGGGGTGCCCTCTATAGAATTATATATATGTTAGTTAAAAATAAATCACTTCTTTTAAAGAAAATGTTAAAATAATTTAATTAAAATTGTAGTAACATTTTTAAACTTTCCATTCTTATTGCCTACATGTATTGTTGGAAATGTTCAAAAAGAGGTAAATATTAGCTAATTATTCTTTCAAAATTATTTAAAATGTCCAAACTTCTTCATGTGCATATTGTCAGACATTGTTCGTGGCCACAGTAAGTGATGCTGAACAAAGTTCCTCTGGTTTTAAATTATAATAAGTCACAACATAGCACATGTAGGTGATATTTTTTTAAAAAATAATATAGGGCCGGTGAGATGGCTCAGCGGTATAAGCGCCTGCCTTGCAAGCGCGAGGGCCCGAGTTCGACTCCCGGATCCCACATACGAAAAAAGGGGCCGGTGATATCGCTCAGAGGCATGGGCGCCTGCTGGTGTGCGAGGTCCTGAGGTCGACCCCCCGGTACCCACAAAAAAAATAATAATAATAATAATAATATAAACTTTATTTAAGTCTTCTAAAAAATTGATCTTTGGTGATTGTAGCAAAATACCTTTTAAATTTCAGAAAATCAAACATTTATTTTGTAATAAATCTAGATGTGTTACCTATCTTGCTTTGTGATTTTTAAAATGGAAGTTGACTCAAATGTTTTTTTCTCCTCTACATTTTAAAAGAATAAAATAGAGTTTAAATATTTATCAGCCAGCAATTTGGAAGACCATTATGAAGACTAATGGAATGTTATTTGCACTTTAATGACGAACATTTTATCTAAATAAAAGTAGCCTGCATTCTACATCCCTCAAAGCTAGTGGTGGAGAGCATTATTCATTCCTGAGATTACAAAATTATTCTCCTTCAGCTTCTAAGGAAAGGGGTTCATAGACTCAAGAGAGAAAAAAGGGGAAAATTATAACTACTGTTTACCATGACTAAAACCACCAATGATGAATCAGAAAATTAATAGCTACATTTGAATTCTCTAATGAACCAGGCAGTGTTACATGTCATAGGCACACAAATATTTAATATCACAAAAACCTTGAGTAGACACTGTTATTATCTCTATTTAACAGATAAGGAACCCCAATTATGGAGTACTTAGGGATTATCAAAGCTAATAATTATGGAAGCGGATTCAAATCCAGGTAGTCCAGCTCCAGTGTCACGTCCTTAATCACACGGCTCTGCAGCTTCATAAGACGTCACTCTTCTCAAACAACTGTGTGCAGTATTCATATCCATCTCCCTCCTCCCATCGTTCTAAGCACCCATTTTATGCCAGTACCAGTTCTGAGTGCTGGATATACAAAAGTACTAAACTTGAATCCAGTTACTTGGAGTTTTTCTTTAAAGAAGGAGGCAAGTCAACAAATAATAGAATGAGATGCAATAAATGTTAGTAGATGTATGGGTGAAGTGCTTACGGGGCACAAGAGGAAGGCTCCCTCCTTAGGGTAAGTACAGGACCACGGAGAGCAGATACTGATGTCTGGCACTGAGTGAGCATGGAGCCTTTTCTTTTTTCTTTTCTTTTTAGTAGTGCTTGCTTGCAATACATGATGATTACATTCACTGTGGGTCATTGGCACATGCGCATGACACAACTTAATTCTTTTTACATCCCCTCCCCCACTTTCTTCGCCTGGTCCCCTTTCTATTTGTAAAATATCTATCGCCCTGTTTCCCTCTATGTACCTTTTATTTTGCTCTTTAATTTATTTATACTTTGGGTTTCTCATAAAAGAAAAAACATATCCTGTTTATGCTTGCATCTGTAATTAATTTCAATTAAGATTTTGGTCTCCAGGTGCATCCATTTTCCTACCAATGACTTCTTTATAGCAGAATTTATCCTTCTTTATAGCAGAATAGTACTCCACTGTGTACAAATACCATATTTTCTTTATCCAGTCATCTGTTGATGGACAGATAGCCCACTACCAAGGTTCAGCTATTGTCAATTGTGCTGCTATAAACATGGGTATGCATGGATCTCTGTAATACGACATCTTTAACTCTTCTTGGAAGATGCCTAGTAAGGGAACAGCTGGGTCAAATACACCTGAGGATGGAGCTCACATAGTTGGAGTGCAAAACTCAAAGACAGACTGATGAGAGATGAGGATGAAGAGAGGCAGGGGATAAATCAGAAACTGCATTGTATCTAAATCGTGTATTAAATATTTATACTTTGAGAATAACATGTTTGAAATAGCTATTGTTTTTTGGTAAACTGGTCTGCCTCTGGTGTTTCTCTTTTGGTAAATAGCATTACAACATTCTTATTCATTGACCAAGGCATGAATGTTTAATCTATTTCAAAGCCTTTTTTGACATCTAATGGGTCTGCAAACACATTGATCGTGTATCCTAATTATCCATACAGCCTTCCATCTGCCTATACTTCTTTCAATCTAGGCTGCTACTTATTTCATTGGATTTTTCTTATGTTGCTTTACCCTATCTCTTGAGGCAGTCTTCCTGCTCATTCTCCTTCCATTGTGCTACAGTGTTGCAGGAACCACCATTCTAAAATACCAATCCATTTATGTCATTATCCTGCTGTGTTCCTGCTGGCTTGAACCACCAGTGCTATAGGCCAGTGGTACCCACCAGTGGCACCCACCTGATGGGTCTGTTCCATGCTGCCCAATGGGACAGTCGTGCATGTACCACTGGTGGTTCAGAGCTGCCTGGCAGCCAGATATATGAATTGCAGCCCATTGCAAACATATTAAATTTTCAATGGGTCCCTATGACCCTCAGGAAATATCTGCAAATCTTTAGCATACTCAGCTCTTTACCATCTGGCTTAATCTGTCTTTCCAGCCTTTTCTTCTGTGCTACTTCACACACACACATAAACACTGGACTCCAGCTATAGTAACTACTTACAGGTACTCTAATGTAGGTGTAGCATATTTCAGGGTCTAAGTATGTGGCCTCTCTGCCTCATCTGACCTGATTTCAAACCCAAGCAGTGCAAATGTTAGCTTGTGGTTTTAGGGAAATATATTCATCTTTTCAGAGACTCCATATTCTCAGCTACAAAAGAAAAGAAACATAAAAAATTGTGAGAATTGAGTGAAAAGGTGAATATTAAGCATTTTTGTCTGGTGCTTGGCAAGCATTTAGTAAATATTATCTTATGCCATATTTGTTTCTTCCCTTTATTCATCTAACTATGCTGTTGTGCTTGTTTGGAATACTCTCTTCTCAGGTATGTGCCCAATCATTTCTTATACGCCAATATTATTTGACATGCTAAGCACTTCAATAACAAACAGCCAAAATCTTGCATCTGAACTACTGAATGACTGAAAGATTTTGCTAAACCCTTCCACAGAGCCTCAATTTTAGCACCACTTGGGGGGATATAATTATTCATTGACCTATTTATGTTCCCTGAATGAGAAACATTCTTCGTGCTTACTGTGCTTTAGAAATACAGTAAACACTCACTAATTACTTGTTGAATGAATGATATTGACTATCATAAGAAGTTGGTTTATTGGCTTAACTGGTATCTCTTTGCTAATTTTTCTAACTTTTCAAGATAATTTTTAAGACTAGCAAAAATCAAACGTCCTTATGCATTTATTTATTCGTTCATTTATTAAGTATTTGCAGGGATTCTGTTACAGTGAATCTCTTTGCTAAGTTTCCAGGATAAAACAGCAACATTGTTCTTACTATTGATGTTTAAAGTCAGGATTTGATATGCCAATAATCCTTGCCTCTCAAATAATAGCATAATTATTTGTCAAAATAAGAAGTCATCCAGATAAGAATGGATTTATCAAAGTTTTTAAAATCTATTAGTGTGCAGATCTGTGTACATATGTTTGAAATACATATGATATTACTTATATATTGATTGTACTTTGACAACACTGTACAGCTTTTGCTTGATTTTGTGTGCCAGGTGGGCCCAAACTTGGCTAATTTCTAAAACTGGAGAGAGCTTCCAGGTACACCTCAAGGCTACATATGAGTTTCTCTTTCCAGGTGTCCTCTTGATTAGTTCCCTCAACCCTGAAGCTTCAGTTATCACCTGTGTGTGCATAACTCCCAAAATCTAAGTTGGAAGTATGAACTGTCTGACACATTCCAGTTCCACTTTTCAGCTACTGTACTTACTTGGGATTACCATCTGAATCTTCTAAATTCACCTTAAGTCCACTGTCTAAAACCAAGTCTGCGTCTTCTCCATCTTCTCCAGGTCTACATCTCTTCCTGATGTTCTTCTCTCTGCTATAGGTGTTGGGACGGTGGAGCTGCCGAGGCTCCTCATCCAGCACGGGGGTCACCTTAGCCTCATTTGCCAGTTCCCACAGCCAGTACCTCCACCAAACAGGGCGTAATGGGTCATCACAAAGGGTTGGACTTCGAACAGATTTGGGTCCAAAGTTACCCCTTTCATTTACTGGCTGTGTGGTTTTGGGTGATTACTGACTTCTAAAAGACCTTGTTACTCAAAGTGTGTTCTGTACACCAGCAACTTTCATGTTATTCAAGGAGTCGTCCACATAGTCCGAGCCTGCATCGTTTTTCTAAATTTTACATTAAAATTGGCATGAAAATTTGAGAACCATTGCTATAATCACAGTTTTCTTATCTGTAAAGATAAGGTTAGCTGGGTTTTTTTAATATTCCTTTTAAAAGTTCTTGTTAGGATCAAGAATCCTTTTAGGATTATAAAGGTCTTAGCATGCTGCATAAAACATTGTTAGCCTGAAACGATATTTTTAATGATGTTCAAAAGCATCTTTTGAAATTTTCCTATTATACGAGATCTAATTTCCATTTCAAGAGAAATAACGTTTAAGGAATTTAGTCATTTCTTGTGATCACACGCTAGTAAATGAAGCCACCAAGACTTAAGTCTCCAACTCAGGGTTACACATTTATATGCTGTACTCTGATGTGTAATACAAAGGTACTCTCCTTGTTTTCCATAACTAATATGATATTGTTCATAATGGGAGGGGGATGGAAAGAGAAAACTTTGGCTTTCGCGTGTATATAATATCACAATCTGTTTTTGTTTGATAAATCAAAATCTTGGGTTAAATGTGTTCCTCTTCCTTGCCTGATTCCTGTGAGGATAGCATCGTACAGTGGAGGAGTAAGAAAGAGGGCCGCTCCGCTGGGCAGTGATGACCGAGTCCGATTCAGTGAGCTAGAACCAGTGTTCTCACCGGGAAGTGTGCTGCCTCCCCCAGCTGATTCCGACTCTCCGCTGCAGAGCCCCCGCACGCAGAGCGCTCATCTCGACCTAGGCTGCCTCTCGCCTCAGTGCGTTTGTTGGTTTCACTGCATTCCGCACACGTCCTGCAGCGAATGAAGAACAAGACTTCAGACTCACCTGTTCAACCGCCTCCCTTCACGAAGGCCACGTCCCGCTGGCCCTGTTCCTGGGTTCCAAGCCGTGGGCTACTCTTGAGGTTAGGAGGAGCAACTGCAAAACTGCCTCCTGTTGTTTATGCAAATGCTTGCTCGGACTGTGTGATGCTACCCAGTGCCCACGGTCCAAAGAAGCCTTAAGTACTCTGCTCCCTAATTCAGCCTGTGCTTTTGCCAAATCAAGCAAGGAACTGTTTCTATACAACCCTCTGCATCCCCCAGCTCCACGTTGCCCATGATGAATCCTTTGTCTACTCCACCCCAACCCAAAGTCCAACTTGTCCAATAGTAGTTATTTTGAGACATAGCTTTTGTCCTCATTACTTCTATCAGTAATAATTTTTCCTCTTAACCTCTTTATTTGGGCTCTGTAGAGTAATAATCACATGTCTTGCTCACAGACAAAACCGAAAGTTTTCTGAACGCAAGACTGATAGCTCATGTATTGTTCTAAGCTGTTCCTACTGGTGTCTCCCACCAAAACTTTACCCAGTGGTAGACACTCAATGAACATCACTGAGCAGTTGATTGCTCTTAGGAAGACTGCACGTCGGTTAATGTGGAAAAGACAGAAGACAGTTTGCCAAAAAGTCAGAGGCTTTTTTAACTTGAGTTACACTAGTTCAATCACTTCACATTACATTTAAAAACTGAAGCTCGTGAAAGGATCCCAAATGATAGGAGCAGGACAGACACTAGAAGAATTAAAAATTTGAAAGAGTGTATTTACTTACAATTTCATCATAATATATAAACTGGTTCATTATTCAAATGCTTATCCAAACATTATCCATAAGAATTAAACTTTTTGCATATATAATTCTAATTTACTTAAAATAGGATGTTATTCCATTTAATGTTATTCTCTCCTTTGCTCTTTTTGTCCATATTGTCATCATAATTAAAACTTTTTATGGTCATATAAATTTCATTAACATACCAGATAGCTCCTGTTTTCCATCATTTAGTTAAAACTACTAAATAACTTCTGGTTGTAGTATTTATTTATTCTTCAGTTGTTTCCAATGGGAAAATTACCAAGAACAAGTTTACTAGACGAAAATCTAAGAATGTGTATACTATTAACATAGGACCTCCAAGTGATATAAGGGAAATATTATAACTCAACCTGCTAGGTGTCTCATACACTGAGTTTGTGTTTCCCAAAATCAAAGAATAAATTCTGGGAAACAACGGAGGTTAAGAGTAGAAAATTTTACTGAGGGAAAGAGCTCCTGCCTGAGAGATGGGAGAGGACCAGAAAATGAGTTACCATGGAGCCCACTTCTCTTTTTCTTTCTTTCTTTTTTTTTAATTTTACTTTAAAGAGAAAAAAATAGAACAAAATTTCAAAACAACATAATAGGATGGTAACGATTTTTAATACATTGAGTATTATTATCTTTAAATTAGTTACTCAGGATACAAGATATCAGCATTCAATTGTCCAAACAATATTAGCACAAACCTTTTATTTCAATGAACTAAGTGAAATTAGTAGTGTATCTATCTTAACTATCTTATACATATATATATAAATATACATATATATACATATATATATATATATATATATATATATATATATAAATTTTTTTCTTTTCCCTTCTTTCTTTTCTCCATTCCCCCATCTCAGTTTCTCTTTCCTTTTGAACAGTGGAGCCCACTTTTCAAAGGAAGTTTTATAGGGCAAAATCATGAGGTGAGTAAAATGTGGGTCAAAACCATGATCAACCAATAAGATTACAAGTATAGCAGCTTAGGTAATATTGATCCAATGGAGAAGCAAGTCATGTTGCAAGTGCTCATGGAAAGAACAAAGAACTTTTCAGGAAGGGATGGATCCGAGAGTCTTGGTCACCCACTGAGGTGACTGATACCTATGTAGACTTTATTGGACCAGGTGTCACCACTCATCTTGTCCCCTGGGGAGCATGTAGGCCTGGTCATTCTGTCTTTATCTTGAGGCTTGACCTCCAATGGATGTGCCTCCAGCCACAGTTGTAATGTGTTCTCATCTCTGTACTGACTCTCTTGAGGGCTCAGCCCTTCTGACTGCCTATAATATTTCTACCTAACTTATCTGTCTATAATACTATCAAACTCTTTTCAAAAGTATTAAGTTTTTAAAAAGACTCTGCTACTTTTAGAACCACCTACAAAATACATGTTATTACTATTTTAAATAGAAAAATGGTCTTTAAATCTTATTTTAATCTCTATTTTTCTGATTATTAGTGATGCCACTAATTGGGAATATTATTTGTTTCTGTCTTTTGCCTTCATGTTTTTCTTTACATAAACATTAAGTATTTGTCTTCTTTGATATAATTTTTTATTAATTCTTCTTGCCTTTCAAAAAACCACTGTCAAACCAGAGTTAAAAACAAAAATATTGGATGAGAAAAACCCACAATTAAGGCCATGGTGTTCTCTATCTTCTTGGCTTCTGTTGCCCTCTCAGCTGTCCGCTGGTTCTCTCTTGCTCCTTTCTGCACCCAGGTTCTCTTTCTCATTCCTGTTAAACCATCAGCCAAAGCATCCATACCTAGCTGGCAACTCTTCTTCACCACCATGTGTAAATTCATCCTCAGGTTACTTAAAGTAATGTTTCCCAAACACGGTGTGATAGTACGGGTGGAATATAAGATACCTTAAAATATAATGTAAAATATTTTAATAACTTAAATTTTAATTTTAATGTGGATTAATATCTAATTCTTATTTACATCAACACATTTATTTTCCACTTACGTGATGAGTATATATACATATCTCACTTATCAATAAGGATGTTCTGAGAAGTGCATTGTTAAGCAGTTTCCTCATTGTGTGAGCATTCTGGAGTGCACCCTACGTAAACTGAAATGGTACAGGCAATCAAGCGTGTTTGTGCATGCCCGTAATTCTTACCACTAGGTAGCTAAGGTGAGAGGGTCACAAATTCAAACCCAGCCTGGGCAACTGAGTAAGACCCTGTCTCGAAATTAAATAAATAATGGCTGGAAATATAGCTCAGTGTGAAGGCCTTGTGTGCAACCTCCAATACCAAAACAAACAAACAAAAACCCCAAACTATAGTGCACTAGCTTGATAGGGCCTCTTGATACAATCAAGAGACTAGATAAACAGGAGCTGTATGAGGCTATCAGTGTAACAGGGTGAATTGTTTTACAATAAACATTTTTTTATTAAATAGGAATGAGCTGTACAAAAAGTATAGTAAATACATAAACCACTAACATACTGGTTGATTATCTTTACCACGTATTATGTGTGTTATGTAACTGTGTGGTATTTTACATGAGTGCAGTGTAGTAGCTTTATTTATAGCAACATCAATGCAAATACATGAGAAATGCGTTGTGCTCTGATGTTACAATGGCAATGACATCACTAGATGACAGAAATTTTCAGCTCCATTATAATGGCCTGGGACCATGATATATACAGTCCCTAACTGACCAAAACATCATTCTGTGGTTCACGGTGGTATGCAGACATGAGGATGCATAATGATGGGGTCTTTGAAAGTGGACTTATTTCTTTCTCATGGAAAAGAAGCACAGGTAAAACTGGAACAGAAGCTGTCCAGTACCGCCAGCGACTCAGGCTCCTCTGCTCTGCTTCCCAGATCCCTTAGCATGTGGGTTCTGTGGTGTGACTCAAGGTAGTGGCTTTAGTTCCATCATATCTGAGCTAGCAATGAGGACGGACACAAGTGCCATTAAAGAGCTAAAGGATGATGTTTTAGAAAGACGGCCATGATCCTAGGTTGAGATGTGTCAAGCTTGAGGTGATACTGAGACGGCCCCTGGCAACACCCAGCAAGAGTCTGCTCCTCAGGGTGGGAGTCTGGATGAGTGAGGTACGTGAATGGGTCTTCCCCATACCTGCAATTGAGGCCCCCAATGGGGGAAGAAGGCTGAGTAAGCCAGGCATCCTAGCACTGAGCCTTAAGGAAACACCTGTATTAAATGGTTGTTTTATTGTAGGACACAGTGAGTCTACAAAGGATGCAGAAAAAGAGTAAGCAGAAATGCAAGGTAAATAAACAATAAACATACAGGGGAGTATTGTGAAGTCGATGCCAAGAAGAGAAACTGTTCCAGGAAATCAAGTTGCAAAATGGCAAGTGAGACGAGGATTGTCAAATATCTATTGTATTTACCAACAGGGAAGACGCTGATGATCTTGGCCGGATTGGTGGATCCGAGAGTCAAAAGCCAGACTCAAAAGGCTGGATGAGCAAGATGTGAGGAAGTGGAGGAAACAGCAGAGATGGATCTTGGTTTGCAGCGTGGTTGTTCCTGGGAAGAAATGAAGTAGATATCCCACTTACGGCCTTGAAGGAAGCAGGATTTTTGTTTTATTTTTAGAGGGGAGAGATTGAGTCTGTTAAAAGCCAGGGAGAACAATTCATTTGACAGCATTAGGAGAAACACAAGGGACTGGGGGCTGAAATGTGGACAGAGTGTGGAGCAAGCTTTAGAGATAAGATTTAGGAGGAAGGCAGACTTTTTTTGAATCCAGTTAAAGCACTTTGTTGAATGAAAAAGTGGGAGTTGAAGTAGTCTATGGCAGTGTTTAAGAAGAGGGAGAGGTGTGTTTCGGGCCTTCCCCCGTTTTATCTAATTTTTTCCTGCTTGTAGACATATTCTAACATTTCCAGTGAGGGTTGGGGGTCAGATCAGGATAGAAGTTCTTGTAGTACAGTGCTTTATAAGATATAGAAGTCAGTTCACAGTTTAAATGATTATTATCTGGCAAGATTCATATTTTTAAAAATTTGTAATGCAAGTCCTGCAAGCTACACATTACCTCACTGTCCCTTCAAAAACATTGCCATTGTTCTCATCTGTTTTGATGACTTTTGTTAGTGGTAAGAGGGGTTACAAGGAGCGATGGCCCACACGTACTTTCTTACACCTTGATTGATGCCTCTCAGACTGTTTTTCTCTTCACAGCTTTACTTTGCTCAACTCAAGTATTCTCCTCAGCCATTCCTCCTGATAGTTACCGTTTACAGTCTTCACGTCTTTGCCCCCCATGACTTTCCGTGCCTTTGGTATCCTGAAAAACTCTGGAGAAGTGCAACTGGTATCTCTACCTTGAACTTGAACTTGCTAAAGTCTTGGGAGATACTGCCCTTCCTGGATCCTCAACATAGTCATAGTTCAAGTTCAAACACACACACACGCGCACACACACACACACACACACACCACGGGGGCTGTGGGGAGAACTTCAAATCTGCAACTTTAATCCAAAACCAAGCAACCTTATTTTAAAAGGTCTCTCTCATAGGCAGCTTTTTCATCTATTCCACGTGCTGCAGTGATTTAGGCAGAGAAACACAACAGCGAGAGAGACGCGTTTGGTCTCCGGAGACCGCTTCTTGTTAAATACTAACTCTGCGGTCTTGGGCAAGTGAACTCAGCTTCAGGGCGGTGCCTGGGTGTGGACTGGAGAACAGATAGATGGATGACAGACAGACAGATGGATTTCTTTTCTTTTTTGCAGTACTAGGGATTGAACCTAGGACCCTCGCACTAAGCTACATCTCCCCCTCCCCCTCCCCCTCCCCCTCTCATCTATCTCTGTTTTAATTTTGAGACAGGGTGTTACGAAACCTCTAAGCAGTCGAGGCTGGGTGGAACTTGCGACCCTCCTGGCTCAGCCTTCCCAGCGCAGGCATTCCAGGGGTGCCCACGGACGTCGGTCCAGCCCTGCAGGGCTGCTCTGCAGAGTCCCGTCCGCACCGCCCTGCCCCTCCCTCCACGCACTGCGCGAGGCGCGGGCGCCTCGCCGGCTCCCGGGACGCGCGCGCCTCCACGGGCGACCCCGCGACTCAGTCCACGGGCAGCGGGACGGACGGCGGAGCGCTGCTCGGAGCCGGCCGCGGGCGAGCTCCTGCGCGAGGCAGGTAGGCGCTGGGCTCGGCGGGGTCCCTGCCTTCCGGGGGCGGGGTGCTGGGGTCCCGGGGTCCCGGGGTCCCGGGGTCCCGGCGAGGACGGCGCCGCGCTCCCTCCGCGCTGCGCCCCGGCTGCTCCCGGCCCGGCCGCCGGGCTCCTCGCGTCCCCGCGGGCTCCGGCTTCCCAGAAGCGCAGCTCGGTCACTTTTCGTCCGGGGCTGGAGAAGAAAACGCTGTCCACCCTGTTTTGTTAGAAGTACAGACTAAGAAACGGGAACACGTTTGTTTATTCCTCATTTTCTCACAACTAGGCTTATAGATATATGAAAGATTTTTTTATTGTAAAGAATCTTAAAAATAACATGCATTGTGATTTTTTTAAAATATAAGTGTTCAGTCGTTCTGACCACGTATCTGGATTTCCTCTCTGCGATCGAATTGCTAACCAGGGAGGGGCAAGCATGGTCAAGTCTATGGTTTGTAAACTGTGAAGAACATATTTCTGCTTTCAGCTGCAATCCTAATTAAACCAAAATAGCTTGGGTAAAATTAATGATATTTTAAGTTATGGCTGAATTTGCAAAGTTACTATAAAATGCTCAAAGATAATACAAATTATCAACGGCAAAGCTGAGTGCAGTTGTGTGCAGAGTCCGACGAGTCTCCCATCTGCTGAAAGCTTCTTCGGGTCGATCGTTCAATGAAAGAGCAGCTGCGCTCCTGGCAGTGTTATCTGTAAAGGCGCAGGTGAATATTAGAACGAATAATGTAATAACCAGAAATGTGTGTTCAGTGTTGCTTGATAAAAACGCGTTACTCATATATCATTAACCACTGCTTTTTGTCGATCGGTTTTCCTCAAACCCATATAATTCAATAAAATCTTTCGACCAGCCACTCTTGATGTCTGCTGGCAACTTCAGCAGGGTTCATCGTCTATCTACTTGGTATCTGGCATTTTTGATATACTTTGTAAATACTAAGAATTTTAAAGTACCTATTAGCAAAACGCTTTTAATTTCATGATTCTTTAACTATAGTTTTATTTTTATCACACTACTTGCCAATATTCTCTTTCACAGAGCTGCAGAACGTGTAGGTATTAATTTACCGTGACCTAATGATTTAGTCCCAGAAAACTAATCCATTTATGGCAGTTGTAATTGTTCTTGGTTGTGTGTATGTGTGTGTATGTGCACACGTGTCTCTGTGATACTCGTAATCCTTTTCGCTGTATGACATTATGGGTTTCCAGCAGTAATCTGGGACAGACAATTAGGAGAACTTCATTCCCAAAGCTTCATGTACTTAAAAGTAATCATTTTGTAACGTACCACCCACATTAATGGAGAAGTGGAATTGATTTTAGTGAGCTCTTTAAAACTATCATGCATACACAAAACTGTTAGATAAATACAATTTCACATTCCTAAAACATATATTGTATGTTAATAATATCAACAAATTATAGTCTTAAATGAACAAATTATTTTACTGATCATTAACCCGATATTGTCAGCTGATTTTTGTTTCCTTTCTATTTCCCTTTGGTTTTAAATTCTAGTTTTATAAGATAAGCTAGCTTTTAAGTGAGTTTTTCAGTTTCCTTGAAACTGAACATTAAGGGTTCAAAACCGTTAAAGGGCAGATGGAAATATCCTGCCTCGGCAGCGAGATGTGGTGGTCACCACAGCGGACAGCTGTTGGGAATGGCTGTCAAGTCCTTTGGAATTTTGAAATACAAGACTCCCAGAAGTAAAGCGGTCACGTTCTCCCCCCATCAGGCCTCTGACTGGCTCTCTGTCTCATTCCAATCACTTAACCACCCCCTCTCTCTAAGACTGCTCAAGTGTGAAAGGGTGATTTGGAATATGATTTCTAAAATCCTTTCACTTTCCTAGGTTTCCCGTTTCTATGGTAGAAAGGCAGAGAACCCAGAAGGAGCAGGCTCAGGTATTCCTGCCTTGTCACTTGAGAGCCACTGCCCCAGGTCAAGGCCTGAAACCCACACCATCCATCTCTCTGGAAAAGAGCCTGGCTCAGGAATGAGTAGAGGGTCAGTTTGTGCTGGATGCAGCATCTGACACATGTGTGATGGTCATATTTCATCAGGCGCCCGTGTCTGACCCATCAAGGAGGTTTCTGGCTGTGGCTGGGGAGGAGAGAAGCAAAACGCAGGAGTCCCTCCTGCATCTGAAGATGGCTGACTTCCAGAAACTGCAGTTTGTAGGAAAGAGGAAAGAGAGGGTCAGAGCCTCAAGCATGTTTTGAATGAATTTTTATGATCTCGGCCATCAGGGAAGCGCAAAAGTTAAATTGATTTCAGTGCCGCACAAGACTGAGAAAACCCATCATGTTGTAGTTCCCATGTCCAACTAGGTCTGGCCTTTTTGTTATTGCTAAGCAAACCACATACATTATATAATGGCCATCACATAACAACACAACCCAGATGTCACCACACCAGTAATTCAAAGAAAAGCGAGAGGAAAAAGAAAGAGACACATACAAACTACTCCAGAACCTCCAAAAATATTTGTTCTCCTAAACTAATTGTTGCCATTAAAAATCTTAAAATTTCCAAATATTATGAAAGTTTATTTGTTACTTATTTTCTTCGTAGACTATTGAAAAGGTCTCATTTGGGTGTCTGCCTGGAATCTGGGTTCCACTGTGACAGCTGCAGACTAAAGCACTTTCTCATCATCATTGAGACATAATACTCAACACCCACAATTTAAAGAAGGAGAGGTTTATTTTAGCTCACAGTTTGTAGAGGTTTCAGTCCACAGTCAGCTGGCTCCAAGGCAGGGTGGCATGGCAGAGGAGAAATGGTCCATGTCAGGGCAGGCAAGAAGCAAAAAGAGATCAAGGGATGAGGAGGGAAATAGACCCTTCCAGGCCATGCCTGTGGTGACTCACTTCTTCCCACCAGGCCTCACCTCCCACCATCACACCCAGTTTTAAATCCATCAGCAGACTAATCCAGTATCACACACTCATGAACCTGTCACTGCTGAAAAGCCCTACATATGAGCACATGAGGCTTTGGGTGGACATCTAGATATAAAACGTAACAAGCACGTTCTGTAAGAACTGATTCTGTTCTCAAGTTCCCTCACAGAAGTCTCAGTTGATTGGTGTTTTCAGCACTCCAGAGGGTCCTCCATGCATATTAGAATGTTGCAGTTCTGGATGCATTCTCTGTATGTTTTCAAAATTTAGAAAGCATTGACAAAGTTAAATAAAATAGTAATAGCTAAGCTATAGTGAGCTGTAACTTCATGCACAATATCTCATGTAATCCTTATGATTTTAGAAATTGGATGTAATCACACTCCCTATTTTGTTACTAGAAACTGAGGCTGAGAAATAATTTCCCCAAGATAAGTGTGTTTACTGTGTTGAGGAATCAGAATAATGAACTCGTGTGTTCTCTTACTGTGCAAACTTAAATTCTACTCTGCAGAGCTCCTAGTATGTGTTTACAAGAGTTCATAATCAAAGTACTTATTACTGTGTATTCCAAGCCTTTCCAAGCAAAAGCTGATAGCTAGGAAGAAATAGAACTCTTAATGAAGTTTTTTATAAGCAGAAGAAACATCAGAGTCATTTGTAATGTTTCTTCAAATGCTCCTACCTGGGTCCTACAACGAGAGACTTGTGGGCTGGAAGTTGGGTCTCAGCCTGTATGTATTTTCATAATTCTGAGTGAAGATCATTTTCATGATGTCTATCTCATGGTGAAGAAAAAGCCAGTCCCAATCCGCATTGCTGTCCTGTAGCCATTACAAAAGAACCTTAAGTGTTGTGTAGGGTTGATATTTTGTACGAGGTCATGGATTCGAAATGGGCACCTGCGGTAGTTCCGAAGGACTGGGCCAACATAAAGTTTAATCACAGTAGCGGAACTTCATTGCAGAATGTTCTGTGGCCAATTAACTGATTAAATTCTAAACAATTAACTAGTTAAGCTTTAGCCAGCTGGCTAGTTGATTGACTAGGCTCTAGCCATTGAGTTATTTTCTACATTTCTGTTTTCCTGCAAATGCTGTCTGATGTTGTTTGGATTCTCAGAAACTGCTGTGCTTCTGGGAGTGCCTGATGCACAATTAATTTTTGTTTTGTTTTGCTTTGCTCATATTAACTGTACTAAATTTAATTGTTCTAAAGAATTTTCCTTATAACATTGGGTTATTTAGAGGAAACCTAACATTTCTTCATTTAGCCTCACTAGAATGCCAGTTAAATTGGATTGTTGTTGATGTTAGAGTTTACCCCAGTAACTTAAAGCAGATAAGGAAAAATTTCAAATTAAGAGCTTGCACCTGATTTATGATTCTTGCGTCTAGGTGGGTGGGAGGTGTCCGCTGCATGCTGCTGTTCCTCTCAGTGCCATCTCAAATACACCCTCCTTAAATGTAGACATCGTTGGAACAGATTTGTCTAATATTCCCCATCTTCCTTAAAATAGGGATCTGACTGTAAGTCTTTCAAGTATTTCACTTAGACTTCCAAAATCTCCCTTTCCTATTACTTCCCGTCCCTGCATTCTAGGCACACTGGTATTCGATTGAATGTGGGCTCTCCGGAACAGAGCTTCCTCTCTTCACAAGGAGAGTGTTTCTAGTAAGCTGTGCTCGAGTGTTCCTTTGCGCCCTCCTCATGATCTCCCATTCTTCTCTCTGGAGTTTCCCATCTCCCTTAGGTTCGTGAAGGGTTTTGTCCTCAGGTATCCACTTTCATCATTTATGTCGCAGGGCTTCTTCAGGCTTGGAAGTCTTTGGATAGAATCCTGCTTCGTTGTGTTGTCTACACTTCCTTTAGCTGGAAAAGCTACCTTAAATAATTTCTGACTAGAGGGTGGTTTGTACTTCTGAAACTAGCAGGCTGACCTTGCAGAGCACTCACGTACTAGAGACCCTAAGCTGAGCTAAACCAAGTACCCTGACCCTCGGCTTGTCTTTCTTGGTATTTTAATTAACCAGGAATTTTAATTCATATGTTCTGCTAGAATTAGGGCCTGAATTGAAGATTCTACGGTATCCAAAGCCATACAATCTGGGTACTTCATCCTTAGCTCCCTTCTCTTTTCCTCATCTTGTACCTTCCAGCCTTGAGTGGGCCTTGCTCATCGCTGTTACAGCTTATGCTCCTGCAGTTCTCCACGCCAGCTCAGGCGTGGCCTCTGCCTTGAGCTTAGTTCGGTGGCCCAAACCATCCGTCACCTCTGTGTCTGCTGCTGCTCCTATGAGGAGAGCCACCTCATCGCTGCTGTGATCTTACACAGCTCTTTAAAATGTTGCTCAATCGGGCCGGTGAGATGGCTCAGCGGCGTAAGCACCTGCCTTGCAAGCGCGAGGGCCCGAGTTCGACTCCAGGATCCCACATATGAAAAAGGGGCCGGTGATATCGCTCAGCGGCACGGGTGCCTGTTGGCGCGCGAGGTCCTGAGGTCGACCCCCCGGTACCCACAAAAAAAAAAAAATGTTGCTCATTGATAAATGACAGCGTTTCCCCAGTCTTTGGGTGTTTGTTGATGCACTGGCTTGAGAATTATAAGGAGGAGGTTGAGGGGGTCCCAAGTGGTCCTCCTGAGAAATATGGGGTGGTCTAACAAGGAGTGTCATCAGTGAACTACTTGTATGTGTTCTGTAAGAAAATTTTATTTCTATTTTTCCATCAGGTTCTGCATCTTTTCACAGGTCCAGACAAATTGCTGAACCTCCACCTGGGATGGTCCAGTTCTTTCTATTTCTTTCCTTTCTGTTGATTCTTTCTTCATTAAAAGACCAATTGGCATATATTTTTCCCACACGTATGGAGAACAAATTGTGAAAAAACTATTTATTGACTGTACTATTGTAATATATATTCAAGTTCCATAATATCTGGGCATGTCGATTTATAAGAATAATCTGGTCTGTCTGAACTCTAAGAAAACTAAAATATAAAATGGTACATTTATTTTTGGTAAAGTTAAATCTACTCATTTCATTACAGTGATACCTTGGTTCCCAATTTTGGAAAAGATGGCCATGTTTGGATTTGTGTGGGAAAGATGGCCATGGTCATGTTTGTTACCTGATGCAGAGTTTATGAACAGAAACAAAATTTGCTAAATGCTTCAATTGGTTTGCAAATAATTTGGTTTGCAAACAAAAGCATTCGCAAACTGAGGTACCACTCTATTTTCACTGGCATGATAAATTTTCATCCTAAAATATTTTATTTAAAAAATATAAATATTATGGAATTTTGTATAAATACCCAAATTAAATTAACATCTAAATCATTCACTGTCTTTCTTAATAGCCTCGCCTACCTCTTCTCTGCTTTTATGGCACAGTAACCCATATTAGCAACTGAGCTCTATTTTTCTAGATCTTCTCATGCTTTGTAACCATTTGCACATATATGTGTATGAGCATGCTTGTATACATGCTTTTTGCCATTTTAAAAAAAATACATCTTTTTTCTTATTACTATATTATGAAAGCCCTCCATGTCAAGTATTACAGATAAAATTCTATTTTAAATGATTGTATAACATTCTATGACATGAATAGTAAGAAACAATAATTTTAACCATTCCTTACTTGATAAACATTCACTGTTTCCAAAAGTTTGTATTTAGTCCAATTTTGTCACAAACAAGATTATGATAAATAAAAGTGGTTATTTACAAATTAATTATCATTGTTAGTAATAATTTGTCTTAGTCATTTTTCTTGTTGCTAAGAGAAAATACCCAACACCCAAGTTAAAGGAGGAAGAGTTTATTTAGCTCACAGTTTATAGAGGTTTCAATCCATAGTCAGCTGTTTTCAAGGTAGCGCGACATGGCAGAGCATAAACAGCCCCTGGCAGGGCAGGCAGGAGGCAGGAAGAAGGATGTTTCCCTTTCTCTTTATATTCCACCAAGGCTACAAGCCTATTAGTTGATGCCACTTACACCCAGGGTGGGGCTTCTGTCTTCAGTAAATCCATTCATCCATACCCAGAACTATGCTAATCCAATTAGTGGGCTAATTGGTGGGTGCATCACACACCATTAATCCAGTATTACACATCCATGCTCCAGCTACCTCCCAAAAGCCCCACCTATGAGTGTGTGATGCTTTGAGGGTGTCATGTCTGGAGTGAGGGTAGATTTTATCTGGGGTTTGTAAACTTTCTGCCAATAAAAATTAGAGATATAAGTTTAGAAGAAGAAACAAAGTCACTTTACTGGAAAGAGGAAATAAATGAGGAGATAGATAGCTACCTTGTTGGAGTAAGTCAGGGAGCTCAGAGCCGGTGCTCGAGTGTCTTTGTTCTTAGCCCCTTATATTATATGGCAGGAAAGGGGCGCCCCCTAGAGATTTGTTAGTACTTGATTTTCTAGTTCGGCTCTGAGACTCCGGATTTGACCACTGACCCTCTCTATTGCCTACAGTTCTTGACTCAGCTCCTTTTGTTTTGTCAGGTGATATCTCTGAGATTTAGGGCAGAGCCTCATGTACAAGGACAAGTTAGCAATTAGTAAAGAGATACATGTATATTTTAGTCCATTAACATGGTGCGAGAATAATATATATATATATATGCGTATTTATATATAGGTGTGTGAGTGTCCAGGTGTATGTATTTTATATTCTAAGTGATGTTTTTATATTAGAGCCCCCTCCCCACTTTGTCTCCTTTGTACTTATCTGGAGGTGAAGAGGAGCGAATTGGGGCCCTGGCTTCTAAGCAAGCCAGACTGCTCCTCAGTTCTCTGGCTTCTCTCAGCTGCTCCCTCTAGCAGGGGTTTAACTCTTTCTAGTCAGGATTTGCCAGAAACCTCACTGAGGCTCTTACTTTTCCCTGCCTGTCCTCCAACTTTCCCTACGGGGCACATCTAGATGCAAGCCATAACATGATTATTTTCAAAGTTTAATGTATGTTGCAGTTTTGCTTTCAAAGTACTATAAATGCTGATATTTTTAACCAGTAGATTTTGAAACTCTTCACATCCTTAGAGTCATCAATATTATATCTTTTTACTTTTTTTTTTAACATGGGTACCGGGAGTCGAACTCAGGACCTTGTGCTTGCAAGCAGGCGCTTGTGCTGCTGAGCGATATCACTGGCCCTTTTCTTCCTTTATGTGGGTACCGGGAGTCAAACTCAGGACCTCGCATTTGCCAGGCAGGTGCTTATGCCGCTGAGCTATCTCACCGGCCCCCTATCTTTTTACTTTTACTTGTCATATTAACTTGAATTTTTAAGTTCTTGTGAAGTTGAATTATCTTTTCATGCTTTTCAGATGACTCGCCTTCCTCCTTGTCAACTGTTAGTTGATATCCTTATGATTTTCCTGCTAAATCTTTTTTTGATGAAGTTGTGTTCTTTGAATATTCTCATTGTTAACTCTTATAACACATGGTAAATACTTTTCTATTGTCTATGGCCTTTGTTTGTAATAATTTACTATGCACATTTAAAATATTTATTGTAGACATTTTGTGGTTTCAGTGTTGATTAAGGTGATTTTCCTACTCTTACATTTGATATGTAGTCTTTTAAATTTTATTCAAGTATTCTTATTTTTAAAAAATTAAACAATGGGGGCCGGGGAGATAGCTCAGTGGCACAGTGCCTGCCTGGCAAGTACAAGGTCCTGAGTTCAATTCCCGGTACAAAAAAAAAATTAAACAATGGTACTTAATTCTAACATGAACTCAAAAATTATATGTTGTAAAATAGTGGGTCATCTTTCACATGTTGTAAATGTATTATTAAATATTTCTTTCTTCCCTCTGATTGAAATATCACCTTTATTATGTATAACACTTCCCATATAGTGGAACCTCTGTCTGTATCCCTAATTTTGTCTCACTGCCCTATTCCTCCTTTTCTGTGCCTCCATCAAAAATCTTTTGTGTGTGTGTGTGTGGGTACCGGGGCCGACCTCAGGACCTCATGCGCCAGCAGGCGCCTCTGCCGCTGAGCGATATCACTGGCCCTTTTCTCGTATGCGGGTTCCAGGAGTCGAACTCGGGCCCTCACGCTTGCCAGGCAGGCGCTTACGCCACTGAGCCATCTCACCAGCCCTCCATCAAATATCTTTGATTACTCTTGTCACAGAGTATTTTCCAATACCTTACAAAATTCTTGTTACAGTTCTTCATAAATCTTCTCAGTTTTTATTTGACTTAATTCTTCCTCTTGACTTTTTATTCTATTCCAAAACAAATCCTGTCATTTCTGTTGCTATTCTTTTTTCACTGAATGAATCATTTGTCTATTCACATTTTAAATACAATTATGTTAAATTTATGTTTTAATATGGGGAGACTTATGTATTAATATTAATATAATTTGACCCTCAAATTATTAAAATATTTATTCTAAAATATGGTATGTCTCAGATTTTCAGAACTTTAAAAATCTTTCTATGGGATTTTATATTTTATGTTATTTATGTTACATTTTCTGTTAAATTTATTTGTTGCACTCTACATTTTGGTCATTGGTATCAATATTTTAAATTTTATTTTCCAGAGCTATTGCTAATATTAAGAAAGGCTACATTCTTTTTTTTTTTTTTAACCTTAACCTGTCTTGGTTCACCAGTTAAACACTTACTACACTAAATACTTACAGCTGTTTTTTAGAAAATACTGATATTTTAGAATAAAACCATATTATCAACAAGATTTCATCTCTTCCTTTCAGTGTTCCTGTTGCCTGGAAAACACAACAATCTTGTCATTCTACATTCATTATAATCACTGAGACAAAAAATGAGCAATAATGCACAATAATGAGGCAATCGAACATGACTATCAAATTTTTGGCTATAATATAAAAAGAGTCTTAAAGTGTAGTTTAGAATTTTATTTTTGTTTAGACTATTTTGCATTTGCTCTGGAGTAGTCTTTTAAAATATTTTTTCTCTATTCTTTTTGTATATGTTTTTATAAGTAATACCATATTTTTATTAGCTATTAAGATAATCAGATAATTCATATTTCTTAGTGTACATAATAGATTATGTTAATGTATTTCTTGACATTTAATCATGCTGCCATATAAATATATAATATGTACTTCTTGATACTTTTTTTATTTACTTGATCTTTTCTTTTTATTTTTTTGGTAACTATAATCAAACTCAGGACCTTGTGCTTGCCAGGCAGGTGCTCTGCTGCCGAGCTATATCCCCGGGCCAATTTACTTGATCTTTGTATCTCTACTTGTTAGAAAAGTCTGTTTTTGTATATTGTTGCATTATATTTGATAATTTAAAAATCCATCTTTATATTCTCTGAATATATAAATGATATTGATTATATATTTATGTTCCCATTATATTGTAAAATTTTTGTATAATACTTAACCTTAATAATTTAAGGAATTTTCTGTATTTTTCTATGTTTAGAATATTTTAAATAATTTCAAGGTCCTTAAAGGTTACAATAGATTTGTCTTTTGAACTATCTTATTATCACTTAATCTTTTTCACATTTATTCCTCTAGTCCTGAAAACTTTGGTTAAACTGAAAATATTGAACCATCCATCTCGGTATTGCAATTGTCGCCATAGGTACGAATAATATTAAAATAAATTGTAGTCAACCCCCTCTATCTGTGGGTTCCACAGACATGGATTCAACCAACTGCAGATCAAAAATATGCAAATATATGTCTGTCCTGAACATGAACAGACCTTTTTCTTTATTTCCTAAGCAATATAGTATAACTATGAGTCATTTGCATTGTTTTAAGTATTATAAATAATCTAAAAATGACTTGAAGTATCTGGAGGGATGTACAAATCCTATGTGCAAATACTAAACCATTTGATTTAAAGAATATGATCTTTTGCAGAATTTGGTACCTACATGACATCCTGGAAAAAAGCAGCCATAGATATGTTTTATTCTAGGGTGATATGTAGACACTTCCATCTTTATTTTTAATTTTGTTCTTTTAACTTTTGTCTTTAATAAGGTTCAAGAAAAGTTGATGTTGGTGCTTTCAAATATTCAATTTTTAAAAATGTATTATTTTTTGTGTCATAAATTCAAGTTTTATCTTTATTGTCTTTATAATTTCTCATAATTTATTGATAACTTTTCAAGTTTTTTCAAATAAATATTAAGCTTTTTTATTTTTGTCATTCCTACTAATTACATTTAAATATAAATACAATTGTCTTAAAATCTTTTTATAGTTTCTTAGATTTTGACATGAAATATTCTTTTCATTTTGTTCTAGAGTTTCAATTTTTTTCTTTTTATATTTTACTACACGAGCTTATCTAGAAGAGTGTGTGTTAGTTTCCAAGTGGTTAGGATGTGTTATTCATCTTTGAATCATTTCCAAATTTATTACCAAATGACTTTATATACGAAAAATGTTTTTTAAACTCACTAATAATCTAAGCATTTAAATTAAAATAAGGTATTTTTTACATCCATCATCATCTAGAAAATTTAGAAAATGTAGAAGACTCTTACTTGGTTTGATCATTTTGAAAGCAATCTGATCTAGTAAAATTCAGATATATATGCCCAATATATGTACACAAGGAGACATGTATAAAGATGTTAATTACAGTATTGTTTATAGCAAAGTAGTGAAAATAACTTAAGCCATTGCTTATGGACTGAGTAATTAACATGTGGTATATATGATAAACAGTGCAGTTAGGACACAAAGCAGCTGGCTTTGTGGAATGGAATATCTCGGGGTGGGTTTAATTCCTAGTGCTTGCGACAGTTTGAGTACCTATCTTCCCCCGGTTGCAGTTCTGTGAAGCATGAATAATAATACCTACCTCAAAAGTTAAGAGCATAATAAGTTAATCCACATGAAGCATTTAAAACAATGGCCTGGCTGTTACACAGGAAGAACTCAGAAAATGTTAACGATGTTATCATTCTTTAGAGAGTAAGAAGAATGAACTTAATGTTCAAAGTAAAACAGTCTTTAAGACAGTACTGAGTGCAAATAAAAAAGCTAGAGATTAAATATGTATTATGATAACTGAAACCAGTAGTAAACCAAACCCCCACAAATTATTCGACTGTAATGACTGCAAAAATATTAGGGGGGAGAATGTAAAAAAATAGAATGATATGTACTAAAAGCATCATAATGCTTGTCTGACTCCAAAGGGAGAAAACATTAGCAGGCTTTATTTTGTTATATTATCTTTGTTTTATAAAAATAACTATCCTGCAATAAAATGTTAATATTTTACAGGACATATTTCACATATTGTTATGACACTTACATTTAATTTTTTTAAAAAATTCAAATGAGAAAAATTTAAATTTAAACTGAAAAATGAAATAACATGTGAATATGCTGTATAAAATGTAAAAAGAGATTAAAATAATATTTAATGAAGATCTCATGCAAATTAGTAAAAAATATTAAGGCTTCATGTACTCATGGACAAATTTCATGAATAAATAATTCAAAAAGAGATAATATAAATGACTTGAAATACATATAAAGACTCTATTATTTCACCAGTAAACAAAATGTATTATTCTTTGGTGCATGTCTTAGTTACTGTTCTTATTGCTGAGACAAAATGCCCAACACCCAAAGTTAAAGGAAGAAAGGCTTATTTAGCTCACAGTTCGAGAGGTTTCAGTCCATAATCAGCTGGCTCCAAGGCAGGTGGCACATGGCAGAGGGGCAAGAGTTCATGGCAGTGGAAGACACCAAAAGCAACAAGAGAGAGCAGGACAACCCTCTTTCTGTACCTTATATAGTATCCAGTCTGCCAGGATTAGGGAGGTGCCAATCCAATCAGTGGATTGATCCAGCAATCACCCACCCTTGATCCTAGCACCCTTAATCCCACCATTGCATTATGAATCAATCACATGATCTAGATTTAGCCACCTCTAAAAAGCCTACCCCCACTCCCATGACTGCATGAGGTTTGGGGGGACATCTAGACACAAGCCATAACATTCTGCCCCTGGGTCCCCAAAATTACTGCACATCGCTTTATGCAAAAGATATTTAGTCCATCTTTAAGCATTACCAGTGTCCTAACAGTTTCAGCATTGCCGAAAAGTCCAAGTCAAAAGTCTCTTCTGAGATTCAAGGCAGACTATTGGCTGTGAGCCCCTGTACAAATGAAAAGAAAGTTACACACTTCCAACATTCAATGGCACAAATAGACTTCCATTCCAACAGTTACAAATGGGGATATGAAGGAATGGGACCAAGTCTAAAATCCAGCAGGGCAAACATTAAGTCCTGTAGCTCCATGTGCAACGCCGAGGCAATCTGTGGCAAGACGTGAACTCCAAAGGACTTGGGTGGCTCTGCCCATGTGGCACTTCAGATGGTTGTAGCTCCCATGGCTTCTCTCTTGGACCTGCTGTGCTCCCCTCTTGCAGTTTTCCTCACACAGTCTATGTTCCTGGCCTCTCCAAACTTCTGGGGTCTCCACTGCACCTTTGGCTTCACACTCACAACTTCATACACTGCCCTCTCAGGGGCACACTGCCTGGCCTCCCAGGCTTTCTTCTGAAATCTGGGTGGAAGCCTTCCTGCCTCCACAACTCTTGCATTCTGCATGCACCTAAAACCAGACCCATGTGGATAATGCTGAGGTCCGCTGCCAGCTGGAGCAGTAACCAGGCTTCCCACTCCCTGGGCTGTAGGGTTTGGGTGCCTGGATCCCAGAGCACTCTGAATCCAATTTCGAGGAAAAATTCTGTATGCTGCTGCCATTCTGGAACATGAGCTCTGGGGCTCTCTTCTCAAAGCAAAGTCTTTCACTTTTGCAGTTATGAGGCTGCAAAGGGTGGAGTCCTGCTGCTTCTTGTGATGCCCTCAGGCCATCTTTTCTATTCTCCTGTTCCTTCTCAGCCATGAAGATCTCCTCTGCTCTATCTTTGTAGTCCACAGCTTTACTGAACCTTCCTTCATGGCCAAACTCACAATATTTTAGTCATTCTGCTGGGCTCTTTGCTGTTGATTCTCATCATAGATCTGACTAAAAGCCCCCAGTAGTAGCTATGCCACCACCTTAACATTTAACGGCCTTGAAATTTCTTCTATAGGATTAGTCTGCTGCCCTTAATCTTAGTCTCAGACAAAGTCTCTGCACACAAGTGAAATGCAGACAAACTTTCTGCCAAGCCATAACACACATAGTCTTGAGTCCAACAGCCAATTCAGCCCTTCCCAGCAGAAACCTCTTGAAGCTGGTCTTTAATGGCAGGATTTCTATTAGCCTTCTGGTCATCTGAGCTCTGACCAGAATCCCCCATACAGTGTAGCCTAAGGTGTTCCAGCTCTGCTTTTTTAGCCAGCGTCTCCAAACCTTTCCAAACTCTTCCCACAAACCATTCCCAAAGGCTCCCGAACCACATGGTCAGGTATAGTCACAGCAATGACCCCACTTCTGGTACCAAATTCTATTTTAGTTTTCTTGCTTTAGTTTTCTTTTCTTTTTAGTTTTCTCTCTATCTCATCATTTCATTAATGATGAAATTGCTATTTAAGAAGTGGCTGGGGGCTGTGTCAAGGGAATTTGCTATAAAGCTATTCATAAGTTAGACAGATTTTTCCACTCACTGCCGTAATTACAGGGACACAACTGAGTTCATTTTTCATTGTGATGAACAGAGAGCATATGTGTTCATAAGCAGGAAGATCTTGTAGGCCACAGTGAAAAGGCCAGAACTGTTCAAGTTCAGTTTCTTTTCCCAACCTCCCGCTTCTTACCAAAGAAGGAGGGAATCAAGAGCCAGGGAGTTTACCCAAAGCTGTCTCTGCATGAAAACACTAGTAGGGCATACATTATCTGTACTGAGTAGTAATCTTAGTTTCTAGTCTTTTACTTATATATCCTGTATTTTCCAATGTTCACTCAGTATTTTAATCAGAAAAAAATCATAAAACATAAATTGCAACCTTAATCATTCTTCATTATTTCTGTTCTCACAAGTATTAGTTGAGCCAATTTTAATATAACTATGCCCATGTAAAACCGTAGCTCTTATATGTAAAAAAGATGCACCTAATAGAAAAAATGAACAGAGTGCTTAAAGAACATGTAAAAGAAAAAAATTCACTTTAACTATGTATAACTACCTGGTTATAACCTTATGTGTGAGAAAGTTATGCTTTAAATGAAATGATCTCTGCCAAGAGATGTGATTCTGAGACTTCTTTTATGATATTTTGGTAATGTGGCTAAACTATGAAGAAATTACTTCATCCTGTCTCTCTTTCCAACATGTTTCTAGTAACAGCCTGTAAGCATCATGTATTTTCTTGGATTTATTGTAACATTTTAAAATGAGAAAATACATTAGAAATGAATTTGGCCTTTTTTTCTAATTTTGTACAGATTAAAATTGTACAAATATTAGTCATATGGCTTAGAAAAGCCGTGGTGAGGAGCCAAGTTTTTTGTTCTGCAACTTGATATTTTTTCTGCTTTTGAGTACTGCCACCCACCATTTTTCACAACTTTTGATTATCTATAAAAGAAGCAATGTATGGAAGTCAATAGCAACACACCTTGCGGTGAAGAAGAGGATGAAAGTCCTAATTCTCATCAAAATTTTATCAGAAAAGCATTATGGATAGTTCTCTTAGGTCAACTGACCTATTTTCTGTGGAAATACTACAAAAATGTAAAATAGTTATCAATTATGTTCAAATTTTTAAAACCCACCTTTGAACCTTGTGTTGGGTGGTTTTAGTATTTGATTGCATGCTGCAATTAGGTAGTTTGTGTGAGTAACAAGGAGAAAACTTGGAAAATAGAATCATTTGAACTGAGAACATGTCTTATTAAAATTATTATTTGAAAACAGAAGCCAAAGTACATGTAGTAAATAGGATCCTTTGTGCTCAATTTCAAGCCTGGGTTGTTTTTTTTGGTTGCTTTTGCTAGACCTATGGAGGAGTTTCAATTTAGTGTCCTCATAAAAATGTACCCGTGTCCCAGTGCATTTCGTGTGAACAGAATTCTAATTTTCTTTTTAGGGTTACAGTGCAATCAAATATTTTGAGGGCAGTTAATTTGGTAAAGTTAATAAAAGTTCTAGGGAATGATTTGGAGCTAGGAAACAGACTGCCATCCATTTTAGAATATAGTAGTTCTCATCTGTAGTTCTGCTCTCTCTCCTTGGTTTCAGGTAACTCTAATCAACCATGATCTGAAAATATTATATGGAAATTTCAAAATAAATAATTTATAAGTTTTAAATAAGTTTTGTTATGGAATAGTCTTATAATTGTTCTATTTTATCATTATTGCTATAACCTCATACTTTGCCTAATTTATAAATTAAATACTAATATAGTAAAAAGTATATAATTAAATACTATAAATTAAATACTACTAATTAAATAATATAAATTAAATACTATAGGTATGTTTGTATAAGTAAAGAACATAGCACAGTCCTCAGTATCTTTAGGGAATTGGTTCCAGGACACCTGGCAGATAGTAAAATCCACAGATGCTCAAGTCCTTTATATAAAGTGGAATGTTATTTGCATATAGCAAATGTACAACCCCCAGTATACTTTAAATCGCCTCTGGATTGTTTATAGTACCAACTACAGAATAAATGCTGTGAAACAGTTGCTATACAATATTGTCTAGGGAATAGTGAAAAAATAAAGTATGTATATTAATACAGATGTGATTTTCAAATATTTTAGTTCAGATCTGTGGTTGGATGAACCAGTAGGTTAGATGAAGTCTAATGTCCATGACTATGAACAATTGCACAAACATGTCAAACTAATCACTTAAAATGGGTAAATGCTCTATATGTAAATTATGCATAAATAAAATTTTGAAAAAATGAATACACTGCAACTCAATAAATAGTAGAATAATTTGTAAGTTCATACTGAAATAAATAAAAGAAAATCCTTTGTTATATTGGTCACCTTTCCATTGCTAGGACAAAATACTTGATATACAAAATTTAAGGCAGAAAAGTTTTATTTTGGCTCACAGTTTTATATGTTTCAGTCCATGGTTAGCCGGTTCATGGCAATCAGGAAGCAGAAAGAGCAGGAAGGGGTGGGGATAGGGGAGGCAGGGAACAAGAATATGCCTTTCAAAGACCTGTTCCCAGTGACCCACTTCCTCCACCCAGGCACTACCTCCTAACAGCCCATTCAGCTATGTACTCATTGATAGATCCACCCTCATGATCCCATCAGATGGATGGCCCCACCTCTGAAGACTGCTGCACTGGGGATAAAGTTCTCAGTGTGTGAATCTTTGGGGGACACTTCATATTTCCATCCTAAAAATTGTTGGTTGATAAATATAGAAGAAATTATGAAATTAAAAAGTCACCATTTGGTAACCACTACCATAATAATTTATTCAGGCAAGAAACATGAGTGACTATTGAAACTGGTAGGTAGAGGTTTGCTAATCTGATCACTTCCTAGGGCTACTATAACACATTATTGTGAACTTGGTGGCTTGAGAAATTTATTTTCTCACAGTTGTGGGGATCAAAAATCTAGGCAAGACTGCATTCCCTCTAAAAGCTCTAGGAGACACTCCTTCCAGCTTCTAGTGGCTCCATACATTCCTTGTCTTGGACATCAGAGTTCCAACCTCTACCTCCATCTTCACCCAAGCTTCTCTGTGCGCATATCTGAGTCTCCACTAGCCTTTCTCTTAGGAAGATGCTTCTCATCTCTCATGAGATGACTTATTTCAAAATCCATAATTACATCAAAAAGGCCCAAGGTCACATTCACGAGTTCCAGGTGGACCTATCTCAGGGAGGTACAATTCAAGCCATTACAGTGAAATTCTGCTATTGATATTATCTGGAGTATCTCTTAATAAAAATTCACAGTGAAACTTCACAATGGAAAAACATGGCAAATCAAGGTCTGTGTCATCGGTAACACTACAGATCTATATTGTATGGCTCTGAGGCACTACGAAGAGTATAATGTCACTCGGTGTGTGTCTGCTAAGATTACCCTGAGGAAACAGGCGTATCTGAGCTGAGTAAGGTTCTGTGGTATTTTTGGAAACGTCCGTGTTATTAAAGGTAGGAAAGGAAGATGGAGGGACTGGAGGAAAACTGGACTAGAGAAAAACATCTTTAGCCTTTATAAAATTGGTAGGGGTTGATGGTATTTAAGATCTGTGATCAGCTTTGATCAGTGGTAAGTTTCAGTCTTGATTATCGTATTGTGTTTTGTGGGAGAATGCCGTTATTTACGGGGAAGGCACACTGAAGGATTTAGGGAATGGGGCATTAGCACAGTACCTTTTCCCACAGTGCTTAGTGAATAGTGTGGTTGTGTAGGAAGATAATGAGGGTAAATATAAGTTCAATATACATAAGAACAATATACATTTTTAAGAAAAGAACCAAGGCGTTAGTAAGTCTTACTGCCATAACTAAATTGTTTTCTATATTTTGAAATGATAAGCTTAATTTTTAAAATTAGGATAAGGTAGTATTTCTTAACTTGAATTATCTTTTTCTTTTGTTCATTTGAGATGTAAATATAAAAGTAAGGTAGAGAAGAATATTCAGAGGCCATAAGATGACAGCTACTAGATACTTCCATAGATTACTGACATACAAACTACAAGTTTTTTTCTACATTCCTTTGTCTTAGGAGTGGATATCATCATCTGGACATTTTCCAAAGGAGTTTTTCAATTTTTAAAATACATTCAGCCGGAAAGAAAAAACAAAGTATTAAAGATGATACCCAAAATTCAAAGGAAAATAAAGTAACTACTTTTCACACCACATTAGTAATTATCATTTGGGGGAATTTGAATGCAGGTATGTGGCAGTTGCTTGTATTATTGCACTAACATTTCTACAGGTCGGAATTATTTCAAAATAAAAACTAAAAAAATAAAACTGAGAAAATGTTTAATTACCTCAGAAGAGTCTATTCTCAAAAAGTTGCTCTGGTGGGCACCCTGGCGTGACATGCAGCTTGACCTGTAGAAACTGGCCTCGGGCTAGAGATCTTGCATTTTGGTTGGTTTTCCAAAATAGCAAGTGGTTAGAGAATTTTATAATTGTACTTTCTTGTCAGTCTGTGAACAGGCTTAGGAAAAATAAGAAAACCGGGTTGATTATGGTTTAACATGAATTATTTGACTGAGTTTTCTATTTAGGGTTTTATCTCTTTTGGAAAAAACTAACTGCACTATGCAGTTACACTCAGTTACTTGAGTGTTCAGACCTGCTCCCATGGGAAAGGATGTCAGTTCCTTACTTGCAGATGGGCCACAGAGTTCTGCCATCACGTCTGGGCCTCCCGATGACAGGTGGCACCCTTACCCAGACAAGCGCATCTCCTTGTAGCTTCCCCAGGGTTGGTCTCTAAAGACCACTTGTGCTTGGCGGCTGGTGGTGTGCTGTGGACCGATTGGTTAGAAGATGGGGGCCAGGCTTCTGCCTGGTGAGAGAAGTCTGTTACACTGGACACACGTGTCCATTCTTCTTCTTTTGTCATTTTATTTAGATCAATGAGAATTGTCATAAATGGCTGGCACCCTGATATACTCTCATGAAGGTTCTTCAGAGGTGTGATTTGGAAAGGATGTAATTGCGAGATAAAAGCTAGGGCAATGGTACTTTTACGTGGGACTTTTGGGGAAGGAAAGCTGAATTTGCGTAGGGCAAGCCCAGGAGAATAATAACGTGCTGGCATCATGCGATCTTATTCCTGGGCGCCTGTATTACAAATCGCTGAAGTCCTGGGACCAGCTAGGCTACCTCACCAGCCCACCTGTGTTTTCTGTTTCTTGCAGCCCTACACACTCTACAGAGATAGGTACATTTTCAGGACAATTTAAACATGTGCTGTCACGAAACTAATTAATTTAACATTTTTTTAAAATTCTTTTTCTTCTTCCAACTGCTGTTGTACTTTGCAGATGAGAACATTAATATACAATAAAATACACTGATTTTTTTTCTTCTTAAGCAGAAGAATTCCCTCCATCACTGACACTGTAAAAGGTCAACCTGATGTAGGGATGCTATTGTCACAAATCTTTTTAACTAAATCAAATCTGTTTTCTGCACAAAAAAGCCATATGTTCTTATAAAAAATGAATGTGCAACCATAAAAATATTTATATTCACTAACTTAGAAGTAGAACAATATACATTTTTAAGAAAAGAACCAAGGCGTTAGTAAGTCTTACTGCCATAACTAAATTGTTTTCTATATTTTGAAATGATAAGCTTAATTTTTAAAATTAGGATAAAGTAGTATTTCTTAACTTGAATTATCTTTTTCTTTTGTTCATTTGAGATGTAAATATAAAAGTAAGGTAGAGAAGAATATTCAGAGGCCATAAGATGACAGCTACTAGATACTTCCATAGATTACTGACATATAAACTACAAGTTTTTTTCTACATTCCTTTGTCTTAGGAGTGGATATCATCATCTGGACATTTTCCAAAGGAGTTTTTCAATTTTTAAAATACATTCAGCTGGAAAGAAAAAACAAAGTATCTAAGATGATACCCAAAATTCAAAGGAAAATAAAGTAACTACTTTTCACACCACATTAGTAATTATTTTTCTTTTTAGTCTCAATATCTGCCATGAAGTATGCTTCAGTGGATCTAAACACCCAGAATTAGGTGTACTGTATATGGCTTCTTTTTAATACAAGTAAACAATATCTTATTACAAGAATGAAGACATGCTTACCTTTCCTGTTAAAGACTCACTAGATGGAATTTATTCTCTACCAGCTAAGAGCAATGCAGCGCACTCTACAAACCAACGCAGAACTTTCACTGAACTCTGCATTTTGGTGGCCACTAGTGGCATGGTTGCTTTGGTTTTTAACTTAAAATTTTTCATGCAGATATTTATGAGTTTCAACATGTGACTTGTATGTCTTCTATAGGTCATTTCAAGATGTGAAAAACTAAATCCAATTAACATTAGAGAACAGGGCCGGGGATATAGCTCAGCAGCTCAGCGCCTGCCTGGCAAGCGTAAGGTCCTGAGTTTGATTCCCAGTACCATAAACAAAACAAAAAAACATTAGCAAACAACAGAGACTTACAAACATTTAAGAATACTTTTAGGCCAAAATTTTAGATTTCTGTAAATACCAGTTTTGAAATGTATGAGAACATTTTAATTTACCCATTTTTATTTTAAGCTGCAGCTTTAAAATTTGACCATATTAAAGTATCTACCAAAATACCTACAAAAATTTTCCAGATTTTTCAGAAATTCACCCAAATTTAGTATTTTTTATGCAGATACAATTCTGTAAGGTAGAACTATACATATTATCTCTGCAAATATCCAAACGTTTTCCCTTTCTTTCTTTTTTAAAAAAGTTTTACCAGGTTTTATTAGGGATTTCATGAAGGTTAAATCTCTAGGAATGAGGAGTCCTACTCAGCGCAGGAGTCCACAAAACCTCCTCCGACCTGGTGAGCCACTGCTGCGGTTCTCTGGTGGGACCACCGCCTCCTCCGGGCGCAGATCTGCACATGCCTGCACGGATTCCCTTGGGCCCGCAGGCTGGTAGGTGAGACACGCAGCCTCACCCGGAACAGGAACACTGTGAAGCCCGAGGCTGAAGTGATGCTTACGGGTATACTTCAGGAAACAGGCGTGGAGGCGCGACACACGGTTCCTGGCTCAGGCCCAGGCCTGGGTGTCCATCCCTGTCCCTGTCTTGCAGTGAGCCTCTGTGTCCTGCCGTGAGCCCCCGTCCTGCAGTGAGCCCTGCACCCCACTCCTCCCGGAGAGCTGCCCTCTGCGCGCGCCTGGCCCTCCTCAGCACCGTTCGTCTGGGGCCTGGGATGGGCCAGCACCGTGGCCTCGGGGACCTGGGCAGCTGTCCCTGCCCCCAGGACCCCACCTTCCGACCCGGACCCCCTAGGCCTCTGCCCAGGCATCACCGTCCCACCTCCCCAAACTTCATGGGACCGATACTGCGGCCTGCTCTGCAGTTCGCCATGCTGCGGGACTGAATGATGAGCAGGGAAGAACACAGTTGATTCCGGGCGGACTGGGAGTAGAACACAGTACAAAAACAGCCTGCGGTGGTGGCCAATAGGACTCCTCAGTAGGCGTCACTCAGAAAAACCAAGACTGAGAAGAGACTGGCTGCAAGTGGTCAGGTGCTTGCAGAATCCTGGGGAGAACTGGAAGAATGAAAGTCGAGGAAAGCTTCCGCCAGACCTCGAGTTCCTGGAAGCTTTCAGAGGTTCAGGAAGCGGTGGGACAGGAGAATCGCCACCTGTGATCCCAGCTTCCCGCAGGAGTGTGCGGGGGCTCTGCGGGCCTCTGTCCACCCCTTCCTTCTGCGCTGGAGCAGTGGCGCTCTGCTTCTCACTCCTCTGCCCCAGCCTCTCCCTAGCGCCCTGAGAGCTTTACCCGGAGCTCTGCTGGCTGGGTAGCTACAAGGAGGTGGCTGAAGGGCGTGGGCATGCTGATGAAGCAAGGACAGCAGTGTGGGAGTCGGGTAATGGTGCTCATTTACTTTCCGGACCATGCGATTGGCAGCATCGGGCTTCTAAGTTGTTGAGAATGTCTCAGCACTTCACCAAATTTAAGAAACCCACTATGCACTGTATCTACCACTCACTCCCTTTGAATTAACTAACAGTCTACCTTTGATATCCAGTAACCTGAAGACTAATTATAAATGCAGCAACTATCAACACACCTTTAATATACTGGAAGAAGTGGAATTCAGTTAAAAAACCATGATACACACATATTACCTATAAAAGCAAGAATAAAATATTAATGGTTAATATAGTCTTTCTGTGCCTGGTCATTAGTCAAGTATCCCTAACTTCATTCAATGTCCATCCAAAGTCCATTTGGTCTCCATGGGAATGTTTACTATTGGTTTCTTTTCTGTTTTATGAAGCTGATTGCTCTAAACTTTTATTCTTGGTATACCACCTCTATTGATGCCCTTGCTTCTATTCAGTTGTACTACAGTACATGGTATTAAGAACATTTTCCAGCTTCCAGACATACTCTCATTGTATGTTGAAACAAGCCTATATTCTCACTTGAAAACTGCTAAATCACTTCAACTATATATAGTACTCTCTCTCTCTTTTTTTTTTTTTTTTTTGGTCTGCTGAATCAGTGACACTATAATCCCATGTAGCTAGATGAAATTTCGAATATGTGTTCATTGGAGCAATTTTTATATGCTCTCGTAGTTGTACTTTTTCTTGGGAGCCAGAATTCTAAACTAGAAGAGCCCAAAAACATGGACTGGAATAAAAAACTTTACAATTGGGCAATTGGGTTATTGTTAGGACTAGAGAAGGGAGCCACCTATGTGGTATCTAGGCATGTAAATTCTGCTGTGGAAATAACAATATTTATTGGTTATGTTTTGAAAAATATAGAGCCCTTTATAGGACTGGTCTCATTCAGAAACACACTACTTCTCAATGAGCAGGTCTACTGTTCTATCCTTACACCTACTGAGTAATAGAATCCACAGAAAGATCAGTGAGTCCCTGGGTATTATTTGATTGTTTTCCTCTTGTCCTATAAAGTGCCTTTGGATTGTGTTACTTTCCTCTTCTTAGACACCCATGACTTAGTAGAGGAGATGCTATTTTGGCTCACAGTTTTAGTTCATGGTCAGCTGGACCCAAGACAGGAACAGGATGGCAGAAGGGCATGGCAGTAGAAAAGATGCTCAACCCACGATGGCCAGGAAGCAGAAGGGAGGCAGGAGCAGGGGTGGGGGGGTACACCCTTCCAAACCATGCCCGCAACTACCTGCCTCTAACCTAACCCCACTTCTTAACAGCAAGTCAGCTATGCCTCACCAGTGGACTAATCTACTGAGGAGTGTGGTGTCCCCAAGATCCAGTCACCTTCCAAACACATGGGAATTTGTGGGAACATTTTAGTTCTAAACCATTATGTGGATCAAAAGCAAAATGGAAACTGAGTAATGCATTTGGTAAGTCTGTTGGTGGTAGGGCTGAGAAAGCATTGCAGCGTGGAGAGGCAAATCCATAACAATGGTGAGTGTATTTGTAAGGAACAAATCTACCACAGTGGTATTAGCCAGATCAGCCTTGATGAAAAGAAGCTTGAAACCATATGTTATCTCCATGGATACTTAGGGTAGCTTAGGAAAAAGCCTGACTACCTGGAATAAGTTGTATTATATAGTTGAGTATTGAGAGGCTCCATTTGCTTGACATTCATGTGAAATATAACTTCACATTCTGTGGTACTTTCAGTTATTTGATCTGCTTCCTTTTTTTCCCAGTCCTCCAATATTGCTGCAATAGCGATTTCTAATTGATCATTACATAACCATATCGCTGGCAATGTCTCATGCCAGAAACACTACGCAGCCAGATGTGCTAACCAGTTTGCTCTCCACCAGGAAGGCTTTCTTCCTCTGATGCCCCTTAAGGCCACCCCTGTGTGCCATAGCCCTGTTCTTCTGATTAGTGCTATTACATCCTGTGGAACTACTGAGCTTAACACAAGGAATTCTGCAAGTGTCGGTAGAAGCATGGATGTCAGTACCGCAGGAGTAGAAGTGATAAGAATATGAATTTTCATATAAAGAGCTTGTAACCTCAAGGCCACTTAAGTCCAATCACATACCAATTCCACTTCAGAAAACTAAAAGCACAATGCAAAAATAAGTTAACATGGTCATCCATTTTTTGATTGTCAGCAATTCTGTCTCAACCTAAGCACAGCAGGGAGGTAGAAACTTCAGAGAGGAAATTCACTGTTTTGTTAGTGGGGTTTTGGGGTGCTGTGAGCTCCTTTTAGAGATTCTTTATGGGTTCTTGCTGTCCTGAACAAAGAACTGCCCAATAGACATGCAGAAGATAGCAAGGTTTTATATTTGTTACACATAGGAAAAGAAATATGCTCTGCAGAGTGAGTGTGGGCTGATTGAAGGTAGAAAAAGAAGGGTGCTCTACAGGGGGAGAGTGGACCACTGAAATAGCTCATAGTGGCCATAAAGCTAATGGCAGAGGTCATTTGTATCCCCTACTCCTCAGGCTGATGTCAAATCTAAGCCATCTTATAAAAAACCTGCTTGACTTTGCACCAGAGGAATTGAGGATAGCACTTCCTAATTGGGCCCATGTGCAGGGCTTGGAACTGTTTTTCTGTGCATGTGTCCTGGATTTCTGTGATTGATAGGTCATGCCCACTTCTCCAGCTGGTTGGCCATACCCTAATCTCCTACCTCATTTTCATAAGGGAACATGTATTTGCTATAAAACCTTTAGTATCAGCTCTGCATTATCTCACTTAAGGCTGCCAGAATTTCTATAAAGTGTTTTGTCACAGATCTTCAAATACGATTGGATCTCTACAATTTTAGAGCCCAAGTGGCAGAGTGGTTCATACCACAGATGAACCTGCTGGGAAACCATGTCTCGCCTGGACATCACTCAAATGTTGCAAATCCAAGGGTTATTTTGCAAATATGTGAATAAAGTTCATTGGTAAATGCTGTTTTTAGAAGCAAAATAAAACCAAATGTCAAATAATCCTGATAGTTGTTGAGGATTACAAGATACAGCAACTGTCTTCACATTTGGAGAAAATATTCTTGTATTAGACTCCTCTCGCAGAAAATCCATCAAAGAGGTAGATTCTTTAATTTTCTCACCAGGTAGTTGGAATTATCTCCTACAACTTGTACCCATGTGTTTTAACAGAGGATCTAATGAATTAGCTAATTCCTGTTCACCAGGTCTGATTAATATGTTTTCAGCAACTTAAGAGTTAAGTGTAATGGTAAGCTGAGCAAAGTCCCTGCAAGCTAAATTATGTCACAGAGGCAAAGAATTGACTGTTAAGCCCCGAGGTAAATGTGTTATGGCAAAATTGCAAGATTCACTCACAGAGGCCGAGTGTGGACACAAGGAGTTTTATTGGCCGGCCAGATGATGTCCCAGGTGCAGCTAAGACATCAATCGCCCAGTCTTTGTTTTCAGGAGTTTTTATACAAGTTCCCCATAAGTCCCCCCAACCCCATAACCTTAGTAACCACATTACACCTCATCATCTTTCTGGAGTTTCACAGGAACATCACTAGATTTATCACAAGACCCTCTCCAAACATCTGGTCTGTTTGCTGTAGCTATTTGTTCCTTCTTTTATGGGTTTCGTGGTTAACTGGGAAGGGGTTTGAGGAGTGAGTTTATCTATGGGTCAGTGCCTTAATACCTAACAGGGCTGGAGAGTGAGTGCATCTAGGGGTTAAGTGAACACAAACTGGAGTCTAAAAAGAAAATGAGTTACTTTAGCCATATCAAAGGAGTGAAGATAATACTCCCCTCTCTATATGGTGAAAACCAGTTAGTGCTTTGACTTGTTTAACAGTCCCATGGAGAAAAGATACTTGTCAGGCTGCACTAGGCTCCAGGGACTCTAGTAAAAGAAGTATTTCTGAAATGTCAGTGAAGGGAAAAACTAAGTGATTTAAACTTACAGAAAGATCCTGATATTCTCCAAACCAGTCTGTCTCCTTACATCACAAACAGGTAACTGAGTGGAGATGTAAAGGGAATCAATAGCTCTGCATCTTTGAACACTTCAATGGTATTACCAATTTCTGCATTGCCCCAAGGATACGGTGATTGCTTTTGATTTAATATTCTGGTAGTTGTGACCTGATGAGAGGGAGGGATGGAGTTGTGATGGGAGGTTATAGGAACCCTGGGGGCATCAGATTAACTTTTGTTTAAAGGAGCATCATGGGGTGGGGGTGGGGACATAATGCTCACATTTATTTTTTAGAAGTATTTCTATTGATGAATTATTAATTTTAATTTTACAAGTTATATTAAATAATGTGTACTTAACAGGCAAATAAATTATCAATACAATAAAATATTAAATTTTTAGTAACAGGGCCCTTCCTACTCAAAATAGCATTTAACTCTGAACTAGAGAAACAGTGTGGGGGTTCTTCTACTCACTGAGTTCAAAAATGGTATGGCAGTTATAACTTTACACTTGGGAACTGTTTTCTTACTTTTGTCATTGCTGAGACAAAATACTGGACACCTGCAAGTAAAAGGAGAGGTTTATTTTGGCTTACAGTTTTGAAAGGTTTTAGTCCATAGCTGGCTGACTCCAAGGCAAGACAGTGAGGCAGAGGAGCATCACAGAGGAAAAACAGTCCATGCCAGGGCAGGAAAAAAAGCAGCAAGAAGCAGCAAACCTATCTTCCAACTTTTCCTTTTATCCCACTTAGGCTACAAGTGTAATGGTTGGTGCCACCCACATCCAGGGTGGGGTTTCCATTATTCACACTCTGAACTATGCTAAACCCATTTAGATATCACACACCCTTAATCCTAGTACCACACACCCTAGACCCAGGCACTTCCAAGAAGCTCCACCTATGAAAGCATGAGGCTTTCAGGGGACATCTAGATACAAACCATAACAGTACCTGAGGGGTAAAAAGGCCAAGGTGTGTTTGCAGTCTCATGGGTCCCCTGGGACACACACCCCAGCTGCAGTTCTATTTGTCACCTGGTCCATTCAAGCATCCACTATGACCTGGGGTCCATAGAGTCATTTTGGGAACAGCCATGAGTGATGGCTGTCCGGGAAGATCAGGCCAGTTTTTTCTCCAGATAATCATCACCTTACAGTTAACTGAAGTTTTCTTCACTAAAGTATTTATGAAAATGTTTGCAGCAGTGATATATGAATTTATTCATACCTTACCTTTTGAATTTTCCACAGACTTGCTGCCTGCGTTGAGATAAAGCAATTTGAAGAAGCAAATATTTCCTCCTTTATCCTGCTGTGCAGCGGGGAAGGCAGCCTCTAAAGAAATTGTTTTGTAGCAATTAAGGAAGAAAAATACTTAGGTGTGTGGGGATATTCTGGAGATAAGAGAAATGTTAAGAGTGGAAAGCAGAGAGAAATTTCAATCATTCCACATGCAGGTTTTCAAAACATAATATTAGTTACCATAAATAAAAATAAAAGCATCCACAGTATGTCTTGAAATAGGCAAGAGTGATTATCTCTTAGTAACCCTGCTTTAACTCAGAACCAAATGAAATTTTCTAGCTGGAGACTGTAAGGAAGGCCAAAAAAAAAAAAAAAAAGTTACGAGAGGATTAAAGTTCGTTCAGAAAAATTCCACCTGTAATATGCTAAAAACTCAACTGGGTGTTGAGGATACAGGCTTAGCCAAAGGAAATGATTGTTATTCTTTGTGAAATACAGAATAAAAGCATATATAAGAGGTGAGGGAAAAAATCGCCTATACTGTCAGAGAATGATTCACAGAGAAGGAAAGAAATGACTGTCTTAAATTATGTTTGTAGCTTACCAGGTAGAGAAAAGGGTTGCAGTAGTGAACTGAAGGCATTGAGATATTATTCACAATGGGCAGACTCTGTCCGCCAGGGGCGTGGATGCTCTGGAACAGAAAAGGATGAGGCTAAAATATAATAGCAAATAATGGCATATTAGTTGTCTTATTGCTGCAAGCAAATCGTCCCCAAACTTAGTTGTGTAAGACAACAACAGATATGTTACCATTTCTGGGTATTGGGAATTGAGCATGGTTTACCTATGCCCAGTCACTTGGGATCTCCCAAAAGGCTGCCACTGAAGGGTTGTGACGTTAACAAAAGAAAAAGGAAAAAGAGAGAGAGAGAAAGGAAGAGAGAAACAGAAAGAAAGAAAGAAAAAGTCTTGAGGTCCTATCTACTCTCAAGGAAGTAAAACAGCAGGTTACTGAAGGGAATAGATATAAGGAGTCAGAGATCATTGAAAGCACTTGAGAAACAGCCTTCTAAAGGTGATAAAAGTAAAAGAGATGGGTATTTGGGAAAATTGAAATTGATGAGGTAGGCAAGTGGCTCAATACAGGGGAATCTTCAGTGCTGCAGTGAAGTGATGGGAATGCTTGGGTGCTCCTACTCAGAAACACTAATATGTACCTGTTGCATCAGGCAGGGAGTCTGGGGGCTGGGGAACCCCCAGTGACCCTCCCAGGCTTCTGTCCAGGTCCTTGCTCTCACTCTGGCAAAAAATGAGGAAGTGGGGAAGACTGGCTCAGAGCCAAAGCTTTGTCAAAAAACAAAGAAGTCAGGGTATGGTGGAAAATGAGGGAGTCAGAATTGAAGTGATGTAAAGTGAAAGTTTATTTATGATGCTGCAAATGCAGGATAAAGCTACCTTACAGCAGAAAATTGCTGCAAGGTTGGGGGACCTGAGCAGGTGCCTGTTGGTTGGGGAACCAGGGTATTCATACTTATAGGGGTAAGCTGGTTTCTAAAAATAACTATTTCACTGATTGGTATAATCTAGGCCTATCAGGGTCTTGGCATTTGTTTCTAGGGTAAGGAAAAGGTCAGGGGGCTAGGGTTTCCTCAGTACACACATGCAATAATTTCACAAGAGGTAGCTTCCTCATAAATAGTGCATAATAAGGGTGTGGTAATTTTACAGTTGTCAGCCACCCAGGTCTTGTCCTATGCTATGTATTCCCCTCTAACTGTCCCTATATACCCATCACTAGGGAGATCTATGACAGAAGGGCTTCAGGTGCCTTAGAAAAGGCCTGCTACCTTGCAGGGACAACTCACAGTGGTGGAAATGCTTGTTCCCTACCCAATGTCTGCACAGATATGGGGCTGCTGAGGGCTGGCTGCAGCTTGGCCAGACTGCCCAGTAGGAGCATGCACATCAGTGGGCAAAGGATAGATGGTGGTATCCATGAATCTAAGGTGTCCAGTGGCCAGAGAGAGAGAGAGAAATGAGGCAAAACAACCAGCTTAGGTAGCTAGGAGAAAAACAAATGACAGAGACAATTTGCACAAAAATATCAAAGACAGTTTAAAAGTTAAATTAAGGAAGAATTTGTAAAAGAGAAAAATCATTATTTCTGAATATAGGCAGATGGAAAGTGATGATGATATTAATTGAAAAAAAGAATTAGTGACCTAAAATATCAAGTCAAAGAAACAACTCTCTGAAAAAAATCAGAGACAAAATAGAATAAGATGAAAATAATTAAGGACTTCTAACATATAAATAATATTAACAATAGATGAAAAAAATAATGGAGGAATAGCAGGCAAAAAATATTTTAAATAAGAGAAATAGCCTCTGGTCTGGAACAGATTTTCTTTCTGAAATGAAATGAAGTTCTGAAATAGTTAGTTCTGTACAAACTGAGCTCCTGGTTTTAAGAAAATTGAAGAATGAAGTCATAAATCAAAAGGAAGAGGTTAGGAGAGATTTTTATTAGAAATAAGGAGAAGGAATAAAAAAGCCTTCTTGTTTTTCCAGGAGGGGATCCAAGAAGTGGAATTTTCACACGACTCTCAGTCCAGAACATTTTATGGATAAGCAGACCCCGGGAATTTCTCAATTGTTTACTGGCCACCTATGGCAGGTGGCTCTGTGAGTTTAAAATGAACAATCAGAACTCAGATTCTCTAACCCAGTTACTCAGCATGTAGAGTTTAAAGGAAACTGAGATTTTAAAGAAAAACTGGTTATTTTGCCTTTTAAGTCCCTGGAAATTTGGGTGCTTAGTAGGGAGGGGCTGAAAATTCCCTTTGTAGGGAAAGGGCAGCATTCCATGTTGCCTGAGGAAGTCATACTTGGTTCAAAGTCCTAGCTCACTGTCTGTGTTCATTTTAATTCTTATCTATGTGGCTGAGCACCCAACTCTATCTCAGGCTCTTTCCCTAGCTAGCTGCCTTACTCATAAGCTCATTAAATAAGCTATTTTTTTACAGTTACCCCCTCTGAAAAATTACCATTAGTTGCCATTAGAGGAGAAGGAGCAAAGACAAAATCTAGCTTCTTTTGTTGTTGTTTTTGTTGAAAGGGTCAGTGTAGGGGCCAGTGGTTAGGAATTCTTTCCAAAGAGCTAATTTAAGGGGCCTTTGACAGAATCATGTTGCAGTTTAACAGTCAGTAAAAAGAGTCTGGCACATTTATTGTTGGTTTTATTTGTATGGCCATTTGAAGTTTGACAGCCTCCATGTGAGAAGAAACAAATTTTATTATTAAGGGAAGGAGCCAAGTCTAGATGCTGTTTGTAAGGGATTGGAGTTGGGAATGTAACTAGCTAGGTCCTACACCTGTTTATGGAGGTTATTTATAAGTTTGATATTTTTATCATTTTAAAGTGTTTTTTTTTAACCTGATGTGAATTATTTATTTAAAGACAACGTTTTGTTTATGAGTTCACAAGCTTTTCTGGTTTTTGCTGTGAGGAGATCAAGGGCTCTGTGATAATGAAGGACTATTTTTCTTAAGGAATTTAAAGACTCTTGTTGAGTTTTTACAGCTGCCAGTATGGCTTTTTAGCCTTGTTGAACCATAATAGTGATAAACTATGGGTGTAGTTTAAGACTGCCAGGAGGGCCAGCATTGTGCTTGAAACCCTTTTTTTACAGATAGATTTTTTTTTTGTGGGTACCGGGGGTCAACCTCAGGACCTCGCATGCCAGCAGGCTCCCGTGCCACTGAGCAATACCACTGGCCCCTTTTTCGTATGTGGGTTCCAGGAGTAGAACTCAGGACCTTGCGCTTGCCAGGCAGGCGCTTATGCCACTGAGTCATCTCACTGGCCCAGACTGTTTTTTATATATCTTTTTTGGTTATATTTTTTTGTTGGTTGTTTAAGACCAAGTTAAAGTGAGATTGCTTTCTCTTTCTCTTTTTCTTCTCCTCTCTCTATTTAGATAGATAGATAGATATCAGTTAAGGCTCCTCAGAGATTATTGGGAGGGGGCATGTACAGATCCTCTTCACTCTTTTATTGGTGTCATCTGCCAGGATTGGTCATGGTCTTTCTTGACCATGGCTTCCCTTGGCTTCTCTTGGAGGCATGGGAGACTTTATTCTCTTTGATGACCCTCCATTTTTACCACACTGTGCATTGGTTGATTACTGTCCCCTGGGGTCCAACAATCTCCCTGTTCAGGAGGTTGGGTGACTCACCAGAGTTGTAGGATCCTTTAGAGAGGTCCCCTTATGCCCTGGGCTCTTACTGATTTAGAAGGGCCAGGGCCAAAATATTGGCTGTCTTGTTAGCCTAGAATATATATATATTCTGAAGAAAAAACAAGGGAAGAGGAGGCATTCATGCCCATTGCTGCCTGTTCTGGCCCTTTATCTTAGGCCTGACCTATCCAGTACCAGCAGCAGCATGCTGGAGGTGCTTGAGGAAGTGGGACCAGAACTGAACTGTCCACTCTTATTGGCACCTGCTCCCCATTTCTTACAATCCTGTGAGTGTTTGGCTCAAACTAGTCATAGGCTTTTCCTTTCTCAGCCCTCAGCACATCTCTGAGTATAAATCCCAGCTGCCTACCTGGCAGTATGCCCTGGAGAAAAATCATGGAAAGAGAAAGCCAGTCTCCTAGAGACTAGGGACTGTGGCTATCAGCTCCTTTAATACCTGTTTTGTCTAAAGCTGCCATTAATTCATAAGCATCCATATAACTGCTTTCCGCTCTATCAATGAAATCATCTGTGCTACCTCAAAATGTTGCACCTCAAAAGACCAACTATCCCACACTACCAGGCATTATTCCTCAGGGAAAAGGCAGTAGAAAAGGGAGAGAAGAGCACTTAGTCCAAGTAACTCTCTACACCAGGCACAGGAACTGCATCTGTGGGATTCATCACTACCCCAAGGGCAGAAAGGCAATTAGGACTAAAAGCTTTCTCAAGCCAAGTCTTTGATCTAGTAAAATAAGCCTCCAAAACTTAAAAGGAAAAGAAAAAGTAACAGAAGAAAGTTGGAGTTGAGAGGCCATAGCAGTGAAAGAAATTCGTGCTTTACTGATGCTGGTGGTGACTTAGGAGACAGTTTGTTCAAGAGCCATCAGTCTTGAGACACCAAGAGTGTCACAAGCTAAGATTGCTCCCTTATCAGCTGAGGATAAAACCAGAAAGCAAGCTGAGGCCCAGAAAGCTCGAAATTCTCTCCCATGTGTGTGAGAGAGGGATCTGCCCGAGTGAAAACTGTCTCCTGAGACTTACAAACAGCAGCCAGTGCTAGTCACCTCTTTTAAAATTTGCTGAAAATGGGTCATGTATGTTTATATGAGGCATATTGTGCCCCAAAGCTACTCTACCACCAGGTAAATGACAGAAGAGACATGAGACTATAAGGCTAGCCCATAAAAAACAGTGCAAATTCCCATCTCCTAAGTTGAATCATGGTTAAGAAGAACATCTTGCAAGAGGAAAAAGACAGTAAAAACTTCCCATTCAGGGCTTACCCATTATTAATCTCAGATCTTGGTGGACCTCCAAAATATGAAATGTAATGCTATACAAACTGAGCTCCTGTCTTCATGAAAATCAAAGAATGAAGTCATGAACCAGAAGGAGGAAGTTGGGAGAGTTTTACTGGAAACAAAGAGAAGGAAAAAAAATAGGCTCTGCAGGAGAAAAGTAGAAAAGTTCTGGCTCCTCAGTCCAGAACTTTTTATGCATAAGCAGAGCACGAGCTCTGTGAGTTTAAAATGAGCAATGGAACTCAGGCTCTCTAACCCAGTTATTCCACGTGTAAGATTCAGTGGGAACTGAGATTTTAAAGAGACACTGGTTATTTTGCATTTTAAATTTCTGGGAGCTTAGAAGGGTGGGACTGCACCTCTCTTTAGAGGGAGAAGGCAGCATTCCATGTTACTTGAGGAAGTTCATCCTTGGTCCAATCCTAGCTCACTGTCTATGCTTTTTTTGTTATCTAAATGGCTGATCACCCCACTCTATCTCAGGCCCTTCCTGCCTTGTTCATAAGCTCACTAAATGAACTATGATTTTTACAGTTCTATTATTAATGTTTTAAAAGAAATTCTTGATTATATGTTAGTATAACTGTTGAGTTATTAAATTCTGAGGAAAAAGAATCTCTTATTCTATTATAAAAGTTGACCAAAGGAGGCACACATTTTCCTCTAACACAAAAGCAGACTGTTTTCTGAACACATTGCTGCACCTGTCCCAGTCTCACTTTCCTCTTCTGGATCAGCTTTTCCCCACTCCCACATGGACCACACAGCCCTTACTGGGGAGCAGTGGAGTGCTGTGCTAATGACATTAAGATGGCAGCAGGACACAGCAGTGTCCCAGTGAGGACAGTCCTGGGCCCCACCAGACCTTCAGGAGGCTCAGCCTTGCTCTACCTTCAGGATTCTGCTCCAGGCCCACCATTGCTGCTTCAGCAGCCACCCTACACCAAACAGTGATCAGCATACTCCTGTAGTGCTCCTTGCCCTGCTTGGTATTTCACCTCACATATCATGCACTTGCTTGCTTATTATCTTTCCCTACTTGTCTCAGTTCCTTTGCACTCTGCTGCACCAAAATACCAAAGATTGGGCACTTTATAAGGAAATAAATTTATCTTCTCATAATTCTGGAGGCTGGAAGTCCATGATGAAGGCATAGCAGTCATAGTTGTTCAATGAGGGCTCCTCTCTGCTTCCAAGATGGCACATACCGTCATGTGCCCTGGAGGGCAGAAAAGGTGTATCCTCATATGGCAAAAGGCAGAGTGGAGAGTATCAAATGCTGCATTTGATTGACACGTGGTAGGTATTTGACAAATGCTTGTTGAGTGAGTCAATTAACGACTGCATAAATGAACAAAATAGAACCCCCAAATAGGTTGATTTCCATGGCAGGAATTGGAAGAGAATTAGCAGTGGGGTCAGGCACGACAGCAAAGTAGTTGTTAAGTGCAGGTTTCCAGAATTTGACTGCCTGAGTTCGTGTCTGACTTTCCTTCATTTGCTGCATGGCTGGGGATGCATACTGTTTGATTACTATTTCCAGGTTTCCTCAGGTGTGTGCTAGGAAGGAGTAATTAGAGATCAAAAGGGAACTCTCAAGGACTGAATGTCTCAGTAACAGTCCAGCACGTGGATCAGTGAATAACATGGAACTACCCAGGATTATTGTTTTGATCCTTTGAAGAATGGATAACGCTAGCTGTTTGATCCATCTCAATGAGAAAAAGGGAAGAATAATGTAACACTCATCTTAAATCCCATATAGCTAAGCTAAGCCTCACTTTTGACGAGAAAAATCTCATTTATAACTATAAAATATTTTAAAGTAAAGAACTGGTTATCTGAAATTTCATTAAATGTCAAAAGAACAATAAAGTGCAACCTATAAAAGAGTACTCCATGAATACAAAGGCAATTTTATAAGGAATAGAAAATTTCAGTTTAGATGGAAGAAAAAGTTCAAGAGTTCTACAGTTAATAAAAATGTAATGTATTCTTGAAAATCATAGAGAGTAAATTTTAAGTATTCTCACTATGAAAATGTGAAGTAAGCTAATTATCTAAATTTAGACATTCCAGAATCTGTACATATTTCAAAACATGTCATAGAGAAAAATATGTATAATATTTTTTCAATTAAAAGTATAACAAATTTTTTTAAATAGTGTATTGTAAAAATAAATAATTACCCCAGGATAATATAGAATTTTTAAAACCATAATTTTATCATTACATTCTGAAAAGGAATTTCATAAAATTCAATAGTCTTTCCTAAAGAAAGTGCTAAGTAGGATAGAAATAAAATTCCAACTAGAAAATTCTAAGAATTGTTTAAGCCATTTTTACTAAAATAAAAATGTGACAAGGATACTCATTATCACTATAGTTATTGTTTATATTCACCATAGATATTCTAAGGCATTTGCAATAAAACAAGAAAATAAACAATGTTAACAAAATACATAATACATTAAAACTTCCTATAGGTTAGAAAAAATTCGTGAATTCATTTTTGGAAGTTGATTTTTAATTTACATATTATTTCTACAAATTAATAAAAGTGATAGGGGCTGGTGAGATGGCTCAGCAGCATAAGCGCCTGCCTGGCAAGCGCAAGGACCCAAGTTCGACTCCCGGAACCCACATACAAAAAAGGGCCGGTGATATCGCTCAGCGGCACAGACGCCTGCTGGCGCGCGAGGTCCTGAGGTCGACCCCTGGTACCCACAAAAGAAAAATTAATAAAAATGATAATCAACTTAATAGAAAAATTGTTAGAATTATAAAATTCACAGCACAAAAAAAGAAGTAGCCAATAAACATTGAACTATGTTTGGCGTCTTAAAAGGAAACATAAAATGATTTTAATGATTATATAATAATTTTATATATCAGAAAGACGAGCATCACAAAATGTGATCGTACCCACTTCTCCTAATCATAGCTGATATTTAGTTAAGCTATTAGTAATAGTACTCCTGTTATATACCCAGTTAAACTGAGAAACGCAGAGGGTCAGTAATGTGCTCAAGGTTGTACTGCTGAAAAGTGGCAAAGCTAAGACTTTGTGCCCCTATCAGCCTGTCCCTACAGATTACACCCCAACCATACGCTAGACTTTATCGCTGTTCTCAGCAGTATAGGTGGACACCCCTGTATATTCATTAAAATGAGGATTGTAGTTTTCTTAGAGAGTAATGTATGTACAGAAATAAAAACTGTATTCTTTCACTCAGCATTTTGTTTCCAGGGATCTACTCCACTGGGAGAAGGGGAACAGCCAAGGAATATAAAAAATATGTGTACAAGATTATGTACTGCAGTATACAGACCTGAGGAACAGGGGTAAAGTGGGTGTATAGTAACAGGGTGATGGTTGAAAAACCTCTTGTATACTTGTGATGCATTTCATGGTGGCCATCTTTATAAACATCAGGAAATTTGTTTATTGTAAAAATTTGTTTTTATTTGATAATTTTCCTACCTCTCACTACTCTTCCACCTGCCAATAGTTCATGCTCTTTGAGAGAAAGTGACATTATTCATTTTAAGGGTGACAGTGATGACTGAGGCCATATCAGTGTTATCAAAGAGAACTTTTTGTGGTGAAGGAAATACCTTATATCTACACAATCTAATACCATAACTAGCAGCAACATATGGTTCTTGAGTAGTTAAAATGTGGCTAAATATGACCAAAGAACTTAAATTTTATTTTTAACTATGTGTGGCCAGCGGCTGCCATGTTAGACAGTACAGCCTTAGCTAGTCAGTGTAGTATCATCATCCAGCCACAATTACTACTTCAGTGATGGGCGCATTGCCTTATTCAGATCAGTGAGACTAATAGAACTTCCCTGGAGTCTTCTTGAAGAGCCTTCTACTTCTTACAAGAATATGCTTCTTGCAAACTGTTTCTGTCTGGATGTCGATCAACCATTACGTAGTTTCAGGAGAGAATAGAAGCTCACTAGTTATAGGAAAGGGAACCACCCTTACAATAAGTATACACGGCAGGAGACAGTGCAGATAGAAATGTCAGTTTACTATTGATGCTAAGCTGCTGAATCAAACCAATTCTGTAGTTAATCTTACTACTAGACTTTTTAGTAACATGACAATTCACTCCTATTCATCAAGATGTCTGAGATGGATCTCCTCATCTGAGTATATTCTATCTGGTTCAGTATTTTGAACATGAAATACTATGAATCAATTAAAATACAATATACAAATATTTCAGTTGAGCTGAGCTGATTTCTGGTAAACATTTTAGACAAAATCAAGAGGCAATAGAAATTATATATATACTGTAATTTTAGGTGAATGAGTCAAATGTATCTTAAGTGAGGGTTTACAGCCAAACAAAGGTAGAAGACTATAATGACCCATGTAGTAATGGAATAGAGTTGAGACATAATATTAACTCGTATTTAGCTTAATATAGATAAACCTGGTTATATAGAAATGTTTATAGATATGTCCATATATATGGTTTAGTATTTGCCACTATATTTTCTTGTTCTGTCAGCTGAGAAAGCTGGCATGCAATGATCCCCAATAGCAATGAACAACATTTTACCTTGACTGTGGATTGCAATGCCATTCTCCAGAAAAATGAACCAGGAATCCCCACAGAAAAGACAAGTGATAAGATTGGGACAAGAAATATTCAAGATGAACCCAAGCAGCTCAGGGCAAAAAGCAAAGAAGTGTTTAAGAAGCAACAATGGGCAGAGGTATGTCACCGTCACCAACTGAAACAATTTGTTATGGCCAAAGCTAGAACAATTTGGACAACAAAATAAATCAGCTCATATTGGATTATAACTCAATGTATAAATAAATACTCATGGCCATTCCAATCTGAATGAATGACTACATAAATAAATAAGTGAGAAAATTTTCCCATACAGAGCAATCACAATTTATGTATGTACTTCATCTTTAGGTACTTGTAGCATAATTTCCTACTCCTTAAATAGGCTAAGTGTAGTAACTCCCTTTTAGAGAATACAATATAAAAAGAAGCAGCAAAGAATAACTTTATGGTTGTGAAGCCCAAGAAATACTACCTCAGTGAGCTTATCAAAATTGATATAAATGATATCATGTTGGTAGTGTATAGCTGCAATGTTATGGGATGAGAACAGACCCTTATTTGTGGTCTTTCTCCCATAGTCCAATAATGCAACTTAATCATAAGCAAATATTAGATAAATTTCTTTGAATATATTCTACAAAATATAAGACCAGTAATCTTCAACACTATCAAAATCATTGAAAACAGAGTTCTGACAAATTGCTACATCCAAGAGGAGGCTGAGGAGACAAGAGGTTAAATATACTGGGTTGTCCTGGATGAGATTTTGGAACAGAAAGGGGATATTCACTAAAACCTAAGGAAACACGAATAAAGAATGCACAATAGTACTAATAATTTATCAGTGTTGTTTCCATAATTGTAATGAACATACCATACTAATATATATTATTGATAGTAGCAGAAAGTGAATGTTGGGTATATGGAAACTTTCTATATTGTTATTTTTATGTTTCTATAAGTCTAAATCTATTGTAAAAATAGAATGTTATTTTAATGTTTTATATATATATATACAAAACCGGAGTGTTAAAAATGGAGACTGATGGCTTGTAGCTTTGCATGTGTTATGGCATGTGTTATGGCTTAGATCTAAAATGTCCCCCAGGGGCCTGGGATGCAGCTCAGCAGCACAGCACCTGCCTGGCAAGCGTGAGGCCCTGAGTTCAACTCCCAGTACCAAAACAAAATAAAATAAAATAAGTCTTATGCGTTCTGAGGTGGGGTTTTTGGAAGATGATTGGATCATTGTGTCTGTGTTCATCAGTGGATTAAACCATTCATGAGTTCATAGCTGGGTATACAGTTGGGAGGCAAGGCCTGGTTGAAAGAGGTGGGTCAATGGAGGCAGGACCCGGAGAGGTATATGCTTGTCCCTGCCTTCCCTTTTCTTCTGCACTCTGGCCACCATAGCTTGAGCAAGTTCTTTCTGTCATACACTTCCACCATGCTGTTTGTGTCTTGGAGCCAACTGACCACAGACTGAGCCCACTGAAACCCTGAGCCAAAACAAACAAACCTCTCCTTTCATTTGCAGTTATCAATTATTTTGTCCCAGAGAGAAAAAATGGACTGATGTAGAAAATTGGCACCAAAGAAGTAGGATTGTTGCTGTGATTATACCTGACTATGTGGTTCAGAAGCCTTTGGAAATGGTTTGCAGAGGAGTTTGGAAAAATTTGAGATGCTGGCTAGAGAACCCTTAAGATGCTGTGAGAGAGATTGATGAGAGATTCTGGTGGGAGCTCAGAACAAAGCTGAGAGAAATGTGGACAGTCAATGCCAGGCTCATGAAGTTTCAGTCGGAAGTTAGGACATTTTTGCAACTGGACTAGACTAGAGGCCATGTGTGTTACATTTTGGTAAGGAAATTGTCTGCATGGTCCCTGTGTCCTGAGACTTTGAGGGAGGTTGAATTTAAAGGTGATGGATTAATTAATCTAATGAAAGAAATTTCAGGACAGCTTATTCGGGCCATGGCATGGGTATTGCTGGCTGCATTGTAGAAATCTGGAAAATTATTTAAGGCATAAATTAAAGTGTTAGATATAAAACAAATTAGTGATATGATAAACTTATAATAAATATGCTTGTGAACAATAACTAAATTATTTCAGAAATAAATGAATATATTGATTAAATTTCAGGGTATCTCTATGAGATTTTCTTCTGTATTTCTGCCACTTATATGTAGTAACTATACCAAAATATCAAAGTAAATAATGTTGAAACTTGAAGTGACTTTAAAGAGCCATTGTTCTCCCCAAGCCTTCACTTCTCTTCATATTTTTCCACTTTGGGAATGAGACATTAGAAACTAGAACATTCCGAAGTTCTTAACATAAGCAGAAGAAATCAGAAAGTCACCACATGTCCCCGAGGGAAGCTAAGACTCAGAAAATATGACATAGTGTCTGACTTTATCCCTCAGGCTGATCTTGGCAGATGAATAAGCTTATAACAGTCAGAAACAGAAAACAAGAACGAAAAGCAAATCTTAGGTAAGAAGGCAAACTTGACTTACAGAGTTACCACATTATTAGATTCAGGTGCGCAGTTTTCAACAAAGACAAACAGAACAAATTCATGAGTCATACAAAGAAATGGGAATATGTGTCCCATTCAAAGGAAACAAAAACCAAAAACCAACCCTGTCTTAGGAAAACACTTGACAGTGGATCAACTAGACAAAGACCTTAAAATTTTTGTGTATCTTAGTGAGGTTTTAAGACAAGTGAACAGAACCTAAGGAATCTCTGGAGCACAGTCAGGCAGACCAAAAAATGCATTTTGGTGTCCCAGAAGAGAAAATGAAGGAATAAATCCCAAGTTTGTTGAAAAACATAAACACCCAAGAAGCTCAATGAACTCTAAGTAGCAAGATTTCAGAGACCCACTCTGAGACACATTGTAATCAAACTAAGTCAACAACAAATCAGAATTATGAAAGCAGCATGGGAGAAGTCGCCACCTACAGTGGCCCATCAGTAACATTATCAGCAGAAGCTGGAGGTCAGAAGGCAGTGTAGTGACGTATTCCAGCGCTAAAGAGGACGTGCGAGACTGCTGTATCTCCCGTGATTTTCAGAAGTGGGGAAAATGAAGGCATTCCCATATAAACGAAAGCTGAGAGAGATTATCACAGGTAGCTCTACCCTATAAGAAATACCAAAGGGTTGAAATGAAAAGATGCAGGGCTATAATTTGAGGCCATGTGAAAAATTAAACATCTCAATAAAATGAATATGGGGTAATAGTAAAAGATAATACTATGATAACTTTGATTTGTAACTCTACCTTTTTGTTTTCTGCATTACTTAAGAGACTGATATATTTCAAAATAATTATTAATTTAAAGTTAGCTTATGGTAATTTTGCTTTGTAACTCTATATTTTATTTTACATAATTTAGGGGACTAATGCATTAAAATATTAATTCTAGACATACAGTGTATAAAGATATAATTTAGTGACATTAAGAATGGAAAGAATGGATAGAGTTGTTAAGAATTTTAGTACATTATTAAAATTAAGCTGGTATAAATTAAAAGTATAATGTTATAACTTTAGTATGTTAAGTGTAACCACAGAACCACAAAGAAAATAGCGAGGGAGAATACAGCAAAAGAAAAATGAAGAAATGTAAGTATTTCACTATAAAATATCAGCTAAATCCAAAATACAATAATACAATAATGAAGGGAATAAAGGACAGAAAAAATCTGTAAGGCACGTAGAAAACAAAAGCAACATGACATATCATTAATTACTTTTAATGTTGCTTCTTACAGGGGCTGCTGTGGTCCAGGAAAACAATGGCTCAACCGCTGAATCTAATAAAAGTTAGAATAAAGTAGAAGGAGAAGGAACAGTCAACCACCTTTGTGTACATGCATAACTAAAGCCTTTTGCTGCCTTCCAAATGACCCTCCAATAATGGGGCCACAAAATTTATATCCTAATCATAAGAGTAGTCCTAGGGAAAATGAAGTTGTTTTACAAAGAGGCTGATTAATTTTAGTATTCCTAAAAGAGTGCTGGTTTTGCTAGTCTTTAATATTGAAACAGCAATTGCTACAGATCTTAACAGGCACCTACCTCAAACCCATGGCTCCTTAGCCATGTAGTTCTTCACAGAAAAACCTGAGTACTTGGAATTGAAGACAAGGTTGATGAAATCAACTGAGCTCAGTCTGTGGCGTAATCTAAATGCCAGATTAACAGGTTTGGACTTCCTGGTAGGAGTGGAAAGCTCTTCAACAATACTAAACAGTAGGGAATTTTAGGGAATGAATATGTCAACTTAATATACAAGACGTACAAACTCGATGAGCTGATAGGCTGAAACCACCTTAGAGTGTGCAGGCACAGATGGCTTACCAAGGTGCTTGCATTCCTTTAAGACCCAATTCTATGGTCTAATTCATAAAATCTGCTCAGGACCGCTGCTCCTGGAGTCTTTCTTGAAGATCAGAGAGCTCAATTCATTGGGCCACACGGCTGCTAATCTAAAGTCTATCAATTGTTTGTAGTCAAAGAGCCATACGAAGACAGTAGCCTTGTCTTTAAGGAAATGAAAAGAAACAGTACATTAGTTATATTGTCATTTCCAAACTACACTAATAGAAAATATTACCTATTAATAATCTATGTTGAATTGTCTTCATCAGAAAAAGTAACCTCCAAATAAATCTTATAAAAATAATTTAAGAAAAACACAACTCATGTAAGACATTAAAGTAGATGACTTATTGTAAATGGAAAATGTTGATGTGACCATCTGCCTTCCAGATGAATAATGTGCACAGTTTTGAAATAATTCTTTTAAAATTAGCATTTATCTAGAAAGGTGGTAATATTTTGAGGATTAGCATTCTTGGGGTGTATTTAATGAGCAATTTCTTTATAGTTCCCTAGCAAAATAAAAAGGTCTAGGAATTGTAACAACCATGAAGTTGTAAATGGCAAATTTCCCACTTCCTGCCCGGATACCTCTCTGCTGCACCCACAGGAGCCTCCTAGTATACTCGGTTCTTTCCATCTCTGCAGGTAATAAATTATTCCTCCTCAGGAAGTAGAAGAGACAACATGGAACCGAAGATCTTGGGACGCCCCACTGGATCTAAACTCCCCTCAATAATAAGTGTGTTACTTTTATCTTTTATTAATCTTTTTTTCTGGTATGGAAAATTGTTTTATAATCAGTTGAAGCTTCCAAGACAACCAAATTCTGGCTGTCGCCTTTTCAGAAATGTTTATAAGATGATGCAGGATGAACACGCTGATCAACAATGTGAAATGATTTCAAGAGCAACAAACTATCCTGTTTAAATACTCCTCTGTCCAGTTTCCCATAAAACCAACCAGCATCAAACTTCGTAATCCCAAACCTGTGTAGTTGTGAGTGGAATAGAGGGGACTAGGGAGCCCTCAGTTAGTTCCATGTTCCATGTTAGGAAAGCCTCAGAACTAAAATGTATCCCTGTGGTGCTTTCTGTGTGCTTCTCTTAGTGTGGTCTTTCTAAAAAATATAGTATTATTGGTTCCTGGAAATCAGTTCATCCTGCAGAATGGCATAAACCCAGAAGAATTCTATGAATACCAAAGGGATATTCAAGTTATAGAAGGTTTAAAACAAATACACATACAGGACATTGTTAGGTGCTATAGTATATACCTGAGTTATTCTGTAGTCCAAATATTTAAGCATCATATGAAAGAATTATAAACAAATCTAGTACAATGGAAAGCATATGAAAGTGTTAGATTTGTATAAAAATATTGACAATATAAGAGCTATAATTTACACGTAAAATTTTTAAGGATGCGTAAGTGACATATATAAAACCTTTCACATCATTTTCAACATAATGTAAATATTTTAAGAAGTGAATTTAGACATGCAAAAAGTAACCAGAAATAGTCAAGTTTCCTTGAATACTGTAAAAATGCATGAGTGTTAGGTGTGGGCATGTGTGAAAGAAGGTCAGCCATGACAATCTGCAGCAGAGCAGCAGGACTCCTTGAGGCCGAGGAGAGAGCCACCGCCAGCCAGAGAGAAAGTTTCTCCACAGGTAGAGAATGACAGGTGAGAGATTCACACCGATAGAGTCAGCTTCTCTGAGGAGGCAGGAAAGCACGCGGCACAGTAAGGTAAGCTTAAAATTCTGTCCAGACACTGGGACAGCTTGTGACAATCCCAGAAAGAGAATAAGGACCTCCTTCCCCTGCCTTTTCCTGCCTGAAGTTCTTCACTCACACTTGGATAAAATGGAAACTGAGGTTGACAAAGTAGGCAAGGAGATATTGCAGAAGAAGTCTGGAAGAAGGCAAGATGGCTTTCTTGCTAGAAATTTAAATTTGTATATTAAACTTTCATTTAAATTTAAATATTAATTAGGTGCCATTTTGTTATCAGACAATAATTAGAAAAATAAAAAAGTTTCCTCTATAAATACTGCCCAGGGGCAAGGAAGACATTAACTTCAAAAATAACATTAAAGGATCAACATTATAAAAACGTATTTGCTTTTACATTGCATCTCATAAGTCATGGTTGATTAATGCAGCTATTATGCAGAAATACAATTATTTCAGTCCCATGTGCTTTAGACAATCAGTATCCGTCTGTGTCTCCCATCACTGTAGCTCAGGAATTCTCTGGATATATATGGTATATATAATCATATATTTCTTTTTCTGTTCCTGTCCTATCTTCACAGCTGCTCTTTCCCTCTGTTCTCTCCATGAACCCAAATATAAGAACACAGGCCCTGCATTAGTCAGCTTTCTGTCATGGGAACCAAATACCCAGCATGTACAACTTCAAGGTGGAGGGATTCATTTTTTTTGTCAAAGTTTTAGAGATTTCAGTCCAATGGCTTCCTCCAAAGCCGGAATGTCATGACAGAAAGGTGTGGTGTAGCAAACTTACTCACTTCCTAGTGGCAGGGACACAGAATGGAACAGTGCAGGAAGGGAACAGGCCAGGAACCAGACATGGTACCCAGTCACAGGAGACACATCAGTCACCCTGCTTTCCTAACCGCTAGGTGGCTCCTTGAGCCAGTAAAAGTGATAATCCAGTATGAACATCACAGGCCCTTTCCCTTGACATTTCAAAGGTATAGTTGATAGACTTCTGCTGACAATTTGCTGTTAGAGGTGAGGGATGATTTTCTGTATAATACAGAAAGTAGTTTAAAAACAAATGTTAGATGTGCTAGACTTTAAAAGTTCTTTGGCCATATTCATGTCCTGGAGCTTCATTCTGGTCCGTTCCAACCTTTGAGTTGCCCGCTCCTCAGCTGTGTTGCTGACTTGCACCCTCTATGGAGATCCTTCTGTGTGACTCCCAACTTTTCCACCTATTAACTGTAGGGTCTGACTCATTATCTCACATCTCCCCAACTTACTCTCCCCGTCTATTCAATCGAGATGCTATTGCTAACTACTTCCTAGGATACCAGGAAAATTAAATGGGTTGAAACATACAAAGCAATCAGCATTGCTCAGGGCAGAGCAAGTATTTAATAAAGTGTTTAACTTTCTCTTTGTGTACTCTACTCATCAAAGTTATGCCCTAGAGCAGTAATGGCGAATCTTTTAGAAATGAGTGCTGAAACTACAACCCAGAACCCACTTATTTAATGCAAAGTGCCAACACTGCAAATAAACCTGAATACTAAGATTTTAGTTTAGAAAAACAACACATACATTAACATCTTTTGTCTTAAGAGAAAAACAACGTGAGTGCCACATGTTCGCCACCACTGTACTAGAGGTAAGGAAGTGTGGGGGAGCCGTCTCCTGTGGAGAGAAGACTTCAAAGGATTTTCCTAAGTGAAACACTTCTCGCCCCAATAGAATTTGTTGCTCCCTTGAAAATAATGTTATTTTTCTCCCTAGAATATTTATTTAAAAATATAAAATAATTGATATGTTATGTACATTCACCAACTCCTTACAATCAGTGTAATCATTATGTACTGCAAACATGTGCTAATAAAAATAAAAAGTTAAAAAATATAAAATAGGGCTGGTGAGATAGCTCAGCAGTTGTAAGCACCTGCCTGGCAAGCACGAGGGCCCGAGCTTGACTCCCAGTACTCACATATGAAAAAAGGGCCGGTGATATCGCTCAGCAACACGGGCGCCTGCTGGCGCACAAGGTCCTGAGTTCTACCCCCAGTACCCACCAAAAAAAAAAAAAAAAAAGCAAAAAATATAAAGTAAAAAGCCTGGAAAGAAATAGACTAAAATATTTAATAGACAAAACTTTAATTATTTTTGTGGAAATCAGATCTTATGCATTATCACACTTTACTAGTAATTGCAAGGATAAAACCAATCAAGGAGCTCAATAAAAGAAGATGTGGGACATTTAGGGTCATCCTAGAATTTGAGATAGAAAAAAATATATTAAATAAACTTTAAAGAAATACAATTCCTTCTTTCCAAATCAAATGTTCACTTCTGTCCAGGGTAAAATTTGAGGCCTTCAGGTAAGAATGCGTGGCATCAGCTAATGCAGCAGAATAAATGTTAGGCTATGAAATATCTGTGTTTTATATTGTGGGGGCATGATATTTTCCAGAGTCATAAATTCATAAATTTTGTATTTATTTATTATAAGCAGTACTTGGGAATATCTCATTAAAATTAGATAGATAAGGCTCAGCATTCTAGCAAATTTCAATAGTCTTAAAGTTCAATTACGAACAAAGACACTCATCTGGAATATCAGCCTTGTTTTCTTTTGGATACTGGCCAGCTGCTTTAACATCTTCAATCAGTTCATTATCTGAACTCAGTTAATGTCTCCTTGACACACATTTATCAAGCTATTATAAGTCTTACTCTGTTTATGTTATGTATTTATATATTAGGTACTATATTCATATCATATATTTATATCACTTATCTTACTATATTTTTTAAAAAAGAATAAACATGAATAAAGAAAAGGGACTAAAATTCACCATCAAAATTGGAACCATCCAATGGGAAGTAAGAATAAAGCATGTTCATATTTCAATTGCCATATTAAACTTTACAAACTTTAAAGTTTGTTTAATATATCTTTTCTATCTCAATTACTGTTTGCCTCAATAGTACAAAGTTATTGGGGCTTTTTTTTTTTTTTGTATGATTTTCTCAAGACAGTGTTCAATGTTTCTAAAGTCAAATTTACTTTTTCCTCTACATGATCCATTTTTTTATGGTTTTATACCTGTGGAAAACTTTAACTCAGCTTCTCAAACCAATCCCATGTCCTGGATAGCATCATTTACTTAACTGTGGTTTTCATTTAATCCTATTCTGAAATTGCAAACCCTTTAAAACACCACATCGCTATGGCAGACGGATTGCTGTAACATTTGACACGTCATACATTAAGAAAACTCACAGTGTTATTTGGGGCAGTGTATCTCTTCTTTCCTTCCAGTTAAGGAAGGAAACCCAATCTTCTATCTCCAGAGAAGAGATATCCAGAGCTAGGGGTGTAGCTCAGTGCTAGAGTATTTGCCTACATTCGTTAAGCCCTGAACTTGATCCCCAGTACCACACACACAAAAATAAATAAATAAAGCAAAAAAAAAAAAAAAAAGAAATCCAGAATTTTCTTCCAGTAGTTGCTAATAATCAGAACCAGACCTGTCAATAATGCCCAACAATGTTGCTCTCTCTGCCCTGTTGTGGTACCAGGGAAATTACATGATCACCTTTCCTGGGGCTGAAATCAGACTGCTCCTTTGTCATTTGCTAGTCTATTCTGACATTCTTCCCTAAGTGGTTGAGCTTTCCAACATGGCAGGCATGTGATTGGCCACAGAGCCAACAGCAGCAGCAGCCTTGCTAAGACTCCTCCCTGGCCAGGCCTACAAGGAGATGTGGAGAGCTTGGTACACAGAGAATCGCAATACTTTCCCACTCCTTGGGATAGTGCTATATAAAAACCTCAAGAAAACCTCAACATGATGCACAGAGCAAGCGTTGAAGTGCATGTCTTAGTCCAGTTGGGCAGACATGACAAAATACCTTAGCCTGGGTAACCTATAGACAATAAAATTTTATTCTTCATAGTTCTGAAAGCTGGGAAGCCCAAGAGCAAGGCACTGCCGATGCGCTGCCTGGTGAGGACCCTCACGGATGGTTCCTCCTAGCTCTGTCCTCACTTGACCAGAGAGGCAGAGAGGTTTCTTCAGGCATGTTAGATAAGGATATTAATCTCAATTATAAGGATTCCACCTTTTTAACCAAATTACCTCCAAAAGCCCCTCAGTATAATTACACTGTGGCTTGGGTTTCAATACATGAATTTTGGAGAGCATGCAAACCTCCAGATCATAGCGGTGCACATCCCAGGGTTACTAACTATGGCACTATGTTTTAGAGCAGATCTCTTGTATTTATATATCCTGCCTAACTAAACCATTCCTAGTCTTCTGCTTCTCTTAGCCCCTGGTAATCACTGTTCTGTTTTCTCCTTCTGTGAGTCTATTTCAGATTCCTGATGTAAGTGGAAGTACAGTACACGTCCTTTGGTGCCGGATTTCACTTAGGGTAATGACTTGCAGATCCACCCGTGTTGTCATAAACAGCAGGGCACTCACAGCCTTGCTAAGTGTTTCATTTCCTGCTGATCTGGGGGAACAGCCTCTAGTCTTATTAGCTCATCTGTGCATGGCCTGAGTGTCTACATCCCTGCTTACTGTGGGCACCAGATAATGAATTCTAGAAATCTGGATAAAACATCTTCCTTAGTCGTAGTCCCTTCTGAGTCAATAACTGGTTATATCTAGTAGTTATATACATGACAGTTTAATTCTTCCTCTGCTCACAGGAGTTTTCTTAAGTGAATACTCATTTGTCTGAGTATGTATCAAGGCTACAGCTGAGGGCTCTTTGAACAGCACAGCTCTGCCCCTGTGCAGATTTGCCCTTGTCTTCTTCCATTAGTCCCCCTATGCAGTGTTTCACTATTGATTTACAAACAGTAAGATTACACAACCAGAAACTTGTCATGAACAAGGCCATTTCTTTAGCTTCAGCTGAGAGCAATTCATGAGACAGGGAGCATACACTGTTGGAGTTGGAGAGGTCTGCTGGGTGCATTGTTTACCAGCCCTACAGACCACGAACTAAACAGTGATTCCCTGCTCTGAACTTGCCCACCACCCAAAGTGTGCCCTTTCATATCCCACTTCTGATTTAGAAGTGAACTTCTGCAGTACAGTTTGATTTCTATTTGAAATGTCTCTGAGCCTCAGAATTATTTGATGCCTTCTTTTGGTATGGGAAGTTTTCAGTAATACTCAGTAACAAGCTATCCAGTGGTTTTCAAATAGTTCATGAGGAACACCTGTCACGAGCAGATTTTGTGCACAAATTATAACAGGTCTTCATCAAACTCATTTGTTTCTTCCAGTAGTTCCAGTCTGTGTGTTTCTGGTCTCCAATGTGTCTAACATTATCTGAGCAGTCAAATTATAAAGTCCTAGTTGAACTTCCTGTATTGCCGCTCTTTAGGAGTCCTTCAGAAAGTGTTTCTACACAGACCACACTGAAATTCAGTTATCTTTCTGGTTAATTTGTGAACTGAAGCCTGTACAATTCAACAACAACAACAATGAAACTTCAGCAAAAGCTGAAGCAAGCCCTACTGTCTTGTTCATTGGTAGATTGTAAGAGAAGCATTTTTCTTATGATCTCAAGAATGACTGTAGTTGCTGCAGTCCCTGTAATTCCCCGGTCTTTGGATTTTAACTTAGCTTATTAGCCTTTATAATTTCTTCCCTTGTATAAGCTTTGGGCTTGACTTGCTCTTCTTTTTCTAGAAGCTTGAGGTTCAATATTAGTTTATTTGAGCTTGCTCTCTTTTTCTGATGTGGGAATTTACTGCTATAAATTTCCCTCATAATCCTGCTTTCATTGCATACTATAAGTTCTGGTATATTGTACTGGCACTATTTAATTGTAGAAAGTGTCTAAATTCTTCTTTAATTTTTTTCTGTGACCCATTGGTTGTTCAGGAGGGTGTTACTTAATTTCCATGTGTTTATGAAGTTATTCTAGTTTCTATTGGTATTGATTTCCAGTTGCATTATGATCAGATAATACGCATGGGATAATTTCAATTCTTTTGCATTACTTAAGCACGTTCTATGAGCTAGTATGTGGTCTGTCTTGGAGAACATCCCATGTGCAGCTGAGAAGAATGTGTATTCTGATGTTGTGAGGTGGAACACTCTAGACATCTACTAAGTCCATTTGTTCACAGATTTGGTTCTGTTTTGATACTTCTTTGTTGATTTTTTTGTCTAGTACATCTATCTATTTGTGACAGTGGGGTATTGAGATCCCCCATTACAGTTGTACTAATGCTTATCAGATTTTTTTTTGTGGGTACCGGGGGTGGAACTCAGGACCTCACACGCCAGCAGGTGCCCATGCCGCTGAGCGATATCACCGGCCCTTTTTTCGTATGTGGGTTCCAGGAGTCGAACTCAGGACCTCGCTCTTGCCAGGCAGGTGCTTATGCTTCTGAGCCATCTCACCAGCCCGGTTATCTGATTTTTCATGGCCATTAATATTTGTTTTATTATAGTTGGGTGCACTGGTATTTGGTGTATATATACTTATGATTGTTATCTCTTTCTCTTGGATTGTTCCCTTTACAAGGATGTAGTGACCTTCTTTGTCTGTCTTGATCAATCTTGGCTCAAAATCCACTTTATCTGCAAAAAGAATAGCTACCCTGCTTTTTTCTGGGTTCCTGTCTCATGGAGTATTGTTTCCATCCTTTGATTTTAAGTCCATGAATTTCTTTTTGAGTTAAATGTGTTTCTTGTATGCAGCATATTGTTGGATCTTTCTTCTTGATCCATTCTGCCTGTCTGTTTCTTTTGATTGGTGAATTGAGACCATTTATGTTTTTGTGTGTGTGTGTGTGTGTGGGTACCTGGGGTCAACCTCAGGACCTCATGTGCCAGCAGATGCCTGTGCTACTGAGCGATATCACCGGCCCCTTTTTCGTATGTGGGTTGTGGGAGTCAAACTCGGGCCCTCACACTTGCCAGACAGGCGCCTACGCCACTGAGCCATCTCACTGGTCCTGAGACCATTTATGTTGATGGTTATAACCAATATGTATTGACTTATCCTTTTCATGTTATTTTCCCATTATTGGCTCCCTTTCTTTGCCCTCTGTTCAATTACTTGCCTTTCCTGGTGGATCCATTTCTGGGGGGCTCACGGAGTTGTAGTCTTCATTATCTCTTTCAATAATGTCCTTCAGAACATTTTGGAGTGTTGTTTGGTGGTCATGAATTTCTTCAGGTGTTCTTTGTTGTGGAAATATCTTATTTCTCCATCAATTTTGAAAGATAGTTTCACAGGATACATCATTCTGGGTTGGAGGTTGTTTTCTTTTAGGGCTTGGAATAATTCACTCCATGTTCTCCTTGACTTAAGAGTTTGTGTTGAGAAGTCTGCTGTAATTCTGATGAGCTTTCCTTTATAAGTAATTTATTTCTTTTCTCAAACATCTTTTAATATTTTGTTCTTATATTGAATTTCTGGAGTCCTGACTATTATTTGCCTTGGGGTACATTTTTTGATCATGGCTAATTGGAGTTCTATTTGCCTCACTTATCTGTATGTCAAATTCTTTTTCCATGCTTGGGAAGTTTTCTGACTTTACTTCTGTGAACAGGTTTTTTATGTCATTTGTGCAATCTCTGGCTTTTTCATTGACTCTGGTCAATCTTACGTTATTCTTCTTTGCATCTGGCAGCTGTTGGATTGATTTTTTCCTGGCCCCTTGCTATTTTTAAAAAATCTCTTCTTTCATAATTGCTAACTGCAATCCTGTATTCTAGATCTGATATTCTGTCCTTATATTGGTTCATTCTACTGTGTGTACTTTCAATAGAATTTTCAATCTTCTGGATATCTGATTGAATCTGTTTCATGGATTACATTTCTTTCCTATGTTGGGCATTCATGATTTTCATCACTTTCCTAAACTCTTATAGCTTTTTTTTCTTTTATCTGTATCTTCTCTAGATTCACTAATCATGCCCTTTATTATAGTCTTCATCTCTGGAGTTATGTGAGAAATTTTTTCTGATTTGATTATTTTCTAGAGCCTCATTCATTTGCTTTGTTACTTCCACTGTTAACACTTCAGAGAATCCCTGTGGGTGGCTTTCAAATTATTCTACCTCATTGCCCCTTGGTTTCCCTTGGTGAGCTGGAACTCTGGGGTTACATCTTGCTTCTGTGTCTTCTTGTTTTCTATTTTTTTTAGTTTAATTCCTTCATTGATGCTTGTAAATCATTTATGGTAGCTATCTTTATTGCTAGTATCGAGCACCCTTAGGAAATGACTAATTCTCAGTGATATTTTCCAGATGCAGCTAGCTTTAGGTTTTGAATCTGTTGCAAGATCCTACATCTTCAGTTTATTCAGGATGAGAAGTTACTGCCTATTTGGCCTAGCCCCTGCTTCTTTGGCACTGGCCTATAGTATTGTTTATAACCCTCAGGCAGTCTCAGTCTTGGCATACAAGGAAAAACAACTGATTAGAACAATTATGTCACCTTGGCTAAAGTATTACAATCTGTATGAATAGCATCAAACATATCCTAGGAAATGACAATCTATGGTAACTATTAATTTGCCACCTTTAACCATATGGAAAAGATTTGTAGTTATATAGCAAAATGTAAAACAAGCCAGAGAATTGTGTATAGTAAATATCTCCTCAATATGGTGATTTTATCTTCAGGCTAGAAAATTTAAAAGAGGAAAAACTAGAGAAACATATGAAGAGAAAGGGATTAGAAGCAAGGCTGGAGGACAAAGGAAGATTATACAAGCTTTGGGAAGTGGTGAAGAAGACAGAAGAGAAAGAAAGAAGGAAGAAACAGAAACAAGAACAGAACAAAACAACAACAACAAAACTAGAAACAATATTCTCACTTGTATAAAAACAAGAACAATCAAGAAAAAGGGAAAAAATAAAATTAAAAAAATTTAAAGTGAAGAAAGGAAGAAAAGCTAGAAAAAAAATGTCTAGTTCAGGGAATGTCTCTGCTGTCACTGATTGACAGAGGGGGCAGAAAGAGCCCAGATTCATGTTGATTGATCCCAGCAATCCAGCAGTAGAATAATGACAGTGGTAGATAATCCCAGCGAACCTGTACCTTTAGTCCCGCTGAAGTTCAGGGTGTTCCTGGTTTCTGGTTCTGAGGCTGGGACCCAAGTTTTTCAGCCCAAAACATTCTGAGTGCCTCCTGCCAGCTTGAACTTGGCTTCCTGACCTGCCAGCTGGAGCTCAGTAGTTCCTCACCCTGACACTGGGAGCTGCCAGATGGAACCATTCTGCAGCTCCTCTGAGTTCTGACTTCCATTTCTTTCCAAAATGGCAGCCAGCCAATTCCCTCACCTGGGGGCATCTGAACCAGAATAACTCATGAGCCACTGCAGTCCACAGTGTTCACTGCTCCATTTCACTGGTGCATTTCTCCATGGATTACATCATGCATTTCTCTAGGGTTGCCAGCAGTCACCGTGCGTCTTCAGGTTCGAGGCACCCCTCCCACACTAAGAGTCAGGGCTCAGGAAGAAAGCACCGCTTGCCACCTCCCTCTTCCATGCTGTGATCCCTCTCTTTGCTGTCTGTGTGGGCTCTAATTCTTGCTTCAGGTCCTTGCTGGGTCATGGGGACCCATTTCCTTCCTCCTTCTCTTCCTCACATTGCTATATTCCAGCATATGGATTCCAAACATCAGAAAGGCTGTTTCTCTGCTGCTCACCATTCTGCCATCTTCCCAGAAGTCAAGTACTTTCTACTTTCAATGAGAGTTTCATCATTAGATTTGATTTCTCTCAGATTACAAAGGGTGATAACTTACAGAGACAATTTAAGAGCTGGAAGGGAAAGCCAGAACAGCTATCTGTCCAAATGCTCACACTACTATACTAACTTTCTAGGAGAAACTGTAGTGATGTGTAGCTTAGTGTTGTGCTTGCCTAGCACATCCTGGGTTTGATACCCAGCACAGCAAAAGAAAACAAATAAACTACAGATTTTCTTTTTTTGACACTACTTTTTCATAAAATCACTTAAACAGTTCCACTCAGTTGGGTGGGTTATTATTTCCTTTCTGTCTTTTAATTTCTCTACTCATGCCCTGTTTTCATGCTTAGAATTTTTTGTCTCCATGTAGTGCCCTGTGCACTAGCTGAGACAACAAGTCCATCATTGTCTCCTGAATATTCTCTTGGCTGCCCAACAGCAAGATGATGTAAGGAGCACAAGATGAAGAACCTTCCAGGTGACAGCATCTTTTGTTACCTTTTTCAGAAACATGAATTGAGTATATATCTCTATACATTCAGCTTGTGGTCACTTGTGCTGCCAACATTTTCTATAGCATCAGAAGTCATGGGACACTGTGGATAAGTAGCACAATTGCCCCCATAGGATAGGTCTGTTATGCATCTACTTTCACCAGTGCAGCACCTTAGTTTTTATACAAAATGGGTGTATCTGCTCAGAGAAGGTCATAGCCATTCTGGATTGCATAGGTCTAAATTTAATGAAGTAGCCCAGGCAGTTTAAGAATCCTTGTAAACAATGCTTCACCTGGCTTCTGCTGGTTATCCTGTCAAATATTTGAAAAATTTCACAGACTATCCTTTGGGTCCAGTAGGCACCTGACCTTATCCCCTGGTTATTTGTAGTTAATTTGAGTAATCAATGGCCTTTTTTCTGTTACTTTGTGAGAGAGCAAGAGCTCACTCCAAGTAGTCATAGAAGTGTAAGTGGGCCTTCCATGACCAGAAGAAAACATTCTCACAGCACTCACCCATAGGTTTCACATTACCAGAGGCCCTGTTACTAGAAATGTTTCTGTTCCCCTCTTCCAGCCACCTGTGTCAATCCACTGAGCCCTTTCCCTCAGAGCTACACCTACTCCCTCCAAATCCTGTTCCCTCAAAGCTGTGCCATCGCCTACCCACACTGGGTAGGTAGTCTCCTCTACTGTAATTAAGTTTTCAGGATATTTTCACCTAGCTTTTGTTACTAAAGATCACCTTAGCCATTATGATTTGTGGTACTGAAACGAGTCCTGCTCATATTGCCAATACGTGGTACAATGAAATGTCAGATCAAGAGATGGGGAGAGGGAGAGGGAAGCAGGGGAAGGAGTAATAATAATTAAGATGTGTTATGTACATGTACCAACTCCACACGATGAGTGTAAATATTATGTAACTGTAAACAGGTACTAATAAAAAGAGTTTCACTCAGTGTGAAAATTTACTAACAGTTTCAAGAATACTTGGGCAATAAAGAGGATCAGACAAACCAGGGAGTGCCCAGACCAGGAGCTTGGCGTTTTCCATGTTCAAGGACTAATCTCTGTTTCAAAGAGAAGATGGAAGCTGGGTGAAGTTTCATAGGAATACAGAAGGAATACTTAGACTACAAAATAGTTCCGTATCCCAGTTTAAAAGACATTTTCCGGGCCGGTGAGATGGCTCAGTGGCATAAGCGCCTGCCTTGCAAGCGCGAGGGCCCGAGTTCGACTCCCGGATCCCACATACGGAAAAGGGGCCGGTGATATCGCTCAGCGGCACGGGCGCCTGTTGGCGCGCGAGGTCCTGAGGTCGACCCCCCGGTACCCACAAAAAAAAAAAAAAAAAAGACATTTTCCAAGGGAGCCCAGCATCATAAACCCTTATAATTTACTTTGTACAGGCAGCCCTTAACCAAGTAATCTCGTTTCAGTATATAAGGATTTTCAAGAAATACGAATATTTACCCAGAGGTCCAGTTGTCGTGCTGACAAGGAGATTGGACTGAATTGCCTCCTTTTTGTTTTCCCTCAGGGTCAGAAATGTGTAACCAGTCAACATATTAGTTCTCTCCAACAAAGGATGCACTGGATAAAAGTCAGTAAATTTTCAAAAACAAAATCCTAGCACCCACATTAAAAAAATCTTTATTTCTGCTCCCCATAAGCCTCCCCTCATGCTAGTTTCCAGTCACTACTTCCACCAAGAGTTCCCAATCTCCATGACTTAATTTTACGATGAAAAGATAGGTTATTTTAAGTATTGGAAGTGTCCACACAGTAGTTGACATATAGGTTAGGGTCACATAGGCACCAGGTGTAGGTAGTAATCTCTTGAGGTACAGGATGGGACCTAACTTCTCCTACAAGAATATAGGAAGCTTTCTCACATGTTGCTTTCAGAAATCTTGTTAGGATTTGGTAATTGTAAATAATGCATAGATGTTATTGCTCTTTGTTTATTTTATTTGAGCATATGGATGTATTCATGCTGTAAGAACATTCAAGGAATGATGAAAATTAGTAAAATGTACAAGCTTCACACTACAATACTCTTCTATACCCAGAAGTAACCACTTTTAACAATAGCACAGAAATTAAGATATTTTTTAATGTGGGTACTAGGATTTTGTTTTTGAAAATTTACTGACTTTTACCCAGTGCATCCTTTGTTGGAGAGAACTAAGATGTTGACTGGTTACACATTTCTGACCCTGAGGGAAAACAAACTTTTAACAGACTTTTTCTATATTGAAGAAGGATTTTGCTGGTGACATGGAGCAATGTATGTGATAGATCATTATGCATCAGTGTAATTAAATCCTCCTTATTAATGATAATGCCCATATTTTATTATAGTGCTACAGCAAACAGAAACACCGAAATGACACCTAGGATTTGGAGGCAGATTTATTTACATCGATGGGCACTGACCGGGATCATTCCCAAAATATCAGGCCCTGATCTCTGGTGATCTAGGGCTTATATGGAGCTTGCAAGCGAGAGGTATACAGAAGCAGAATACTTGGCTATTTTTGATTGATTCTTACAATATGCATCATAGTGACCAGCTATGCATCACAGTGACCAGCCATTTCTAAGACACGGAAGTAATGGAAACTGTAATGGGAACTGTTACCTGGGCAACTAACAGAAACTGAAGTATACCGGCTGGGGGTGGGGCATTTTCTGCTACACTAGTTCAGAAGGTAGATTTAGACCGCTTGGGTTTAAATCTTGATTTTTATTCTTCCCATTTGTTAATGTAGGGCCAGGTACTTTTCCCTCAGTTTCTTCATCTAAAATAGGAATGGTGATAACCATAGTACTTCCTCAGAGGGTTAAGTAAATTAACATGCACTGAAGTTCAGAACAGACCCTGGCAGACCTCAAGCCTTAGTACTTTTGTTTTTGTTTTTTGCTATATACTAGGATAACTATATTGTACATTGATTATTAATAGTGCTGTAATTCACTTAAATTTTGTCTATTCATGGCCAATTATATTGCTTTAAACTTCTTACAACAATGTTACAGCAAATATAATACTTTTATGGATTTTTACTCATGGATGTATTTATTTCATTGTTACATTCCAATAAAAAGGTCAAGTAGAAAATATGTCATTTTAACTTCACATTCTCAAATTCACCTCCCATAAGCCTTCTCAGTTTGTCAGCTGCTAACACTGTATGGTAACGTCCATCTCCCTGCACCTGTATGCCAACATCAGTTATCATTTTTCCTTCTCATTTTTGCTGGTGCGACTGATGTGGGTCTGTACTATTAGGAGCGTGTTGTCTGTGATGTCATGGGTAGGGAAAGGCCTGCTTCTACCTGGAGCCTCAGTTCCAAGTCCCCTGAGCATAGGTGCCTGGTCTGCTGGCAGAGGTGAGGGGAGTACCTGCCACATTCAGCTGCTCCCAAAACAGCTTCTCAATTTATCTCAAATAATTCCTCTCCTGATTTTGTGTATTGTGACCCTGATCTTGAAGCAGTCTCGCAAACACTCCATTTTCATAACAGTACTTCTTAGATGTATATTAAGCCTAGGATTTCCTAAGGAGTGCTTCCTCCTTTTGTCCAATCTTATAGTTTCTCTGCTCAGAAATTTATTAAAGTTTTCTGGCATTTTCAGAGTGCTCTTTTCTTCATTCGCAATGAAGCTACGCATTTCTTCTTTTTGTCTTTGTTATCTTCTTTAACGTACACTTTGCAAAGCTGTTATTTCATTAAAGTGATTCTCATCTTCAAACAGGTCACTGAAACTGGTGATAATTTTACTTTCTTATGAATATTAACATCTATTTATAGGAGCAATGAAACTTTTTCCAATAAACAAATAATTATTATTTTATTGTTTGTACATCTATTAAAATAACAACAAAAGGATGGAAGAGCAGGATACCCATAGCAACACGTTTCATCTACTGGCTTTCTTTACTGTCTTGAAATTACTGTATATATTACATGCCAGTGTAATATTTTCACTAAGTTTTGTAATAGAGAAAATTTCTAAGCTTTTTGTGTAATGTTACAGTGAATATACTTGTTTATATATATTTATTTACATATATATTTATTTCAATAGATTATATTCCAGATTCATCATTATACTTTTGTAAAATTCCATGCTTAAAGTTATTTAATTGCAAGCTTTTATTTTTATATGTGATTTTATCATTGTAATAAAGTTAATGAACTTAAACATGAAAATTAGAAATTTGACGTGCAAAAAGTTTTATTGACACTGAGAAATTAAAGGAACAGCTTGTAAATAGTTCATTTAACATCTAGAGACATAAAAGCCATTGAGTTGATGGGCTCATTTCTTTTTGTGGACATTAGTCAGATCAGTCTTCTGTGCAGACATATTTATAATTTTATATTATGTTGTCTCTCTGTTCTACATTGCCTCATTTACTACACTTCTTTTATGAGTGTCATCTTTTCTTTTGTTCTCATAGTCACCTAGTTTCATTTTCTTCCTTACCCTCCTATTTATCCCTATTTTCAAGTTTATTTTTGTTCTCACAGTGTTTATTGGTTTGATCCATTGGTATACTGTTAAATATCTAATAACCAATTTTTTAATGAAAAGATAAAGGCAACATCCCTAACTTGTCAAATTTGCCAATTTTCATGGTGTATTTCTATTTTTGTTAATTTCAAGCAGCTAACATAACATCATTGGATGTAATGCATACTACAGGCTCTCACAAGCCATTATGAACAGAATTCAGTGCACCATTATCTGTATTCGTACTATAATGATGGCTAAGTCTTGATTTACTTCATCGTTGTATTCCTGCTCCTTAGAACAGTACCTAGCACAATGTAGACACAATAAATATTTTTTAAATTAATGAACAAAGGAGTTCCCCCTCAGTCCCAAGAAAAGTACAGAAGTACAGAAATGTTTCCCTAATGAGACTTGCATTGTGATTCTAGCCCTTTGCCATTCACATCATAAACTTAAGGATTTTTTTAATGTAAAAAAATTAGTGTCCAGTTTTGGGTATCACTTCTTGACTAAATGATGTCAATATTAATGTCAAATAAAAAGTATACCACTATATTAGTCAGAAATATTTTGCCAGTACAAAACAGATGATACAGCTTAAAAGAAGAGAGGTTTAATTTGGTTCATGGTTTTTGGGGTTCAGTCTATGGTCAGTTGGCTTAAAGGCAGAATGAGCATGGTGGAAAGCATGGCAGAGGGTAGCTGTTCACTTCATAGCAGGTAGGAAGCAGAGATAGGATCTGAGGAGGGTTATGCCCCCAGTGACAAACATCTTCCAACCAGCCCCTACCTCCTAACACCACATTTAGCTATGAACTCATCAATAGATCAATGCACTGTTGAGTATAACTTCATCATGATCCAATCATCTCCCAAATGTCCCACTTTTAAACATCTGAGGATTCCAGAGGACATTCTAGACCTAAACCATGACATCCTATCCCCAATCCTAAAATGCTCATGCTCATCCAATTATATAAAATGTATTTACTATATCTCAGTGTTGCCAAAGTATGAGCAGTTTCAGCTGTGATAAAAAGCCCTCCTCTGAGACTCGAGGCGAGCTCTGAGCTCTGAGCCCCTGTAAAAATCTAAAAGAAAAGTGCTTCCAACATACCATGGCACATGGTAAACATTTCCATTTCAAGAAGAAGGGATAATTATATTGAAAAGAAAGAGGCATCCATGTCTTTAGATTCTGGGACAATCTCAGAATTAAAATGAACAGTGATAGTAAAAGATGATGATCTCTTGAATGAAGTAAGAGTCCATAAATCCATACAGACAAATAATTAAATGAGTATTAAATAGTTGACTTACTCTAGAAACAGGATTCTAATTAGTAAATTTAAGGTGCGTTCTGACATTAGAAAATTACCACATGACATTTGCCATAGTAATAATAGTTCCAGGAAAGAATCATCAATGACTGCTAGAAGTAATGGGCAAAATTTTAATTAAAAAAGGAGTTGCAAAGTCTGAAATTATCTCCCCAAAAATGTTCTTACTACAAAGTAAACAAGGTAACTTTCCCATAACCTGCCAAATAGTACTTTAGTTAAATGATTAAAGTACATACTGATTAAATGAACGTCCTTGAAGTTAATTGAGATGATTGTCTTCCAGGTAGCATATAGTTGGGTCTTATTGTTTTATTTTTATCCATTTGTTTGCTCTGACTTTTTATTCGAGAATTTAACCCATTTACACTCAAGGTAATTATTGATGGGTAAGAATTTACTGTCTTTTTGTTACTTGTTTCTAATTGTTTTGTTACTACACTGTTTCCTGCTGTCTTCTTTTGTGGGTTGATGATTTTCTGTGTTGGTATGCTTTGAATGCTTTCGATTTTTGTTTTGTTCTGCTCTAGATTTTTGCTGGTTTTTATCATAAGGCTTATATGGAACATCTTATAACAGCCTATATCAAGCCAATAACAACAAATTTATTGCATAGAACAATTCCAAACTTTTACTCCCCCATATATATTTTGTTTTGGGGTGTCAGAATTTACATCATTTTATAAAGTGTATTCCTTGAGAATTTATTTTAGCTACAGTTGTTATTAATAGTTTTATCTTTTAGCACACTAACTAGGGATAAAATTGCTTCATGCATAGTCATTACAGATATACAATATTCTGAATGTGGGGCTCAGAGAAATCCTCTGTGTCTGGCAGAGTTGTGCAGGGGAGGGGCAATATAGCCAGAATGAGACTCTTCTTAAACTTCTAAGTTACATTTAATTCAGTTCTGTAAATCACATGGATGCCTTAAGATGGTTCCCAAGTATTGGGGTTTTCAAAAGAGTGTTCAGGTTTGTAGGTAGCTGCTGGTTAAACTTTTCTTGGAGAGGAGGGGAGCATTTGGCACCTGAGACTTTCCATTCTATCACCTTGCTGAAGCCACTCAATATAGATGTTTCATTTCAGTAAATTTTAATTCCATACAATTTCTTCATGCAATTTGCATTTGTATTTATAGTGTTTCTGTATTTTAGATACAAATCTTTTGATAGCTTTAAATCTTTTGAATGAGTGATTTTTGGAGACTTTGACTGAAAAGCTTTTAATCAAGCTGGTAGATAGTCTCAGTGCCAGGCTCTGCACTCCGAAGATGCACTCAGCCTGACTGTGTAAAGGTATGTACATCTACTCCTACATTTACTTTTTGCCAGCCCCTACTCCATCCCATATTCACATTGATTTTCATTTTTTCTTCAGGTTTAGAGCAAGGAAAAGTTTTTTAAAGTTAGAAGAAGTAAATGGCAAATTAACGAAAGCCACTAGAGAAAAATAATCCCTTTTTATCACCTTACTTTTAGTAACTTACTATCATGTTATTCTTCTCCACCCTTAAAGTACAAAGAGAAAACCATCCAAAGTCAAAGTATTAAAGTGATGAATACATAGCTTAATACTTGTTGTAATATCTGGAGAACAAATATGCCCATCTAAAATGATACAAATCTGTACTTGGTGAAAGATAGAAAATGCTAAGTGAGAACGAGGTCGCTAAAAGCCTCCAGCTTCTACTAACTAGGACAAACAGCAGACCCACTTCAATTTATCTGTATCAATCCAAGTTGCATAAAACAACTGCCAAAAATGTGAATATGGGAGCTTAATTGTGTAACTACGCTGTCAAATTCACTTTTTATTTGTGAACGCATATAACCTATTGTGTGGCCAATTAATCCATGCAGAAGAGAGTTAGCAAGGAGACTGAAGACCACTATCCTTAGAAAGGCCCTCTTACAAGTTTGACCCTTGGTAGGAGTCTGGGAACTTAAATAGTAAACTGTTCTCTATACTGATGCAGAATTTCCTTGAGAAATGAAGTGGTTTAATATGTCTCGATTATATAAACAACATGATGTATGCCTGAATATCTACTTTTTCCACCTGGAAATCTGAGATCTTGATACATCTAGGATGTATGATAATTTTTCACCGAAAGCCTGGGGTGCTGTGTATCTATCTAATAAGCTTTCCTGGTAGACAACACTTCACACACATTGTCATAACTCCTTGCTACAGGAAGTAAGTTGTCTGGTGTCACTCCACTGATGCAAAACCAGAGCTTGTGTCTGGTTTCTGTACTTCTCTCCGTTTGCCTTTTTCCTTTGCTGATTTTGTTGTATGTCCTTTACTGTAATAGATAGCAGATGTAAATGCACTGGTACTGATTTTGAAACTGGGAGTGGTCGTGGATGCTTCTCAAGCATAACATTTGATTGAAATGTCCACATTAAGATATCTGGATTCCACATAATTCACTAACACATTCTCTGTGAATGTAAGCATGCTAAAGGAGACTGAGACGAGCGAGTAGTCTACCACGATTTTAAGAGATTAATAATATGGCGACTGTGTCTGCATATTGACATTTGTAAAAAGAATATTTACTGAGTCACAGTAGTGTAAGGTAAGTACAAGAAGCTTATTTCTATGGGCATTTTGAAAATGCAGACTCTGCATCTTACTCAGATTATCAGAAAAGCTAGAGATACGTAAATTAACCTTATAAAGACAAGTTGGTTTTGACAGGTTACAGTACAAGTGTATCAGGAAACAAAATACATTAGTAATTGCTGTATATGACACAAAGTAGTGTTTTCAAATGCTCTTAATTAAAATCCAAATAATTTGAATACCTTATTTATGACTTACTTTCATGCAAAACTGATGGATTGTTACAGGCTTATCAGAATTCAGTAATATTTTAAAATGTTCTTATTAAACTGAAGCATAGAACTATGCTGTATTAGTTTCTAATTATGTTTTTCTTTTCTGTCCCTCCTTTCTTAAGGTCCATCATGAGCAAGGAATGGGACTCAAACCCTTCAGAAAACTGGGATCACATCTGGAGTGTTAACGCCACACAGCGTCATCTGGTCTCAGATATTAACATTACCTATGTGAACTACTATCTTCACCAGCCTCAAGTGGCAGCGATCTTCATTATTTCATACTTTGTGATCTTCTTCCTGTGCATGGTGGGAAACATCGTGGTTTGCTTTATTGTAGCAAGGAACAAACATATGCACACAGTCACTAATCTCTTCATCTTAAACCTGGCAATAAGTGATTTGCTAGTTGGCATATTCTGCATGCCTACAACACTGCTGGACAATATTGTAGCAGGTATGTAGAACTGTGTGCAATGCAAAGATGATATGAAACAGTGCATGCCAGATACCACTGTAGCCAGTGCAGGATCCTTAATTCATTCACAAATATTCATGGAGGTCCAAAAACTGTTCCAGGTACTTATCCTCATGAGGTATATATTCTAAAGGAGGAGATAGACAATAAATAGTCATATAATTTTTGAGTACTTACCAAGAAAAATAAAGCAAGTGACAGAGATAGTGAGTAGAGTTTAATTTTTACAGAGAATTTAGTGAAAGTCATCAAAGAATGAGATCTAAAACTTCTTATCAGAATTTGAATTTCCTTAATAAAAAACAAGTCACATGTAGCAGAGCAGAAATATTAAGTATATTATGGATTATAAAATAAAAGGAGATGTTCATCTGAGTCCACCAAACCTTCAAAGTTTCGGTCTAATATAAAAAGCCATGGAGGCCCTGCTGTAGTTAGCAAGGGAGATTTCTAACAGTTTTTGAGGGAAGATAGAGCAGTTCCAGCGATTGCTCAAAATGTGGCAGTTTACATGTGCAGTGTAAGTCAGGAGGCTCAGGATGCCTCCCTGTGGTACTTCTGGGCCCACGTTCCTGCTGCTTTAGCACTACTTTCTGTGCTGCAAGGCACAGGAACAGCATATTTCCAGATCCCAGGAGAGTGTGACATGTAGAATAATACGTGTCGTGTATATGAATGACTAGTACTTGAGATCCTCATGTTACAATCTGAAAACTAAAGCAACCACAGCACAACGAATGTATCAGAGCAGCGTGAGGCATATCCTAGCTCTTATCCTTCCAGAGCTTGCAACATCAGCTTGGCAAAGAATAGCAAGAGAAGTTTGTCTCTGGAGTTTTTCTGTGCTTCTTTCCTTTCTCTGGAATAGGATTTAAAGAGAATTCAGAGTGCTTGTTCTATCAGTCTTGCACTGCACAGACTCTGAGTTTTTATGATGTTTATCATTAAACAAATATTTACTGAGGAGGTAGCATGCTCAAGATTCCTATTTTATATGTACGTTACCCCTGCCAAAGCCGTGAAGTGCTTGGATATCAATTTCACTGGCAAAATGTTTGTTTCCTGGCTTAACTGAGGACATCGTTGAATGGGAAAGAGGGATGCGAACTCAATAGTCCAAGCAGGTTTACTGCTAAACCTGAGAGGGACCTGTCTATGCAAGCAGAGAAGGTGCCTCTAACAGGCTAAGAGGCTTTTTTTTTATAGCGTTTTTTTGGTGGGCTTTTGACGGGGTGGGTCAAAGAAACACTGGGCTTCTGGCTTGCTGATGGTCTTCTGTGTCCTCTGTGACCTACTGACACATCCTCTGTGACCTAAGTGAAATGAAACCAGCATTTCTCTAAGATGGTGAATGGGCTCATTTGAACTGGCAGAGTCCCTGTCCAGGCTCTATCAATCGTGCTTTGATTTGCTTAGGTTTTCTGTGTACTTATTGGCGAGGTGCCCTTTAAGTCTCTCCCCCGAGTGTTACTTTCATATTGTCACCTTCAAATATACCCATTAATCTGTGAGGCATGCTTGTGGAAGTGAATTATAACTGTTCTTTTTCACACTCTCTGTGCTCCACCCCTGTTTTTTGGATGCCATCTCTGCTTGTTTCTTGGTTTCTTCTTTCCTGAGAAATGGATATTGAAATAAAACATATTTGAGATCTTGCATGTCTGCAGATATTTTTATTCTACCTTAATGCTTGATTATAATTAGATGTATGAGGAATTTTAGGTTGGAAATTTCTTCCCTTCAAATTTTAAAAAGATTGCTCTTTTGCTACTGCTTTGAGCTGTGGAATTATTGCTGAAGAATCTGGTGTCATTTGACTCTCACATCTTTTACTCATGATTCGTATCTTTTATCCATAAAAGCTTATACACTTTTTATCTCTAATTTTCTGAATTCTAAGAAACATGCATTTCAGGAAGTCTTTTCATTTTATGTTTATTGCACTGGACACACACTGGCCATTCCAATCAGAAAAAGAATGCCTTCCAACCCTGGAGGATTTTCCCACAGTTCTTTTCATTTACCTTTCTTCTACTTATATTAACCATAGACTAAGGATTTTGAATTCCCCTTCTTTACATTTTTTCTTCCATTTTCTGTCCATTATTGTTCAATTTCAACTTTATCAACTTTCTCCTTGAATTTTACATTGATTTCGTTTCTGTTCTATCTTCAATTCTTTGTGCAATTTTTGCTTTTTATGTTTATTATACTATCATGCATGTTTCATGGATAAAATGCATTGTAGCTCTGATTTTGTTAGTAATATGGCTTCAGCCCCTTTCTTTTATAATTGAGGCTTCCTTTGCATAACAACTACTTAGTGGTTTGTTTTTTATAGTGCGGTACTATGTCGCTGCCTGGAAGTTCCCTGTGCTTGGAGGTTGAGGTTAGACCATTCCTGGCTTTGTAGTTTAGACCATTCATTGGGAAAATTTTAGATGATTTACTGCAAAGTGTTCTTCATTTTGGAAGTAGTCATGGTGTAAATTGTCTTATTGCATTACACATAAATGAATATACCTTATTTACTCTGTACATAACTCCAGATTCTTCATAATTAATTGAGTGTATTTCCAAATTAGAAAACCAACATCCTGATTGTTTCACTATCTTATCTATGGGGCATTATCACATAAGGGTTAATTGTATGACTTCTGACAGCCTGTTGCCTGAGTTCAAATCCTTCACATGTGACTAACCAGCTGCAAGGTATATGATATTTATGGCTGTTACATTGTCTCCACATACCATGAGGATACCAAAGCCTTCAAAAGCTTGTCATAGGGGTTAGGTATGGAATACACACAGAGAATACTTATTAAAGTGCATGGACTGTAGTAATTGTAAGTTTTGACATTATTATTAGTGTACTGAAAAAAGGGGCTCTGGAGAAATTAGTGAAAATACTGGAAGATATTGATTGTTGTATGGCTACAATTAAGAAAATGGTTGCATTATTTTTGATTTTACATATTTCTGTTCATATTCTCAGTGCAATAAAAAATGGATCTTTTCAAATACTGCTCCATTTCCTTTTCAGGATGGCCATTTGGAAGTACAATGTGCAAGACCAGTGGATTGGTCCAGGGAATATCAGTCGCGGCTTCAGTCTTTACTTTAGTCGCAATAGCAGTGGATAGGTGAGTTATCACCAAATTCTGAATCCAGCTAAATGGGCATTCCGCAACCAGTCCACTAGAAAAACATCATCTGCTAGATGTAGGTGAATCTTCCCCGAATAGTATTAATAACACCAGGAGCAAGGTATATACCTACTAAATGTTGGGTAAGAAAAAAAATCTATTGAATCGTCTATTTCAAAATTACATAATTAGGGATAATATTCTTCTACATTTTTCACACTGAAATTTGCTAATTGTAGAAGTATAAATGTGCTGAAATAAATATGAAACACCATCTAGATTTTAAGTTAAAAATCATTTATCTATTCACGTATGTACTTTGTCGAGATTTTATGATGTGCCATATACAGTGCTGGGTGGTGTAGCATCCAAAACAAATTAGATCAAGTGCTGCCTCAGGAAGTCTACAGCCTGGTGGAATAGAAAGAATAAAAATCTGTACAGCTAACACTGTCTACTAGGAGACCCACACATAACAGCTGTGGAAAGAAGAGAATGATTAATCCTGTTATGACAGGGAATCATGGGCTCAAAGTACAGGTGAGACTTGTCTAAATCTTGAAGACCAAAAATTTAGCTTGGGAAAATGGGGCAAGGAGAGGTCTGAAGACCACCATATACATGGGGCACTTGAACTAAGAGGGGTCTCATCCACAGCAGGCAGAGGCGGTTCAGCTCATGATGGGCCGCATGGGCACAGAGGAGGCCAGGGTGGATTCTCATGGTTGGCTCACCCGTTTAAGGAGTGTAAACTTTGTCCTGAAGACAACAGGGTGCAATCAAAGTTTTTTAAGTGGAAGACAAATAACTAGATTTTTATTTTAGAAACACTAACATCCGTCTAAAAATGAGCTGGAGTAGTGTGAGGTTAGAGAGAGGGAGAGCCATTAAGAAACCACATAATGGGAGAGGATACACACATCTATTAAAATGGTGGCAACGAGCAATGCACTGGAAGATAAGATATGTAAGTAAGTAAAAGTGATCTCATAAAGGAGCCAGCCAACCAAACAGCAATATTGTGTGTGTGTGCATGCATAGTGTGTGTGTATAGAGACAGAGACAAAGACAAAGACAGAGATAACAAAGTTAAAAATACGAAGTATAATCAGCATCCAAAGAACACATCAGTAGATTCTACTTTGAATATTAGTCTACTATTTACATCTTTATTTACATGATATTTTAACTTATTTCTAAGAATGTATCATGTTGTTCTTTGTTTATTTGGTTTATAGGTTAAAGAGTATAGAATTTAAACATTTTATTACTCAAAGTGTGCCAAAGATATAAAATTTACATTAAATGTGGGGTTAATGATATCTGAATTTGCTACTTACTGTTACTGTTACTATGATTACATTAAATTATCACATTTATATATTTCTATTTGTATACTACTGTATTAGTCAGCTTTCCCCACAAAATACCTGATACACACAACTTAAAAAAGAAGAGGTTCAATTTTGCTCATGATTTGGGGGCTTCCATGTTGGCTGGCTCCAAAGCAGAAATAGCACGGTGGAAGTGCATGGAAGAAAGCTGCTTGCCACATGGCAGTCAGGAAGCACAAAAGAAAGAAGAAGAGAGGAGATGGGGACAAGAATATACCTGTCCAGGTCATGTCCCTTATGAGCCACCCCTCCAACCAGGCCCCATTTCCTGATGGCACATGAACTGCTAAACTTATCGATGGATGAATCCACAGCTGAGTACATTGCCCATGTGACCCAATCACCTTCCAAACATATGTTGAGACTTTGGGGGACACATTAAACCATAACATTCCACTCCTGGCCCTAAAAGATTCATGTTCATCTACTTATGTAAAATGTATTTAGTCCTTCTGTAAGAGTTAGCAAAATCTTAACAGTTTCAGCAGTGCTGAAAAGTTCAAGTCCAAAGTCTCCTCTGAGACTCAGGGCAAACTCCTAGCTATGAGCACCTATAAAATTCAAAACATTAAGTACTTTCAACATACTAAGGCACAGAGTAAACCTTTCCATTCCAAAAGGGAGGGATAGGAGGATAACCAAAGCAAGATCAAAAACCAGCAGTACAAACATTAAATCCTACAATGCCATGTTCACCAATTGGGTCAGGTTGTGGTCAGATGTGAACTCCAAAGATCTTGGATGGCTCCACCCCATGGCCTTTCTAATTGCAGCCCACATCCCTTTCTTAGGCTGGCTCTACAACTTACCTGTAGTTTTTCCCAGCAGACATTCCAAATTCCTGGCATCTCCAACCTCCTGCTGTTTCTTTGGCTTCACTCTCACAACTTCATGCATAACTGTAAAAGGGGTATATTGCCTGGCCTTCCAGGTCTTTCTCTGAAATCTGGGTAGACACTTCCATGAATCCACAAGTTTTGCATTCTGCATGCCTGAAAAACAACCAACGTAGCTAATGCCAAGGTCTGCCCCCAGTTCAAGCAGTAGCCTGGCTCCCTTAGCTCATAATTGCAGTGGCTTCTGAGTGCCTAGATGGTGAACTCTTGGGAGCACTTCCCTATGTGGCCCTATATGAGCAGGATGTCCTGGGGCTGTCTTCTTAAAGCAAAATATTTCAAAGAGCTTATTCTTTTGCACCTTTGAGCCTGCTAGGGTGGGACCTGGCCAGTTCTGAGGTGTCTTCAAGCCATCTAGCCTAATGCCCTAAGGCAAAGTACTTGTCTTCTTTTTAATGCTGATCTTTTCAGGAACTACACTCAGCTGGGCCCCAATTTTGTAGGGTGCAACTGAAAACTTCTCACAGCTTTCCGTCCTGGTTTTTGTTTCTAATTCTCATCATAAATCTTGTTAAAAGCATCCAGCAGTACATATGCCATAGCCTGAATGTTGGGCTGCTTGAAATTTCTTCTACCAGGTCAATTAGTCCACTGCCTTTAATCTCAGTCTTCCACAAAGACTCAGGACATTGGCAAAAAATAGACAAATTTCCTGCCACAGCATAACACATATGCCCTCTAGTCCAATTGCCAATGGAGTCCTCTTTCCCAGCTGGAACGTTCTGAGCCTGGCCTGTATTGTCTGCATCATTGTCAACATTAAGGTATTTCAAGCTTCTACCAGAATCATCCATCAGGCTGTGCTTACAGCATTGTAGAGCTTCTCAAGCCCATATCTCTAAAGTTTTCTAAAGTCCTCCCAAAAATCAATTCTAAAAGTTTCAAACCCATACATCAGGTACAGCCAGAGCAATGAACCCACTCTCAAACCAATTTTCTACACTAGTCATGTTTTCCATTGCTGGGAAAAAATTCCTGACTCCCACTACTTGAAGACTGGTTTAACAGCTCACAGTTTAGGTGTTTAAGTCCATGCCCAGCTGGCTGCAACACAAAAATGGCATGGTGGAAGGGCATGGCAAACAAAAGCTGCTCGCTTTATGGCAGCCAGGAAGCAGAGAGTGAATAAGAAGGGTTGAGCCAGGGAAAATAATACACCAGTTCAGGCCCTGCCCCCAGTGACCCATCCCTTCAACCCCTCAGTCCTAGCAGCACATGAACCACTGGACTAACGCATAAATGAATGAATCCCATGATGAGAATAGCACATGCATGATCTAATCAGCTAATCACAAAAGAATTTAGGGAGACATTTTAGATATAAACAATAACAACTACTGGTAATAATTAGTGCTGCCACGAATTATTGTTTTCTGTATTTATAAGAAATCCATACTTTTCTTATATAATTGCATACATTTAGAATGAATAAAAAGCTAGTATTGGGGCTGGTGAGATGGCTCAGCGGCTTAAGCGCCTGCCTGGCAAGCGCGAGGGCCCAAGTTCGACTCCCGGAACCCACATATGAAAAAGGGGCCAGTGATATCGCTCAGCGGCATGGGCACCTGCTGGCGCGCGAGGTCCTGAGGTCGACCCCCCGGTACCCACAAAAAAAAAAAAAAAAAAAAAAAAGCTAGTATTATTTGCACTTTCTACTTGGATCTTGAGCTTACATATGTTTACTTCCATATTACATTTAGTACTTAAATATTCTGAAATTCTTCCTTTACTGTTTCTATCATGCTTCTTGGGCAGATTTAAAAATAAACATTTATCTTCATTTTAGAATGTAAACGAAATCAATAAACTTACCTGTCTTTATTCAGTGGATAACTTCATAGTCTTGAAAGTGATATAGTAATTCAATGATTTTAAAAAAATAATTAACATACATCAACATGCATACATTTAAAAAGCATAAACAAAAATGAGCTTAAATAAATGAGCTTGTATATACAGTATGGGCCACTATGTAAAATTAGAGCACAATAGATGCAGATTAATAAGGGGAAAATATTAAAATAAGGTAATACCTTATTTGTGAACACTTCTGCAAAATTTTGCTTCTGTTCGAGAACTCCTTTGTATTGGGTGATGAATATGACTGTCACCATCTTCCCCACATGAACGCAAATGTGATCATCATCCCTTCTGTGACACATGGCTGTGGCTTCCTGTAGTTGAGATCGTGGTCACAGAAAGACCTGTGCACACTTGCCGTGAAGCTTGTTTGCACGCTTTTTCGCACATACAGTACTGTACAGTATTATTCAACCCAGCATGGCTCCAAAGAAAGTGCAGAGCAAACATGATGGCAAAAAGAAAGTAAACAGAATGTGTAGAGTGGTAATAAAGGTAACAAGAATGTGCAGAGCAATAATGAAGATAACAAGAAAGTGCAGAGCAAGAATGGTAAGAAAAGATCTTGAAGAAAACAACCGTTGAATTGAAGAAGGAAATTGTAGAAAAGCACAAGCATGGTATTCATGTGACTGATCTGGCCTCAGAGTACAAGATGGTGAAGTTGACAATCTCAACTGTTTACACGTTCAAAAGTGATTTATTTCACTTATGAGTATGCTCTCAAGTTGCATCCATTTACCTATAAAAGCCTTGAGTTTATCCTTCTTTATAACTAGTGATCACAAAAGGAAAGATCTCTTATAAATAACAAGGGATCAAGAAATAACAATTCAACAGCTGCAAGATGATGCAAGAAAAAATATAAGACTGAGAGGCATCAATGAAAAAGCAGGAGTTAACACAAATGACATAAAAACACTATTTGTAGAAGTAATAGCAGAAAATTTCCCAAGCATGGGAACAGAATCTGACATACAGATAAATGAGGCATATAGAACTCCAAATAGCCATGATCAAAGTAAAACTACACAAAGACATATAATAATCAAGATCCCAGAAATTCAGTGCAAAAACAGAATACTAAAAGCTGTTAGAGAAAAGAAACAGATCACCTATAAAGGAAAGTCCATCAGAATCACAGCAAACTTCTCAACACCAACCCTCAAGTCAAGAAGAGCTTGGAGTAAAGTATTTCAAGTCCCGAAAGAAAACAATTTCCAACCCAGATTGATGTACCCTGCAAAACTATCTTTCAAAATTAGTGAAGAAATAAGATACTTCCATGACAAAGAACAACAGAAGAAATTCATGACCACCAAACCAACCTTACAAAGAGTACTGAAAGATATTCTAGACAGAGACAAAAATGACCACAATTCCAAGAACAACAACAGAAAGAAACCATCAGGCAGGGCAAGTAATTAAACAGAGGGAAAAGCAGGGAACCAACAGCAGGAAAATAACATGATAAAGATAAGCCAATACATATCAGTTATAACCATCAATGTAAATGGCCTCAATTCACCAATCAAAAGAAACAGACTGGCAGAATGGATCAAGAAACAAGATCCAACAATATGCTGTATACAAGAAACACATTTAACACAAAAAAATTCATAGACTGAAAGTCAAAGGATGGAAAACAACCTTCCATGGGACAGGAACCCAGAAAAAAGCAGGGGTAGCTATCCTGTATGCAGACAATGTGAACTTCAAACCAAGAATGATCAAAAGAGATAAAGAAGTTCACTACATACTTGTTAGGGGAAGACATCAAGAGGAACAGATAACAATCATAAATATATATGCACTGAATAGGGGAGCACCCAACTACATAAGACAAACATTAAAAGACATGAAAAATCAAATAACCAGTAACACAATTGTAATGAGGGACCTTAATACCCCATTGTCACAAAGAGATACATCAACTAGACAAAAAAATCAGTGAAGAAATATTGGAACTGAACCAAACTTGTGAACAAATGGACTTAGTAGACTTTTACAGAGTGTTCCCTCAACAACATCAGAATACACATTTATCTCAGCTGCACATGAGACATTTTCTAAAATACCATATACTAGCCCACAGAACATGCTTAAGTAAATGCAGAGGAATTGAAATTATCCCAAGCACATTATCTGACCATAGTGCAATGAAATTGGAAATTAATGGCAAAAGAAACAGCAAAAACTCCATAAACACATGGAAATTAAACAACACCCTCCTGAACAACCAATGGGTCACAGATAAAATTAAAGAAGAAATTAAACAATATCTACGAGTAAATGAAAATGCAGATACAACATACCAGAATATGTGAAATGCAATGAAAGCAGTTCTAAGAGGAAAATTTATAGTAGTGAACCCTCACATCAGGAAAACAGAACAAGCACAAATAAACAACCTAAGCTCAAGCACCTCAAGCTTCTAGAAAAAGAAGAGCAAGACAAGCCCAAAGCCCATAAAAGGGAGGAAATTATAAAGATCAGAGCACTAATTAATGGAATTTAGATTAAGAAAACAATACAAAGAATTAATGAATCAATGAGTTGGTTCTTTGAAAGAATAAATAAAATTGATAAACTCCTAGACAACCTTATCAAGAAAAGGAAAGAACTCAAATTCATGCAATGAGAAATGAAAAGGGGAAAATTACTACAGATCCCGTGGAAATTCAGAGGATCATTAATACGTACTTTGAAAGTCTTTACTCACATAGGATGGAAAACACAGAAGAAATGGACAGATTCCTGCAAATGTACAAATTACCAAAGCTGAATCAAGAAGATATAAAAATTCTGAATAACCCAGTATCACTTAATGAAATTGAAAACGTAATTAAAAACTTACCAACAAAGAAAAGCCCAGGTCATGATGGATTCACTGCTGAATTCTACAAGAAATTTAGAGAAGATTTAACGCCAGTAGTCCTCAAACTCTTTAATGAAATTTACAGTGAAACAATACTCCCTAACTCATTCTTGGACGCAAGTATTACCCTGATACCAAAACCAGACAAAGACCCAACCAAGAAAGAGAACTATAGGCCAATCTCCCTAATGAACATAGAGGCAAAAATCCTTGATAAGATACTAGCAAACAGAATGCAGCAAATCATCAAGAAGATTACACACCATGACCAAGTGGGATTCATCCTAGGAATGCAGGGATGGTTCAACATATGCAAATCAATAAATGTAATACACCATATCAACAGAACCAAAGACAAAAATCACATGATTATCTCAATAGATGCAGAAAAGCCTTTGATAAAGTCAAATGCTAATTCACGTTAAAACCCTACAGAAAATCAGAATAGAGGGTCTTTACCTCAATCTATGACAAACTAACAGCCAACATCATACTAAATGGACAAAAACTGAAATCTTTCACTCTAAAATCAGGAACAAGGGCCGGTGAGATAGCTCAGCGGCATAAGCGCCTGCCCGGCAAGCACAAAGTCCTAAGTTCGACTCCCAGAACCCACATAAAGGAAAAGAAAAAGGGCCAGTGATATTGCTTAGTGGCACAAGCGCTTGCTGGCAAGTGCAAGGTCCTGAGGTCAATTCCCGGTACCCACATTAAAAAAAATAAAATAAAACAAAATAAAATCAGGAACAAGACAAGGATGTCCACTATCACCACTCTTATTCAATATAGTTCTGGAAACATTAGCCAGAGCAATTAGACAGGAGAGAGAAATAAGAAAGGATTAAGTTAAATTATCATTATTCACAGATGACATGATACTCTACATAGAATACCCCAAAAGCCCCACCAAAAGACTTCTAGATTTAATAAGCAAATTCAGTAGCATAGCTGGATACACAGTCAACACTCAAAAATCAATAGCATTCCATACACAAAGAACAAACCCTCTGAGAGAGAAATTAGGGAAACCACACCCTTCACAATAGCATCCAAACAAATAAAATACTTAGGAATATATCTAACAAAAGAAGTAGAAGATCTATATATTGAAAATTACAGTACTCTGAAAAAGGAGATTGAAGAGGACATCAGAAAATGGAGGGCCAGTGAGACAGCTCATTGGCATAAGTGCCTGCCTGGCAAGCGCGAGGTCCTGAGTTTGACTCCCAGTACCCACATAAAGGAAAAAAGGGCCGGTGATATTGCTCAGCGGCACAAGCGCTTGCTGGCAAGTGTGAGGTCCTGAGTTCAACTCCTGGTACCCACAAAAAAAAAAAGAAAAAAGAAAATAAAAGTAAATGGAAAGATATCCCTTGCTTATGGATAGGAAGAACCAACATAGTGAAAATGGCCATCCTCCCAAAATTATTATACAGATTTAATGCAATCCCAATCAAAACACCATTAGTATACCTCACAGAACTAGAGAAAACATTCCTAAAATTCATTTGGAAACAGAAGAGATCTAGAATAGCAAAGGCAATCCTGGGCAAGGTAGGAGGTATCACAATCCCTGACTTGAAATTACACTACAAAGCTACTATGATAAAATCAGCATGGTGCTGGCAATGAAACAGACCTGAGGATTGAAGATACAGACACAACTACAAACACACTCAGCCACCTTATCTTTGACAAAGGGGCCGAACATGTTCACTGGAAGAAAGATAGCCTCTTTAATAAATGGTGCTGGAAAAACTGGCTTTCTACATGCCAAAGACTAAAACTAGACTCAAGTCTATCACCATGCACTAAACTAAAGTCAAAATGGATCCAAGATCTAAATAATAAAACAGAAACACTTAGTCTACTGGAAGAGAAACTAGGTAGAAATCTTGAAGACATAGGTGTAGGCAGAGAGTTCATGAACAAAACCCAAACTGCATGGGAAATACTTCAAAGAATCAACAACTGGGATCTCATCTTGTTAAAAAGCTTTTGCCCATCAAAAGAAATCACCAACAGAGTGAAAAGACTACTGACAGAGTGGGGGAAATTTTTAGCCAATTGTCCCTCAGGCAAAGGATTCTATCTAGAACATATAAAGAATTGAAAAAACTCAGACCTCCCAAATTCAAAGACCCAATGCAAAAATGGGCATCTGAGATGAATACACACTTCTCAGAGGAAGAAATACAAATAGCAAATAAATATATGGAAAAAAATGTTCAACTTCATGAGTCATTCAAGAGATGCAAATTAGAACAACACTGAGATTCCATCTCACTCCAGAAAGAACGGCTATCATCAAGAAATCAACCAATAACAAATGCTGGCTGGGCTGTGGGGAAAAAGGAACACTTCTCCACTGTTGCTGGGAGTGCAGACTGGTGCAAGCAATGTGGAAATCAGTATGGAGATTCCTCAAAAAGCTAGGGTTAGAGGTCCCAGTCGATCCAGCTATTCCCCTCCTGGGTATCTTCCAGAAGAATTAAAAGCATCATACCACTGCAATATATGTGCACCCATGTTTATAGCAGCACAATTTGTAATAGCTACATCCTGGAAGCAACCCAAATGCCCATCAATCGAGGAATGGATAAAAAAGATGTGGTATTTTTATGCAGTGGACTACTACTCAGCCATAAAGAAGGATAAACTTGAGACTTTTATAGGTAAATGGATGCAACTCGAGACCTTACTCATAAGTGAAATAAATCAGACTCACATGTGTAAACATATTGTCTCCCTTGTGTGAGAAATTGAAAGAGTAATTAAGGTCTAAAATGTACAATAGATACTGTGAAACGGGAAGAAATTGTTTAAAAGGAAAAAGGAACTAGGATGGGAGAAAGGGGAAAAGAAGGAAGGGAAAAGGGAGAAAAATGCAAGTTAGATATACTATTGGTGTCTCAGTTCATTGAAAAGGAAGTTTTGTGCTAATATCGATTGGAGAATTTTTATGCCCATATCTTGGATTCTGAGTAACTACTTTGAAGAGGATAATATATAATTTATTAACTACTCCCCTATTATTTTGTTAGGAAATTTTGTTTTACCCTTTTTTTCATAAAATTTAAAAAATTAAAAAAAAATAACAATGCAACATTATTTTATTGGTACGATGTAAAATTCTTCAATGGATCCGTTTTTCTCTGAATGAAGTCTAAATTCTTTTAACACAGTTTTAGTAATTGTTGTACGATATTTTAATTAAGTGTTTCTCAGCAAGGACCTTTCTCCTTTCTCTTCATCTCTTTCACCTTTGTGTATGGGAAATGCCATTAATTGGTGTATAAAAATGAACAAAATACCTAGAATTATCCCTATGAAACTACCCATAATCTAAAGGTGAGCAAATAGGAGAATTCATTGCTTAGAAGGTTAGAGGAAAACTTGAAGTTTAGGAGAGAAGACCTGACAAAGGAATGAGTTACAAGAATGACAAAAGAGCAGTGAAAGCCCACCCTAACTAGTCATTTTCTGAAGATCTATCACATTTGGAGTTGCTTCTCAACCACTTAAAGCTCTAAATTTCCTTATCTGCACATAAGAAAAGTAGCAATTTTTATAAACTTAAATTGTACAGAATCATCCTGAAAATCAAAGATTAAATAAATACTTTAAATAAATATAGAATGGTAGGGTTGCATAATAGTGAGTATAATTAGTATAATTGTCAATAATAACAAGAACAAAATAGGTCATAGGAATCAAGTACGTTCTGCCTACTGACGTCGGTTGAGTTTTCTTGCTCACCTGAGGACATAGAGTGTCATAATCAGAGCTCATAACAGATACTCTCAGACTATTACAGCTGTGAAACAAGTCGCCACACGCAGTGGCTTAACACAAATGACGCTTCACTGCCTCTCATGATTCTGTGGGCCAGCTGGCCCCCTCTGTGTGGTTCTCCTGCTCCATTTGTTGAAGCTGGAGTCACACTGCAGTGTCTCCCTGGGAATAAAGCTGAGGCTAGACCATTCTAGATGACCAACCTGTCTTCCCCTGCATCTAATTTAAGTGTTTTTGGAAACTGGAACCCGGAACCTGGCTTTTAAGAGGAACCATTCCAAAAAGACAAGCCCTACTGTGCAACCTGCTTGCTAATATCCTATCAGTCAAAGCAAGTTTCATGGCCACGCACACTGATAACGTGTTGGGGGACAGACGAAAATATGAAGAAGAAATGGTTCCTAGATTAACAGACTACTGCAGCCCAGTAGAGCCAACCATCTACTGAGTGCACTGTGTAGAAGTTAAGACTGTGAGTGCTGAGGCCAAACTACTTGTGTTAAAATCCTGCATAATGCTTTAGGTTTCTCATAAGAGAAAAGGTGGTATTTAACTTTCTGAGATTATGGGAAACTAGAAGGCAGACTCTGGGAGATGGGTAAGGGAATGGGGGGAGGTAGAGAGGGCAAAGGGATAGAAAATGACTAAGATATGTTATATGAATGTACAAATTCCCCAGAAGACACATCACTATTCTGTATTACAAACACACACTAATAAAATCCTGTGTAATAATGGATGAGATCTCTACCCCTTCCACACCCATTTCCTCATCATTTAGAGGCACTTAAAGTGACAGTCCACGCAAACCAACGGAACAAAGCCTGGAGTAGAGTGCGAATTGGTCATATCCAATATATGCCAGCTATGCACTCCACTTACTCCCATTTTCAGTTAAAATGTATCTCCTATACCACAAGTGAAAATCCATGCCTCTCTGCCACCAACAGTAGCTTTCCATGCTTTAAGGGAAGCTGAGAAGGAGGTCCTTAGCTGCTCTCTTAAATCTGATTCACACCTCAGTCAGGAGTCACGAGGCAGCGCCTCATTGGTCTTTGCCTTTGCTTACAGATTCCGGTGCGTGGTCTACCCCTTTAAACCCAAGGTCACCATCCAGACAGCATCTGTCATCATTGTGTTCATCTGGGTCCTGGCCATCACCATCATGTCGCCATCTGCAGCAATGTTACACACACAAGAAGAAAAGTATTACCGCGCGAGGCTCCACGCCCAGAATAGAACCATCCCGGTCTACTGGTGCCGGGAAGACTGGCCCAGTCAGGAAATGAGGAAGATCTACACCACCGTGCTGTTCACCACCGTCTATGTGGCTCCTCTGTCCCTCATCGTCGTCATGTACGGGAGGATTGGGATTTCACTCCTCAGGACCACAGTGCCCCCCGCCGGCAGGCGGAGCCGAGCACACATGGTGTCTAAGAAGAAGCAGAAGGTCGTTAAGATGCTCCTGACAGTGGCTCTACTTTTCATGCTCTCCTGGCTGCCGCTGTGGACTCTGATGATGCTGTCGGACTACGCTGACCTTTCTTCCAGTGAGCTGCGGGTCATTAACATCTACATCTACCCTTTTGCGCACTGGATGGCCTTCTGCAACAGCAGTGTCAACCCCATCATTTATGGTTTCTTCAACGAGAATTTTCGCCGTGGCTTCCAAGACGCTTTCCAGCTCCAGATCTGCCAAAAAAGAGCAAACCTCAAGGAAGCCTATGCTCTAAGAGCTGCAAACAACGTGGTCACAAACACATCCAGTCAGCTTGCCCAGCAGCCTGCACTGCAGAACCCACATGCAGAGAATTCACTCTACAGAAAAAGTGCTGAAAACACCAAGCGGGCGTTAATGAGGGAAGACTTGGGAGAAGCTACCGATAGTCCTGAGATTGAAAAGACAGCGTGAGGATCCCACCCCTACTGTGGGTCAAGTGTTTAAATACCATTGCCTTCTGTGGCTTTGTACTTCAGTTCTTTCTGATGTTCTACAGAAATCGTTTACTGAAAGCCCTCTCTGGCAAAAATTTAGATAGTAAACAAAACTTGTCTCATTATCATTAAACGAGTCTCGTGATGTGTAAAATATGTAGTGACTGTACATCTGCCTGAAGATATCCCTTTCTAAGGGTACTTTTCAAGCCTGACCTTTCCCAGCTGAGCCTTTTGTATGAGTCAAAGGAATCAGGCACATGTGTGTGTGTTCGTGTGTATCCTGTAAATATGTGTGGCACAAACACCCATCTTTCCCAAATGGTGACAGGTAGGCAGCACTTTGCATGTAAGTCCATTCTGTTAATTCTCCCTTTGATTTTGGATTTGAAAACTTAGACTAGAGTTTACCGATCTGCTTGGGTTTCTATCTGTATTTAATTTTCTAAGAAATGTATCAGATCACATGAAGTTCTTTGCTACCACTTTTCTCATCTTTATCAGTTTATTTGGCTTAATCTAGAAGCGAGATATTGCAGGTCTTTGGGTATTTTTGTCACAGGTGACCTCACCTAATGCATTAGGACTCCAGTACCAAATAAAGGGACACGTATTTCATTGTATTTAGAAGTTTTTCTTTTTTTTAATTTTAAAGAGGATTACATTGGGAAGCACATAAATTGTTCCATAAAAGTTACTGATGGGTTTTTAATATTTTCACAAAGTTTGTGCTCTAGCTGAGCCCACATCTGGTACAGAACTGATTCAGAACCTCAGCTGGACCTCCTTCTTAACAGAATCACCGACATAAAGAAGCGATCATTTAATAATGCGGCAGCTGGCAGAAGAATAACGCTGCTCTATTGTACTTAATCGGAGACGTTTAACAGTCTGCATAAACCTCCCGTAACGTACGGAAAGAGCATGAACAGTCCTCCCAAATTTCCTACTGGGTACAGCATTTAAATTAAGCACCCAAGATTTAATAAATTAGTACTGTGGTTAAAAAGAAAACTGTCAACACTGGATTCTGCTACATTACAATTATGTAATGATAATCGTTGTAAATGCTGCTTTCATCTGGGGTGAGATAGGCCCCCAGGAAATTGGGAATTATAACAAAATAATTTGTTTGGCAAATAAGAATAAATCTCTGGGCATGAAACTATCATATTTCCTCCAGTTATTTATGTGGTTCAAGCTGAAAGCCTTCAAAAGGCCTTTGAGATATAATTGTTAAGCTTACTGGAACTGAACTGTGTTGTATTTGAATATTCAAGTGTTACCCCCTGCAATCAGGAAGGGCAACTCTTTGAAATCTTAACTGCATAATTTGACACTGTATTCCATAACCCTGATTTTCTGAAATACAGTACTATTCGCAGTTAGTGTACTTAGACATTGAAGCTTATTCAATAGAGACTCCGCTTGCTTGTGCACATCCTCACAGGATGAAGGCTTGGCCACTCCTTGACACTCACCACACCCTCATCTCTCATTCACCTGCCCTTGATCACCTTCGGTGCCTTATTGCCCTTCCTAACATTGGCAAAATCCCTCACTGAATGGTACCCTGGTCTTGCATCCTCCACTACTTTCTGTAGTCGGCAGAGTGGTCCTCCTGAAGCAGACAGCTCATTTGCTCTCCTGGACAAGATGCTATTGAAAGCTCTTGCCTATTAATACTTGTGCAGACACCCAGAGCCCACCAAGGCTCGGCCCTCGCCTACTGTCTGCACCGACACAACTGTTTTCTAAACTCCAGTCAAGCAGAGCTGGTCAGCCTGGCTGGCCGGGCTTGTCTCACTGATCACTTTTCCCTGCTTTGCACCCCCCGTTTACCTATCCATCCCTTGTGCAGGGTCCACGCAAATTCCACCTCTCTTAGAAAGTCACGTTGCATTCTTGCACCAGACATGATTATTCCTAGGCCTTGTGTCCCTCTTCTGTGACAGCCTAACTTCTAACTGTTCCATCCTAGGTTTGCAACTAGAATACACAGTGAATTTTGAAGAGCATATGGAGTTCAGCCTCACTCATCTTTAAATCCGCTGGATCGGGGCCAGTGAGATGGCTCAGCGGCTTAAGCACCTGCCCGGCAAGCGCGAGGGTCCGAGTTCGACTCCCGGAACCCACATACGATAAAGGGGCCGGTGATATCGCTCAGCGGCACGGGCGCCTGCTGGCGCGCGAGGTCCTGAGGTCGACCCCCTGGTACCCACAAAAAAAAAAAAAAAAAATCCGCTGGATCACAGTCAGTACATATGTGCTGAAAAACTGAAACAGGCAAAAGCCATTTGTGAGTCGCACAAGGGAAAGGTCTAATGCTGAGCTAGTGGATTTCTGCTCACAGATTTTAGCACACTATTACATACGAAGGAGAGCTTTTTAATAAAGTGGAATGACAAAGGTAGAAGATGAAGAAAAACTAAAATGTCTTGACTATGCAAAGTCTCTAAGAGTCTGGATTCTGGATTCATATAGAATATGCCCCCTTCCAGTTTAGGGCTTTGGATAAATGTTCTCATCTGTAGGATAGGAATAAGTAACTCTTTCACTTAGTATGCTACGAGTATAAATGATGGGGACAAAGTTGTAAAACAAAATCAGAGTAACTGTCATTCAGGAAGGGCTAGACTGTTGATCTTTTGTTTATAGTAGGTATAATAATTTCAATATCATGCTAAGTGAGCTTTAATACGTTCCCTGACCCTTACAAAAGCACATATTATTATCCTCACTTTACAGATGAGTGTATTCAGTTTAAAAGTGGTTGGATTTCCTGAAGTCTTGAAGTTTAAAAGTGGAAAATGAATTTGGAACTCAACTATATACAATTCAAAACTTTTTGTTTAACATCGTTTTTTCACCTATATTATATTATCTATGTGTTATAATGAATTTGTTCTGGATTTCTTTACTTCCTTACAACTTTTTCTGATTACAAAAATAACACCTAAAAATAACATAAAATGACATCCATTACTTAAAAAATTTTTTTTCAGTTCTAAGGATTGAAACACAGGGCCTTTATACTGAGCCAAATCCTCAGCCCTTTATAAATTTTATTTCGAGACAGGGTCCCACTGAGTCATTAAATTGTCCAGATGGCTCAAACTTTTGAACCTCCTGCCTTAATCTCCCAGAGTGCTGGGATTACAGGGGTGTGACACCACACCCAGCTATTTATAGAATTTTTGAGTAATACAGAATGGTACAAAGAAGAGAACAGAATTGCAAATAATCTCTCTATTAAGGAAAAAACAGTTTAAACACTTATTCTAACAGTAAAATCAAAACGCTATACATACATCTTTGCCAAGAATGCTTACATCCTTATGGAGGAATTATTGGGACATTTTTGTAACACTTTTACAAATACCATTAAGTCAGTTTTCAAAAATACATAGATGTACTGTACAAATTTTGTGCTTGCCTCTCTCACAGCCCTTTGACTGATATTAAATTTCTTTCTTCAAATTTGCTTCTATAAGACGCAAAAAATCATTTGAATTTGATTTGATTACTAGTAGTCCATAGTTGAAAATTGTTTTAAGTTTCTTACTGATTTGTATTACTTCTTCTTCCAATCCTTGACCATTTTCCCAAAATATTTTTTTTTCTTTTCATATTTTTAGGCCTGTTGGTACCCAACAACAGGTAGAATAATCTTTTTTAAAAAAACAAAATTCAATGGCATTTCTCTACTTCAAAGCCATCAATAGTTGCATTTTTTTTAAACTAGGAAAAAATCTAAGCTGTTTACCAAGGCTTGCATACTGTATTTTCTCTGCCCCTCCACCCCTCCCCACATCCTTCACACTGCTGGTCTGCCTATTCCTCCACTGACCGCCAAGATCCCAGCTGCTTTTTGGTCATGCACGAGTGCCTTTCCTCCCAGACATGCTCTCCCCAATTCCCGGCTCCCTGCACATGCTGGCTCCTCTCCTCCTTCAGGGTTTAACTGAAACTTCAACTGAGCATGGATCCTTTTCTCTATAGCAATTGTCATTATCTGTAATTATCTAAAAATTCATTTATTTAGTTGTTTAATATCTGTATCCCCTACCCAGAAAGTAAACCCCAGGCAAAGATTTTTGTCTTATTTTTCATTTTATCTCCAGTGCCCAGGAGAGTGCTTGGCATATCACAGACACATGGTAAAGACATGTTATACAAATTAAATAAATAGTTGCAAATGTTTTCCACTTTTAAAATCACTTATAATTTGTTTATGAATATGAGCTATATTTTACTTTCAGATAGTGATGTTACTCAAGTTATAATAGAAATATTAGATACTTTGAAAAGCAGATGAGGTGCAATGAAAAACATTTCTTACCTTGCTGCCACCTAGTAATAGCCATCTTTGCTGTAACCTTGGGACAAATGTGCATGCTCTTTTTAATAAGCTTATGGTTCTGGGGCATATGCTTTATAATCTTCTCAGTCCTGTAGTATATCAAGAACATGTCTCATGTTAAAAGTCTTCAAAATATTTTATTCATTTCAATGCCATTCTATTACTTATTGAATGTGACTAGAAATGTGTTATTTCCTACATTTCAAAAAATGATGCAATTATGTACACTTTGCATAGTACTGGGTTTATTTAGAGTTATTTTGGAATGGACTTCCAAAAAACGCAACTGCTTGGCCAAATGCATATAAATTTCTCAATATTTTAATATACATTGTCAAATATCTCTTAAAAATCTTTTCAAACACTGACTCTGATGGTGGTGTAAGAGATCGTTCACGCACTCTTGCTGCAATTCTGTAAAACTAGTTTTCATTGCCAGTGTGATAAATGAGAACTTATTAAATCCCCATGTTTACTTTTTATTTCATTATTGTATGGCTAAAAATTAAAACATAATCTTTACTCAATTTGATTCATTTGTAATCATTACCACTTGTGTGCACTTGCATTTTCTCTTTAATTAATTCCTTGTTAATACCCTTTGCCTACATTTTCACTACATTATCTGACATTTTTTCCTCAGTGACTTATAAAAGCATTTCCTAATTCAGAACCCTGATCTTTGACTATCGGGTAGATTTTAATACTTTCCCCACTCTCCCTGTTTAGATATTTATACACAGATGTAAGACCAAGTTCCATCAAATTCAGGGTTTTAAAGAAAATAGATGTTTATATATTTTGTGATAAAATTATTCCTATCTCAGTAATCCAGTTAGGGGGACCTTAGGTGAGAAACCATGCTTCTTCCTTCAGGCTGCTCTATCCCCTCAAGTTTTGGATCAGCAAAACTCCATCTAATCTGGCCTGCCACTTGCTTTGGTAAATAAATTCCTATTGGAATGACACAGCTCTGCCTATTTTTTACATATTATATACAACTTGTTTAGTGCAACAATAAAAGGGTTGAATAGTTGAGATGGAGCCCATCTAGTTCACAAAGGCTGAAATATACATCACCTGAACTATTCTGCCTTAGAGCATCATCCTCGTCTCCATGGTGACCTCTAACCAGCGAGCACATCCTGTAGAACGTGGGAAGGGAGAAAGAGGGGCTCCAGAGTGGGGGCTTGTCTTTAAGTCGGGTACCCTGGAGGGCACACAGCCACTCCTGCTCACAGAACCAACCATCAAGGGACTGGGCAATGTAGTCTTGGTGAGCACCAATACGTCTAAACCAAATTCTACTATGGAAGAAAGAGAACATAGTTTTAATCTTGACATAGTTTAAACCATTACAGGCAGCTAAACTAGATAGAAATTAATAAAGACTCAGACGGGGCTAGGCTGGGAGTCAGAACAGAGGATGAGAACACATCACAACTGTGGCTACAGGCACATCCATCAAAGGCCAGGGCTCAAGATAAAGATGGAATGGCTGGGCCTACATGCCACCCTGAGGGCTAAGGAATAATTTGAGATTATAATTGCTATCACCTAATCCAGCAAAGTCCAGACAGGCATCAGTCACCCAAGGGGATGACCAGAGCATCCAGACCCATTGCTACCCAAAAATGCCTTTGTTCTTTCCATGTACCCTTGCTATGTGACCTGCTTCCCTATTGGATCAATATTAGCAAGGCAGCCATACTTTAATTGTACAGGTTGAATTTAGCTTGACCCACCTTTGTACCCACATTGTGACTTTGCTCTATAAATTACCCCTGACAAAGGGCCTTGGTGGCAATCCACTTTCAGGACCCCTCCTGTCTCTCAGGAGCTATCTCTCAAATAAATCTTTCCTACTCTTAACTTCCTTTGTTCCTTGGAATTCATTCTTCAATTTCTGTAGACACAAACTTGACATATCTGACATCTAGCAGTTTGGAGTTATATTTCTCTTATATCAAAACCACTATTTTTTCTGTTTTTGACATCAGCCTTAGTTTTGACTTTACAAAATACTTCCAAGTCTTTCCACAAGACATTTGCCTCTGAATTAATTAGAAAAAATTGACTCCTCTCTCAAAGACATCTGTGTTTGGATCTTGCTGTCTGTGAATGTAGGTCTGTAATTGGCAAAAAGAACTTGACAGATATGATTATACTAACGATCGAGAGATGAGGGGTCATCCTGAATTGTCCAGGCAGCCCAGCCTGACCCTGAGGGTACTTATCCACAGAAGGGCAATGGAGAAGGGAGAGCAAATCCTGACTAGAGGGATCAGAGGGATCCAGGCTGAGATGCACCAGACCCTCTGCCTTTGGAACAGAGAAAAGGGACACAAACCAAAGAATGGTTGTGGCCTCTAGGAGACAAAAAAGGTAAGGAAACAGACTTCCATCTGGGACTTTCAGGAAGAAAAGCAGCCCTATCGAGTCCTTGATTTTAGCCAGTGAGAACCCTGTTACACTTATAGCCCATAGGACTGTGAACCCGTACCCTCGTGCTGCTTTGAGCCACTACATTTGGAGCAATTTCTTGTAGATGTGGGAATAAAACCACTGTAGATGCACATAGCAGAAGATGAGACACTGCTGTGACCAGCACTTCAGTGTGTGTCACGTCTAGTAGAGGGCAGTGAGAAATTGCTGGAAGGATTTGTAGGAGCAGGTTAGAAAAAGCCTAGTTTGCTTGAACAGCCTCTTAATAAAAATATGGATCATATCAATTCTGTTAGTGAAGAACCAGAAGAAAATACGAAGCATGGTAGAGAAAAATCACACATTGCCTTAGATCACAAGCACATTGTCATAAAGACGGTTGGCATAATACAGTTTGAAAGGAAAGGTACCACTTGTAAAGGCTCAGCAGGATAGGAGGGATGTGCTAGAAAGGGGGAGGAAGCAGATCTTTGTTGTACAGTGGCAGGAGTTTAGCAGAATTGGGTCCTGCAGTTATGTACAATGAGGAACTTGCAAACAGTGAACTTGGACCTCTCATATGGATAGATAGATGGAGATACTTGGTGTGTATATATATCTGTATATTTGTGTGTGGTGTGTGTGCTGGGGTTTGAACTGAGGTCCTCGCACATACTATGTAAGAAGCAGAGGATATTTTTGAGCAAAGTGTTATACATGTGGCTTCTTGTGAGTATTGTAAAATTCAATAGAAAAGAGATAAATGAAGAAGTATTATAAGGCCAAAATGGAACTATGTCTTGATAATTTGAGAGATTCTCAGCAATCTTAATTGCAAACTGAGATAAAATAAAGTGGCTCACTGTGAGTAAAGCATGCTCTATGGAAAAAGATCGCAGTATGTCTATATGTTTTGCTGGAAAACAAAATGTCAGGGTACTCAGAGCTGCCTAGTCAGCTGTGGTGGATTAACTAATGGTCAACATGTAACACCCAGCTGAACTGAATCAGCATGGTGCTTGCTGTGGAGGGGCCACCTGAGGATTGTGGCCAACAGCATAAAAGCAGAACTGGAGGGGAAGATGGGGTGCTGGTGATTCTCCTGGAGAAGCTTATCACGCTGGTTTTCCTGACGTGAACTCAGCTGTTATCATCACTGGAGGAGCTCGGGTCCTCGCTGTTGCTGAGGATGGCTGTGGTACTTTTCAGGGGAGCTCTGGTCCTTACCTTGAGCGTCACTTCCTGGCTCCAGTGCAGATCCCTCAGCCTGCTGGCCCAGATCCTTCATCCCTCTGGTGCAGACTTTCTAGCTTCCACCCCTGACCTTTGGGCCTTCCCAGTGCAGCTCCTTGATACGGACTTGCACGAGACATTGTCGTGGGCTCTAGGCCTCCAGTGGGACTCGTGGAGGACATTGCCATGGGCTCTAGGTCTTCAACTGGACTTGTGCAAGACACTGCCATGGGATCCAGGCCCTCAGCTGGATTCTTTGAGTCTCTAGTGCATGGACAGGTCACTTGCACTCTTCTGCATTTGACTCTTTGGGTGAATATTATAAAATAACCCTATAAATTATGTGTCCTGTATTAAATCTATTCCCTTGTAAACCCTGACTATAACAGAGGCTGACTCTGGTTTCGTATCATCTGTAAACTCTTCCTGAGGCCCCTTGGCATTTCTCCTGTAAGATTTCTAAGAGACATAACAATGTCCTTATTAAAATATCCTATCCTTCTTTCAATTTAAATTATTTTCTACATGCATCCAAAGAATCATATAACAATGTATATTTATGTAATCCCTAGGGCTTCAGTGAAAGCTTTATTAAATTGCATCAATTGATTCAATCCCCCTATTAAAAGAGTAAACTGAGTATCACTCGCATTTTACAGAATATAACTGAACATTACAGAAGAACCACCTGAGGCAGTGCCCAGCACACACTAACCCGAGTACATAGGACTCTTATCACCGCCCTGCTACAGAAGAGTGCATGCAAGTTGGCCATAGTCTGATTTCCTGATTTCTGTCGTATGTAATACATGTTGTATTATAGGTGTTCAGTAAAGGCTTGCTTACTGAATAAATGAAGCTTAACATGGTGGTTGGTATGCTGCACTTAACTTTAGTATATGACTGGAATTTAGAGTGTCACTCAGATCTAGAAAAATATCACTCTGATGTGAATCTTTGAGGCAGTATGGCCAATTGAAATTCATTTTATTCTTAGTTTCATCTTCCATTGCAAAAAGTTCTCTCTTGATATATTTTTTGTCAGTGGTAGTTATAAAATATATGATCAGCACTCAAATTCTAAATAAATAGTAGAAATGTGTAACCCTACTGACAATACTGTGTGTACATAGTTCTGTGTGTGTGTGACTGTATTTCATCTTTTCTTGTCTCGTAGGATTATTATAATGGGTTTTAATATAAATACATGTTAAATCACATAAAATTTGGTTATGTGTTTTATTGTAACTTGAGAGAAAATATAGTCATATAACCAAGTTTATAAACATATTCCCATAGTAATTATAGTAATGTCAATACACTGTTACTTATTTCTCTATAAGGAAAATTAGTAAATATGAATGAAATAAAGATTCAGAATTTTTGATTTAAATATGTTAGCTCTTCTTTTAATCCATCTAGGAATTGAATACAGGTCTTTGGATTTAAAACTTCATGTTATTTCCAGTGATTTTTTTCATTTTCTTTCTAATTAGCACATAGTATTATACCTATTTATACGGCATTGTGTGACCTTTCAAATCATGTACAGATAGTGCAATAATCAAATCAAGTTTCTTAGAATATCCATCATCTCATACATTTTTAATTTCTTTGCTGTGAGAACATTCAAACTTTTCCTTCTTAACTATTTTAAAATATTCAGTGGAACGTGTTTAACCATGGTCACTCTTCTCTGCAGGAGACAGCAGCACTCCTTACTCCTCTACAGCTCTTCCTTGGCCCCCGTTGGCCTGCCTTTCCCGCCCCTCCTCCGATCTCCCCGCCTCCAGCCTTTCCCGCCCCTCCTCCACTCTCCCCGCCTCCAGCCTTCCACACCCCTCCTCCACTCTCCCCGCCTCCAGTCCTTCCCCGCCCCTCCTCCGCTCTCCCCGCCTCCAGCCTTCCACGCCCCTCCTCCACTCTCCCCGCCTCCAGTCCTTCCCCGCCCCTCCTCCGCTCTCCCCGCCTCCAGCCTTCCACGTCCCTCCTCCGATCTCCCCACCTCCAGCCCTCCCCACCCCTCCTACTCTCTCCCCGCCCCTCCTCCTCTCTCCCCGCTTCCAGCCTTCCCCGCCCCTCCTCCTCTCTCCCCGCCTCCAGTCCTTCCCCGCCCCTCCTCCGCTCTCCCCGCCTCCAGCCTTCCCCGCCCCTCCTCCGCTCTCCCCGCCTCCAGCCCTCCCCACTCCTCTCCCCGCCTCCAGCCCTCCCCACCCCTCCTCCACTCTCCCCGCCCCTGCTCCTCTCTGCCCGCCTCCAGCCCGCCCCGCCCCTCCTCCACTCTCCCTGCCTCCAACCTTCCCCGCCCCTCCTCCTCTCTCCCCGCCCCTCCTCCTCTCTCCCCGCCTCCAGCCCTCCCCACTCTCCCCGCCTCCAGCCCTCCCCACCCCTCCTCCACTCTCCCCGCCCCTGCTCCTCTCTGCCCGCCTCCAGCCTTTCCCACCCCTCCTCCTCTCTCCCCGCCTCCTGTCCTTCCCCGCCCCTCCTCCACTCTCCCCTCCTCCAGCCTTCCACGCCCCTCCTCCTCTCTCCCCGCCCCTCCTCCTCTCTCCCCGCCTCCAGCCCTCCCCGCTCCTCCTCCACTCTCCCTGCCTCCAGCCCTCCCCGCCCCTCCTCCTCTGTCCCCGCCTCCAGCCTTCCTTGCCCCTCCTCCTCTCTCCCCGCCTCCAGCCTTCCCCACCCCTCCTCCTCTCTCCCCGCCTCCAGCCTTCCCCGCCCCTCCTCCACTCTCCCCTCCTCCAGCCTTCCCCGCCCCTCCTCTACTCTCCCTGCCTCCAGCCTTTCCCGCCCCTCCTCCTCTCTCCCTGCCTCCAGTCCTTTCCGTAGGTTCCTATGAGATCAGCATTTGTAGCTTCCGCATCTGAGTAAGATCACATTCCTTTTCCATCTGTGCTTGGCTTAGCATAATGATCTCCAGCTCCACCCACGTTGTCCCCAATGACAGGACTTCACTGCCATACAGCCGAATCGCGTTCTGTGGGGCACCCACACCACTCTTCTGTATGCATTATCTGTTGGACCCCGCACTGGTTTCCACATCGTGGCTCCTGAGAATGGCAGTGCAATACACATGGCGGCGAATGTCTGCTACACCCTGAGTTCATCCCCTTTGGACACGTACACAGTAGTGGGGTTGCTGGGCCATAGGGTAACTATTTTTAATTTTTTGAGGAACCTCCATCTGTTTCCCAAATTGGATATACCAGTTTACATTTCCAATAACAGGGTATAAGGCTGCCCCTTTCTCCACATCCTGATCAGATTTACTATTGTCTTTTTGGTGATAGCCCTTCTAATTGGAGTAAAGTAATATCTCATTGAGGTTGGCATTTACAAACACTTGCTATTGTCAAAGAAGACTTTATAAATTACTAGAGTATTAGTATAGCAAATGATCACTTCAGAGCTACAATTAACCTTTCCTCTTTTAACTTGTGGGTGTTGGATATTTTGTGTCAGCAATGAGAAAAGTAACTAAAGCACCTCCCCTCCCAATAATGCCACCAAATGATGACATCATCCATGGGTGAGGTCAGAGCCCTGGTGATCCAGTCACTTCCCCACCCCTGAACACTGCGCACTGGAGACCAGGCCTTTGACAGGGCAGCCTTTGGAGGACACTTCTGATCCAAGCAGTAGGAGATCTCTACAGGGATACCTTGGCTGTCAAACTCAATCCATTCCAAATTCATGTTCCAGTACCAAAAAGTTTGAGAACTGAACATATTTTTTCCAGAAGAAATAATGGAAAACCAAATAATTGGTTCTGAGGCCCCAAAATTACACTTATAAATTCATTTTTTCAGGACTTTAATAAATTTCACAATGATTTCTTTCTTTAACTCTGTCATGGTTCTCACAGCTTTCCTCTTAGCTTTACTGTTGGTATCACTTTCTTTGGAGCGATGGTTATGCAAATGAAGCACACACACGGAAAACACGGTGACGAACGTTTTAACGCGCTAACACAAGCACGGTGTGTTGTCCAGGGGAGAGCAGCACGTAGACTGAAGCGTCACCCCTTTGTGTCTGCGAGACCCTACATATCTCACTCTAGGCCCCTAAGGCTTTTTCAAGCCAGATTTTCAGTTGACTATGGAGCAAAGTTAGGAACAGCGAGTAGATTTTTCCAAACTTTGCTGTTCGAGTAGTGGAAAGTTCGAGCTTGAAGCCATTTGACAACCACGGTATCACTGTATTATATGTAACACAGGTTCCCTATCACTTATGTGGATTTCTGCCTCTCAGTATTCATTGTTGACCACTGCTGGTTTATCTATGTGACAAATTACATGTTAAGCCAAATAAAGTTACTAACAATAAAATAAGTAATTACGTGCTGATAAAAGCTGTATTTCACAAGGAAAAAATTTTAAATTCATAGGCGCATATTAGAAGGTATTTTATAGATACTGGTAAAGATAGAGTCCTATAGAGACAATAAGTTGACAAACTCATACATGTCTATCCCATAACCCTCAGAATCACTGAGTACCTTCATGAGGAAAGAGAATTTGCAGATGTGATTAGTGCCAGGGACTCTGAGGCAGGGCAATTGTGATGGATTAATACAGGCAAACCTAATATAGTGGCAAGCAACACTAACAGTGAAGGACCTGTTTCTACTGCCGTCAGAGAAAGCTGGCAGTGTCCAGAGATTTGACATCTGTGCTAGTTCTGAGGTACAGCGGCAGCAGGCAAGGACCAGAAAGAGGCTTCTAGCAGCGGAAGAAAGCAAGGAAGTGGCTCCTCGCCTGAGCCTCTAGGACTGGAGCCCTCTGACGGTTTGATTTGGGCTCTGTGACAGCCACACTGGACGTGCATGGGAGCTGTTTTAAGCCATTTATGAATGTGTTCACCCTCATATCTTTTACTCCAATCCAAAACCACAGGATTCATCCTAGTATGTCCTCTTTGCTCATTATAAATTTTCTCTGACCAGGAGAAACCTAGCTCATTATCTACAACATATTTACTTATTTTCTGCTATATATATGTTTTAGAATTTCTAATTCATGTCCTTAATGAGAAACACATTAGCTAGCTGTATTCAGTTCTTCCCAACATTAGCTACACAGTAGCTAGTACAAACACTGCTACAAAACAGCTTAGGTCAGCTCCTTCCTTTCCCACCTCAGGGTTAGTTCTCAACCCTTTAGAAGTCACTTGCAGCCCAGCATTTCCACCTCTTGGCTTGAATCACTGGTAAACCACTGAACTCCTTAAGGCAAAGAGTACCTCAGGTTACTGGGTTCACTCGTTTGGCTTACAATGCTGCTAAACCTCTCAGAATTCAGCTCTTTGTGTGAGTGTGTGCACGCGCGTGTGTTGGGGCATCCTGGGGATCCGGGCATTGAGCTCAGACCCTTGCACGTTCTGCCCTCCCTCTGAGCGACATCCTGCCACCCTTTCATCCCCTCTTAACAGCTACTTTCTGCGTGGCTGCTAAGCATTTTTGCCCGTGCAATGTGTGAGTCAACAGCTCCATCACAGGAAAAGCATCAAACATCAAACTCAGCTCGGTGACTTTCATTCTCTGTGACTCTTGGCTGTTTAAAGCTTGTCTGCCTTAGTTGCTCTCCAAAGCTTTCAAACAGATGGGTCTTTGCTGGCATTAGTAGCATCGGCTATAAGCTAGTCTTTAACAGAAGTGAAAGTCCTCAAAGCTTGAAAATAGTTCCTTGGATGATATATTTAGCATTTAGTTTTAGTTAGTATTTCTCATTTAATGCAAAATCAGAAGTCTACAACTGCAAAAATATTTGTCATTTTAGACCCTCTAAGCGAATTTGAAGATAACATGTGGTCTCTTACAATAATGTATCAAATTGGCCTGCATTGGAGTCAACTGTTCTTCTTCTTGGGATTTTTTGTTTTTCTTTTTTTGCTTTCTTTTTTAATCAAAGAACTTTCCAGATAAATTCATTAACTTCGATTGTGTGACATTTAGTTTCATGAAGTCACTTGCTCTGGGAAATATCTTCGGTTAAAGATGCATTACCAAAAAGCATTTATGAGCTTCAGGAAGAAATCACACTGAATCAATGTGAAAAGTGTTCACAAATCAAGTAAACCCATAAACGGATTAGCTTTCATCTTTTTAAATTCACTATAAAATAAAAGAATTATTTACATAATTTTATTTTTCAAAAAGTGTGCTGGTGCAGTAATTGCTTCCTGTAAAAGCGAGTGTAATGAGCACTTTGAAAAGGATGCTCTGGCTGACTCGGGTGCATCCTCCTCTCTGTAGCCTCCAATATCCCAGCAGCTCCGCGTGGTGGAGTTATGACCCAGGAAGGGAGTAGCAGAGAAGTGGTCAGTTAATGTGAAATTATTTTGGAAACTTTCCTTTCTAACTTATCCCAATCGCCTTGGCAAAATATAGAACTAATTCTTCCCATCAAGACTCATGTAATTATCTTGTCAGTTAATTCCTTTCATTTTGAGAGTAATCATGTTCCATTTGACTTGATTTTATCTGTATGGAGCAGGAGGCTCGGATACAGAAGGGGGAGTCGGTTATGAATTTCATACAGTATTTCTTAGTCACTGCCCTGTTCAAAGTGTCCACTTATTCACTTCACCAGATATCAGTATAGTGCCCAGAAAGTGTTAAGAAAATAAATGTAAGAGATATACATGTTTTCAAAGCACCTTATTGTTTTAGAAAATAGAAACCTTTATAAAAACAGATTTTGTAAGTATAAAAATAAAGATTTGTGTGGTAGCTTCACATATTATACCATATTTTCACATGCAATATTTAATTCCCGATACAGAAATATTTCAGACAACTATCTTGAATGTATAAAATGCCTCATGTAAATTCTAGTAATGGTGATTACTTCTACACAGCAAATAAAGATAGAAGAAAGAATTCACCTTGGGCAAAGAGAAACGTTTTCTTTGTGAACAATAAATCTATCAACAGACATCAACGGACACTACAGAAAAAATACATAAAGCAATGTGGTTTATGTCTTTTTCACTCACTTACCATACCAATTGCCCTTTTCCGTGTACTCATACTTTGATGGAGTAAAAATACATTTTTCCTGTTGGAATTCATAGGAAGTTTTTAAATGGACCAATCACCATCCTTATTAGGAAGAAGGAAAACTTGTATTAGAGTCTGTAGACTTTTTGTTTTAACCTGCCTTTGACTATTCTGGAACGCAGTGCTTGATTTTTTTTTTTCTTTTTGGGGGGGGTATCGGGGGTCGACCTCAGGACCTCGCGCGCCAGCAGGTGCCCGTGCCGCTGAGCGATAACACCGGCCCCTTTTTTCGTATGTGGGTTCTGGGAGTCGAACTCGGGCCCTCGCGCTTGCCGGGCAGGCGCTTAAGCCGCTGAGCCATCTCACCGGCCCAGTGCTTGATTTTTTAACAGAGCCACAGTGCTTATCAGTAGCTGAGGGAAAGACTCCTACTGAGTGTCCCCAGAAGTTGCTACCGGCCACCCGTCCAGCGCCTGCTCCATCGGGCGCAGCGCCGCGCGACGCCTCTCAGGAACCGCCTCAGTGCGCGGCGCTGTCTCAAGACAGGGATACTTGGCTCTCATTGCCCTCATTTTACAAAAGAGAAAAAACCAAGCCACGGGGACTAAAACAACGAAGGTCAAACAGGATCACGCAGTGGACTCCAAAGTCCACAGCTCTAACTACCATGCTAGATAAGCTGCCTCTGCCATGTGAGCAGTTACATTCCTCTTTTCATTCGTTAAACACGTCTTCATTTGATTGGTTATTAAGTGCTATGTTCTTTTTTACAAATCTATTGCCCTTATCAACTTTATTCCCAAACAGAAAAGTAAAATCTTTATCTCAATAATATCTAAAAGTATTAATAAACTTTAGCCTACACGCATTGAAAACATCAAAGATTCTTATACCACAAATTCCAGATCCTGACACATCTAGCTCTAGAGGCAGATACTTCCAAAGCCAAAATAAGACCCAGCTCAGAGCGTAAATGAATGGCATTCTGGGTATGATCTTTTACTAATGAAATACGGAAAGTTCATGGGGGGTCGGTGAGATAGCCCAGCGGCATAAGCGCCTGCCTGGCAAGTGCGAGGTCCTGAGTTCGACCCCCGGTGCCCACAAAAAAAAAAAAAAAAAAAGAAAGAAAAAGAAAATACTTCCATTTAAATGTTCTCCTTTTAATTACACAGTAAAATGATAATTTCTTTTTTTTTTTTTTTTTTTTTTTTTTTGTGGGTACCGGGGGGACGACCTCAGGACCTCGCGCGCCAACAGGCACCCGTGCCGCTGAGCGATATCACCGGCCCCTTTTTCGTATGTGGGATCCGGGAGTCGAACTCGGGCCTTCGCGCTTGCAAGGCAGGCGCTTAAGCCGCTGAGCCGTCTCACCGGCCCTAAAATGATAATTTCAAGAGGATATAAAACAATATTTTGAATATACCATGTAATATGCCAGAAATTAGTACAGGTAGCAGTTGGGGGCTGGGAGACCCCTCCCCCTCCACCCACCTAAACGTGGGCAACACCCCAGGGTCATCCACTTCTCCTTCCCACTGTCTTCAGAGAAACAGAAATAAAATGAGAAAGGTCCCGAATTTCTATAGCTCCAGGCCAGAGCATGCTTGCTAGACCTCTGGGCCTGACCTTCAGTACTATTTCCCTACTCTAATCTCATTAAAGGTTTTAAATACAGACACCTCTCATGCACATAATTTATTCAGAGTGAACTTGGACGTGTACGCAGGCTTCAGGCCCCTGGGATGACTCAGCCTCCTGTCAGTCACTCCTGTCTGGCTCACGCGAGACCCAGGGAGAAGCAGAGGGCGGTGCAGGTCTCTTAAATCTGAAAGCCTGACTGATCTGAGCGCTTTGTGTTTTCCTGTCTCCCTGACACTGCTCTGTCGGCGCCACCCTTTTTTGTTTCTAGTGGTACAGACCTGTCCTGAGCAGGTCTTCCTGTCATCTTCAGTAAAGGTAGCTGCTTTTTCTTTTACCACTGGGTGTACATTTGCGATTCTTTGCTCGCCATACACGAGAACTAGAATCTATCTGTCAGACCCACCATGTGGGAGCAAAATATCTACCAGTATTACCAGAGAAATGCAAGGAAGTAACCGATTTTCAAACCTTTCCAAAAGCTGGGTGTAAATTATACTTCTCAAGCTTCCAAAGGCCAGGCCAGTCTTCGTGATGTGCCGACAGAGCAGGGCCCTGGTGCGAGTTCTCGCGAGCACTCCTGAGGAGACGGGCGTACAACCCAGACGTTCTGCCTAGAGCGGGTACAACCTTCACCTGACCTGGTAGCGTTCCTCTTTTCAAGCAGTGTAGTACAACCTTGATTTTAAGATTCACATTTGGTTTCCATTTGAAGGCTTTTGAAATCAGAATGTGACTTCTAATCAATGTATACATTTGCCGTGGTAGTTGTACAACCTTACTGCCCACGAAAAAGCTATAATTAAACTGGAGATGTGCAACATTTGATAATCTCTCATAAAAGGAAATATATTAATACCTATCTTTCAGGAAATGTATGAAAACTCACGAGCCAGTGACTGTATGTAAAAATAGATATGGAAATCCTGTATCTACAGAAATCACTGTGTGTCAATAATAACACATTGTATTCCTGTAGTTTTATGAAACATACCTTAAGATTATTCGCCTTTTTATCTTTGCCCAGAGTCCACGCACCCAGCCAGTGTTCTGAGCATCAGCTGTTTTCCTGGTACGGTATTTATCGCCTGGACCCTAGACCTGCCGCGTGGTGTTATCGTTCAGATCTGGAGTACCCCGCGCCCACGTGTGAGGAAGGCGATCGGATCAGGAGGGTCCCGTGCTCAGCACTAGATCGGCCCACTGAGGAGCTCACGGTGGACTTGCTGTTAGGGGTGAGCCTGGTTACAGGTGGGTCCCTGGAGCAGTGACCAGGAAGGGTGACACCTCCCACTGGCTCCTCCTTGCGCTCTCTGCTCCCTGACCACTCTAACTTGGGCAGCTGTCCTCTGCCCCGCCCCTTCCACCACGGCGTTTCACATTAGCGCCCGCCAACCACGAACTGAAAAACGTGGCCAACAGTAAACCTCTCCTCCTTCGAATCGTGGTTGGTAGGTGGTGACCAGAAATGAGGACGTGACTAAGACACGTGGCTCTCCGTTCATTTGTTCATGGACCTAGAGACTGTTTCCAAGATTTAGCCATTATTAAGCGTGCTGCTGTAAACGTAGATAGGCATGTATTATTGTAACAGTATGACTTTAACTCCTTCAGGAAGATTCCTAGAAGGGGAATAGCTGGGTCAAATAGAATTTCTATTTTTAGTTTTTTGAGGAATCTCCATACCTATCTGTATATGTTTGTACTAGTTTACATTCCCACCAACAGTGTAGAAAGGTTAATATTTCCCCACAGCCTTGCCAACATTATACACAATGGAGTACTACTATGGCATAAAGAAGGATAAACTTGAGGCATTTGCAGATAAATGGATGCACCTTGAGACCATATTGATAAGTGAAATGAGTCATACACACAAGTTTAAATACCATATAGTTTCTTATGTATGAAACCCAAAATATAAATCAAAAGCAAAATAAAGGATAGATAATAGGAAGTAGGGAGATTTTTTTCAAATAGGAGGGGGAATAAGAGATGGATGGGGTGGGAGGAAAGGAAAAGGATTTTAAAAAAGAGAATCAAAGAAAAATGGAAATAGAGCTTTTTCACATGGGAAGGGAATAAAGAGCTGAAGGGAGCAGCAAGGGATGAAAGGGGAAGGGGCGTAAAAAAGAATTAAGATGTATTATGTGCAAACTTCCCATGATAAATGTAATCATTATATTACATTAGTACAAATATGTACTAATAAAAATACATTATTAAAAAATGTGGCTACATAAACAATGTAGGGGGCTACTTATAACTGTTTCTATATCACACTAATGACCTGTAAGGATAAGAAATTTATCTGCTCTTTTTATTTTAATATTCTTCAGACCCCATCATAGTTCTTGTCATGTGTTCAATAAATTAATAAATTATACAGAGTAACACATTAGGTCTTGCCACTAAAAAAAGGATAGGTACTGATATTGTTTACTCTGGCATGATTTTCATCTGATTCTGTCAATGTAATATTGATCTTTATATAATTTATATGCTAAAAATAAAAGAATTTTGGCTATTCTAGATAACTTATTTTAAGATGTTTTTAAACAATTTAAAAACTATTATTTGTTGCAAAGGTAAATATTTTCAAAAATCATGAATAATTGCTTCATATAATAGCAGTATGGAGATAAGTAAATATAAAAATGTTATAATTGAAATATCTGTTAATATTCTGATAATAAAAGGTCCAGCTTTTTTTCTTAAAATTTATAGTATGATGATTTATAGTAACAATTTTAAAACTATAGTATCAAAAATATTATTTTTCTTCCTGGTAGTAATTTAATAATTAAAATAGCAAAACTTTTTTTTTTAATTTTTTTTTTTTGTGGGTACCGGGGGTCGAACTCAGGACCTTGCATGCCAGCAGGCGCCCGTGCCACTGAGCGATATCACCGGCCCTTTTTTCATATGTGGGTACCAGGAGTCAAACTCAGGACCTCGCTCTTGCCAGGCAGGCGCTTATGCCGCTGAGCTATCTCACCGGCCCTTTTTTTTATTTTTTGACATAGGGTCTTGCTATGCAGTCCAGGCTGGCCTTGAACTCACTATGTAGCTCAGGCTGGCCTCAAACTCACGGTGATCCTCCTGCCTCAGCCTCCTGGGCACTAGGATTACAGGCATGAGGCACCGTTCCTGGTTTAAAAGAGTGAAACTCTTAACTTCCCTGGGACATCTAATGCCTTTTTCAAATGTTGTGTTCCTGCTTTTACCTAGAAACCCACCCTCATATTGAGGAGTTCCAGGAGGAGGCCTTTCTTACTTTTAGGGACTAAAAATTGGAATTTGATCCAGTGAAATGATATATACAAAATAAATTCAGAAAAAAGTTAGAGGAGTAATACAATCTGAATCTTCAGGGAGATTTGGGAAGCAAAACCAGGAAAGAAAAGCTCAGTCATCATTACCACGGTTGAGCAGGTCATTGCTTGAAGGGTAACTTAAAGGGTATCTATCCTTTATTTTGCTTTTGATTTATATTTTGGGTTTCATACATAAGAAACTATATGGTATTTAAACTTGTGTGTATGACTCATTTCACTTATCAATATGGTCTCAAGGTGCATCCATTTATCTGAACGCTTAACGGGAGATACCTTCCTCCCTGTCAGAAACATGCAATCTTTTCCAAATCAAACCAAACCCAATCTATGAAGTTGGATTATCGCAGGTCAACATGAGCCATTGATTAACACTAAATCACAAGTATTTATTGATTATCTTACAGTGACAAATACCATGCTATTATAGACCAACAAGTTAGGCAGGAGATACCAGGTAGCTGGAGGACCGGGCACCAAATAGAGTCACAATGACCAGCCCGTGGTGCGGTCAGCAGGATCCTGGGGTCAAGGGTTAATGAAAACCAGATGGACAATTAAGTCCAGAAATGTAACAAATGAGGTAACAAGCAAGGTGACAGGTGAGCTTTCTGACAGCTTCTGCTCCTACGTAACAGGAAAACTTTTTTCCTCTTACTTTGTGCTCTTAATGAACCACTTGGATAGCATAGAGGTCAAGAGGCAACTGCAGACACACGCTTGCTAATTGCCTTGACTCCTCACAGGCTCATTTCCAGTTCAGTTAAGCATGTTTAGTCCTCCAGGCTGAGTTCAGTTTGACTTGGAGCGGTGTGAGCCATGGTCATTTTGGGTTTTAAAAACCAGACAAAATTTCCACTTAGCAGCCCAGTTTTGGGCCCCCTCTTGACTCTTGGGAGCTATTTTCTCTTCTTACCAAGCATTCCTCCTGCCCACCTTCTTCATCCTTGATTGGTTTAGGTTACTTAATGAGTCCTCTGCCAATTTATTTTAATCCTAAAATAATTCTCCCTTCCCTCTACTTTTGCTGAAATTGTATGTAATATGTTACCTTTTATCTGCTAAGAGGATGATGCTGATTTATCGCCAGTGAAAAGTGCACTTTCATTTTTTGAAATCTAATCAATTCTTTTGATTGTCACCTAAAAAATGTTAGCATAATAATCTATACTGAGCACAATATACTCAAATACACAATATACAAAATATACTCATATTTAATGTTTCCATGACGAGTTGTACAGTTTTGTGAAGACACATTTCAAGTACATTTTTCCCTGGAAAAGATTAACATAATTTATTCAAAGTTTGGCTGCCACCATTGATGTTGAAATGCAAATACTTCTATGTAATTTATAAAGTGACAAGACTGGAATATTTTGAGGTCAGTTGCATCCAGAATACTAATAATTTATAGAAAGTATTCAACCTCTGATTTAATTTTATTCACATTATTACTATTTAACATATATTGTGTATCTTTTCATATTTTCAAAAAGTTTTGGGTGTTTGTGATATGTCTAATGCCTGTTTGTCCCACCTTTTCCAGCCATCCAAAGTTTTGTTTTTTTTTTTTGTTTTGTTTTATTTTGTTTTCTTTTTTTTGAGACAGGGTCAGGCTGGACTTGAACTCACTTATGTAGCCCAGGCTGACCTCAAACTCATGGTGATCTTCCTGCCTCAGCCTCCCGAGTGCTGGGATTACAGGCATCCACCACCACACCCAGCAGCCACCCAAATTTCTGCAAAGACTGATTCTCAGCTCCTGAGTGCAGGAGCGATGCCTACTCTGGTAGGACACAGCATACCTGCCACACCCGGTGGGTCACAGTGCCCATTGCTATAGCCAAGCACTGGGCTATTCTTGCTCCCCAATGCCATGTCCCACTTCACCTCACCCCTCCTAAGCCCATCCCACAAGTCCCCGCAACCTTATCCATGAAAGTCCCAGTTCAATGAACTGGATGCAGACGCTCCTTTGGCATTGCTCCAGGAGATCCCACCTAGAACCCTGAATTCAGGCTGGCTGTGTTCTTCACGGGGTCATCACCATTTAACTAACAGTATGTTTCTAAATATACCTAAACATAACTGAATAATTTCTGAGAAAGTGGGTGGAAATAAAGAGAAAATCACTTCTGCCACCATATCTACCAATTTACCAAATATTTTACCCATCATCTGCCCTGACACCTGCAACAGGGATGATCCGTATCTGTTGTAATACTAACACTCATCCTTTCCATCCATAACCTGGAGCACATCCTCTCACCTAATATATTGTTCCTGTGAGTATTTGCTTTCTGTCTTAAAGCATCATTTTATACTGTCTCAGCTCAATCATTTCCATTAGCATGCTATATTATCTTCCATGTCTACAAAGTTTTCTCTTTGCCAACACTTCCTTCCATGCTGCAGCCAAAGTCTGTTTGGTTCACACTTGAGATCTACCAGCCACCCTCTCATTCTCTCGGAACCACGGCAGTCAGTGTTTTCTCCGAGCACCGCATCGAAATCACTTACTATGATTACACACAAACCACACTACTGCGCCCAAGGATCGGTTCTCCTTGACAATTAACAGCGTTTATTTGGGTTATCACTCCCTTTTTGAATTCCTGATTTTCCTTCCTTGAAACCTGTTCCATGGTTCTCCTCCTTTCTCATTTTCTCCATTACAGTTTCCTTAAAATTTTTTTTATCAGTATGTGTTAATTGTCCAGAACAATGGGGTTTTAGCGTGATATTTCCACACATGCATACGGCAAGTGCTGATCCAACTTCCCTTCCCCCAAATCTCCCTCTCTGCTTTCTACACTCTAATAAATACTATTTTACTTTCAGGTTGACGTCTTAAAAATTTCATAGATAAAATAGAATACATGATACTTTTTTTTCTGTATCTGGTTTATTTTACTTAAAATAATGTCCTCTGGTTCCATTCATTTTGCTCCAAATGACAGTATTTCATTCTTCTTTATGGCCAAACAATACTCATTGTGCGTATCTACCACATTGTCTTCATCCACTCCTCTGCTGATGGGCACTCAGGCTGGCTCCATATCTTCACTACTGTGAGTAATGCTGCAATAAACAGGGCATGCAGCTACCTCCTTGCTATGCTTATTTCATGTCCCTTGGATAGACACCCAGAAGCCAGGGAGCTGCATAATACGGTAGGTGAGCTTTTAGCATTGCGAGGAACGTACATACTGTTCTCCATAATATTGGTACTAACTTATATTTTCACCCATAGTGTGTGAGACTCATTTTTCTCCAGATCCTCACCAACATTTGTTATTTTTGGTATAATCTACATAGCAGAAAGGGCCCCAATTTGAATGCTTATGCCAGATCACTACCTTCACTTCTCATTTCAGATGTTAAACTGCCTGATCAACAAAGGCATATGGATGAATAAACAACACAAATTTAACATGTTCCAAGCAGGACTTAACTCACCCCTTTCAACATGCCTCTCTTCATTTCCCCTTCCCAGTCTGTGGCACCTCTCTCCTCCCAGTTACTAGGCTCAAAAGCCTTTAAGTCTCCTGTTATTCATCTCTTTCTCTCACACCCCACCTCTACCCTACCAGAGAATCTGATCAGCTCCAACTTTAAAATATAATTGGATTACTTTCCTGTCCTTTCGGTTTTACCCATCCATTTTGGTGTGCTCTCCCCTTTCACCTCAGACATTTAAATAACCTCCTATCCAGTTTTCCAGCTTCCTTCCTTGCCCCGCTCTAGTTTATCCAGACACCTTGGTAATCCTTTCAAAACAAGATGTTAGATTATGTCACTCCTCTGGTTGAATCCCTGTGCTGTCTGCCCATGCCACAGCAAAGCCACACCCTTACCATGGAATAGCGGGACCTCTGTGGCGCCCCCTTCCAAGGTTACACTTTCCTGTCTGCTCAGCCCACCCAACCTGTTCTCATATGTGTTTATAGCCATAGTAACCTTGTATTTTTTCTTCAGCACATGAGACAGGCTTCCTTCCAAGCATACATTAGTACTTGTTATTTTATCTTCCTGTAATAATTCAAATAAACTGCTGTTCACATTCACTTTATCAAGGCTTTTCTTGATTATCCTATGTCAAATAGTTGCATCCCTCTATGACATGCTGGCCTCAGTGCTGGCTCATTATTTTATGCTCAGGGTTATCACTTGTTTACTGACTATCCCTTCCCACTGCAAGGTAAAGTTACGAAGGCAGGGACCATATCTGTAGTATTCATGGCACATGGTAGATTCTCACGGTTTTGTTTAGTGAATAAATTTCATGTTTTAATGCATGCACCTTGAGACAGTAATATTAATTGAAATAAATCAGACACACAAGCTTAAATATTGCATGGCTTCTCTTATGTGAAAAACCTTTAACATAGAGCAAAATAAAGGATAGAAAATTGGAAGTAGAGAGGTCTTTTTCAAATGGGAAGGGAAAGATGATGAGTGGGAAGGAGTAGGGAAGGGCGGGGGAATGAAAAAATATTGACATGTGTTATGTACGTGGACCAACTGTCAAAGATAAATGTCATTATTATATACCGCAAAGATGCACTAATAAAAAGTTAAATATTTGCCTAGCTGAAAAAATTACAGTAAGTCCCTGACTTAGGAACATTCGAGTTGTGAACTTTCATATATATGAATAGACCTTGCATTACGAACATTCATGGAAGTGGACAAATCATAGAAATACCTCATGTGTCTGCCTTACCATTTTAAGGTAGCTGTAAAAGTAAAAATTATTTACAGTTGTACTGTGCTGTGTCACCAATAACTGTAAAAGTAAGAATAGTTTATTTACAGTACTTTTTGGTATGTGTTTGGGTTTTTATGGTTTATATTGGGTACTTCTGTCAAAGGTTTATAAGACTCACTTTGTCAGATTTATGAATGAACCTGATTTATAAATGTCCTGGGGCCGGTGAGATGGCTCAGCAGCATACACGCCTGCCTGGCAAGCGCGAGGGCCCAAGTTCGACTCCCGGAACCCACATACGAAGAAAGGGCCGGTGCTATCACTCAGTGGCATGGGCGCCTGCTGGTGCGTGACGTCCTGAGGTCGACCCCTGGTACCCACAAAAAAAAAAAAAAATGCCCTGGAATGGAACTCATTTGTTAATCAGGGACATATTGTAATAAAACTCTTTTTAAAGAGTGCAAGAAAATTTCAGGCCATATAACACATTTTCTCATCTTTTTCTTTAATGTTATAAATAGCCACGGGAGGAGAAAATATTTTTTAAAAGCCAAAATGGTTCTTCTTACATATTGTGCTGAATGCCAAGACCTAAGAGTAATGCAAGAAGGTAAGAAATTTTCCAAGTTCTACAAAAACTTTTCAAACTCAGTTGGTGTATCAGTTAGAGTTCACTAGATTTTACGTGTGCGTGCGTGTGTGTGTGTGTGATTTACAAGGTAGGCTTACTTACAGTGGCCACCTGCAGAGCCAGGCGTGGAAGAACGCAGTGCACAAGGGCTCTCTGCACACTGAGAGCTACACCATCTAGCCAAAGGTGGAAGACCTGAAGCTCACTGCAGATTCCCATTGGAGGCCATGTGGGGAAGCCGGTGGTTCTAACTGGGAAGTCTGGAGTCATCTAAGCTGATAGGCTAAAGAGACAGAACTGAAAGCCTGAGATGGACATCCAAGGCAGTGGCAGAGGTTGGAGCTCCTCTGAAGATGCAGAAGGTGGCTGTCCTCCTTCTTCTCCTTTCTATTCCATCAGGCTACAAGCCTATTTATTGGTGCCACCCCCACCCATGGGGGCCTTCCTGCTTCAGTAAGTCTGTCACCCAAACCCAGAGCTATGCTAAAGCGAACGGCTAGGCAGTTCAAGTTGACACCACAGTTACCTGTCAAAATCCACTACTTTTCAACTTGACAAAGAGACACATTTCCTTACACCATACTTCATCTCCAGATACAATAGCAAGTTCATAATTATGCCTAATATGGTACAACTATCCTGTGTAAAAATAGAAGTGCATTAATTCTCTCCACAGAATAGAAGGCAAAGTTTTCCTTTGGGTGATACTTACTTTTAAGATTCCACAACTTAAACAGTATAAAATAGATTTAACAAAATTTAAGAACCAATACTAAGTCTATCAATGTTACATTGCAAAAGAAGCATACTCACGAAGTAGGAGAGAATAATTACAATCCTCATCTGTAAGTGGTCACGTTTGTAGCTGGTATTTAGAACAACCTTCTTCTACTGCCCATTATGCATTCCCTTGGTCTTCAGCAAGCACCTCAGCAGGTCTTGGTTCTTTTCCTGGTGGATAACCCTTACCTTCAGTCCTTTTTTTTTTTTTTTTACATTGTCTTACTTTATGTTTTTTACATTAGATTTTATTGGTACATTTTAGATATACATAATGATCACATTCATCATAGAGAGTTTGTCCCTGTACATAGTATAGCTTATTTATTTCTCCATTTCCCTACCCTCCCTTCAACCTGTCCTCCCTTCCTCATTTACAAAGCTTTGTTTCCATGTTTTCCTTCATTTCTCATTTTTTTTTACTTTTCCATTTTTCCTTTCCCTCTCCTTTCTCTCTTATTCCCCTCCCCATTTGAACATTTTCCTCCTATTTCAAAATATATTTTGGTCCTTATTTACAATTTTAGTTTCTCACACCAGAGAAACAATGCAGTATTCACACGTGTGTCCAATTTATTTCACTTAAGAGTATGGACTCAAGGTGCATCCATTTTCCTAGAAATGTCTCAAGCATATCCTTCTTTATGGCAGAGTAGTATTCCACTGATTTAAAAAACCCACATCTTCTTTATCCATTCACCAGTTGATGGGCACTCGGGTTGTTTCCAAGATTTAGCTATTACAAACTGTGCCGCTATAAACATGGGTATACATATGTCACTGTGGTATGGTGTTTTTAATTATTTTGGGGAGATACCCAGGAGGGGAAGGCCTGGGTCAAACAGAACCTCTAGTCCTAGTTTTTTGAGAAATCTCCATGCTGATTTCCACAGTGGTTGCACCAGTCTTAACTCCCACCAAGAGTGGAGAAGGATTCTTTTTCCCCACAGCCCCGCCAGCATTTGTTATTGATTAATTTCTTGATGATAGCCATTCTTTCTGGAGTGAGATGGAATCTTAGTGTTGTTTTAATTTGCATCTCTCAAATGACCAGTGATGTTGAACATTTTTTCATATATTTATTTGCTGTTTGTATTTCTTCATCTGAGATATGTGTATTCATCTCAGATGCCCATTTTTGGACTGGGTCTCTAAATTTGGGAAGTCAGATTTTTTTTGAGTTATTTATATGTCCTTGACAGTAATCCTTTATCTGAGGAATAGCTGGCAAACATTTTTCCCCACACTGTGGGCTGTCTTTTCACTCTGTTGGTGTTTTCTCTTGCTATGCAAAAGCTTTTTAATAAGATGAGATCCCTGTTGTTGACTCTTTGTGATAGTTCCTGTGCCATTGGGGTTTTATTCATGAAGTCTTTGCCTACACCAATGTCTTCAAGAGTTTTACCTATTCTATCTTCCAGCAGATGTAATGTTTCTGTTTTAACATTTAGATCTTTGATTGATTTGGAATTTAGTTTAATGCATGGTAAAAATATGGGTTCAATTTTAATCTTTGGCATGTGCAGAGCCAGTTTTTCCAGCATGATTTACTAAAGAGGCTGTCTTTCTTCCAGTGCATATGTTAGGCACCTTTGTCAAAAATAAAGTGGCTGAATATATCTGGAGCTGTTTCTGCATCTTCTAATCTGTTCCACTGATCCTCGGTTCTGTTTTTTTCCCCAGTACCATGTTGTTTTTACCACTGCAGCTTTATAGTATAATTTCAAGTCAGGGATTGTGATGCCTCCTGCCTTGCCCTTGTTTCCCAGAATCACCTTTGCTATTCTAAGTCTCTTCTTGTTCCAAATGAATTTTAGGATTGTTTTCTCTAATTCTGTGAGATATGCTGTTGTAATTTTTATTGGAACTGCATTAAATCTGTAAAACAGTTTTGGAAGTATGGCCATTTTCACTATATTGGTTCTTCCTATCCAAGAGCAAGGGATATTTTTCCATTTTCTGATATCCTCTTCAATCTCCTTTTTCAGAGTACAGTAGTTTTCAATGTAGAGGTCTTTTACATTCTTTGTTAGATTGATTCCTAGGTATTTCATTTTTTGGATGCTATTGTGAAAGGTGTTGTTTCCCTAATTTCTTTCTCAGTGAGTTTTTTATTCATGTACAGAAAGGCTATTGATTTTTGAGTGTTGACTTTGTATCCAGCTATGCTACTGAGTTTGCAGCCTTTTAGTAGAGTATTGCATCATCTGTGAATAATGATAATTTAACTTCTTCATTTCATATCATTATTCCTTTTCTTTCTCTTGTCTAATTTCTCTGGCTAAAGTTTACAGAACTGTGTTGCATAGAAGTGGAGACAGTGGACATCCTTGTCTTGCTCCTGATTTTACAGTGAAAGCTTTCAGTTTTTGTCCATTTAGTACGATGTTGGCTGTTGGTTTGTCATAGATGACTTTTATCAGATTGAGATAAAGACCATCTAATCCAATTTTCTGTGGGGTTTTTATCATGAATGGATGCTGGCCTTTGTCAAAAGCTTTTTCTGCATCCATCGAGATGATTATATTTTTTTGTCCTTGGCTCTGTTAACACGGTATATTACATTTATTGATTTATGTATGTTGAACCATCCCTGCATCTCTGGGATGAATCCAACTTGGTCATGTTGTATAATCTGCTTGATGATTTGCTGCATTCTGTTTGCCAATATCTTATTGAGGATTTTTGCATCTATGTTCATTAGGGAGATTGGCCTGTAGTTCTCTTTTTTAGTTGGATCCTTCTCAAGTTTTTGTATCAGGGTAAGGTTTGCTTCCAGGAATAAATTTGGGAGTATTGCTTTCCTTTCAATTTCATTAAAAAGTTTGAGAAGTGGTGGTATTAGGTCTTCTCTAAATTTCTTACAGAATTCAGCAGTGAATCCATCAGGGCCTGGGCTTTTCTTTGTTGGTAGGTTTTTAATTACATCTTCAATTTCTTTGATTCATATTGGCTTATTTAGGATTTGTATATCTTCTTGATTCAGCTTTGTTAATTCATATGTATCTAGGAATCTGTCCTTTTCTTCTGCATTTTCCATCTAATTAGAATACAAGTTTTCAAAGTACACATAGATGTTTTTCTGGATTTCTGCAGGGTCTGCTGTGATTTTACCCTTTTCATTCCTAATTGCATAGATTTGAGTCTTTTCATCCCTTTTTTTTTATAAGGTTGGCTAATGGCTTGTCGATTTTATTTAATCTTTTAGAGAACCAACTCTTTGATTGATTATTTGTATTGTTTTCTTAGTCTCCAATGTATTAATTTGTGCTCTGATCTTTATAATTGCCTCCTTCATACAAGCTTTGGGCTTGGTCTGCTCTTCTTTTTCTAGAAGTTTGAGGTTCAACATTAGGTTGTTTATTTGCACTTGCTCTGTTTTCCTGATATGGGTATTCACTGCTATAAATTTCCCTCTCAGGACTGCTTTCAGTGTATCCCACAAGTTCTGTATGTTCTATTGTCATTATCATTCAATTGCAGAAACAGTCTAATTTCTTCTTTAATTTCATCTGTGACCCATTGGTTGTTCAGAAGGGTGTTATTTAATTTCTTCATGTTTATGAAGTTCTTGTGGTTTCTTTTGCCATTGATTTCAATTTCATTGCACTATGGTTTGATAATATGCATGGGATAATTTCAATTCCTTTGCATTTACTTAAGCATGTTCTATAAGCTAGTATGTGGTCTATTTTGGAGAACATCCCATATGCAGCTGAGAAGAATGTGTATTCTGATGTTGTAGGGTGGAACACTCTGTAGATATCTACTAAGTCCATTTGTTCAAAAGTTTGGTGCACTTCTAATATTTCATTGTTGACTTTTTGTCTAGTTGATCTGTCTTTTTGTGACAGTGGGGTATTGAGATCCCCTAATACAATTGTATTAGTGCTTATTTGACTTTTTCATGTCTGTTAATACTTGTTTTATATAGTTGGACGCACTGGCATTTGTTACATATATATTTATGGTTGTTATCTCTTCCTTTTGGATTGTTCCCTTTACAAGGATATAGTAATATTCTTTGCCTTTCATAATCAGTCTTGGCTTGAAGTCCACTTTGTCTGCAAGTAGAATAGCTAACTGCTTTTTTCTGGGTTCCTGTCACACGGAATATTGTATTCCATCCTTTGATTTTCAGTCTATGAATTTCTTTTTGAATTAAATGTGTTTCTTGTATGCAGCCTATTGTTAGATCTTGCTTCTTGATCCATTCTGCCAGTCTGTGTCTTTTGATTGGTGAATTGAGACCATTAACATTGATGGTTATAGCTGATATGTATTGACTTATCCTTGTCATGTTATTTTCCTGTTGTCAGCTCCCCTTTCCATCCCCCTTCTGTTTAATTGTTTGCCTTGCCTGGTGGATTCCTTCTGTTGGGGTTCGTGGAGTTGTAGTGCTTATTATCTGTTTCTATAATGCCCTTTAGAGCATTTTGTAGTGCTGGTTTTGTGGTCATAAATTTCCTCAAGTGTTCTTTGTCATGGAAGTATCTTATTTCTCCATCAATTTTGAAAGATAGTTTGTGGGTTACATCAATCTGGGTTGGAGGTTGTTTTCCTTTAGACCATGAAATACTTCACTCCAAGTTTTCCTTGGCTTGAGGGTTTGTGCTGAGAAGTCAGCTGTGATTCTGATGGGCTTTCCTTTATAGGTGATTTGTTTCATATCTTCATTCCTAAAAATTCTTTTTGTAGTTTCTCACTGACTTTAGTAATAGGACATGGTAATAGTAAGAAGTGCACTAAGGAGTCTCCAGCTCCAAGTATATTCATCCTTTCCTCCACTGTGGAGTAACAGCCCAATTTCTTTCTGATAGTCTGAATCAATCACCTCTGCCAACAACGTAACTCCCTTTCAGCTTGTTTACTCTGAGACACGAGAACCACAATGACCAGGGGGAAGTCTTAGCTTCCAGTTCAGTGAAATCATTGTTGTGCTCCCTGGTACAAGACTTCTCCCCTCTAGAAGTAAGACTTCTAAGCCAGCAGAGCATAAGATTGCAGGAAAAGAAAGCAGAAATCCTGCTAGTGGATCACTAGGGGTAATGGTGAGTGGTACCATTTCCAGTTTCAACCCTTGATTTTTAGACCTATGAATCCTAGCTATGGGAGATATGGTGCTATATAGTGGATGCATATACAACATTTTGGATAACCTTGTCCCAGCCCTACTGGGTGTTACCATCTAGCTGGCACTGTAACTGCATCTTCAAAAGGCCACTCCATCTTTCTATCAATCCAGTTGCTTATGGATGGTGAGGAACATGATGAAACCAGTGAATGAACAGGGGCCCATTGCCTCATTTTGTGGGGTGTGAACTGTGTTAAGTGTCGGAAGCAATGTTGTGTTGGACACCATGATAGTGGATATGGTATTCTGTTAGTCGATGGATGGCAACTTTGGTAGAAGCATGATATGCAGAAAAGGCAAATCCATGCCAGGAATAAGTGTCTATGCCAGTAAGAACAAAGCACTGCCCTTTCCCTGGTGGAAGTGGTCAAATACATTCAGCCTACCACCAAGTTACAAAATGATTGCTCCAGGGAATGGTGCCATAGTGGGGACTCGGTGCTGACATACTGGGCATTCAGCAGTGGTTGTAGCCAGATCAGCCTTGGTGAGTGGGAACCCACATTGCTGAGCCAATGTATAACCTCCATCCCTGCCACCATGGCCTCTTTGTTCACAAGCCCATTAGGCAATGACAAGAGTGGCTGAAGAAAAAGGTTGACTGCTATCCACAGAATGAGTCATCTTCTCTAATTAATTATTAAAGTCATCCTCTGCTGAGGTCACTTTTTGATGAGTGTTTACATGGAACACAAATATCTTTACATCCTTCACCCATATGGAAAGGCCTATTCACATACCTCTTACCCAAATATCTTTGTCACCAATTTTCCAGTCATGTGTCCTCTAAGTTCCTGACAATCCTGCCAGACCATTGGGTACAGCCCATGAATCAGTATACAGTCACATATTTGGCCATTTTTCTTCCAGGCAAAATGTACAACCAGGCGCACTGCCTGAAGTTCTGCTCACTGTAAAGATTTCTCTTCACCATTGTCCTTCAGGGATGTCCTGGAAAGGGGTTGTAATGCTGCAGTTATCTACTTCTAGATGGTGTCTGCATAACATGCAGAACTCTCTTCCCTATGGAACTGCAGGTGATTGAACCCTTATGGCCTGTCTTGGGCTGGTTTTGCTCACTCTCTTCCTCAGAAGATCCATGTTCCTGGCTTCTCCAACTTCTCTACTGCACTTCCAGCTTCTCAGTCACAGCTTCACACACTCCCCTCTCAGGGCACTGCGTGTGGCCTCCCTGGACTTCTGAAATCTCCGATGTGCACTCGCCTGAGTCTGTGTATGTTGATTGGTACATTGAAGCTCATCCATGTGTGAAGGGATATCTTTAGCCCCACTTGTACTACATTATAAGCTCATATTTTATGCTCAATTTCAATTAATACACCAACAGGGCGTACTTAGGTGCTGCAAATAATTAGAAATCCTTAGACCTGAATTGTGCAGTTCAGCTGACTCCTTAATAAGCTAATGTTTCAAGAAGCTAATATCACAAAGGTAAATCTTTCTATGAGAAATAAAATATAAATAAGAAACTACTGTAACCTCAAATTTATTTCCATTGACAGAGCTGAGAATTTGTTGTTTAATTTTAAAAGAGTCATTATAGCAAATTCATCTTAATTGCAACCTCCTATGTTATTCTTACACACCAAATAATGTCCTTGGGCTTGATAATACCGAAGGATAAAGTGTTTGAATTAAATTTCTGGAGCATTTGCTACAACCTGGTGTTCTCCAAAAACTTCCAAATAGGAAGAATTCCTCAGTTCACTCATCTAAAACAATGGAGTGACAATGTACATTAAGCCCACTGTCATGCTCATGGCAAACTCTTTGCACATAACACAACAGACAAGAAAAATTTCACACTAATTGGAGTGTAATAAAAACAGTCAACATCAGAGGAATGTAATACTCTCAATTTCTTTTCCAAGCTTTTATATCTAGTGGCAGGTGATTTTCATCTACCTGGTACCTATATATATTTGTGTATTAACCTATCTAAGAAATGAAAACTAAAAGTAGTCCATTTTCAAGATAAAGTATTTAACTCAGTGAAAAGTCACAAGGAGAGGAAATTGGCAAATGGCCTACCTACAGGATGAAGGTCACGCATCTGGAAGGTTCCATAAACAAAGGGGATATCAGGGTAGAGATAAATTAGTAAGAAAGCCTTCTGTTGAAAAATGTAGGTATGAGTGGGGAAGGGAAAGGAAAGGCATACCATGGTCCATTTCCATAAGTTAGCTAAGACCAAGTGAAAACATAGTAGCCACAAGGTTGCATAAAATCTGTCAACTGGAACATCTGCTTCTCAGAAAATCCCAAAGTAAAGAACAAACCTGCGGGGAACCACTCAAGACTGTTTCAAAGCTCAGAGGCCTCTGAGGACACCTGAGGACATGACCCCGCTTGTCAAGCACAGGTGCACAGTGGGATACAGTTACATAACCAGGACAGCAATGTAAATATGAGAATGTATATATGAATGTAAATGTAAGAATGTAAATATGAGATACCAACCTGTATAAGAATTATACAATAAAGATACAGGCAGCTCTTGGGCTCTTGGGCTCTTGTGTTCTGCTCTGCTCCACGCTGCCTGCTGTTGTTGCTGATGTCTTGCACATGTGTATTCTTTAACCTTGGGACCTCACCCTTGAGAATCTTCCTTTGGGTCCCTGAGCAGGCTGACAAAATGGTATTTGTATAAGGAAATCCAAACTCAAACTGGGAGGGCAACTGTGGAACTGCCTTATAAGGAGATAATGAAACTTAGGCAATGTTCAGGAAAGGCTGTTACCCCGTAGTACTTAGCCAATGAGGGACTGAGAGAAGGGACCTGCATGCTAGGGATACACTGCTTGCTGTCACTGTCCTGGGTGTCCTCACACAGCAGACACCCAGCCTTGCAAGACTGACAGTAAAATCTCACTTTTGCTGTTCTTTGTGCCTCTGAGTCCATTCCTTGGGTATGGCTGAATGAACACCTTCCTCACAACCTAGTATGCTAGATAATTATCTCTGCTCCTCCTCACTCTGCTCTTACCTCATGTTCATGCTTTTCAAAGAAGAGAGCACTCTCTCTCAAAGAGGAGATCAATATTGTTTATTTTACTTTTTTATTTCTAGGAAAACACAAGAAGAAAATTATGTTTATGGTCCAGGACCAGGAAACAGAATATGGAAAAGTTCCATACCAGTGTTGAAGTAGCAGCTTTCCTCCCACTAGAGTGTGAGCCCCTTGATGGGAGCTCTGCCTTGTTCAACATGGCAATCCCTGTATACTCACAGTGCCAGCCACAAAAATAATTGTCTTAATGAAGCAGTCAGTGCCAAACAACTTCTATACATTTGTTTGCACACTCAATAATATTCTGATAAACTATAGAAGATTACAAAAAACTGGAACTGGTTCTCATTCTTAGGCAATGGTTAATTGATGTGTTCTTTAACAGTTTTGTTGATTCATATGTTATTTCAACTCCAATCCACTTAGTACTTATTACAAGTCAAGAGCTGTTGTGTACAGCAGTGAATCTGTCCTCATTGAGCTAGATCAGGAAAACACAGAAACTCAGCCAGAAAATACAGATATAAAGTGCAATGTGGCAACTAATTGAACGGGAAAGTGGTTAGGGAAGACCTCTTAAAAGAAATTAACATGAATCACTCATCTGGAGAAGAGCATTCCGGGCAGAGGAAGGCAGAAGGAAAGGTACTGAGGCAGGAATGTGTTTGATCTGTTCAGTGAACAGCACAGACATCATCGTGGCTAGAGACTGGCAAGGTCGTGAGCTGGGCATGTGGCAAGAGATGAGTTCAGAGAGAGGGGCTGTGTTCAAGCAGGAAGCGCAGATCATGTAAGACAGTGACTTCCTTTCAAGACCATACATTGGGAAACTTCTGAGCCCAGGAATAAGATTCACCTATCATATTAAAGGATAAATCTGGTTGCTATGTGGAGAAACACAAAGGATCTTAGATAAATGAAAAGAGGCTAAGTAACCTCTGTTGGCCCAGGATATGGTAGTGGCAGAGGTATTGTGAAGTGTGTAGTGGCTACTGTTGATTCTTGTTATTCATGGTGGTTATATTCTATAAAGTTGTTCAGAACTCTGATTTAGTGAAAACTGAAGTACTGCTCCCAGGAGAACCATAGGGTCTGGCTCTTATGAATTCTGGTCAAATGTTTCATTCATAAATGAATTAAATTTCTTTTGTTTCCACATGAGTTTTAGGACTGCTTTTTCTGGTTCTGTGAGGAATGCTATTGGTATTTTGATTGGGATTATATTAAATCTGTATAACAGTTGCTCTGCAAATAATGGTAATTTAAAATGGGCTGTGACTTCCATTTGTGAGTACCTAATATATTTTAGATATTCCATTAGGTGATTTGCACTTTATTATTCCATACTGTCCTTGCAACATGTTAGAGAGGTAAATGCTTTTATTATCCAAGATTTAAAGATATGATGAAGAAACTGAATTTTTAACAAACTCTCCCAAATGGTTTAGCTATTGATGTCTAAGCATCACATTTGTAAAACATTGACAGGGAATTATAAAGATTTCCAAAGTCTTCCAAATACATATTCCTTTCATCCAAGGTGAAAAGACATAAAGATGAAGTTTGATGTAGCCTCTCAACCTGACGAAGCAGGCAAAACCGCTAAATCTTAGCCATGAACTGTTCACTGCCTATCCCCGCACCCATTGGTGGCTTCTTAGGTCTAAAATAAATTTAGAGATGGATTTTTACCTTAACATGAAGTTTCACTGTTTTTTGTCCATCAAAGAAATGAGGTAACATTATTCAAAAATAGTGAAGAATTTCTGTTACAGACACAGAAAAAAATTTTCATTGGCCATGGTTACGATTCGAATATGAAATGTTGAAATTGCCCCAACGCTTGTGTTGGAGACTTGGTCTCCAAGCAGTCAGGCTTCTGAAATGTGATTGAGTCATGAGAACCAGAATTTTATTTGTGGATTAATCCATAATGTGAAGGCATGATTGGGATTTGAAGGAAACATAAGGAGGTGGGACCTAATTGAAGGAAAAGGGTCATGGGATGGCTCTAAGACCTGTATCTTGGCCCCAACCCCTTTATCTTTGTCTCTCCCTCTCTCTCTGCTTCCCGGCTGCCGCTATGTGAAAAATTCAGCCCCATCCTGTCCTCTCCACTACGTGCTCTACCTCACCACAGGCCCAGAACAATGGAACCAGGCAACAATGGACTGAAACCTCTGAAACTGAGCCAAAATAAACCTTTCCTTCTTTAGGCTGTTTTTTCCCCGGTATTTTGTCATAGAAACAGAAAGCTGAGTAACATAGATATTACAATTATTGCAATAAAAAATTTAATGTATTTTTAAAAATTTAATGTATTTTAAATGTATTTTAAATTAAATGTATTTTAAATTTTATTTTGTAAATCAAGGGCAAATGTACTTCTTAATGAATAGAAGATATTAGACAATCATTAATCCCTTTTCAACCACTTGTATTTGGGTAAACGGTGACAAAAACCTCCCACAACTTTATTTCCAGAGATCCTTTTTCTAAAAAGTACAGTTAACAATTGTTTAGAGAAATATATTGAGCAGGAGTGGTAATAGTGCACACCCCTTTCTTTTTCCTGATTTTAGAGGGACAGCTTTCAGTTTCTCTTCATTTAAATGATGTTGACTGTTGGTTTATCATAAATGGCTTATATCAGATTGAGATAAAGAACTTCTATACCTATTCAGAATTTTTTTATTATGAACTGATGTTGAGTTTTGTCAAATGCTTTTTCTGCATCTAGTGAGATGATCACATGACTTTTGTCCTTGCTTCTGTTTGTATAGTGTATTACATTAATTGATTAACATATATTAAAACATCCCTGCAAGCCTACTTGTTTTTCTTTTTGATAATTTGCTATATTCTGCCTATCAGTATTTTGTTGAGGATTTTTGCATCTATTTTCATTAAAGTGATTGGCATGCAGTTCTCTTTTTTGGTTTAGTCCTGTCCTGGTTTTGGAATTAGGGTAATACTTACTTTCAGGAATGACTTTGGAGTACTGCTTTTTTTTTTTTTCAATTTCATTAAAGAGTTTGAAGAATGCTGGGGTTAGATTTTCTCTGAACTTCTGTAGAATGCAGCAGTGAACCTGTTGGGATCTGGGCTTTTCTTATTTGGTAGGTTTTTTTTTATTACTTACTCTATTTCAATGACCAATATTGGATTATTTGAGATTTTTACATCTTCTTGGTTCCATTTTAGTAGTTCATATGTAACTAGGAATCTATCCATATATTCCGAATTTTCCATTTTATTAGACACAGTTCATCAAAGTTTTGCCAATGGTCTTCTGGATTTTGGCAGAATCCATTGCGATTTTGCCTTTTTCATTTCTAATTCCATAGATTTGGGTCTTTTTTTTTTTTTTTTTCTTATTTTTGGTAAGATTGGCTGTCTTTATTTTTGTTGTTGTTGTTGTTGTTTATTTTTCCAAAGAACCAGATCTTCAGTTCATTAAGTTTTCAATTTTTTCATCTCAAATTCACGATTTCTGCTCTGTTCTATATAATTTCTTCCTTGTGCTATTTTTGGATTTGTATTGCTCTTGCTTTTCTACAACCTTGAAGTGCATCATTGAGTTATTTATTTGAGATTGCTCTATTTTTGTGATCTGGGCACACTCACCTCTTTAAACTTCCCTCACAGGGCTGCTGTCATTGTGTCCCATAGGTTATGGTTTGTGGTGCTGGCATTATCATTTGATTATAGAGACTGTCTGACTTCTTCCATAATTTCTTCTGACACTAATTTTTCAATTGGGTATTGTTTAATTTCCATGTGTTTGCGTAGGTTCTGTGGTTTCTTTGGCAATTGATTTCTAGTTTCATTGAACTATGATCTGATAATATATATGGGATAACTTCAACTATTTCACATTTACTAAAGCGTACTTCATTAGTTAGTCTGTGGTCTGTTTTGGAGAAAGTCCCATGTGCTTCTGAGAAGAATATGTATTCTGTTGATTTTGGTTGGAGCAATCTATAGATTTCTATTAAACCTATGTGTTCAAAGGTTTGATTCAACTTTGATATTTCTTTCTTGGTTCTTTGCCCAGTTGATGTTTGTGTCAGTAGGGTATCGATGCCCCCCACTACAGCTGTATTGGTGTTTATCTGATTTTTTATGTCCAACAGTGTTTGTTTTATGAAGTTGGACACTCTGGTGTTTGGTGCATAAACTTGCATAATTGTTGTCTCTTGCTGTTGAATTGTTCCCTTAACCAGTATGACCTTTTTGTCTCTTCTGCTAAATTTTGACTTGAAATCTACTATGTCTAAATTCAGAATAACTACTCTTGCTTTTTTCTGGATTCCTGAGGAATGGAAAATTATTTTCCACATTTTATCTGTGAATTTACTTGTGAATTAAGTATTTTTCTTGTGTACTGCATATTGTTGGGTTTTATTCCTTGATCCATTTACCAACCTGTGTCTCTTGACTGGGGAGTTGAGACCATGCAGATTGAGAGTTACTACTGAAATTTGTTGACTTATTCCTTTATTCCATCATTTTCCTGTTGTTCATTTCCTCATTTTTTTCCTTACGCTTAGCTGCTCATCCTGTCAGGTATATTCAATTTTTTAACTTACTGGCATCTTTTGCTTCATTGTTTCTTTCTAGGAAGTCCTTGAGAATTTTTTGTAACATTGGTTTGGTGGTCATGAATTTCTTGAGGTGCTCCTTGTCTTGGAAATACCTTATTTCTCCATCAGTTTTAAAGGAAAGCTTTGCAGGATACACAATGCAAGGTTGGAAGCTGAATATTTTAGAGTTTAAAACACTTCACTTCAAACTTCTTGCTTGTGTTAGGAAGTCTGCTATATTTCTAGTGGGTTTAGCATTGATGTGATTCATGGCTTCTCTCTAAGAGCTTTTAAGATTTTGTCCCTGTGATGGATTTCAGGTACTTGTGTATTGTATGGCATGGAGAGGTTCTCTTTTGGTTGTGGCTACCTTGGCTCCTATAGACCTCACTTCTTTGTATGGTTAGTTCTTTTCTATATTTGGGAAATTTTCTGCCACTATTTCTCTGAGCTGATTTTTTATTCCATTTGCGTTGTCTTCTGATTTGTCACTTATCCCAATAACTTTTAAATTAGTCTTTTTTACCTCATCTATCAACTATTGAATCCAATTTTCATGTTCCCTTGTTGCTTTTACAGTATCTTTTAGTAAATGGTCTTTGAAGGCATTATTGCCTTTTAGTTCTGAAATTCTGTCCTTAAACTCGTTGTTTCTGCTGCCCATAACTTCAATATAACTTTTAATCTCCTAGATTTCTGATTGAGAACTTTCATGGACTAGTATTTTGCTAAACTGGTCACTCATGTTTTGATTGTTCTGGTTAGCTCATCTAGCTATTTATTTGTGTCTTATGAAAGCTCCTGCATTATTTTGATGATTATTCCATTATCTGTTTAATTACATCTTCTGTGATCCTGCTGGGTACAGTGGTACGGCTGAGTACATTGGTACTTCAGTTCTCAAAATAAATTTGTGCCATGATTCTGGGAAAGATGGCCATGTTCATGTTCATGTGGGAAAGATGACTGCAGTTGTGTTTGTCACCCAGTGCAGAGTTTGCAAACAAAAACAAAATTTTGCCCAACATTTCTGTTTGCAAATCAGATTGTTCACAAAGGTGTTCATGAACGAGGTAACACTGTACCTCTATGTGTGTTTTCTAACTTCCTTTGAAATCACTTCAAGTAATTTGGGTGTGTGGCTTATGCTATTCTACCAATCATATCCCCCTGGATTGGCCTTGGGAGAGTTGGGAGTTTGGGGAGGCATTTTGTTCTCTTGTCTTCACATGTTTCTAGTTTTTTGATGTGTTCCATTTTCTTTTGTTCTAAGATATGTGGACACTTATAATGCAAAGACTTTGCTGTTAGTGTACAGACCTGTTTTGTTAGGCACTTTTCAGTGATGTACTTTGGGGATAACTAACTATAGTCCTTAGGCTCTGTCCCAAAATTGAGCCACCTCTGTTAATATGGGAGGGGAGGCTGCAGTGTAACTGGCCCAATAGTGAGTTTTCTGGAAATGTACCCTAGTATTGTTAATGTCATAAATGTATTCTGGGTGTTGGCTTACAAAAAAAGCTATTAATAGCAATAATTACGTAACTGTAGTAATATCAAGGAAATCAGATACAATAACATCATCCAAGACAAGTTGGATATTAACAATATAGGAACCAATTACGTTCTGCCCTTAACCCTAGAGAAGAAAACCACAATTATCATGTAATCATCAAGACAACCCACATATTGACCCACAGCTAATATACACTAAATGTGGTTGTTAGACCTTCACTAATGGTAGAGAAAAATTCAGCAGTAATTTTAAACAGTCAACTATCTAAACACCAATAAAACTTTATGGTTATACTATTAAAGACAAGGGGGTTGGTTATAGGGCAATGCAAGAAGAAAAAATTTGAAACTTTAAACTCTATGATATGAGAAGAACTCTATGATATGAGAAGAACTCTATGATATGAAAGTGAAGTGGGACAGAGGATTCTATTGGGGTTAGAAGGGTGTTTATAGAGCTAGGATAAGGTAACGGAAAAAGCTGATGAGAAATAGATGACAAAATGAAAGAAAAAAATGAATTATACAGAGAGTAAAATAAAAGAAAAAATAAAGGAAGAAAAATAAAAAAGGGAGAAGAGGAAGAAAAGAAAAAAAACCCATGCAATAAAAAGAGATAGGAGGTGCCAGGGATATAGCTCAGCAGCACAAGTGCCTGCCTGGCAAGTGCAAGGTCCTGAGTTTGATTCCCGGTACCAAAAAAAAAAAAAAAAAAAAAAAAGAAAAAAAGAAAAAGATAGGAAATAAAAGAAGCGAAAAAAAAAGACAAAGGAAAATTATCCAAACATCAATGAATTAATGAAGAAGAAAAATGAACAAAACACACACATGCACATAAAAAAAAAGAGGAAAAAAGAAATTTTTCTGTGATTCTGAGTGCGTGATTTTCCTCTAGGATCTACAGTTTCGGGGCAGTGTCCAAGTAAAGACACATCCCCGCTTGTGCTGGTAAAGAAGGAAGTCAGACATCAGATTTGTGCTGGATGCTGGCACCAGCAGACAGCAGGGAAGAGCGCCAGTGCCATGACTTTCAAATCCAGAGCAACTCAGCTTGGGCCTAGTCTCTGGCCATGAGGGGGTGTCTGTGTCCTATTCAAACCCTCATCCCTGACTGCGGCTATCTCCAGTGACTGTCCCTCACCCATTTACCGTGGAAACATAACACTGGGAGCCCGGGAGCAAAGCCATGGAGCTGCTTTGAGTCCCAGGTTCGAACAATCAACCCTTCCCATGATGGCTTCTGACCAAGCACTCTCTCCAGGGAGATGGTGGATGCTTGTCCTAGAATCACTCACCAGCTTTTGCCTATAGAAGGATTCTCTGGGAGCAGAATTCCTTGCTTTCTCTGCAGATCACAGCAACTGTTGGGGGTCTATTCTGCTGTGCATTTCTCCCTGCAGCCCCCTGGGGTCACTGGCATTCACTTTGTCTCTGTAGGTTCAGTCCCACCCACACCCCCGCCAGTTGGTAGCCATGAGCTGGGAGCCGGGGAGAAATTACAGATGTCTCTTTCCTTCTTCATATTGTGTTCTGTTTCTTCAATTTCTCCATACCTTTTAATTTTTCTGTCAGATCTCTCCTGGTTTCTAATGATCTGCTTATCTCTTTTTTCCTTCTCCAGATTTTTGTTTTCCAGCATCTAGATTCTGAATCTTAGAGAGGTTGAGTTGTTGTTGCTCACCACTCTGCTATTTTCCTGGTCCTCAACAAACTAAAAGGTTTTGCACAGCAAATAATAGAGGGAAGAGAAGACCTACATCAGATCTGGACTGCCAGCCAAGTTACTTTCTGAATGGAGTCTTCGTGCATCTGTATTTACATAAACAGTGAGCTGCTGATCTAGGATGAAATTCAGTATTATCCAATGTAAAACTTTCCACTGAATGTGCGTGTCCTCATTAATTCACTATCCATGCATCTGCTTTACAAACTCAGGAAAAACATGAAATCACAAGCACTCTGCCAGCCACCCAGGCCATTGTCCACAGGCCATGGGGTCCACCAGGGTTGCCTGCACTCCTGTTAGCCTGGCCAAGCCAGACAACACCTGCTGCTGCTCCTCCAGCTGGAGGCTAGCATTCGTTCTTAAGTGGCAATCATTTATTTAGCACCTACTATTGGTAAATTAGAGCTCAAGAGATACTTCAGTGAGCAAAATGAATCCCAATGCCCATCCTAGTGGAACACATATTCTAGCAAGAATAATACGAGAACATTATATATTATAAAATATGCTAGAGGGCCGGTGAGATAGCTCAGCAGCATAAGCGCCTGCCTGGCAAGCGCGAGGTCCTTAGTTCGACTCCCAGTACCCACATACGAAAAAAGGGCGAGTGATAATGCTCAGTGGCACAGGCGCCTGCTGGTGCGTGAGGTTCTGAGTTCAATCCCTAGTACACACACACACAAAAAAAAAAAATGCTAGAAAGCTTCATACATACAACTTCTTTAGTCACAACTTACAGCCTGAAATGTGAAAAAGAGAAATAAGTAGAATGAAAGGGGAATGGAAATTAACATATTAGTAATCATATGCCTCTGGCTTCTCCAGCCTTTCCCCGCTTTACAGCCTGGTCACTCCCTGCTATTTCAGCTCACCCAGTATCTCAACTGTCTCCATTACTTCTCATTCCTGAGTTCTTTAACAAACTATAGGGAACAACTGTTTTTCTGCTAGATTTCTAGGATGTCTTAGTCTTTCAGTGCCCTATAAAGCACCAATGCTGGGCCAGGCACAGGACGCAGTGACAGGCCACGTGGGGACCTGGTGTCTCCTATCAGGGGAAGATTTTCCCTTTTCTGCACAAAGTTTTTATCATCCCAAATATACAACTTTTACTTATTTGCTCATGATTTTTCCTTTAAAATATTAGTGCTGTAGGATGTAAAATTCATGATACTTTCTATGATAAAGCTGGTTCTAATGCAAAAGTAGGCTAGGGCAGTTTGGTTTATGCTTTCCTGTGAAGAGCAAATGGTACACAGCAGTAAATCCAGGTGAAACGCTCATATTTCACCCCTCCACCTTTCAATGTTCCTCATCTCTCAACACCAACATAAAATTGCTATCTTTTATCCAAATTTCTCTGACTTCTTTATAATTCAGCCTACACTGAACTGTCCATCTTCTGAAAACCCATGTACTGTTTATGTGAGCATTTAATTGCAGGCTGTTTATATGTCATGTCTTAGCAATAGGATTGTAAAATTCTGTGTCAGTGATTATTGTTTTCTTTACTTAAGAAGGCAACATAAGCAGTTTAATGTATGTTTAGTACATTAGACTAAAGACAGTTCACCAAAAAGTTTATCAAATATGCCTCAAAACATGATGAAATCTTATCTGCAGTGACCAGAGTAGAAGTACAAATAAAACATTTACATAAATAAATATATTTGAAGCAAAAAAAAATGGCATAAGGTAAATATAAACAGAGTGCATATGATTTTAATATAGAGAAAGGTTACTTTGAATATAGAGAAAGGTTACTTTGAATATAGAGAAAGGTTACTTTCAACTAGGCCAGGCAGAGTGGGTGACAGAGATTTCCAAATGGAAACAACTCTAACAATGTCATAGCAACGAAAAGTGCAAGACGTATTTAGATAACAGTGAACATTTTGACTGCTAGGCAGGAAAGCAACAGGAAATATAATTAGAAAGTTGTTTGGGGAAGTCTTTAATGGCAGACCGCGGAGTCTAAACTCTCTTTCCTTGTTGTGGGGGACCGTGGTGGTGTCTGAGGAGGGAGATGACATAACACAGCTGTGCTTCATGTAAGTCAACTGACCTAAGAGTAGAGGTAATGAAATCTTTCCTCTGTGGAATAAAGGAAAATACTCAATTACTAGTGATTTCTTCAGGAACATAATTAAGCTCTTGGTATCCTGAACTTTGGATACAGATATTACTTGTAGGACCACAGTCAAGAGCAAGTTGTACTACCTTCCTTGCTTTCTTTTTGTAAAATTAAGGAGTAAGATAGGTGGTTTTGTATTGCAAAAGAGACTGCGTTGGGCGCCTGAATTATGGATCCATGCTCATCAGTAATTCGTGATGTGATCTCAGGCAGAGCTATGAGGTCTCTAATTTTGTGTCCAGTGTAACAACATGAGGGATTGTTTTTTTTGTTTTGTTTTGTTTTTGTTTTTTTTGGTGGGTACCGGGTGCCGACCTCAGGACCTTGCGCGCCAGCAGGCGCCCGTGCTGCTGAGCGATATCACCGGCCCCTTTTTCGTATGTGGGTTCCGGGAGTTGAACTCCGGCCCTCGCGCTTTCCGGGCAGGCGCTTAAGCCGCTGAGCCATCTCACCCGCCCGAGGGATTGTTTTTAAAGGCTTATCAAATTCAAAAGTTTCATAGACATACTATAGTATGTCTACAGTTTTAGACATACTATAGAACAATTTTATGTCTAAAATTATGTGAACATATATTATAAGCAAATATTTTCAGTGATATGGTACTCACTCTGAGGGAAAATATTTAATGAATCTCCCCATTACATGTCTAATCTTATGTGACATGGGTAACCAATAACTGTCCCTTAATCTCTTTTATTCCAAACAAGAGCACCTAATGATAAGTTCTGTAAAAGCTCTGTATTTTGAATGTGCCAGATATTCCGCAAATATGTGCAGAATATATATGTAGTAAACTACCATGAAAAAGTTATGAAATATCCAGTGAAAATATTTTTAAAAGATTTGTTTACAGAATAAAACTGTACTCATAGATTAAAATACTGAGTGTCGGCCAGTGAGATGGCTCAGCGGCCTAAGCGCCTGCCTGGCAAGCACGAGGTCCTGAGGTCGACCTGTGGTACCCACACACACACAAAAAAAAAATACTGAGTGTCGTTAAGCTATTAATATTTTTCAATTTTATCTATAGATTCAACAAATCCTAATCAATATATCTGATATTTAGTGAATGCTTACTATGTGCCACAAATTATATGATTTACGTGTGGCTCTCGTTTCACATTTCCGCAGTCTTGCGAGTGACGCATTATAATTACCTTCCTCTGCAATCCTGCAGTCTGAGGCACAAAGCAGACATAACTTACTGGTGGCCAATTAACTGGTGTTGAAGCTGACATGGACACTCTGCTCTTATCGCTCTTTTGTTCCTTTGGCTGCAGCATGGTGGCTTCAGCCAGGCACCATTCTAAGCGTCTAACGTACTCATTCATTTCTTCCTCATAGCAGTCCTTCATACTGCATACTGTGATTGTTCCCACTTCGTGGAGTAAGGAATATAAAGCAGAAAGTGTTTATATGATTTGTCAAAAATCTGGTAGAGTTGGTGACTCAAGCTGCTATACATTGACTATGAATACAGGTGAGAAATTAAATATTATAATCTTTTAAATTCTTTTAAATTTTGATGTTCCACAAATGTGTGATAACTCCGACCAGTCAACAAATCTGACTCAAGCAAGTTTGTTTTTAAGATGAACAAAATTCTTTCTCACCTAAGACAAAGCTATTTAGCCAATAATTAGAGTTCAAAGATTCATTTTTCTATAAGAAAATATAATAAAGATGAGCCCAACTTTAAATAACATATTTGAGAGATATAAGTCCATGATAAATCAGGTTTTCTGAAGGAAAGTATCGGAAAAGGGCAGGAGCACCTAACCTTAGCCACAGCTGTGGATGGGATTGCTGGGGAAAGGTCCTACTCCTTTACCCGACACTTTGAGAACCACCAATTTCTCCCCTGAGAGCAAGAAATCAATAAAAAGGGACTGTGGAAGCCAACTCAGTGTTGAAGACAGGGCCTTAGCAGTATGTTCATTGCTAATTACATCCATCCTAATGAAGAACACCAAGATCAGCAGTGTGTCCGGGTCATGGTAGCAAAAATATGAAGAGTGGGCACAATTTCTATCTTTATTTCACTTCTTCTATAATGCCTAATAAATGATCTATTCTTCTCTTTTTCCTTATGTGATGTAAAAAGTACTGAATTTGGTGGAATATATGTGAGATGTGATCAAAGTATATGATGAATATTTAAATAAAATTTTATTTCAATAAAAGACACCACCATTAATCACCCCCTATCACTCCCCCTAGTCTCAGACACACTTATCCCCTTGTTCTTGCCACTTTCTGAAGCAGTTCTCGAAGTCCTTTTTTGGGAATGTCTTTAGGTGTGATAAAAAATACAGTAAATGCTGCTGCCCAGTGCTGTCCAACAGAAAGTCAGAATTATAAAAGATTATTGTCAGTCTTCATCCACCTTATCCACTGGATCTGGCACTGTATGACTTCTGTGTCTTCCCCAAAGATAAGCATTTTGAATTCATGCAGAACTTTGAGACAGCCACTACAAAACAACAAAAGACACAAGAAAGGGCTTCCAGAACTAATTCCAAAAGCAGCAAGAATAAGGGGATAAGTTCTTCAAAGCAAAGGGGGGCTATTTTGAGGGGAATTAAAAGTAACATATCTTTTACTGTAATTTTTTTTAGTTTAAGCATTTGCTGTATTTTTTTATCACATTTTGTACTCAAGGGAGAATTTAAATTAAATTTTGAATTATCAAGCTGTAACAAAAATAATATTATTCAAGTAAGAAAAATGAAGTAATGTTTTATAGTAGATTAAGCAATCAGCAGAAAGAAAACTTTCTTATCTTTTTTAACTTGACAAATACTATATCACACAATTTATTTCATGTTACTTCAACATTTTAGAAAAATAACAGCAAACAGTATTACCTTAGCAATATGCTCTTATATCTTGCATATTGTTCAATCTAATAATCATGTTCATAACTGTTCTACTTTGATGCAGTGGCATTGTCTGTACCCTATTTCATGAAACATTTTCACATTAAGGATAATACAGTTATTCTCAGTGTCCATCAGGTATTTGTTATGGCTTATCTCTAAAATATCCCCCAAAGCCTCATGCACCCCCAGGTGGGGCATTTGGGAGAAACTAGATCATGGGTGTGGGATACTGGGTCATGGATGAGTGATAACTGAGTCCACAGATAGAGTTACTCCAGTGCTGGGTGTGGCTTAATGGATAGAAGATAGAAGATAGAAGACCAACCATGGGTGTGAGTGATACCAACAAATAGGCTTGGAGCCTGAAAGGAATAAAAGGGAAAGGGTGGCTTACTGCTGCTGCTACTGCTTTTTTTCTGCCTGCCCTGCCATGAACTGTTTCTCCTCTGCCATGCCTATCTGCCATGCCATCCTGCCTTGGAGCCGGCCAACTATGGACTGAAACTTCTAGAAATTGTGAACTAAAATAAACCTTTCCTCCTTTAATTTGTGGGCTTCAGGTATTTTGTCCCAGCCTTGAGGATGTGACTAAGACAGTGTTGTTTCCAGGAACCCCCAGGAATATAAAAATCCAAGAATGCTCAAATACCTGATATAAAGTGCACAGAATTTGTATGTAACCTATTCATACTCTTCCATATACTTTAGATTAGATATTGTAGATTACTTATAATATTTAATGCAATGTAAATGCTTTGTAAATACTGTTACCCTGTATTGTTTAGGAAATAATGAAAAAACCAATTATATATATATATATATATATATATATATATATATAATAATGATGCATTTTTTTCTATTTTAAATCCATTTTTTTTTTGAAACAACAAATGCAAAACCCATGGTGTTATGGTTTACATAAAAAATCTCTCACCCCCGGTTTCATATATTTGGAGGTGGGACTTTTGTAAAGTGATTGGGTCACAGTGTTGCTATAATCATCAGTGGATTAATCTATTGAGGAGTTTCTGGATGAATGTGCTGTTAGGAGGTGGGGCCTGGGTGGAAGAGGTAGGTCACTGGTGTGTGACTTGGAAGGTTGTATTCTTATCCTTGGTTCCTGTAAGGGGCCAACCTACAAGCTTGTACCTGACCAAGGGGTTATGCAGATAAAACACAGAGACACAGATTTAGGTTAAAACATGGAGGGCCAGGGGGACCTCGTCTCCCTTCAACAAAGAGCCCTGAGTAACTGGCACACCTTGGCTTTATTCACTCAGACATGGGTGCAAGCAATTAAAGTTACACAGGATTCACCTGTCTCCCACCATCCATAGTATTTGTCCAGGAAAACAACAGGATCTCAGCTGTTTTTCCTTTTCCCTAGCATGTCAGCCTGCTTGCACACCACCTTTCTCCTTAGTGCTCACAGAGGAGGCAAATTAGGTCTTAATCATCCTAAATGGTCTTCCACAGGCTCCTCCCTTTATTTTTTGCTTCCTGGCAACCATGCAGTGAACAGCTTTTCTCTTCCATGCTGTTCTGCCATGCTATTTTTGCCTTGAAGCTAACTGACCATAAGCTAAATCCAATGAAAAACTGTAAGCCAAAATAAAACTCTCCTCCTTTAAGTTGTGAGTGTCAAGTATTTTGTCCCAGCAATGGGAAAACTGACTGATACAGAAAATTGGTACCAGTAGTAGGGTCCTTGCTGTGACTGTAGCTGACCCTGGGACTTAGAAGTATTTGGAACTGTTTTGTGGAACTTTGGAACTTTGAATGCTGTAAGCAGAGCCTCTGATTCCGATCAGAGTTCAGAAGACCAGAATGCATATAGTGATGTGTAAAGACTAGGATTAGGATATTTCAGTTGGGAATAAGGATTCCACTGGTAATTAGACTAGAGGCAGTTTGTGTTACTCTTTGGCAGAAAATTTGCATACATTTTGCCTATGTCCTAAGACTTTGCAGATGACTGAGGTTAAGGGCAGGAGACTAATTAACATGGTGGAGGATATTTCAAGGCAGCCCAGCATTCAGGCTGTGGCATGGGTACTGCTGGTTACTTCCAGCCATGTGTATGGAAAGAATTGGGAGCAAATGACAGAGCTGAGTGATATGAAATGTTTGCAGTTGCACCAGAAAGGAAGCACGTGCAAAATTGGCACAAAGGAGAGCATGGTTGCTGAAGAAATTACCATTAAAAGAAATGAGAAGGACAGGAAGGAAGATGCCTCAAAGGCATCTCAGAAATCAGCAAGACCTCACCTTTGCAGGCTCAGGTGTACAACTGTAAATATTTCATTTGAGAAGAGAGTATTTTGGACACTTAGGGAATTGTATCTCCAAGTTCAGCCATCAAGACACTCAGAAATCACAGCAGCCATGGCCCAAGGGGACCCGACTACTGATCAAGCTGGCAAAACTTGGTGTCATCCAGGTGGCACTTCTTTTCTAAGCATGCAGAATGCAAGAGTTATTGGGTAATGGAGGCTTCCAGCAAATTTTTAAAAGGAAGGCCTCAGAGGTCAGACAGTATACCCCTGAGAGGGCAGTGCATGAAGCTCTGAGTGAAACTCAACGTGCAGTGGGGACCCCAGTAAGTTGGAGATGAAAAGAATGTGGAATGTCTGTTGAGGAAAACTGCAGGCCATGAGCATAACCAGCCCAGTAGAGAGACCATGTGGGTTGCAACCAGCAAGTCCATGGGGGTGGGGCTGTCCAAGCTCTTTAGATCTCATCTGACCACATTCTACACTGGATGCTGGACATGCAGCTTCATGATTTAATGTTTGACTTGCTGGATTTCAGTCTTACTTTGGTCTGATTTCGCTCTGTTTTTCTCTTTTGGGATGGAAATGTTTACTCCATTGTATTGTATGTTGGAAGTGTTTAACTTTCTTATTTATTTTTATAGGGTTCACATGTAAGAGTTTGCCTTGGGTCTCAGAGGGGACCATGGATTTGGACTTTTCAGCAATGCTGGAACAGATAAGAGTTTGGTGACTCTTAAAGAGGGATTAAATTCATTTTGCATGATGAGATGCACATCACTCTTTTGGGAACCAGGGATGAAATGTTATGGTTTACATCTAAAATGTCCTGTAAATGTCTTATGTATTCAGAGGTGAGGCTTTTAGAACATATTTGAATCATGGAAGTTATATACACATGGATAAACAAATTCGTGAGTTCGTAGGTGGATATGCTGCTAGGAGGTGGAACCTGTTCAGAAGAGGTGGATTACTGGGGTCTGACCTGAAAAGTTGTATTCTTTTCCCTGGCTCTTCTCTTCATTCATACCTTCCTGGCCACCATGCAATGAAGTTTTCCTTTGCCATTCCATTCTTCCTTGGAGCGAGCTAAACTTGAATTGAACCCACTGAAACTGTGAGCCAAAATAAACTTTGGTCAGGCATTTTGTCCCAGGAACAGGAAAGTGACTAATATGCATGGATATAGAGAGCTAATTATATATGATAGGATGTCAAAACAGCTACATGAATAGAAATAAGATTCAAAAAGAAAAGAAGAAAAACTGCTTGCAACTGAGCTGATACAGACACTGTGAATCAACATGAAATGCATTTCAGATTACCTACAGCGGGCAAGAGAGGAATCAAAATAGTAACTTTGGTTTTAATTTCTAGCATAAAGAATGAATATGACTCTCCAGGGACACAAGATGTTGAATCACTTTTAGATTCTATCTTTGGGAATGGAGGGCTGACAGGCAGGGAAGAACTGAATGAGTTAAGGACGAGAGAAAGAGATGGAGACAAAGAATAGAAAGAGAAAAGACAGGAAGTCATAGAAAACGCCTCATCTGGAGACCACTTACTCACCTGGCCTTATGGAAGAGAAGCAGAATAAATATGGAGTGCGGTTCCATTGCTTTTAAAACACAGTCATTTGTCCACTAGCAGCCTAGCAGTGGCCCCATCGTGTTCTTTTTCTCACTACACAAAATAGCAGCCTTTCCTCGGAGGCATGGGAGAGAAGTATGCAGATGGAGGCATGCAGAGCGAGGGTAATATGTGAGCCTCTGTCCATTTTCTGTTATGTAGTTATCCTTCTCCTTAGTCCCAGAAAATATCCTGAATCCACAAATTGCCCACGTGCATGCTTCCTTAATATCTGGACATTCATCAACATGACAACTTAATTCATGTTCCCCATATCAGGTGGGTACAAGTAGGAGAAAGTGTCTTTCACATGCTTTCATGCACGTGTATCCATGAACATGTATGTACACAGGTGTGATATGTACATTGTTGTGGTAAAGGAGGAGTATTTTTATTTCTTCCCATGGATTCATGAGAAGGTTTAGTGTAAACCAATATCCTGTTGTCATTTATTGACAAAAGGTTCTTGCCTAAGGTGAAATCTGTGTACTCCAAGGTTGTAGATCTAACTGCATAGATAAGGTCATATTAGGCCTGAAATCTCATTTATTTACTTAACAAATACATATTTAGCATTTCCAGTAAAATAGACACTGTCGTAGGCACTGAGAACACAGCGGGGAGAAGAGCAATGCAGAGAAGTTCACTTCTGTGATGAAACATTCTAATGTGGGGGCAGGAAATAAACATTAAATGAGATTAAATTAGTACATGTTTGTAAAAATAAAACAGAACAATGCATAAGAGACACTCAGCAAATTTATAAGCAAGTAAGGGGACATCTCACCAAAGAGGAAGCGTTTGGGGGCAAATACCTAAAGGACAGCTTTCAAATACCTAAGGACAGCTGTGTCCCTAAAGCACTTTCGAGAAGGGAAGTACAGGCCCAGTACACAGCAAGGAGGGCAGACCAGTAAGGAGGCACTGACAGTCTGTTGTTATATCTTGCTGCCCCTCAAAGCCTCATGTGCTCATAGATGGAGCTTTTATGATGTGACTGGTTTGTGGGTGTCTGACACTGGATTAGTCTACTGATGGGTTTATAGTTGGGTGTGATGTTAGGAGGTGGGAAGAAGTGAGCTGCTGTGGGCACAGCATGGAAGGGTGTACATTCCTCCTCCTCCCTTGATCCCTCTCTGCTTCCTGCCTACCCTGTCATGGACTGTTTATCCTCCGCAATGCTCCTCTGCCATGCCTCCCTGCCTTGGAGCCAGACAACTATGGACTGAAACCTCTACTAACTGTGAGCTAAAATAAACTGTTCTTACTTTAAGATGTGGGTGTCGGGTATTTTGTCTCAGTGGTGGGAAAGTAACTAAGACATTGTCTGAACACATCCTGTGTGAGGCTTGGATCAGTAAAGAAGAAGAAGAAAAAGCAAATAGAAATAGAGAAGAATAAAAATGGGCAGATTTAGACTATCTTTCTGAGGCAAGGCTATCAGAACTGCATAAAATAGATGAAAATAGTTTGTTTTAGCTTTGAAATAGCCCTTTGACATCTATAATAGATTTGCAATCATCCACCTTTGCTAAATTCAATGAGAAGTAAAGCAACAAGTAAACACATATGTATTTTTGAAAAACAATTCAGATAAATATTGAAAAGATTTTTTTTTTTGGTTTAAAGTGATTGCTGTATAAATAATTTGCCAATAAGAAATCTTTTCTTCATGGACATAAAGCTAAATTAGATTGAAATGAAAAATTTCATTAGCCAGTCAAAATTATTACAAAAAGTGAACTAATGCATCCATATCTTAAAGTTTCATATTAAGTGACTACAACATTGGGTCAAATGTGTAGTCATAGTTTTTAGGTCTACAGGTGGCTGGGATCATTAGGACATTTTATGAGCTAAGTAATGATTTGCTGATCAATTTTTTCCTTCAGAAAAGTTTCATAAAATCAGAACAGCATAACTTTTCTGTATGTCCTGCATATGAAGACTGAATTAGTTCTTTGTTGGCTAATAAATGGATTAAGTGTGTTTGAAAGGAAGTGTTTCATTTTATTTGCTTTCTGAATTAACCAATTGTAAGCAAATAAATGATGGGAGACTGGAGAGAAGGAAGAAGCCACTGAAATGATTGGGGGGATTATTTTGCTTAACTGAGTGCAAAATGAGTGTTTACACAGGATTTGGACACATTTATCTCCTCCACTGCTCTCTCTGTGCAGACTAAGTAACACTATTGCTACAGACACATATGCTTTCCCTAATCAAATTTAACAAGATGATGAAAACTGTAGATTTGATTTCTTTAAATAAGCCGTGCTTTCTTTCTTCAGGCCTGATTGCTCTGTATAAAACATTCTTTTCACTTCCTCCTTGCTCTTATTGAGATGAGGCCAATGTAACCGCCAAATCTGACTTACTAAATAATATTTCTAGATGGAATATTTTATATAGCCCCTATACTGGGTCAAACAGCTTGGCTGTCTTTTTTTTTTTTTTTTTTTTCTTTTGGAACCAGGAATCAAACTCAGGACCTCGGGCTTGCCAGGCAGGCACTGTGCTACTGGGTTATAAACCCAGCATTGGCTGTCTATTTCTACAGTATTTTTCTTCTAAAACTGTGCTTATCACATATTTTTAATTGCTTATTTATCTGTATCTTCATCTAGTCTTCCTTCTATGTGGACAGGAACTCTTTCTGTCCATTTCAGTACCCTGAAAGCACAAAATGTTTAGGAGGTAGCAGGTACCCAGATATGTGATAGGTAAATCCCATGACTCAAGAAAGCAATGAATGAAAGTATTTTCTATTACTGCTTTTTGTTTTGTTTTTGGTTCTTGCCCTAACTTACTATACTTTTGCCCTTGTTTCAATGGTGTTAGGTCTCATCAAGACCATCAACCAAGTAGGTCTGATGCTGTTTGTCACCATGGATGTGCTCCACTTATACTCTGGTAATACCCTGGTTTGACATTTGATGGATTCTAAAGAGACAAAGCGTTGTCACTAGTCTTAACTATTGACAAAATATATTTTTTTCCTTCTATTTGCAGTACTACTACTTCGGTATTTAGCAATGCAAACAAAAATTTTTGATTATTAAACTAGGGATAATTACAACCTTTTCTAGTCTGGCTTAGATCGGGAACGTCCCCCACAAAGCCTCATGTGTTCAGGGACTGGGCTTTGAGAGGTGTTCGCATCACAGGGCGCACGCAGCTGAACGTGATGTTAGGAGGTGGGGCCTGTCAGAAAAGGCAGGTCCCTGGGGGTGTGGCCTAGGAAGGGCGCGCACCTTCTTCCCCAGTGCCTCCCTCCTTTCTCTCCCTCCCTCTCTTTCTGTTTCCTGGCTGCCATAACATGAACAGCTTTTTGTCTGCCATGCCCTGCTGCTGTGCCATTTATACCTTGGAGCCAGCTAACCAAGGACTGAAACTATGGGCCAAAATAAACCTCACTTTCTTTAACCTGTGAGTGTTGGTTGCTGTGTTTTAGTGACAAAAAGTGACTGACACACTGATGGTGAGAGCATTAATGCAGGTGAAGTAATAATGCTACATCATGTTCAGATGCTCTAGATATCTGAAATAATCCCAATTATTTATTTCCATTGAATAAACATTTGCTGGGAGGTTGTTAAGTGACAGGCATTGCGCACAGGCAAACAACACAGACAACGAGGCTCCGGTCTGTGAATATTTAGCTCATTTTGGAGAGAGGGTGTCTACCGGTGGTGTGAAAAGAGGGACCCGAGAGACAAACAGGACGTGATGGAAGCTTAGAGAACCATCCCACCTACTTTATTTCTGCTAATATATAATAAAGTCACCTTTTCCCTTCAGAACTTTTAAAAATTTATAGTAAGTAAATGAGCTAAAACACCTATTAAAGATGATAAGCTGCCTTAGACCGTGTCCCAGTTCAGACCAGTTCAGATCAGGCAGGACCTATGCTTTGGGACAGCTTAGAAAACCTCACTTCATCAATATTTAGAGCTTACGAATCTAAGAAGGATTTACGTAGCTTTCCTAATTAGAATATAAAGAAAGTCAGGGGAAATACCAGTGCTCGGTCGAGCATTACATGCCTGTTTCAGTACAATTTTGCTCGTAAATGACAGTGACATCGTAATCTGAAGCTGACAGGCGTCCTAATTATGAAGTAGTGGTGTAGAAAATAGCAGATGTGTTCTTTTCATGGCAGGGGGCATTTCGACATCTTCTGAGCAGCTGTGCTCTTTATAGCACTGAAAGCAGGGTTTGAGAGTTTTAAATACAGTCCATTCCCATCTCCTACCTGAAACCCATGCACAAAATTTTCCCTTCTTGCTCTATTCTTTCTCCTGCACATCACTCCACCATATCTGGTGGTGATGTCTTTTCCTTTTCCAAACACCCCTTTTTAGGAGTAGGACCTGGCTTTGCTAGGGAATCATCAGAGCGTCCCCAGTCAACCTCACTTTCAGAGACATCACTATCTCCAAAAGGATGCACTTTTCAGTCCTTTTCAAAGAAAATGGAAACCTTGCTATAGCCACTGAATTTTTTTCTTCCTGCCGAAGCTGCACATCACATGTTCTGTCAAACTCGATCTGTAGCCCGAGGCAGCATTAGGTCGCTGCAGGGGCAAGGTTTTCTCCAGAAGTGAATGGTCCTTCAGCATCGGCAACCTCAAGAAGAGCAGCAGCCGCTTCCTCTAGCCACGGCTCCTTACCCAACTGCTCGTCACTGTGTCAGACAAGGAGCACGGTATTGTCATTTGAGGAGCCCGTGGACCCTTGCCGGGTCCCAGGCAGCTGCCCGCTGGGCTCGGAGCAGCTACGCTCACCAGGTCCCCTGGGAGAAGGGGAGGCCGATGAGAACAGAGCAGGGAGGCGTCAGCAGGAAGCAGCTCCAGCGAAAAGCAGGAGCGACAGGAGCAGGTGCCAGAGCTGAGACAACAGAGGAGCAGCTGACCGTAAAATACGATCACTTGCTTATAAAATGGTCAACTCTGGAATGCTGGAGACAGTCACGGGCTGGATTATGCAGGAAAGGAATCGGGGTCTTTCGTGCACACGGAGGGAGCTTGGAGGTTGGAAAGGAGGATGTTAAAGCTATACGTACAGAGTGTGCCATCTAGGTATTTTAAACAACACCGAATGAGTTTCAGAAGCATGGCAAATATAGTAAAGATGATTGCAGGTTTAATGATCACTTTAATAAACCAAATCCCCATGACATCACCCACATGTTGGCAGGAAAAGACAGGCACAATCTCACAAGAATGCAGAAAGCTGGAATTCTTTGTTCAACAGTTGTACTGCTCAAGAAACACATTTTATTGGCCATGATCAAGTCCCAGACCCTAAATTAAAAGGAGGAGAGCTCAGCAGAGAGGAAATGAAAACGGCCTGCTCCGGAACTCATGTGAAGTGCAGTCCTATACTGAGTGGGGCGTGCTGCACGGGTGTGCTGGACTGCGGGGCCAGACCCCTCACGCCTGGGGTTCTCGTTCCCTGACTGTAGGGATTTGGCCCAGTTTCTCAGAAGGACACGTGAAGGAAGCCCTTGGGAATGGAAGATTGTCGGCGCTGTTTCAGGCTTACACATCTCCACAGATGATGAAGCGGATTTCTCAGTGAGATAGCAGCTTTGGAGAGAATGAATGAAAACCATGTTTAGAACGATGCGAGGAAAGTGGCTCGGTTTCTGAGAGACGCCCACGGCTGTCCATGCTGTCCACAGAGCAGCGCAGCACCCACTGCTCTGGGCGTCAGCACAGGGTCCTCAGCTGCCCACGCCAGTGAAGCTGTGGGTGCTACAAACGCCCCAGAACGGAGGGGTGGACCACAGTGCTTCTGTGTGTTTCTCCCTTGTACATGTGCCAGGTGTGTGGAAGTTTTAGCTAAAATGTGACTACCTTTCATCTTATGGACAGGATGATGTCATTCTTTAACAGCTGTAGATCCTCTGGCTGAGGGACACTGAATTTTATGTGATACATGGTATAAAATGTTGTGATGAGAATTTTAAAACTCAGGATTTCTAAATATGGGAGGAAAAGACAGATGTGTTTGCAAGGAGGTCTAGTGACAACATGTTCGCTTTTTCCACCTCCCTGTTTTGTGTTGCATCTTCCCTCAAATATTTCATCAGCCTCAAATTAGCCCTTCTCAGTCCCCTTTCCAGACTGTGACCGTGATTCCAAAGGAAAATCTCTTCTCCTTCGTGGGTGTTAAAAGTGGAAGTTTGCCTTCATGTTGGCAGATGGAAATAGACATACATATTGGTACATCATGAAAGTGAATGAAATTTTACTTTTTTCATGCTGTATCTAAGAAAAACCATCATAGGTTTCAAAAAGAGGTAAATTTATAAGAACTTCTTACCCAACTGAATTTTAAAATATAACTTTCAGCTTTTCTACTTTTAGAGTAAATGGTTGGGCTATGACCCAAGACGTTGATACTCTGCATTTTAATCAAAGTGGACAGAATATGCGCTTTAAACACGTTTGACACATTTGAATGCAGTCAGTGGAACAAACTTCAGTTTACATTTCACTAAAAATATATGCTTATTATTGATTGAGTTTGAGAGAAATAGAACAACTAATCAGATGTATTAAATAGTCAATGGATAAATGTACACATAAAACAACTGGGCACCCAAATCATTTTAACTATCTGGCCTCACTTTTAATAGTTCCTAACCCTCAAAGAAAACTGCTATTAAAGAGCAAATATTGTGCTAGAGAAGTGCACTGTTTCTGCGAGGATGAAAGTTTGTTCACTACAATGGACCCATTGCTCCGATTACTGAAGTCAGCTCGGAAGCAGTGAGGACCCAAACTCTCTGTCTGGTGATAGAAAGTAAAAATCTAGACATGACCTACATTTGAAAACTTCTCTCTTAACGTTATTTTAAAATGCCAAATATGTTCTTCCTAGAAAAGTATTTATATTTTGTTTCTGTTATAGCTTTTAACTAAATTTTAGAGGAGTGTGATTTTGGATAAAATCATTACATTTTTGAAATGTTTATTATTCTGAAACAGATTTACATGACTGATAATGACTGACTACAGAAATTTTAGAAAACTCATTTTAAAACAATCATTTAAAACTCTTGCTTTGTTTTCTGAAATGCTCTGACAAAAAGCAGCGAAGCATTGCTTAGAGTATAGTGTAAATATGACTTTTAAGAAATTAAAAATGCACCAGGCCCAGGCCCACAGGGGCACACACGCCTTTGGCAGGCAGACTGACACCGGAACCCCAAGACCCAGGACAGGCCGGACCCGGGCGTGTGGAGTAATCAGCGAGACCAGCATCGTGGAAGCGTCTGAAGCAGCAGCGAGGAGCCGGCACTGGGCTCTGGAGACTCCACCAACAGAAGACCAGTCCTGGCCCCACATCCAGAGTCAAGACCAGCTCCACACCCAGCACAGTTCCCGTGGCGAACTTGGCTGGAGGACACAGCACGTTTCTGGGATCTGACATGGACGCTATCACAGAACTGTAAACACCGGAGGTATTTTACTACTGTTAGTCTCCCTTGTTTCTCTGATTGGCTGTCCCTTTCCTCTCTGGAAGTTGTCTTGTTTTGTCTTGTATTTTGTAGTTATTTTTGCATTGGTTTTTTTTTTTTTTTTTTTTCCTTTCGTTTCTTTCTCAGGTCTACTTTTTTTTTCTTTCTCCTTTTCTTTTTTTCACTGTTTAGGTTTCTTGTCTTTCTTTTTCATTTTCTTCTATTGATCCTCTTTCTCTTCTTCCTCAACTACTTTTTGAATTAAAACTTTCAAGTCAGTAAACACTGTCTCTTCCCTTTCTGATTACTCCTTCATGTTATATGTCATTCTGTCCCTCCTGTGTCCTCCAGTTTCCCAAAACTCAGGTGATCATCTTTTGACCTCCAGTCTTGACTCTACTATATTTGACCTCATTCATCGTGTTATACTGTCCCCTAGCATCTTAACCTCCCCACCCCCTGCAAAAAAGCAAAACCACTCCACTAAGGGGAAAATCACTGCATACAAGTACATGGCATATGTTTAATTTTGTTATATAACTTTAGAGTTTGCTTCTGTGTTTGAAGGTAGCAGGTTAATGGTTACCATAGTTTTTCAGTAGTTAAGCTGTACTTGAAACTATTGTTATTAATAACTGTATTACTTTAGCCAGGATGTCATACATGGTATTATCAGTTTTTCTCCCCTGTATGATAATGCTGTGACAGTATGGGGCCATAATCACCAGCAAAACCCAGCACTAAAGGATTGGGTGCTGAGCCAAATAATAAATTGGGAAGGTAGGTTCTTGGGATAGCTATAAAGAACCACCTATATCTAGAGGACATGCCCAGGGAACAGACATCTCCTAGGAAAGCCTCATTGTTAGTGATAAAGCTATCTATCATAAGCAATGAGAAAATAAAATAAAAAAGAGAAAATAGAATATGACAAGACACAGAAGCAAAATTCAACCCCAAACCCCCAGCCCACCCCGGACAAGCCTGGAAAACAATGAGATAGATGAAATCAGAAGTCAAACACTGGAACTTTCTGAAATGATAGCAGCAGAAGTGAAAAAACAAGTGGAAAAGGCTACAGAGAAAATAATCTCAGGAACAAAAAGAAATGATGCTTAGAATGAAAGATATTAGAGAAGACACCGATAAAAGAATAGATGAGCTTAGAAAAATGATGGAAACAAAAAATGCCCAATGTAGGAAAGAAATACAATCCATGAAACAGATCCAAACAGGAATCCAAGAGATTAAAACCTTCAATGAAAGTATATACAACAGACTGAATGAAGGAGAGGATAGAATATCAGATCTTTTTTTGTGTGTGTGGGTACCGGGGGGTCGACCTCAGGACCTTGCACACCAGTAGGCGCCCGTGCCGCTGAGCAATATCACCAGCCTTTTTTGCGTATGTGGGTTCCGGGAGTTGAACTCGGGCCCTCGCGTTTGCCAGGCAGGCACTTACGCTGCTGAGCCATCTCACCGGCCCCAGAATATCAGATCTTAAGGACAGAATTACAGCAAGTGATCTTGAAAAGAAAGATACATTAAAAATAGCAAGAGACCATGAAAAATCAATCCAACAGCTACAAGATGAAGCAAAGAAGAATAACATAACATCAATTGGGGTCAATGAGAAAGGTGTAGACAGCACAAATGTCACACACACAAAAAAAAAGACTCTCTACAGAAATAATGGCAGAAAACTTCCCAAGCATGGATAAAGAATTTGACATACAAATAAATGAAGCAAACAGAACTCCAAACAGCCATGACCAGAATAAAACTATACCAAGACATATAATGATCAAGATCACAGAAATTCAGCACAAGAATAGAATATTAAAAGCTGTTAGAGAAAAGAAACAGATCACCTATAAAAGAAAACCCATCAGAATCACAGCAGACTTCTCAACACAAACCCTTAAGTCAAGAAGAGCTTGGAATGAAGTATTTCAAGTGATGAAAGAAAACAATTTTCAACCCAGATTCATATACCCTGCAAAATTATCTTTCAAAATTGGTGGAGAAATAAGATATTTCCTTGACAAAGGACAACTGAAGAAGTTAATGACCACCAAACCAACACTACAAAGGATACTGAAAGACATTCTAGACAGAGACAAAAATGACCACAATTCCAAGAAGAACAACAGAAAGAAATCACCAGGCAGGGCAAGCAATTAAACAGAGAGGGAAAGCAGAGAACCAACAGGAGGAAAATATCATGACAAACATAAGCCAATAAATATATATCAGTTAGAACCATCAATGTAAGCAGCATCAATTCACTGATCAAAAGAAACAGACAGGCAGAATAGGTGAAGAAACAAGATCCAATAATATGGTGTATACAAGAAATACATTTAACTCAAAAAGAAATTCACAGACTGAAAGTCAAAAGATGGAAAACAATCTTCAATGGAACAGGAACCCAGAAAAAAGCAGGGGTAGCTATCCTGTTTGCAGACAATGTGAACATCAAACCAAGAATGATGAAAAGAGGTCACTACATACTTGTTAGGGGAAAACTTCAAGAGGAACAGATAACTGTCATAAATATGTACACACCAAATATAAGAGCACCCACCTATATAAGACAATTATTAATAGGCATGAAAAATCAAATAAGCAATAACACAATTATAATGGGAGAGCTTAATACCCCATTGTCACAAAGAGATAGATTAACTAGATAAAAAATCAGCAAAGAAATATCAGAACTGAACCAAACCTGTGAACAAATGGACTTAGTAGATGTTTTCACAGTGTTCCCCCCAACATCAGAATACATATTCTTCTCAGCTGCACATAGGATGTTATCTAAAATAGACCTTATACTAGCCCACAGAACATGCTTAAGTAAATGCAAAGGAATCAAAATTATCCCACGTGTATTATCTGACCATAGTGCAATAAAATTGGAAATTAATGGCAAAAGAAACCTCAAAAACTCCATAAACACATGGAAATTAAGTAACACCCTCCGGAACAACCAATGGGTCACAGATGAAATTCAAGAAGAAATTAAACAATATCTATAATCAAACGAAAATGCAAATACAACTCACCAGAACCCGTGGGACACAATGAAAGCAGTCCTAAGAAGGAGATTTGCAGCAGTGAATTCTCCCATCAGGAAAACAGAATGAGCACAAATGATCTAATGCTACACCTTGAGCTTCTAGAAAAAGAAGAACAAGACAAGCCCAAAGCCTATACAAGGGAGGAAATTATAAAGATCAGAGCAGAAATTAATGCAATTGAGACTAAGAAAACAATACAAAGAATTAATGAATCAAAGAGTTGGTTCTTTGAAAGAATAAATGAAATTGATAAACCCTTAGCCAACCTTAAGAAAAAAGGAAAGAAAAGACTCAAATTCATGCAATAAGGAATGAAAATGGTGAAATCACTAGAGATAATATGGAAATTCAGAAGAGCATCAATACTTACTTTGAAAAACTTTACTCTCATAAGATGGAAAACAAAAGAAATGGACCGATTCCTAGATACATAAGAATTACCAAAGCTGAATGAAGAAGATATAAAAATTCTGAATAACCTGTATCAGTTAATGAGATTGAAAATATAATTAAAAACTTACCAACAATAAAAAAGCCCAGGTCCTGATGGATTCACTGCTGAATTCTAGAGGAAATTTAGAGAAGATTTACACCAATACTCCTCAAAATCTTTAATGAAATTCAAAGGGAAGCAACACTCCCTAACTCATTTCTGGAGGCGGATATTACCCTGATACCAAAAACAGAGAGTCAACCAAAAAAGAGAACTACAGGCCAATCACCCTAATGAACGTGCAAAAATGCTCAATAAAAACTAGCAAACTGAATGCAGCAAATCATCAAGAAGATTTTACACCAAGTGGGATTCATCCAAGGAATGCAGCAGGGATGGTTCAACATATGCAAATCAATAAATGTAATACATCTTATCAATAGAACCAAAGACAAAAATCATGTGATCATCTCAATAGATGCAGAAAAGCTTTCAGTAAAGTCCAACACTCATTCATGATAAAAATCCTACAGAAAATCAGAATAAATGGTCTTTACCTCAATCTGATAAAAGCTATCTATGACAAACCAACAGCCAACATCATACTAAATGGACAAAAATTGAAAGCTTTCACTCTAAAATCAGGAACAAGACAAGGATGTCCACTATCACCTCTCTTATTCAATATAGTTCTGGAAAAACTAGCCAGAGCAATTAAACAAGAGAGAGAAATAAAAGGAATAAGGATAGGAAAGGAAGAAGTTAAATTATCATTGTTTGCAGATGACATGATACTCTACATAGAAGACCCCAAAAACTCCACCAAAGGAATTCTAGATTTAATAAGCAAATTCAGTACTGTAGCTGGATACAAAGTCAACACTCAAAAATCAATAGCATTCCTGTACAAAAATTATAAACTCACTGAGAGAGAAATTAGGGAAACCACATCCTTCACAGTAGTATACAAAAGAAAGGAAATACTTAGGAATCAATGTAACAAAGGAAGTAAAAGATCTATATACTGAAAATTAAAGTACTCTGAAAAAAGGAGATTGAAGAGGATATCAGAAAATGGAAAGATATCCCTTGCTCATGGATAGGAAGAACCAACATAGTGAAAATTGCCATACTCCCAAAATCGTTATACAGATTCCACTCAATCCCAATTAAAATACCGTTAGCATACCTCACAGAACTAGACAAAACATTCCTAAAGTTTACTTGGACACAGAAGAGACCTAGAATAACAAAGGCAATCCTGGGCAACAAAGACAAGGCAGGAGGCATCACTACCTCTCACAAATTATACTACAAAGCTACTGTGATAAAATGAGCATGGTATTGGCAAAAAACAAACCTAAGGATCAGTGGAACAGAATTAGAAGATGTAGACACAACTACAAACACACTCAGCCACCTTATCTTTGACAAAGGAGCCAAACATGTTCACTGGAAGAAAGATAGCCTCTTTAATAAATGGTGCTGGAAAAACTGGCTTTCTACATGCCAAAAACTAAAACTAGACCCATGTCTATCACCATGCACTAAACTAAAGTCAAAATGCATCCAAGATCTAAATATTAAAATGGAAACAATAAAGCTACTGGAAGAGCAATTAGGTAGAAATATTGAATACATAGGTATAGACAGAGACTTCATGAACAAAACCCAAACTGTGCGGGAAATACTTCAAAGAATCCACAACTGCAATCTCATGTTATTAAAAAGTTTTGCACATCAAAAGAAATCACCAACGGAGTGAAAAGGCAACCCACAGAGTGGGAAAAAATTTTAGTCAATCATCCCTCAGACAAAGGACTTATATCTAGAACACATAAAGAATTGAAAAAATCAGACCCCCCCAAATTCAAAGACCCAATCCAAAAATGGGCATCTGAGATGAATACACACTTCTCAGGTGAAGAAATATAAATGGAAAATAAATATATGAAAAAATATTCCACATCAATGGTCATTTGAGAACTGCAAATTAAAACAACACTGAGAGTCTATCTCACTCCAGAAAGAATGGCCATCATCAAGAAATCAACCAATAACAAATGCTGGAGGGGCTGTGGGGAAAAAGGAACCCTTCTCCACTGTTGGTGGGAGTGTAGACTGGTGCAAACACTATGGAAATCAGGATGAAGATTCCTCAAAAAGCTAGGATTAGAGGTCCCATTTGACCCAGCTATTCCCCTTCTGGGTATCTTCCCAGAAGAACTGAAAACATCATACGACAGTGATATATATGTGTACCCATCTTTATAAAAGCGCAATTTGTAATAGCTAAATCTTGGAAACAACCCAAATGCCCATCAACTAAGGAATAGATAAAAAAGATGTGGTTTTTTTTTACATAATGGAGTACTACTCAGCCATAAAGAAGGATAAACTTGAGACTTTTATAGGTAAATGGATGCAACTTGAGACCATACTTATAAGTGAAATAAATCTGACCCTCATGTGTAAACACCATATTGACTCACTAGTGTGAGAAATTCAAAGAGTAAATAAGGTTTAAAATATACAATAGATATTGTGAAATGGGAAGAAAATGTTTACAAAGGAAAAAGATCTAGGATGGGGAAAAGGGGAAAGGCAGGAAGAGAAAAGGGAGAAAAATGCAAAGTAGCTATACTATTAGTGTCTCTCAGTTTATTGAAAAGGAAGGTTTGTGCTAATATCTATCGGAGAATTTTTTATGCCCATATCTTGTACTCTGAGTAACTACTTTGAAGACTACAGTATGCAATGTATTAAATATTGTTATTCTCCTGTTATTTTGTTATGAAATTCTGTTTTACTTTTTTTCTTTTTTTTTTTAAATGTGGGTACCGGGAGTCGAACTCAGGACCTCACGCTTGCCAGGCAGGTGCTTATGCCACTGAGCTATCTCACCGGCCCTTACTTTTTTTCAATAAAATAAAAATAACAAAAACAAAAAAACCAAAATTACCTAAGCAGTTAATACTTGTAATCTTATTGGTTGATTATAGCTGTTGTATCCAAAGGCCGTGGGCGTACATGCAGTCTCCCTGCCTTCACCTCACACGGGGCAGCTTTCTGTCTTCTGCTTTTTCCTCCTTACAGATAAAGTGTCTTCAGTTTTTAAAACTCTGCTCCTTTATTCATTACTGGTGCTCTGTTTATGATCCTGCTTAGCTGCTCATCCCAGTGCAGCAATGGTGCTCACCCTGGGTGCAACAGTACCAGCAGCTTTGCCTTGGAACTGAGCTTTTCTTAGTCAGCCTCAGACAATGAAGGATTGCACTGCCCAAACATGGAAGCCTGCATTTCACAAATGTTCTTTATCCATTTCACAGCAAATGTGTTCTATTGGTAGCTTTTACAGGGCTTTGGCTCACATAGGCTGAAGAGAATGTGGCTTCACTAGATAGATCCACAGTCGACCTTGACCAGGCTTAGTCAGCCCTGGAAAGCTCTGCCCAGAGGGTAGAAGCCTGGATTTCACAATACCCTTTACTACTTCATAGAAAAACTCTTAAATTACAGCCAATAATAAAAGGTTGACACAGGCAGCCTGAAAAGAAAGCTCCAACACCATCAGCCTTAACTGTTGACCTAGGCTTGGCTTATCTTGCCACGGGCAAGGCTAGCCAGCCCGCCCAAGGTTGCAGAAACCTGGATTTCACAAACACTATTTTCCTACTTCTTATCACCTCTCTTTATGGACAGCCAGTGGGGCTTGGCACAGGGTGCCAAAGTGGAGAATCTGACTTCAGCAATTCTACTGTTGACTTAGACCGTGGTTATCCGGCATCACATAATGGAGACCTAAAGTGCCCAAGCTGTGAAAGTTCACATTCCATAAATGAACTTTACCCATTTCATAGCAACTCTAACTTAACAAGGCAGCCTGAACATGAGGGGGACAAAACTACCCAAATGTGGAGACTTTGTTTTTTAACAGAAAATGCCACCCCACCCAGCCAGTATTCTTCAGTTTGTTAGTTTCCCAGGTAATAGCTTCTGTTTCAGTTCCAGTTGCTCCTGTCTCCTAGAAACAGCTGGTCACTGTGATGCATAGCTGGTCACTACGATGCACAATGTATAAACCAATTCCCAATTGACAAGCCATTCTGCCTCTGTACTTCCTGCTTGCTCATCCCATATAAGCCCTGGACCACCAGAGGTCAGGGTCTGATATTCTGGGAATGAGCCCGATCAGTGCCCATCGATGTAAATAAATCTGCCTCCAAATCCTGCGTGTGGTTTTGGTGTTTCTGCCTGCCGCTGCAGTTTCACCTGTACTCTTTACCACTTCATAGGAAATCCTTCTAAGCCCTTATAGTGCTGGACAGAGCCTGGATGAAAAGAAACATCTGGCACTAGCAGCTGTGTTACTGACCTTGAGTTGGCTAATCTGTCCTCGGGCAGCGCGGGCCAGCAGTTGACCTAGCCCAGGCTCATCTGGCATTAACCGATGTGGACCCAAACTGCCCAGGCTGGTTCAGCTCGAAGGCAGAGCTGCCAGCATCAGTTACTTCTTTCCAGCTGACCCTTCCCGAGTGCCTTAAACTGTCCACAGAAGAGTGGCTGTGAAATAGCCATCCGATGCCGGGGCTTGCCTTTCATCTGTTTATGCATTTGTGTACTACCCGCTGTGTTTTTGAGGCTTTTCTTCCCTTGCTTGGTCATTTTTGTCAACCACAAAATTCATTTCAGGAAGACTCAGTCCTTTGACTCAAGGACATGGGATGACCCGACACTGTAGTAGTATAAATGTTCAAAAAGAAGCCCCAGGAGGGGCCTCATTGGAGAGTTTCCTCTGCGGAGTGAATGTCATTCCTCAGTGGTTTGAAAATGGGGTACAGCAGCATCTTCCTGGCTTTGATATTCTTGTTGGAGGATTACCATATAAGAACCAGTAAACTTATAAAAAGCAATAACATTTTTCTCCTTGCTGTAGTCATTCCTTCATTTAAACTATCCTATTTAATAATGGGGAATTCTGGGAGCGCAATGAGGCAAAAGCGATCACGTTTATTGTTGCGATCATTGCTGAGATTGGATAATTGTTCATTTTCAACAAGGTCTCACTATAACCATAGGCAAAACCTGAGTCAGGACAAACATTTACATTTTGAAACATCCTGCTAGGAAGAACTTTTGCTTTGTATTGCTTGTCAATATCCAGTTTATCTTTGTGTGGTCAACAATACGGCAGTTTATTTCTAGAGAACTGGGTGCTTGGCCAATTACATGGCGCTCTCCACTCCCAAAACAATGGCAGTGACTGAAACTTGAGACAGAGGCAAAGACCTATAATTAATCACGCCCAGAGTGCACCACTGAAAGCAGATACAAGAGGTCTCCATACAGGCGAAATATCTTTCCACTATAACTGACCCACAAACCTCACACAAACAAAGAAACAAATAAAAAAAAAGAAGAAGAAAGAAAGGAAACAAAGAAATATGAAACAACAAGGCAACAAAATGCTTCCAGAAACTCCCAGCTCCCCCAAAGCTGAACTGTGGGGCATCAGTGGTAGAGGAAATAAAAAAATCAAGCAGCTGAATTATATGAAAAAATAAAAGAGGTGATAAAAAATAGACCAATAAAGTATATAGGGAGCTACAACTTGATATAAGTAAGCAGATAATGTACTTAATAAACAAACCAGTAAGTGAGCTTACAGATGACACTAAAGCAGTTGAGCTAACAAATTATATAAACATAAGTTGCTGGGGGCTGATCAGATCCCTGGATACCTGTGGGGGCCCAGTGGGGAATAAAGACAAAACAAAACATTGAAGGTGCAATGGTACCGAGAGGAACCTGCCTCTAGCGGACAGGCACAATGCTAGACCCACTTTTAATAGCAAGTGAGGCGCACAGGGGCAGGGATAGTGTACATTTCATGGAATAGCAACTGCAGCAAATGGAGGACAATTTAAGGGAGAAGGAGTCCTTCTTCATAACAACATGCCTGCATTCTTTAGATCGCCCTCATCCTCGGCAGATGTTATCTTGCCTTGGGAATGCTGCGGTTACCAGCTTTCTCTATGCAACCAGGAAGCAGGCAGCCTTCTGCATACTTCTCTGATCCTAAAGCAAGGTCACACAGGGCTTGAGACCATGGGACCTCAGCCACCTAGCCTGGTCCCCAGCATAGGAAAATATTATTTCATATCCCCTGGTCCCCAACAATGAATGGCCAGTTTAGCAAAGAATTGAGTCCATGAAAAGGTACCAAACAGAAATCCAAGATATAAAAAATTCTTTTGAAAATATGGGCAGCAGAAGTGACCAATGTGAGGACAGTGTCAGAACTGGAAGGTAGGGCTGGATGGTGCAGGTTACCATATACTCAGAGATACCTTAAAAACAACAAGAGAGGGCCGGTGATATAGCTCAGCGGCATACACACCTGCTTGGAAAGCACAAGGTCCTGAGTTTGACTCCCGGTACCTGCATATAAAAAAAAAAAAAAGAAAGAAAAACAACAAGAGAACATGGGAAAGGGATACAACAGCTGCTATGTGACACAAAGAAGACGAATGTAGGATTAATTCAAATTAGTGAAAAGTCAGAACACAGCACAAATGGTGTAAAAAACCTGTTTATAGAAATAATAGCAAAAATTTCCAAATATGGGGAAATAACATACAGATAAGTAAGACATATAGAACCCCAAATAGCCATGACCAGAAAAAACACTTCTGCACAACATAGCATAGTAAAAGTCCCAGAAGTCTAACACAAGGACAGAACTTGAAAGTTGTTAGAGAGAAGCAACCATTCGCTTATAAATGTAAACCCACTAGAATTACAGCAGGAATTCTCAGCAGAAACCTCAAAGGCCAGCAGAGCTTGGAGAGAAGTGTTTTAACCCCTCCTCATCAGCTTCCAACCTAGACTGATACATCCTGCAAAACCCTTAAAATTGATGGAGAAGGGCCGGTGAGATGGCTCAGCGGCTTAAGCGCCTGCCCGGCAAGCGCGAGAGCCCGAGTTCGACTCCCAGAACCCACATACAATAAAAGGGGCCGGTGATATCGCTCAGCGACACGGGTGCCTGCTGGCGCGCGAGGTCCTGAGGTCGACCCCCCAGTACCCACAAAAAAAAAAAAAAAATTGATGGAGAAATAAGGTCTTTCCATGACAAAGAGCACCGAAGAAACTCACGATCACCACGTCGGCACGTCCTGGTCAGCGGGGGACAGAGGAGGAAGGAGGGCTTCCTTCGGGACACACCAGAGGAAATACGCCGCCCTGCAGGGTCGGGACCCCACATCCTCTTCGGGTTCACTGCCTGCCCTGTGCTGCACACTTGTCCCAGGAAAGCCTCCAAACCGCGTCAGTACTTACCTGTCCCAGTTAGAGTGATGGCATTGATCTGAGAGATAGCTACACCTTCCAGACCATTTTGGACTATATCATCACAGACATAATCATATATTAGGACAGCCTCAGGGAATCTATGAGCTCATCTTATTGTCCAACCTGTGTGAATGAGAACTATTTTTTGATAAGAGTAGAACACATCCAATCCATGGCACTACACAATGTACCAAGGCGAATTTTATCTGCTTTTCTGACATAGTGGCTGAGATGAGTGGGGTTGGGAGGATCTTTTGGCTGTTTGTAGAGACAACTACCTGTAAATGTTATCTGCTTTCTTCAGAATCAGTTTAATTAAATGAATGATGAAAGAGACAGCCTCCATATCTTTCCACCAACTCTCCTGCAGGACCATCTGATTTTTTAGACCATCTTGGCTGTGCGTAGGGGAGTTGGAGGAGGATGGTTTGTTTCAGTGCATCCATCTGACCTTCTCCATTATGATAACTCTTCCTCTGTGAACCACGGACATCATATCTGTACACCAAGTATATCCAACCCAATGGCACATTTGGAAGTAGACACACGACTTTCAGGTGAGTTAATCCATATGTTCTAGTACCAAAAATAGACAGGCTCATAAACTGAGCAACAGTGAAGGCCCTTTATGGCTACAACTGCACGCAGCCTCTGATCCTGCAGCCTAGGTTTCGTCCGATGGTATAAGTCTACCTTTCTGACAGCCCAGCTATACTCCCAGAGGACACGCCATGTTCTATTAACCTGCAGGCCAAGGTATGATGGCTGCCTCTCTGATCTTGCAGCTCATTATATTATCCATATTCACTGGTTCCTGGTGGTTAAGTGTAAGCCAAGTGATCCTATGGATCGACCCCAGCTGGCAGGGGAGAACTTCTGAACTTAGAAATGTTGGTGCCAAACTCAGCAATATGTTCCCTGGTTAGGAATATCTATGGGATATAACCATCTAGTGAGGTTTTCAGTCTTACACTGTACAGTGTATGCCAGCATTCCTGATTTTGTTTGAAAATGTCAGCTTCGCTGAGGTTTAATTTATATAAAAATCACCAAATTTATTAGTACAATTTGGCAAATTTGACAAATGTTTGCAGTTACAAAACCACTACAGATGTAAAACAAAGCTTTCACCCTAAAAGTCCTCATGCCCCTGTCAGTCAGTCCCCTCACAGCCTCTTGGTCTCTGACGACAATTTTCTGCTTTTTGTCACTGCCACTTTTATAGACTTTCTTATATTCTGACCATATAGTATATTGTGCCATATAGTATTTTATATACTAATCATGTAGTATATAGTATATAATCATATAATATATTTCCATAATATATGTGTTCGTCTTCCTTTACTAAGAATAATATTTTAATCAACCATGTTGTGAGAATAAGCAGTCTACTTCCATCTTGCTGAAAAGTATTCCACTGTCTGGGTATACCACAATATGTTTAATTATTGAGTAGTTTTCATATATTTGAGTTTTCATAGATTTGTTCCTAACTTAGAGAATATGATCAAAGTTTCTATGAGCATTTTCTTTTGTTTGTGTAAATATATGTTTTCATTTCTCTTTTTACCAAAAGAAAATTCAGCAGAGTAAATCTGAAATCCTCATTGCTCAAAGCCCCATGAATGTTTAAGGCAAAGGCTTTGCCGTTTCTGAGCCAAAAACGTTATAGTTAGGGTGACTGGGTTTTCTAGTTTATTCAGAACCATCCCTATTTACACCTTGTTCTAGTATAACTCTTGATGGCACCCCATTCCCCTCTCAACAGTGTCCTGAGTGCTACGGCTCCCTGAGTCTTGAGAGTCCTTGCAAGCTGGGACACTCCCCTCCTGGGATCCAAGGTGCCCAACAGCCCCCCTTTCCAACCCCGACAAGTTGCCACCAGGGAACAAGGCACAGCTGCTCACAGAACAGACTAATTCTCTCACATTCAGGGAGATGTCTCCCCTCATCTCCTCATGCGCCTTGAAGCTCTGCTTTTTGTTTTTCTCCTCTGCCCCCAACAGTCTTTCCAATACCTTAGACTGAAAGAAAGCAAAAATCTGAATAAATACGACCTCTGGTATCTTCTATTTACCACCCTTCTGGGACAAAATGAGTACAAGTGCTAGGGATCCAAGAAAGAAAAGATACAGGGAAACAGAAATAATCTCACTAAACGGTCCCTCCATGTTTATATCTTAGCCTAACACCATTACTGGTGCAAAGTAGATGTTCCATGAATGTGGAAAGAAGGAAGAGTGAAAAGAGGATGGTAGGAGGGAGCCTATATTGGAAAAGAAGAATAATAAATCATTTCATGAATTCCCCAGGTGAAACCACAACAAAACAGACTCCTCCAAAATTTTATGCTTTTTTTAATCCCCGAGGCATCTCATCACTTTTCTAATGCGATCAAACTATTCCTTGCTGCTTACCCGCAGTCTGATCTTGGACCTCTTATTGAAACTTATAAAGTTTGAGTATCCTAAAATAGCAATAATGATACCTACCTCATGGATTGATTGTAAGGATCAATGATGATAATGTAATTAAGTACCCAGCTCAGTGTCTGATGTCAAAAAAAGCTCTTCCCGTACTCAGTAAGCATATAAGATATAAAAAGAAACCTACTATACAGACAAGTGTGTGTGCATTTGTGTTACATTTAAGCCTGAAGCATAGTAGGTGTACCATAAATACGATTAAAATAAATTATAGCCGGTGAGATAGCTTGGCGGCATAAGCGCCTGCCTGCCAAGCGTGAGGTCCTGAGTTCGACTCCCGGTACCCACATAAAAAAAAATTATAATTACCCATGTGCATTTTTCAAAATAAGCAATTTTAATCATTAACATTCTCTTTGTGAGCAATATAGGAGCCCCTGCTCCCAACCATGGAAGAAAGATGATACTATATTTGAGAGCACACAGAATTTTCTATTTGTATTATTCCCTATTATAGATTCTGTTTTTCTTTTTGCTTTATTTTAATCCTTCACATGGTTTCTAGCACTTATGTATTTACTGCCCCCATCTCTTATCTACAGGCTGACAAGAGAATCAAGCTGATCATTTTTCTTCCTTTATTGTTGCAAATCCAAAGAGTATGGTAGAAAAAAATCAGTAGTATGGACAGCGCAATTAGCTGCTTTATCACTATCTCAGATGGAAGTCCAGGTCAGTCTCTTAATCCGAGGACCTCACGCTGCGGCGTTACAAGGCAGCCAGCTGAACCCCTACTCCTTTACCTCCTAATAGGCCCTTTGTTTCTCATGCAAGGGAAAATGCAGTTGTAGCCACCAAAAAGGATTTCAGTCTTTGCCACAAGAGGGTGCTACAACCTAAGAACTGAGGTGAGGCTGACCCTGAGCTGGCAGTACAAAACCATAGCATTCCTTTTGTTTTGTTGCTGTATTGTACTGTAACGTATTAAACTGTATTACATTAATTTATGTTGTGTGGACTGTATATATATTGAATGTAATTAAATTGCCTTAGAAAAGGTGCTACTATATTTTTAAATTATGCCTATAATTATTTTCTTAAATAATAGTGGCTGAAATTGAAGCACAAGAGGCTAATCACTTCAAGCATTTATCAACATGTTCTCAAAGAGATATCAAATAATAGTTGAAAATTACGGTAATTAAGTCGAGTTTGGCTCTTCAGAACCTAGAATATTCCTTGCACATAGTAGGTACTAAAGAACATATTTTCACAAATTAAGCACAATTCTATTTCCTATATACTATTATCTGGGTGAACCAAGCAAATTAAGTACCCAAATACTTTTAAAGTGGGTCCCCAGGTTACCAATAATTTAATCATCTGTTTATTTAAAATGCTATTTCTTACACCACTCTAGACCTATTCAAAGAGGGTTTCTATGGTGGGTAGCGGGGAGTCTGCATTTTAGTCGCATCGTGGGTGTCTGCTCAGGGTCCAGAACCACTGGCTTAACCCACTCCCCTACTCAGTTTCCTCCATTTCATCAACTGAAAAAGTATTATAAGCAGGGGAGGGACATATCTCCTGATACAAAAATCAGTTTGAAAAAAGATACTTGTCAGTGAAACAAAACATACCCTTAGGAGTTAAAAAGAGGGGAAGTGGCCAGCGAGGGCCTGTCTGCTGCACCCCCACCCTCACACACCCTGGGAACAGCCATTCTGAGAACTTCCCACATGGCTGGAGGGATCAAAGCAGCATGGCAGAGACTGGCCTCCCTGGGGAGACTGGGGTACATGATCCCCTTCATCCCATCGCTCTCTCCAAACACTGAGCAGGCAGCAGACCATCAGCATTATCACCAGCACACACCAGGACCCAGGGGCAAGAGATCAAGGGCGGGAGAGGTTCTCTCCCCACCCACCTAATCTCAGACTCTGAGAGGAAACCAAGCAAATGCTGCCTGTGTCTGGAGTCATCAGTATTGGGCCCTGGGCACCCCTGGTTCACTGCTGAGTGCTTCAAGTTTATCCCCTGCCAGCTAGGACATTCACCAAGCACACAGTGCTAACAATGATCTAGCTTGAGTGTGTACCCAGCACCCTGGGCTTGCCTGAGTCCACGCCCAGCTCCCATGGGCCTGCACCACACACAGACTGGTTGGAGACTCTGTCTGATGCCTCTTACCAGTCCCGGGCTGCCTGAGTTTCCCCGAGGAGCTCCGGTCTTCAGTGAGTCTCCACTCGACATGCCTGACCTCCATGGGTGTCCACTCGGCACCAGGTGAACTGGCCACAGCAGGGTGCTCTGCACCCTGCACATCACCAGAGGCCAGGCTGAGTCCCTACCCAGCACATTCTGCTGGTCCTCTGCATGGCTGGCAGCAAGTGATAAAGGTCTGCTGACTTGCTCTGCAGTCCAGATGCCCATGAGGCACCATCTGGCACCCTGTGCTGTTACAGAGCCTGCCAGAATCTCTCCGTGTTAGTCTTGGACACACCTGTGTGTCCTCTGGATGCACCAAGGTGACAAAGCCTCAACCTGGTGTTTGGAGCTGGTCCTACAAACACCAGGATATACAGCAGGTACCAGAGTTCGGTCTCAAACCAGCAGAAATCCATGACAGAAGCCTCAGAACCCAAGGCCCCACACCTTCCTTGGTCTGATAATTTGAACAACTGCCACAAATGGGATTACGGAGAGGGGTCCCCTTGAACTGAGAATCTGCCATACAAACTCAGAGACTATAAAAGGAGGCAAAGAGGAATGTGACTACAAGTACGTAGTGACCTTCTTTGTCTTTTTTCATAGAACAGGCTTAAGTAAGTACAAAGGAATGGAAATTATGTTATACAATGAAACTGGAAATAAATGAAAGACACACACAAAAAAACTACAAAGCACATGGAAATTAAGTAACAGCCTCTTGAATAACACAGATGAAAATAAAGAAGAAATTAGACAGTTTCCACAATTAAACAATGCCAGTACGACATACCAGAAACTGTGGGACAGAATTAAAACAGACCTATGAGGGAATTTTAGAACAATGAATCCCCACATCAGAAAAACAGAGTGACAATAGATGCAGAAAAAGCTTTTGACAAAGTCCAGCACCTTTTCATGATAAAAACCCTACAGAAAATTGGAATAGAGGGTCTTTATCTCAACCTGGTAAAAGCTATCTATGACAAACCAACAGCCAATATTATACTAAATGGACAAAAACTAAAAGCCTTCCCTCTAAAATCAGGAACAAGACAAGGATGTCCACTATCCCCACTCTTATTCAACATAGTTCTGGAAACTTTAGCCAGAGCAATTAGACAAGAGAAAGAAATAAAGGGAATAATGATTGGAAAGGAAGAAGTTAAATTATCATTATTTGCAGATGACATGATACTCTACACAGAAGACCCCAAAAACTCCACTAAAAAACTGCTAGATTTAATAAGCAAATTCAGTAGTGTAGCTGGATACAAAGTCAATACTCAAAAGTCAATAGCCTTCCTGTACACAAATAACAAACTTACTGAAAGAGAAATTAGGGAAACAATACCTTTCACAATAACATCCAAAAAAATGAAATACCTAGGAATCAACCTCACAAAGGATGTAAAAGACCTATACACTGAAAACTACAGTACTCTGAAAAAGGAGATTGAAGAGGATATCAGAAAATGGAAAGATATCCCTTGTTCCTGGATAGGAAGAACCAATATAGTGAAAATGGCCATACTTCCAAAATTGTTATACAGATTTAATGCAATTCCAATCAAAATTCCAACAGCATATCTCACAGAATTAGAGAAAACAATCCTAAAATTCATTTGGAATCAGAAGAGACCTAGAATAGCAAAGGCAATTCTGGGCAACAAAGGCAAGGCAGGGGGCATCATAATCCCCGACTTGAAATTATACTATAAAGCTACTGTGATAAAAACAGTGTGGTACTGGCAAAAAAACAGACCTGAAGATCAATGGAACAGATTAGAAGATGCTGAAACAACCCCAGACATACTAAGCCACCTTATCTTTGACAAAGGTGCCAAACACATTCAGTGGAAGAAAGATAGCCTCTTTAATAAATGGTGCTGGAAAAACTGGCTCTACACATGCCGAAGATTAAAACTAGACCTATATCTTTCACCATGCACTAAACTAAATTCAAAATGGATCAGAGATCTAAATATTAAAACAGAAACATTAAATCTGCTGGAAGGTAGGATAGGTAAATCCCTTGAAGACATTGGTGTAGGCAAAGACTTTATGAATAAAAACTCAACCGCACGGGAACTATCCCAAAGAATCAATAACTGGGATCTCATCTTATTAAAAAGCTTTTGCACAGCAAGAGAAACCACCAACAGAGTGAAAAGACAACCCACAACGTGGGAAAAAATGTTTGCCAGCTGTTCCTCAGACAAAGGATTACTATCGAGAACATACAAAGAACTCAAAAAAATCAGACCTCCCAAATTTAAAGACCCACTCCAAAAATGGGCATCTGAGATGAATACACATTTCTCAGATGAAGAAATACTAATGGCAAATAAATATACAAAAAAATGTGCAACATCACTAGTCATTCGAGAGATGCAAATTAAAACAACACTGAGATGCCATCTCACCCCAGAAAGAATGGCTACTATAAAGAAATCAACTAATAACAAATGCTGGAGGGGCTGTGGGGAAAAAGGAACCCTTCTTCACTGTTGGTGGGAGTGTCGACTGGTACAGCCACTGTGGAAGTCAGTGTGGAGATTCCTCAAAACACTAGGGTTGGAGGTCCCATTTGACCCAGCTATTCCCCTTCTGGGCATCTTCCCAGAAGAATTAAAAACATCGTACCACAGCGATATATGTGCACCCATGTTTATAGCAGCACAATTTGTAATAGCCAGATCTTGGAAACAACCCAAATGCCCATCAACTGAGGAATGGATAAGAAAGATGTGGTATTTTTATACAATGGAGTACTATTCAGCCATAAAGAAGGATAAACTGGAGACTTTTCTAGGTAAATGGATGCAACTTGAGAAAATACTCATAAGTGAAATAAACCGGACGCACATGTGTAAGCATTGTATTGTCTCTCTAGTATGAGAAACTGAAAGAGTAAATAAGATCCAAAATGTACAATAGACACGGTGAATCAAAAAGAAACTGGTCAATAAGAGAGACTGGAATAGGGAAAAGAAAGAAGGGAAAGGGAAAAAAATTGTATATATATATATATAAGATGGTTAAGATAGATACACTACCAATTTTACTTAGTTCATTGAAAAGTAAGGTTTGAGCCAATAATGTTTGGACAATTGAATGCTAATGTCTGGTATCCTGAATAACTAACTTAAAGATAATAATACGTAATACATTGACCATTGTTACCCTCATGTTATGTTGTTTTGAAAATTTGTTCTTTTTTTGATTTGTTTTGTTTTTTCTCTTTAAAAAAAAAAAAGAGTGAGCTCAAATAAATAACCTAATGTTGAACCTCAGTGTTCTAGAAATAGGAAAGCATGTTAAACCCAAAGCTAGTATGAGGAAGGAAGTTATAAAGATTGGAGCAGAAATTAATGCAATTGAGACTAAAAAAAAAAAAAGTACAAAGAACTGATGAATCAAAGAGTTGGTTCTCTGAAAGATTAAATAAAATAAACAAAGCCCTAGCTAAATTTATCAAAAGAAGGAAAGAAAAGACACAAATTCATGCAATCAAGAATGAAAAGGATAAAATCAGAATGGATCCTGCACAATGGATATCACTGGTACCTACTTTGAGAACCTATACTCAAATAAAATGGAAAATTCAGAAGAAACTGATATATTTATAGTTATATATGAATTACCAAAGCTGAATCAAGAATATATAAAAATTCTAAATAATCCAATTGAAGAAGTACTAATAAAAAGAAAACTACCAATGAAGAAAAGCCCAAGTCCTGATAAATTCACTGCTGAATTCTACAGGAACTTTACAGAAGATCTAATGCCACTACCCCTCAAATACTTTAATGAAATCAAAAGGGAAGCAGTACACCCAAAGTCATTCCCAGAAGCAAGCATTACCTTGATTATAAAACCAGAAAGGGACCCAACCAAAAAAGAGAACTATAGGCCAATACCCCTAATGAATGTAGATGCAAAAATCCTCACTAAAATACTGGCAAACAGAATGCAGCAAACCATTAAGAAGGTTAGACACCATGACGAAGTAGGATTCATCCCAGGGATGCAGGAATGGTTCAACATACGCAAATCAATAAATGTAGTACACCACATTAACAGAACCAAGGACAAAAACCGTACGATCATCTCAAAAGACACAGAAAAAGCATTTGACAAAGTTCAACACCCATTCATGATAAAACCCCTACAAAAAAATTGGAATGGAAGGTCTTTATCTCAATCAGATAAAAGCCATCTATGACAAGCCAACAGCCAACATCATACTAAATAGTTAAAAACTGGAAGCTTTCATCCTAAAATCAGGAACAAGACAAGGATGCCCACTATCACTAATTCTGTTCAATATAGTTCTGTAAACATTAGCCAGAGCAATTAGACAAGAGAAAGAAATAAAAGGAATATGGATAACAAAGGACGAAGTTAAATTATTATTATTTGCTCATAACATGACACTCTACATAGAAGACCCCAAAAACTCTACCAAAAGACTGATGGGATTAATAACCAAATTCAGTAGCGTAGCAAGATACAAAGTCAACATTCAAAGATCAATAGCGTTTCTGTACATGAATAACAAACTCACTGAGAGAAAACTTACCATCAAAATACCTTCAAAAAATGAAATACTTAGGAATCAATCTAACAAAGGAAGTGAGATACCTCTACATTGAAAACTACAGTACTGTGAAAAAGGAGATCAAAGAAGATGTCAGAAAATGGAAAGATGTCTGCTGCTCTTGGATAAATAGAATCAACATAGTCAAAATCACCATACTTCCAAAACTATTATACAGATTTGATGCAATCCCAGTCAAAATATCAGTAGCATACTTAATAGAACTAGAGAAAACATTCCTAAAATTCACAAAGAACCAAAAGAGACCCAGAATAGCAAAAGCAATTCTGGGCAGCAGGGGTAAGGCAGGGGGCATCACAATACCTCATGTGAAGTATCCTACAAAGCTTTGGTGATAAAAACTGCATAGTATTGGCCACCACCAATACTAAAAAGAATTGAGGATGAATGACATAGAATAGAATATGCAGAAACAACTCCAAGCACACTCAGCTACCATATTTTAGACAAAGGAACCAAACACCGTCACTGGATAACAGCCTTTTTAGTAAATATTGCTGGGAAATCTGGCTTTCCACATTGCCAAAGATTGAACCTAGACCTATATCTCTCACCATGCACTAAACTAAAATCAAGATAGATCAAAGATCTAAATACTAAAACAGAAATGCTTAATCTCCTGGAAGACAATAGATAAAACACTTGGACACAGAAGTGTAGGCAAAGACTTTATGAACAAAACTCCAATTGTACAAGAAATATTACAAAGAAGCAACAAATGGGACTATGCTAAATTAAAAAGCTTTTATATAGCAAAAGAAAGCACCAAGAGAGTGAAGAGACAACCCAAAGAACGGGAAAAATATTTGACAGCTACTCCTCAGACAGAGGACTAATATCTAGAATTCATAAAGAATTTTTTCAAAATTAGACCCTCTAAATTTAAAGACCCAATTCAAAAACGGATATCTTGAGCCGGTGAGATAGCTGCCTGGCAAGCACGAGGTCCTGAGCTCAACTCCCGGAACCCACATAAAGGAAAAAAAGGGCTGGTGATATCGCTCAGTGGCACAAGCGCTTGCTGGCAAGCGTGAGGTCCTGAGGTCGACTCTCGGTACCCACAGGAAAAAAAAAAAATGGACATCTGAAATAAATATGCTTCTTAGATGAAGAAGTACAAATAGCAAATACATGAAGAAAACTTTTCAACATCACTGGCAATTTGAGAAATGATAAAACAACACCGAGATTCCATTTCACTCCAGAAAAAATGGCTATCATCAAGAAATCAACCAATAACAAATGCTGGAGAGGCTCTGGGGAAAAAAAAGAACCCTTCTGCATTGTTGATGGAGTATAAATTGGTATAACCACAATGGAAATTGGAATGGAGGTTCCTCAAAAAATAAAATCAGAGGTTCCTTTTGACCCAGCTATTCTCCTTCTAGCTGTCTTCGCAAAAGAGCTAAAAGCATTATATCAGTGATATAGGCATACTCGTGTTTATAGCAGCACAATTTATAACAGCAAAATCTTGGAAACAGCCCATATGTCCATCAATGGGTGAATGGATAAAGAAAATGTGGTATTTGTGTATAATATGATATTTATATACTCTGCCATAAAAAAAGACAAAACTTGAGACATTTTTAGGTAAATGGATGCATATTAAGACCATAATCTTAAGTGACATACATCAGACACATTTTAAATACTGCATTTTTTCTCTTGTATGAGAAACCCAAAGTGTAAATATGGAGCAAAATGGAGGATTAATATTAGGAAGTAGGAAGAACTTATTCAAATGGTAAGAGGAACAAGGGAAGGCAGAGCAGAGAGAGAAGGAAGAGAAAAGGGATTAAAGAATTGAGAATAGAAGGAAAAACGGAAACAGCTTTTGTAAATGGGGAGGGGGAAAAGGTTGAAAGGAACAGAGAATGGGAAAAAATTAAGATAAATTATGTACAGGCACAAATTCCCCATGATTAATGTGATGATTATGTATGGTAAATATGTACCAACAAAAAATAAAGACAGAAAGGATTGGTTTGGTTTAGTTTGCAGTTTGTAGAAGTTTCAGCTGGCATCAGGCATGGGGTCATGGCAGAGGGTCATCACAGAGGCGAAGCAGTCCATGGCAGGCAAGAAGGAAGCACCGAGCAGCAAGCTTTCCTTTCTCTTTTCATTCCATCCAGGTTATAAACTCTTTGGTTGGTGCCACCCATACTCAGCATGGGCCTTCTCATTATCCACACCCAGAACTCTGCTAAACCAATCAGTGGGCTAATCCAGTGCCACCCCGTCACGACCCAGTGTTACTCAGCCACGATCCAGCCACCTCTGAAAAGCTCCACCTACGAGGACATGAGGCTCTGAGGGGACATCTAGATAGCGGCCATAACGCTCTGCCCCTGGCTTCCAAGAGACTCATGCACATCCCCTATGCAAAACGCACTTAGTCCATCTCTAAGCGTTGCCAGAATCGTAACAGTTTCAGCACTGCTGAAAAGTCCAACTCCAAAGTCTCTTCTGAGATTCAAGGCAAACTCTTAGCTTCAAGATCCTGTACAAATGAAAAGAAAGTTAAACACTTCCAAAATACAATGGCACAAGATAGACATTCTCATTCCAAAAGTCACAAGTGGGGGGATAAACATGAGTGGGACCAAAACAAGGCTAAAATCCAGTAGGGCAAACATTAGACCCTGTCGTTCTATGTCCATCCAGTATCTGGGGCAATCAGTAGCAAGATGTGAACTCCAAAGGGCTTAAGTGGCTTCCTCCACCCCATGCCACTGGTGGTGGTTGTAGCTTACGTGGTTTCTCTCTTGGACCAGTTTTGCTCCCTCCTTGCACCTTTCCTCAGAAGGCCCATGTTCCTGGCTTCTCAACCTTCTGGGGTCTCCACTCCTCTTTCAGCTTCACACAGCTTCACACACTGTCCTCTCAGGGACACACTGCCTGGCCTCCCAAGCCTTCTTTTGGAATCTTGGTGGAAGCCTTCCTGACCTCACAATTCTTGCATTTTCCATGTGCCTTAAAAAGCACAATATGGATGACACCAAGGTCTGCCACCAGCTGGAGCAGTAGCCAGGCTTCCTTCTCTCTTGCATGTAGGATTTATATGCCTGGATTGCTAAGCACTGTGAACCCAATCCTGAGGAGAAAGTTCCTTAGGCTGCTGCCATTCTGGAACATGCTGCTCTGGGGCATTCTTCTAAAAGTAAAGTCTTTTACCATTGCAATTTTTAAGCTACAAGGGTGGAGTCTGCTGGTTCTTGTGATACTCTCAGGTCATCATTTCTATTGTTCAGTTCCAAAGTATTTTTTTTTAATGCCACACAGACCTCTCTGCAATGAATCAAGCAGATCTTTAGCAAGAAGCCCTTTTTAGAAAATCTAGAGTCTGCTAAGTAATTAGTAAAATACGTAAAACACACAAATGCTTATTTGTTCTAATAATACCACATTGAAGCCCAAAGGAGAGAAAGTGGCAGTGAGGTTGTTTGTGTTTTCTGGCCTTAAGGATGGAGTCAGCATTTACTAAAATGAGGCATCGCAGTGGGGATGGGGGCTGCTCAGGAGTTGGCTTTCTGACATTAGGTTTGAGATGACTGTTGAAAACCCAGAGGTGTACTCTAAGCTGGCAGTTAGATTTAAGAGTGTGGAGTTAAAGCTGCAGATACAACTTTAGAAATCATGCATATGTAGATAATAGCTATGATGAGAAAGAAAGGAACAGTTTTATGATGTAATTTGCTCAGATATTCAGAGCTACTTTATTCATAATTACCAAAAAAAGTGGAAGCATCTCAGGTGTCTAGCAATAAGATAGTAAACAAGTATGTACAATGGAATATTACTGAGTAACAGAAAAGAACATGTGTGACAATGGCAACAATATAAATGACCCTCACAGAAATAATGACCAAAAAACGTTGGGCACAAATGAATATACACTACATGAGTCCACTTATCTGAAGTACAAGAACAGGCAAAAGTAGTCTATCTGGCAACAATGTTTACCTCTAAGGGGTTAACTGCACAAATTTAGGGAGAGCAGATATGAAACAACTCCCTGGCCTCATGGTAACTTCTGCTTCTTAATAAGGGCTTGATTTTCCCTGGAACATGCATTTGTGAATGAATAAAAGTACAAAATGTCAATAAGTACATGAAAAAATGTGCAATATCACTGGTCATTTGAGAAATGCAAATTAAAGCAACACTGAGATTCCATCTTACTCCAGAAAGAATGGCTACTATCAAGAAAGCAAATAGTAATATATGCAGTTGAGACATCAGGTAAAAAGGAAGCCTTTTACATTGTTGGGAATGTAAACTAGTACAACTACTATGGTAATCTGTATGAAGAGTCCTCAGAAAAACTAAAAATAGAAATTCCATTTAACCCATATAGTCCCCTTCTAGGTGTCTTCCCAAGAGAATTAAAAACATCATACCACAGTGATGTATTCAAACCCATGTTTATACCAGCACAATTCATAATTGCTAAATCTCAGGAGTGTCCTCTATGTCCACCAACGGATGAATGGATAAAGAAAGTGTGGTATTTATACATATGGAATACCACTCTGCCATAAAGAAGGATAAACTTGAGACAATTGTAGGGAAATGAGTGCTCCTTGAAACAATAATGTTAAGTGAAATAAATAAGACACACAATCTTAAATATCACTTGATTTCTCTTCTATGAGAAACCCAAAATATAAACAAAGAGCAAAATAAAAATAGATAATAGGAAGTAGGAAGGCAGACATTTTTCAAGTGGGAAGAGGATCAAGAGATGGAGGAGAGAGGGAAGGAAGGGAAAGGGGATGAAAAAAGCAAAGAGATGAGTTATGTACATGTACCAACTCTACACAAGGAATGTAAACATGTACTGCAAAGATATATTAATAAAAATAAAAACTAAAATAAAAACTTATCCAATGGAATATTTAAAATTTTTGCATTTCACTGTGTATAAATTATACTTCTAAAAGAGAAAAATGAAACAATATTTGCTCATAGAAAATATTTAACTCTAGTTAATAAAGTTAATATGTATGCAAAAATGTTCAGTGGTGATGTGAACTGATTTTCATAATAGGCTTTGAAATAGATAAAAAAATAAGATGACTTGAAGAATTGATAGAAGGAAGATGGATAAATACATGATTTTTTTTTTCTTTTTTTTGTGGGTACCGGGGGCCAACCTCAGGACCTCGCGCTTGCCAGGCAGGCACTTATGCCGCTGAGCCATCTCACAGGCCCTACATGACTTTTAAAAAGTATAAGTGTGAACTACAGAACAAGAGGTAAGTACATAGGTGTTACTGTAAAAGTCTAATTTTCTGGTTATTTGAAAAATTTTGTAATAAGTTGTCGGGAAAAATCAGCATAATACAGGTTCAGAGTGTTAGCCACTTTTATATGTGAAAGCTTCAGTCTAAGTTGTTTAATTGTAGGACCCATGGGAACAGGGGTTCTATTTTCTTGCATACTGCTCTGTCACTAACAACAGCAACACAGCGCACTGGGCCACAAAAACACACCCATGCACGTATACATGAGTACACATGTTGGGTGGTGACAATTCATAGGTTCAGCGAGAATTCAGTCTCAGTGTACCTACCAACTACTAGTAGATGAAGTAATAGAGTCCATCTAAACAGGATCTGTACGGAAGAAAGATTTGTCAAGAACTTTGAAGAATTATGGGAAAGAAGAACTTTATTCCTCCCAACATTAAATATTTCATTCTACTCTCTTTGTTTTCATGACTTCTGAGGAGAAATTGGATGTAATTCTTATCTTTGCTCCCCTAAGTAAGGTGTTTTATCCTTTGGCTTCCTTTGAGATTTTTTTCTTCATCTTTCATTTTCTGATGTTTAAATATGATAAGCCTGTGTGTCATTTTAGGGGCTATTTATATTGCTTAATGATCTCTGAGCTTCCTGATTCTGTGGTTTGGCTTCTGATATTAATTTAGGAGAAATTATCAGGCAATGCTTCAAATAATTCTTGTTTCTTTCTTTCTTCTTCTTCTTCTGGTGTTATTATGCATATGTTATATACCTGCTGAAGTTGTTCCATAGTTCTTGGATATTTTATTCCATTTTTTCAGTCTTTTCTTTTTGTTTGGGAAGTTTCTATTGACACATCTGCAAGTTCAAAGATTCTTCCATCTGCCGTATCTAGCCTACTCATAACCCATTAAAGGGGATTCTTATTTCTGTTAGAGTGGTGTTAGTGTCTCACATTGCTTCTCCATTTTGTTTTAGGATAGCCGTCTCTCACCTTATCCATTTGCTCTTGTATGTTGTCTGCTTTTCTCTTTAGAATGCTTTGCACATTAGTCACTTTCTCAAAAAGTGTTCTGGTCTGATAATTCCAATATTCCTACAATATTTAACTTTGGTTCTGATGCTTGTTTAGACCCCTCCATCTGCCTTTTCATATGCCTTCAAACTTTTTCCTTGATAGTTGGGAAAGATGTACTGGCTAAAAAGAACTTCAGTCACTCAGCCTTTAGCAATGCAGTGGGAAGGTGTGGGGAGAAGGGAGACATCTGGAGTCCAGTGATTGAGTTTCAGCCTTCAGGTGAGCTTGTGAACTTTACAAGATCTTCTGGTTTCCCCTCTTTAGGTGGCACAAGGTGGTGAAAGGGGCCTGAGGTCCAATGTTTCCCTCCCCTGGGTCAGTGAGGCTTTGATAAAACCCTGTAAGGTTAGGCTCTGGTAAAATAGTTTCCCTTGAGAACACGTCTCCTTATGACCAAGAAGATGACTATTTTTACCCTCCTACTATCTTCTGGGGCAGGGGTGTCCTCTAATATGTACTGTGAGAAGCTGGTGGAGCCCAAACCCACACAGATAAGGAGTGTCCCTGTGTCTGGCCCACCTGAACAGCCTTACTTTCAGGCTTACCCACACCAAGGCCCCAGTGATGCAGCAATTCCAATTCTGGTTTGCTTAACCTGGCAGTAATTCCCACAGTGGCTTCATCTCATGGATTTCTGCTCAGGTGAGTTATGAGTCTCTATCACAAAAGAGTCACAAATTTTGGAGATGGCAATTCGATCAGTGACCTCACTTCTCTGATGAATCTAAATGTTGATTTTCACTTTGCTCAGCTTCCTACTTCTCATTAGGGCTATGACAAATTCCAGTCTCTTTACACACAAATTCCAGTTGCTACACTACGAATCAGAAGCTTTGACTTCCTTCTTCAGATTCCTGATTGAGAGTTGGGCTGGTGAGGACTGCCGGTGGCAGTGGAAGCGAGTGTCTTCACCAGGAAGGACGCTGGGCTCTGAGGCCTCAGAAATGAGGAGCACAGTATGAGCCTTTGGTAGCATGACCAAGAGGAGCAGGAGCCCCTCCTCATGGATGCGTGCGCTGCATCAGTCCCTCAGGGAAGCAGCTGTGGAGCCCTTGGGACAAAAGACCTCAGGCTAAGACCTCTCCAGAAAGGCTGCAGCACCGCAGGAAATGGTGTAACATAACACAACTGCAGAAGAGAGCAGGGAGGACGATATGAGGGGACTGAGTCGAAATCCTCACAAAAATCTAGCCCTTACCTAGAAGAGATTTTGCCAGAGTCTGAGTTCTGGTGTTGTATAGTTAAGGAGCAAATGCCAGTGAAATGTGAAGGTCACCTTTAATATCAGGCAAAACCACATTGCACTCCTACAGGAGTATCTACATTTCCTTTTACAGTGGTTTTCAAGGTTAACACAAATGTTTAGAGACAAAGAAAGAAACATAGCCACTCTCACAAAGAGTGGTATCAAAGAAGAACTGTTGAACTTTGCAAGATGAAGAGCCCTGAATCAGTCTGAAATGATACTGTACACAGAAAAGAGAATGTATGTCCCAAAACTGTTGCTTCAGCATCTCTAATCGCAGGATTCTCCAGCTTGAGGTTCTCCAAATTGATACAAGAACAGCAGAAACATAAAATAACAGCATGGCACTGGCACAGAAAAAGACATGCAATCAGTGGAACAGAATAGGGACGCAGAAACAACCCAAGTACATCTGATCTTTGACAAAGAAGCCAAAACATGTGTTTAAGGAAAGACAGACTCTTCAACAAATGATGCTAGGAAAACCAGATGTACATGTGCAGAAGATTGAATCTAGATCCACAGCTATCACCATGTGCTAAAATAAAAATGAATCAAGTCTAATACTAAAACAGAAATAATCTGCTGGAAGACAAAATAGGTAAAACTCTTGACATACAGATAGGCAAGGACTTTCTCAACAGAACCCCAGTTGCACAAGAAATCACATCAAGAACAACAAATAGGATCATATCCAATTAAAAACTTCTGCAGAGCAAAGGCAACAACCAACAGAGGAAACAGAATGGGGAAAATAATTTGCCATCTACACCTCAGAGCCTAATATCTAGAATGTACAAAGAACTAAAAAATAGAACCCCAAAATAAAAGACCAAATTAAAAAAGGGCATCTGAAAAGAATAGGCACTTCTCAGAAAAAGTATGATTGGCCAATATATACATGCAAAAGTGTTCAGCATCTCTGGCCATTAGAGGAATGCAAATTAAAACACTGAGATGCCATCTCACTCCAAAAAGAATGGCTGTCATCAAGAAATCAGGTAATAAGTGCTGCCAAGGCTTCAGGGAAAAAGGGAACTGTCGCGCGCTTCTGCTCGTCCAGCGAGAAGAATCACACAACACGGGTCGGTGAAAGCTTGCTTTAATCGTTCACAGCTCCAGAGCCTCTACAAGCGTCCGCCCTGTGGCGGCTCCGTCCGTGCTCTGCTCCTAAAGGGCAGCTTTGCATGTTTTTATAAGGATAGGGGCGCCAATAGCAATACAGCAGGAAATGAAAGCTCATAGGCTATACTCATCAGTCTCTAGGCAGACTCACACATTTACAGGGCGCGAGCAGCAATGACCGCAACCAGGAAGCAGGAACCAGGCGCCATCTTGCCCAGGTCGATGGGAGGGGTAATTTAGCGCAGGCTTTGAGTCAGAAATACAGGCCGCGCCCGAGGCCTAACTGTGATGTTGGCCCCCAACATTTCCCCCTTAAAAATCACATAATAAGGCAGACGTAGCCCGTCTCGAGTGAATGTATTGGCCTGCACCCCACTATTAGCCCGGTGGTCGTTTGCGCCAGCTGCAGTCCAGCATCGACCATCCTGGGCCTCATCCTTTTTTGTGGGGCTAGGAAGTAACTGGATGGAACCTAGATGCATGCAGGCATGCATTAGGTGTTCCGCCATGAACCCCCCTGCGGAGCACCTCGTGACTTTCCTAGTCACACACTCGACGGCGGTCGCCACGCAATGGGATGGGGCCTGTCTTAGGTTGAGTCAAGGCTGGGGATCCTTGCTCTTACCCGTCTTTGGCTCACCCACCCAGCTAAAAGCGATGTTCTGCGACCCTGAGCAGGTAGGCAGCCGCTGGCCTGGCTGTAGGGCCTCCATCCACCAACTGCATGGCAGCCATTGCTGTCAAGCGCACCTGTTGTTGAGTCTGCATTAATCTATCCAGCAGGCACTTGATAACAACCAAGACAACAAGAATACCGACTCCGATTGCAACCCAAGTTGCCAGACTGGGCCAGCTAAACCAGGAGGTGACCTTTTCCCACAATTTTGTGATGACAGTTCCCAAACTGGACAGGTCAAAAGTAACAGGCTGTAGTTGTATCTTTTTTACATTATCTAAGCCAATAGAGACCTGCTCTGAGAGATTTTTGAATGAGGGCAAGTATGTATTTTTGAGCCAGTCAGACATCTTGGACAAGGTCCGTGACCTATTAGTCTTAAAGGGTCGGAGGTCTACACATCCTCCTAGGGGGTTGCAAGCTTGATATTGGCTGAAAACCTGGACCCCCCCAATTAAGGTAATGGAGCTGGATCTCTCTACATACCATAAAATGCCCCCATACGTCCCCCGATGAACTGCAGTTTTTTATCTTGGTGACATTGGGTGGCCTTATGGGCCCGGTTGTCCATACCCCCCACCCCGAAGGAGAGTTTATCCTAGCGGTGCCATAGCACGAGTGTCAGGTTTGATTAACAAATTCTAAGAAAGGCAGAGAAGAGTTGTTAGGCTGACACTGTGCAGTAACGTTAGCATAAGAAAACACTAAGGTATCTGGAGTAACTGGGAAGCTGGTATTAAAGGCAATGGAAAGGGGCTAAACTGGGTGGATGGTGCCACAAAGCCCACAGGTACTCATCTGTGCCCTCACTCCGACTCTGGAGGGTCAGAGATGACGACGTGCTGAGCAGGAGCCAGACAATCACCATCGGCGGCGGTGGAATACCCATCTTCCTTGGTGGTCTGGTCTTGGTGGGTTTTTGGTATATTTGCGGTCCTCGTCAGTCTTTCGGGGACCCACACCGGCTCCCGTCCAGGATCCTGTGGGAAGACACAAACCGCACCTCGGACCCAGCTGACCACCGGGTCCGGGCCCATCCACTGCCCCATGATGACATCCTTCCAAGTGACCATCCCCTTATTTTGGGGGGAAGGATTGCAATGTTCCATCGCAGGGGAGCGGTTGTCCGAATTTAAGCTCAAAAAATTGATGGTAAATAGAGCAAGGGAGAGCTTCCTTTTTGATGAGAGGCCACGGCCTATCCCCTCCTTTTGTTTATTTAGAGTATCTTTAAGCGTTCGGTGTGTTCTTTCAATAACAGCCTGGCCCATTGGGTTGTATGGAATGCCATGTTTAAGGACTATTTCCATGGTTGCACAGAAGCTTTTGAAGGCTGCACCTGTATACGTGGGCCCATTATCTGTTTTTAGTATTTTAGGCTTTCCCCATGCAGCCCAAGCCGCAAGGCAGTGATTGCCAATCAATAAACTGCCCAGGGGAAAGACACGCCCTTGTAAGCTGTGTCCAGTCCCCAGGGGTCATAGGAGCAGTCGCTATAGTCTCCAATACAGCGAGTGTGAAAGGGGCATTAGGGCCATAGGAAGAGACTGCTTCCTTTAGTTGCTTAATAAGCTTAAGGTCAAGGGGTTGATGGTATGGTTGCCCTCCCTGGCCGGCGAGGACCGGATAGATCCCGTACAGGCCCCAGTCAATGCCGGGGACATCTCTGGTCCCTGTTTTCTTTATGACCTCCCACGTGGGGCCGTGGAAGGTACGGCAAGCAGAGGGCAAAGGGCCATCTTGGAACGGGGGAGGCGGCTCCCAGGGCGGGGCACTGGGCATAGGTCCGCCCCCCCCGCCGCCCCCCCTGACGGGGGCCGGCCTATATTTAGCTCTTTAAAGTCACCACACAAATCCCGGAAAGGATTGGAAGTCTGCCACGTAGCAGCCGTAGCGCCACGTCTCGGGGAGGGGAGGCTCTTCGTTGGCGCCAAGTCTTTATTGACAGCAGCCTGAGGCCCCCGCTCTAACCCTTCTGTCCCTTCCGCCTCTGAATCTGAAGAGGAAGAATCCGACCCCGCCCTAGAATTAGCCCTCGAGCTCTCCGAGCGAGCCCTCTCAAAAGCCTTGTGCACCTCTGAAAGGGGTACAGACCCGCCTGGGCTGTCCTCTACCTTAAGGCAATATCTAACTATCTCCCAGAGGGGGCGCACGGAGGGGTCAATGACTCCCTCTTCCTCAGCAAAGCTGATATCATGTCCTAACTTTTCCCAGCAGGGTAAAGTAAGGTGCCCAGTGGGCCAAAACCACGGGGCGATCTCATGTATATTTTTAAAAAAATTTTGAACAGTTTTAGAACTCACCTTAATGCCTCGCGCTTTCAATAAGTCTCGCATCGGCTTGTGCATCGGGGCACTGTCGGAGTTCCCCATTGTGAAAACGAAACTGCTCCAGTGACACCGTCCCCGCCGTGAGCACGCCCGATATATGGGCAACCCCCGCCTCAGCAATTGAGAGCGGAATTTCCCTGAAAGTGCGTCCACCCAGGGCCAGGTTAAGCCTCCCGCTTACCTGAAGGTACGTACCGTCCTGTGACTCGATGCAGCTCCACCAGACCCCGCATGAAGGGTGATCAGTTCCCCGTACGGGCCACCAAATGTCGCGCGCTTCTGCTCGTCCAGCGAGAAGAATCACACAACACGGGTCGGTGAAAGCTTGCTTTAATCATTCACAGCTCCAGAGCCTCTACAAGCATCCGCCCTGTGGCGGCTCCGTCCGTGCTCTGCTCCTAAAGGGCAGCTTTGCATGTTTTTATAAGGATAGGGGCGCCAATAGCAATACAGCAGGAAATGAAAGCTCATAGGCTATACTCATCAGTCTCTAGGCAGACTCACACATTTACAGGGCGCGAGCAGCAATGACCGCAACCAGGAAGCAGGAACCAGGCGCCATCTTGCCCAGGTCGATGGGAGGGGTAATTTAGCGCAGGCTTTGAGTCAGAAATACAGGCCGCGCCCGAGGCCTAACTGTGATGTTGGCCCCCAACAGGGAACCCCTCTACATTGTTAGTAAGAATGTAGACTAGTACAACTACTATGGAAATCAGTATGGAGAAAACTAAAAGTAGAAATTCCATTTGACCCAGGTATTCCCCTTCTAGGTATCTTCCTGAAAGATTTGAAGACATCATATTACAGTGATACAGGCATACCAATATTTATACCAGCACAACTCATAATAGCTAAATCTTGGGAACAGCCTATATGTCCATCAACCAATGAATAGACAAAGAAAATGTGGTATTTATACACAGTGGAGTACACTCTGGCATAAAGAAAGGATAAATTGAATCATTTGTAGGAAAATGGATGTACCTTTGGACCATAACGTTAAATGAAATAGATCAGGCACGTAAGTTTAAATACCACATGGCTTCTCTTATATGAGATACTCAAAGATAAATATTTAAAAAGCAAAATACAAGATAATAAGAAACAAGGATATCTATCTTTTGCAAATGTGAAATGGATCTAGAGGGAGAGGGAGGGGAGATGAAGGGAAAGGGAAGGGGAAATGAAAAGGATTAAGATGTGCTATATACATGCACCAACACCCTGAGCTGAATGTAACCATTATGCACTTCAAACATACACTGATAAAAGACTTTAAAAAAAAAAAAGAATAGCAAAGAAACCAGACCCTCATGGTGACGGGAAAGAGGGCATGCTTGTGGCTATAGGACTGCAATAGAAATGTAAGCCTCCCCACATCACAGATCTGAGCAAGTAGGAACCTGAGTTACAAAATTTCTGAGAATAACTGGTGTGAACTTTGGAGGAGAGATGCTGATGTGTCTGTTAATCCCTTCATGTGTAACCGAAGCCAAAATTACTCACATACTAAAACCTACAAGCAAACCTTAAGTTCCTACATAGGAGAGCTAAGCCTTCCCCACCAAAGCTGGTCACAGTACACACATGGTTGAACCGCGTGATGGGGTGAACACCCAGACTTCCCAGGCCCCACCCCACTGTTCCTTACTTTCTCCTCTGGTTGTAATTCTCTATGAGTGCTTGGGCAACTGGTAAGGTGAATGTGGACTGATGTTCACATGTGAAATTAGGAAAGGGAAGAAGAGCTGTTTTCAAAATAGTCCTCCTATTCCTTTCCACTTCATGCACTGACCATTGTGAAACACTGGTCCTGACTTGAATACGAACCACCCGGGTTACTAGCAAAGCTCTGGGTGTGCCTATGGATGATAGACTCGTAAGCAGCAAAGTGAGGAGGAAAGACACATCCCGAAGGTGGGCGACACCAACCAATAGGGTTGTAGCCTGGGCTGAATAAAAGGGAAAGAAGGGAGTCTGCCATTTTTCCTCAAAGGAGCTCTGGTCTTTGCCAAGGCTTTTGCCATTACCATTGGTCTCTTTTGTCATTGGTCTCTAGTTTCCTGAGGCTTTCGGCGCAGACTCTCCAGCCTTCCAATGCAGACTTTTCAGCTTTTTGACACAGACTCACACCAGTGACTGCCGTGAGATTCCAGGCCTTCAACCTTTGCTGCTAGATTCTCTGGCTCTCAAACAAGCAGATGGCCATTTCAGATTTACCCACCTCTGATACTGTGAAAGGCCACTGGGATTCCCCTCCTCCCAATCCTGTAAGTCTACCAAATAAATGTCTTTTATAATCATACCTATATTTAATATTGACTCTCTTCCTCTAGTAAACCCTAATAAGATGCTATGAAAATTAAAACATTGTCTTCTTGCTGTTTGTTGCTCTTAATAATTACAGTATTTGAAAACTTATAAAATTCAAAGCCCTTTTAATTATATAGGAAACCTTAAGAAGAATGCTCACATCCTAACATCAAGATCATAAAAATCTTTGTGTATATTTATTTATGTACATGTTGGTGTACATGTATATATGTTGGATACAGGGAGGGGCAAAACCAGCAGCTACCCAAGATATTTTAATATTCCCTTACATTTAAGCATGCTTACCTCTGTGACAGGAGCTGTTCTAAAAACTTTGCACATTTACTATGTTGATTTAATACTTACAGTTCTGTGAAATGGGGATTACTCTTTTTATCATTATCCTTATTGCTCAGACTGGGACACTGACACAGAGCAATATCAAGAGTGGAGGTGGAGATTTTAGTGATGCTGTAAGTGCTGTAATCCCCTGGGCTACTGGGCCCCTTTCCCTGGAGTTCATTTAAAAGGCACCAGACTGATGAGACTATCTAAGCCAACAATTTAGTTCAATCCCACTGGTACTGTTGGAAGAGTTTTTTCTACCATAGCTTCCTCGGTGAGACTTTTGCTTGCAGGAACACGCTGAGAAGCTGGGACTTCAGTCTGCAAGATAGAAAATGACAGATTAGGGGAACGGAATGTTGCATTTCAAGATTTGTCTGGGGGGAAAAAAGGCTTAGAATATTGAGTTTCTTTAAATCCTTCTCTCCTTTTCAATCACACCTTTTGAATATGCCTTTTTTCTTTTCCCCAGGCTTCTATATAATCCAAGAACAAATAAAAACTAAACTAAAATAAAATTTTAAAAAACCCTTTTCCACTATACAGGTCTGCGGGGCATTGAGATGACTGAGATGCCTTTGTCTGTCTTAAAGACTGAGTGCACATAAAATATTAACAGAAGGGAGAACCAATGTTATGTACTTCGAGGGACTGTCTTTACCTCTTCAGCAATGACATAAAGGAAGTACGTAGTGGCCGTTTAACATGTAGTGTAGTCACTATAGGTAGGAAACATCGTGCACTGTTGTTAAACCATAAAATAAGCCTGTGCACTATTATTACCAGTTTATACCCAAGAAAACCGAGGTTTCAGCATTTTCCTATCTCTGTCTTCATTCTAGCTATACATAATTTATCTGAGTCTTTCAATTTCCCCTATTCCTCCCTACCTCAAATCTTTGCACATGATTTTTCTTCTGACTATAGCACTTTTCCCTTCACTTCCCTTAATTTATAATACAGTTTAGAATTTGTTTCAGTGTGTAATTATACACTCATTGGTGTTATTTTAAAATAATGTCTATCTTACACTTGATACACTGAGGTCTGTAAGAGCAGAGATTATAGGTAAATTTGCTGCCTATCCTCTCATTAGAAGTTAGTGCAATACCAGCAACCTGCTAGAAACTGAATAACAGATTGTGGTGGAATAACTAATAGTCGACCTGTAACACCCAGCTGAACTGAATCAGTGTGGTCTTGGGTGTGGAGGGCCCACCTGAGGATCATTGCCAACAGCATAAAATGAGAACTGGAGGGGAAGATGGTGTGCTGTTGATTCTCCTAGAGAAGACTGTCATGCTGGTTTTCCAGATAAGAGCTTGGCTGTTATCTTCAGAGGAGCTCGGGTCCTCACTGTCACTGAGGATGGCTTTGGTTCTCTTTGGGGGAGCTCTGGTCCTTACCTTGAGTGTCACTTCCTGGCTCCAGTGCAGACCCCTCAGCCTGCTGGCCCAGATCCTTCACCCGCTGGCACAGACTTTCTAGATTCCAACACTGACCTTTGGGCCTTCCGAGTGCAGATCCTTGATACAGACTTGCATGAGACAGTGTCGTGGGCTCTGTGCGTCCAGCTGGACTCATGGAGGACATTGCCGTGGGCTCTAGGTCTTCATCTGGACTCGTGCAGGACACTGCTGTGGGATCAGGTCCTCAGCTGGAGTCTTTGGGTCCCTAGTCCAAAGGTGCATGGACAGATCTCCCACACTCTTCTACATTTGACTCTTTGGGGAAATGTTATAAAATAACCCCATAAAATATGTGTCCTGTATTAAGTCTGTTCCTTGTAAAACCTGACTACAACACAGTTTGCATCAATTTGTCCAAATTGCCAAAGCTCAGGGCCAAAATCAGTTCTTTCAAGGTACAAAATCTATTCTCTTTGTGTTGTGCCATGCTGCCTCCAACATATTCATGACACTTTAGGACAAAATTAACTTTAACTTAAAAAAACTGTAAAGCAATGACAAGAGACTGGAGCCTGGCGGATGACAATACCACCATAATTGCAAAACACGGGCCATAAGCTGAATGACACTGCAGTTTCAATTTTTGAACTTATGGGATGTTTAGTCCCATCTACCTTCTGTCATAGCTGTCTCTCCATGTGTATCTGGAAAACTGTGCCACTGGCTTTCATCACTCTTCCTATTTGCTTCTCCTCCCACACTTAATTTTATTGCCCTCCACACATATTTATCAGTTAGAGAAAGAGAATTGTATATGCTTTTGGAAAAGTAGCTGAGTCACAATGGAAGAACAAAAACTAAAACTCTGAATTTTTTTCTAAAATAATTTTCTTCTTGTTGTTTATAGTCAAATTTCATTTCTCTTCTAGCTCCATTCCTCAGTTAACTCTTAGCTTCAGTTCTGGAAGCATATATCATGGAGGCATAAGTTTCATACTTTCATCTTTGTCCACTTCTCAGACCTCAGTAAGTAGTCATAACAGTTGCTATTTACTCAGCACCTCTTATGTGCAAGGCAGGTAGGGCTTCATTTTATATCTCCTCGTGTCTCTCTCAATGTCTTTATTTTATAGATGAGGCAACTAGGGATACAGGAGGTTGAGTAACTATAGTTGCATATGCAGTATGGACCATAACCAGAATTTGCATCACATCCAATCTCACCTCTCTAGTGTTCTTTCTACCACACCATAAAGATAGCTAGACTATCTAAACTTCACTTAAAAGAGCTACATGTTAATTTATTTGGAAAAATAATAAAATCTTCATGTTAATTTTAACATATTTTATGAAAAACTACATTTTCTAAAACAAAAAAGTACTGGAAAGAGTCTACTATTTTAGTTTACAAATCTCTTTAATAACTAGTTTAATAAAAATCATCAGAATATTTGTTTCTGCAATACAACTTGTTATTGTAGAGAGAAAAATGGTCCTCACATATGAACATCTTCTTTTCAATAAAGGCACAAAGCAAATTCAGTTGAGAAAGGATAGAGCCTGCTCAACAAATGGAGCAGCTGGATATTTACATGCACAAATAAATAAACTACCTGTACCTCCCACTATGGATAATGATTAATATAGAATTGAAGCCAATTTAGATATAATTTCTAAAACTATAAAACTTTTAGAAGAAAATATTTTTCCTTTGGATTAGGCAAAAATTTCTTAGATACAAAATGGAAAGAAAAACTCTTTTAAATTCAAAACCATAACAGAAATAACAGCCAGGCCTGTGGTGGCTGGTGGGAAGAGAGTCTGAGGTCGGCTCCCCTGCCCACTATTGACGGGACTCAGGGCCTGGAGACCAGCAGGAAAGCCAGTGACACAGTAGGACCCCAGCTAGAGCACACACCACGGACAGACAGGACTAGTGGCATGGAAAAATATGAAGCAACAGTAACAATACAAGCCAGCAGGTGGTAAGTTAGGTGAACCAGTTTTCTGCTTGGGGACAAAGACATGTCACGCAGAATAGAAGTGGGTGGGTAGGGCTGCCCCCTTTTCTTTTTTCTCTTTATTTTTTCTAAAGGGCTGGGGAGAACTCCAGCCTCGGTAAACTAATCCCATCCCCCAAATCCAGAGACAAGTATCAGACCCAAACCCACTGCAAATCCACCTGCAGTCTTGGCTGGAGTACACGTCCTGGGACCAGACTTGGACCTCCCACAGAACTGTGGACACTGGAGGAATCTCATTACTTTTACTTTTCTCTGTCTGATGGGGTTTCCTCTTGATGGTCAGCTGTGTTAGTGTTTTTCATGTGTGCTTTTTTCTCTTTTTCTCTCTGTTCTGTTTTGTCTTTTTTTTTTTCCTTTATCTTTATTATTTTCAGAGTGTGTGGTTATTTTTCTTTCATTTTTTCTTTTTTCCTCTCTTCTTTTAGTTTCATTTTCTTTTCTGCCTTTTTTTCTCTTATTCATGATTTAGATCTCTAAACTTTCTTTTTGTTTTATTCTACTCATCCTCTTCCTCTCTTTCACCAACTATCTCACTTGATTTTATGATACTTTCATATGAGTAAAAACAGTCGCTTCTCTGTCTGGTTCACTTCAAAACTCCTATGCTTTCATTTCCAATCCTTCCCTTTTATGTCCAACTAAGTTACCCAAAACTTACATGATCATCCTATGCCCTCCAACCTTGCTCCTACTATATTTAAGCTCATTCATCTCTCCATCCTACACCCTACCCCTCTTAAATCCACCCACAACTGGGTAAAATCACTGTACTAAGTGGAACAACATTGCATACAAATTCCTGGTATAAACTGGATTATATTATATAACTGAAGAACTTGCTCCTATGATTAAAGATATCAGGCTAATTGTTACCACAGTTTAACAGTAGCCAGGTGGTGCTTGAGGCTATTGTTATTGCTAACTGTACTACTTTAACCAGGATGTCATACCCGTTATAATCAGTTTTTCTCTCCTGAATGACAACACTACGATTGCAAGGGGTTGTAACCATCGCCATAGTCTGTGACCAATGGAATGGGCCTTGAGTCAGATAGCAACTCCACATTCTTAATATATTGGGAAGGTAGGTTCTTGGGATAGACATAAAGACCAAGAACCACCTACATCTAAAAGACATCCTGAGGAACAGACATCTCCTAGGAAAAACTCGACACCAGGGATAAGGCTATTTGACATAAAAAATCTACAAGCATCAACACAGAAAATAAATAAAATAGAAAATAGAAAATGGCAAGAGGAAGAAGCAAAATGCAACCCCAAATGCCCAACTCACCCAGGACAAGTCCGGAGCACAAAGCGATAGAGGAAATCAGAAACCAACCACTGGAACTCTCTGAAATGATAGCAGTAAAAGTAAAAAAACAAATAGAAGAGGCCTAGAAAAAGTAATCTCTAAGGTGCAAAAAGAAATGACAATCAAAATGAAAGACATTAAAGCAGACAGAGATAAAAGAGATAGAGGAGCTCAGGAAAACAATGGAAACAATGAGTGCCCAACATAGACAAGAAATGCAATCAATGAAACAGATCCAAACAGAAATCCAGGAGATAAAAACTCCACTGAAAGTATATGCAACAGATTGAATTAATGTGAGGATAGAATATCAGATCTAGAGAACAGGAATGTGACTAGCAATCAGGAAAAGAAAGATATCTTTAAAATAGCAAGGGACAATGAAAAATCAATCCAACAGCTACAAGATGAAGCAAATATGGGGCCGGTGAGATAGCTCAGCGGCATAAGCGCCTGCCTGGCAAGCACGAGGGCCCGAGTTCCACTCCCGGTATCCACACACGAAAAAAGGGGCCAGTGATATCGCTCAGTGGCACGGGTGCCTGTTGGCATACGAGGTCCTGAGGTTGACCTCTGGTACCCACAAAAAAAAAAAAAAGATGAAGCAAAGAACAACATAAGATTGACTGGACTCAGTGAATCCAGCTGAAGACAGCACAAAAGCCATTAAAAACCTCTCCACAGAAATAATGGCAGAAAACTTCCAAACATGGATAAAGAATTTGACATACAAATAAATACAGCATATAGAACTCCAAATAGCCGTGACAAAAATGAATCCACACCAAGGCATATAATAATAAAGATTCCAGAAATTCAACACAAGAACAAAATAGTAAAAGTAGCTATAGAAAAGAAACAAATCACCTATAAAAGAAAGCCCATCGGAATCACAGATTTCTCAACATAAACCCTCAAGTCAAGGAGACTCTGGAGTGAGGTATTTCAAGCCCTAAAAGAAACAATCTTCAATGCAAATTGATTTACCCTGCAAAACTATCTTTCAAAATCAACTGAGAAATAAGATACTTCCACAACAAAGAACAACTGAAGAAAGTTATGACTACCAAACCAGCTCTACAAAATGCTCTGAAGGATGTATTAGAAAGAGATAATGAAGACCACAAACACATGAGCACCAACAGAAAGAAGCCACTAAGCAGGGCAAGCAATTAAACAGAGGAGAAATACAGGGAACCAACAACAACAAAATAACATAAAAAAGATAAGCCAATACATACCAGTTATAACCATCAATATAAATGGTCTCAACTCACCAATCAAAAGAAACAGATTGGCAGATGCTGCATTCAAGAAACACATTTAACCCAAAAAAGAAAATCATAGACTAAAAGTCAAAGGATGGAAAACAATTCTCCATGCCACAGGAGACCAGAAAAAAATACCAGGGGTAGCTATTCTATTTGCTGACAATGTAAACTTTAAGCCAAAACTGATCAAAAGAGAAAGGAAGGTCACTACATACTTGTTAAGGGAAAACTCCAAGAAGAAGAGATAACAATCATAAATATATATGCACCAAACACCAGTGCACCCAACTACATAAAACAAATACTACCAGACATGAAAATCCAAATAAGCACTAACACAATTTTACTGGGGGCCTCAATACCCCACTCACACAAATAGATAGATAAAAAGACAAAAAAAATCAACAAAGAAATATCACAATTAAACAAAGCCTGTGAACAAATGGACTTGGTAGATGTCTATAGAGTGTTCAACCCCAGAACATCAGAATACATGTTCTTCTCAGCTGCACATGGGACATTCTCCAAAATAGACCACATATTAGCCCACAAAACATTTTTAAGTAAATGTAGAAGAACTGAAATCATTCCATGCATACTATCAGATCATAGCTCAATGAAAGTGGAAATCAATTACAAAAGAAATCACAAAAACTACGTAAACACATGGAGATTAAGCAACACTCTTCTGAACAACCAATGGGTCACAGAGGAAATTAAAGATGAAATTAAACAGTAGATACAATTAAACATTAATGCCAATACAACATACCTAAACTTATGAGGCACAATGAAAGCAGTCCTATGAGGGAAATTTATAGTGATGAACTCTCACATCTGGAAAACAGAATGAGCTCAAATAAACAACCTAATGTTGAACCTCAAACTTCTAGAAAAAGAAGAACAAATCAAACCCAAAGCTCATATGAGGGAAGAAATTATAAAGATAAGACCAAAAATTAATGCAATTGAGACTAAGAAAACAATACAAAGAATCAATGAATCATAAAATTGATTTTTTGAAAGAATAACTAAAATTGGTAAACCATTAGCCAACCTCATCAAAAAGAGGAAAGAAAAAACACAAATTCAAAAAAATAAGAATGAAAAGGGGGAAATCACAACAGATGCTACAGAAATCCGGAAGATCAATACCTACTATGTGAACCTATATTCTAATAAGATGGAAAATGCAGAAGAAATGGACAGATTCCTAGACACAATCGAATTGCCAAAACTAAATCAAGAAGATACAAATGTTCTTAATAACCTGATATCAGGCAATGAAATTGAAAACATAATTAAAAATTCACAACAAAGGAAAGCCTAGGCCCTGACAGATTTGCTGTTGAATTCTACAAGAAATTTAGAGAAGATCTAATGCCACTAATGCTGAAACTCTTGAAGGCAATTGAAAGGGAAGCAATATTTCCAAAATCATTTCTGGAAGCAAGTATTACCCTGAGTCCAAAAACAGAGAGGAACCCACCAAAATAGTAAACTACAAGCCAATCTTCCTCATGAACATAGATTCAAAAAACCTCAATAAGGGCCGGTGAAATGGCTCAGCGGCATACACGCCTGCCTGGCAAGCACGAGAGCCCGAGCTCAACTCCCAGAACCCACATATGAAAAAAGGGCTGGTGATATCGCTCAGTGGCACGGGCGCCTGCTAGCGCGCGAGGTCCTGAGGTCGACCCCCGGTACCCATAGGAAAAAAAAAAAATCCTCAGTAAGACACAGGCAAACAGAATGTAGCAAATCATCAAGAGGATTATACAACATGACCAAGTAGGATTCATGCCAGGAATTTGGGATGCTTCGACATATGCAAATCAATAAATATAATACACCATACTAACAGAACCAAAGACAAAAATCATATGATCATATCAATAGATGCAGAAAAAGCTTTTGACAAAGTCCAGCACCCATTCATGATAAAAATCCTACAGAAAACAGGAACAGATGGTCTTTATCTCAATCTGATAAAAGCCATCTATGACAAACCAACAGCTAACATCATACTAAATGGACAAAAACTGAAAGCTTTCACTCTAAAATCAGGAACAAGACAAGGATGTCCATTATCACCACTCTATTCAATATAGTTCAGTAAACATTAGCCAGAGCAATTAGAAAAGAGAAAGAGGGGCCGGTGAGATGGCTCAGCGGTTTAAGCGCCTGCCCTGCAAGTGCGATGGGCCCGAGTTTGACTCCCGGAACCCACATACGAAAAAGGGGCCAGTGATATCGCTCAGCGGCACGGGCGCCTGCTGGCACGCGAGGTCCTGAGGTCAACCCCCCGGTACCCACAAAAAAAAAAAAAAGAAAAGAAAAGAGAAAGAAATAAAAGGAATAAGACTAGGAAAGGAAGAAGTTAAATCATCATTACTCACAGATGACATGATTCTCTACATAGAAGATCCCAAAAGTTCCACCAAAAACTTGTAGATTTCATAAGCAAATTCAGTAGTGTAGCTGGATACAAAGTCAACACTCAAAAATCAATAGCATTCCTGTACACAAACAACAAATTCACTGAGAGAGAGATTAGGGAAACCACAACCTTCACAATAGCATCCAAAAATGAAATACTCCCAAAACTATTATACAGATTCAATGCAATCCCCATCAAAATACCATTAGCATACCTCACTGAACTAGGGAAAACATTCCTAAAATTCATTTCGAAACAGAGGAGACCTAGAATAGCAAAAGCAATTCAGGGCAACAGGGCAACACAAGAAGCATCACAATCCCTGACCTAAAATTATACCACAAAGCTACTGTGATAAAATCAACATAGTATGGGCAATAAAACAGACATGAGGACCAGTGGAACAGATTAGAAGATGCAGACACAACTGCAAACACACTCAGCCACCTTATCTTTGACAAAGGGGCCAAACATTCACTGGAAGAAAGATAGCCTCTTTAATAAATGGTGCTGGAAAAATTGACTCTCTACATGCAGAAGACTAAAACTAGACCCATCTCTATCACCATGCACTAAACTAAAGTCAAAATGGATCAAAGATCTAAGTATTAAAACAGAAACACTAAATTTACTAGAAGAGAAAACAGGTAGAAATCTTGAAGACATAGGTATAGACTGAGACATCATCAACAAAACCCAGACCACACAGGAAATACTACAGAGAATGAACAAATGGCATCTCATCTTATTAAAAACCTTCCGCACAACAAAAGAAATCACCAGCAGAGTGAAAAGACAACCCTCAGAGTGGGAAAAAAATATAGCCAGTTGTCCCTCAGACAAAGGACTTATATCAAGAACATATAAAGAATTGAAAAAACATAGGCCCCCCCAAATTCAAAGGCCCAATCCAAAAATGGGCATCTGGGGCCGGTGAGATGGCACAGCGGTGTAAGCACCTGCCTGGCAAGCGCAAGATCCTGAGTTCGACTCCCAGAGCCCACAGACGAAAAAAAAAAAAGTTTTCAATCCTTAATAATACAAAAATAAATAGCATAATTTAAAAAATATATTTCAATAGATGCATCACAAAGTAAGATATATATAATATCAAATAATCACATAAGACATATGTAACATCAAATGAAAATCACAGATAGCACTATATACCTTGTAAAATTGTAAAAATTAAGAAAGTTTACCATACCAAGTGCTACTGAAGATGTGAAACAATTAGCATTCTGAGATACTGCTGGACAGCATGGAGGAAGGATAGGATTACAAAGCAATAGGAAGATACTTCTGGGGATGATGAACAAGTTCATTACCTTGACTGCAATATTGACTTTATAAAACCTTACTAAATTACCTGCTTTATGTATATGAAGTTTATTGTATGTCAATTACAACCAGTAAAACTCAGCACTAATTTTTTTTTTTTTTTGTGGGTACCGGGGGTTGAACTCAGGACCTCACGCGCCAGCAGGTGCCCATGCCGCTGAGCAATATCACCGGCCCTTTTTTCGTATGTGGGTTCTGGGAGTCTAACTCAAGACCTCGCGCTTGCCGGGCAGGCGCTTACGCCGCTGAGCTATCTCACCGGCCCAGTACTAATTTTTTTTAATTTCTATTTTATGGAAGAAAGGTAAAACAAAATTTCATAACAAAATAATAGGAGAATAACAATCATTAATACATTACATGTTGTTATCTTTAAAGTAGTTGCTCAGGATACAAGATATGGGCATAAAAACTCTGATATTAGCACAAACCTTCCTTTTTAATGATCTAAGAGACACTAATAGTATAACTGACTTGCATTTTTTCCCTTTTCCCTACAGTCTTTTCCCCTTTCACCCATCCTAGTTTCTTTTTCCTTTTGAAAAACTCTTTCCCATTTCACAATATCTGTTGTATATTTTAGATCTTATTTACTCTTTCAATTTCTCACACAAGAGAGACAATATGATATTTACACATGTGAGTCTAATTTATTTCACTTATGAGTATGGTCTCAAGTTGCATCCATTTACCTATAAATGTCTCCAGTTTATCCTTCTTTATGGCTGAGTAGTACTCCACTGCATGAAAAAACCACATCTTTTTTTTTTTTTTTTGTGGGTACCGGGGGCCGACCTCAGGACCTCACGCACCAGCAGGCGCCCATGCCGCTGAGCGATATCACCGGCCCTTTTTTCATATGTGGGTTCCGGGAGTCGAACTCGGGCCCTCGCGCTTGCCAGGCAGGCGCTTATGCCGCTGAGCTATTTCACCGGCCCCATACCACATCTTGTTTATCCATTTCTCTGTTGATGGGCATTTGTGCTATTTCCAAGATTTAGCTATTACAAATTGTGCTGCTATAAACACGGGTGCACACATATCAATGTGGTATGATGTTTTTAATTCTTCTGGGAAGATACCCAGAAGGGGAATACCTGGGTGGAATGGGGCCTCTTCAGTACTAAATTTTAAACATCCATTTGTTTAAAGAAGAAATTGAAAAAAAATACTAAAATATTCCTTTCCCTTAACCTCTTTATTCCATATTTATAGATTTTATACCTGCAATATAGCTGTGAAATTCTCTCCATTTTCAATGTAATTGCCTGCAAAGAACAAGAGGTCAGCTAGAAGACTGGCTGGAAATGTCAGGTACAATGGTAGAAGCTCCATAAGCATTTCTTAAAGGAGAACCTGTCATCCATTTCAAGTAAATGGACAAGGTAAGGAAGAACACTGTTAACTCTACAAATGCAATTTCAACACAAGCAAAATAGTCTACAACAATGAGGAACAAGCTGGCAGTGTAGCGTATGCCTTCAATCCCAGCACTCAGAGGCAGAGACAAGAGGATTGCAAGTTCCAGCCCAGCCCGAGCAATTTAGCAAGACATAGTCGCAAAATTAAAAAAAATAAGGCCCAGGGTTGTAGCTCGGCACAAAGATCTGGATTCAGCACTCAGTGTTATGCACACAAAAAGGAGCAGATTATTCATTGCCTGTGGCTTGGGGTGAAGGAGACTAAAACAGACATAAGGAGAAATAGAGGTGGTAAAAACTCTCTACATAGAAGATCCCAAAAGTTCCACCAAAAGACTCGTAGATTTCATAAGCAAATTCAGTAGTGTAGCTGGATACAAAGTCAACACTCAAAAATCAATAGCATTCCTGTACACAAACAACAAACTCACTAAGGGAGAAATTAGGGAAACAACGCCCTTCACAATAGCATCCAAAAAAAGTGAAATACTTAGCAATCAATCTAACAAATAAAGTAAAAAACCTATATATTGAAAATTACAGTACTCTGTAAAAGGAGATTGCAGAGGATATCAGAAAATGGAAAGCTGTCCCTTGCTCATGGATAGAAAGAACCAACATTGTGAAAATGGCCATATTCCCAAAACTGTTATACAGATTTAATGCAATGCCAATCGAAATACCATTAGCATACCTCACAAATCTACAGAAAACATTCCTAAAGTTCATTTGGAGACAGAGGATACCTAGAATAGCAAAGGCAGTCCTGGGCAACAAAGACAAGGCAGGAGGCCTCACAATCTCTGACTTGAAATTATACTACAAAGCTACTGTGATAAAATCAGCATGGTACTGGAAAAAAAAACAGACCTGAGGATCAATGGCACAGATTAGAAGATGTAGACACAACTACAAACACACTCAGCCACCTTATCTTTGACAAAGGGGCCAAACATGTTCACTGGAGGAAAGAGAGTCTCTTTAATAAATGGTGCTGGAAAAACCACCTCTACATGCTGAAGACTAGAACTAGACCCATGTCTATCACCATGCAGTAAACTAAAGTCAAAATGGGTCAAAGATCTAAGTATTAAAACAGAAACACTAAATCTGCTGGAAGAGAAAGTAGGTAGAAATCTTGAAGACATAGGGGTAGGCAGAGACTTCATGAACAAAACACAAACTGTGAGGGAACTACTTCAAGGAATCAACAATGGGGATCTCATCTTATTAAAAAGTTTTTGCACATCAAAAGAAATCACCAACAGAGTGAAAAGACAACACACAGAATGTGAAAAAATTTTAGCCAACTGTCTGTCCCTCAGACAAAGGACTTCTATCCAGAACATATGAAGAACTGAAAAAATTCAGGCCCCCCCAAATTCAAAGACCCAATCCAAAAATGGGCATCTGAGATGAATACGCACTTCTCAGATGAAGAAATACAAATGGCAAATAAATATATGGAAAAATGTTCAACATCACTGGCCATTCCAGAAAAGCAAATTAAAACAACACTGAGATTGCATCTCACTCTAGTAAGTGTTAGGTCTGGCACAAGTGAAGACAAAGGAAAGGTTGAGAGAAGACTTTAATGCAGGGACACAGGAGTGCTGCAGTGGAATGCAGAGGACCCTCAGAGGAGGAGGCTGCGGGACAAAGTATTTATTGGGTTTAGCTCAGGTGGAGTTTGGAGGGGTGAGCAAGGTGACATAACAGAAGGGAATTGGAAGATTTTTGGAGTGTGCGTGAAATGAGGAGAGGAAGTTTATTTTGGGCTGGGGAAGAAGAAGGAGGAAGTGGGTGATATGCTGTTGTTTTGGGCTCATTGCCATGTTGGAGCGCCTCTATGATGGCCAAGCAGCTTTCATATGGGCATGAACCCATCAGTAAGAATGGCTATCATCAAGAAATCAACCAAGAACAAATGCTGGAGGGGCTGTGGGGAAAAAGGAACACTTCTCCACTGTTGGTGGGAGTGCAGATTGGTACAACCACTATGGAAATCAGTGTGGAGATTCCTCAAAACACTAGGATTGGATATTGCATTCAACCCAGCTATTACCTTTCTGGGTATTTTCCCAGAACAATTGAAAACATCATACCACAGCAATATATGTGCGCCTATGTTTATAGGAGCACAATTTGTAATAGCTAAATCTTGGAAACAACACAAATGCCCATCAAAGGAGGAATGGATAAAAAAGATGTGGTATTTTTATACAACGGAGTACTACTCTGCCATAAAAAAGGATAAACTGGAGACTTTTATAGGTAAATGGATGCAACTTGAGACCATACTCATAAGTGAAATAAATCAGACTCATATATGTAAACATCATATTGTCTCCCTAGTGTAAAAAACTGAAGGAGTAAATAAGATCCAAAATGTACAATAGATATTGTGAAAGTGAAAGGGGAAGAAACTGCTCAAAAGGAAAGAACTGGGATGGGGAAAGGAGAAAAGAAAGAAGGGAAAAGAATATATATATATACATATATATATATATACATATATAAGATAGATAGTATAATTATACTACTAATCTCTATCAGTTCATTGAAAAGAACAGTCTGTGCTTACATTATTTGATCAATTTTTCATGCCTATATCTTATAATCTGAGCAACTACTTTGAAGATAACAATACACAATGTATTAACCATTGTTAATCTCCTATTATCTTGTTTTGAAATCTGTATCATTGTTTTTATTGTTTTTTCTTTTTTTTTTTTTGTGGGTACCGGGGGTCGACCTCAGGACCTCGTGCGCCAGCAGGCCCCTTTTTCGTATGTGGGTTCTGGGAGTCGAACTCGGGCCCTTGCGCTTGCCGGGCAGGCACTTACGCCGCTGAGCCATCTCACCAGCCCTGTTTTTTCTTTTCAAAATAAAAAAAATCACAGCTGTAACCCATGTGGGTACAACATGTGGGTATTGTTATATAAAACTTCCCTGTAAAGTAGAGTCCCCAGGCAATCCATTCAGGTCCCCTCCTGTTCCTCTGACAGGAGAATTCTATCTCTCAACAAATATTTCCTACTCTTAACCTCCGTTGTTACTAAAACTCATCCTTTAATTCTTAGAGAACATGAACTCAGCGTATCAGGTATCTAACAGCTTGGGAGTTACAATATTTCTCTTATATCATATTTGGAGGTTCTGATATCACCCCTGTAACATAGTTGGAGGTCCCACTGAGATAAGAAATGATTAGCAGGAGGTGAGACTTTGCTTTTTTTTCTTCATTGTTTAATTTTACTAGTTAATTGTAATTGTCATTCTTGTTTGTCACTGCTTATGCCTTTTGTAAATTGCTGTATGCCTTAAGTTTATATCCTTTGTTAAAATGATGATGTGTCTTTAAAGGGATATTTTACTTTCGTGGACAAGATTTTGTATTACTGTTTTATATGTTATATTTAGACTCACTTGAGCTAACTAACTTGTGACTGTTGTGATTTTCTCTCATCTTAGTCCTAAGAAAAAGTAATATGATGATGCCTCCTAGTGGACTTTAATGGTAACTACAAGTAAGTTAGGAAATGCTGTAAAATGGGTCTTTTTATAAAAATCTAGTTCACATTTATAAAATATATATGTCTATTAATAAATCATGGGACCTCTTCCATCAAATAAGACACTAGGTTGACAGCCATTATTAAGACTTGGGGGACAGGTTTCATTGAAACATTCTGGCTCAATCCTTTTCTATACTCTAGAGAAAATGTTGGGCCTGTTCTGCCTGTTTCCTTTCTGGTTTGATCTTCTGCTGAGGAGGAGGCAATCTTAGCTTTTGAGAGTCCCCATTCTCACCTTCTAGCCTGAGAATGATGACTCATGAGCAAGTTGTCTCAATAGCTCACTGTGAGAATGAGAAGACTTCCTTTTTCTTGATTGCATTTCTAATCTCTGCTGCCACTTTATACTTTCCTTTATAGAGGCAGATAGGATTAAGAAAAAAAAGGATCTCTAAATTGCCCCAACCTTCTCCAACTAGGAACCTTTTGGTTGAGCCCATACAAAAATGAGCATTTGCTAATGCTGAAGACAGGGAAGTCATCTCGGATAAAGTCAGCTCAGGCTTTTATCTGCCCCTTATAGAATGCTAAAACCAAACAGTGGTTACTCTTCCAGCTAGTAATTGCCTTTAGGGCAGCTGCCACTCTCAAAGCAGAGGACAGGTTTCTCTAGTATCCCCTGGTGAATCCCCACTTCCATGGAAACTAATGGCTAGTGGAATGTTGACCAGATGGCAACTGGATTCCTTTCCGGAGACAGACCTCTGACTGTGGAACTGGTGAAAACTGAAAAGACAACTGAGGAGTCTTTTCAACTGGGGCAACTCTCTAGTGGATACCCAAAGGTGTCTCAGCGGAAGCTAGCTCCTGGCAGCTCTAGGCTAATCGGCAGAGAATCTCCACTTACCTATCATATCTACCTGCACTATTCAAGTGAAGTGAAAAGAAACCCTCTCAGTGACCATCAGGTGTCCTCTGTCTCAGGGTGACCTGAAAGGATGCCGTTAGATCCCTTCCTTAAGCCTCTGTTAAGAGTTGAGATACAGGTCTCAACTTTTCTCTCTCTACCAATAAACTAGAAACCCCAGTTTTTCTCCAACTTGATGGGAGTTAACTTTAAAACTCCTAAATTGAGGTAACTTAAACAACTGTTTGGCTTTCATGAAAAAACAATTTACAGCTGTGCTTTACATTTGCTAACTGAGAGTAAACGAGAGATTTTCGGTCAACTTTTAGATGTGCCTTTACTGACTTATAAACTGTGGTTGCTGGGCAATGAATATAAACTTAACCTGTAACCTTCAACTGGACTTTAAAAGAGGAGTAGCCTTGTCTTGCTACTAAGAAAAGTTGCCTGGGTGATTAGATAGATAACACAGGTGCCTTAGAGGCTTCTTCACAGACAGCCTTCAAGGCAATAGTTTCTGTCTATCTCTAAACGTGATCTCTTTTGCAAGACAAAGGTGCCGCTTTGTGATGTCTGCCTCTCTTTCAAAAAACTATAAAACAATGTTTTAATTCTAAAAAATGCTTCCTTCTTTAAACATGGTTGTTACACCTGAGATCAATTATGGCTTGTGCCTATAAAAAAACACCCGTGGGAGTAAGTACATGAGCTCACTAAAAAGATAAAATTGTGCACCAGTGTGATGGTGGGTAGGCTGGTTGAATTTTATCTTTTGGTTTCCAGGCTCATCCACCTGCCCTGGAGTGGAATGGACTTGATGGATGCCACAAGGGTATAAAAATCAAATAGAAATTAAAGGGATGCCAATTTTATCTTTTTGCATTTTAGAAATGGGAAACTCTTACTCCTTTGGAATGTATTTGTAAGCACTGGAAGATGTGTGACCTTACATGTTGAAAAAGAGCCATTTGATATTTTTCTGTGCCCATCATGGCCAGCCTCCCCTCTAGAACCAACATGGAATGCAGAGGGAAGTATTAATTATGATGATATTTTACAACTAGTATTGTACTGTATGAAAGAGAAAAAATGGTTAGAATTCAAACTTTCTTTACACTAACAAATAATTATTTTTGCTCAAAGTGTAATTATAAGCCATATGAGACCACCCATGTTTGTGTCCTTTCCTCTTAATGACCTGAGGCAGATTGAACAAGATCTAGGAAATTTTTTCAGATGACCCTGATACGTGCATCGATGTCTTTAGAGAACTTACTCAAACTATGTAATGTTACTTTTAAATCAAGCATTGAGTTCTGATGAGAGGCAAACCGCATTACAAGCTGCCATTGCATTTGGGGGTGAATGTCATATTGTTAATTTTAGAAGGCCAGAAGACAGGCAGCCAGGGGATCGGCCAGTTTCTGCTGGAGCCCAAGCAGTCCCCACACAAGACCCACACTGGCCTAACAGCCAGATGGGCGATTGGAGTAAGAGACATTCTTGAAGGTCTAAAAAGGACAAAAACCAAGCCCTCTAGTTATTTTAAATTGACAACTATTTATCAGGAGAAAGATGAAGACCCCTCTGCCTTCTTAGATCGTTTATGAGAGGCACTAATAAAATACGCCCATAGCTCCTGGTTCAATAGAAGGACAGACTATTCTTAAAGACAAGTTTATTGTCTTTAAGACATTAAAGACAGCCCCGGATATTAAGAGAAAGTTACAAAAGATGGCATTTGCTCCAGACAGCTCACTTGATACTTTGGTGAGAATTGCCTCCTCAGAGGAGAAAACGAAGAGACCAAAAAGAAATGACTGCCTTTGTTTTGGCCTTAAAAAGAGCAGACCCTAAGTCTGATTGTCAGGGCTCCAAGAAGAGCTGAGTGACTAAACCCACTTGCGACTACTGTGGAAAGTCAGGCCACCACACGAGGGACTGCCTTAAGAGGCCGCCTGTGCTGTGTCCTGACTGCAAAGATGGCCGCTAGAAGCCAGAGTGCACTCGAGTCAGAGGCCCCAGAGCGCAAACTCACCATTCCAGCCGGTCCAGCAAGACTGAAGTGTCCCAGGGCACTCCGCCTTCCCCCTCTGGCCAGACTGTCATCTTCATAGAGAGCCGCAAGCAATCATGACTATAGAGGAAAAAAACAACAGCCTATTGCTGGACTTTGGCCCATGCCTCTATGTACTTCTCTATGCTGGCCTTCCTTCCAGCCATCATATTTCAGTGAAAGGAGCCACTGGAGAAGAGGTAAGTTGCTACTTCTCTCAACCCTTAGGCTGTAACTGGGATCATTTTCTCTTCACCCATTTATTTTTAATTATACCTGAAAATCTAGTCCCCCTCCTTGGGAGAGATATTTTATCCTGTTTAAATGCTATAATATATACGCACCCAGGTCAGGTACGCTTCCTCCCCCTGGTGGAGACAAAAATACATCCTAAAGTGTGGACTGCCGAAGATAAAACAAACAATAAGAGCTGCCTTGGGGCCACTCCTTGCAGAGAGGGGGTCCCAGGAACACTGTTAGGAGAAAAAGAAACAAAAGTTCTGAGTAGGTGACAGAAGGTATAGAGGTGACTGAACTGGAAGCTAACTGAAAGAAGAGAACATGGAGTGCCAAAATTAAAAAGACAAAATAAAATAGAGAAAATATTGATTAAAGGCAAAAGGTTTTTATTCCTTCTAATTCTTATTACAAGAGATCTTTGTTAATTGACATATAAAAGTTTTGACGAGTCTTATATTAAAAGAGTTATTATAATTCAAACTTGACCAAATACATCTGAGTGCACTCTGGTCTATTAACAATTGTCTTACATGTGTTTGTCCATCTGTCTTTCCAATCCATAACCAGTTACGATACTTATAGATGTTTTGTTTGAGCTCGATAATTTTTCCTATCTTTGCCTTTTTGGATTTTTAAAAGTGTTTGTCTATAACTTAAATTTGCTTATAGATAAATGCCATTAGAGTTAAAGATATTTCCACCCAGGTTGCCAGCTGATCAAAATGATGCTAAGACTGGTTTTACAAATACAATACATATTGTTGTCTGTGTATAATAACTTGGAAGTCTTTCATTGGTCAAAATGACGTGTTAATTGTCATGATCTAGTTCTCATAGGTCATCTAGTACTTGTTAAAATAATTAAATGGAGACCCCTTGGGCTTAGAAAAACAGATAGACAAGACTCCCTTTGGTGAATAAAAGAGCAGCTGCCTCAGCATATCTCATTCCTGCCTTTGCTCATTAATGGGATCCCAATCTCCATAGCCTTATGGAAGACACACCCCATTAAATGTTACTAAGCATACTGTGATATGTTTACATTGGCCATCATCAAAAGGTTAACTTTTCTATAAATAAAACAATAAGGTGTTCTTATTAAAAGATGCTCTTGGTACAAAACTAAATTAATAGACAAATGTTTTCATATGGCTACAACATCCATTATTTCTAATTTCATGATGTGCTAAATATATTCATGCTTTCTTGATGTACAGGTATTCTAAGATATAAAACCAGGATTGCTTATGGTAATAATCTTTTTCTAGACTCGTATATCTGCCTTTCTCTTGTGCTCCAACTACTTGTGATAAAAAGTATATGTCAAACCAACATGAGACCACCAGTCAAATGATAGTTTTCTTTAAAAAAAAAAAGGGGGGCTTATGTGACGTATATGTTATATATATATATGTCACTACCCTTAGAGATACACAGACACTAACCAGTCCAGACAATGTCACATGCTTCCTTAATGACATCCTATTAAAAGATAACAAATTAGGTGAGAGCTTCTTTATATACTAGGTAGAGATGATTGACTAAAAGGACTATTCTGTATTAAGATAGACATTTAAATGTGTTTCAAATATAAAATGATTGCTATGCTGACAGACTACGTATGGTTCTTGATCTCAAGTTTTCTTATAAAATATATAACTGTTGGGCCGGTGAGATGGCTCAGCGGCATAAGCGCCTGCCTTGCAAGCGCGAGGGCCCGAGTTCGACTCCCGGATCCCACATACGAAAAAGGGGCCGGTGATATCGCTCAGTGGCACGGGCGCCTGTTGGCGCGCGAGGTCCTGAGGTCGACCCCCCGGTACCCACCAAAAAAAAAAAATATATATATATATAACTGTTGTCTGTCAACATTCTACAGGGATACAACTACTAAAACAACCATGGTTGATTAAAAAAAAAAAAAAAGAATAGTCCTCTAGCTATATTTTATATTTCAAAGTGCTTGGTATCCAGATAAAATTATAATAGTTAAACTCACTGCCCCCACTACAATACAATGTCACTGATCTTCTCATCTGGGTGTTCAAAAACTAAAGCTTAGAGACCAGAACTAGAAAGGTAACTGGACTAAGAGGAGAGCCAATATTTTGGCCCTGGTCCTCCAAGTTCAACAAGGACTCAGGACATGAGGGAAGCTTTTTCTACGAGATCCTACAAGTTTGGTGAGTCACCCAACCTCATGAGCAGGGAGATTGCTGGACCCCCTCAAAAGACAAAAATCAGTAAGTGCATAATGTGCCAAAGGAGGGTCACCAAGAAAATAGTCTCTCATGCTTTCACAGAAAGCAACATGGCCAAGTAAGTCCATGAGCCACCCTGATGGCTGACACTGATGGAGTAGCTGAGAGGCTCTATACATGGTTCCAAAATAATGCCTGAGGAGTCTTAACTGACCTAGATAGACAGTAAGAGGTTAATTTTGATTAACACAGGTCTCATTTGGTCTTAAACACCCGCAGAATAGTACAACAAAAAGATATATAAAGCAATGCCATAATAATGAGCTAGACACAAAAAGAGGTTGTCAGGTTCCAAGTGATCATGCATACAAAACCAACAACAAATGTGCTGGACTACTTTTACCGGGATCCACCAGATTGATCTTGTAGAGAGAGTGACATGGAGGCCTTAAATAACTATCCTCAGTGGGCCTTAAATGAGACCTTGACTGGTCTCTCTCCTAAAAAAAAAAAAAAAAATTCCAATTAATGAGGCAAGCTGTCTTCCAAAATCGGATGACATTAGGAATTCCAACAACAGCACAAGAGGGTACTTGTGTGATTATAAAAACTAAATGCCGTGTGTACATTCCTGATCCTTCTGCTAATACCTCAATGGCTACTCGAGATATAAAATGGCAGGTTAATGCCATGTCAGATTCTAAAACTCCCTGGATCTTCTACTTACTCTCTCTGTGGGAAGCTATTACTGGCTCTTCCTGGTGGAAACATTTGTTGATTATATTCATAATAGTCTTGTTGATCTTATTGTTTGGCCCATATATACTTAACTGCTTCTTTGACCTTGTCTCCTCCAGACTTAAAGATATACACCTACCCTAGACAAAAACACCTGATGTCTATCAAGGGCCTTTTAGATAGACCATCTGGAGAGTCTGACTGCCAATCACAACTACAATGCCCTTCAGCCTGAAGAAGCCCAACAGTCACCGCCCCCTACCTATGGCCATTGAGGATACTTCTTCAGAGAGGGGAATGTTATAGACAGCTAAGCTGGCAGAAATATTGTAGGCAATCAGACAGGGTAAGGCCCTCAAGAGAGCCAGGACAGAGGTGAAACACATCTCCACTGTGGCCAAAGACACATCTGTTGGAGACCAGGCCTCAAGATAAAGATGAGATGACCAGGGGTATATAGTTCCTCAAATAACAAATACCAGGCCTAATGAAGCCTAGAGAGACATCAGTCACCCTGGTGGGTGACCAAGACCTCCCATCATTTCCTAGAAAAAGCCTTTGTTCTTTCCATGCACCCTTGTTATGTGACTTGTTTCTCCATTGGATCACTATTACCTAAGCAGCTATACTTGTATTCTTATTGGTTAATTATAGTTGTAACTCATGTTGTACCCACATGAGTACTGCTCTATAAAATTTCTCTGTAAAGTGAGATCCCCAGGCAACCCATTCAAGCCCCATCCTGTTCCTCTGACAGGAGCTTTCTATCTCTCAATAAATATTTCCTACTCTTACCCTCCATTGTTCCTAGAATTCATTTTTTGATTTTTAAAGAACATGAACTCAGTGTACCAGATATCTAACAGGTTGGGAGTTATAATATTTCCCTTATATCATATTTGGAGGTTTTGATATCACCCATGTAACAGTATTAGACAGGAACACTCACTTTCACCACTTCTATTAAACATAGTACTGGAAGTACTTGCAAGAGCACTCAGACAATAAAAAAGAAATAAAATGCATCCAAATCAGAAAGGAAGAGGTAAAATTATCTCTATTTATAGGTATCATAATCCTATATCTAGAAAAACCCAAAGACTTGAAACACATGCGCGCGCACACACACACACACACACACACAGAGTCATAACTAATAAATGAATTCACTTAAGTTTCAGGGTACAAAATCAACATACAAAAATTGGTAGCATTTATTTACGCAACCTATGTCTACCTGAAAAAAATCAATAAACAATTAACAATAGCCTCAAAAAAGGTAAATACTTAGAAATAGGAATAAATTTGAACAAGGAAAGACTTGTACATGAAAATTATAAAACATTGATAAAGCATTAAAGAGACACAAATGAAAGAATATCTGTGTTCCTGTATCTGAAGAATTAATTTTTTTTACTGTCTGTATTACCCCAAACAGCATACAGTACAGATATAATGCAATCACTATCACAATTCCAATGGATTTCTTCAAAGAAATTTTTTAAAATCCAAAACTTTGTGCGGAACCACATAAACCCTGAATAACCAAAGCTATACCGCAAAGGAAAAACACCATTAAAGGCATCACACTTTTTGGTTTAAAATTATACAACTTTAATAATCAAAACAGTGTGGTACTGACATGAAAACAAATATAGAGCAGAGCAGAGAAACCGGAAAAACATCTAAACGTATACGGTGAACTAATTATTTTCCCCGGTTTATAGTACCTGAAAGCTCCCCCGCCCTAGAGATAAACAGCAGTTTGAGATTATCCTGTAATTAGCACCACCTGGTCCGGTGGGCCCAGATGGGCATCAGATGCACAGCTGGTCACCAGAACAGCTGAACCCCTAATCCCCTCCCTTTCCGAGAATTCTGATTTTCCATGTACCCTCACTACCTCGCTCGTTTTCCTATTGGATCAACATTAGTTAAGTGAGTGTACTCGTAATCCTATAAATTCATTTCACAGGTAGTTTGGCCCAGGTTGTACCACACTGTGACTTTGCTGTATAAATTACCCCTGACAGAGACCCTCTGTGGCCACCCACTTGGGACCCCTCCTGGAAATCCAGGAACTGTTCCTCTTCTCCTTGTTTCCAATAAAACTCTCCTAACTTCCTCCTTTGGTTCCGGACTTCATTCCTGGATGTTGTGAGACCATGGACTCAGCACATCTGACATCTGACAGGTTGGGAGTTATTTTCCCCCAAACACTAAGAGTTTAGAAAATCTGAGTTATGTTTAAATTTCCTGTTTTTTAACATAATAAAGACCAAATGAGTGGAAATGTTCAATTTAAATGAATAAATTGTATCTTAAAAACTACCAAAATAGTATTTATTAAAGGATGGAAAAGCTTTTATAAAGCTGAACTATAAATGACAAATAGTGTACTTTATTTAAGTTTTGAAACTTTTATTGTCAAAAACATCATAAACAAGACCAAAAGGTAAACAAATAACCTGGAAAATAAAATTACAGCATATATGAAGAAAAGCTTATATGATTAATACATAAAGACAGTTTATAAATCAAAAAGAAGATGAGCAAAAAGTATAATAAACAAAAGTGCAGAACTACAAGTCTAAAAAGTGTTCAATCTTACAGTACTCAGTAATGTACATATTTAAAAGAGGATTTGATTTTTTTTTTTTTTTGTGGGTACCGGGGGGACGACCTCAGGACCTCGCGCACCAACAGGCACCCGTGCCGCTGAGCGATATCACCGGCCCCTTTTTCGTATGTGGGTTCCGGGAGTCGAACTCGGGCCTTCGCGCTTGCAAGGCAGGCGCTTAAGCCGCTGAGCCGTCTCACCGGCCCCTTGACTTTTTTAACCTTTCAAATTGGTAAATGTTTAAAAGAAGTATATAACTCATGTTTGTTGCCATAAGAGTATAAAATTAACGACACATTTTTTTAGTAGAGAAATTTTTAAACCTTCTCATTCCCTTTCATATGGCGACTTGACTTTTTAAAATATATTTAAAACTCCTAGTCTTGGTCGTGTGCACTAATATACATGAACATTACCGCAGTGTTAGCAATGTAACTTTTTCATAATAAGGAAGTGATGAAATAAATAACAGTACATACATACTGCATAACGCAGTGCAGCTGTTAAAATCCTATTGCTGACACAAGCAAAACTAACTTGACACAAGGTAAATTGTTCACAAAAGCTTTTATATGATAAAAAGCAAGTTGTAAACTACAAACTGAATGGAACAGCATGTTGGTAAACAACTATAGAAACTATGTCACTAAATAAAGTCACCATGTTTTCATAATAATGGTTGAGAGACGAAATGGTAGGCAAGTTTTTTCCTCAACATTTCTGCGTTTTTTAAATTTTCCACATCGCACATGCAAAATTACAAACTTTTTATATTACGAAATAAAAGTACCTATTTACAAATAACCTTTACGGGGAAAGCACTCAGGAGCCGGAGTCCCGAGCCCGAAGGAAGTGAACGGCTCCAGGGCGGCGATCAGAGCCTCCCGAGAAGCCTGCAGGTTCACCCGGGCGCCCCCGGAGAGCGCGGTGTCGCGGACGCACACGGGACGCCCAACTATCGCGCGGTTTCTCTCCCGCGAGAAACCCGAAGTGGAAATAAAGAGCGAGCTGAAGGGCGGGTAACAGGAACCCGGGGGAGAGCTTTGTCGAGTGGGAAGCGGTCAGGCGATGGGCGTGGGGGCGGGGAAGGGGATGAGAAGGGAACGAGGGCGCCGCGCACGGGCGCCAGCTGCACACCTGGGCCGCGACCCTTAGGTACCGCGAACGCGTGCTGAAGGAAAGTAAAGTCGCTTCTGCCGGAGTGCGGAGGAAGACACGCGAGACGGTGTCGCTCTGAATCTAACGCAGAGCGGACAGTGGGGCGCAGCCGCGCACGGCACGGGTTGTGTCAGCGGGGAGGTGGGCTCGTCCGCGGGTCGCGTCCCGGTCGGCGGCCGCTTCGCCTAGGAGACGGGCGGCGCCGAGGACACCAGCGACGCGCGCGCGTGTAAATAAGAGCGCTCTGCGTTTCCGTAGATCCGTCCCCTGACCGTCCGAGCGCGCTCGGCGTCCTCTCGAAATCGGAGGTGCCGAGGAAGAGCCGGCCCTGTGCGCAGTTCAGCAGAGGACCCGGAATCGCCTCGCCCCCGCGGGCCTCCCCGCGCTCCTCCAGCTCCGCCGCGGGCGGGCGCGGGAAGGAGGACGAGAGGTCGACGCGGCAGAGACCAGCGACGCTCGGGACGCTCAGTCCCGGCTGGGGTCGGCCGCACGCCATGCCCGGCAGTGCAGCGGGACGGAGCCCGGCGAAGGGGCAGAGCCGACTTCGCCTCCAGTGCCCCCGCGCCGCCCGCCGCGCCCCAGGGCGACCGGGCCGGCCCCGCCCCGCCCCGCCCGCCGCTGCCCCCGCCTCCCGGGCCCGGCGCGCAGGTGGACGCGCGGGGAGCTCCCGAGTCCGCGCGCGGCGTGGGGCGGAGGCCTCCGAGAGGGCCGATCTGAGGCCGTGGAGCTGGGCGCGCTCCGCCCCGGGATTCCCTTTCCGCGCCCAGGTGAGCCTGCCGGGCCCCAGCGGGTCTCGGGGTGCCCCGGGGCAGAACCCGGCGGAAGCGCTAGACTCAACTCCCGTCCGTGAGTATTTGGGGTTACAGTGTGGTGTGGAATTCATCAGATCTGAAGAGTCCTTTTGAGGGTTCAGCTAAATTCCACAGAGCAGCTGAGATCACCCCTAAGTGGTTGAAAAGAATTTTGGATATGATTGAAGGCCTCACCAAACAATGAAGTAATCATAAACAATTAAATAAGGTCCATGTGTTAAGAAAAACTAATTTCAAAGCAGGAGACGCCTGGGTTCAAATCCTGTCTCTTTTGCCACTTGGGAAGTTGCTTGACTCACGTTAGACTCGAAGTCTGTGGTCTGTGAACCAAGCATCGTGATATGATTTGCGCGGAGGTCTTTCATGGGGCCAAACACGAAGCCGTTTCCGTAAATGCCGCTGCTTACGCGTTAGCTTCAAGTGAGCAACCCTGCCCGGGCTGGATCAGCCCAGAGCAAGCTGGGTGAGGCAGACACATCCCGGGAGTTACGCTGGAGTGGAACGGTTTGCAGAGAGCCAGTCCAGAACGCTCTGCAGGTGGCAGGTGGGCAGCAAAAAAATCACCGGGCTTTTTGCCATTTTTCAAATATGTACAGTACGTATATTGAATTGTTTATCTTAAAATGGTGACTTTTGTGTTTATGTACGAGAAATGTAAAAGAATAGTACCTGTAGTTTGGCAGTCTTTGCCTCTTAAGCTTAAATTACAGGGAGGTGGCCCTAATTTGTGATTTTTTTTTTTTAGTGGCAATTTTGTGAATGTTGCTAGCTTTGAGTCGAGGACAACCTAGTATTTATGACCAGTAATTTACATTGAAAGCATTTTATGTTTCAATTTTATTAATATATTTAAATGTTTCACAATTGATCCTAACTTAACATCATTATTTCGATGGATTCTTTTTTATAAATTGTAGAATAGAGGTCCTGAAATATGCTTATTATTAGATATTGCCTTGGGAATTATGGATAGAATTCTGAAGCCAAATAACTTTACAGTGTTATTATACCCCGGGGTGGAACAGTGGTTAGTTTAGTTAGATCAAACTTATAATCAAATTGATTTAGAATAAACTACAGTATTTTTCAAAGAGGAAATACACTGTTGAATATATATTGCTGAACTTCTTAAATCAAATTATTTGATTTTATATTTTAATAACTGTATATCTATATAAAGAACAGTAGCCCCCAATGAAATATATCTACTTAAACATATTTAATATTGAGATTAAATCTATTTAACCACAAAACTGTGTATAAGTCTTCCTAATTAAACTTTGTTTTAGTATACACAGAAGATTTTCTGCTACTTCTGATGAGTGTAACACTTTACAACAAACCACTAAATATTTGGATCAAAGAGAAATAACCAACAGTGACTAAGAAAAAATTAACTTTTCCAGTTATATTCAGAATGTACCTGTGTTACATGTCTTTTTAACATGTAATTAAGAGTTTTATGCCTGATCTTGGTTTTAAATTCCAAAAATAAGCATCTTCCTTTTAATCGAAAAGGAAACCTAATGTTAACAGTTCATTTACTTGCACATATTCGTTGATTACACTATAGGTGGGGAATTTTGGGTTACTATCAAGGGATTCATATAAAAGTTGAGATTTTAAAAAATATTCAGGTATAGACTAATCAAAACAGCACTTCTGAGAAAGCACTTCTCAACATTCTTTGTTTGCACTAAAGTCTGGGTTTAGAGAACTATTCTGTTGCAAAAATTAACCTATAATTAACTATCAATCATAGTGATTTCATCACTCCCATAATATAATCCTAAATACCAGACTAGCTAATGCTGGTTATAGAATATGAAGATGTCTCCTCTTTAAATTGTGAGGATATTATCTTAGAAGTTTAGAGGCTTAAAGGAAAATTTCCTGCACCCTTGGCGGCTGAGCAGCTCCCTCCCAGCCTGAAACGGTGGAGAAAAGCCTTAAATCCTTAAGTAGCTGGATCCCAATTTACTTCTCCATTTGCTTCTGCTTTCCTCACCTCCCTTGGGGCACTCTGGGCCAAATAAAGTACATTGCATTAGTGCCATGTAAAGGTGCAGTAGAATACTAAAGACTTGGCCTTTCAAATGAGATTCTACTTGTATGTTCAGATACATTGTATGTTCAGGTACAAGTCTGGTTGTTTGATCCATATTCTATTTAATCCTGTCTTTAATTCAAGAATTGAAATACATTTTTATTTGTAACAAAAATTCCTAATGCAGCCAGTGTCACTTAATACAGTGGTAGTTTTTATACCTCAACTCTCAACTTACACCATCTCAGCAAATATGGCATGTGATTTGGAAAAAAAAATGTGGGCCCCATGTTTCCCAGAAGAAATTCTTCCATTAACTCTTTTTTTCCTTTCTTTTAAAAACTAGGTAGTAGATGAAATTTTTTTTTTATGTGGGTACCGGGAGTTGAACTCAGGACCTCACACTTGCCAGCAGGCACTTGTGCTGCTGAGCGATGTCACTGGCCCCATTTTTTCCTTTATGTGGGTATGGAGAGTTGAACTCAGGACCTCACACTTGCCAGGCAGGTGCTTATGCTGCTGAGCCATCTCACCGGCCCTCAAATTTTTGATTGTGTATAGCTTTGTCTCATTTCCCCAAGTGACGTAATTGCATGTAATTCTGCTCTCCACACTCTCAGGTTCCAACTCAGAGCTTTGAGAAAACAGCTTTGTTTTAGGGATGAACGCGTATTTGTAACTTTCCATTGTTTCTTCAGACCGTACAATATTTTCTTAAAAAGAAACTCCATGTCTACAGCCTTGATATAATTTTACCTTATAATACCCACTTGCTTTTCTAATGTAATGTTGCTGTTTTAGTTACATTCACTCAGGTACACGTGTGAGGTAAGATGTGTTCCTCGTGTATGATTTAGAATTGTGCATATGACATCAATCAAAATCAGTCATGCTTGGGGCCGGTGAGATGGCTCAGCGGCTTAAGCGCCTGCCCGGCAAGCGCGAGGGCCCGAGTTCGATTCCCGGAACCCACATATGAAAAAGGGGCCGGTGATATCGCTCAGCAGCACGGGCGCCTGCAGGCGCGCGAGGTCCTGAGGTCGACCCCCCAGTACCCACAAAAAAATCACTCGTGCTTTTATAGCTCTTAATTTTATTGCTAATATTTGAATGTTTCCTATACAACAAATATTAAATATTTTATAAATGTTTCATATATGTCTGCATATATTCATTTACTCGAGAAGACAAAAATGAAATAATCCTTTTCTAAAGGATCTAGTAGTCAAGTAAAATAAAATATGGTTAGAGAAAGGAAGCAGTAAGTACAGTAATACCTCAGTTCACAAGCCAAATAATTCAGTTTGTAAATAGAAGCATTCAGCAAATTTTGCCTCCGTTCCTGAACTCTGCATCAGGTGACAAATATGCTGTGGCATCGGCCCCGCTCTGACACATGGTCGTGGCTTCCCCTAGTTGAGATCGTGATCACAAATCTGTGAACACTTTCCGTGAAGCTTTTCTGTGTGCTTTTTAACACATAGAGTACTGTACGGTATTATTATTCCAGCATGGCTCCAAGGAAAGTGCAGAGGGAGCATGGAGGTAAAAAGAAAGGGCAGAGCAGTAAGGAAGGTGACAAGAATGTGTGGAGCAATAATGAGGGTAACAAAAGTGTGTGGAGCAAGAATGCTAGGGTTTTGAAGAAAATAACCACTGAATCAAAGAAAAAAATTGTAGAAAAGCATGAGTGTGGTATTTGTGTGACTGATCTGGCATAAGAGGACAAGGTGGCAAAGTCCACGATCTCTACTATTTTGAAGAATAAAGGATGTTAACCAAGCAGAGGATGCAAGTGCTGGAAGAAGTGGAAAACTTTTGTTAGCGTGGTTGAATGAGAAACAGCAGGCAGGTGATAGCTATGGTCTGTGAAAAAGCCAGGAAATTGCAGAGTGATTTACTGCAAGAAAACACCTCAACAAGTGATGAATTTAAAGCCAGTGGAGGGTGGTTTGATAAATTCTACAAAAGAAGTAGCATACACAGTGTGATAAGACATGGTGTGAAAAACTGGAAGGGTAAATAAGGTTTAAAATGTATAATAGATACTAGGAAATAGGAAGAAAAAGTCCAAATGAGAAGGGGAACAAGGGAGGGGGAGGAGGAAAGGAAGGAAGGGAAAAGAAAAAAGAATAGAAGGAAAAATGGAAATAAAGCTTGTGTAAATAAGGAGGGGATTAGGGAAAAAAAGATATGTACAAATTCCCTATGATGACTGTGATCATTATGTATATCTAAAATGTACCAATAAAATTAATTTTTAAAAAAGATGTGGTAAGGCTTCCAGCTCTGACAAGGCTGCCACAGAAACCTACCAGAAAGAATTCACAGAATTCATGAAGGCGGAAGGCTGCACCACTCAACAAGGGTTCAACTGTGATGAAACAGGGCTCTTCTGGGAGAAGAGGCCAAACAGAACCTGTGTCACACAGGAGGAAAAGGCACAGCCAGGCCCAAGCCCATGAAGGACAGATTGACCCTTTTGCTGTGTGCGAACACAAGCGCCAATCTGAAGGTTAAGCCTCTACCGGTGCACCATTCCCAGACCCCTCAGCATTCAAGGAACAGAATGTGAACGAGGCCAGGCTGCCTGTCACGTGGAGGGCCAATGCGAAAGCGTGGGTCACAAGGCAACTGCTCATGGAATGGCTGCGAGAGGTGTTTGCACCCACCATGAAGAAATATCCTTTTGACACAGTGCCTTCTTGAGGATGACCTCCTAAAGGTCAAGTTCCTCCCCTACAATATGACACCTCTTCTGCAGCCCCTGGACCAGCAAGTGATCTGCAACTTCAAGAAGCTGTACGCAAAGGCGCTCTTCACCAGGTGTTTCAGTGTCACTGAAGAGACGCCCTTGACTCTGAAGGAGTTCTGGAAGAGGCATTCCAATGTCCTCCACCGCGTCAGCCTCATTGACAAAGCCTGGGAAGATGTCACATACTGGACCTTCAGCTCAGCCTGGAGGAGATGGCGCACAGACAGTGACGGAGGGGTCTGATGCACAGGGCGTGGAGGAGATCGTGTCCGTGGCAGGAGCATGGGGCTGGACGTCGCTGGTGCAGACACAGAGGCTCTTGCTGAGGACCGTAAGGAGGACTTGATGATGGAAGAACTCACTGAACCCCGGGGTGAGCAGCAGAAGGCGCTTGTTGAGGAGCATCCACTGAGGAAGGAAGACGGGGAGAAGGTTAGCAGCGATGTGATAAAATCCATTATGGAATATTGGAATGAGTGCCAGGATTTCTTTGAGAAGCATCACCCCGACATAACTGTAATGAACAGAGTGTTGAGTCTGATGAATGATAGCATGGTCTCACATTTCCAGAGAGTTACACAGCACAGGAAGAAACAAGTGTCATTAGACAGATTTTTTCATCAAAATTGACCCTGCCCCTAAGACACGAGAGGAGGGGCCGGTGAGATGGCTCAGTGGCATAAGCGCCTGCCTGGCAAGTGAGAGGTCCTGAGTTCGACTTTCGGAACCCACATACGAAGAAAGGGCCAGTGATATCGCTCAGTGGCACGGGCGCCTGCTGGCGCATGAGGTCCTGAGGTCGACCCCCGGTACCCACAAAAAAAAAAAAAAGACGAGAGGAAAGCCCTGGAGGAGATTGCCCTGATGTCCTTATGAAGGGGCATTCTCCCTCCAAACAATAAGCTCCTCCCCACCCACCTGTCCTTCACGCCCCGAGGTCACCTCAAGCAAGGTTAGTGTTCTCTCTCTTCATGCTGTACTGTACTTAGTTTCATATTCACCTCCTCACATTCTCTAGCCTTGTTCTCATTGCAATAACTAACAAATCTAGGCAAGCGCACGTGTAGGCAGGAACACAACACCAGGGAAGGTGAACGGTCCGTGCTTTATTCTTGCCTGAGTTCTCAGCCCATGCTCTGGCACTGTCTGTCCCTGCTTCCTCAGGTACCAGCTCCCATCTGCCTGCTCAGAACCCTGCTGCTTTCTGTCTTAGACTGGCCTAGCACTTCCAGAGCTGTTTATTTCTCCAGGACTTCATTGCTGACCTGACAAATCCCCTGACTCTCGTGCTACATTCTACAAGGGAAAAATGAAAAAGTAAATAAGCCAACTTACTAAATGGTCTTAATTTATGTACAGTCTATGTTAATAAACCCAGGTCCCAAGGCTTGGTAGTGACTGATTCACCAGCTAAGCAAAGTACATGTGTTTGTAGCAACCATCTTCGTTCTTAAGTCCTGGCTTATGATGTTCTTCCCAAAGAACTGAACATCCAAAGAAAGACCAGGAAGCTTTTAGACTTGTGATTTTTCCTCTTCATAAGTCAGCTTCATCTCTGCTATTCATGACCTGTGTATTACCTTTCTGTAAGTCTTCTAGAAAGCTAAATGAGACTTTTAAATCTACCAAGTCTTAATAACTTAGATTTTCAGTAGAACCCTACTAGGGGTTCTACACATGTGCTTGCCTATATTTTTTAGTTATCGCAATGAGAACAAAGCCAGAGAATGGGAGCAGGTGAATATGAAATTAACTACTGTATGGTATGAAGAGAAAGAACACTAACCTTACTTGAGGCTTCTAGGTTGATTTAAATTGCATTAAATCATGGTGAATAGGAATGGAGAAATAGGGAGAGGAAACTATTTGAATTCATAGATGTATGCTTCACTCAGCAATTAACAATACCAATGAGAATTTACCAAATCCTTTACTTAGCTTTTAGGTATTTGAAAACTGTCTGAATAATGTTAAGCCAATTTTTAGATCAGACATGGTCAATATTATTTCTTATCTAAATGTTGTATTTTGCCTATGGACAAAATTGTTACCCTGTTTTCATTTTCTCCCGTTAAATTCCATTCAAATGTCTTTCTTCCTAAGGTCAGAGAATAATATAAGGACCTCTGAAAGGATTTTCTTCTTTAGTCTTTTGAAGCTGGCTATGATTTATTTTGGCATAGGTTACCAGTTTGAAAATATAACTGCGTATCAGTTGTTTGATCCTTTCAATGATATCTGATTTTTTTTATTAATACAAAGAAAGGAGAGGGAACTGATTGTAGAGCAGCTGCAGTGCCTCTTGGGTCCGTTACTGCCAGTTTGCACTTTGTAATGAGAAGAAGCTCCCACTGATGGTTCTCCTGGTTCCAGTGTGCCCGGGATCTGGTGAGGGCCTGCTGTCTGCTTCGTAAGTGGTGTCTTCTGGCTGTGCTTTCACATGGTGGAAGGGGCAAGACAGCTCTCTAGGGTCTCTGTTATAAGGGACATAATCCCATTTGTCATGGCCCTGCTCTCATCACCAAATCACTTCCTAAATTTTCTACCTATTAATACCTTGGGATTTAGGTTTCAACATACGAATTTTTGAAAATGCAGACACTATAGCACAGGGAAATCAATTAGGAAGCTGATACGGTAATCAAAGAGGAAGATGATGGTGGCTTGGCATAGGGTGGTACCCGTGGAAAAGCTTTTGAATTCAGGTTGTATATTAAAAGTCCTCTCGGTAGGACATGTGTTTGGAATAGAATTGCTTATGATGAAGGATGAAACTGAGTCTTAGTTTTGGAGCGTGATTATGTAGATGGGAAAAGATTGCGGAAGACTGAATTCTGGACTAGGGGAGAAGGTGGTTCTATGTCAGCTGTGTTAATTTTAAGATACCTGTTAGGAATCTAAATAGAGAGTAAGGAGGGGTGACATGGGTCTGGGACTCACAGAGAGACAGGCTGCGGATAGAATAGCTTACCTGCGAGAAAGCAGGGTGGGGTGAACTCTCAAACCAACCAACGTTTAGCGATCGTAGAGAGAGAGTGAGCAGAAGACCGAAATACTGAGACTTGAGAAATGGCGAGAAAATAGAGCAAGGTTACTATTGCTATTTTGCCTCAAAACCTCAAGAAGAAAGCGTTTGAAAGGAGAGAAGAATCAATCTTATCAAAAGTCACTACAAGGCCAAGAAAGTGAACTATTTGGCAAGGTAGAGGCCATTGAAATGCGGGAGGAATGGAGTGAGGAGGGGTAAATTAAAGGAATAAAAGGTAATCTAGGTCTGGGAAGGAGAAGATAGTGGCTGGGACCCAGGGTCACCAATGGAGACCTTGCTGTGGGGCATTTATAACTCTTTGGGTTATTTAGAGTGACAAAATTTAGGGACAAAACTCATGTTTTAAGAAGCTGGTACAAGAATTGTGTAACTGGACATCCCAGACCAAATCTTGTGAAGTGGGATTTGTTGGGCTAACGGAACATGCCAAGTCTATCCCAGGACGGCCCAGAATGCCCACGTGCCTTCTGACCTGTAGAGTTACTCGGGCTAAGTTACTCGGGCTACTCTGGCAGATCCCTCGCCAGCGATGTGTTACGGAAGAGGAGCACTGTGATTTGAGCAAGTGGATAGCAGTGGAACAGGAAATAAGGCAAAAATCAGCAATGATGGTGGTGAAAAGCAGAAAGTAAAAGCATGGGAAGACTCAAAGAGGTTCCCTTAAGTGGAACCTGGAAGGAAGCAGAGAGCTGGGCTTGCAGTAGTAGCAACCATCTTGTCAAAGGGAATCGATGAGACTCCACGCTACGACATTTCATTAGACTACAGGCCTGGAGTTAAATAATGCTTCAGTTTTGAGTTTGGACAGATAGGTTTGGTGGAATTGCTTGAAGCCTAAATATAGGTTTATGGGACATATTACTAAAAATGAGATCCCAAGAAGCTCTGGGGCTGAGAAGTTGATATGATGGTCAGAATGATAAAAACATAAAAGACAATGCCAACGAAATATTAAGCGTAGAGACTAATACAGGATGCCTGGTATGATTAACAGAGTACTGTAAGGAAAAAAGAGGCATCGGGTTTTGTGGAAATAGCAGAATGATTCTTCTTCTCTTTTTCTTCTTTTCCTCGAGGCAACCTAGATAATTAGCATATAAAGTGTCTTCCATTCATCTTTCCCAAAAAGGACATACTACACAAATTTTTCTTTTCTTTTCTTTTTTTCTTTTCTTTTCTTTTCTCCTCTCTTTCTTTCTTTCTTTCCTTCCTTCCTTCCTTCCTTCCTTCCTTCCTTCCTTCCTTCCTTCCTGAAAACTGACTTTGACTTTCCTCTCCAGTGTATCTTTGTATTTTGCCTACATTCCTTATGATTGTATAGGCTTGGAATGATGATAAATATTTAATCTCTGTGACATAGAATAATGAGAAAATATTATGCTTAAAAATTTTTATAGCACTCTAATGCCGTTTATATTTCCAGAGTCCGAAAGAGACTTAAAGGGTATTACATCAACCTTAATTAACCTTTAGTTGCATGAAAACTTGTTCATGTGCAGATGATTAGGGCAGGGTCCAACAACTTTGAGTTAACTTGCTGCAACAGCAGGAATATGATCCCTTGCATGGATTTGTACAGGAGCAAACTCTTTCTAGAAATACATCAGAAGCAGAATTACCAAATTATCCAATCCTCTCCTTGCTTGGATCCACTGCATCTATAGCTTTTCAGTTTGCACAATACATTTTTGTTTTTGCTCATACATGAAATATCACTTGAACTCACCCCAAGACATTCTTATACACTAGAGAAATAACCAAATATTCAATTTAAATATAAATGTAATTTGTGAATGCATCCAGGAAAAAATCATTAATGTTACTCTAATGTTTAGGGTATCTTCAGACCATCTTGGAAAGGGGAGAACGATGTCTATGATGAGGGCTCAGCAGTACCCTTCCTGGATCTTCATCAATGACAGGACATACATAACCAGGTAACGGTTATATTATCCTACTCACCAGTCATTTGTGGAATATACTATTCAGAGTTTTCTAAGCATGATACTAGATCAAGATAGGTAATACAAATCACCGGTTGAGACACTGGACAATAAGTTTATGAGTTCCTAAAGGCAACTAACCCATACTCATTGAACAGTCACTCATATTTCATTAATGGTGGTTTGATTTCCTTAAAAGCTACACTTTCCCTTTAATTGTTGCAACAATTCTAAAGAGCAGGATTAAGTAAAGGATCTATGGCTCCTCAGATACAATATGGCCAAAGAATTAGTTCAGGGGCCAATAACAGTGTGTTGTTCTGACTGCTCCTTCCCTTGCTCTTCAAGACATACTATATTTCTAATGTTTCCCTTTTGACAGTAAGTTATGCAATATACGGCCAACATCCACCACTGTTTTCTTTATACATGATAAGTAGCACCTTATGTTTCTTTGGAAATAACTAAGTAGAAGTTTAAAAACTACGAAAGTGAGAGCTGAATGTTGCCAAGCTACAGCAGGAGCTGGGGAAAGGAAAGATAAAATAGTAAAAAATCCAGTGATACTGAAATATGGCCTAAGTCGTACATGGGGTGGGAAATAAATAAAGGTGAGTGATAGAGAAGTAGTTGTAAATCATGCAGAGTTGGGTAGTAGAAAAGCAGAGAGAATAAGTATCATCAAAGCTCATCCAGGCACAGCTGGAGGATAAGGATAAAATGTAAAGGTGAGAAGATTTGAAGTGAAAGGTAGAGGATTCTTTTATTCAGTCTTCAAATACAAATGTTTACTGACTTTCACTGTGGACTGGTGCCCTTTTGAACTCTGAGCGTTCAATAATGAACCAAACAAATCCTTCTTTTCGTGGGCATTATGGTTTAGATCTAAAACATGCCCCGAAAGTCTCACGTGTTTGTAGGGAGATTGGATCAGGGATTCATCCATCCACGAATTCAGGAGTTGGATGTGCTGTTAGGAGGTGGCGGCTGGTTGGAGGTGGGTGACTGCAGGATGTGACCTAGAAAAGTGTGTTCTTATCCCTGGCCCCTCTCACCTCTCCCTGCTTCCTGGCTTCTGGGGGTTAAGTACCTTTTCCCCCACTATGCCCTTCTGCCATCCTCTTTCTGCTTCGGAGCCGCCTGAGCGTGGACTGAGACCATGAGCCAAGATAAACCTCCTCCTTCACATTGCGAGTGTCAGGTATTGTGTCCAGCAACAGGAAGGCTAGTTAACAGAACGGGCTTAAATCCTATGGGAGAAGTCAGTAAGATAAATGCTGAATGATGTGAAAAATAAAAATAAAGGAGGAATTATAGTAAAGAATTCTATAGGTAGAGAGTGGGATAGTTCCAGTTTAAGATGGGTTTCATATAAGGTGTCCAAGGAAAGTTTCAGTGAGGAGAAAGCCCTGGAGGAAAAACCTTCAGGTGCATGCCTGTGGGCGTTCTAGCAAAGGGGAGAGCAAATCTGTAGCTCACAGGCGTATCTGAGAGTGTCAAGGAGGCCAATGTAGGGGAATTGAAGTAGCAAGACAGTAGGGGAAGGTGACGTCAGAGACAAATACAGCCAGAACATGTAGGATTTCATAGACTATTATGAGACCTGGCCATTTCCACTAATTGAGATGAGAAGCCGTGGAAAGAAATTAAGCACATGGGTGAAAACATCAGATCGGCTGCTGTCTTAGAAACAGATTTAAGAGGGGAGAAGAGAAATTACCATGGAGCTGATAGTTCAGGATGATGATGACAGTGGCTTGGACAAGGCAGCAGTAGCGGAGCTAGAAAAAAATGTATGTTCGGATTTTAGCCAGCTCTCACTATCCACGAGTTCCTTATAACCAGCCTTGGCTTGGAAGTATTATGAGAAAAATCGTGTTTGTGCTGACTGTGTACAGATGTTTTCCTTGTCATAATTCCCTAAACAATACACTGTTAACAGCTATTTATATGGCATGTATACTGTGTTAGATACTGTAAGCAATCTAGAGATGATTTAAGTCTACAGGAGGATGTGGTAGGTTATATGCAAGTCTTCCACTACTTTATGTGAGGGACTTGGACGGTTGCAGATATCGATATCTTTGGGGAGGGGGGACCAGTTCCCTGCAGATACAAAAGGATAAACTGCATTTTAAAGGAAGGGACAATAGGGTTTCTTGAGGGATTCAATATGAGGTGTGAGAAAAAGAGAATAATCAAGGATAATTCTAAGACCTTTGTTCTGAAATAACAGGGTTAACATTTTCTTTTTAAAAATTTTATCAGTGTGTTTGTGATACATAATAGTTATATTAGTTTGGGGAATTAATACATATATATCATATCTTAATCATTTTCCATCCATCTCCCCCCTCCCGTTTTCTTCCCTATTGCCAAGAATCTGCCTCCCTGTCTCCTACAACCTCTCCCTTTTTTAACTCTTTATTTATCTTTTGGGTTTTTCATATAAGAGAAACCATGCAATGTTTAGCTCTCTGTGTCTGACTTATTTCACTTAACATTGTGGGCTCAATATCCATCTATTCTGCTGCGAATGACGTGAATTCACTCTTCTTTATGGCTGAATAAAACTCCATTGCGTATATAAACTGCATTTTCTTTATCCGTCGTCTGTTGATGGCTACCAAGGCTGTTTCCAGACCTCAGCTGTTGTGAGTTGTGCTGCTTTAAGCATGGGCGTGCATGTATCACTCCATACGGATTCCCACAGTGCTTGCACATGTGTATATTCCTTTGGTTATGGGGCAGCAGCTCTCCGTCATACGGATTCTCTAGGCAGCAAGGCCTTTTCTTACCCAGTTCTTTATGTCTTGCCGAAATCAGACCGGCCTCCCCTCTGAACAGACTCGGGTGTGCCCCTGGTGATCTGTGTTCTGGCTGCACTCACTGGCTCTCCACGAACCGGGACTTCTGTCCCGACAAAACCCCAGGACAGACGTGGTGGAAAAGCACTGCGCCCTTCCTAACTCATCTGCACTTGTGGCTCTGGCTTCTCTTGCTAATCCAGCCACTGTACGTGTGTATTTCTATTTATTATCCAGTTCTTTCATGGGCTTTGAATCTTATTTTCTGAAGGACGAGTTCATCTTTCGCCTGGATAGAGCCACTGGTTCTGTTCTCAGTGGATTTGTATCAGTCTCATTTATAGCGATGAGTAGCCTATGGTAACTGCTTTATTCTTCTGAGTGATACGCTTTGAACTGGGTCTTTCTTTTCACGGAAGTAGGCAACTATCCATGCACTGGTAGTCACCAAGTCACCTTATTGTTTCCCAGTCTCAGTCCTCATTTTTCCTATGAAATCCTCCCAGAACCTCAGTAAGATTTCAGTTAGCCCTTGTTAGTTACTTATTTACTTCTTATTTGAAAATGTTTATTTCCCAATTATAAAATAAAATTATTTTATAAATTATTATATTTTATACATTTTTATAATCTAAAGAGCTGAGAAAATTTTAACATGTATGTTGAGAGAATAAAAGTGTCTGTACCAAACACTCAGGAAAAAATGCACTGCTTAATTTTTGCATTTTCCTCACTTTGCAAAGATTCTGTTTTACAAAACTGAGGTCATGCTATGTCTTGTTTTGCACGTTGGGCGTTGTGTTACCAACATTTTCCCACACCACTGAAAATCTGCCTAGGATGGTTTTAATGACACTGCAGCACTCACTGATTTAGAAATGCCGTAATGTAATCATTCCCTTATTTTCGATGTTCAGAATAGCTCCAGTTTTGTTTTGTTTTGTTTTGTTTTGTTTTGTTTTGTAACACACAGAGCTGGTTCACAGATGTACCCCAGAACCAAATTATCCAAATAAATGTAATGTAATGTTATTGCTACAAATTGGCTTTATAAAAAGTTCGATGAGTTTATTCTCCCACCAACAGCTAAAGGCCTCCAGCCCATTTATTTTCATTTCTCAGTGCATGGATGTTTGGTTTCCTAACTGGTTTGTAAATCCTTAGAGGTTGAGTCCTGAGCATCTTTCACATCCTGTTTCCCAGAGTGGGGCAGCAGGACGACTGGCTGATGAGATGACTTCAGATGAGGTGTGACTATAAGACGCAGATGATTACTTTTTATTTCAACATTTAGGGACAGTATTCAGAAAATGTAACTAACATACTCAAATTTCGATTTCATAAATATTATTGCTCAAGACAAAAACATACCTAAATAAGTCAGAAAATTAATAATAAATAATATTTTGAATTGATGTAAATTTAAAAAGCAGTTGAACAGCGCTGCCATAGTTCTAGGCCAGAATGTATTCAGCATTTACAGGGGCCAGGGATATAGCTCAGTGGCACAGCGCCCGCCTGACAAGCACAAGGTCGTCAGTTTGATTCCTGGTACCAAAAAAAAATAAATAAATAAAGGAAGAAATTAGCCTTACAATCTAATATGAAACTAATTTTATATCTCTGAAAATACTTTTATAAGTACTTTCTAGCAATCAAAGAAAACTAATAAATTTTGAGAACCTATACACATTCCCATTTTATTATTTATCTGTAGAAAAATATGTCACAATGAAATAACATATTTTTGGAGATTATTTCTAAAGAAGGCTCTGAGATTCCAGTGACCTCTATTTTATGTCATGTTTTGAACTGGCAGAATGAAGGACTTGTAGTTTGTCCTCTGTAATCCAGAATCTCTTTTAGGCCCCAAGGATCCATGTGGTGAAGTAAAATATTGTAGCAGCATAAATCTGTGGACATCAGAGGTGAGGACAGCAATTCCAGAAATGTGGCCATGGACACCTGCTTCAGAATCAGATCCCTGTTTACGGTACAGACCCCGGGCTCCTTCCCAGACCAGTCGGGCAATCTGATGCTTACTGAAATCTGGGAGCTGCAACAGAGAGGAAGGTATTGAAGTTCTGAGAACGTCTGATGTCCTGGCATAAACAGTAAACAAACTTCCTGGAGCCAGCAGAACTCTGCAAACTGTCACCAGAAATTCTACCAATGTCATTGGCCAACTGTGACACACAAATCTGGCAGACACCCCTCACACACTCAGTTACTTGCTTTTCACTCCCTATCTGCACTAGGCATTGTGGTAAACTAGATGGAAATCATTAACTTATTAAGGCAGTTTTATTTTTCAGCACAGAAATACATGGAAATAACAGAAATTAGTAGCAAAATAGAATCTACAGAACTGAAATTTCGATCCCAGGAAGTTTCCTGAGAATTACATATGACCAGTAAAATAAGAGGCCCCAATCTTAATAGTGCCATAGGAGATGTAAGATTTGTGTCTCACTACTGAGTGAGAATTCTCTGATCTTGGAAACTTCCTGGCTGAAGAGTGTTGACACAGGCTGGCTTCCTGCTCAAGGTTCCAGGTGCTGTTTGTTTGCCTGGAGTCATTACAGTTGCCCCACCTCACAAAGTAAATATTCTAAACTAGAAAAAGGTTCCACGTAGTTGGTTTCAAAGTACTTTTATTTCAGGATGTAGGTGGAAATCCAGGCACTTAAGAGGTGAGAAAATGCCAGCCTTGTATTGAAAAGACCAAACAAAGCAAAAAAGGAGAAAGGAGTTTGAATCCAGTTTCTAAGGCAGATCAGATTTCTCTCTCAGAACCTGCTAGACTTTTTCTACTACTTAGGAACCGGATGCCATGCCTAGGAGGCTGTAACTCTTCTAACAGCAGTCCAAAAGGCGTGTGTGCATTCCTGGCCTTAGTAAATGAGTTTCATTAGCATGATGTAATAAATTTTAGCAAAAGTACATTATTCCAAACAGTTTCTTTTTCCAAGCACGTTGGCCAGAACTCTGTTGAAACAAAGGAGCCAGCCACCTGCACCTCTGAGTGCACTTTAAACACAAGAGCAGTGTTCAGGAAGCTGCTCCCACCTGTGATGGAGCAGTTCCTTTAGAAATGGCTCATCAGTCAAAAGTATTCCAGGTTTTTCTTGCCTCAAACAAAGAATTGGATGAGACAAGCCAATAATGGTGTCAAAAGTTTATTTGAATGCATAGGGGAAAACCAGCTCTGTAGAGCAAACTTGGGCCAAACAAAGAGAAAAAGAGGGTAAAGCAAAAGTGAAAGTACACGCTACATTCAGACACGGCACGGGTTACTGTGCAAACTCACGCACCATGGTGGCTTTCCGTGATAATGGCTGGTCCTTTTTATGCTGTCCACATCTCCAGGGAGCTCCAGAGAAGTTCTACACGCGGGGGTCCTCACGTTGCCCTGGGGTCTTGTGATTAACAGTCCCGCTCATTTCCCAGCCGCTTCGCCACTCCCTGTCTCCTATAACACACCTGCCCCATGGAGCCAGAGGGCACTTTTTGCCCAGGTTCCATGGCCAGGGTCTTCTGCTGATCAAAGGAACAAGAGCATATGCCTTGTGCCTCAGCAAGCCCTGAAGGTAAGGTGGTAGAGAGAGGGCATTGTCTCCTGAAGTCCATTGGATTTCTGTCTTTATCAAAGGATAGAGAAGCCCTCTCTGAAATAAAAATATAGGCTGCTTCCAGCGTTCAGCCATTATGACCTGTGCTGCTATAAACGGGTGTGCGTGCATCACTGTGGTATGATGTCTTTAACTCTTGGGAAGCTACCTAAAAAAGGGTAGCTGGGTCAAATGGAATTCTTAGTTTTATTTGTTGGAGGAATTTCCATAGTGGATATACTAGTTTACATTCACACCAACAATGTGGAAGGGTTTCTTTTACCACTGGCAACCTTGTCAGTATTTTTTATTAGTTTTCTTGATGATAGCCATTCTTTCAGGACTAAGATGAAATTTCACATTATGGTCTACCTTGAGATCAGAATGTTAAGTGAAACAAATGAGAAACACAAGCTTAAATATCCTATGGTTTCTCTTACATGAGAAACTCAAAATACAGTATAAATAAGAAGCAAATTAAAAAATAGGAAATAGGGAGATAAATCTTTCTCAGATGGGAAGGGGATCAAGATGTAGAGGGAGGGGAGAGGGAAAGGAGGGGAAAGGGTTGAAGAAAGGAATTAAGATGTATTATTTACATGTACTAGCTCCCCAGAAGAAATGTAAACATTATGTACTGTAAACATGTACTAATAAAATAAATATACTTAAATACATAAATAAGTAGTCAAGAGTTTAAAATAAGCCAGAGGCAAAGAGTTTGAAAATGTGTTTGGAACCATCTTATTTAAAAATCAGAGGGCTGGGCCGATGAGATGGCTCAGCGGCTTAAGCGCCTGCCTGGCAAGCGCGAGGGCCCGAGTTCGACTCCCGGAACCCACATACGAAAAAGGGGCCGGTGATATCGCTCAGTGGCACGGGCGCCTGCTGGCGCGCGAGGTCCTGAGGTCGACCCCCGGTACCCACCAAAAAAAAAAAAAAATCAGAGGGCCGGTGAGATGGCTCAGCAGCACGGGTGCCTCCTGGCACACAAGGTCCCGAGGTCGACCCCCGGTACCCACAAAAAAAAAAAAAAAAAAAAATCAGAATTTTTTTTCTATTTGGGGATCATTTTTATAAAATTCCCATTATATCTGATAATATGGTAAAAACAAAAGAAATAATTATAAGAAACTAGATAGTACATTTGCTATTATGTCACAAAAAGGCCTGTAACGTTACCTACAGATATGTATAAAGGATCTTTATTACACTTTTCTTGTACAGCATCTGATATTTTTCAAGAAGCTTATGTTGTTAGGAATCATTAAGCGTATCAATGATTGAATAATCTGTTACTCCCAGTAAAATTTATCTACTGAATAATTATCTGTTTTATTGCTTTATTACCTGAATGACAGGTCCTGGGGAATTCTTTCTAGGTTCTTGCTGTCCAGAACAAAGAATTGAACAAGACACAAAGAAAAGGTAGAGGATGTGTATTTATTGAAGGTGGAAAAGAAGTGCGCTCTGCAGAGTAGGCGCAGGCCAGTAAGCAGGCGCACAGTGGCCTCGAGGATAGGGGAGAGGGATCTTTTGTATCAGAATTCATGGATTAGCTTCCTCACTATGCAGATAAGGCATTGGGGTTGTTGTCTTATCAAAAGCTGTTTTGCCTGCCGCTAAATTTAAACTGACCTATCAGAGACTCACCTGGTTTCATGCCAGATGTAAATGACAGATTGAAAAGAGCACTTCTCTGATTTGACCCGTGTACAGTGCTCAGGGGCTGCGGAGTCATCCTGGACCCCATCTTCCGTGAGTGTGCCCTGGGGCTCCATGACTTCACCCAGTTTTTGGACTGGTTTTGCCTAATTTCCTACCTCAGCTTCATTTTTAAAACACTAAGATCCTTCCAGGATATGGATACAAAATTGTTTTCCTAGAAAGTCTGATGAAGTCCAAATTCAAAGTCTCCAGAAATATAGTATAGGAAGGAAATTTACTTGAATTTCTGGATGTGTTAATTACATTAATGAAAGGTTTTTTCCTAAGAGTAGTTTTTTAAGTATATGTTTGCAGTATATCATGATCACCTTCATCATGGGGAGTTGGTACATGGAGGTAACATATCTGAATCCTTTTGATTTCCCCTTCCTCCCTCCCTCCCCCTTCCTCCATCTCTTGGTCCCCTTGCGATTCAGTTTTATGTGTTTTATTCCCTATTCAAATGATGCTTTGAGAGCGCACCATGAGGCAGAAGGTTTGCTAGAGAAAATCAGGGGCTTTCAACTCTGAGCAAAAACAAAGAGCTTGGGCCGGTGAGATGGCTCAGCGGCTTAAGCGCCTGCCCGGCAAGCGCGAGGGCCCGAGTTCAACTCCCGGAACCCACATACGAAAAAGGGGCCGGTGATATCGCTCAGCGGCACCGGCGCCTGCTGGCGCGCGAGGTCCTGAGGTTGACCCCCCGGTACCCACCAAAAAAAAAAAAAAAAAAAAAAAAAAAAAACAAAGAGCTTGAGCCGGAAGCTCCAGCGAGACCACCTGGGGGCTTGTTAAACTGGGCCACGCAGGGTCCCAGCCCGAGCTCTGAGGCAGCAGGTCACGGGCCATGAGTGTTTGCACATCTGAATCCCTGCTTGGTGCCAGTGCTGCTTCTCTGGGGACCACACATTGCGTACCACAGTCGTAAAGCCCTGAAACAAATAAAGTAATATTCTGAAGGAAAGGAACCTGGTTCACCAGACAGGGTCCAAGGAGGTCTCCAGAGTGGAGATGGGAATCTTGACTCACCCCACCCATGGGGCAGTTGCAGGTTCACTGACTTCCATCACATAAAAAAAAAAAAGTAATTTTCAGGAGGAGCATAAAGGGACGTATCAGTTAGAATTTTAAAAATACACACTCAGAGATAGAGTGTGGGCCCTCAAGGAGAGAGCACTGTGTACCCCAGAGCTGGTATATTTATGGAGATTTGAGGGTGTCCCTACAAAGGGTTATCTAAGATGTGTACACTACAGTTGTCTGGTTTTGCCCCCATGGTGTTTGCAGCTTAGAGCTGCTGTCCTAATAGTGCACTCCCGGAGGGTGCGGGTTGGTGGGAGGGGCACGGTTTGCCTGCAGCAGGCACAGGCCGGAGACCCTTTCTCAGGGCTATTGTCTTTAGGCCCCTAGGAATTTTTCCTGAAGGGGGGAAAAAACTTGAATAACTTTTTTGACCTAAAGCTGCAGTTTTTATTAAGAAGTATAAGAAAGTGTGATATTTACACACAATGGAGTACTACTTTGCCATAAAGATAAACAAGTCATTTGTAGGAAAATGGATGCACCTTGAAACTCTACTGTAAAGTGAAATAAATCAGACACACAAGCTTAAATATCACATTGTTTTTCTGATATGAGAAATGCAAAATATAAATAAAGAGCAAAATAAAAGATAGATAATAGGAAGTTGGGAGCTATAGCTTTCACAAATAGAAAGGGATTTGAAAGATGGAGAGAGGGAGGAGGGAGGGGAGTGGAAGGGATGAAAAAAGGAATTAAGATGCGTTCTGTACATTACCGACTCCACACAAGGAATGTAAACATTATGTACTGCAAAGAGGTACTAATAAAAAGCAAATTTTAAAAAGTTCAATTTTAATATTACAGTTTTCCTGGTCTCCTTTTAGCCTATCTTTTTTTGTATCCTGTGTAAGTTCTAGGAAAGAATAAGGACCTAGCACAGTGATGGCAAACCTATGGCATGAGTGCCGCAGTGGACATGCAGAGCCCCCTCTGTTGGCATGTGAGCCTAGTCGCCCCAGCATCGCCCCAGCAGCCAAGCATTGGGTAGCAGCACACATAGGGGCAGTGTTGGCACTTTGCGATAAATAAGTGGGTTTTGGGTTGCAGTTTGGGCACTCAATCTCTAAAGGGTTCACCATCGCTGACCTAGCATTACCAGGTGATTCTGAGAAGGTGTCTCTCTAGATACTGAGCTTGTACCTAGATCTGAAGGAAAAAGGAATTACCAAGGTCTGGGGGAGCTGGTGGGGGTCATTCCTGACACGGCGAGTCTGCCAAGAACCCTCGTGGCCGGAGAGCTCAGAGTTCCAGCAAGGAAAAGGTGCCCAGTGCAGCTGAGGGACAGGATACAGGGAAAGTCTCTGAAAAGAGGCTAAAGAAGAAGGCAGGAGAGGGCCACACACGTGATAGGATATGGTGGGTTTATCCCAAGAACAGTGAAAAAACATTTAAGAATGTTAAGCAATGCAGATGATATGATTAGGTACGTTCTGTGTTCTCTGGATGTCGTGTGGGCAGTAGATGGAGGACAATATATATATATATTTTTCCCATATATCTGTCATATATATCTATCACAAGAGCAAAGCAGCAGCTGGTGGATATAAGGCCGTGCGTCAGAAGCTCCTCTCTCTAGCCGTGCCCACATAGTGGCCTCAAGAATCATCGGCCCCTTGTGTTTCACACCGGGTACTGACAATCCCAAAGGTACTGACTGTAGGAGGCACACAGTGAAATAAGTGAAAGACTTCGTTAAGTAGGACGGGGAGATCACATCCCCCTCCCCAGGGAACAAGCACCAGACTGAAGCCAAAGTAATCATCTTCAACAAGCACAAAGACCTCTAGCAATCCAGACAAACGAAGGGTATTATTTTACAGCTAACTTGCAAGTGCTCCAGCAATGACTGGTGGTGTGTGCCACACCTATGTTTATTTTTCAGCTGGCTTGTCATAAAAAAAAAAAATCTGTTTTTTGTATTTAAAAAAAAAAAAAAGAGGGGGCCGGTGAGATAGCTTAGTGGCATAAACGCCTGCCTGGCAAGCGCGAGGGCCCGAGTTTGACTCCCAGAACCCACATACAATAAAAGGGCCGGTGATATCGCTCAGCGGCACGGGCGCCTGCTGGCGCGCGAGGTCCTGAGGTCGACCCCCAGTACCCACAAAAACAAAAACAAAAACAAAACATGAAATGTAAGAGTAAGCCATGAATGTGATGCAAGACCTAAACATGAACGAGGCACCAACCTGATGGCCCCATTCATTCCCTTGTCTCTATACCCAGGCTCACAGCAAGTCTGATCAATTCCACTTCCAAGATCCAAGTCACTGCCCAGTCAGAGTTGTCCTCGTCCCTTGCCTGGACAAGGGCCATGGCCTCTACTTCGCCTAGCTGCTTCCGGTCTCTGGCCGTAGGTCCATTTCCCTCCAGCACTGGAATATCTCTCTACGATGGAAACCTTTGAAAGGTTTTCTGCTGCACTTCAGATAAGATGCAGCCTCCTTACCATAGCCGTTAAGGCCTAGAAGACCTTCAGAGCCTCATTTTGAACGAGTTTTTCCTCTCTCCTTTAAGCTTATTCCTGTGTACAGACCTTGACACTTGCGTGGCCGCCTGGAGACTCAGCTGATCTCCACCATGGTGGGCTTTCCCTCCTTTGGGAGGTTTGACAGCTTCAGACCTGTGACAGCCTCTCTTGTGTGTAAAATGTCTATCTTAAGCATTGCATCTATAGTTCTGTGTTATTATTGTCTTAAAATTTGTATCTACATTAAAATAGATACTTGGCAGCCAGTATCTACAAGGTGCTTGTGCTATTTTAATATAAATGCAAATTTCTAGATTAATTATTAAAAGTAATCATTTTAGTTAGGATTAGACCAACCACATATTTCAAATTGTAATCTGCCAGTAGAAAGGCTTCCCCTCTTTTAAAAGAATAATCAGCACCCTGCACTGTAAAAGAATGGATCTCAATATGTGGTCCCCAGACTAGCACCTGAGACCAGTGGTCCTTGGAAATGCAGGTTCTCGGGACCCATCCCAGAGCTACTTAGTAAGAGGCTTGGGGTGCAGCTTAGCAATCAGTGCTTTAGAAAGTCGTGTTGGTGACTGATATGAACTCAGTTTTGACGACCACTGATCTCACAGAAGCACATGGACCACTGGGTTTCATGTTGTCCATACAATGTTTCTTTGAAACAGGGTTATTTAAGCCACTGAATGTTTCTCCGTCTGTTTCCTCCAAAACAAGCTGCTACAAGATAGGAGCTCAGGTGTATCTGAAGTGTAAGTGCCTGCTTTGGGTGCTGATGTGCAACCCGGGTGAACCAGACCCTGCTTCTGTGTCTGGATCCAGGGGAGGAGAGGGTAGGGCGGAACCCTCCTTCACCTCCCTCTCTGCTGTCCCCGCCGGCTGCCTGCCCTGCCCTGAGGAAGTCAGCTGCTTGTGCTGACAGAAATTGAAGCTCACTGTAGCCGCCAACTGGAAAAGAAGGTTGTGCCTTTTTATATTTCTTTCTTAAACTTTAGAAGCCAAATATGAATACTTCCTGTCAGTTAAGAAAACATACAAGGGTGCTAAAATATCAAATTATCATATTTACCCTTCTAAAGGGATCCAATAAGACTATAAGTATAGCCACTTAGGTAATATTGATCCAGTGGAGAAGCAAGTCACATAGTGAGTGTGCGTGGAGAGAACAAAGAACTTCTCAAGTAGGTGATGGATGGGGGTGTCATGGTTGCCCGCTGGGGTGACCAGTGCCTATCTAGACTTTGTTAGACCAGGTGTTATCCCTCATCTCACCCTGTGGGGAGTAGGTAGGTCTGGTCCTTTGGTTGTTATCATGGGGCCTGGCCTCCAACTGACACATCTCAGGCCACAGCTGTAGTGAGTTGTCACCTTTTGTCGTGACTCGCTGGAGGGCCCAGCCCTGTCTGCCTGCCTATCATGTTTCTACCTAACTTAGCTGTCTGTAATAGAATGAGGGTTTGTCTTGGCACATGGCTTAGATAAGACTTTACTTACTCTTTTCTGTTGCCAGGTATTTCTTGATTCCATATTTCCAAAATCAGACAGTTTGTACTATGCTTTGATGGATGTTAAATTATGGGAAAATATCATGAATATATTACATACTTATTATATAGTTTGGAAAGTGTACATAATTATCACACATACAATAAAAATCACAAATTTAATCCCAGCAAGTAGTTTGTTACCTTTACATATTTAACTCAGCTATTTTATAAAAACATACGGAATGTTTCAAACCCAGCTTTTTGGACTTAACATGTGAGCTTGTTAAATAATCTCATTACCGAAATTTAGCATTAGGAACAAATCAGTGGTGGGAGACTAAACGCGCAAACGAATGAGTGTTATGGTTGGGATCCAGCGTGTTCCCAGAAGGCTCTAGTGCTGAAGGGCTGGTTGCTGATGGGTTTTGGAGAAGGGATTGGATTGGAAGAGCTCTAACCAGATGGATCCATTGATGAATCTTAATTTGATGGCCCTATTGGGAGGTGATAGAAACAGGAAATGGGGACCTAGCTGAAATAAGTAGATCACTGAGGAGTGGCCTTGGGGAATATCTCTTGTTCCCAGCCTCTTCCTCTCTGGCTCTTCATATTTCTCCCTGTCCTCCCTTCTCTTCTCCCTTCTCCTCTCCTTCCCTGTCCCCCTTCCCCGTCCCCTCCTCCCGCCATCTCCCTCCTGTCCAGCTTGCGGTGAGCTGCTTTGCTTTACCACGTGTTGGCTGCCGTGATGCCCGGCCTCATCACAAGCCCAGAAGCAAAAGAGCCAAGTACTTTCTTAGAATCTGTGAGCCAAAATAAGCTTTCCCTCCTTCGGTTGCTCTTCTCAGGTATTTCACAACAGCAGAAATGTGACTAACACAAAAAAAGGAGGATTTTAAAATCCTGCCTCAGAGATTCTGTGAGAAGTTTTAGGTTCCTGCTCTTAAGTGTAGCAACACACAGACTCAGGAAGCGTCACCGAGCACTGCCAAGGGCTGGTGATTCCCTCGGCAGCTCTGGCCGAGCTGTATTCTGCCCTGAGGTTTATTTGTGTCGCATGCTGGCTCAGAAGTTTGTGGTGGGTACGGAGTGTGACAGTACTTGCACTTTGCCTATAGTGAGTTCAAATTGTAAAATGAAAGAACAGGACAGGGTTCTTTGGTTTCCAGGGAAAGAACAGGGTATCTGTTGGTTGCTGATCATTATAAAAACAAGAGGAAAAACTCTTTTTGCAACTAATATTGAGATGATTCACTTCCACCCATTATCCTGTCCCACGTCCATGTTTATTATGGTTTAAAAAAATAAAAATGATTTCTTCTATCCAGCTAAATAGCTGATAAGATTAAGGAACTCATTTCTTACTGAATTCATTATTCATGGCAAATGTCAGAACGTGAGCAATTCCCATCTGCTGAGCAGCTACAGTTCAAGACACAAACTAAAGGTACACCTGAGCACCTGACAGTTAATGCGGGGTTCACTGTTACTCATTAGTATCAATGGAGACTTGAAAGAACAGGAGATCTTGGGATCTCCTCGGTATCGCTATCCCGCACCCGCACACGCAGGAAACCTCTCCAGGGTTGGCTTTCTGCACCTGAGAGGCTGTGAGTGGGAATTCTGCTCATCCTGCAGGGTCTACCAGTATCCTCTCCTTGTTCCGCATATTTGTTTAGCTAGCAGTTCAGTTTATATAGAAGTTTAGCATCCCTCAGTTTAATAAGAATACCATCCCCATGATCTGATGTATAACCATTTTTTTCAATTTTTATTTTTTATTAATACATGTTGCAGTACATTATGATTACATTCTATATGGGAAGTTGGTATGCATACATAACACATCTTAATTGCTTCTCATTCCCTTTCCCTCCACATCCTCCCCTCCCCCTCCATTTCTTGGTCCCCTTCCCTTTTGCAAAAGATCTATCTCCTTATTTTCTATTATCTGTCTTTTATTTTCCTCTTTATTTATATTTTGGGTTTCTGATATAAACCATGAAATATTTAAGCCTGTGTGTCTGATTTATTTCACGTAAGATTGTAGCCTCAAGATGAATCCATTCATTTACCCTTCTTTATGACAGAGTAGTACTGCATTGTGTACATATGTATCACATTTTCTTCACTCATTCATCTTTTTATAGACATACAGGCCACTTCCAAGATTTAGTTATTGTGAATTATGCTGCTATAAATAAGAGTATGCTTGTATCACTGTAATATGATGTCTTTAACTCTTTTGGGAAGATACGTAGAAGGGGAATAGCTTGGTGAAATGGAATTTTTATTTTTATTTTTCCAAGTAATCTCCATACTGATCTCCATAGGGGTTGTACTAGCTTACGTTCCCACCAACAATGTAGAAGGGTTCCTTTATCCCCATAGTCTTACCAACAATTGCAATTATTTGATTTCTTGATGATGATGATGATGGTGATAGCCGATTTTTCTGGAGTAGGATGGAATCTCAGTGTTGTTTTAATTTGCATTTCTGTAACAGCCAGGAATAGTGAACATTTTTGCATGTATTGGCCATTTGTACTTCTTCTGAGAAGTGTTTATTCATTTCAGTTGACAATTTTTAACTAGGTCTTTTATTTTTGAGAGGTCTAATTTTTTTAGCTCTATATATTCTAGTCCTCTGTCCAAGGAATAGCTGAAAAAAATTTCTTCCCATTTTGTAGGTTGTCTCTTCACTCTGTTGGTTGTTTCCTTGCTGTCCAGAAACTTTGTAATTACATATGATCCCATTTGTTAATTCTTGGTGCTATTTCTTGTGCAATTGGAGTTCTGTTCAGAGAGTTCTTACCTACACCTATGTCTTCAAGATTTCTACCTATTTAATCTTCCAGCAGATTATTTTTGTTTTAACATTGGATCTCTGATCCATTCTGATTTTAGTTTAGTACAGCATGAGATATATAAGTCTAGATTCAATCTTCTGCATGTGGATAGTCAGTTTTTGCATAACCATTTATTAAAGAAGCTATCTTTCATCTAGTGTATGTTTTTGGTCTCTTTGTCAAAGATCAGATAGCTGAATATACCTGGGTTGTTTCTGCACTCTTTTTTTTTTTTTTTTTTTTTTGTGGGTACCGGGGGGTCGACCTCAGGACCTTGCGCACCAACAGGTGCCCGTGCCGCTGAGCGATATCACCGGCCCCTTTTTCGTATGTGGGATCCGGGAGTCGAACTCGGGCCCTCGCGCTTGCAAGGCAGGTGCTTACGCCGCTGAGCCATCTCACTGGCCCTGTTTCTGCACTCTTGATTCTGTTCCATTGATCCGTGAGTCTGTTTTTGTGCCTGTACCATGCTGTTTTTATTCCTGTAGCTTTGCAATATAACTTCAAGTCAGGTATTCTGATGCTTCCTACTTTGTTCTTGTTGCCCAGGATTGCTTTTGCTATTCTGGTCTTTTCTGGTTCCATATAATTTTAGTATTTAATTGGGATTGCATTAAATCTGCATATCAATTTTGGAAGTATGGCTATTTTGGCTATATTGGTTCTGTCTATACAGGAATGGGATATCTTTCCATTTTCTGACATCCTCCTACAGTACTATCCTTTTTCAGAGTACTGTAGTTTTTATTGTAGTAGTATTACACTTCCTTGGTTAGATTAATTCCTAGGTATTTAATTCTTGATGCTATTGTGAATGGCATTTTTTTCCTAATTTCTTTCTCAGTGAGTTCATTATTGGCATATAGGAATCCTATTGGTTTTTTTTGTGTTGATTTTCTATCCCGGTATACTATTGAATTTGGTTATTAATTCTCTGAGTCTTTTGATGTAATCTTTGGGTCTTCTATGTAAAGTGTCATATCAACTGCAAATAATGATAATTTGATTTTTTTCCTTTCTTACACATAGCCTTTTTATTCCTTTCTCTTACCTGATTGTTCTAGCTAACATTTCCAGTACTGTGTTGAACAGAAGTGGTGATAGCAGACATTCTTGTCTTGTTCCTGATTTTAGAGTGAAAGCTTTTAGCCTTTCCCCACTTAGTATGATGTTGGCGGTAGGATTGTCATAAATGACTTTTAGCATTGAGATAAGGTCCTTCTATACCTATTTTCTTCAGGGTATTTATGAATGGATGTTGGATTTTGTCAAATTTTTTTCTGCATCTATTGAGATGATGATGTGATTTTTGGCCTTGCTTCTGTTTATTTGATGTATTACATTTATTGGTTTGCATATGTTGAGCCATCCTTGCATCCTGGGATGAATCCTACTTGGTCATGATGTACGATCTTTTTGATATTTGTTGCGTTCTGTTTGCCAGTACCTTATTGAGGATTTTGGTGTCTATGTTAGTTAAAGAGATTGGCCTATAGTTCCTTTTTTGGTTGGCTCCTTGTCTTGTTTTAGAATCAGGGTAATGTGAACTTCCAGGGATGACTTTGGGAGTACTCCGTCCCCTTCAATTTCCTTAAAGAGTTTGAGGCGTGTTCACATCAGATCTTCCCTGAAGTTCTCGTGGAATCGGGTCCTGGACTTTTCTTATTTGGTAGTTTCTTTTGTTTCACATAGTGTGTTTAAAGCTTGTGTTTGTTTCTTGGGCCTCTCTGTGGCTTTGAGGCATCTCAAGTTTATAAAATGAGAAGACAGAATAGAGAATGCATTTTTTAGCAACAATTTTAAAGTTTTATTAGGGCAGTTGAGCAGCCTATGCTAAGCAGTTAGTCGGTACTGGGTGGGAAACTCTGGGAGCTGAGGGAGGAAGGTGCACAGATTTTTTTCCTTTTTAGGAAAGCTTTCATTTAAATGGACTCTGAAAATTCTGTTAAAATTACTACTGATACGTTACAGTGTATAGTTGATCAATATCCCTTTTTCTGACATGGAAATGCCTTGATAAAACTTTGAATCTCCTAAGCCAAAAATCCCCATACTGTAGTTATTTTAGGCTCTTTCTAGATCTTTCCATATGTGGGGCATTCAGTTGCCTTTCCCTGGAACCTGAGCCCATTCTTGCACCTCTGCCCCAGAGGGCTGCGGTAGTCTCCTTTCCTACCTCCGTCTTGTCTCGTGCTGAGATCCACCTGGCAGGTTCTAGGTGCTCGCCTAGAACCTTCACTAGCTGCCCACTGCCTGAAGAGTGAATTCTGAGTTTCCTAAGATGGTCTCAGTGCTTATGGTTCACCGTTCCCCGTTTTATGTGTTATACCATTAGAAACTCAACTCTGCATTTTCTCCACAAACCTGACATCCTGTGAATATTGTTTCCCTTGCCTGGCAAGCTCTTCACATTCTTATTGTTTAGTTATTACCCACCAAGTTCTCTGTAGGAAGTGTTGATTTCTTAACAATCTTTCCCACCTTCTATGTATGACTGAGACTTCTTGGCCAAGCTCGCATCGTAACTCTGGCTTCTACGGTGAAGTATGATTGCTGGTGCAGGCTTTGTCAACAGACGCAGATGACCAGCTTGATGGTGACTCTGCAGCTCCTTGGGCCTCCGTTTACCAGCAAGTCAAGTTAGATGGTGCAGGTTAGCGTCAGCAGGTGCATAAAGCAAGCATCTTCAAAAGTTCTTCGGTATGGTAAGATACACACAATTAAAAGGCATTTTTTGAAAACTAAAAATAGAAATCCCATTTGACCCAGTTATTTCCCTTCTAGGTATCTTCCCAAAAGAGCTCAAGTCATATTACAATGATGCATGCATACATGCTACAAAGCAGCATAACTTATAACAGCTAAATCTTGGAAATGACCTATATGTCTATCAACAGATGAATGGATAAAGAAAATATGGTATTTATACACAGTGGGGTACCACTTTACCTAAGGAAGGATAAACTTGAGGCATTCATACGTAAATGGAGGCACCTTGAGACCATAATGTTAAGTGAAATAAATCAGACACATGAGCTTAAATATCATATGGTTTCTCTTATATGAGAAACCCAAAATATAAATAAAGGGCAAAATAAAAGATAGACAATAGGAAGCAGGGAGACCTTTCTCAAATGATAAGCAGAACAAGGGATGGAGGGAAGGAGAGGGAAAGGCGATGGAAAAAAAAGAATTGAAGAAAAAGATGGAAATAAAGCTTTTGTAAATGGGTACGGGACCAAAGTTGGAAGGAGCAGGGAAGGGTGGGAGGAGTAGGGGACCAAGAAAAAAAAGAATGAAGATGTGTTCCGTACACGTAACCAACTCCCCACGATACATGCAGTCATTATGTACTGCCAACATGTACTAATAAAAATAAATGGAGGCATAGGTCTAATTGATACAGGGGGAGGAAACTCCCAACCTGCTAGATGTCTGGTATGAGTTCATGTTCTCTAAAATCAAAGAATGAATTCTAGGAACAACCGAGTTTAAGAGCAGAATATATTTATTGGTGAAAGAAAGCTTCCGTCAGAGAGAGAGACAGAAGGGGTCCCGAGCGGGTTGCTGAGGGCCCTGCCTCTTCTAGGGATTTTTATAGAGCAAATCCACGAGGTGAGGTGGGTTGGAGATGGAGAAAAATGGGAAATCACAAGGTGGGCATGAGGTGGGACAAAACTATGATCAACCAGTAAGATTATGAGCATAATTGCTCAGGTAATATTGATTAAATGAGGATCCAATGGGGAAGCAAGTCACATAGCAAGCAGGCAGGAAACAGAACTGGAGCTTCTCCTGGAGGGGGCTGGGTCAGTGGCTCTTCCCGGCTTTCTCAAGGTGATCAGTACCTGTTTAGAATGTCAGTCCCTGTGTTTATCCTTAGGGAAGTGTGTGGGTGCCTTCCTTTCATCTTTTGCCTTGAGGTCTGGCCCTCAGCAGATGTGTCCGTGTCTCCCCCACAGTTGCAGTGTAATCTGTCTGTGTACTGGTTTCTTCCGGGGCCCAGCCCTGTCTGACTGCCTACAATATTTCTACCTAACTCAGCTGTCTATAACATAACTATGAATTAAAAAAGAAAAGGCATTTTTGGAATGCATTCATTGTTGCTATGATTGTTCACACAGCTCTGAATTTTCTTTTTAATTTCTCACTTTGCCTTACATCATTAACTTAGCTAATTTTATTTTAATACTTTAAGTTACTGAGCTCTAGTCTTCCAAACTCCCAAATCCTTGAAAAGTGCCATTAATACTCAGTCAGAAAGATCCTGCTCACGATGAGAAAGATATGGGACAATGGATTGGCAGTTTTCTCTGTACAGAGCCGAATTATAAATATTTTAGGCTTTGTGAACCATGTGGTTGTCACAACCACTCAGCTCTGCAGTTACAGCGTTTAAAGCAGCCGCACTCAACAAGCAAACAACTGAGTACGACAAAATCCCAGTAATCCCAGGATCCTCTGCAAGAACGGGCAGCTCAGGGCCACAGTTCTCCAACTCCCTGGGTAACTTGGAGCCTTGTTTCAGTGGAAGAAGACTTAGTCAGACTCTCTTTCAGGTACAGAAACATTTTCCAACTGGGGAAATGGCCCTGTAATAGATAGTTTGAAAGCTGCTTGAACCACACTGTGCAATGCAATTTGTCATAAACTGAAAGAATGAGATTATATAAAGCTTCGTTTGCTTTCCTCACAACACTCACAGCTCAGCATATTAAGAGTCGCCTCCCAAGTGAATCTTAAATTTATGTATGGTGCTCTTGGCACTAAATGAGAGCTATAAAAGTGTTTGCAGGCTCTTTATCGTGGTACAACTTTTAGGAAATATCCCACAGTAAGACCCCCAGAAAATGAAATCAGGATGCCCAGTGATATTTAGGACAGAAATATTCATTAACATTAAAAATTTAGAGTCACTCAGTTGGGAAATGGAACCGTAGCATGGACGATTTCTATAGAATCGTTTTATGTGGTAATTGTGTATAGACCATATTGATTCTTGGAAATGTGCACATTGAAACTTCCAAGTGAAAAAAGTCCTGTACAAAAATTATGTTTGCATGGTCCTAAATGTGCAAAAATCAGCATACATGAATCCCGGAGTGCCCAAGCACACCAAGGAGGCAGAGACGGAGTGTAGTAAGTGAAGGAAATAGTAGCAGGAATTTGGGCCGGTGAGATGGCTCAGCAGCATAAGCGCCTGCCTGGCAAGTGCGAGGGCCCGAGTTCGACTCCCGGAACCCACATACAAAAAAAGGGCCGGTGATATCGCTCAGCAGCACGGGTGCCTGCTGGCGCATGAGGCCCTGAGGTTGACCCCCGGTACCCACAAAAAAAAAAAAAAAAGAGTAGCAGGAATTTAACAGAAGACTGACCACATCTGACCTTTTAGGTCACTGTAAGGTGTTCTGTTTCATTGTGGATAATGGAAAGATATTGGATAATTTTGAGCCTTGGAAAGATGGTCAGGTTTGCATTAAAATAATTCCTGGTGTTAAGAATACACAGCAGATGCAGCAAGGATTTTAGTAGGCAATGACAATAATCCAGGTAAGAGACGATGAGCATCTCACTCAGGCTGTGAGGACACGGGGAAGGACAGGTGTGGCAGGAACCAGTGTCCCCATGCCAGAAGCTACCTACCCCTAAGGAGGGAGAACGCATTCCTTAACCATTGCTTTACCCCTGTGGGACACAGTGTCAAGTATCCAGTAAGTGCTTAGTTTAGGTCGGTTAAATGTTAGAAAACAAAACAACAAATGTGAAACCAAACTTGTCTCTGGCCCCCTTATGCTACAGTATGCGCTCATCACCACTCTTGCTCTCATTTTCCCTCCTCTGATTTTTATTTATCAATTCGGATTCCGGTGTCTGTTAACATATTAAGAGTGCTTCAGTTTTCACTGACCTACAATAAGTAAAAGTGACAGAAATAAAGATTCCATTCACCATTTTTTCTATCTCATACCTTTATGAACTAAAAGTGCTACTATTGCCTTTTACTATTAAAAAATGTAAGATTGACTATAACTGAGTGTAATTTTTTTTTAGGGAACAACTTAATTCTTTATTGAATACCTATAACATTTTTTATGAGAACCAGAAAAATCTGCATATTTTATGTGGACAGGTAAGCTCACCAAAGAAATTCAACATGGTTTGATTCACAGGGGGGAAATTCTATAATTCCCCTCTACAGAGGAGTCAAGATGAGTTGGAATTTATAATCTGGCAGCACAAGGATCGGGGAGAAATAGTCAGCGTCGGCTTGACTCTGGCTTTCATTTTAGACTGTATCACAAAATACCAGAATTGGAACATCTGTGTCTTTCTGAACATTTTTGAGATCAGAAAGCCTTTTAAAATAATTTTAATGACATACTTGCTTTCTATTTTAAAAGGAAAGTGTAAATATGTTTTGAAGAGCAGTTTCATTAGAAATCTGTGATACTACTTTCTTACAAACACAGCAGGATGTGCTGAGAAGGATGTCATTGTGGTATCGTTTGTAATGGAGAAAACGTGAAGGTATTTTAAGCCTCTGTTGATGGTGGATTATTCAACTAAATCATGGTGTATCTGTAACATGAATGAGTTGTATTACAATTAATATGCATTGTATCATAATAAGAACAAATTCTAAATTGTTGAAAAATAGTTCTGGAAGCTCCTGAAGCTGGAAACTGTTTTTTATGGAAACAACTGTCATACTACTATACAAGGTGACCCTCGGTTTTCTTTTTTTCCTTTCTTTTTTCCTTCATTTTTGGTTTTAATTTGAATGCTTTGTTCTCCACAGATACCTTCATTCAGTCTTACATAACAAGTATGACTCACTTCATATATTTATAGTATCTTTCTGGCTCCAGGGAACATAGGATTTTCTACTCCTGATTTAAATCTTCAAGTTTGATGGCACAGCATGAAATTTAGACCACCATGAAAATTGCCTTAAGTCTGCAAATTGGAAATGAGGAAATTTACAAAGCACTGTAGCTTTTACTATTGAGTTTGAATAACTTAGTATACTAAATGAAATAACCAATCTCTTTATAAAGAAATGTACCTAATTTTAAATCATCCCAGACTTGTCAGCCAAAGAAATAAAAAGCAGCACTATTTATTGAGCACCTACTGAATGCCAGATGCTATGAATCAGGGATTATTATGATGTCCATTTTGCAAACCAGGAAGCCCAAGTTTAAAGGCGGTCACAGCCAGAAGTGGCAGAGCCAGATTTCAACACAGGTCTGATTCCAGAGTCTGGATTTTCACTGTGCTCTCAAATAAGAATAGAGTCATTTATGTTGCCTAACAGTTGACTTTTCATAGGATTGACTTTTCAGTCATCCAGTTACTGGATGATTGGAATATGACTTTTCTTAGTTTCTATAATTCCCAAAGTTTGTATAAGAATAAGCAATAACATTTTACATGTAAAAGAGAAAACTTGGCTCCGGTGAGATAGCTCAGCAGCATAAGTGCCTGCCTGGCAAGAGCGAGGTCCTGAGTTCGACTCCTGGTACCCACATACAAAGGAAAAAAGGGCCGGTGATATCGCTCAGCGGCACAAGCGCCTGCTCACAAGCACAAGGTCCTGAGTTCAACCCCTGGTACCCACACACACACACAAAAACTAGATTAGACTATAAGTTCTGTGGAAATATACTTAATTCTCTCTATATATTATATTATTATATTATATATATTATATATATAGAACTAAGTATATCTCCAGTAAAAGTGTATATTCCTGTTTGACTTTTTTCTTTGCGTGATGATTCCTTCTGTTGTTATACTATTTCTAATTTAGAAATAATTATTCAAATGCTTTTGATTTTTCATAAGTATAATTTCTGTAATGTTTTGTGTTTTAGTGTTCACATAATTTTGCTTGTTCTGCATAACTTTGAGCTAAATTCTTTGTATTTGCTCATTTAGAAATGAATAAACAGCTGCCAAGTTTCTTGATAGGTGTTTATTCTAATTTCTAGTTCAGTACAGTTTTAAACCTGCTTTAATTTTCAATTAAACAGAATTAAAGCTTTAAAATTTCACTTAATTGAGCATCATAGAGTTCAGAAAATACTTTTATATAATATGCCCTCTGTTGGACATGCCATTATAATATGCCTTACTCATTCTGCCAGGTGTAGGTATTTCTTTTTTTTTTTTTTTTTTTTTTTTTTGTGGGTACCGGGGGGTCGACCTCAGGACCTCACGCGCCAGCAGGCGCCCTTGCCACTGAGCGATATCACCGGCCCCTTTTTCGTATGTGGGTTCCGGGGGTCGAACTCGGGCCCTTGCGCTTGCCGGGCAGGCGCTTAAGCCGCTGAGCCATCTCACCGGCCCAGGTGTAGGTATTTCTAACAATAAAAGAATGTTCCAAAAATATAATTATTTTGCAAGTAAATTAAGGAGCCAATTTCCCCTGGGAATTTTCTAATATATTAACATTTCTCGTGGACTTACTTTCTACATCTTCAGTTAAAACATCTATCTTCTCAGTACTCTGAAACAGGGATTGAAGAGGGTATCAGAAAATGGAAAGATAGCCCTTGCTCAGGGATAGGAAGAACCAACATTGAGAAACTGGCCATACTCCCAAAACTGTTATACAGATTTAATGCAATCCCGATCAAAATACCATTAGCATACCTCACAGAAGTAGACAAAACACTCCTAAAATTCATTTGGAAACAGAAGAGACATAGAATAGCAAAGGCAATCCTGGGCAACAAAGGCAAGGCAGGAGGCATCACGATCCCTAACTTCAAATTATACTACAAAGCTACTGTGATAAAATCAGCATGGTACTGGAAAAAGAACAGACTTGAGGATCAATGGAACAAATTAGAAGATGCAGACACAACTACAAACACACTCAGTCACCTTATCTTTGACAAAGGGGCCAAACATGTTCACTGGAAGAAAGATAGACTCTTTAATAAATGGTGCTAGAAAAACTGGCTCTACATGCCAAAGACTAAAACTAGACCCAAATCTATCATCATGTACTAAACTAAAGTCAAAATAGATCCAAGATCTAAATATTAAAACAGAAACACTGAATCTACTGGAAGAGAAATTAGTTAGAAATCTTGAAGACATAAGTGTAGGCAGAGTTCATGAACAAAACACAAACTGCACAGGAAATACTTCAAAGAATCAACAACTGGGATCTCATCTTATTAAAAAGCTTTTGCACATCAAAAGAAATCACCAACAGAGTGAAAAGACAACCCTCAGAGTGGGAAAATATTTCAGCCAACTGTCTGTCCCTCAGACAAAGGACTTCTATGTAGAACATATAAGAATTAAAAAAAAAAATCAGGCCTTCCAAATTGAAACACCTAATCCAAAAATGGGCATCTGAGATAAATACACACTTCTCAGATGAAGAAATACAAATTACAAATAAATATATGAAAAAATGTTCAACATCATTGGTCATTCGAGAAATGCAAATTAAAGCAACACTAAGATTCCATCTCACTGCAGAAAGAATGGCTATCGTCAAGAAATTAACCAATAACAAATGCTGACAGGGCTGTGGGGATAAAGGAACCCTTCTCCACTGTTGGTGGGAGTGTAGACTCATACAACCACTGTGGAAATCAGTGTGGAGATTCCTCAAAAATCTAGGATTGGATGTCACATTCGACCCAGCTATTCCCCTTCTGGGTATCTTCCCAGAAGAATTGAAAACATCGTACCACAGTGATATATGTGCACCCATGTTTATAGCAGCACAGTTTGTAATAGCTAAATCTTGGAAACAACCCAAATGCCCATCAACCGAGGAATGGATAAAAAAGATGTGGTATTTTATACAATGGAGTACTACTCAGCTATAAAGAAGGATAAACTCGAGGCTTTTATAGGTAAATGGATGCAACTTAGACCATACTTATAAGTGAAATAAATCAGACTCACATGTGTAAATACCATATTATCTACCTAGTGTAACACACTGAAAGAGTAAATAAGATCTAAAATGTACAATAGATATTGTGAAAGTGAAAGGGGAAGAAACTGCTCAAAAGGAAAGAACAACTGGGGTTGGAGAAAGGAGAAAAGAAAGAAGGGAAAAGAATACTATATATATACACATACACAAGATAAGATAATTATACTACTAATCTCTATTAGTTCATTGAACAGTTTGTGGTTACATTGTTTGATCAGTTTTTCATGCCTATATCTTGTAATCTGAGCAACTACTTTGAAGATAACAATGTGCAATATATTAACCATTGTTAATCTCCTATTATCTTGTTTTGAAATTCTGTGTCATTGTTTTTATTGTTTTTTCTGTTCAAAATTTAAAAAAAAAACATGTATCTTCTCTAAGGGCTATAAGAACAATTATGAAGACTCTCGGTTTCTTCCGTAGACTGAAGATGGGAACCTAATCGTTGAAGGAATGCTGGACATTTTTTGGGGAGTAAAACGACCTATACAGCTGAAGATACAGGATGAAAAGCAGATCTCTTCTTTTACCGTACTGAAGTTACCAGATGCTTTTTCCACCAAAGGGTAAGTTATCTTCATGCTTTTAATTCTTTCGATGGTCTTCATATTTCCTTTTATTGCATGTGCTCTTACAGAGGGGAGCTATGTTCGTGTGTAAATGCTTATACATATACACAGCCTCATATACTCCTCCAGCAACCCGATGAGTTAGGTGTTCAAACCCCACGGCTCTTCGAGGCCAGCTAGTTTGTGCCAGGTGCCATGCAGAGAACCGCACTGAACCCTCGTTTTCTGGGACCCACTCCTCTGCTACACAGCTCCTCTCCTGGAAGTCCGCACTCCTTCCCTGGAAGAGACAAACTGTAAAGGCAAAATTGGATTAGCCATGGCCTGGTCTCCCAAAAAAATGGGTGAATTTAAGTTTCCCCTCTTCTTGGAACCAAGGACTGTCCCTGCTTCCGGAAGAGAGACATCATTACGCTGCACCTGATTGTCCTGCTCCTATTCAAGAGAGTGGAGCAGAGCGTGTTTGGATTGACACGCGTGGAACAGCTCCCTGTGTAGGTTACGCAGCTGCTCAGGATATCCAAGTGGAGCTTTTGAAATTACCCGTTATCAAGTTTCAGAAACATTGGTAAATATTCCTAGCAAGAATCACATTTAGGGCCGGTGAGATGGCTCAGCGGCGTAAGCGCCTGCCTGGCAAGCACGAGGGCCCGAGTTTGACTCCCGGAACCCACATACGAAAAAGGGGCCGGTGATATCGCTCAGCGGCACGGGCGCCTACTGGTGCGCGAGGTCCTGAGGTCGATTCCCGGTAACCAAAAAAAAAAAAAAAAAAAAAAAAAAAAAAAGAATCACATTTAGAGTTCGATCCCCAGTGCAAAAAAAAAAAAAAAAAAAAAATCACACTTATAAAACTTCTTTCTTTCTTTTCCTTTCCTCCTTTTTGATCCTTAGCTTTCCAATTCATCTCCCTAGTGCATGTGCTTTGAGATACTCAGCCTCCTCTTCTTACCTCCTCCCTTCCTTCTGTTACTGGATGAGTTCGGGTTCTGTCAGAGGATGGATGGATACAGAGCAATACAATCAGATCTTTAGCCACACCTGAGGAAACCCAGGTATCACCTTGATGGAAGTCTGCTTTCCTTTGGAGAAAATACTTAGCCCCACTGTGCTTTTGACTTTGCCAGGATTGCTCAAACATTATGTTCCGGCAATGCTGAATGTTTTGAAATTCCCTAAGCACATCCTGCAGTTTCTTACTTACCTGACCCTGCCTGGAAGTCTGCCTGCTTCTCCATAACCATTTACCTGACTCTCTTCTGACAAATCCTTTAAGACTCAGGTCAGGTAACACATTCTCCCAAAAGCCTTTTATGAGCCCTCAGTCCATACTAACTACACTGACAACCTTTGTGTATCACTCCAGAGTATGCAGCGCATTCTACTTTTACCCACCTCTCCACCCCTTTGCAGAGTGGTCCTCTAGACGGCAGGGAGCACACCTTGAATCATCTCTGCATCCCAGTGGCCAGCACAAAGAGGGGCTAGCAGTATAGTCTCAAGTGAGGTCTCCAGAAACTTGAGATTAAAATACTTCTCCTTTTTGTGACAATTGTCTTTCTGTCTGTCACTCTGACTAGGCTGCTCTCCAAGGTAAGGATTGTTAAGGGACATAGGGTCCAATACTTAAGAAAGTGCATAAGGGGAGACATAGCGTTAGGTGGCCTGAGGAAGCCCTGCCCGCATCCCTTCAGGTGCTACGTGACTAATGCAGATAACGACTTGAACGGTGAGGACCCTCATGTCCAAGGAGCGATTGCCATGCACCCTGCTTTTCGAAAACTGTGTAGGATATGAATTCACAAATTTAGTTATCATACTTCAGATTACCTAAGAACTCTGAGGTAGCCCGCTCCTTTTGAGGCAGCTTAACTAAATGATTTATGAAAATTTAATAAATGTTGAGGATTAAAGGGAGATGTCTGAGAGATGGGAAGAAGGAACTTATCATATTAAGCCATCATTATTCTGTATGGCTAGCCCCACTTTTTTTAATTTCTCAAAGTCAATTTGTTCCCAACAATCCTGAATTTTGGGGTGAATTTCAAGAGCCCAGGTGGACAAGGTAATATTGATGCCTCTCCATATACTGCAGCAGATAATAAAATAATATCCTTATGATGCACCTTCTATAAAACCTATTAGCAGGGCTGGTGAGATGGCTCAGCGGCATAAGCGCCTGCCTGGCAAGCGTGAGGTCCTGAGTTTGACTCCCGGTACCCACATAAAGGAAAAAAAGGGCCGGTGAGATAGCTCAGCGGCACAAGCACCTGCTGGCAAGTGCGAGGTCCTGAGTTCGACTCCCAGAACCCACATAAAGTAAGAAAAGGGCCGGTGAGATAGCTCAGCAGCATAAGCGCCTGCCTGGCAAGCTTGAGGTTCTGAGTTCGACTCCCAGTACCCACATTAAAAAAAAAAACCCATTTGCATGTTTCATTGTTGATCAGAAATTTCTGGGAAACAAACAGGAGTTATCTCTTCCTGTTTAGAGTTAAGAGAGAATTACCTAGAAAACTGTATCAGCCTGCCCTGCGCCACAGTAACAAGACTTGCTAAGAAAATGTTTGAGCTGTACTTGTGCAATATATCAGATCTTGCTACCCGGCAAGAACTGGAAGGAAAAGCTCACTTCTTATACATACACACGGACACACAGAGAGACAGATACACAACACACACACGCAAGCACGACTCAATGTGGTTGTGGAAATTACTCAACAACGCTTGGTGGGAGCCAGCTGAACGTTCAGGCAGGAAGGTACAGCATAATTTGGAATGGCTTTTGCCTCACCTCTGGTTCTCTAATGGGGTACATTATTTGTATCAGTCCAATCTTAGATGTCCTCACTCTGTCTCATTTAAATTCTGAGCCTCTATTCAGTTGTATAAAGAAATTGACTGGATCCTCATGCTAACCCTCTCCCATGCTCCTTTCCCCATACTTTTGCCACCTGTGGGAATAATTTAACCCTGTGCTCTTGCCTCCGGAGGGGATTGTGTTGTCAAGGATGGAGACATTGTGTACTCTGTGGCAGGAGGGCTGAGCCGCGCGTCTGTCAGACCACCCTTTGGGAGAATCACCAGTCTTGTCATGCTAGTTTATTTTATTTAATTACATTAGAAATGAGTCACACTGAGGAGGTGCCAGCTGACTGGGAGTTGTAGAAGCTTAAAAATACATCAGTTCACTTGAGCTAAAACCACTTGCAATTCTTTATTCTGATGACTCTGTAGATAGTATTTTGGTCTCTGATATTGGGACCAAGTGTTTTCTTTTGGAAACTTTTCTCACTAAAAAAGGAGGAAAATCCCAGCGACACTGGCACTATTATTGCTTGCACTGTTTTCCGTTTTTATGTCTAACATCTTTCCAAAGTCAGCATTGTCGTACTTTGGACAAATATTGCATTTTAGATCTGAATCGGCCCCACAGCCTCGTGTGGAAGGTGACTGGATCATGCGGGCATCATAGGTGATTTGCTGTGAGGAGGGGATCTGGTCAGAAGCAGCAGGGCACTGTGGGCACAACCCAGAGGGTGTCCTCCCTCCCCGGCCCCTCCCGTGACTGTCTGCCTCCCTGCTGCCATGAGGCGAGCAGCTTCTCCTCTGCCAGCCGCCCTGCCTTGGAGCCAGCTGACTGTGGAATGGAACCTCTACAAACTGAGCTAAAATAAACCCTTCCTCTTGTAAGTTATGGGTGTTGGGTGTTTTAGCCCAGTGACAAAGTGACTAAGACAAGTCATGGCTGGACATACACACCTTTGAAGAACTGCGGGACCATCTTTCCTATAATATGGGTAGGGAAGTGGCTGCGTTCTATTACTCTGTCAAATTTCTACCTCTATTTTGTTTTGCAAATCATTAGAGTCCTTCTTAGGGTTTAAATTTGCAAATGGTACACATCTGAAGTTCGGTCGGACCAACACAAACAGTTCTGTATTTGATATTAAAATTCCAACCAGTTCTCTCTGGAAAACTCCGGTAACTGCTCTCGAGCCTGGTAATGTCCAGAGCAGTGTGAAGTAGCACTCACATCCTACCATCCGGAACTCAGAAGCAGTCTTCGTGGCGGTGGACAGTGCGAGGGGCCAGACACCGAATGGTCTGATCTTGTTAGATCCCTTGTGTTCGTGTGGTGCCGTTAAACTGTGAGAAACTGAGGAGGACGCCTGTCGAGTTTCCCAGAGTCACCAAGAACTCGTGCTGCGCATCTCTCCCCCCACGCTCGTGGCGGTGCTCGTATCGCCCACGTGAAACAGCATGGGGGCTTCGCCTGCTTTCATTTCTGCTTGTCGTTGGTTTGTCTTTTCTGTCATTGCTGACCCTCTCTTATTATAATTAAACCTGGCCCTTCTTGGTTATTAATCAGCTGTGCACTATGGTAATAGTCTCACACACCATAAGAATAATTTGGATCTGAGGAGGCTCTGAGTTAAGCCGTTACATATAGTTCTTGGAGTTTGTGCCATTTATTTTTCTTGGATAGTGGAGCTGGCTGGAAAATTTCCTAACAAATGTATTAGGATTGTGTTATCTATTTCTTATGGCTATTGTGAGGAACAAATGATATCATAGCTATAAAAGAGTTCAAAAGAATTCAAAGGTTGAGGGAAAAGGATGTTTTTTTTCAAATTCACTACTTATTAGTATGAATAAACATTTTTTTAACACTAATGACATTCAAGTAGAGTTAATAGCAAAAATTCCTATGGATGACTCTTTTGGTTATAAAATAGTTCTTATGGAAGACACCTAGTGGGACTGACTGTTCCCATAAATAATTAACATCTATTTGCTGAGAGAGATCCAGGAATGAGTGGGATCCCCAGTGAGCCCACCATGAAATGGATACAGATGATGGTGCTTATTGTCATGACAACAAAGATAAGAATATGGTGATAATTTGTAAAATACATACTGAGTGCTTACTATGTTCGGAGCAGTGTTTGAAGATTTTACGCAAATTCACTCATTTAACCCTTACAACAGCCCTATCCTATCTCATTATCTTTCCTGTTTTACATACGTGGACACTGAAGCCAAGAGAGGATAAGTAACTCATTTCAGGCTAAATAAACAAAACAAAAATGAGTGTTAGCCTGCTGTAAAAATAAGCATTCGTCTGGTTTCATTTATTATATGCATTAGAATGTGTTGAAAATTGCTAGAATTCTTTATGAAATCGCAATTTTCTAGTGCAGACATTTCTCCTTTTCCTATTTTATAAATTGCGTTCATTGAGGGCTTTCAAAATAGCTACAGCGTCTATTTTAGAGCCTAAAATTTAATAATACTTCCTACAGTATGTACTCATCACATATTAGCAGACTGAACACTTATGACCAAACTGTCTTCAGGATATTGCGCAATATTTTTATAACAATTGATCATATTGGCACCTACCAATCGATTCACATATACATTTTATAGAACCTATGTAACTTTGTGTTTCAAATTGGACATGAATTATTATGTTAAGATGCCAAGATATATTCCCCAAAAAAGTACAGGATGTATCTAAATCACCTACTGATTGCTCCAGTAAGAATATAATTGTAATATCACAAAATTGTATAACTTTGGATAATATGTCTACCTCCAAAGTTCACATACTAATGTATGTTCACATACCATACTAATGTCGTAAATCTGAAAACTGCCATAGGCTTTAGTACAAATGGAATTGATGTTATTTCCAAGATGTGTTGCTTTTCAGGAGAATGACGCGCTGGGGGGAATTTGATGATCTTTGTCATATTACTGACCTGGACAGAACCCAGATTCCAGTGTGTGAAACAAGGAATTCTCAGGATGGTTAGTATCAAAATCTTGTTAATGGGGAGACTTATTTTTTTCAACCAGTATAAACCATAATTCCTAAATATCTGCCTTTTACACACCACTACTTAATAAACTCTTGTTTTATATACATTCTTCTTTAAAATGTCCTAGGAATAGAGTAACTTAAGTCACTATAGTGCTCATATGATGTTTAAGAACCTTATTTGGCTATATACAAATCTATTAATTTTTTTAAAAATTACATCGTCACTTAGCTTTGTTAGATTAGATAGAACTAATGGTTTGAATAAAGTTTATATCCATAAAATTGTTTAATATTTTCACAAGAATTGGTATACTTCATTATTCTTCTTAGTTTCATACGTTGGGCCAGACCCCTCAGACCTAAATCTCACCTCTTTTTGTTTTTTTGTACCGGGAATCGAACTCAGGACCTTGCACTTGCCAGGCAGGGGTGCTGTGCTGCTGAACTATATCACCAGCTTACCTCTCTTTAGAAGCTGAACATTTTATGTAGTAAATATTTAAATAACACTGCTGCTCAGAAAGAAGTAGATACACTGCTATCACTTTTGTATTTGATAGTTATTTCAATTTTCTTTAACAGAGAAATCTACTTAAATATAAAATTGTCTTATATCAAACTTGACAATCCAATGGACAGTGCCAGCTCTGTGGCATGTGACAATAGTCGTAGTAATAGTGCCGATGATATTAATTCTAATGTTATTGGTAGCTGTAATTCACTGAAACACCACTCAGTGTCAGTAATGGTATTTTGTATTTTATATGAATTTTTTCCTATAATTCTATATAGATCTCCACAGAGGAGCTTATAGCTAACCTGCGGGGTGGGGCAGCAGGGTTCATATACCTGAACTGGGGTTGTGATATTACTAAGCCAGGTTCAGGCTTATCAAGTATATCCTGCTGGCATTAGCTCATAAGTGTATAGGACTTCTAGTGTTTACTTTTTGTTTTTGTTTTAAAAAATTCTCAGTTTTGCCTCTGCTGTCTCCATGAGAACTCAGATCCCATAACAAACATGATATTCCTTCAGCGTTCCCTCATCTTTGTCTTATGGGATCTTGACATCTTGTTATATACTGTATAGGCTTTTTCAGTTATCCCCCTGAAGATACCCATTAAACCCAGAGGAACGCCAAATCTTGTCACCAAAGATAAAAATCTATTTGTATTTAATTATCAGTGCTAGAGAAAAATGAAATATGATGCTATTCTAATTACAGTAGAATATTTAAAATCCCAAAGTAAAATAGAACACAAATGCCACCAAATGGCCCTATTCTTACAGAAGAAAATATTTAATTGAGGAAATTAGAAAAGGTGCAGGAGGCTGTTTTGAATCTTTTGCATGTTAGCTTAGAAATACATGGTAGCTAACCCGCTTTTATTAAACAATCTCTGCCTGCCCAAAAGATAGCAGGTCAGTGCTGTACTATAATTTTATATTCTAAAACCTGCTATAGAAATTGGAATGACACAGTAACCTAATTTTGACTAGTGGATTATGGATCATTGTTGAACACATACGCCCCAGTGAGAAAAAAACGACAGGATAGTGGTCAAGGCAGGGGGAATGGTCAGCACGTCCTGAAGTGCGTGATAAAGAATACTACGTGAATTACCTCTGTCATATATTTCTAGTAGGCAGTAGGCCAAAGCATATCGCCACTTTTGCTTTCACACAAGTTGGGAACAAAGTCATTTAAGGCTCTGCATACCATATAAATGGCTTTGGCCCAATATTCATTTCTAAGGAAAGGTCCAGTAACCTTGAAGCCAAGGTAAAACAAGGATCCCGACCTGATCCCATCACTTATAAGTACCATGTTCATAAACAAGCTACTTCAGATGCTGTACTTTGTCTTGCCTGTGTGAGATCGGACGGATAGAATATCAGGGTTTTGCTAGCTCTAAGATTCTGAAAGTCTGTATAATTCACCTCTCACTCACAGGAAATTCAGACTGAAGGAGCGCTCAAGCCCTAGACATGAGCTCACTGTGATCATCTCCTGAGACGCAGTTCACTGGCAGAATTTGCCCTCCAGTCAGTCTCAGACTATGTTACATATCACATGTACATATGTGTATGTATATATGTATCACCAAGTAGTAGACCATGATGCTTTTAAACATCTTGAAAATGGTAATAGTTCTAAAATTAATGAAAGCATATACCAGTCTACCCAGGATACAAGAAGATAGGCAGATAAGTGATGTTGGCTTCTAATTTTTATTTTTCCCAGACTATTTATCTTATCACAGCAGTACCCTGAAGCCATATTCAGATGAAGAGCCAGAATTCCCATTGCTCTACAGAACTATGAGTGAAGCAGCCCTGGTGAGGAAAAGGACAAAGCCTCCAATGATGGACAGAAAAGACCAGCAGTTCCACAGGGCCTCCATTAATGGACACTTCTATGACCATAAAGTGAGTTACAGTTCCACTAATGCGATCTAAATCACGTTGTTCATTGTACTAACAATACTGTTCCACTCGGTTCAGCTTACAATTTAAAAGAGTAATAACAGTGGTAGTCATAAGCCTGACATTTATTGGGCACTCCGAATGTGCTATTAAAGTATTTTAAATAGATTTTAATAAATTATCTCTTTAATCACTAAAACTATCCTATGAAGTAGGAACCATTATTTCTCTTTACACATCAGTTAATTGAGGTTCACAGAGGTCAGCAGTTTGTCTTGCTGCTTTTAAAAACTGTGAACCTGAATGCGGAATTGTCTAACTCCAGAAGCCAAGTCTTATTTCATCAGTGAAATGAGGAAGATCTCAAGGTGTAAAGCATTGACCCTAGAACCTAGGTCTTCTGAATGCTAATTAGTGCTGCTGTCCTACCCCACGAAGCTTCATTGTATAAACAACCTCAGACTACACATCCAACACGGCCTCGTCTCAGCTTCCTGCAGGGTAAACGTGAGGTTCTCCAGAGAGCTCGCAAGCTCCGCTCATTTGCGGGGGAGAGTGACTCATCCACGCACAATCCGATGTCCAGGTTGAACTTTTTGAAACTTTTTGAAACTTACTAAACTTACTAAACTTACTAAAGTTTGCCCAGACATCCCCATATATCTTCCCAGAAAGATGGTCTGCATATCCAGATTGTTTTCTTACTCCAATGGCACGTACGTACCATAAATCTGTATTTATATGTATATTTATAGTGATCTCCTAGTTCAAGGCTCATCAGTCTAACATTCCAATGAGCACCCCAAAACCCAGCATCTTCACATCTGGACCCACCCCCTTTCGGCTGAGTTTGGAACACTTGGAGATCGCACATATAAATGAAACACGGAAACAAACCTGTACTTCATACCATCTTGTCTTTGTAAATGTACATCTCATGCATTCTTTTTTACTTTCTTCTATATAATAAGCAAAAAGTTTTCCTCTTTTTGTGCTGTGCACACATAGTCGTGTTTCTCCCGGGATGAGGGTCATGAGGTTTACACACACTGTCAGCTACTTACCTGTGAGTACCCATTCACTCTCACTTCTTTCTGTTAATTTGAACATATTATAGTTGCATCATAGAATTTAAAATTAATTTTATTTATCATTGTTCCAAGAATTAATAAAGAGTTTAGAATACCTTTGTAATATAGTTAGGACTATATTAAATCAATAATTATTTGAGAATTCTATGAAATCCTTTGGAATATCATTTGAGTAATTCTATATTCTGCTTACTTTAGGTTCAAGATACTACTATTAGTTTGATGGAACTTTAGGGACTTATAAAACTTTTTTTTCCCTAGACATCAATTTTCACCCCAGCTTTTGGATCAGAAACTAAAGTCAGAATAAACAGTAACATGAGAACTGAAGAAGTAATCAAGCAACTTCTCCAAAAATTTAAGGTAATCTTTATGACTAAACTGAGCCGTATATACCTTGAACACAGCTTAACTATAGGCAAATAATTTCACTCTTCTGAAAAGACCAGTGAATATGTGAATATAAACTGGGGGTCAGCTCTGAAGGATTCGTCCCTGTACGTAACATGTCACTAAATATGCCCTGAGAAATCACATTATTCCCAGCAGAACAGAGAAAGTCTCATGTCTGCAAGTGAAAAGGAAGTGAGCACACAGATGCATAATTTCAGTCTGACTGTCTTTGAAAACATCCGATGAAAACAAAAACAGAAAAACATGTGTGTTCATTTTTTCCCGTTGACAGATTGAGAACAGTCCTCGGGATTTTGCTCTTTACATTATTTTTGGGACAGGAGGTAAGAAAGCTTCCTACTCTTTGTGCCTGGCTCTTTGTGTGTTTGCCCATGGGGTTGAAAGAAGAGCAAATTATCTCATTTTATGGGGGAAAGGGATGGGGGATCAGAGAAAGGGGAAAGAGTTTTTCACTGTTTTGTGGGGGGTTTTGGTGCTGGGGTTTGGAACATGTCAGACACATGGTCTACCACTGAAATGGTTTTAGAATGCTAATCGTATTGCTCAATTTCAGAGAAAGGTAACCTAAAAATAAGGTACCCTCAAAGACAATTTGTATTCTTATAATGTAAGAGAGTTTACTTGTTAGCCAGACATGAAATTGATTGAGTGGAGGTCAGAACCCTCTGGAATCCACTGAAGTTCTCTGGGACCTGGGAGGCGCCTGTGTCTTTCTACTCCTTCCTTTCTGGCTTCGCCGCCTCACTCTAGCTCTTACTCTAGCTCTCCAGTCAGTCGCCGTTGCGTAGCATTTCCCTCTGACCTTGATAGTTCCTCTTTCTGATTGAGTGCAGGGACTGACACGCTGAGGGTGTGCTGTCTTTTCCTCAGGAGAGAAGTGTGTTCAGAACTTGGCATGGATGGTCTGGGCCTCACACAGGCTAGGCAAGCACTGTACCGCTGAGCTGCGTCTATTGCCTGGAATACATGTTTTTAATAATCATGCCAGATCATGGTGCAGCAGGCTTATGAAGTGAGAGACTTTGCTCTGTAATATCAAGGCTGGAACAAACTAAGGGTACTAAACCAAGTTAACATTAGACCTAGAGGTCAAAAGAGGGTTCTAGGGCATGATGAGAGGACCTAAATTAGCAGGGTTCCCTATTGCTTCGGAAATGGTAGGGGAATTAAAACGATGAACTCTGACTTCATGGAAACAGCAGTTTGTAATGTCAGTCTGACTGTGCTGATGCTTTTGAGTTCCAGACCCTCGCTTCACCTTTTTCCTGGGATGAGCTCAGCCCAGGGGATGACAACAGCATTGACTCTGAGGAAAGAAGTGAGGAGTGGGGAGGGGAGAATGAGGAAAGAAGATGAGTAAACAGGCACTGTTTTTGTAACACTTCACTTTGACAGAAATGCAGTCCCAGATGTACAACTACTCTGACAGAACGCTAAGAGTACTTTTGTGGTGGGAGTATTTACATGATAACTTTAGGGAATTTGAGTTCTGCGAATATACCAAATTTTCTTTTTCTATCTCATTTTTATGGCTGAATGGATAAAACCCACAGATGAATGAAATATTAGAAGTACTGAAAACAGTGTTATCTGTGATTTCAGGCATCTGCCATCCATCGGGGTCTCGGAATTCCCCACGGATAAGGGGGAAAGATGAATGACCATCCCTTTTTCGAGGAGTGATTCTAATTGTTTTTGTTTCAGATCTTATTTGTTTCAAATGAGCTAAAGAAATAAAACAAATGAGAAAATTATTTTTCTTTTTTTCTAGAATGACCTCCTGACTGTGGTTGATTCTTTTTTTTTTTTTTAATCTACAGAGCAAAGACAGCTAAAGAAAACAGATATTCCGCTATTGCAGAGGCTCCTGCAAGGACCTTCCAGAAACAATGCTCGCATTTTTCTCATGGATAAAGATACAGAAGAAATTAGTAGTGATGTATGGAAATCATCGCCGTGAATCTCTCTTTGCCTCTCCTTCCTCACTCAGCACTGTTCATAAATGCTGTGCTTGTTTCTTTGTTTTTTTTCAGGTGGCTCAGTACATTAACTTTCACTTTTCTCTCTTGGAATCCATTCTTGAAAGACTAAATGAAGAAGAGAAAAGAGAGATTCAAAGAACAATAACAAAGTAAGTCAAGACTGCATCTGGGTACGTGGTCCATTAATGGGTTCAATGCACAAAATGTGTCCAATTTTTAATACCCTTCCTCTCCTCATTTTCAGATTCAATACAGAAAAAGCCATTCTACTGAAGTGTCTTCAAAGTAAACATGCAGGAAAAAGAGAGACAGCAGTTTAGCAGTACAGGCCTCTATTGCTAAATCGCTTCAAAAACTTTAGAGAAATGTTACTCTTTGGTGAATGCATAAAGTCCACAGTTGCATTCAAATATATGACCTCAAATCTTGTAGAAAACTGAAGGGCAAAAGACCTTGTTTCTCTTTAAGGGACAGGTTAACTAGAGTTCAAGGTTGGACTAAAATGAGATTGAATTTAGTTTCAGTAACTGAAAAAACCTTGGATACTGTGTATACCAAGTATCTTTTATGGTAAAACATGTAATTAACTTGAATTTAAGTGCCATCTTCAGATACCAGTTTCAACTTCTTTTAGCTTGAACTTAAACAAGAACTGAAACACCATCAACCAACTCAGAAATGACCAGAAGCAGATGCTACCAGTTCTTGAAATGAACAAGAAGCGTATTCTTACACCATGGAGGGTCTGATGGCGACATGTCACAGCTCTAGCATTTTCATAGAATCTGTGACTATGTATGGGTTGATGGCTTTGAATGTTTGTAATACTAGAGATATCTGTTCTTTGGGAGAGAAAAGATAATGGACTCAGTTAAGAAATGCAGATTGCAATTTTCTCAACCTTGGCCCTTTTTTTCCTTTTTTCTGATGATCACTTTCAAAACTATTATTAAGCCCTTTAAAATCAGTTTAATTCCTTTTTTTTATTTATACAAACAGATATCCCAAAGACACTTAATATATTGCATTTGCTACAATAGGACGTGGCCACAGATACCTTTTGTCGATGAGTGAACACAGTGGATAAAGCAGAACCGTGCAGCTGTGCCAGGCTGGGGTCTGGAGCGCTGCCCTTCCAGCACCTTGTTATTCTACAGACAATTCTCAAGCCCTTGAGTTCTGCTAAACTCACTTTTAAAAGCACTGGGAGAACAAAGCAGTGCTACACCTGTCATCTATGATTCTAGTTACAAATCTGTATTAAAATTTTGTGCAACATTCTTTCATTCTCAAAGCTACTTCCATTTGCATTTCTCCTAGGTATTGTATTAATTTGCTTGATCACATTACATGTACTGAGAAATAAGGTTGTATGTACTAAACCCAGTTGAAAAATTGTTATTATTAAAATGTGAAATATTTTTAAGATACCAAATCTTTTCAGTATCTTCAAAATCTAAACTAGATAAAAGTAATGTATAGAATGGCTTTTCCTATCCTAGAAAAATCCAATGAAACAGAGGCTTGTCTTTTTATCTTTCGTCAATTGATTAATAAGGAAATGGTTTCATCGCAATAAAATAAGCAAATGAAATAGTTAAAATTCAGTTTATTTATAAAAAATTTGAGGTAGTGTCAGTTACCTTCTATAAATATGACAGAAGATTATTCTTTAATATATTGAAAGTCTACAAAATGCAGAAGACAAAAGCCTCGCATGGGAGTGGGGGAACATAAATAGTATGAAAAGAACAGTTGCAGAAGAAGTGCAAATGGCTATGAAGTGCATAAATAGTTGTATCTTCACAGTGATCAAGTTTATTAGTCTGTGTCCAACCAATAGAAATCATGCATTAATTCTAACACATAACACATTGTTCTATAGTGTGAAGAATAATTATTAAACTCTCAGGCATGGTGGCCCACACCTATAGTCCTAGCTACTTGGCAAGCTGAAGCAGGAGAACTGGAAGTTTGAGGCCAGCCTGGGAAACATGGTAAAATAAAATTTTACAAGGGCTGGGGATATTCATTCGGTGGTAAAGCCCTTGCCTTGTATGTGCAAGATCCTGGGTTCAATCTCCAGTACTGCAAAGGGAAAAAAAAAAAAAAAGAATTATTAGGCTATGATGGGGTTGAACTCTAAAAGGTTTCTTAAACAAGGAGGCAAACCTGAAAAAGGAAGAAACATTGCCGAATTCACTAGAGATGCTGAGACTGCCGCCCACTGGATAGAAGTTTGCTGGTCGTCCAGGTCAGAGCTGCACTGCACTTACCAGTGAGCAGGAACAACCCTCACAGGTGCGGACAGCTGAGCGTGCAGAGGGACCTGGAGCTTTGTTAAGGAGGACGCCAAGGTCGGGGCGCTGCTCCAGATGTTGCTGGAGTAGGAGCTGGAAGGGCCTCTTGCAGGAATCTCATGTAACTGTGCATGATTTGGGCTGGGGCATCTTCGAGGCTGCACAGGACAAATGTCCGGAAAACGGCTCACGAGATGGCTGGCCACAAAGGCCCCTCTCTGTGAGCCTGTACCTTGCTGAGAAGATGTTTGCAGACAGTAGCCACTGAAGCTATGGGACAGTCCTGCACGGGGGCTCCAGGTTGTGCCACCACTGATTAAATCAAAAGCTGAAGAGGCAGGCAGGGGCACAGGTGCTGAAGAAAGGCGCATGCTGCTGACCCCTGGCACTGGAGAAGCCACTCTGGGAAAGTAGTGAAGGAAACCGTCCCGTCGCCAGGAGCCTGGCCCACGCCTCTGAGAATCGGAGACGTCATCCTGCAGCACTGCTCCTGCGCGCTCACTGACACAGCACGACATCGCGTGAGCTGCAAAGGAAACGCTTACGGGGCCTATATCCTCTCTCAGACGTGGCGACAAACTGAATCTGGGGCTAAGAGACAGTGAAATGATAATTAGCCTTCAACAACATGCTAGTCTTTTAATACCTACTCAACAAATCACAATGAGATGGGCACTTCAACAACTGGAAGGAGTATACAAGTCGATACAAGTTTTTCTTGACAGATTATAGTAAATTTATTCTATAATTCTACTTGTAGACTCTTACATGGAAATAATCATAGATGTAAAGGCAATTATTGTACTGTTATTTATTGTGATAAAAGGAAGTGAAAAGCCTACATGTTCAAAAAGTAGAAAAAAAGGTTAAAGAAGGAAACATTCAGAATGTTACTAGAATTGTTTCCTAAAGTTTTATAGTACTAAATTGTTATATATCTAAATAATATGTACATACATATCACAAAATATATACTATCCTTCAGATTTATATGTCTTTATATGTATGTACACACTAATTTTTAATGCATGCACACACAACAAAAACATGTTAAAAGTTGTTAGGTCTAGATTGTAGAATTATGGTTTATTCATTTGTTTCTAATTTTGCTATATTTATTAAATGTTCTTTAATGAATGTGTCACTTTTTTAAACCGGGAAATAGGCTGTGATTTAAAAGTTATGAACAAAAAGAGGGAAGGGATAAGGAATGAAGAAAAAAAGGAGTCGGGATGTGTTATGTACATGCACGCACTCCACACAAGGAATCTAGACATTATGTGCTACAAACATCTACAAAAAAAAAAGGAAGGAGACCAAGGAGGGGGAGGGGGGAGTGAAGGGAAAGGGGATGAAAACAGAGATTGGGATGAGTTATATACATGTACCAACTTCCCACAAGGAAGGTAAACATTATATACCATACTCATGTACTAATGAACTAACATAATAAAGTGGCAAGTACATGCAAGCACAGAATTCTACCAGAGGTTAAAAAAAGTTCAAATGAATTATGCAAATGAGATACTAACATCACTTCTGTGATAATTTAAAAATACATCCATAAAGTCCTTGATACTTGTCCTTTCAAAAGATGGAGCCTAATCCTCACTGCAAGTTATGTTTATGGGGTTCAATGTGATGTTATATGGACACATTGTGGGTACTTCATACAGCATCACCTCATGTACTCTTAGCAATTAGTGACTTCTAACAAATAGAGGAAAGGAAAGAGAGAGGGTGCAGCTTTCCTGATTGGATCCTCAAGTCCCTGGTTCCCTCCTTGCTGCTTTCTCCTGGATCACTTGCTCTGGGGAAAACCAACTGCCAGAGGCTGCGCAGCCCTGGGAAGTGTCCCGCCTGATGAGGCCTGAGATGTTCTACCGAAAGCCAGCAAGAACCTGGGGCCACCCGTCAGCAGCTACATGAGAGGCTGCCTTGGGAGTGTGTCTTCTGCCCTCGGTCAAGCTTTCAGAAGACTGCACTCCTGCCTAATCACTTGATGCAACCTCACGAAAGACCTTGAGCCTAAACCACCGTGCAGCCACTCCTGGATTGCTCGTCTTTGCAAACTGTGTGAGAGAAGTGTTTGTTGTGATGTGCTGCTAAATTTCAGGATAACTGCTTATATAGAAGTTGATAACATACAATTTTTTAGGTGAAAATCTGTATTTCAGAATTATCTTTACATAATACAAGCCTATAAAGTTTGTGATAAAACATTTTCCTTATTTTAGTTGGTTCAAATATTTTATTACCAGTTAGATATCCAAATTAAACTCTAGATAATATATGTTGTGCTTATTAGTAGAAAATCTATAATATTCTTTGTACACTAGTTGTACTTTGTATTGTGTTTTGTGTATCAGATGTGCTCAATAAAAATAAAAGTAATGAATTAGTAAATGAATGATTTGAAATATTTTTTATAAAATTCCCTTTACAAATATGCCTTTTTCACAAGTCTGATCCAGTAGGCAAAAATATATAAAAAATTATGCTATGTAGTTTTCCCTCAATATGGGAATCTGTTGTATTATCTCATGACTCTGTGAAAAATATTCAGTTGGGCAGTGTTGTTATGGAATCTGATTTAGGTGTATTCATATTGGTTTTAGTAACTGAAGGGGAAAGAATTCATTTGCAAGGCAGTTGATGAAATGGAAAAGTAGCAGGTGTAAGTGTTGGATTGTGATATATACATGAGAGAGAAAGGTGAGAGAGAATCCAATTAGGGAGGGTAGAACCCTTCAGTGACATCCATTTGACCTCTGATAATAATATGTAAGTAACACTTGATTAAGCTGCTTGAAATTGTCAGTATTTGACCTGTAAATGCAGAAATTTTACTTCTTACTGATACCACTTGCCATTTGCTAGACACTATTTTAAGTTTTTTTATACGTTAACTGACTTAATGGTCATTATAATCTCATAAAAATTTTTCTTTCAAATCCATTTTATAGGTAAGGAAAATAAGCCAACAAAAGATAGAGATTTGCTTAGAACTTCATAAAAGAAACAGGATTTGAGCCTATGGAACCAGAATCCAAACTCTTAATATCCATAACCCATACCCTTTCCCCAGACTATTTGCTTTCAGTCTGGCATTATTTTACATCTCCTCACTTATAAAATGGAGATAATAGTACAGCCATCCCACAGCATCCAAGAGGTTGGGTTCTAGGTCCCTCCTCAGGTACCAAAACAGAAGGATGGTCAGGTCTCTCAAGTAAAATGGTGTAGTATTTACACATACCCTACCCACGTCCTCCTGTATACTCCAGATTACTTATAATATCTAACTAATATGATGAAAATACTATGAAAAGAATAGTTACGTTTTATTGTTGAGGGAATACAGACAGGACAAAAAGTCTATACGTGTTCAGTGCAATTTTTTCTAATTTTTTCCTTCCACAGAGGTTGAATCCATAGGAGCAGAGCATGTACCTACTTCCTTAGATGGTTAAGAGATTTGTATGAATAATCTATGTGGAAGCTGGTTCTTTGCATGTAAGAAGTGAGACAAGGAGTAGCTATGTCATAATTAAGCTAGCACATGCCCCGCTGTTCCTTGTAGTCTTTGTCTTCCACAAAGTCTTACTGTCTTAAAACCAGCCAGAGGGGTCACATTCCTGGAAGCACCTTGACACATCTCTATCTGTTGAAGCCATTCTCACTTTTTAGTCCTGGGCCAGGGTCCCCTCTTCCATGACCTTTCCTGTTCTCTGTGGCAATGTATTACCTCAAAGCCCTGTGTACGACCATCTCAATCATGCTCTTGTGGGGCCAGAAATTTGGTATTTCCTTCTTAGTATAAATTCTTATGTGATCATATCATATAGATTAGTGATTTGGTCTTACTGAATTCATATTTGTGTTATTCCCTGCAGTGGCTAGCACAATATATTGAGTGCATTGGGTAGCCAACAAATGAGTATTGCATTTAATTTGTTAATGTGTATGAAAATGTTGAAATCACTGGAATGAGGAAAACAATTATTTCAAAATGAGTAAACAGCATTATAATGAGAATTAAAATTTCTATTTTTCCAACCAAAATAATTCATTGATTTAGCAAACATTAAAATATTACTGCTTATTTTGTTACACAAAAGAATCTGGCACGACAGCTGATCTCAACCTGGAGTGGATCTGCTCCCGGCCCTGCTCCTGGACTTCCAGGATCACCAGGGGTGGCCGAGTCTTCTTCATCAATGAGGAGGCCACGAGCACCACCTGGCATTGGTGGCAGAGCACAGATTTGCCTGCCAGCTGGGAAGAAGTGAATGCTTTTGAGGATGAAAGATACTGTATAAAGTGCTACTGCTTTGCCCTTCTGGGTTGTGTCACAAGAATAGTTTCTTGACTGGTAAGCAGCCACAAATCAGCCTCTCCATGATTTGAAATCCAGACACTGGAAAATAACAACTTGGGGAGGATGAGGAGGGAGGTGGATCCCTGGGATCCAAGAAGGATTTGATGGGAAAATTAAAACTTACAGAGAGGGCCTGTGGGATGGCTCAGCAGCCTACGCGCCTGCCTGGCAAGCGCGAGGGCCTGAGTTCGATTCCCAGAACCCACATACGAAAAAAAGGCTGGTGATATCGCTCAGCGGCACAGGCGCCTGCTGGCGCGCAAGGTCCTGAGGTCGACCCCGGTACCCACAAAAAAAAAAAAAAAAAAAAACCTACCGAGAAGTTCAAGAGACAGACCGCAATGCAGAAAAAGGAAGAGGTAATCCACACTTTCTCCCTGGCTCCTGGCTTGTGGCGTGAGAAAGGAAGGTCGAATCTACAGACATTGAAAGTGGGTTTCTCCAGAGGCCTCCAGTGAGAAACGCACCAATGGAGCAGAGTAGTAGATGCTGTTCATTACAACAGCTGCAAGTGACTCCAGTCCAAGTGACTGCAGTGCCCCCTGGAGAGAGTGCCTGGTCAGATGCCATTTTAGGGAAGGCCCAGCTGAACCTGGGACTCAGAGCAGCTGCAGGTTGGCTTCATTTCAGGGCTCTCAGTGTTAAATTCCCTGAGACTGGATGAGGGAAAACCATGGGAGATGTCCATAGTCAGGGAGCCGTGGTCAGGCTGGCGAGAGACACTCAGAGTATCTTAGGCTAAATGACTCAGGCTCCAATATTATGACCAGAGGTCTGGTTCAGCCCGGATTTCCATGGATTTGAAAGTCCCAGAAACACCACCACATAATAATCCTACCGCAAGCTCGCTAGGATTATCAAGCGTGGATCAGGGCTCTGACTGCCTCCTTTGTCTACCAGCAAAAGCAGAGTCATGCCTTGAATTGGACACTGCCATAAAACTATAGACCCCAAAAGATAGCCACAGGCTTGAAATCACAGAGAAATTATTTTTTTTCTTTGCTTTCAGTTACTTTTTTAAAATTTTTGTTTGGATTTTAGGATTGTTTTTGTTTTTTTGTGAGGATGAATATTGTAATTTTTTGTTTTGCTTTGTCATATTTTTTTTCATTCTTTCCTTGCCTCCTGTCTTCTTCACCAGTATCCTGAAGCTTGGGTAATCTCCTTTGTCCTTCGGCCTTTATTCTAATCTCTTTTTGTTCTTTTATTTGTCTATTTTCCCCTCTTCTCCCTTTTAAATTTTCCCCCCAAGGGTAAAATCACTCTATTGAGTGGGTATTTTCTGTATGTAATTTTCTGATTTTCTTAGATTTTGTTATATAAGTCTTGTACTTATGATTAAAGGTGGCAAATTATTAGTTATCAAAGTTCATCATTTCCCGGTCGGTGTTTGATGCTATTGTTATTGCTGATTGTACTACTTTAGCCAAGGTGACATAGTTGCTGTGATCAGTTGATCTTCCTCGTATGCCAATCTCTACATTATCTGGGGACATAAACAATACTACAGTCCAGTACAAAAGAACTGGGTGCTAAGCCAAATAGGCTGCAACTTTTCATTCCTAATAAATGGAAGAGGCAGAATCCTGGGACAGGCTCAAAAGCCAAAAGCCAGGAATGCTGAGAAGACATCTCTGAAGAGTTGCCATTTATAAAAGAAGTCTCAATACTAGTAATAAAGCTGCCTACCATAAGTAATTTATAAGCGTAAATGCAGAAAACAAATTAAAAAAGTAGAAAATGAGACACAGAACCAAGATGCAACCCCAGAACCCCAATTCACTCAAGGCAAATCCAGGGGGCATCGAGGTAGAAGAAATCAAAACCCACCCAGCTGAATTTTCTGAAATGGTACCAGTGGAAGTAACGAAGAACAAGTCACACACAAAACCAGAAGTAATTACACAGATAATTAAAGAGAGGGTAAGCATAATGAAGGAAATAGTGAATATACAGCATATACAGATAAAGAAAAAAATACAGGAGCTTAGGAAAGACATATATATGGAATGCGAAAACAAGGAGCTAGAAGACCTCTGCCCCCTGCCCCCACCCCCCGAGGCAGAGCAAGGGTCACAAAGGGAGAAGAGAACAAATACCAGATAGCAGAAATCTATGAGAAGTTCTTAGAAGGGATGAAGAAAGTACATGAGTTCAAAGAGGACATGAACCAAAAGTTTACAGTAATGACACTCAATACATCCATGGTGAATTTCAGGGAAATAGGTAAAAAACTGGATGAGCTAACATAGACAGTTCAAAACTTGAATGACAGATTCAACAAGGATATGAAATCCTTTGAAAGATGTCACACAGACATACCTGAAATAGTAGTATAGAATTTATACATTCCAGAAATGACCAGTCTGATGACAGAGTATCTGATTTGAGGACAAAATGGTGAATTGTGATAAAGAATTCAAAGCAGGCAAAAAGAAAATAAGAGAACAAAAGAAGATAGACTAGCAGCTATTAGATGACAACAACAACAAAAACTCTAAGGATAACTGGTGTTAGAGAAAATCTAGAAGACTGCACAGATGGATTCACCAACATACTTATAGAAATTACTGAAGAAAATTTCCCAAATATAAAAAAAAAGATTTCAAAGAACAAGTGATACTTATAGAATACCAAACAACTATGATGAAAGGAGTTCACCAAGGCATATCCTCATTAAATTCACAGATACACAGCCAAAAGAAAAAAGAAAAACAAAATTGTAAAGGCAACTACAGGGCTGGTGAGATAGCTCAGCGGCACAAGCGCCTGCCTGGCAAGCACGAGGTCCCGAGTTCGACTTCCAGAACCCACATACGAGAAAAGGGCCGGTGACATCGCTCAGCAGCATGGGTGCCTGCTGGCACGCGAGGTCCTGAGTTCGACCCCTGGTACCCGCAAAAAAAAAAAAAAAGGGGAGGCAACTACAGAAAACAAAAATCCCGGGCCGGTGAGACGGCTCAGCGGCTTAAGCGCCTGCCCGGCAAGCTCTAGGGCCCGAGTTCGACTCCCGGAACCCACATACGAAAAAGGGGCCGGTGATATCGCTCAGCGGCACGGGCGCCTGCTGGCGTGCGAGGTCCTGAGGTCGACCCCCCGGTACCCACAAAAAAAAAAAAAAAAAAAGAAAACAAAAATCCCATATGAAGATAAACCAACTAGAATCACAGCAGACTTCTCAGCACAAACCCTGAAGGCTAGAAGAGCTTGGAGTGAAGTATTCCAAGCCTAAGAGCAAATAACTCCTAACCCAGATTAACTTACCCCACAAAAGCTATCCTTCGAAATAGATGGAAAAATAAGGTATTTCCCTGAAAAATACCAACTCACAAGATATATGAATGCTAAACCATCTCTCAAAAATTATCAAGAATATTCTCAACAGAAACATAGAATTGGATGCACCCCCAAAAGAGGAAACTTATGAGGTCAGTGGATAAACAACAACAAAAAACAGCAGGAAAAGTAAAACAAATGATATGCCAACAGATAAAGTAAATAACCAACACATCTCAGTAATATCTATCAATGTAAACAGCCTCAACTCTCAAATCCAAAAACATAGTCCAACAATCTGTCACATCCAAGAAACCCATCTAATCCAAAAAGATACTCATAGACTGAAAATTAAAGGATGGAAAACAATAGTTCATCCACCAGGACCTCAAAAAAAAGCAAGGGTGGCAATTCTAATATCAGACATGGTAAACTTTAAGTTAAAACTGATTAGAAGAGATAAAGAAAGTCACTACACACTAGTTAAGGGAACAATCCAACAGGAAGAGATAACACTGATAAACATATGTGCAACAGTATGTGCACCAATATTTCATAAAACAAAAACTGCTGAAATTAAATGATCAAGTAAACAATAACACAATCACAGTAGGGGATTTAAAAACCCCACTCTCCCAAAGAGACAGATCAACTAAACAAAAAGCTAATAAAGAAATTTCAGAGCTGAACCACACCCTTGAACATATGGACTTAGTGGATATATACAGTGTCCCACCCCTCTACAACACAGTATACATTCTTTTCAGCAGCACATGTTACTTTTTCCAAAATAGATCACATACTAGGCCACAAAGTCTGCTGAAGTAAATATAAAAGAACTAAAATTACCCCATGCATACTATCCAACCACTGAGCAATGAAAATAGAAATAAACAAAAGAAGAAAATTTGGAAAAGGCAAAATCTCCTGGAAAATTAGCAACATACTCCTAAACAATCAATGTGTCACAGAAGAAATCAAAGAAGAAATTAAAAACTTTCTGGAAGTTAATGACAATGACTGTACAACTCAACAAAGCCTTTGGAACACTTTGAAAGCAGTTCTAAAAGGAAAATTCACTGCAGTCAGTGCTTACATTAGAAAAACGTAGCAATCCCAAATAAATAACCTATGAAAAATCTTAAGATACTTGAGAAACAACAAGAAACAGCACCAAACCAAAACTAAGGAGAGAAATTTTAAAGATGAGAGTGGAAATTAATGAAATTGAAACTAAAAAGCTATAAAACAAATCAACAAAGCAAAGAGCTGCTTCTTTGAAAGAACAAAAATACACAATCCCTAAGCAAGACTCACTAAGAGAAAGAAACTCACATAAATGCAATTAGAAATGACAAAGATGAAATCACAACAGACACTGTCAATATCCAGAAGACAGTAACTAGGAAAAATTATAGTCCAATAAATTAGCAAATTTTGAAGAAATGGACAGATTCCTAGACACATATAAACTACCAAAACTAAGCCATAAAGACATAAATATACTTAACAACCCAATCACAAGCAATGAAATTGACTCAGTAGTAAAGAATCTACCAACTAACATAAAAGCCCAGGACCTAGTAGATTCACAGGTGAATTCTACAAAACCTTTAAGGATGTTATATCACCAATATTCCTCCAGCAGTTCAAAAAAATTGAATGGGATGGAGAACTTCCAAATTCATTTATAGAAGCCAGTATTACTCTGATCCCAAAACCAGATAAAGAGAACTGTAGGCCCATCTTCTTAATGAACATAGATGCAAAAATCCTCAATAAGTTATTAACAAATAAAATGTAGCATATTATCAAAAAGCTGATACACCTTTATCAAGTAGGTTTTACCCAGAGATACAAGATCGTTCAACATACATAAGTCTATAAATATAATACATCACATAAACAGGAGCAAGGTCAAAAAACACATGATTATATCAGTAGATACAAAAAAGTCTTTTGACAAATTCTAGCACCACTTCATGATAAAACCCTGAGGAAAACAGGTATAGAAGGACCATACCTGAATATGATAAAAAGCTATCCATGACAAACCAATAGCCAGCATCATACAAGTGGGGGAAAACTAAAAGCAGTCCCCCTAATATCAGGAACAAGATAAGGATGTCCATTATCACCTCTGCTACTCAGCATAGTACTTGAAACATTAGCCAGAGCAAATAGGCAAGAGAAAGATATAAAAGGGATGCATATAGGAAAGAAGAACTAAAATTATCATTATTTGCAGATGACATGATACTCTACATGGAAGACCCAAAGAACTCCACAAAGAAACTCTTAAAATTAATAACCAATTTCAGCAAAGTAGCAGGATACAAGATCAACACACAAAAATCATTAGTGTTTGTGAATACCAACAATGAATGGGATGAGAAGGAAATTATGAAAACAATACCATTCACAGTCACATCAAGAAAAATAAAATACTTAGGAATTAACCTAACCAAAGAAGTGAAAAGACCCCTACAAAGAAAACTACAGTACTTCGAAGAAGGAGACTGAGAGGACATCAGAAAATGGAAAGATGTTCTTTGCTCCTGGACAGGCAGAACCAATATTGTTAAAATGGCCATACTCCCAAAACTGCTATACAGATTCAGTGCAGTCCCAATCAAAATATCAACAGCATACTTTATAGATCTAGAGAAAACAATCCAAAAATTCATATGGAGCTAGAAGAGACCCCAAATAGCAAAAGTAATTTTGTGTAATGAGCAAGGCAGGTGGCATAGCAATGTCAGACTTCAAACTATACTACAAAGCAATAGTGATAAAAACAGCATGGTACTGGAAAAAAAGACATATGGATCAGTGGAACAGAACTGATGACACAGAAGCCTCCCCAGACATATTCAACTATTTGATCTTTGACAAAGGAGGAAAGATAGCCTATTCAACAAGTGGTGCTGGGAAAAATGGTTATCTCTTTGTAGAGGAATGAAACTTGATCCTTCTCTCTCACCATATACTAAATTAAAATTGAAATGGATCAAAGATCTAAACATTTAAAAAGAAACATTAAACCTTCTAGAAGACAAAATAGGTAAAACACTTGAAGACATAGGAGTAGGAAACTATTTTCTAAACAGGGAATAGCAGCAAGAATCAACAAATGGGATAATATCAGACTAAAAAGTTTCTGTACAGCAAAAGATTCATCAGTAGAGTGAAGAGATAATCTATAAATGGGGAAAACTTTTGCAAGCTACTCCTCAAACAGAGGACTAATATCTAGAATATACAAAGAACTAAAAAAAAATTAAACCAATGTACAGATCTTTTACTTGCTTTGTTAAATTGATTCCTAAGTATTTCATTTTTTTGGATGCTATTGTGAAGGGTGTAAACAAGTATTGTCTCCCTGGTATGAGAAACTGAAAGAGTAAATAAGGTCCAAAATATACAACAAATATTGTGAAATGGGAAGAAACTGTTCAAAAGGAAAAAAGAACCAGGGTGAGGGAAGGGGGAAAGGAAGAAAGGGAAAGAAAAAAATACAAGTTAGTTCTACTACTAGTTTCTCTTATTTCATTGAAAAGAGAAATTTGTGATAATAGTGTTTGGAGAATTTTTTATGCCCATATCTTGTACTCTGGGTAACTACTCTGAAGATAACAATATGCAATGTATTAATTATCGTTATGCTCCTATTATTTTGTTATAAATTTTTGTCTTATTTTTTCCATAAAGTAAAAAAATTAAACCATCTAAAATTAAAGACCTAGTCAAGAATTGAACTAGAGAAAAAAACAGACTCTTCACAAAGGAAGAAATACAAATGGTCAACAAATATATGAAAAAATGTTCAAAATCTCTGGCCATTAGAGAAATGCAAATTAAAACAACACTAAGATTCCATCTGACTCCAGAAAGAATGGCTATCATTAGGAAATCAAACAATAACAAACACTGGCTGTGGTGTTTATCATCAAGAAATCAACCGATAACAAATGCTGGTGAGGCTGTGGGGAAAAAGCAACCCTTCTCCCTTGTTTGGTGGGAGTGTGAATTGGTATGACCACTATGGAAATCAGTGTGGATATTCCTCAAAAAAATAAAATTAGAGGTTCCATTTGACCCGTCTGTTCTTCTTTTAGGTATCTTCCCAAAATAGTTAAAGGCATCATACCACTGTGATATACGCACACCCATGAATACAGCAGCACAATCTGTAATAGCTAAATCTTGGAAACAACCCAAATGCCCATCAACCAATGAATGGATTAAAAAGATGTGGTTGTTTATGTAATGGAGTACTACTCTGCCATAAAGAAGGATGAACTTGCATTTATAGATAAATGGATGCACTTGAGACTGTAATTTTAAGTGAAATAAATAAGACACACAAGTTTAAATATTGCATTGCTTCTCTTCCATAAGGGTACATAAGGAATGAAATGGAGGATAAATATTGGGAAATAGGAAGAAAATGTTCAAATGGGAAGGGGAAAAATGGAGGGGGTGGGAGAAGGGAAGGAAGGGAAAAGTGATTTTAAAAAGTGAGAATGGGGGCCGGTGAGATGGCTCAGCAGCCTAAGCGCCTGCCCGGCAAGCGCGAGAGCCCGAGTTCGACTCCCGGATCCCACATACGAAAAAGGGGCCGGTGATATCGCTCAGTGGCACGGGCGCCTGCTGGCGTGCGAGGTCCTGAGGTCGACCCCCCGGTACCCACAAAAAAAAAAAAGTGAGAATGAAAGAAGATAAAGGAAACAAAGCTTCTGTAAATGAGGAGGAGAAGAAGGGCTGAAGGGAGAGAAGGGGAATGGGGAAAAAAAGAAAAATTAAGATATATCACGTACAGGTACAAATTCCCTATGATGAATGTGATCATTACGTATGGCAAATATGTACCAATAAAAAATGAAAAAAAAAAAGAATGTGGAAAAATTAAAAATACATCCAAATTATAAGTTCTTTATGTAATTTATTGTAGGACTCCCAGGGAAAAGACTGATCGACATATAAACCTCAAATTAGTGTAGATCGAAAGGCCTTGCTGTTAATGTCAGCACGGCATATATGGAAAACTAGGCCAGTTACCAAGGTAACTTTGTGATAAAGCGTATTTCATTGGGTTCATCAATACTCATCTTCAGCAGTGATAGACAGGACTCCAGTGATCCTTGGGGTCTTTTCACCATGGAAACCCAGCAGTCAGTTCCCAGCCAGATGCGGGAACGTAACATCACATCTAGCTGAGACTTTTGAAATCTCTTTACTTTTGTATTTCTGCTGTTGCTTTTCAGAGGAAACCTTACCTTGCGGCGGGGGTGGGTGTGAAACTGGGCTGTCCAGAGGTTTCTGTAAACAGCTTTCTCTGCGGCACAGGAAAGGGATCGTTCAGTAGGAACCAGCTGGTGTTCTTGAGCGACACCAGGCGCAGCTGAAAAATTGTCTTACTGGTTGCTATTTTCAGTATTAGACATGCGCTTCATTATTCAGAATAAATAAAATGCTAGGGCCGGTGAGATGGCTCAGCGGCTTAAGCGCCTGCCTTGCAAGCGCGAAGGCCCGAGTTCGACTCCCGGAACCCACATACGAAAAAGGGGCCGGTGATATCGCTCAGTGGCACAGGGTGCCTGTTGGCGCGTGAGGTCCTGAGGTCGTCCCCCCGGTACCCACAAAAAAAAAAAAAAAATAAATAAATAAATAAATAAAATGCTGGTCTCCTCAAAGATCCTACATGGACACTTTCTGCGCTCCTCCAGCCTTCCAAGAGAGACTGGCACTTTTGGATCAACTTGGACCCCTAGGGAGAAAAAAAAGCAAATCAGCATAACTGTGAGAAGCAGGAGGAAAGAAGGAAAAAGGAAAAAATCCAAACAACTGTGATCCCCAAATAGAAGTCTTCACAACTTACGTGTTGTGTGCCTGAGTCAGTCTCCACCGTTTCCCATTTTTAAGGTTGAGACTTTCTCACAGGCCTAAGCTTAAAGATTCAGTTAACTGCAAGTCATCTTAAGGGCCTCAGATTTGGAATCAATAAAAGTTTGCTTACTGCTCAAAAAATGTTAGATTTTTTTCTGCAGGGTAAAAACAGCATGTTTTACCTTCTTATAGAATCTTAAAACTAGTCTCCCCTGACCCCTCTCAGTGCATGGTAAGATCCAGGGATTCAAGGAGACCACACTGGGATAGAGTCAGAGCCTCTCGCCCCCACACATGTACACTTACATAAAGCTCTATGCTAAGTCTGGCCATTTTCTCCCATTTTTACTTGTATGGTTTTTATTCAAATAAAAATCATTAATGGAAGCTCAGACAAAGAGATAAAAGTGAGGTATTTAGCTAAAGTGGGAATGGGCTCCTAGAATGGCACTACACACACACACACACACACACACACACACACTCCTAAGACCAGCCTTCCTAAGAACCCCTGGAATTCTATGGAAAATGGTTAGGGGTCTTTTAATTTAGACCTCCCTCCCACCCTCAAACACTACTACACTGTATCATTCAAACACATTAGAATCTGTTTAGGCTTGTTTTAAAAAGTGCCTCTGGAGTTTAAGATATTCTTGCTTTTTTAGTAACCTTAAATCAGTTTTCATGGGAAATTTCTCCAGTTTACTAAGACCTTTTTGTAATCTTGTCCATTTTCTCTGAATCTAACAGTAATGATGGACATCCTCTTTTCCCACATAATCTTTCCTGGCCTTTCCATAGTACCTTGATAAACCTCTAATTCTTATAATGACAAATACTGTTTAAAAAGTGTTTCTGTAAGGTAGGAAGAAGGCTTCTGAAAACAAAACAGAACAGAAACAAAACAAAACAAAAAACACTTTAATGAGGAATGCCCTAAATGATTTCATCTGGAGCAGTGATAGCAACTCCAAGCTAAGGCCCACATGAGACTTTGTCCTATGAAACTTGGACTCTAATGATGGAATCTGAAGGTAGAAGAGAAAGAGTGAAGACCTTCCTTCCACTGGGAGTTCCCACTCTGACTTCCCCCGATGCTGGGCTTGTTGGGGGACTACTAAATGTCACTCACCTTAAGACTGGGGATACACATTACCAGTCTATCTTTCCATACCCCTGTGACAAGAGTTTCAATCCTCTTTCTATTCTGTATAGCTCCTGGAAACAATTGGTCAATATTCTTTTAAAATGTGTTTCTTGTGTCTTCTGAAACCACAGTGCAGTAGTAGTAAAAATATACAAAAAGAGAATCAAACTCTATCAAAGAAAACCATCAGTGTAAGATATATTGAAGAATTTCTGGTGGAAAAAAAGAGAAAATAACAAGGAATAATATCGGCCAATATATCCAAGCGGAGAGACAGGATCTCAGGATAGCAACATGAAAAGATGTATCAACAGTAAAAGACCAGGAAGTCACTGACTTCTCACCTGCTTTTGTTCTATTGTTTTGTTCTGTTGTTGAGTCTATTTTTTCAGACTTCCCATAGATTCTTGAAACCACAAATATCCTTTCAATAAATTCATTTTTACTTAGATTATCCAGAATTTCATTCTGGTGCTTGCAATTAAAGAATTCCTACTGACCACACTGGAGGAATCCGGCCGCCTCCATCCTGGGCTGACCAGAGCCGCTCTAAACCTCTCCCCAGCCGCTGTGCTGCCTACACACAGCCGCCGTGAGGATGCAGAACCACGGGGTCCGTGAGGCCCCGCAACACGGCTGCACCCCGTAACGGCCGTCCTTACTCAGCCCCGCCCTGGACAGCAGCCACTGCTCCCGTGCATCCCGACCCTTGTCCTCGGTCGCCACTCCTCCCGGTACTTTCTCAAGTCTTGCCCTTGGCAGGGAGCCATGGCTCCATTTCGCTGCACTCTCCCCGCTCATGACGCTGTCAAAGACTTCACGGCCTGTAAGAGAGTAACTGTTCTGGTTTAAGTACCAGGGCAGCAGCCCCTCTCGGGTTTGCTCTGAAATAAACCTATCTTGCTAAGCTCATACCTCTGGGGTGGTTTGTGGTTTTTTTTGTCCTTTTTCCTAACATTTTGTTGGCCTATTATGGGAAGGAGACTGAGGGGACTACTCTGATATACCCCACCTTTTCCTCTTGTGACTCTGCCTCTTGCCTCTCTCTCTCTCTCTGTTTCTCTGTCTCTCTCTCATGAGCTTCAGGATGTCATTTGCTGTTTCCACTCAACACTGGATGCTTCATTATCCAGCCCAGAGCTGGTAAGATCAGCCAGGTGCCAGGGACATGTAGGCCCTTCCCAGACCCCTGGGGGGTCCCAAGCACCAGGCTCTGCAGTGGACTTCCACAGCAATTGGAGCTGGGGTGCCTGCCCAGTCTCCCAGTAAAACCTCCGACATGGCCAGGGCATGGTCACAGAAGAATCCGTCTGGGTCCCTAGTACTCTTTGGGAGTTGCCCCAACACAAGGCTATGGACTCTTGGCCACGCTCTTACCACTTACTATTGGATCCCAGATTTCTCAAATTCTGACAGATACCCCTTTGGGATGCCTTCAAAAAAATCTTTCACCCCTTGGTTTGAAAGGTGATATTTGGCCTAAATATCTCATTTTATTTTCTCATGGGTTGGCCTAGATACAATCTAGACAATGGCAGCCAATGGCCTGAACTTGGCAGGTTTCATTTCCAAATTCGTTGTGATCTTGATAAGTACCTGCAGAGAAGCAGCGAAGGGCAAGAGGTCCCTTACTCCCAAGCTTTCTTCACAGTACACTCACATCACTCTCTCTGCCGAAATCGCTCTGCCCACGCCAGAGAGGACAAACAGACAGAAGAAAGTTACACGTAGACCACTGGAAGAAATGACAAGGTGGCTCTAAATTACAACACTATATGCCAACTGGACCTGTTTTGCCAAAAAGGGGGTGGAGGGTAAAGGTAGCAAGAGTTAATACATCGTGCCAAACTGGGACAGATTTATCAGAAGAAAAAAGGAAACTCATCAATATTTTTACAAAAGCCCGTATATCTGAGAGTGTACTCTGACTTAAATGCAATTGTCTCGTGCATGTTTGCTGTCTGTTCAATCTGTGCTAGTAACTGCTACAACACCTGCAGCTGCTTTGTTTGAGCTCAACAATTTTTTGAGATTTCCATGGAAAGCTGTTAATATGGGTTATCAGGATGGCCGAACTTACTTTCGCTACCTCTGGAGTCCCATTTGAATCTAAGCAAGTAAATTAATTTCTCACAATTGGGGGCTCATCCAGGAGACTCTGTGCCTGTGTGAGCCAGGTCCTTGTAGGAAGAGAGATGCATCACACCTCCATTTGTGGGAGGCCTGCCCTGCTTGGGTATTCCATCCCCACGCAGAAGACATAGAACACCCGAAAATATTCTAAAGACAGCAAAACTGATGCGGGGGAGATAAAACAGGCACCTATGGTGACCAGACAACGTCATGCACAAAACACTTCTTGTACATTGTAAGTTCTTAGACTATAATTACAGGGTTAATTTGCTCTTCTGCTGATTTGGAGGTTTGTTGGCAGTCAGCCAAATTTAAAATATAACAATCTGAGACCAAAAAAAAAAAGGCAGGAGAGGGGCACTTTAAAATCCAAGTGGCCATTGCCAGCTGTTATAGAAAGATTATAGTAAATAGAATAAAAGGAGAATAATGAGAAAGCTATAAGTATAGGGATATTTTCTTGATATGAGAGGATTTTGTATGATAAGGTATTTTTGGCTACCAGAAAAAAAGAGAGAGAATGGCAAAACTAGAAGTGTCAAGTATGTCAAGAAAAGGCTTATGAAAGATGCAGTTTATAGGAAGAAATACGTGTGCTTGGTTATTTTGAGCTCTTTGGGTTCGGTTGAGCCCAGGCTATTCCTTCTAAAAGCTCCTCATAGCTCAAGGAGACTATGAGAGCTGCGGATCTTCACTCACATCTCCCCAGTCGCAGCTCTCCTCTCTGGTGCTTTCAAACAAGGGCCACAATCATCATTTCTGAGATCAATGCTGGACGTGAGCTCTTTCTGCATGACTAGCAGGGACACCTACACTGGTCAATGACAAAAAACAGGACAGAATTGCCTCCTTGGGACACTCATTATTGTTAACTCCATGGTGTATTAAATGGATTTATGCTTCCCAAGTGTACAAGTCTTCAAAGATGCCGAACTAAAAAACACCTCATCATACTGATATCTTTCAGGTTAAAGTTATTTATGATGGTAAACTTTCAGGCTCAAGCACTGGGCTTTCCCTTACTTGTATTCCAGCTACTCGTGATGAGATGTGCATGTCGATCCGACATAAGACAGCCAGCCAGACGATGCGAAGCTTACGCTCACCTGATCGTTGTGCAGGTGTCGTGTACGTGTTACAGCACTCAGAGGGGCTCACTGTGGGGACCAGGCAATGTCACATCAGGCACATCGATGGACAGATGTATTCTTCCGAGATGGCACTCTATTGAAAGATGACATATTTAGGTAAAAGTTTCTTCATGTCATTTCATATAATGATGTCATCATGACTGTTATGCTAAAATGTTATGTTGTCCTTGATCTCAAGTTATTTCCCAGTAAAACTGTATAACTGTCTTCCATTAACATTCTTCAGGGACTCAACTTCTAAGACAACCATGATTGGTAAGGAAACAACAATTCCCTGGCCACGTTATATATTTCAAGGTGCTTAACAGAAATATAACGAAAATCTCAGGGTCCCCAGCGGAGTTCACGCGATTGGTGGAAGTTCACTCTCTTTTCTTGGATTCTCTCTTTTGTAGGGCCTGTTCTCTGCTTTCTACTGCCTGCTTACTGCTGGCACGCATAATCAACTGTTTCAAAGATTTCTCGCCAATAGGATTGCAGCCATTTCACAGGTGGCGGCTGAAGACCACATCAATATGGTCCCCCTTCTTCAGTGTAGGCTAAGCCCTGGCTGCCGCCACCCCAATCAGAGGAAGTAGTTAAGGAAGAGATGCGCTGCCCATTTTCCCCACCTACCCATGGAGTCTGGAATGAAGGGACCCCCCCACCACCACCTAAGCTTACCGAGACAGCTCTAAGTCCCCCACTATGCTTTGGCACTGAGGACGTATAAGCAGGGGTTAATAAGCCCAGTTTCACTCCCACCAACAACATAAGAGGGTTCCTGTTTCCCCACAGCCTCAACAGCATTTGCTGTTATCTGATTTCGTGATGATAGCCATTTTTTTCTGGAGTAAGCTAGAATCTCAGTGTTGTTTTAATTAGCACTTCTCTAATGGACAGAGATGTTGAACATTTTTGCATGTATTTATTGGCCACCTGTACTTCTTCTTCTGAGAAGTGTCTATTCATTTCAGTTGCCTATTTTTTGATTGGATCTTTTATTTTCAGGGTCTATTTTTTGAGTTCTTTATATATTCCATATATTAGTCCTCCGTCTGGGGAACAGCTGACAGAACCTTTTGCCCATTCTGTAGGTTGTCTCTTCCCTCTGTTGGCAGTTTCTTTGCTGTGCAGAAGCTTTTCAATTTGATATGATCCCATTTGTTGATTCTTGATGTTATTTCTCGTGCAAATGGAGTTCTATTCATAAAGTTTTTGCCTACATCTATGATTTCAAGAATTTTACCTATTTTATCTTCCAGCAAGTATTTCGGTGTTAACATGTAGTTCTTTGATCCATTTTGACTTTAGTTCAGTACATGGTGAGAGATATAGGTCTAGATTCAATCTTCTGCATGTGGATAGTCAGTTTTCCCAACACCATTTATGAAAGAGGCCATCTTTCTTTCCTCCAGCGTATACCAAAGATCGAAAGTTGAATGTGCTGATTTTATCACTATAGCTTTGTAATATAACTTCAAATCCAAGATTGTGATGCTTCCTGCTTCGCTTTTATTACTCAGGCTTGCTTTTGCTCTTCTGGTTCTCTTCTAGTTCCACATTACGAGGCAAGCTTCCAGCACATAAGCTGAACTGGTCTAAAGCCCATGGTTCACCTACTCTTTTCTAGACCATATTAACAATCCCAGACGTAGGACGATTTCACTTAGGATTTTTTTTTTTTTTACTTTAAGGTAGTATGCAAGCCCATATGTGTTTAACAGAAACCACTTGGAATTTTGAATGCTGATTTGCTGTACGATACTCTGGTGACACTGGGCAGGGGCAGTGAGCCGCACCTCCTGGTAAACGACTGCACTACGATGTTTGACCTAATGATATTTTCAGTTTATGATGAGTTTCTCAAGACATAACCAACCCCATGTAAGTTCAGACCACCTGTAAGTATATGACCTTTAACATAAGCACGCATAAAGGGGCCACTGCAGGTACAGCAGAAATGAAGAGTATTGGCCTTGAAAGTATTGCCCAGGGCCACTGGTAAATTTAACCCCCATCCTAAACAACCCCAACCTGTCTTGCCAACACATAAAGATGTTTTATCTCTCTTTTTAACTACGGGATCCCGTTTCTCCACTCAGACATGATCACCTGGGTACCTGACTTTCTCCTCCTGAGGTCGTGACCCCAGTAGCACAGCCCAGCCAGGTCTCCTGTGGTGGGTCCCTTGGTGAGTTTCATGGCACAGGAGTTTGCTGTGCCACATCCTAGCACCACTTGCTCAGCAATTTAAATCCCCCAGCCTTACCATCCTATGAAAAACCATGTGCTTGTTAACTATGCAATTAGATTAATTACAGAACATAACCTGGTAATTAGTTTGCTGTGTGCTCATAGATAGCCAATCTTTTGTCCTGTTGTTCTTTCTTCTCTTCGTTCTTCAAGCGCCTATTCTCACGAACTTCTTACCACTGAGAAAATAAAACTCTTTTTACCTGCTTCCCTTATTAAGCCCAAAACGAGAGTTGTTGTATCTTCCTGATTATGTCCCAGAAATTTCTAGAACAAAACATTTTCTGTTTCCCCACACGTGACTTTAAACTGTTAGTTTTTAAAATTTTTCTTTATATTTTTTAAGGACACTATTTTCTACAATTACTAAATTTCTACAATTTATCCTTCTTTCTCCCGTTTCCAATCTTAAGCCACGATGTTACATTCATCTCTATTCACGACTAATTCTCCCGGGTTCCTCAAATACACATGAATACACATATACTGAGCCCAAATATAGTCAATCACTTCAACCCATCTAGACTGATTTTCTTCTAATCTTCTCATGATTGCAATGGGGAAAGGGATTTTCTTGCAGCAACATTCCTCTATTTTTGTTTGTTTGCTCTGTTTAATAAACCCTAAGAGTGCTAAGAGAATGAACAAGGAGATCATGCCGCTTTCTGAAAACACATTTCACTTTCCTCTGCACAGCAGTGCATCGCCGCCAGGTACATAAAACCCAGGGCAGCTGGCTAGGAGGCGTCTCTGTTGCCCTGGTTTCTGCTTTGCAGGGTTGCTGAGGACGGTAAAATCGGAAGTGAGGGGACAAATGCAAACGCTCCTGGGCTCTGCGAGCTGGGGGCCTGCCTCGGCTTCCTGGGGCTGCACCCCACCCGTGCTCGCCGCTGCCGGGCTCCCGAGGTACCTGGTACCTGAACACGCCTGGCGCACTCGTGGGAGTCAGTGTCCGAACTCGTCTTCGTGTGTGGGAAACACTCTTTTCCTGCGAGCACATCTCTCTAGCATAATCATTACATTACCTTTAATTCTTTTTTTTTTTTTTTTGTGGGTACCGGGGTCGACCTCAGGACCTCGCGCGCCAGCAGGCGCCCGTGCCGCTGAGCGATATCACCGGCCCCTTTTTCGTATGTGGGATCCGGGAGTCGAACTCGGGCCCTTGTGCTTGCCGGGCAGGCACTTAAGCCGCTGAGCCATCTCACCGGCCCGAATGACAATGTTTTTAAAGGTGCTGTCAAAGTGAGAGTAGAAAAGAACCCTGGATGGAGTTTTTTTGCAGTCTTAATACAGAAACTTTTCTTCTTTTCCTTTTTTTTTTCCACGTAGAACACATTTGGGAAGTCCTGCTCAAATGTGAGGAGATCGTATTCTGATGGCAACATTTTCGGTTAGTCAGCTTCGGTACTGGTAACTGCAATAGCATTTTGTAAATTAACAACATAAAAATTTCTAATATATAATTATTTTCACCATACACACAGAGATGTGTATTTCCAGAGTCCTACCTAAGTTTGGGAAACATTATTGATCATTCCTCTCACCTCGTCTTGGAGGCGTACTAGCAGATTAAAACAACCCTACCTCATCCCTCGTTGACTGTTAAATGATGAGGATGTATTCTTAATCTACAACACGGAATATCTGTAAAGTTGTTCTCACTGTAGCTTCAGAAATAGAAATATGGTTGGAAATGACAAAGAAGCAGATTTATGTTTAACAACAAAAAGATGATCTTTCAGTAATTAAACGTATCTGAAGATAAAACAGGCTGCTTCAAGCATATCATTTCCCCACCACTAGAAAAACTTGGAAAGGAACTTCACAATGTGCTTTAGAAGGATTTCCCAAACTTGGGGAAGGGATTTACATCTACAGTTCCTTCAGTTTTCACAATGCTTTGGCTTTATATTTTCATAGAAAATAGCGTTTAAACATTTATTTCCTGTAAGATGCTAGTGATAGCTTATTTCCTTGTATTATAATAAATTACCACAAAGTGTCATAGGGTACAAGAAAATGCATTGCACGAAGGGAATCCAGGATGGAAGGTGTTGACTTTAGGCATTGCTTTACCAGCCCTTGGCATCTTCTTCTAGTCATCCCAAAATTGTTCTTCCAAACGGATGAGATGGGCATTCCTCGTAACAGCAGAGGAGGCCTGGAGGAAGCAGCAGGAAATGTAATGGCGTACCGGGAGTTACTCTAGTCATTCTAGTGGGCCATTCTGAAGCGCTTTTCTGTCACCCAGGTCCTGCGAATCTCAGTGATTCTTAATAAGAACAAGCTAGACAGCTTGTTACAGGACCTCTCTAACTTCCATTTTTAATGCAAAGTATTACTTTTCTAGAGGAGAAAGGGAATAAAGTATTTTCAAACTTATTTGATCATAGAACACTTTTTGCTTGGGGCACTTTATAAGGCTAATGTCCCAAAGTTCACATTTTAGGAAAAATTCTCCAGTTTACTTCTCTGTCAATATTTTATGATTAATTTCTTCCACTCTGATTAGCTGCTCAAATAGGGATAGCAGCCATAAGAACCATGGCTGTAGAATTGTAGAATATTAATTCCTCTTGACTTCCAATATGTTTATCTACTCTGTTCATTATGCAGTAGTTATCCCTGCAACCAGTTTAAATCTCTTTATTTTTCCTGTTGGTAGCGAAGAACAAAGTAAGCACACGTTCTTTTGCTTTGCGATTTGGAGTTCCCCCTCCTGGGCTTTGAACGAGTCCTGCTGAAGGCTGATGCCATGATCACAAGGTGGAGGCAGACCTTCAAGGCCTGGCGCCTAAGGCACAGCTGCGGCCACAGCAGGGACCGCGCCAGAGCGGCAGGACCAGCCTCGCGCCTCCTGCACAGAGCTCCAAGAATGAGCTTTGCCTCTCTCGAAGGTATTAAAATGAGATCCGTGAGGTTTACGACGCTTTTTCTAACCCATGCAGATAAGATTATATTTAATTATTCTGAAATTCTAGTTTCTGCCAGGGCCACCTGGATTTCACTGCTTGGGAAGACAGAATCATGTGAGGAGCAGCCCGACCCCCAGTCTTGCCCTCTGTGCTCCTGTCATTTCCAAGCGGAGACCGCTTGGACCCCATCGCCACGTTCCTCCCCAGCCCGGTGCAGTGACCAGTGTTGGCTAAGAAATTAGAATTAAGCCTCAAGCCACCACTACTGCTGATTTGGCTCAGATAAAAGACGATGATGATTCCAATTCTTCAGGAACTCAAATCCAACCACTTCCAATGTTTCATAACTGGGTATCTGTAACAAACCACAGAACCTGGCACACTGTAGACGCTCTGTGAATATTTGTTGAGTGAATGGTGAAAGAAATGCTTGGATCATTTCAGGCACCCGCTTCACCTTCTTGCCTCCTTTTAGAACCCTGCCGCATTCCTAGACGGCATCTAGCACACTAACGTTTCACCGAAGCAGTGTGCAAGCCTGCGTGCTCTCTCGGGGCGATGACCACCCACGTGCCCTGTCACTTAGCTATGATAGGATGAAGTAATTCAAACCAATAAACGTCGACCTTAAATTTATCAGTTTATCAATTTTAGAAGTAACCAAAGAGGGCCGGTGAGATGGCTCAGCGGCGTAAGCGCCTGCCTAGAAAAGCGCGAGGGCCCGAGTTCAACTCCCGGAACCCACATACGAAAAAGGGGCCGGTGATATCGCTCAGCGGCACGGGCGCGCAGGCGCCCGAGGTCCTGAGGTCGACCCCCCGGTACCCACAAAAAAAAAAAAAAAAAAAAAAAAAAGAAGTAACCAAAGAGATTGTCCTGAAACAAGATTTTAGGAATACACAGTGTAACTAGAGTTCCCCAAGGTAGGCATGACCTGATAATAAAAATTAAAGGCAAAAATAAAAGTGAAGCCAGGGATAGATACTCTAATAATTTTTCAATCTACTACTGAGATAATTATATTTTATCCAATAAAAATTAAGTTAGCATAAAAGATATGATCCACCACGAGCACAGACAGAGAAAGCTGACACTAAATGGGAATTTGGCAGCGTTGCTCTGCCTGAGAGAAACCTAGATGCGGGTCTTAAAGACCCAAGCATCCTCACCCTGGAGAGCTGGGCTGCAGTGTGAGGAGGGAATAATCGGTCAAGCTTCACCGTGGCCTGAAGGAAATGTCCCTCAGGACCGGCCCTGTCCCTCCTCTGATTCCATTAGAATATTCCTCTTCCAATTCAATTTCTCAGGTATTTGATTCAGGAAAAAGGGTAGCCTCGTTGTTACACCGTTATTCCTGCCACCAGAAAGAAACCGATTGCAAATGAATACACTTGTGTTCTAATAAATTTAACATTTGTGAGTTGGGCTAAGATAAGTCAGCCTAATATGAGGGTTTTCTCACAGATATTATTCCTGTCGACTTAAAAATCCGAGTAATAGACCCTCGGATGTGATCCCGGGAAAAGCCTGTGCCTCTAACATCCCCAAAGTTGGGGAGGTGATGGTCTTACCCTGCTGCTGTTAAAGACAACGGCAGGAGCCGCTCTGAGCGCTTTTCCCGGAGAGCAGCGCGGGCTCCCTCGACGGCTCACGGTCACGGCCGCAGGTGCGAGCTGGCCTGGCGTGGACCAGGCCACAGCTTTCGGGAGCGGGCAGAGAAGGTTCCTGCTGCGCTCGCCGGGGCCTCGGCACGGACGCCACTGCTCACCAGGCGGAGGGCAGCACTTGGTGGCACCAGTCGCCCTCTTCTTCATGAACCCAGCCAACTCTGGAGCAGGTAATTGTGGGGCTTCTTAGTGGAACAGGTTATGAGCCGAAAAGAATAATTTCCTCTTACTCCTGGCAATGGTTACACGTCCAAGCATCAACTTCAGAGTTTTCCTCAATGTCTGACAATGTTTCTGATTTAGGAGAAACAAGGCATTGAACTGGGTTTCCCTGTGTCCTGCTGTCCTCCCCAGTGCCCCATGGCTCACTCAACAGAGCTGGCATTCTCTTCCCACCCTTACTGAGCCATTCTAACCCTCTTTTTTCTACTTATCATGGCTATGATGACAACCAACAGAGATGGCTGAAAAATCAGACCTAAACGGCGTCCAAAATAAAAGTTTGCATAGGCCAGAAAACATTTGGTGATTGGAAAACAGCCCTTATTTTCTTTATTTTATTTTATGGAAAAAATGTAAAAGTTTCATCAAAAAATAATAAGAGAATGAAATAATTAATACATTGTATATTGTTATCTTTAAAGTACTCACTCAGAGTACAAGATATGGGCATAAAAATTCTCCAATCTATATCAGCACAAACCTTCCTTTTCAATGAACGCAGAGACACTAGTACTATAACCAACTTGCATTTTTTTCCCTTTTCCCTTCCTTCCTTTTCCCTTTCCCCATCCTAGTTCCTTTTTCCTTTTGAACAGTTTCTTCCAATTTCACAATATCTGTTGTACATTTTAGATCTTATTTACTCTTTCAGTTTCTCACACCAGGGAGACAATACAAAGTTTACACATGTGAGTCTGATTTATTTCACTTATGAGTATGGTCTCAAGTTGCATCCATTTACCTAAAAGTCTCAAGTTTATCTTTCGTTATGGCTGAGTAGTACTCCACTGTATAAAAATACCACATCTTTTTTATCCATTCCTCAGTTGATGGGCATTTGGGTTGTTTCCAAGATTTAGCTATTACAAATTGTGCTGCTATAAACATGGGTGCACATATATCGCTGTGGCATGATGTTTTTAATTCTTCTGGGAAGATACCCAGAAGGGAATAGCTGGGTTGAATGGGACCTCCAATCCTAGTTTTTTGAGGAATCTCCACACTGATTTCCACAGTGGCTGCACCAATCGACACTCCCACCAACAGTGGAGAAATGTTCCTTTTTCTCCACAGCCACTCCAGCATTTGTTATTGGTTGATTTCTTGATGACAGCTATTCTTTCTGGAGTGAGACGGAATCTCAGTGTTGTTATAATTTGCATCTCTCGAATGACCAATGATGTTGAGCATTTTTTCATATATTTATTTGCCATTTGTATTTGTTCATCTGAGAAGTGTGTATTCATCTCAGATACCCATTTTTGGGTTGGATCTTTGAATTTGGGGAACCTGATTTTTTCAATTCTTTATATGTTCTAGATAGAAATGCTTTGTCTGAGGGACAATTGGATAAAATTTTTTCCCACTCTGTGGGTTGTCTTTTCACTCTGCTGGTGACTTCTTTTGTTGTGTTTTCACTTTGTTGGTGATTTCTTTGAATGTGAAAAGTTTTTAATAAGATGAGATCCCAGTTTTTGATTCCTTGAAGTATTTCTTGTGCAGTCTGGGTTTTGTTCATGAACTCTCTGACTACCCCTATGTCTTCAAGATTTCTACCTACTTTCTCTTCTGGTAGATTAAGTGTTTCTGTTGTAATATTTAGACCTTTAATCCATTTTGACTTTAGTGTATGGTGACAGACATGGGTCTAGTTTTAGTCTTTGGCATGTAGACAGCCAGTTTTTCCAGCACCATTTATTAAAGAGGCTGTCTTTCTTCCAGTGAACATGTTTGGCCCCTTTGTCAAAGGTAAGGTGGCTGAGTGTGTTTGGAGTTGTGTCTGAATCTTCTAATCTGTTCCATTGATCCTCAGATCTGTTTTTTGCCAGTACCATGCTGATTTTGTCACAGTAGCTTTGTAGTATAATTTCAAGTCAGGGATCATGATGCCTCCTGCCTTGCCTTTGTTGCCCAGAATTGCTTTTGCTATTCTAGGTCTCTTCTGTTTCCAAATGAATTTTAGGAATGTTTTCTCTAGTTCTGTGAGGTATGCTGAGTGGTATTTTGATTGGGATTGTGTTAAATCTGTATGACAATTTTTTGAGTATGGCCAGTTTTGCAATGTTGGTTCTTCCTATCCATGGGTAAGGGATATCTTTCCATTTAGCCCAGGAGGTGCTAATCACTGTGGAGTCTCAAGCTGCTGCTTATCTCTAGAGAGGCCTGCCGGCCCCGCCCTCTTCAGATTAGCCTCCAGCCAGTCTTGGCGTCTCATCTTCTGTGCTGGCTCCATCAAGGGCCAGATCCCTCTCTGACTGTCCATCGTCTTCCATCAAACTCAGCTGTTATAGCTGTATGAAGGCAGTGAGAGTTATTTCTCTTTGCAGTCTCTCTCTCTTTTTTTTTTTTTTTGTGGCGGGAATCGAACTCACAACCTTGCACTTGCCAGGCAGGCACTGTGCTGCTGAGCTATATCCCCAGCTTGCAGTCTCTTAATGGATGGGCCACAGTACACACCACATTCTAGTTAATGTTTAATATTTCAATTTAAAAACTAGTTTATCTCTCTACCACCTTTGGAGAGAGGTTTTCCAAGTTAGGACATTTTGTTTTTAATTATATTCCCCCAATGGTGCACAAACGATGGCACTGAATCCCATGTTATGAAGGTCAGGCTCACCACATAGAGGAGATGACTTCCAAGACAATGGCTGGGTGAGCCAAAAGGAGGGGAGCATTTGGGAAATCACTGAATGTGGTTATCTTGCCTTGCTTGGAGGTAGATGGGGTAGAGAGGAAAAGGGGGGTTAGAAAGAGAAGGAGGAGGAGGAAGAACAGGAGAAAGAAAGCTTAGTTACAAAATCAGATTAAAATAATTATGGCTTCTTTATAAAGAATGGATTGGCGATGGGGAAGAGGCAAAGGAAAGAGAGAAACAGTCAGAAGACTGTTATTGCAAGCCAGGTGAGGGAAAGTGACTTGAATTAGGAAAGTGACGTCAGAACTGAAAGGCATGAGAAAAGATTCTAAAGAGGAAGACTCTAGAACTAGATGCGGAAGACAAAAATAAGCTCTAGAAAATCAACCAGGTGCCTTCCTGCAACGAAATAAAGATGATTGTTTTTCGCAGCGCTGGAGATGGAGGCCAGGGCATACTAGGCAAGTGCTCTACTACTGAGTTACATCTTCAGCCCTGAGATTATTATTTTATATCAATATTTAGAAACTTTAATGTGCATGCAAAATATCTTTATCTGGTACTAATCACTGATTTGCATATATCCTTTGGAGGGGAAAAGACCCCATGATCAAATTGTTTGTTTGGTTGTATTTTCCAAAGGTGGCTGCAACCACATCTACTACCCGTGCTCTTCTTACAGAGACTTCGACCACGAGAGGGTGTGTACACTTCCCCTGCAGACCGGTGTGGTTTTCTGGTGTTTCAACCAAAAACCATGGCAGAAATGACTGCTGATGCTGGGTCATAAATGGCCAAGCAGCTTCTGCTTTAGCTGCTGTATGCTGCTTGAAGCCTTCAGCTGCCCATAAGCCATCCAGCCGCCCTCAAGCTGTAATGAAGCCCAAAGTGGCCCAGGCAGAGAGACGGTAGGGAGAGCATCTGAGAGAGCAGAGTAAGAAGGAGACGTCGAACCAGTGCCCAGGGAAGTAGCCCCCCGAGCTCCAGACCACACAGCATCCACTGCAATCATCTGAAAGATCGTAAGCCAGAGACTCCCGCGTGAGCCGCCTCCTGATTTTTTTTTTTTTTTTTTTTTTTGGTTTTATTGAGACAGGGAATCACTGTGCAGTTCAGGCTGGCCTTGAGCTCCCAGGACTCACAGTAATCCTCCTGCCTCAGCCTCCCGAGTGCTAGGATTACAGGCACGCCACCATGCCTGGCTCTCCTGAATTCTTGACCCACAGAAATTACAAAGGATAATAAAGTGATTATCATTGCTTTAAGTCATTAAATTTTGAGGTGTTTTGTTTTGCAGTAATAGTGACTGGACTATCAAGTATTTATTATGAAGTAATATGTTAGATCATGCTTGTAACATTTTAATGTCTGTATAATCACCTAGGCATCTTGTTAAAATGAAACCTGCAGGCCAAAGCAAAGCTTCCGCTCCTACATTTCTAACGAGCTGCCAGGTGACACATGTCCTTCTGGCCCACAGTCCACGCCTGCCACAGCAAGGCCCTAAGCGTCTCGTGTGCCTTTAACTGCAGGCACCCAGTTTTATTTTCTTCTTGACAACACAAATGCGTAGCTGTTTCACTGCAAGCAGAAAGGGTCAGGATAGTCAGTCCGCGTAAGAATGGATGCCTTCCAGAAGCTTCATAACTGTACCTGTATAATTTGGAATTCAAGAACATATGCTAACACTATTTCTTAAAACCAGAATTCATTCGCTTTTGTTGACCTGAAACCTCCAGGAATCCATGACGGCTGAGGTGAAGTCACACCATGTTTAAATGTATCAAACGCACAGTGAGCTTGGTCAGACATGGCCTGAGTGCCCAAGGAAGTTACCAAGGCAGGCGGGGGAGGAAAACAGTAATTATAACCTACTTTTTTGTGGATAATATAAGGTATAAAGTTCAATATTCTAAGCTGAACTGTAAATGCAGGACTGTACAGTTTGGTGCAGAGCAATTAAACGTAGATGTATTACTGAGAGCAGACAAGTCTTAAAGTTCTTTCTAGACTAAGAACATTAATACCACTGCACTCCAAGATGTGTCACTCCGTATTTAGGTTTGTTGCTGAATTCCTAGTAATCACACCTCCTGGGAGTGGTCTGCAAAGTTTGTTCAAAACTTACCCCCACACATGCATATATACGGAACAAGCGCCAGCACTGTAGACAAACTGGCTTTATGCTCACACAGTCCATTTTCTCTTCCTATTACACAGAAAGCTTTTCCAGCGCCCCTTAGAGTTAAGTTGGGAGCATGAAACTTTGAGTTCCGAATGATAAAATACAGATAGATATGCAACACTTCAGTGGCTGTTGATTTCTTTGGATAATTCCCTACTCTCTTTCCGTTGGAAAGGCATGCTTCAGATGGAACAGCTGCAAGACAAAAACATCTCTGGTTCCTGAGTTATATTGGAGGAGAATTGTCAGCATTTAAGGTGAGCTGGAAAGATTTGAACTGACAGGTGTCAAAGTAGCCAAGGAAGGCTAGAAGCCAAAAGAAAGTAATGGTTATACCTCCAAGCCCATACATACAAGGACAGTAAAAGCAGGAGCTAAACAGAGAAAATGCCGACTCCACTCTGTCCCATATTTCCCCAGGAGCCAGGCCAGTCAAGGGCCAGGAGGATCCACAGAGACACGGGATCCGCTCATTCCTGAGAAGCCTCGAAGGCTCCTGCGGTTTTATGGACCCTGCAGAAGGGAGAGGGAGAAAAGTGGCGAGTAAAAAAGTCCTGAGTACTGATCAGGGAGGAGAAAAGTGTCTTCAATCTTTTCCATTCATCTCCCAGGAAGAAGGTTTGAGCAGAGGTGCCGAGGGAGGCCTCTGCAGACCTCCCAGCGCTCTGTCCCAGCGGTCTCCAGACAGGGGCCCCCGAAGTAGGAATACAGCTCTGCGGAGGAACGTGGCACCTGGGCCGAGGCCTCGACCGCAGAGCTCTGGCTGGGCGCTGTGTGGGATCAGGAGACTTTGGGTTGATTTTCTGTTGTCAGGCGTGAAACCTGCTGTGGTTAATGAGACCGTGCACAGCACTTCAGTATTTGAGGAGGTGCACTCGTGGTTTGGTTCCCAGTTGGTCTGCTTACTCTCAGGCATGTTAGAATCTGCCAGATTCTCAGTCCCTTAGTCCTTTCTGCTAAATGTCTGGGGCCACGTAATTCTTTCTCAGAGTTTCAGTAACTTCTAGGGCCATTTCTACCTCTGTAGAGGTGAAATAGAGGAGTTTCTCTTCACTGACACTTGATTCTCTCTGAGCGTCTTACAGATCTCCACAGGCTTTAAAATCTGGACCCTGTGTGATTTGCATTCTTAACTGCAGGAAAGGCAAGGACTGTTACCAAGAACAGGCCTCAGAGAGGTAATGGTAGACTTGGGGTCCAGTGGTTCCCTAGACCTCCACTGAGTAGAAGCCTTTTTGGAGTTTACATTCCCACAGGCTGGGCACCACCCAATTTAATGTATCATTCTCACCCTTCCTATTGCCTGGTGCTTCATTTTCAAACAGGTGATAGTTATTAAAATAAACAAACATTAGCTACAAGATCCTAGCAAGGTATTTTGAACAAGAGCTGTCCACCAAAAAATAGCTGGTAATTTGCTTTTCTTATTTCCTCATTGTTTTTAGTTTTATTCCCATGGGAACATATTACTCATAAATCTGTGAGTATTCATTGTCAGATATCCAACTGGAAATGTAATGATTCAGTCAGTTTTCAAATTCTTGGGCAGCAGTAAATTTGTGGGATTCAGTAAGTGTCACTTGACATGTGTTTTTAAATTTGACAGATAAAGGCTTAAACTGATCATCTTTTAAACAAATAAGTAGGAATCACTAAAATAAGTGAGTCTGGCCACTGGTAGAAGAACTTTATTTAAAATATGTTGCTGCCAGGGGAATAGCTCAGTGGCACAGCACACTTACCCAGCAAGCGTGAGGTCATGAGTTCCATTCCCGGTAACAAAAATAAAATAAAATAAAATATGTTGCTAATGAGACTAGATTTTTCTGTCTATTCAAAGTCTAGTGAAAGGTTTTAGCTTCAAGAAGAGAAAGTTTTTAAAAATGTTAAAGAAGAATTATTAATTTATATTTAAAATAATTTAGCATGAGAATAATGAACCCAAATGTGTGTATTGTATTAGCATGTTAGTGTTTATCAAGGCTTTCCCAAAATAATTCCTATTTTCATGAAATCTGTGAATCCCAAGAGAGATATAGTTTAAAGTAAGACAGTAATAACTTTCCCATGATTTTCTACTGGCTGTGAAAGAAGGACCATAATAATATTTATTTCTTCTTTTTCATATTCTCTAAGAAACTTTCTAAAAATAGTACTTCAATTTCCCAGGGCTTTTTATATGGGGATGTCAGACAATAGTGTTCTAGGGATTCAGAAAGAGCCATCAACGTAAATTAACACATTGCTTTTTGAACTTAGCCAATGTCTTGAGTGTTTGCTTTTCAGAGCCTGTGCTCCTGGGTATGAGCTGACAAAACGTAGGTTTATAAACCTGCAAAGACAGTATCTGAAGTGTGATCCATCTACACATTCTTCCCTCGCCTGATTATTCAACCAGCCCTCTTCGTAACATCTTGTTTACAATCTAGTTTTAAAAAGAGGAAAAAGCAGCATATGATTCACCTACCAATTGGTGAGCACGTTCTGAAGTTGCTTCATGGGATTTCAGATTCTTGCACTTTTCTGCGACTCAGCGCTGTACTTCTTCATAAACTGCTTTCTGAAGAAACTGAACAGCCATAATGCTGTTGCTGAAACATAATATTTGCAAGCACATTAGAATCAAACCTGTTCCCCACCATTCTTTGTTATATCACTGCTGCCTTGCCCACCTAATAATGTATTTTTAAATTGTAAAAAAAAGAAGAATAGTGATGACAAAACTCACATGTCTCTTAAGTTGTCCTCCAAATAATTCTGGCTGTTAATATGAGACATGGGGCCGGTGAGATGGCTCAGCGGCGTAAGCGCCTGCCTGGCAAGCGCGAGAGCCCGAGTTCGACTCCCAGAACCCACATACGAAAAAGGGGCCGGTGATATCGCTCAGCGGCACGGGTGCCTGCTGGCGCGCGAGGTCCTGAGGTTGACCCCCCGGTACCCACAAAAAAAAAGAAAAAAATGAGACATGGCTAAAAAACAAGTAGTTTTATTTGCTGCTACAATCTGAATTCTTGACTCCCCCAACATTTATATATTGAAATCCTGACCCTCCAGGTGATGATAGTAGAAGGTGGGAACGTCTAATAGTCCGTAAGGTTGCGGCCTCCTAAGTGGAATCGGTGCCCTTATAAAAGAGGCCCAGGGGCCGGTGAGATAGCTCAGCAGCGTAAGCACCAGCCTGGCAAGCAGGAGGTCCTGAGTTCGACTCCCGGTACCCACATACGAAAAAGGGCTGGTGATATCGCTCAGCAGCACAAGCACCTGCTGGCAAGCGCGAGCTCCTGAGGTTGACTCCCGGTACCCACATTAAAAAAAAAAAAAGAAACAGAGGCCCAGAGGCGTTCATTCCTCCTTCCACCAGTGAGGACACACGGACAACACCATTATAGACCAGACCGTACAAGACTCCAAATAGTAGGGCCCTCCCCAGACACGGAATCTGCTGGCCTCTTGTTCTTGGACTTTCTAGCTTCCAGTACTGTGAGAAATAAATTTCTGATATTTACAATCTCAGTTTATAGTATTTTGTTCTAGTAACCTTGGTGGACTAAAATATTTGCCTAGGAGGAAATTTTCCAGATTCAAATCCCCATTTAAATTCTGCAATCTGCATTTTTACAATAATAAATTTCTAAGTATGTTTTTACTTCCTGTGATGAATAAGAACAAACTGCTAGAATCATCACACACATTTAAACTGTTTTCTATGAGTGAATGATTTATCTATATTCAGATATCCTCTGTAGCTGAAATCTGTCAGCGATCTACAAATAAGCTGCTGGTAATTGTGTCAATGCTTCTGAATTAGCTAAACTTTGATGATTTGGTTATTTAATTCTTTAATTAGAAGTTATCAGCAAAGCCAAAATTAAAGATTAGCATTGGGAACAAAATTATAAACATTAACACCTTACAGGCTTGATCTGGCAAAAGGGCCGCTACGCTGCCAGCCCCCATCACCTCCACCTCATTGCCCACCGGAGAGCAGGTCTTTCTTCTCACACTAACTGCTTCTAAGGAATTTTAAAAGAAGGGAGCTATTCTGAGTTCAACGTCTATTTATAGAGAATAGAAGGAAAATAACTTCCAGTCCCGTGCCGCTTACCTTCTCTCCATGCGGGGGATACTTAGATTATAAGTGGAATTTCTGTGTGTAGTAAATTTGTCTGAAGGGTTTGACATTTAATGTAGCTGAAGAAAATAAGAAATGATACAGGTTTAACAGTCTTCACTATTTCACGTGAACTTTTAGGGAAGGTGTTCTATCATTTGAGAGAAATGAAGAATTTAGGTATATTCTTTTGAACAATTACTATTAACAATTAACTTTTCTGGTGACTATTTTCTCTAAGGCCACTATGACTCTGATAAAACCAAGGAGGTTAAGACAATGAGGAAATATTGTTGATGAAGTGCGTTCATTAATGAATACTAGATTCTAAAGCAAGTCACATCATTCCGCTTGCTTTTCAACATTACAACATGCAGGCCTTATAATAAAGTAACCAGTAAACACCTTTGGTAAATACTGGTCTGCAATATTTCATTTCTTGGAAATGCTTACTGACATGTGCAAAGTTCTAAAGTGATGGGGAAGGTAAATATATATTGCCGCACATCAAACAAGTGGTCAGGGCTCAGGCGTCAATGCTGGGCACATTTTAAAGTCCCTGAGGAGAGGAGTTAAGGGCATGTTAGAAGCAAGCCCAAGAGAATGGGTCCCACCTTACTGGGTGCTTACTGTGTGTCTGGCTTTATGTGACTTCAGGTGTACTGTAGTGTTATTATTTCTTGAATGAAAAATTAAGACTCAGAGTCTTACAATTTGCTTGTGGACCACAGATGAAAGTCAGGTCTTTCTCACCCCGAAGTCCTCCCACTTCAGAGCTAGTGCTAATAGTGTTGCAATAACCCTCAGCTATTATTTGCTCTTCCTGTCATGTATTTCTTGGGTTTATGGTAGAAAACAGGCAGTTACTAAGTAGAAAATTAAGATATACGTAAAGTCTAAAATTTTGGAAACAGAAGATGACTGATAACTACTTTAACCATTTGTGTCTTGAGTTTCTTCATTTATAAATGGGGAGTTCGGACCAGAAAATCTCAAAGGTTGACAGTCCATTACTTGATTTGACTACCCACATATTCTCATTTCTGATTTCTTAAATAATTTTTTTTTTTTTTTTTTTTTTTTTTTGTGGGAACCGGGGGGACGACCTCAGGACCTCGCGCGCCAGCAGGCGCCCGTGCCACTGAGCGATATCACCGGCCCCTTTTTTCATATGTGGGTTCCGGGAGTCGAACTCGGGCCTTCGCGCTTGCAAGGCAGGCGCTTAAGCCGCTGAGCCGTCTCACCGGCCCTTAAATAATTTTTATAAACACACACACACATATATATAGATAGATAGATAGATGACACATCACAGATGAGAGAGAGACATTTGCTTGAAAAACCACCCGTGGCCCTGTGTGACGGGAAGCCAAGGTGACCAAAGGGAAGATTGTCTTTGGCCCGTTTCCACCATCCTTTTTGGCATCCTTTAAACGGTCCTAATGCTGAGTGCCTCTTTTGTCGTGTGTCCTTGGAGCTGTTACCTTGGAATCTTAATCTAAGCCTCCTGGAACCATCAGAAGTGGATCTGGTAGACTAGGTCCAACCTTTGAGTGAATGCCGCCCTCTTGCCCCCCACTGCAGACCAAGCAATCGCCCTACGCTTTCTGAGCAAGCAGCCTCAGAATCACTCATGGCGATGCCACGGGACAGCACCTATCAGTGGATGGGACTTGACACTGACAGGAAAGCAAAAACTCAGGGATACCAAACAAATTCTTCCTTTATAAAGAAGAAAAAACTTCCCCAAATTAACTGTCCATGGGAACCTGCCTCTCAGAGATGTTTGCGATTATTAGTACGAAATTCTTGAAAGCATAAAAAGAAGGGGGATTACACAGACAAAGGCAGGGTGAGGAGTTTTGTGATGCCACTCAATAGAGTCCACGGAATTTCTCCTTTAAGAAAGTAAATTCTTCATGCTGGCCTTTAAAACTAAAAAAAAGGGGGGGGGGACGTATACAAGTATAAGCCATATGATGATTTTTAAATACTATTTGCACAGCAAACCTAATTCTTTCCTGAGCCATTGAAAAAGAATTTGACAGGACCTTGGGAAGACCCCACGATCCTGGTGGTGACCGCTCACGGCCTGCAGCGAGCAGTCACTCTTGAGCCATGAGGCGAATCACAGTTGCCAGCCTCTCTCGTGTTAGAATTCCTCCTGTGTCGGGTTGGGTGAGCTATATTCAGTAGTATGAGTTTTGTGTGAATAATACAGAGTAACATTGACGTGCCCTCTACATTCTCCCTCCTCCAGGCACAGTATGTCGTCTGAATAAACCATTCCTCTCCCTCCTTCCCTCATGCTGCACTGGTTGCTGTCTGACACGGCAGCGGAGAGAGCATCGTGCGGCAGTTTCCTATTGTAACGGAGTCCATGAGTGGCAGCTTCCTGGATCTCAGGTTTCATATCTGCTGCTCTTAACAGGGGATTCTACACAAAGCAGAATCCAACATTAGGTATGAAACTGAATTAGTTAACTGTGCCCTGTTTTATTTCTGTTTTTTAAGTCTATCATTCTTGTTTAAATAAAGCTTTCTCTCTTGCTATTCTCATTATTAAATGAGAGTGTTTGGAAAACATAGTTAAAGGACAAAATAGCCACATGGATTGAATGCCTATCATCTTCCGGTCAATGTACGGAGTAAGTTGTGCAGTGCTTTCATTCATTTCTCTAAAGCCTTAGTGACATGCTGATTGTTACCCCAGCTGCACAAAGAAATGGAGGAAGTAGAGAGTAACTAGGGGCCGGTGAGATGGCTCAGCGGCATAAGCGCCTGCCCGGCAAGCGCGAGGGCCCGAGTTCGACTCCCGGATCCCACATACGAAAAAGGGGCCGGTGATATCGCTCAGCGGCACGGGCACCTGCTGGTGCGCGAGGTCCTGAGGTCGACCCCCCGGTACCCACAAAAAAAAAAAAAAAAAGAGAGTAACGAAGTGTCCAGGGCCCTACCAGATGGCAAGAACTTTGAAGCCACACTCTGACATGCATGCGCACGCACCCCCCTTCAGATTAGAGGGAGCACCTGAGCGCCGCGCACTACAGCACGGAGCGTCTGTCGTCCCCGTACCTGTGACAGCATAGACTACTGCTTGCTTGCTGTCTTCTTCACTTAGCAGGAGGTAGAAACCACATCCATCTGGCTCATACTTGTGTCCACAGTGTCTGCCACACAATAGGATTCTAATAGACATATGTTGCTTAAATGCGTAGGAATCCAGAGCACTGTGTTCTAAACACTGTACCAAAAGAACTCCACGCACATCCTCATGTATGAAACCTTACGGCTTTAGAACACAGTCAGGATAATCAGGCCATGAGCTCACTTCCTGGGTTCCCCTCTCTGCTGAAATCACCATGAAGCAGTGACCTGGATTTCGGTGTAGGACAGAGGAGGAAAAGCCCCACTGCTGCTGACATCTTGGCTGCACCTGCACGCTCTAAACAGTGGACTTTGCAAGGAAAACCACGTGGCTCTACCAAGAAGGTCGTGTGGACAGTGATTAAAGAATATTGCTGTGGAATCCGAGAACACAAACTCAAACTTTGGTTTTGTCAGTTACCAGTCTTTATTGCATGGAACAGATTAGTTTATCTCCCCAGATCTCAGGGAGATTGTAAACGATACCTATGTATAAACTCGTTGGGACTAAATGAGATAATGCATGTAAAGTACCTGGTACAATGCCTGGTGCATTGAAAACGTTCAATAAAAGCCAGCAGTGGACAGGAGCGGCAGATGTACTAGCAAAGGTGCATGCGCTCAACCCCCATCTCCTTCCACGGTGGCAAGAACAGGATCCGGGAGCATTCCGTCCTCACAGGGGCTATCAGAATTCTAACTTCCATGGAGAAGAGCAGGTACCACCAGTGTACAAAAGATACTGACAGAAGGAATGAACGATGACTGCTTAATTTTGTGATCAGGCTGATAGATGACATCAGTGTGAGAAATAACTTTATACTTTTGTTTTATTGCTTGCTCCAATAACTTGCAAGCAGTTGCTTGCTCCAATAATCTTTCAAGTAAGGATTTCAGAAGAATCCTTTTGCTTCGTTCTTCTCAGGAAATGAAATTCACTACCAGAAATGTAGGAAGCCTATTAAGTTGGTCTTTGCTGAAAAGAAAAAAAAAAAAAGATAGTGTTTTATGCATCACAAGAATATGAAATGTTATAACTTAGGCAAGAGAAAGTCATATATTTACTAAAACCGCTAGTGGCATCTATGTGTCATCTCTTGTATATGCAAACCTCCCCTCGTGGGGATGCAGCTCTCTTTTTCCTGACACTACATCATTGGTATATTTATGCAACACTTTGTTCCTAAAATGTCAAGGCTTACATAAAGTGCAGAGGAAAGCGCATACTTTACATATTTTTTTTCTGAAATCACAAACACTGTACATTTCTTTTTGTTTATGTAAACACTGCAGCAAGACTCTTGGTTTGTGCGTCAATTCTCAGTAGACAGTTTTCATTGAGATTTTCAGAAAAGGTTTTTAGAAGGGCTACTGAGGCCTATCTGCCTTCCCATTGCTGAGCATTTCCCTCCTCTTTGTGCCAGCATTTGAGATGCTGTTGTCTTACCCTCCTGGTCCAGACAACTGAATGCAATGGCAGAAAGGCAGAGGAGTGGGAGCCTTTTTCAAAAACTGCTTGGAAAGTACCGGCACAAATGCACCATTGCTACCCCATAGACAGTGCAGGTCCGACAGGGGGCGCTGTGAGCTCCGAGGCAGTGGGGTGGACCCGAAGCAAACACAGGCAGGAGAGGAAAGCACTGGGGGAGACCAAATCAGCAGTAAATCCCCTCAGCCCAGGATTGAGATGGAAGGAATTACCTCTGGTGCGTTTTATTTCACGTTTCTCAAGTAGCCTGGCTTTAGTAGCCAATGTTTGGGCTCTGAGAGGGGAGAAAATAAAACACAAAGGAAGAAAAGTTTAAGATACTAATATTTAATTTTTGAGGAGCAAGTTACCCTGAATTTTGGGTTGAAACTAAATCACTTCTTTATCATAAAGAAACAGAGAACACTTTCTTACTTGAGGATCAACACTCAAGTCCTTTTCTGAACTCCCCAAAAGTCCATCTCTCCCTTCACCTGGCACTCGCTTAGGTAAATGCTAGATATTGGTTAACATCCCCTAACTAAAATTGAGCATATTTAAAAAAAAAAAAAACTAATAATTTGTATCCCCCCAATATTGCCACAGACTAAGTAGCCACTCCGAGAGTAGAGGAATCTCCACCAGAATCAAAGATCTGAGCGCTGGGCGTGCCCGCGCGTGTGCCTGGCCTGTGAGCTTTGCAATGGAATGGGTTCCTGAGCAAGAGATAGTGAGAAAGGAAGCTGGAGACAACGAACGGGCACGAAGCCGTCCAGCGGGGCCGACAGCAGCTCCACATCACTGGAGGGACAGGAGCCAGGGGACATCTTCCTGTTTCCCTCCCCTCCGCCCTTCCCTTCCTGTCCCTCACGTGTTCTCCCTTGAGGGTGCTGGGGAAGCCACCTCTAACAAGCTCCAGGCTTCGCTTTCTGATCATCGTCCCGCTCTTCTCCCTTGCAACTGATTAGGATTTCCATGGCGAGTCACTTTGACTCTTTACTGCGACTCAACACAGAAAGGTAAGAACCAACAACATATCGAAAATAGATACTACCACGCTCACTTACAGACGGGAAACTGCGACTCAGCTTAAAGTACACAGAGCGCCCAGAACGCGGGGGTGGCACGCAGGTTTCCCGACAGCGCCGCTCACGCTGGGGAGGAGACGGCCCGGCGCCTGCGCGACAGAGCCACGCGCGTTCCGCTGCCTAGCAACGGTGCTCTCGCGCGGGCCGTGCGGACGCTGCGGAAGGGAGGCAGGGTCCTACGGGGAGGTCTACTTCGTTTGATTGGACCAGGAACACCGCTGAATTTGAGGGGAAGAGAAAGGTAACTACCTCTTCACGGAAGCAGGCGTCCGGCTCCGGAGCGGCGCAGCACTTCTCCACCCCGCCGGCGAAGCGCGTCAGCAGAGACTGCAGCGCCTCGTCAGCCAGCTGAGGCTTCAGCCGCACTAACGCGATGAGAAACCTGCAGCTCGAAGACGTCAGATGCGTTAATGAATGACTTCTCTCTGAAGGTCCTCCTCTCCACGGTGCTTGTGAAGGAACCACATGTTTTGGAGTCTCAACTCCAAATATCTTACTGCTTGGAAAGTACTGGCACAAATGCACCATTGCTATCCCATAAACAGTGCAGGTCCCTCAGGGGGCGCTGCGAGCCCCGAGGCAGTGGGGTGGGCCCGAAGCAAACACCGAGGCGGGAGAGGAAAGCACTGGGGGCGACCAAATCAGCAGCAAAGCCCCTCAGCCCAGGATTGAGATGGAAGGAATTACCTGGAGTTCTAATCAGCAGTACGACGAAAGTTTAAGCTAGAGCAATTTGAATGCCTATAGATTATTTTTTTCATAACATATACGTAAGTATAAAGAGTAAAAATATTGAAAGAGTCTCCTAAAACTTTCATGTTGAACTTACAGAATGGACTCTTTGGAGGGTTAGGTAGTCACAGACAAAATTATGTAAAAACAGGAACATATATTAGGTCTTTGTTATGCACAGTATTGTAGAATATATGACTACATTTGATCTGTCTAGAAAACTCGTGTCCAAAACAACTCCAACCCCCTCCCCTAATAGCTGAATACTCTTCCCACTGCATTTGATACAGATGCTGTCTAAATAGAATAAAAATAGGTCTTATTGCTTTGGCTTTGAGAGAATGAAAGTAAAATTCCTGCTCCTTTGGGCATCTCCTTTTTTCAATCACTAAGAGAAATTCTCAGGACAAATTCCCATGCATTCCCTCTTGAAAATCCAACTCATTTTTAACCTGTCCCCAAACCCTGTTGCTAGCTGCTGTAATCCACGTTACCAAGTCTCAGTCTACTGGGCATTCCAAGTCTAGCAAAAGAAAAGACAGCCTGGGTTTGTACTTATAAACAGCCACAATAAATATGCATTTTTCTGAATAGGAGTAAGTAGACAATTTAGTGAATGGACAGGATTGTGACGCCAAAAAGCACATACTCATTACAATAAAACTTCTCACTGAGACGTGGTGTGCCTTCAGGTTGAAGAAGAGGAGTGAAGGAGAATGACTGTACCTGTATTTCTTTCCCTGAAGCTCCTCATCCTGAGACTGACACCAGTCAGCAGGAAAAACAGATAAATCTTGAGAGAGTGGGGGAGGCACATACGTTTGATCAGCTTTCAAACTCTCAAAGCAGGGCCTTCTGAAGGCAAAATTTGCTGTACAACAGCGGTCCACAGCAGGATTGATGGTTCGATTTTCATTTACTCCACATAATTCTCCAAGAACTAAATCTGCCTGTTAGCAAGGAGATTTGGCATTGGGTATTATTTTAAAACTTGTATACCATTTCAAAAATTACGATTAGATAAATAGTTCTAAGATTACTATTAACCTTACTCAGAAAGACACATGCATTTGTAATACTACACTATGTACAAAGAAAGCTAAAGGCTGGAGTTCTAATCAGCAGTATGACAAAAGTTTAAGCTAGAGCAATTTGAATGCCTATAGACTATTTTTTCATAACATGTACATTTTTAATTGTGAGCAGAGAGCTGCAAACAGACAACTCAAAGAGTCAACTAACCCTGTGGTCCTTGTATCTATTGTCCTGAAGACACTGGGCAGGAAAGAACAGTTTTCTTACTGAACTCACCCTCTTGGGGCAAGAGGGAGAATTCGTAGCGTTACTGAAAACCACACAGCATCCAGGCTGGGGTGTAGCTCAGTGCAGGGAGCTTTTCTCACATGCGCACCACGACGAACAGTAATAATAAGGTTTTCTACATCATTCTGAAACAACATTGAGATTCCTAAACCATTCGTCCTAACCAACCACTTCTAACATAAATAAGAAGTAAAAAAAGATAATGTGGAGAATCCTTGAAAATATTTGAGACATTCTTTAGCTTCCTAAAATTTTCACATGTGAGCCAAAAGGAGAATGTGACCTCCCTTACTTGACAAAGATGAAAACAATGAAGAAATGAACATAGATAAATCAACAAGTAGAAATACTCTTTTTTTTTTTAATACCATGCTCACTCACTGTAATTGTTGATACATTGTGTCAACTTGAGAAGTTTAAGAGTTTAATTCAGCAGGGGGCCAGGGTCCTCCCTTTGTAAACATCCTCATCCTGTGCAGGAGGAGGGCAGGGAGATGCTGTGAGTGCTGCACCTGCCCTAGGGCGGGTAGCCTGCTTACGATATAAGGGAGGAGAAGAGGCTTGTTCTCCCCCTTTTAGCTCTTAATTCTTTTGCTGACTTCTGCTGTCTTGAGCTGTTGCCCCTGTGCCACACCACCCTGCCTTGGAGCCAGCCGATTATGGACTGAAACCTCCACAAACTATGAGCTAAACAAACCTTTCCTTCCTTAATTTTGGGTGTCGGGTATTTTGTCCCAGCAATGAGAGAAAAGTAACTAAGGCACTCACCAAATCATCAACGCAGGCAAACTCATCACTTAGTGTGCAGCAGGTAGTCAAAGCTGTCACCATCTCCTTGCCAAGAGAGATCAATTCTTCGGTGGAAAGCTGGGGGGCTATCTTTGTGAGCTTAATAAGGTAGCTAAAAGAACACATGTCTGTTTGTTTCTGAACAGAAGCAAATGCCCATTTGCCCTTGAATAGCTACTCAAACCCAAGCCCTTCACTGATAGGTGCAAGGTGAACCTCTGCTCTCATAGTTAGCAGCAAAATGTTTCTTCACTCTCTTTTCTCCAGCACCCTGTCTTCTACATCTCTATAGTTTTGCTTCCTTTATAATGTCATGGTTATATCTTAAACCTTTAGATTTTCTTACCTGTGAGTATAGAAGTTCTTGGCAGCAAATATCTCGGGGAGTAAGAAAAGTCCTGCTTGAAATTCTTTGTGTGGTTAGTAAATATTTTAAAGGGAGAATTTGGTAAATGCATATTGAGAATTAGATGAAAGAAACTAATGGACTGACTTGGAATTCTCAGCTAACAAGCATGGTTGCAGAAATACTGAAATCATATTTTTAAAATCGTGTTTTGTTTTAAATTGGAGATGTTTAGTTTCAACAGATACCAGCTAGTGTGATAATTGGTTAAGAAAATCTGAGTTAACTGCGTATTATTCATGAATGCTCACAAGAGCACGAAAGGCATAAAAATGCAGTGTTAAGCAAATCTAGAGTTATTTCTACAAACTCAGTTAAAATGGGTCAAAATCCTGGGCAAACCATCTCCTCCCTGGGAAACTGTTGCAACATGAACTTTGCTCTGCCCCACTCCAAAATGGCAAAATGCAGGGATCTTGATGTGGAAATGAGAAAACCAGGTTCAAACAGAAACTAGAATAGCAGAGAATCAGTTTAGCATCTGGTGTTTCCTTCATTTCTATCTTCGTGTCTGGGAAAATCTCATGTGACAGCTCAGTGTGCTCCTGACTGCTGTGTTTTTATCCCCTCCCAGAGTTTATGAATTGGCCATAACTGAAAGACTAACCTAGATTTTTTTACACCGTGGGGAATTTTTACACTTAGTCCACTTGTGGAATCAACCTACTAGTATTTCAAGCCATCCTTTCCCAAATTTTGGAAATGTTTACATTCTTGTTGTACCATCTGGAGGCTTTTCCCAGTTGTCTCATTGAATTTGCCTTCCTGAAAATTAAAAACAATCATAGTTACATTTCAAAGTCCAATTTCTCATCATTTTGTACCTTTTTAGAGCTTTTAGACTTACAAATATAATTCAAAATTTATGTTGACAAATTTGATTTGATTCTTACCTTAAAGTGGCCAGAGAAGCTATGGCATTGTTAAGTAAAGAAAATTTGCCTTGTGAAGTTAAATGACTTTTCTACAATGGCTCATCTAGTAATTTTTGCTACAAAACATTTCTAATCATGTTTGTCTTTATTTTATACCTTTTTCTAATCATTTAGATTTGGAACTTTAAGCTTCCAATAGTTTTCTTCAAATACTTGACAGCCCCTCTTTCACATGGCATAAAGTCCAACATCTACTGTGTGGTCACCAGAGAGAACTGCACCACGAGAATGGATGCAGTGGGACAAATTGCACCTCCATGGGGAAAGAGTAATTTCCAGCATCAGGGTCCATTTCGAGATCAGAACAGACTAAACTGATGCTGCTGCTCTGTCGAATGACGATCTTACAGTGAATCCAAACTACACTCAGACTGGTTAAGCACACTGTATTTGGAGTAAAACTCCAAAGACTGGAGCAAAACTTCAATATAAACTTCAAGTGTTTTCTTGTTGTTCCTTTTTTTTTTTTTTTTTTTTTTTGTGGGTACCAGGGTTCGACCTCAGGACCTCGTGCGCCAACAGGCCCAGCGATATCACCGGCCCCTTTTTCGTATGTGGGTTCCGGGAGTCGAACTCGGGCCCTCGCGCTTGCAAGGCAGGCACTTACGCCGCTGAGCCATCTCACTGGCCCTCTTGTTGTTCCTTTTCAAGGTTCTGAATCTACAATGGTCAAACCTACCACGTGACGGTAGCAATCTGCTGGCGTCTCTCCGCTGCAGCAATCCCCCAGAAAATCCTCGTATACTGCAGCAATTCTCAGAAGCTCTGGTGTGGACAGGTCTGGATGTCTCCTCGAGTATTCATAAAGAAACCTGGGGTGCGTGAGATGGTATATATATTAAAACTTAGAGAAAGAGCAAGACACCGAACTCTACTTTCTAGTCAGATGCAATAGGGCATCTGCTGTCAAATGCCGACTTCTTCTGGTTTGCTCAGGGGGTCTTTGAGGAAGACAGTCTCACCACAGAAGATCATTCTATAAAAGTTCTCATTTTGTTTTAGACATTTTTTAGTTGAGAGAATAGCATTAATAAAATAATGTAACACATAACGCTCGAGAAATAGTACATGTTGCCACCAGTACTTTAAAAAATCCACATGGAATATAATTCTGCTGGAGAATGCATCCAGACTTCCACTGTGGAACTGTGGGTATGTGGTTTCCTCCTCGCTCTCAGTCTAGCATGGCAGAGATGAGGCATGGCCTCTGTCCACCCCAGCGCCTGGGTACACAGGGTAACATGCCCTTCGGCTCTGAATCTTTGGCACTGGTTTCCATGGCCTAGTCAGAGGTGCTATAGATTTGGCGGTTGTGATGTGGGGCGGGGAGGGGAATAAGGCCTTGGTTATTAAGGTTATTAAGCCTTGGTAGGTGCTGCACACCGAAGCAAGCTTTGTGTGTAAGAAATAAACACTTTCTCCTTTAACTTCAGTGAGTCCTCAAGATAAGCACTATTTTATAGCTGAAAAAACTAAGTCCTGGACTGGTTATGCCCTCCTGCTGCAGGCTGAGCATCCTCAATCTGAAAACCTGAAATCGGAAATGCTCCAAAATCCAAAATACTTTGGGCACCGACGGGATGCCACAGTGGAAAAGTCCATCTCTGACCTATGTAACAGGGTACAGTCAACGTGAAAGTGAACAAAAAGTCTTGTGTAAAATTTCCTTCAAGTTACATGTATAAGGTATGTATAAAATATAAATCAATTTAATGTTTACTTAGATTCCTGTCCTCAAGATAGCTCATCCTCAAGATAGCTCATTCTTATATTTAACATTACAGGAAAATCCAAAGTCCATAACACTTCTGGTCCCAGGCCTATCAAATAAGGGACATCTGGGCTGGTGAGAGAGCTCAGTGGCATAAGTACCTGCCTGGCAAATGCGAGGTCCTGAGTTCGACTCCCAGAACCCACATAATAAATAAATAAATAAATACAAAATAAGGGACATCCTACCTGTATTAATGAAAGATGAAAAACATGACCAAGGTGCCATGAGAGGCCTACTCCACTCTATAAGAAACCAAATCTTCTCTTAAGAGAGAGCTGTCTTCCCAGAGCACCTTAGCTATACTGTTTACAGTATTCGTTTAGGAACCTCATCTATTTATTCAAGATAAATAAATATCCTCCATGTTTTATGAGAACATGACCTCACACAACATTTTCATGACCAAGCAATGCTTTTCACCACCCCGCTCACTCTGACCTTCTGGCTCCCTGACATGGTCTCTCCAGCCTCGTGCTGTCTCCTCAGCCCCCGTGCAGGGTGCACTCCCAGCGCTAAGGTGGTGGGGCTTCACCTCCAGACTCAGAGCTCCTCTTAACGTCTGCTGTGAGCCACAGGTTTCAACTCAGGGCAGGGCACCTAAAAACACATTCCAAAAATACTGCAAACACAAAATCCTGGAAGCCTACTCTGGGGTGGGGGATCCTTTGCGCTTTTGGCTTAGGCGTTAGCATCTGAGAGACTACACCTTAGGACCGGTTCTGACTTGGCCTTCTCATCCCCTGCCCTTTCCTCCCCATGCATCCTCCAACACTGTGCTGTCACAGTGACAGTAATGCCTATGAGGATGAAGATGATGACGGTGACAGCAGTGATGAGGACTGCTTCCACATACGGAGCCCATGTGTCAGGCAAAATTTATAGTTTGGTTTAGTTAAATTTTACTCACTCTCTATAGCTCAGAAGAAGCAACACAACACAGTAGTAAGAGCAAGAGTCTGGAGCCAGACTGGCTGTGCCACGTGTTAGCTATGTAATTTAGGGCAAATTTCTTAACCTCTCTGTGCCTACTTCATCACCTGTAAAGTGAGAATGATAAATGTATACTAACTGCAGAGGGTACTTTAGAAAACCCAGTTGGCTAGTAGATGAAAACATAAAATTTAATAAATGTTCAATAAAAAGTAGCTGTTTATTCAGCCGAGACCTGTGTCTTCAGTCTGGACCTCCTGCAGACCTCCAGGTTTATGGTATAATCGTCTCGTGACAGCCTCAGCTACTCTACAAGTACTTCAGAGTTGATGTGCTCACATCCTAAACACGGTATTCTTCCCACAAAGCCTGCTTCTCCACCTGCGCGCTCCATCTCATTGGATGGGAAAACCACACACACAGTCACATAAGCTCCAAACAGGGAGACATTCCAGGTGAAGTTTCTAAAACATAACAGTGAATTGTCCTTTCTCTTATTCAGTGAAAATGCTTCAAGGGCATCCAATTACTTAGGATGCCTGTGGATCTGGCTCCATCAGCTTCTTAGTACCCTGGTCTCTCAGTGCAGACCCTCTGCTCACAGCCACATACACCAAGCACTTCACACCCCAACCCACACCCTCCCTACCTTCTCTGTCTAAATTACCAAAATTTCTTCAAGTAGCACTTCCTGTTGAGCCTTTCCAGGGCCTCCAGATTCAATTGACTGCTTCTTTAATTACCTAGCACATAGGCCTAGTGCTATCCGTCAGAATTAAAAGAACATTTTTTATACTTGTTCAAAATAATCCTGTCTCTTAATGGTTTCCCAGAGGTAGAAAACCAGTAAAATGCTTCGATAAATTTTGAATAAATGGATATTCATATATGATATAATAAACACAGAGAGATTAACTTGTCCCAATAACTTAACCAGGACTCAGATTTAGTCCCCATAGTGTAACAGAAAATGCCCCGCCCCCAGTCAGTATACTTTAGTTAGTTCCCCAGGTAGCAGTGTCTGTTACAGTTTCTGTTACTTTCATTTCTTAGGAATGGCTGGTCACTGTGACGCATAGCTGGTCACTATGATACATACTGTAAGAACCAATCAAAAACAGCCAAGTACTGTACCTCCGTACCTCCCCTTTACAGACCCCATAAAAACCTTCCTCCCTGAGCCTTCAGGGCCTGACATTTTTATAAGGATTGATTCCTTGTTAGTGCCCATCTGACATAAATAAATCTGCCTCCACATCCTGGGTGTCATCTCAGTGTTTCTGTTGTGGTAGCCTCTGGTGCATTGGCTGGAAAGACCACCCATGCTGACATATTTGGTCACTGGTCATGGCCCTCGCAGACAGAGCAGGGACCTCTCCAGGTCCTGATAGGAAGGCGCGCCCTCAAGATTTCTTGAGTCCCTTCAGAGGTCTGGAAGAGGTTTCCTGGCTCCCTGCTGACTGGCTCATATCAGGTCCAAAGGGGAGAAGGACGCAGTCTCCCTGCCTGCTTGCCTGCCTGATTCTGGTAAGACACCTGGGGGCACGCCAGTTAGTCTGTCTGTCAGTCCTGCTCAACTTGAACAGAAGGGGAGTCTGACCAACTCCCGTTAGTCAAGGCCACCCTCAAGGGAAGGAGGTTTTAACCTCTGAGCGCCTGCTGAATGAATGAGTGAGTGAGTGGAACAGACAGCGTAAGCAATAGGCTGCTCTGTCTGTGCACCAAGACTGGGAAGCACTGGTCGCAGTGGCTGATTGGGCCCTCACCTGTGGTTTCCTGGTGATCGACATTTGGCATAACAGAGGCCTCGAACCCTCCTTAGCTAAGTTGTGCCTAAGTCCCTGTGAGGGGCATGGCCAGGTGGGCATCCGCACCTGTTGTGCCATCATTTGAGGGTACACAACACACTCTAGGAAATCTGAGATGGGAACTAATTAGTCAAAATCCACAGTCCTGACGGCAGGAAAAAGGGCATTTCTGGTAATTATAGAGTTAAAATTAAACCAAACTGCTCTCTAAGCCTGAACAAGACCTGAGAATTCCACCTTGGCAGATGCCACCGCAGCTCTCCAGCCAGCAGAAAGAAACAAAGCTTTATCCTGTTCTGCCAGAGGACCCTGAGCCTGACCTGCCTCCTCCCTATATTCAGCAGCCCCAAGCTTCCCAGCCAGGCCCAGCACCTCCACTGCCAGCCAGTCTCCTGCACCACAGCCTCCTGCCCGCTCAGATTCCACAGCTTCACCACTAATAACTCCCGATGTGCCTCCTGAGCCCCAAATTGATTCCCCATCACTTCATAAACATTGACAAAGTCGTTGACTGTCCCATTGGCTTCATGGAAGTGGGCTACAGCCCTGTCAGCCACTGCCTCTCAGACCAAGGCTCCCGCTCACCTCCAGCTGCCACTCTGTGTCTGCCCCAGAGCTCAGGGAGACACACCCAGTCAACCGCTCCTGATGCATCGTCAGCTGTTCAGCTCCACTGATCTCCTAAAGTGGAAACATCACAACCTGTCCCATTCGGAGAAGGCCCAGGCAATGACAGGCCTCCTCACATCCATCTTCCAGACCCACCTGATGACAGTCAGCAACTCCTTCTGACTCTGTTTGCCACTGAGGAATGTCCCCACACTTTAGATGGGGCCCAAGCCTCGTTAAAATCAAAAGTCCCCACCACCGTGGTTGATCTTGATGTTTGGGTGAACACAACTCTCCCCAGAGTGTGTCAAAACTGGGACTATAATATGTCAAAAGGCCATGAAGTCTTAGATCAATTAATATCACACTACTCTCCTCACAGGCCTCAAAAAGGGAGGCAAAAAGCCAATAAACATGTCTAAAATCACTGAAGTTACCCAGGAAATTGTGTGAGAGACTCCGTGAAGCCTACTGAGTCTATACACATTTTGACCCCAAGGCCCCCGAGAATCAGCAGATGGTCAATGCTGCCTGTGTTGCACAATCAGCCTCTGACATCAGGAGAAAAATCCCAAAGGTTGCCAAACCAGCCAGCATCCCTTGCATTCAGTTCCATGGTCCGGGACCTGATCTTGACCCTGACTGTACCCCAGGAAGAAGAGTGGCATCTACATCAGCCTGAAATGCCTGAGAGTCATAACCCTGAAGTTTTAAGAGACTTGTGTCCAGGAGTATGGGCAGAGGACTCACCCCTGGGGCTTGCTATCAGCCATGCCTCTTTGATGATCCAGCTCTGTCCTATTGCAACCCCCACTGCTGTTAAGCAGAACCTAATGTCACAAGAGGCTCAACTCATCATCCAACCCCACATCTCTCACTTGAAACAGTTTGGAATCCTGATAGACTGTCAATCTCTGTCCCTTCCTGCTCCATCATGGTCCCCTGAGCAAACAGTTTAAACTGCTGAAATACACCTCTCCTGCCTGTAAAGCCAGTTCAGGGTCTCTGAGCTATCAGTGCCACTGCAACTGCCCTCTGTATACATTGCCTTGGTCTGCCACCCACAGCCTGCTGGTACACCTGCCTGGCACTCTCCTGCCACCCATGGCCTGCTGATATACCTGCCTGGACCTAAAGAATGCCCTTTTTCTTCCTTCAGTTGGCTCCTGTCAGCCAGCATCTCTTCACCTTTAAATGAAAAGACCTCAGTTCTGAACTCAAAGGTTAACTGACCTGGACTCAACCTCCCAGGGGTTCAAAAACTTGTTTATCTTGCTAGTTTCCCAGATCACTGCACTTCTGATTAATGACACCCAAGCTGCCTGCTGGAAAGACACAAAAACTCTGCTGCAGTATCTGGCAGAAACTGGCTACAAGATATCTTGGGAAAAGGTTTGGAAATTTCAGATGCAACTGGAATTCAACTTGTTTGTTGATAAATGATGACATGTGGCTTCAAAGATGCTTACTCAGACTGTCAGCCTCTGGGATCTCCTAGTGGCCTACCTGTGCAAATAATTGGATTCAGTCACTAAGGGCTGCCTCCCCCCCTTTACCTCTGTGCTTTAACAACTACTGTCCTTCTGATCAAGAAACCTGACAAGCTCACCTTAGGCTGAGACATAACTGTTCAGGTGCCACATGCTGTACTAGACCTCCTGAATAACTGTGGACTCAATCCTCCATGTACCTGCCCACCAAGCTGGGCCCACCAGACCATGACTGCCTGGCACTGACTGAAGAACTGTTCTTGAGGTGACCAGACTTAAAAATGAACCCCTGACAGGTGCTGAGTACACCCTGTTTATGGATGAAGGTAGCTCTGTTAGGAATGGAGTCCTACAGGCTAGATATTCTGTAGTCAACTGGGACAAAGCTATTTTGGCCAAAGCTCTCCTGCAGGGATGGTCTGCACAGCAAGCTGCTTCCTGCTGCTGTTTGGAAACCTGCCACCAACAATGCCACAGCTGTGCTCAAAATAATCTGATCCATAGGCCTAAGCCCCCTCTGGGGATCTGATTGACTAAAACATCAACCCCAGCCAGAAAAACTTTACCTGGCACTCCCAGAAGATCCATTTTAATCAGAGCCAGGTCTGCCCCCACCGTATATTCTGCAAACTCAAGCCACAGTGCTGGCACCCATACCCCTACAACCAGCTAGGCTTAAGCATCTGTCACTGGCCCCAACCTCCACCCACCATACAGATAGACTTCACTAAAGTAAAGCCTTATAAGGGCTAACATATCTGTTGGTGCTCATATGCAGCTACTCAGGCTGGCCCAAGGCATTCCCTACCCACACTGAGAAGACAACAAAAGTTTGGAGGGTCCTGCTGTGAAAAATCATCCCTAGATATGGCCTACCCTTCACCACTGGAAGCAACAACAGGCCTGAATTTGTAGCAGAGACAAACAGGCCAAAAGCTCTAAAAAGTTGAGAAAACATAACCCTACAGAAACAGCTTGTAACTAGCTCCATAAAAGTTTAGCTAAAAGACCAGCTATAAATGTAGACACTCCTGCACACACATATAACCCAGGTGCACATTAGCTACCTCTATAAGTTTCAAAAATCCAGCCTTAGATCCACCGTTCCAGAGTTAAAAGAGCCCATCCAGTTGATTGCTGGAGAGTTTACCTGCACCAGACTGCTCCTCTAAAGCTCACTCTGAAGAGACAATGCACTCAAAACCCTGCTCTGGTCACTCTGGATGCTGACCAGTCCATGCACAGCTGAAGCCTGCAGATACCATTCCCAGGATTGCTCCATACCTATCCTCCTTGATTTTCATGCCTTTTCAGGCTGCTTACCCCAGTCCTTGCTTTCCTTTCAGCTCTACTCTCTTGCTAACTGTGGTTTAGAATTAAAAATAACCAGTAAGGCCCATCCCCTTATTCTACAATTGACCAAGGTTTGATGAGAATCCAAGGTGCATTAGACACACTCTAGGGTCAAACTGACTCCCTTGCCAGAGTAGTTAGTGTTAAAACATGTCTCTTCCCAAAAGCAACTTAGGGAGAGACCCTATAATAAGGGAAAATTTTCCAATGCTGGGGACCTTGGCTAGGGCCTGTCCTAGAACCACTGACACCCCTAATGCTATTGCTTCTAGTTGGGCCTTAGCTCAAAAGATCACATGTAACATGCCCACCAAAGATTTGCTGGGGAAACTAAAAAAAGGGGGAAATGTAATAGAAAATGTGCCATCCAGCCAGTATACTTAAGTTAGTTGCCCAGGTAGCAGTTCCTGTTATAGTTCCTGTTTCTTCTGTTTCTTAGGAATGGCTGGTCATGTGATGCACAGCTGGTCACTATGATGCACATTGTAAGAACCAATCAAAGACAGCCAAGTACTCTACCTCTGCACCTCCTCTTTACATACCCTATAAAAACCTCCCTCCCTGAGCCTTCAGAGCCTGACATTTTTATAAAGATTGATTCCTTATCGGTGCCTATCCAACATTAAATAAATCTGCCTCCTAATCCTCCAATTCCCCTTCCCAGTGAAGAGTGGCCCAGCCCAGCAGCGAAACCAACAGCTTCCTAGGCTGGACCTTCTGGGCTCAAACCTCACTCTGAAGTTTTCTACTGTGAATCTCCAACAAGTCGCTCAACTTCTTTATATTTCAGTTTACTCATCTTAGAAATAGGGAGAAATGGGCCGGTGAGATGGCTCAGCGGCATAAGCGCCTGCCTTGCAAGCGCGAGGGCCCGAGTTCGACTCCCGGATCCCACATACGAAAAAGGGGCCAGTGATATCGCTCAGCAGCACGGGTGCCTGTTGGCGCGCGAGGTCCTGAGGTCGACCCCCCGGTACCCACAAAAAAAAAAAAAAAAGAAAAAAGAAATAGGGAGAAATGATACTTATTTTAATGAAAATTAGGAGAATTGAGATAGGCAATCTGTATAAAATATTTAGCCTATTGCCCAGTTTTTCTTAAAATTATGTGAAAACATAGCCTATAACTATGATTTTCAAAAATTATATGATACCCAATGAACTAAGTGGTTGCTTATCACCCCAAATTAGCCAACATGGAGCAAATCTTGCAAGTTTCTTTCTATTTGTCTTATCAGTGTCAACAGACAGTTACATTACTTGGCAAAGAAGTCGGCTGGGTCAGTATCTCTCTCTTGGCACATATGTTCACTGCCAGTAAACTTTGCTTCTGTTAGAGACACATTCTTTGGTCTGTCATCTTTATTCGAGTTAATTATGCAGTCTTCACGTTCTGGAATTTTCTTCTCACAGCACTCTTTGATTTTGCTGGAGATGGAATCTTGTTTTAAACAAATATGGCTCATAACCTTGCTCTGTACCAAATAAGAATGAGAAATGACTTAATTTCTGAAGTTTCTTCAGGACTGAGCTTCCCTGATAATGGATGGTTGCATGCAAAACCTATCATGAGCACAACATTGGGAATAGCCTCATCAGCTAATTTTCTAAATGATATTCATTTAAATTTTGTGTTCATGTAATACACATGAAGATTTACATTAACTCAAGCTTTTTTCTCAACATATAATGTCATATAATTATAAAAAATAAGCTTTATCACAAATTCACATTTATTATTAAGTATTAAACTTTTAAAAGCTTTACCCCTACTCCTCTGATATCTTGGCATCTTATATTCTAAATAGTATTGCTTTCCCGTAAGAATTCACCCGCACTTTCAATGGTGATCATGAGAGACATGTCAGCGTGGTATTATAGACTTGGTCTTCATTCATGGACTGAAACTCCATTGCCACACACATAGCAAAAGCCCAATAAACATGTGATAAATAAACAGAAGAATGGGAAGCAAATAAACCAGTACAGCAACTACCATATAGGTCTTCTCAAATATAGGAAGCTCTTCTACTCATGATATCATCTTCCTATGGATACAGTGAATTTGAATTTCTTCATAAGTGCAAAATAGAAAACTTTACACTGTCCCATGTCTCTATCCTTCCTCCAGATTCAGACCCCTCCATAAATTTTGAAAATTAAGGAGAGTTCAAGGTTACCTTATTTACACATCAGCTGGATAATTTTTAAAGCTGATCAGATCCCTGGTCCCCTTTCCCAACCTTTCCGAATGAGGCTGCACGTTCTTCTCACTCTGTTCCAGCCTTCGTTGCTGTTTCTGACCTCCCTGACTATACTCAGCCTACTCCCACTGGAATCTTCTGGAGATCTCCGAGGTGAAGAATGGAACAAAGCTGAGGGCCGAGTTGAGAAACAGAACAGGGATCGGCACCATGCTTCCACCAGCCACACAGAGCCAGTCTGCAAACACTCAAAGTTCACCCAAGCTTATCACCATTCTAGGCAGAGTCCATCTTGTAGTCTCTGAGAATTTTCTTCTATTTTCAGTTAGAGAGAAGGAAATTTGAAATATAATATGGTCCCTGAGTCTCAGCCCCAAGTTTCACAGAAAATTTCAATTATATCCTAATTTTACAATTAAATTTAACATTATAAAATTCACATTTCCATAAAAAGTAAAACACTACAAAAATAAACCACGAGTAAGTTTCCTTTAACAAGGGTACAGTTAGGAATAAAATAATTCTTTGACATCTGTTGTCCACTGCTTAAAATAAAATGAACACATCTCAATACCCTAAAATTCAAATTATTTAATTAGCATGCTATCTTCATCCTGTCTTAAACAGTTAAATTGATTAAAAACCACTATGATAAAGCCTAATTTCAATTAAGAGAAACTCGAGATTTTCTAAATGAAATTGTATTGTCTTCACATGACAAATTTAAATTATGCAGCTATATGTTTACTGTATATTACTGTAGAGAGCTGCTTTAGTTTCCAGAGGCTAGGGATGAGGATACGGGGTAGAAGTTGCTCTAAGAACACAAAATTTCTGCCTGACAAGAGGAATAAGTGCAAGAGATCAGTGGTACACCGTGCGCAAGAGGTCAGTGGTACACCGTGCACAAGAGGTCAGTGGTACACCGTGCGCAAGAGGTCCATGGTACACCGTGCAGACTGCAGCTAATGAAAACACTGTGTACTTCAAAATGCCGAGGAAGTAAATTTAAATAAAGGGCTCACCCCACAGAAGTTATAAGAAGAAATGCATATGTAAAGCTTGATTTGCCACTCCATAGTGTATACACATATCGAAGTATCAGATTGTGCACTATAAATATGCACAATTTGAAAAAAAAGAAGCAAAGACACCAACATTATTTGAAAATATTGAGAAAACTGAACCTAAAAATCCTGACAAAAGTAGAGAAAGCAGCTCTTTAAAACCATAATGATAAGAAGTCATTCCTGAGCTTTACTACTACTTTCTAACATCTCTAAGAGGGTTTGTAATGTAAAAGGAAACCTCAGGGCCGGTGAGATGGCTCAGCAGCGTAAGCACCTGCCTGGCAAAGTGTGAGGGCCCGAGTTCGACTCCGGGAACCCACATACGAAAAAAGGGCTGGTGATATCGCTCAGTGGCACGGGTGCCTGCTGGCGTGTGAGATCCTGAGGTCGACCCCCAGTACCCACAAAATAAATAAAAATAAAAAAATACAAGGAAACTTCAATCTGGAATAAATAAGTTTTCAAAAATTATAAATTCAGAATTTTATGTCAAGATATTTAGTTATACAAAATACAGTCTCTTGGTAATAATCTCGTGTACTTTTTTAAAAAGTGTTTAAAGGGGTTTATTTGTTAAAATGTTACTTTTGTTCTGTGTTATTTTTTAACAATACATTAGCATTCTGATTTCATTATAACAAAGTAACCACATATTAGGGCAACTCAAGAATAAAAAATAGTTGCCCTCCTCAAAAACAAACAAACAAACAAACAAAAACAAAACAAAACAAACCTCTAAAATTTATACAGAAGCACGACAGGCCCAGAATAGCCAAAGCAATCATGAGCAAAAAAGCAAAGCTGGAGCCATGACAATACCTGACCTAAACACACTGCAGAGCCCTGTAACCCAAACACCCTGCTCTGCCATAAACAAACAAAAAGGGCAAACTGAGCAGTGGAACGAAACACAGGCCCCAGAAGTAAACCCACACATCCACAGCCAACCAATTTTCCGCAGAGGTACCAAGACTTACACGGCAGACAGGACAGCCGCCCCAGTAAAAAGTGCTGGGAAACTGCATACCTGATGCAGACGAATGAAGCTGGGCCCCTCCCTGCCTCTGAATAAACACAACAATCAACTCAAAATGGATTAACAAAGAGCTATCTCTAACACTAAAGTTGTGAAACCACTAGAAGAAAACAGAGAAACTTCAATACTTTGTTATAGGAAATGATTTTTCAGATAAGACCCTAAAAGCACAAACTACAAAGGTAAAAATAGACAAATGGAATTATATCAAACTAAGAAGTTTCAGCAAAAGAAACAATCCACAGAGTGAAGAGACAACTGATAGAACAAGAGAAAACATTTGCAAACTATTTGCCCAACAAATGATTAATATCTAGACCATATAAGGAACTCAAAAACTTCAAATACAAAACTCAGATAATCCTATTTAAAAATAGGCAAACAATCTACATACACATTCCTCAAAAGAAGAAATTCAAATGGCCAACCTCACTAGCTACAGGGAAAATGCAAATCAAAATCACAAATATATATTATCTTGGTTATGTTCAAAAGAGCAAAAAATACCAAATACTGGTTAAGATGTAGAGAAAGGAGAACTCTTGTGCACTGCTGGTAGGAATGTGAATTGGTATAACCATTATGGAGAACAGTATGAAGACTTCTCAAAAAATTAAAAATGGGTCTCCTACATGATCTAGCTGTGCCTCTTTTGGGTATATATCTGAAATCAATGAAATTAGCTTATCAAAGAGCTACCTGCACTATACTTTTATTTACAGTAGCCAAGATATGGAATCAACCAAGGTATCCATCAATAGATATAGAAAATGTGGTACATTTACAAAATAAAGGGCAGAGGATAGAAGGAGGCTGGGTAATAGTTACCAAAATACAGTTAGGAAGAGTAGGCTCTAGTGTTCTAATTACTATGATTTGATCAGTACTATATATATATATATATAATATACTATATATATATAATGTAATATGCATTACAATAAGTATAATAGTATGCTGTGTACCCCATAGATATGTACAATTATTATATGTTAATAAGAAAGAAAAAATAAGTGCTAAAACTCAGTATGTTGCTTGGTTTTAGAGAATATTTACCTGGTCATGGATGCACTGCAAAACATCCCCTTCACAGCACCCATCATACATGGAAGAAACATCTTCTAGGAGACACGTAAGTTCCCTAAATTCAATCTTGGGGAATTTTTTGCTGAACACAGCAATGTTTCTGGAATGAGAATGGAGAGCCACTGAAACGGTGTGACCAGCAGGTGCAAGAGGGTGCTCCAAGCTGAAACAAGCTAACCAGCTCCTACAACCCTAGGCCATTAGTGTTGCACAGACAGCTTTATCAAATATCTGGAGGTGGGCTGCACAGCCCATAGGACCACTCTGAAAATCCTAGGCTGCTATTTGCCCCCCTAGCATCCTGTAGCCAAGCAAAAAAGACTGGAAAAGGATACTCTGTTTCATAATTATTACAGCAAGACACGGTGAAGATCACCACTTCCTGATGTGAGCTCTGGCAGGCACAGGTAATCCACCACAGACTAACCAAACTATCTCGGAAGTAGCCCCTTTCTTTTTGGGCTTCCCCCCTCCCCAGTCTTCTTTTGTCCTATCCCAATGAGCTGGTTCTGAGCTCTCCTCATAGACACACCCACCTTGAACCCCCTGGGGAATGGGAAAAATACAAATAAAAGTTCATCAAGTATTTAACAATAATAGAACACAGACAAGAAAGCAGAAGTAGAGATAAGATACATATTATGAAACTCACATGGAGTTTAAGACTTTGGGTCCAAATTTCATAAGGGCCCCACAGACATTTCTCTGATAAGAAGAAAATGCTTTTAAATACTGTGTGATGGGCATGGCCTGAAGGAGAGAGAGGAAATTCTGTTGAAACAAAAGCAAAATCTCACTAGTCTCTTATTTTTAACTGCATATCGACAAAGCTTTTACAGAATTTTGTTCAGAGACAGAAAATCTACGTGATTTTTATTTTAGTATAGTTAGAAATTGAAGAATGTGTTTGTGGCACATTTGAACTGTGCGGCCAGGGCCCTGACGTCCGACTTGCATGGTGGGGACAGGCGCAGTGCTGGCCTGGCCAGGCAGAGTGTGGTGAGCCGCCTGTCTTTGCTGATGGCTCCATCCCATAGGCAGTGTCACTGAGGCCTTGTGAAGATCAAGTGCCACCTTCCACCCTGGATTTTAACTCAAGAAGGATCTCTTTCAATTTACAAAAAAAAAAAAAAAAGCCTGAAGAGAGGCCCTGAAAATTAGTGACTGTCTTACACAGGCCTTGGGTAAACAGAGTACTTAGATTAGCAGCTGGTGGCCAGTGGGTTGGGAATCAGTGACCATGGCAAGATGGCATCATATCTGGTAAATGACCTTTGCCGTGATTTTGTACTAAGTGAGGATCTGGAGGACTCATTTTCTCGCGAATGGAGCAAATCCTGTACCCACCTTTGCTCGAAAACAGTTGGCTTTCTGCTGTTCTTCACAACAGGTTTTTGCCACCTCTTCAAAGCGAGCAGCAACAGTTAGAAGTGTAGGGGCAAAGACAAAGGGGTTCCTTCTGGCAACTTCATATATATATCTGTAAAAAATTAAGAACTTTTAAAAAAGGAGACAAGAAGTGAAAGGGAACAAACAAGACAGAAATGGTAGAGAAGAGAAAGAAAGTGATGGAAAAGGGAAGAGAAAGAAGAGAACAAGAAAAGGGAGTTGTAAAAATGAAAGTAAAAGGAAGAAAAGTTTCCCATAACAGAAAAGTTCAGTGCATGGCAGCGTTATCCAGTCTCCAGGAAGAAGCTTGCTGAGGTCTTCGTCATTGAGTTGCTACCTCCAAATTAAGAGTAATGATTACAGCTCTAATCCTGAGCGCTGATCTATGAATGTTCTCCTCGCCCCACAACAGTGATCTACACACAGCCCATTCCAGATTCAAGGATCCTATTTACAGTACCTATGTTTAAATAAACCCGTGACAGGTTTCAAAGCACATCAGCTTTCCAGAAAAAGTCTCGGCTTCTGCAATTAGTGAATCAAAAACAGATCTTTGGCTATCCATCTAGTAATTTACTATTTACCTGAGGTTTAAGAACAAAGGACTCTCCCCTTGGGAAGAAGAAATTCTTTCTTCTTGTGTTTCCTAGCAATTTAACACTAGATACACATTTCTGTCCTGGGGCTTATTGCAGTAGAAGATGCACATCACTCATGTGAAGGTCTTAAAAGCAGAGATTTTGAGTTAAAAGTGTCCTCCTGTCATGTGTTCAAAGAGGTGTGGCTTTTGGAAAGTGATTAGATTACAGAGGTGGATTAACCCACTGAGTTTATAGCTGAGTGAGCTGTCGTAGGGCCTACCTGTATAAGTACCACTTGCTAACCGATTGTGCAACTGGAGTTCCAGGTGGGGCCTAGCTGGAGGAAGCAGGACACAGACAGCATGGTTTTGAAGGGTCTACTTTGTCCCCACCTCTTGCTGTCTGTCTGGTTCTCTCCCTAGCTCCCCATTTCCTGGCTGCCATGAAGTGAGCAACTTTCCTCCACCACTTCTTCCACTATCATGCTTCAGTTGGAACCAGTTGGCCATGGACTGAAACCTTTGAAACTATGAGCCAAAATAAACCATTTCTCCTTTAAGTTTCATCAGGTGTTTGGTCCCAGTGGTGGAGAAGCTAACTAATACAATCTCTCTCATTCATATCTATCTCCTCAACTCTGAACACAGAAAACAACATGTATATTGGATGAATTAATGAATCAGTCAATCAATCAGCCATGTTCCTGTGAAAGAATAATGCTTCAGTTAAATCACTTTTCTATTAAAATTAAACTTACTGATTTAGAAAAGAATCTCTGGTATTTTTATAAGCCTCGCATTTCTCTTCAGGATCCAGAGTAGGGAAAGGAGGCAGAAATCCTACATTGGCTTTCTTGTTATATAAGAAACAGGTTCTTCTTTTAAAGTCAACTTTACTACAGCAGTGTGAAAAGTTATGCTTTTGAGGCAGCCCCTCCATGGAACATATCATTTCCTGTAAAACAGTATTCTGAACAACAGAGAGGAAAAGGCCGTTTTTTAGTCATGGTAAAGCTATTCTGCCTTCTGAGAAGACACAAGTTACACAATAAATGATCAATGTCATCTTTTGAGAAAGAGATGGCAATTTCCCAACCATTACCAAAAACATCTTCACTCATACCCTCAACAACCGTCTCATACTTTGGGAAACTTTATCCTACCCAGGACCCCTTAATATATTACTTTTTCATTGCTGCCCCCATTTTCCTTCCATTTGGCTCATTTTGCAACGTAACAAGGTCAGTGTGCTAATGTACTGGAAAAGGGTTTACTAATGCTGTTTAGTAGTCTCTAGACATAGAGATAGAGGAGTGACCCAGAAAAGGGTGCAACCATGGGATACGTATTGAGGGAAGCAGCTAAGAATGGTGCCTCTCTACTTCCGCATTCGTCTCCAGGCTATTAACCTTTCAATGCCTACTGACCCATTTTTGGAATGCCCATAACAATGGAACATAATAAAAGATTTTTTTCTCTTCAAATCCTTGTTCCTTGAATTTTTTTAGGTAACATACATGAATTTCATGCAAAAATTCAAAAAATTGCCATCTTTGGCATAAATGAGTTAATTGCCTCTCTGCCTGTCCTCATGAGATACTGTGTACATAAAGCATATTTATATGTATTACAAGTACACACCCAAGTCCTCCAGCACATCATAATGCAGAATTGCACTTCTTCTGAGGAAAATAACTGGTCCTAAATACTGAGACTATGCAAAATTAAAATGATGTGCATAGGCATCTTTCTTTTCATAATTCCAAACCAGAAATGCTCTCAGGGTTGACAAATAATCTTGTGTATATAAGAATTGTGAGCTATTTACTTACAGCTGGTTTTGAACACTCTGGAAGTGTCTTGTCACCCAAGCATCTATCTTTGTATTTCATCACATCTTTGATCAGCATTTCCATGTCATCAAAGGTTGCTTCCTGGACATACTGAGCAAATGCAATGATGGTCCTACAACAGTCCACATGGGGCACATGATGACTTCTAGCAGAATTCCCATTGAAGTTTAATAAAAACCCACAGCAACAACCAATTGCTGAATTAAATTATTTAAGAATGAAGTCTACAAAACTTTTCATCTTCTTGACAATTCAATTTCCTCATCTGAATTTTATAATTAATGTTTTATTTACTTTTTTCATACAGTTTCTATATAATTAAATTATTTTTGAGAAGCAGTAACATTTCTAGAATCTGTCAAATAAGATTACAGTAAACATCATCAAAAGGAATCTAGCAAAGGAGCCAAAAATATGCATTGGAGAAAAGACTGCTTCTTTAATAAATGGTTCTGGGTAAGTCAGATATTCACAAATTGAAACTAGATCCCATCTCTCACAGTGTACAAAGATCAATTCAAAATAGATCAAAACTTAGGCATAAGACTGAAATTTTTAAACTGCTAGGAAAAAAATACAGAGGAAACATTTGTTGCCATAGGCACAAGCACGGAGTTCCTCTGCAGGACTCCAATAGCACAGCAAATAAGAGCAAGAATCAATAAACAGGACTGCATCAAATTTCAAAGTTTCTGCACAGCAAGGGAAACCACTAACAGAGTAAAGAGACAGTCCACAAAATGGAAAAAAATCCTTGCCAACTACTTTTTCAATGGAGGATTAATATCTAGAATATATAAAGAAGACAAAAATCTAAACACCAAATAATCACATAGCCCAATCAATAAATGGGCAAATGAATTGCATAGACGCTTCTCAAAAGAAGTACAAATGACCAATAAATATATGAAAAACAATGCAGTATCTTTAGTCATTAGGGAAATGCGAATCAAAACTACATTGAGATATCATCTCACCCCAGTTAGAATGGCTATAATCAGGAATACGAAAAACGATAAATGCTGGTAAGGATGCTGGGGGAAAGAAAGACTTGTTCACTACTAGTGAGAATGTAAACTAGTACGGTCACTGCGGAACTCTGTGTGGAGGTTCCTCAAAATACAAAAAACAGACCCATCTATACCACTTCTTGGTATATATCCAAATAAAGTCAGCTTACTCTAGGGACACCTGCTTACCCATGTTTATTTTGACACAGTTTACAATAACCAAGATATGGAACCATCCTAGGTGCCTGTTGTGGCTTGTTCTAGATGTCCCCCCAAAACCTTATGCACTCATAGGTGGGACTTTTCAGAGGTGGTTCGATCTAGGGTATTTGAATATGGATTAAGGATATGTGGTCCTAAATTAGTCCACTGATTAGTTTAGCACCACACTGGGCGTGGATATTGGAAAGCCCACCCTGAGTGTGGGAGGCACCAACCATCAGGCTTGTATCCTGGAGGGAAAAAACGGCAAAGGGAAATTCGGTGCTGCTGCTGCTTTGCTGCCTCCTGCCTGCATGGACAGTTTCTCCTCTGCCATTCCCCTCTGCCAGGCCACGCTGCCTTGGAGCCAGCCAACTATGGACTGAAACCTCTACAGACTGTGAGCTGAAATAAACTTTTCCTCTTTTAACTTGTGTTCTTTTGTCCCAGCCATGAGAAAAATAACTAAGACAGTATCCATCAGTAGACAAATAGATAAAGAAAATGTACAACATAGAGAGTTATTCAGCCACAAAGAAGAAGAAAATTTTGTCATTTGAAGAAAAAGGAACAGATCTGGAGATCATCGTGTTAAGCAACATAAACCAAAGGCAAGTCATGTTATCTCTAATACAAGGAATCTGAAAGAGGTGACGTGAATGTAGACGGGAAACTATTACTAGACAAGAGGAAAGGAGTAAAGGGGACTATATTGAAGTGTACTGGGGGGATGGATATGACCAAAATATATGCACTGAAACCCAAGTTTTTGCAAAATGAATAGACACTAGTAAAAATTTTTAAAAAGAGTAAAACAAAGGGAAAGAAAGTTGTGTAGACATACTTGTTGATATTAAATAAATTTATGATGATTGTTATGTAAAAATATTAAAAACTGTATGTGTAAACAGGGAGTCTAGCCCAACTCACATGGATGCAGTGTCCTCTTCTATAAATTTCTGGGTAGCATTGAAGTTATCTGAAAAGCAAGCATGTTTAGATTATTACATATTCTGGTATTTTAACATTTTCCCAGTAAATAGCTATACAAGACATTTAATCATACAAAGTATAAAATAAAGCAGTGTAAAGTAATACATCTAATAAGGAAAATAGAAATCATATGAACCAAATATGACACTGTAATAACTAATCATGCATTTTAGAAACACTAAATTGAATTGACATGAATTAATCTCGAGCTGACCCTATTTTAGATTTGCTACTTATGGGTCTTCTGATACAAATGCCAAATACAAACACCATCTCCTTGCCCAGTGACTTGTCATTTCGACTGGAACACTGGTAATAAGATTACTGACAGGTGATGTAATTCCAGGGCAGGGCCTATAGGACGCGCTAGGGCAGGCTGCACGTCAGCGCAGTTCATAGTGTTAGACGCAGAGGCTCCTAAAATCACAGATTCTTTCCCAGTGAGCATGTAGTGACCAGAGGACACTTATGTTTGTGCACACAGACTACAGTTATGGAGTCTTTATGTCTTGCAAAGTGTGCTGAACACCATGAGGCAATGAACAGTGACCAAGAAAGACCTCTCCCCTAGACCTCGGGTCCTAAGCACTCACAGCAGACGGGATTATCCACGTGACTAAACTCCAACTTGGAAAGTGCTTAAGTACTTGACAGGAATGCTATATGATGCCTGCATGAGGAGTCAGAACAGGATTATAGGAGGAGTGCATGTAAGTCGAGTCTGAGAAATGTAAAACAGCTGGATGTGCTGGCACACACCTGTACCCCAAGCACTCTGGGAGCCTGAGGTAGAAGGATCGAAAGTTCAAGCCCAGACTGGACAACTTCGTGACTTGGTGAGATCTTGCCTCAAAATTTTAAAATATTTAAATAAAGAAAGAACTGGAAGTGTAGCTCAGTATGAAAGCCCTGGTTTCAATCTCCAGTAGCACAAAAGAGAAAGAAAAAGGAGGAGAAAGAAGAGGAGGAGGAGGAGCAGGAGGAAGAGAAAGAAAGAGAAAAAAGCAGGAGAAAAAATGTAAAAGATTCAGTTAGCAGGGAACCAAGGGGCCCTTTCTGTGTGAAGAGAATGCTGTAAATGTTATGAATAAAAGTACAGAGGTATGAAACTTGAGACATATATCTCAATTTATTTTGATGAGAAAGTGACTCATAAAGATGAATAATAGGACCGCTTTAGAATAGAAATGTCTGGGTTCAGATTATGGGTTTCTTTCATATAAAACCAAGCAGTTTAGGATTCAACAGGAAGCCTTTGGGAGCCATTGAAAAGGTTTGTGTAGGATGGTAATATGAGCATTTCCACACACTCAGGTAGTGATATATCTTACATGCCAGCATCTCCCCCAGTGCCTATCAAATAGGACGTGATAAGAGCTATTTGTCAAATGAATGGAGGAATGGATGTTTTCAAAAAAGTAAACACTAGGAGACTTCTGCAACTTTTTTACTGAGAAGTCAGCAAGAACTTAATTTGGTAGAAGTAATGGAAATGAAAAGGAAAGCATAGGCGCAAAAAATATTAAACAAACAAAAATCAACAGAATCTTTAAAACAAGGAGATGGAGAACTCAAAAATGATCATTCTCACCAAGCCCTATGCCATCTCGCTAGCAGGCACTTTGGGACTGTGAAGCTGAGTAAAGCATGACCCATACTTTCAAGGCCGCTGCATTGCATAGGAACTTTTGTGCAAGTTACAGAAAAATGCAACTTCCAGGCCAGAGGGATTATAAAAAAACCTTTCTTTGGACAAATGAAGTTAAAAGTTTTCCCCTTTGAATATAAGAAATATAAAAGCCACCTCTTCCTCCAGGTTTACACTGCCTTGAATAGTATTGAGGGGGATTCAGAAAATGTCCAGTTGGATGAGGATTGGGGTCTTGTGTACCCTCAAAATATTTATCATCCAGTTGGGACATACACTGGGCAACCATGTTCCCCCAAAAAATCTCAATTCATGTTTGTTGTTCCATTGTTACCATAAATGATACACATTTCCAATAAATACCAATATTGTGAAATCCACAGCAAATCTCACAGCAGCACCTATCTTGCTGTCAGCTGCTGACCACTTTCTGAGTGTGAAAACTGTCTGCTTATAGACTGGGTAAGGTTACTAGCAAACTGCAAATTCTGGAAAAGACTGCTGAGATAACTGATCAGAATATATAAACATAAGGAGAGGGAGAAATTAAATTGAAAAAAGTTAAAAAGGAGAAAATATCCTAATTCAGTCATTCCTTACTGATATGCAAATGAATTTCTTACCGATGTCCTGAGGCTGTGTGGGCAGGGTTAGGGATTCAATCGAAAAGAACAAGAAAAAAATAAAACCTGTAAGTTTTAACTGTTGCATTTTTTAAAAAGAAATAACATTCACAAAAGAAAGGACTATGGCTGAAGGATCAGGTTTTCATGTCTCTTGAACACCATTAGTTAATGAGTAACCTGTGCAATCTGTTTTTGAAATACTGTGTATTTGATTTCCATTTGATGGCATCACAGAATTTCCTTTGAATTATTAACCAGGAAAAAAAAAAGTCTATTTCATTGGAAAAAAATCTATTGAGTTAGAAAAAGGTGCACAGGGTAAGCTTTCACAGTACCTAAGCAAATAGACAAATAAACAAAAATCTTTAAATACTACAAATATTAAAGGAAAAGGACTAGAAAAGATAATACACTAAGAGCAAATACAACTAGAAAGATATTAAGCTTTATTCTTATTCAAGAAACATAAAAATAATAAAATTCATATATCCGATAGGATTAGAACAAAGAAAATAATAAAAATATCTGAATCTGGAAATTCATATCAAATTGAGTGCTTGTGTAATGAAAACTTTTGGAAAACAAATCTATAATAAGGATTGATAGTCTCTAAAATAGTCACATCATGTGAACCAAACATTCAAATTCTGTGAATCTATACCAAGAACATGATTCTACATTTGGAAATATTTTTCACTGCATGATGCTAGTGTGAGCTTGTCATATACGGCCTTTATTATGTTCTACATCTGATTTGTTGGGAGTTATTATCATGAATGAGTATCGAATTTTGTCAAATACTTTTCTGTCTTTATTGAGATGACCATCAGGGTTTTGTCCTTTATTCTGTTATGCGGTTATGTACTACCTCTTGATTTAGTAATATTGAACCATTCTTTCATTCCAAGGGTAAATGCCACTTGCTTATAGTGAATGATCCTTCCAATGCGCTGTTGAATTCAATTTGTTGAGGATTTGTGTGTGTGTGTGGGTACCAGGACCTCATGCACCAGCAGGCGCCCATGCTGCTGAGCGATATCACTGGCCCTTTTTTCGTATGTGGGTTCCGGGAGTCGAACTCAGGACCTCACGCTTGCTAGGCAGGTGCTTACGCCGCTGAGCCTCCTCACCGGCCCTGTTGAGGATTTTTTATGAGAATTTTTGCATCATTGGTCAACAGAGATATTGGACTATAACTTTCTTTTCTTGTAATGCCCTTGTCTGGCTTTGGTATCAGGGTAGTGCTGGTCTCATAAAATGAATTTGGAAGAATTCCCTCTACTTTTTGTTTTGAGGAGTTTGAGAATGATTGGCATTAGTTCTTGACATGTTTGGTGGAATTCAGCAATGAAGCCAGCCTACAGAATGTGTGTTCTCCTGCAGTGGATAGAGTGTTCTGTACATGTCTGTTAGGTTCATTTTATCTCAAACCAGGTAGGACTTCCCATCCTGCTCCTGGCAGCAATCGCTCTGCTTCGTGAGTGCACCATGCTATTGCTCCGGTCTCTGATCATCACTGCTAGAAGAAAAACAGAGACATCATCCAGATCCGCATTCTGGCTACTGTAAGCCCTATCTCCTTTCTTTGTTTCTACCAGACTCCAGGCAGTTTAGACTTGTCTTTACCCTCACCATTCTGCACAAGGCAAGACAGGAATGGGCCTCCTAAGAACTGTCCCAGAATGCTGAATGAGCTAGGTGTTCACCTCCAGTTCTCTTTCTCATTGTGGTAACTGTGGACCCAAGAAAATCCTCCCACTGTGACGCTGCATCATGTGGCAGGAGGAACGGTACAGTCAAAGTAAGACCTTCCCCTTCTAATGTGTTGGTTTGGGTTTGGGTTCTGTGTCCCATGCATTTATCTTGGTCTCATTTACATTTGCTGGGATTTCCATGAAAGTGTTCTGCCATCTTGATGTCACATATCCTAAATTTTTTGGTTGCATTGCTGTGGCTCATTATATAGAGCCTAAGCTCTTCCAAACATAAACTTTTCATAGATGCCAAATCCTTGGTCTTTATGAAGCTGATGTCATGCCTCTTCAAGTAAATCTTAAATCTTAAATAGATTTAGTACATTTCTCATATTATTTTGAAACGATTTTATATATCATGCAGGATGATTCAAAAAAGTAATTAGATTATTGTTTTTAGGAATTGTAATGTTCAGTGTATAAGAAAAGAGATAACAGAAGTTCAGTTTAAACTTTGCACCACTTTTAATGAACGTTATAAAGCAGCTTTTTTGAGATATAATTGATGTACCTGAGTTGCATATATTTGAAGTGCACTGCTCGTGGCGTGAGACAGGAGGCTCAAGCATACAGAGGTGCAGTGATGGCAGGAACCCTGGAGCCCTCCACAGAGAAATGCAGAGTGGAGTGGAGCAGTGGATGCACTGGGCTGCAGCAGCAGGTGAGTGACTCCAATCCAAACATCTCCAGGACAGGATGACTGACTGGATGCCATTTTGGAATGATGCCAGCTGAACCTAGGACATGGAGCAGCCTTAGGCTGGCTTCATCTCAGGAATCCCGGTGTCTGGGTGAGATGCAGCCTGGGGAAGTGCCCAGGGTTGAGGAACAGAGGTCAAGCTGGTAAGAAACACGCATAGTGTTGTGGCTGAACAAGTCGGGTCATAGGCCCACAGTCAAAGACCGGGATCAGCCTGAACTTCTGCAGAGATGAATCGGCGCCCCACACTATTCGTACTGCAGGCTGGCTGGGTTTATACAGCGCCATGCCCCAGTTCTACTGCAGGCTTGCTGGGGTCCTTCATTGTGGATCTGGGCTCTGTCTGCCTCCTTTGTCTACCACTAAAGCAGAGACATACCATGAGGTAGACACCACCACCAAATTGTAGACCCCAGAAGATAACCGCAGGTTTGAAATCACAAAGAAATCTCTCTCTTTGAAGATTTTTGTTATTAGTTCTTGTTTTTGTTTCTTCCTTTTTGTTTCCTTCCTGTCTTCTTCACCAGTCAACAAAAGCTTAGATAATCTTCCTTTGTCTTCAACCTTGCTTCTAATCTCCTTTTCTTCTTCTATTTCTCTATTTTTTCCTCTTATCCCTTTTTAAATTCTCTCCCAGTGGGTAAAATTGCTCAATTGAGGGGATATTTACTGTATATAGTTTTCTGGATTGTTTAAGATTTTGTTACATAGCTACAAAACTTGTACCTATGGTTAAAGGTGGCAAAGTAATCGTTACCACAGTTTGTCATTTCCTAGGCTGTCCTAGATCCCACTGTTATTCTGACTGTCCTACTTTACCCAAGGTGACATAACTGTTCTAATTAGTTGTTCTTCCTTGTATGCCAAGACTGAGGTTGCCTAAGGGTCATAAAAATACCATAAGGTCCAGTACAAAAGAACCAGGGGCTGGGCCAAACAGGTAGTAACTTCTTATCCCTAATAAATTGAAGAGGTAGGATCTTGCAGCAGACTCAAAACCCAAAAGCCAGCTACACCTGAAAGACATTTATGAAAACTGTTACTTCAAGGAGTTCTCAATACTAGAAATAAAGCTACCTATTATAAGCAATTTACAAGCATCAATGCAGAAAATAAATTTTTAAAAAGTAGAAAATGAGAAGATGTGGAAGCAAGACATAACCCCAGACCTCCAGCTCACCTAAGGCAAATCCAGTGAGCAGTGAGGTGGAACAAATCAAAAGCTACTCACCTGAAGTCTCTGAAATGGTAACAGCAGAAGTAACAAAGCAGATGAATGAGGCTCTAGAAAAAAACAAATCAGAAATAATTTCTCAGGTAATTAAGAAATGATGACCATAATGAAGGACATGGTTAGTGAATCTAGAGTAGATATAGATTAAAAAAAAAAAAAAAAAAAAAAAAAAACAGAGGAGCTCAGGAAAGTGATGAGACCATAAAAGCCCAACATATGAAAAAATGGAATCCATGAAACACACATACAGGAGATTAAAAATTCTATTGAAAGTATATCCGGCAGAATCAACCAATGTGAGGACAGAATATTAGATCTAGAAGATAGGTTTGCAATTAGCAATCATGAAAAGAAAGACTTCTTAAAAATAACAAGGGAACATGAAAAAATCAATCCAACATCTGCTAGGTGGTGCAAAAAAGAATAACATAAGATTGATTGGAATTAATGGAAAAATCAAGAGAGAATGCAAAGGACATAAAAAATCTGTTCACAGAAGTAATGGCAGAAAACTTCCCAACCATGGAAAAAGAATCTGACATGCAGATAAGAGGCACATAGAACTCTAATTAGCCATTAAAAATAAAAGAAAGAAAGAAAAAACTACACCAAGGGAAATAATACTCAAGGTTCCAGAAATTCAACACAAGAACAGAATATTAAAAGCTGTTAGAGAAAAGAAACAAATCACTTGTAAAGGAAAACCCATCAGAATCACAACAGACTTCTCAAAACAAGCACTTAAGAAGAGCCTGGAGTGAAATATTTCAACCCCTAAAAGAAAACAACTGTCAACCCAGATTAATGTATCCCACAAAACTGTCTTTCAAAGTTGATGGAGAAATAACATACTTCCAAGACAAAACATTTGAAGAAATTCATGACACAAAACTAGTGCTCCAATTGTTCTGAAGGATATTTTAGAAAGAGATAATGAAGACTATAATTCCATGAAACCCAGAAGAATGAATTCACCAGGCAAAGCAAGTAATTAAACAGAGAGGAAAGAAAGGAAACCAACACCAGGAAATTAATATGACAGGGATAAGTCAATACACATGAGTTATAACCATCAATATAAATGGTCTATATTCAACAATTGAAAGAAACAGATTGGCAGAATGGCTCAAGAAACAAGATCAAACATTATGCTGCATATAAGAAACACATTTAACTCAAAAAGAAATTCATAGGCTGAGTGTCAAAGGATGGAAAACAATACTCCATGTGACAGGAACCCAGAAAGAAGCAGAGTTTTCCACACAAAGTGAATTTCAAGCCAAGACTGATCAAGAAAAAAAAGAAGGTCACTACATACTTGTTCAGGGAACAACCCAAGAAGAAGAGATAACAATCATAAATATATATGCACCAAATATCAGCAGACCCAACACATAAAAAATTAATGGACATGAAAAATCAAATAAGTACTAATACAATTGTAATGGGGGACCTCAGTACCCCACTGTCACAAACAGACAGATCAACTAGACAAAAATCCACAATAAAATACCAGAACTTAACCAAACCTTTGAACAAATGGACTTAGTAAGTGTCTACAGAGTGTTCCACCCCACAACATCAGAATACACATTCTTCTTAGCTGCATACAGAACTGTCACCAAAATAGACCACATAGTAGTTCACATAGCAGGCTTAAGTAAATGCAAAGGAATTGAAATTATCCCATGCATATTACTTGACCATAGTGCAATGAGATTGGAAATCAATAGCAAAAGAAATCACAAAAACTGTGTAAACACCCTCGTGAACAACCAATGGGTCACTGATGAAATTAAAGAAGATATTAGACAGTTTCTAATGTCATTAGATAATGTCAATACAATATACTGGAACTTATGGAACACAATGAAAGCAGTCCTACAAGGAAAATTTATAGCTGTGAATTTCTACATCAGGAAAACAGAGCAAGCTCAAATAAACAACCTGATGTTGAACCTCAGTCTACTAGAAAATAGAAGAGTAAGTTAAATCCAAAGCATGTACAAGGGAGGAAATTATAAAAATTAGTGCAGGAATCAATGCAACTGAGACTAAGAAAACAAAACAAAAAATCAATGAATTGAAGAGTTGGTTCATTAAAAGATTAAATAAAATAGACAAATCCTGAGCCAACTTGATCAAATAAAGGAAAGAAAAGACTCAAACCCTTGCAATTAGAAATGATAAGTGTGAAATCACAACAGATCTTGCATAAAACCAGAAGCTCATCATGAAAACCTGTACTCTAATAAGATGTAAAACACAGAAGAAATGGAGATTCCTAGATACATATGAATTACCAAAGCTGAGTGAAAAGATATAAACGTTCTAAATGACCAATAATCAGTCAATAAAATTGAAGACATAGTTAAAAACCTACCAACAAAGAAAAGCCCAGGTCCTGACGGATTCACTGCTGAATTCTATAAGAAATTTAGAGAAGAACTAATGCCACTACTTTTCAAACTTTTTAATGAAATTGAAAGGAAAGCAATACTCTCAAGTGTAATCCTGGAAACAAGCATTACCCTGATACCAAAACCAGAAAAGTATCCTACTGTAAAAGAACACTACAGGATAATCTGTCTAATGAACATAGATGCAAAAATTCTCAATACGATATTAGCAAATAGAATGGAGTAATTCATCAAGAGGATTATACATCAAGACCAAGTAGGATTCATCCCAGGGATGCAGGGATGGTTCAACATACTCAAATCAATAAATACCACATAAACAGAACCAAGGACAACATTCACATGATTATCTCAATAGATGCAGAAAAAGCATTTGACAAAGCCCAACACCCATTCATGATAAAACCCTACAGAAAATTGGAATAGAAGGTCTTTATCTCAATTTGATAAAAGCCATCTATGACAAACAAGCAACCAACATCCTACTAAATGGACAAAAGTTGAAAGCTTTTGCTCTAAGATCAGGAACAAGAAAAGATGTCCATTATCACATATATCCTTTTCAATATAGTTCTGCAAACATTAGCCAGATCATTTAGACAAGAGAAAAAAATAAAAGGAGTAAGGATAGGAAAGGAAGAAGTTAAATTATCATTATTTGCAGATAACATGAAACTCTACATAGAAGACCCCAGAAACTCTACCAAAATATTTCTAGATTTAATAACCAAATTCAGCCATGTAGCTGGATACAAAGTCAATGCTCAAAAATCAATAACATTCTTGTACACAAATCACAAACTCACTGAGACAGAAATTAGGGAAACCACACCACTCACAATGGCATAAAAAAATGAAATCCTGAGGAATAAGTCTAATGAAGGAAGTAAAAGAACTTCACATTGAAAACTACAGTGCTCTGAAAGAGGGAATCAAATAGGATATCAGAAAATAGAAAGGTATCACTTGTTCTTGGGTAGGAAGACCCAATATAGTGCAAATGACCACACTGCCAAAATTGTTAAACATGTTTAACACAATCCTAATCAAAATACAATAGCATATCTCACAGAATTAGAGAAAACAGTCCTAAAATTCATTTGGAACCAGAGGAAACCTAAAATAGTTAAAGCAATTCTGGGTAAGAAAGGCAAGGTAGGGGGCATCACAAGCCCTGACTTGAATTATACTACAATATCTACCGTGATAAAAACAGCATGGTACTGGCAAAAAAACCTGGTACTGGATCAATGGAACAGATTAGAAGATGCAGAAACAACTGCAAACACACTCAGCCACCTAATCTTTGACAAAGGAGCCGAACACCTTCACTGGAAGAAAGGTAGCCTCTTCAATAAATGGTGCTTGGAAAACTGGCTTTCCACATGCCGAAGACTAAAACTAATCTATTACCATGCACTAAACTAAAATCAAAATGGATCAAATATCTAAATATTAAAACAGAAATAATAAATCTGTTTGGAACATAGAATAGGTAGAACTCGTGAAGACATCGGTGTGAACAAAGATTTCATGAACAAAACCCTGATTGCACAGGAAATACTACAAAGAATCAACAACAGGGGACTCATCATGTTAAAAAGGTTTTGCACAGGCAAAGAACCCACCAACAGAGTGAAGAGAGAACCCACAGAGTGGGAAAAAATTTTGCCACTGGTTCCTCAGACGAAGGACTAATATGTAGAATATATAAGGATCTCAATAAAATCAGGCCTCCCAAATTTAAGACCCAATCCCAAAATGGACATCAGAAATGCATAGATACTTCTCAGATGAAGAAGTACAAATGGCAAATAAATATATGAATAAACATTCAACATCACCGGTCATTCGAGAGATGCAAATGAAAACAACACCAAGATTCCATCTCACTCCAGAAAGCCTGGCTGTGACCAAGAAATCAACTAATGAGTGCTGGTGGGGCTCTGGGGGAAAAGGGACCCTTCTGTACTGTTGGTGGGAGTGTAGACTGGTGCAACCGCTGTAGAAATTAGTGTGGAAATTCCTCAAAACCTAAAACTAAATGTTCCATTTGACATAGCTTTTCCCTTTCTTGGTATCTTCCTGAGAGTTTTAAAAGCATCATACCACAGCGATATAAGCACACCCATGTTTAGCAATTTGTAATTGCTAAATCTTGGAAATAGTCCAAATGCCCATCAACCACTGAATGGATAAAGAAGATGTGGTTTTATATTACAATGGAGTATTACTTTGCCATAAAGAAGGATAAGCTTGAGACATTTCTGGATAAATGGATCCACCTTGAGACCATATTGTTAAGTGAAATAAATCAGACACCATGTTCAAATATCACATTCTTTGGTGTGAGAAACCAAAAGGGTAAATAAGGAGCAACCTATATAATAGATATAGGGAAATAAGAAGAAAATATTTAAATGGGAAGAACAAGGTTGGGGGGAGAGGAAAAGGAAGGAAGGGAAAAGAAAAAAAAGAGAACAGAGGAAAAATGGAAACAAACTTTTGTAAATAAGGAGGGGAAAAGGGGTACAAGGGAGAGGAGGGGATTGGGGACAAAAGAAGAATCAAGATATATTATGTACAGTTATAAATTCCCTGTGGTGAATGTGATCACTGTTTGTGTCTCATGTGTACAAATAAAATTAATTAAAAAATAAAATGTACTATTTGATAAATTTTGACTTATGCTTATACCCATGAAATCATCATCATAATCAAGATGAGAAACATTATCACTTACTACCAAAAATTTCCTCAGGATGTTTAGTAATCCATCTCTCCTCATTCCTTCCCTTGTCAAGCAACTACTGATCTACACTGTGTCATCATAGTTTGCATTCTCTAGATTTTTACATAGATAAGCACCCTTGTTTTTATTCATCCCTAACTATTTAGAGAGATTCACTCATACTGTTGGATATGTCAATAGTTTATCTTTCTATTGTTAAATAGTATTTCATTATATGGATACACCATAATGCTTTTAGAAATTCACTTAGTCATGCATATTTATACTATTGCCAGTGAGTGGTTGTCTTAAATAAGGCAGCTGCAAACATTGCATACATATTATCCTATGAACATATGTATTTCCTTTCCTTCTGAATCAATATTTGGGAGTAGACTCTGGATAAAATAATGCATGTACATTTAAATTCATAAGAAACAGTTTTTTCTCATCATTTGAAATATTTTACATGTCCATTAGCACTGCATGAGTTCCAGTTCTTTCAAATTCTGTTCGATAATTGGTATGGGCAGTACTTTTAATTATAACTGTTCTAGCGAGCTACCCTGGTAGCTCGTTCCTTCTTCCTTAATTAATGATTAATTATGTTCACCATGTTTCCGTGTTCTCATTTGCCCTCTATGCTTATTGGGCTTGTTGTCTCATTATTTAGTTTAAGGAGATTTTTAATATATTGTGGATATAAATGCTTTTATCAAATATGTGCTTCACAAAAATTTTTTCCAATCTCTGATTCATCTCTTCTTTCTATTAATGATGTCTTTAATAAAACAGAAGGTTTTTAAATTTTGATGAAACTAAATTTATCAATTTATTATTTTATGCATTATGTTTTTGGTGCCTTATAAGTTTTGACTATCTCAAAGTTCCAAATAATTTCTCTTTAGAAATTTTATAGTTTTAGTTTTCACAGCATGATCCATTTTAATTAATTTTTATAATGATGTAAGATTCTTTTTTCATATATATTTTCAGCTGTTCTAGCACCATTTGTTGGAAAGGCTATACTTTCTCCCCTGTTTCGCCTTCCAGTATTTGTCAAAAATAGGTTATATAGGTAAGTTTTTCTGGACTTTTTATTCTATTACTTTAACCTATTTATCTGGATTTATACAAATATCATAGTCTTTTGGTTACTGTAGCTTCATAATAATTATTGAAATAAAGTACTGTTAGCCCTGCTTTCTTTTTCTTTTTAAGGGCTATTTTGACTATTCTAGATCCTTTACATATTCATCTGGATTTTATAATCAGTTAATTTCAAAAACATGGGTCTGGGGCCGGTGATATGGCTTAGTGGCATAAGCGCCTGCCTGGCAAGCGCGAGGTCCTGAGTTCGACTCCTGGTACCCACATACGAAAAAAGGGCCGGTGATATCGCTCAGCAGCACGGGCGCCTGCTGGGGCGCAAGGTCCTGAGTTTGACCCCCGGTACCTCCAAAAAAAAAAAAAAAACCATGGGTCTGATAGGTCATACTTGCAAGCTTAAATATTGCATGGCTTCTTTTATATGAGAAAATAAATTATATATATACATATATGGAGGGGGAGAGAAACAGAAAATAGATAAATAGGAAATAGGAAAAACTTCAAATATTCCTTAAATTATCTATTCCATTGTTGCAAAAATATTTTAAGATATATGCTATTTGTTTCATTTATAATACTAGTTTCTTTTTGTTCATTGAAAGTTTTATCCTCTTGTTTCTTCTTTGTGAGAGAGAATCTTTTCTGTCTATAAGCTGTACTCTGAGTAACATTTTCGCCATTCTTTTAAGATTATGACACACAGTATACTAGCTATTGTTATTCTTTAACATTTTTGTATGAAATTTTGTTTTATTTTTTATAGAAGTCAGAAGAGTACTTTTTATACTTTCTTTATTAATATCTACTTATAGTATGTTAAAATAAAAAACCAAGAAAAAACAGGGTCTGAGATTTTGTTTGGGACTGTACTATGTCTACAGAGAAATTCGAGAAGAATCGACACCTTACATTAAGTCTCCTGACTTACAAACATGGTATACCTCTTCTAAAATGTCTCCTTTAATCTTTCTCGTGACATCTTTCAGTTTGCAGTAGACAAGACATTCACCTTTTTTGTAATATTTATTTCTAAGTATGACATATTTCTATGCCAGTATAGTGATTTTTAAAGTTCAATTTCCAGTTGTTCATTGCTAGTATACAAATAGATCATTTAAAAATGTTTTATTTATTTGGCAGTCCATAATGATCACACTCCTTGTGGGGAGTTGGTACATGTGCATGACACATCTTAATTATTTTTTCTTTTTTCATCCCCTTCCCCTCCCCACCCTCCCACTGATTTTCATGTATTATTCATATATTCTGCAATCTTGCTAAACTCATGTTCTAGCTCTCTTAGCATTTTTGTAGATTATATTTGATTTTTTACAAATAAAATCATGCTATCCCCAAGTAAAGACCATTTTAATTCTTCCTTTCCATTCTAGGTTTTTCTTATTTGTTTCTGTTAACTGATTTCTTTGGTTAGAACCTTAAAATAATTATTATAACAAGAAGTAGAGAGGGAAGATAGCCTTTTCTCTTTTCCTTTTCTTAGACAAAAGTATTCAGCCTTGTGCAGCCAAATGTAGCCTTAGCTATACTCGTTTATACGCTTTTTGCCGTCAGTGTGGCTTAAACGTGAAGCGTTGCCCAAGACTCACGTGTTGAATGCTTGGTCCTCAACAGGGCGACGGTCAGAGGAGGAGCCTGGAGAGTTGACCCCACAACTCCATCAATGGGTTAATGCATTCATGAGGCCTAGCCAAATGGGCTTATTGGGACGCAGGGCCTCGCTGAGGGAGGCAGCCTCTGGAGGCGTGCCTTTAGTGTGCATCTTGTCCCTGGCTCTTTCCATTCTGGCCCTTTCATTCTAGTTTCATGAGGTGACCATTCTCCTCTGCCACGGCCCCCTGCCATGGCCCCCTGTGGGGAGTGCTGAAGCTGGAAATTGATCACAGATGCAGTGATGCAAGGCCAGCCAGAAAACAAAGAGCCCAGAGGAGGGCTACCTAAACAAGCTGCTCCAGCCCAGAGAACACCCCAAGGCAATCCGAGCAATGGGTTGCTAGGCAAAGGGGTGTCACGTGACACCAACTTGCTAAATGTATAAATAAACGCACTGCCTTGGTTGAGCAGTTCCTTTCCTCCCATCAGGAGAGAGAGCTCCACCTGACCTCAGCTTTTGTGTCTTTTCTTTATTTCTCCATCCTCTTGCCGTCCTTCCCCTGGGAACTTTGAGAGCCGTGCAGGAGGCGGCGGCCCCCAGCTGGCCGTGGACTGAAACCACTGAGACCACTGGCCAAGATTAACCTTTCCTCCTCTAAGGTGCTCTTCTCAGGCATTTGTCACAGTGATGAAAAACTAACAAACACAATCAGGTTTAGGAAGTTCCCTTCTGCTCCTGGTTTGCTGAAAATTCTTATGAGGAATGAACACTGGATTTTGTCAAAAGCTTTTCTTGTATATATTGAGATAATCTTATATTATTTTTAATTTGATCCATTTACTTTGACTCATTATTTTTTTACTTTGATTCATTTTCAAAAGCTAAACCAGCTCTGCATTCCTGGGATAAGCCTCACTTGGTCATGATGTATTATCATTTTTTTTTTTTTTAACATTTTGTTGAATTGAATTTGCTAAATTTTGTCTGGAATTTTTGCATCCTGGTTCACATGCAGGCCAAATTGAGTCTGTAATCTGTTTTTGTATAGTCTATGAGCTAAGAAAGCTTTTTACATTCCAAAGTATCAAAGAAAAAAGGAAAGAGAGGAGGAGGAAAAGAGGAAGAAGACTATAAATGTCCCGCAAGGGCTGGTGAGATGGCTCAGCGGCTTAAGCGCCTGCCCTGCAAGCGCAAGGGCCCGAGTTCGACTCCCGGAACCCACATATGAAAAAGGGGCCGGTGATATCGCTCAGCGGCATGGGCGCCTGCTGGCGCACGAGGTCCTGAGGTCGACCCCCCGGTACCACAAAAAAAAAAAAAAAAAAAATGTCCCGCAAAGCCTAAAATATTCATATGCCCATTTACAGAAAATAATCATGACTCCTGTTCAAAAGTATGTTGGTTTGTTAGTTTGTTGACTTGTTGGTTTGTTTGTCTATTTCACAATATTGGGTATCAATACCAGGACATCATGCATACTAGGCAAGTGTTCTGCTGCTGAGCTATGTTAAATTTTCAAGACAGGCTCTCACTAAGTTGCCCTGGTTGGCCTTGAATTTGCAATCTTCCTAGTTTAGGACCCAGACTATCTGGGATTATGCATGCTCTGTCATGCCCCACAGTTTTCTTATCATGCAATATCTGTCAGGTTTTGAAATAGAGTAATGCTGGCCTCATAGAAGGAAATGAAAAATATTCCCTTCTCTTCAACGTTTTGGAAATGTTTGTGCATAATTAGTATTATTTCTTTCTTGAAATAAAATTCACCAGTTTAAAATTCACCAGTGAAACATAGCTTTTCTTTGTGGGAATGACTTTAACTAAAATTTCCATTTCCTTAATAGATACAGACATAATTAGGTTACATATTTTATACCAAATGAGCTTTCAGTAGACTGTCTCTCAGGGAGGGAATTTATTCATGTCAAATTTACTGACATAATAATTTTTCTTTATTATCATTTTAATATTTGTGGTTATATCACCTATCTCATTCCTGATGTTGATAATTTATATCTTTTTCCCCCCCTGGTAAATCTGGGTAGGGTTTTCTCAATATTACTGATCTCAAAGAACCAGCATTTGGTCTCATTGATTTTATCTATTATTTTTTCCTGTTTTCTATCTTATCGACTTCTGCTTTATTTTTTTTTTTTTTTTTTTTTTTTTGTGGGTACCGGGGGGACGACCTCAGGACCTCGCGCGCCAACAGGCACCCGTGCCACTGAGCGATATCACCGGCCCCTTTTTCGTATGTGGGATCCGGGAGTCGAACTCGGGCCTTCGCGCTTGCAAGGCAGGCGCTTAAGCCGCTGAGCCGTCTCACCGGCCTATTTTTAATTTTCTCTTTTTTTCTAGCTCCTTAAGGTGGAAGTCCAAATTCATTGATTTCTAGATATTTCTTCTTTTGTAATAGGCCTTTAATTATATAAATTTCCTTTAAGTATTGTTTTAGTGGCACTCTACAAATTCTGATGTGTTACTTTTTATTCTCATTCAAATCAAAATATTTTAAGTACCCTTTTGATTTCTTCTTTGATTAGTGAGTTATTAAGAAATGTGCTATTCCATTCATGTGTACTTGAGGATCTTATTGAGGATTAATTCTATATTATCAAGCAATTCTCTGGCATCTCCCTTACTTCTTTGAAAGCAGCATCATTCAGGAAGGCAAATTTCTCACCAGTCCCAGGGGAGTAAGCAGGGAAGAAGTCAAAAGAGCTAATTTTTTGCATAGCTAGTCTTCACCCACCTATTTTCACTACTTGCTGCCTTACCAGAAGTTTAGATTTATCCTAATATTTCCTGTGCATATTAGGAATTTGAGCACTTCTGATTTATATTCCATAGTAGCAATAAGAAAAGTAATAGTCTTTTTTGCAATTTAGGATTCAGGCAAAAACACAAGTTAAAATCAACCCTCCTTGACCTACACACCCTGTTTAAGGAGCTCCCCTTGGTTACCAGCATTTCTTAATCCCCATCCCATACACACAGCAATTCTTGAGAGTCTCACTCAGTAATTTCTTATCACAGTTTTATTTTAATTTCTCAGATCCATGCCCTTCTCCCTCTTTCTAGGGTACCTTTTAGCAGATTGGACAGCAACCCTTTTTGTTCACTATCTTATCAGAAAGTATAGTCCATTGTATGTGGCCTTCATCAACAAACAACCAAACAAATATCTCTACAATGCTTACTGTGTTCCAGGCATGGCTGGCATGCTGAAGACAGCAGAAGTGAACTGAAGAAATAAAAATCCGTGTCTTTGTCGAGTTTATACCTTATTGGAGGTAAGTAGAAAATAAGCACACAAGTAAAGTCTAGCATTTATCAGAGAGCTAGAAGTAGGGAAATAGGGACAGGTTGTGACTAAAACAGGCAACTGGGGATGGCATGATCATCCAGCAGATGAGGAGAGGAGAAGCTTGAAGCTGGAGACAGAGTGAGCCTCACATGTATCTGAGGATTTTTCCAAGCAAGAAGAATCACAGGAGCAAAACCCTGCGCAGGAAATCAATTGGTGACTTTGAATAATAGCCAGAGGTCACTGTGCCTGCTCAGCAGATTGAGAGAAAAGGTCAGAAACACATCATCGTGTAGGATCATTGTGCAACACACGTCTACTCTGAGGAACACTGGAAGCACACTAGAGGGTTTGGAGGGAAAATGTGACACACTCACGTATGAGCAGGCGTGTCCGACCCTCTGGCTGTCACTGGACACACCTGGATTGGTGACCTCATCCAGACACAGTTCATTTAATGCCATCTCCATCTTGACAACACACGTGCATATCTTCAGGCCAGATTTCTCCCTTGATTTCCAGACATATTTCAGCTTCCGTCTTCATATTTCCACAGACAGCTCAAACTCAGCACGTTGCAAACTGAACTGCTAATTCGTTCCTTATGCCATTCCTTATTCCTTATGTGTTTCCCTGTCTTGTCCATTTTTCTGTCTGCTCAAGCCAGGAACCTTGGAGTAATCAGTGATTCCTATCTTTCATGTTATCCCCCATCTAATCTATGAGCAAAGCCTGTGAGCTCTACATTTAAAATATATCCAGAATATGACAGTTTCTCAATAGTCATTCCACACCCAGTCATGCCCCACTTGGATTATTACAGCAGCTTCCTAATTCACCCCTTTTCCAAGAATCTTTGCTCTCCTCCAGCTCCATTCTCAATGTAGTTATCAAGATGATTCCTTACTCCAACTTGTTCAACCCAAATGCTGCAGCTCGTAGACACCTGAATGGACTCAGATTAAGGAAGAGCCATTTGAGACACTTCATTTAGAGGTCGAGGAGTTGAGGACACAGCAAAGAAGGCTAGAAGTAACTGGTGCTATTGGAGGAAAATCCAGAAGTCACAAGAGGAAAATGTTTCAAGGGAAAGAATCAATTATGTCAAATCTACTGAGATAAATCAGGTAAGAGAAAAACAAAGAACTGATTATTGGATTTTGTAGAAGTCACTGGTAATCTTGACTGGAGCCATCTTTATTTGTCTAACTTGTTCTGTGAAGAAGTAGAAGGTGTTTTTAAATCTCCAATTTACTGGTGTGTCCAATAATGTATCCTCATGTTTTTAATTATTTTCATTTATTTCAATGAAATGTCATTTGGTTTTATATTTTCCAATGAGTTTTATTTTCATTTGAACTTCATTTTTATTTTCACTGAACTAAAAATAAAAATATATTTCCCTATTTAATCCTTTTAACACCTTTTTCTATTTAAAAAAAGTAGAACAGAATTTCAAAACAACATAATAGGAGGGTAATGATGGTTAATACATTGCATATTGTTATCTTTAAATTAGTGATCCTTTTATAGTGAAGTCAATTTTATTTTATTGTGATCTCTGAAAAATTTTTCTTTTTTGTTTGTTTGTTTTTGAGACAAGATTTTGCTGTGTAGTTCAGACTGGCCTTGAACTCATTATGTAGCCTGGGCTGGCCTCAAAATTCTCCTGCTTCAGTCACCTGAATGCTAGGATTACAGGCATGCACCACCATGCCCAGCATAATTTTCAGAATTATGTCAAAATCCAACAAAGTTCACAGATTCTGCATTTGAAATAAAGGAAAAATGCAAAGTAGAAAGCAATGTAGATGATATGGGACATGTGTGGGAACTTACTTTACTTTGAAACTGAACAACAGCATAAATCTACAGGCAAAGCTTTCCACTGAGTCATGAGTGACATTTTAGGGGCTCTACTTCTAGTGAAAGACATGGATCAGGGGCTATTTCTTTCCACGGTGCCTCCTTTGCTGTTACAGCTCTGATCCTTGCAATAAGAGTAGGGAGAATTGCAAACACAGTTTGCAAGAAAGGGTAAAGTACATATCTTCACCTTTAATGAGTAAGGAGTCATGAACTAGAGTAAAGGTTTTGCCCATCTCCTGCCCCATGAGAGTGCCTGACCTATTTCAGAGGTGAAACTGAAAGCTCATTTTATTGTTCTGGAGTAATCATTTCTCCTGGAGCACAAGCCAAAGTATGAAAATAACTTTCAGATATATATTCAACACTGATAAAATAAACAGCCTCCCTACTGGTGGTCTGGTCTTTTTGTCACCACCTACTGACACCATGTCTGTATCTTGCTTGACGCTCCAGGCCCATATTCTTTTCCTGCCCACTCTGTGTTCACCCAAAACCATTCTTCATGCTTTGCAGACCCTACCCCTTTGAGCCACAGTTTCTGCTTTCCCGGAACGGCCTTCTCCTTCACTCCAACTGATTCATGCCCCACCCTTCCAAGACTCTCCTTCAGTGACTGAGCTTTCCCCAGCCAGAATGGTCTCACAGCCTTTGATCCCTCATGCATCTGCTCTACCTCTCGTACGGTCACAATCTTGAGGCATTACTATTTCACTTCCTTCTCCACTGAAGCAACTGGGGACAATGCCTACACTCAGAACCATGCCCCCTACCCACTGTGTGTCAGTAGATACTTGTGCGATAAAAGGAATAATTGATAAAAATATTAATTGCATTTAATAAAAACAACTTAAGCACAGTTGACATGTGTGTTAACATGTGCATGAATAAAAAATTAAGATTTAAGAAAAAAATTCATGTTCATGGATTCTATAGAAGCATTTCTCTTCTTATTTCCGGATCATCTGTTAGAATACGTAAATGGTCTCTTGAGGAACGATGTGCCCTGGAAGTGCTCAACAGTGCTTAACTTGGGGACTTGTTTTCAGGTCACCAAGCAGCCTAGCCTTCAGTGTTGTAAACCCAGCCTGACACGGCTTTACCCTGTTACCAAAGACCATACTCAGAGAGCACTCACACAGTACCACAGGCAGTACTCAGCACTCACACAGTACCACAGACAGTGCTCAGCACTCACACAGTACCACAGGCAGTACTCAGCACTCACACAGTACTACAGGCAGTACTCAGACAGTACTGAGCACTCACACAGTACCACAGACAGTACTCAGACAGTACTCGGCACTCACACAGTACTATAGATACTACTCAGTGCTTTTTGAACAGAATCTGCTTCAGATAACGGTAAATGAAACTAGAGAAATTTTCTATATGACTTCATAAATAGCAGACAAGAAGCATTTTGGAGATACTTTATTTCTATCACAGGGAAAATCTCACATAAAAATCATTTCATTAATTTAAAGTATTGTCATTGGAATTAATCAAGAGTTCACACCAAACCACGAAGACTCTCTCCTCTTCCCTCTGCAATATAGAGAAAAATTTATATTAACTGCTAATTAAGTGAATAGATACAGAAGGTAATGGGGTCTATTATTTTATATCAGGAAACTGGAGATACATGGGGAGGATTTCTAATGGCATTCTCTAAAGACTATGAAGTAAACTAAAAGAATTTTACATTTGTTGAGTCATTAACAACATTTTAGGCATAACTTCATTCCAGTGTGTTTTAATGGAATTTCATTGCATTTTTAAGAAAATTAAAGTTACTTCTTAGGGGATCAACCTCAGTATAGAGTGATATTTGAAGAGGATTGGCATAATATTTAGACTTATGTGAATTTTTTGTTACCTGAAGTAATTTAAACTCCCAAAGCAGTACGAGTTTTTGAGATCAGTTTTGGGCCCTAAAAAATTAAGAACAAATAATAATTAGATAAAGGAATGGATGGTTATGTCAGTCCTACAGGTAGTTCTCCATGATCTAGAGTGAATTCACAGGTTCGTACATAAACTAAGTTAAAATTAAGAAAGTAGAGACACACCTCCAACACAAAAAACTGGGACAGCAGAAGCCAGAAAGGTAAAAGAAAATGTAGCCAATTATTATTATTATTATTTTTGTGTGTGTGTGTGGGTACCGGGGGGTTGACCTCAGGACCTCGCGCGCCAGCAGGCACCCGTGCCGCTGAGCGATATCACCGGCCCCTTTTTCATATGTGGGTTCTGGGAGTCGAACTCGGGCCCTCGCGCTTGCCGGGCAGGCGCTTAAGCCGCTGAGCCATCTCACCGGCCCAAGCCAATTATTAATCCACCTCAAATCACTAAGTAATTGCAGTAAGATCAGCCCTAATTACTACGTTGTTGATATACAAAAGGCATGCTCCTAAATGAGCTCAAAAGTACTTCGCATATTCTCCCCATATCCCATTTATGTAATTAATTTACCTTTAAATTATTTTAATCCTTTTAACAAAATTGATTAATTTTAGGCCAAAATTGTCTAAATCGTAATTGATTATTTATATATTCACTTAATAGTTTTTCCTACTAGGAAGTAAATCAAAATTACTAATTTTCTTAATATATTTTAAAATTAGAATTCTTAATATCTAGCAAGAAAATGTGATTATCTTTTAAATCTCATAAAATCCTTCCATCCATTTTTAGATGAAATTTAAATCTTTCTGAGACTGTTTTTAAAGTCTCAGGCTTGTGGGGTGTTGTTTCCTTCCTCACTGCAGATCTCCCGCGAGCGCGCTGAGAGAGAGGGTGAGCCGCAGACCTCCTCGGCAAAGCAGGTTTCCTGCTCCTGATGCTGGCAGCACTTCTCCAGAAAGCCAGAGAAATCCGGAATGATGGCCTCAAGCTGCTCCTCTGTTATCTGCACTTTCTGCTTCACGAGGTTAATGAGAAGCCTGTGATTTAAAACAAAACAAAATACAGGGAAACGTTTCATGCGATAGTATTTTCCTAAAGCCTTCCCAGTAGAGATTTTCAGAGCCAGAAGCCATGGCACTATCACCCCATCACCAGCCGCAGCACACACTGCCATCAGGAGGAACGAGGCTGGAAACAGGCCAAGCACCCTCTGGCCCAGGCTTGTGCATACCATAGACGGAACACTATGTCGCAGTTCTGCCATTCTTCTGCACAGTGAAATGTTTTTCCTTGCTTGCCTAGTATATTCTTTCCTGGTCTCTTTTCTAAAGTGTGTTGCTCATACTCAAAGGCCTAGATTTCCAGACCCTGCCCCACCACTGTCACACCTTTCCCCGGGCACTGATAGCCCTGGTTGGTGGTGCAACTCATTTAGTAATACATTCCTGTTGAAAATATTGCTGCCCGAGGCAATAGGGAAAGCTTGCTAGAGAACAGCGTTCCCATTGTTCCTTGAAACCCACCTCAGACTGTAATGGAGAAAAGGGAATAAGCAGGTTTCCCAACAAAGGAGGAGCATTTTCAAAGCAAGTGAGTACTGAAACACATGGGTGTTTAAAAGACCGTAAGTTCAGCTGATCTGCATGACAGAATGGCTCACTCCATGAAACAAAATACGTATTTCATTTAACACCCACGCTATAAGTTTATGTTATGCTCTTTAAAGCATAAAGAAGACTTAATTACATGATTCCTACACTCGGAAGGAATTTACCCAGACTCACTGCAAAGATACACCCTAACACTCCAAGAGAGCTTGTCCATTTCCTCACCCTTACTGTGACGAGATGTTACAATTCAGACAATTTTGCAACAGAGAACATTGGGACAGAGCTATTCTTTAAAAACATTTTAAGTTCTTTAAGGATAATACATTCTAGGGAGCCCAAGAATGTGAGGGGTATAAAGCAGAAGTCTCTTTATACCAACTGCTCGTTGGCATTGCTGGGCTTCTCCATGCTAGAAAATAACCATTTCTTACTCTTGCTTCATTTCTTGTAGTACCGCACCCTGAGCTTGGCACAGATCTTTATGGAAGATGAATTTGTCAGCAGAAAATGGTGGGGAGACATATGTTTCGTCCACCAGCAGGCTGCTGAGGCACGGCCTTCTGTCGGCATAGGAGGAATTGCAGCAGCGGCCCACACCGGGGTTCACGGGGCTCGCTTCATGTCGGATACACAGCTGTCCAATAATGAGGTCAGCCTGGTTAAGACAGAGAGAATCCAGGAGATGGACGTTTGCTACAAGTTGATTTAGATTTCCAGAAAGCTCTTGTGATAATTTAATGCCTAGAAATTATAATATTACAGGAAAGTTTGCTGCCTGTGTAGGAGCACTCGTGTGCTGCCATATTATAGATCCCTGTGTTTCCACATTTGTTTGGAACAAACCTTAGTACTTAGCAACTGATGTTACAGATGTGGTGCTGAGGATGGCCCTTTTGCCTTTTGTGTCGGCTGTGTGAAACACATTTCCAGTTGCATACTTATTTCCAAATGGAGGAAAAGTTTCTGCCCTGACCCATGAAAATCAACAGAGGGCTTCTTTTCTGTGTATATGAAGTTGAACTTTACTTTTTTTTTTTTTTTGGTGGGTACCGGGGGTCGACCTCAGGACCTCGCGCGCCAACAGGCACCCGTGCCGCTGAGCGATATCACCGGCCCCTTTTTCGTATGTGGGATCCGGGAGTCGAACTCGGGCCCTCGCGCTTGCAAGGCAGGTGCTTAAGCCACTGAGCCATCTCACCGGCCCCGAACTTTACTTTTAAGACACAGAGGGTCACTATCTGAAACTAAGAATAGTCCTTTCACATCTATCTACACATACATACATACTACATACATGCATGCATGCAGCTAGTTGAAAAGAAATAGGGCCAATGTGTGAGTGTCTTTAAGATTTTCCTAATAGGTTTCTTCCATCTTCCACACTTAAAGATATTTCTTAAATATCTAGCAGTAACTTTGAATAAATATTAACACATTTTGTGTGCATACTATGTAATAGGCCAATGTTGCATGAATTACTCAGTTTATTCAAAGACAGTTGAGCATGGTACAACTTTCACTCTTAGATGTCAGATAAAGCCGCCCAAGCTTGATGACAGCCAGTGTCTGTCCCATGTAAGTAAGTGGACAAAGCGGTTTGGGGACACAGGAAGGCGGCTTCCAGGACCTGTACTCCTTCATCCTCACACTCACAATGAGAAGAATTAGCCACTGGTTGAGGTGACCCCGAACCACAGGAAACTCCCATTTTGCTTCTAACATTTTGAGAAAAGTTCCAAGATGTGAAGACTAGCTAGCAAATAATTCCCAATCATCAAAATTAGCACAAGGGATGAAATAATCAATTTTGTTCACAACGGTGACCCTAAGGGAAAGAGTAATTTAAAAATTCAATCTGTCCTTACATATATGGCAGAGTGACACAGAAGTAAAGACTACTAGAATTACTAAGGGGAAAGTCATTTTACCACCCAGAACACGGGACTTACTCTGTCGTGTTCCCTACACCTTGTCAAAAGGAACAACTGTTCCTAACAATAAGGTTATATACAAATGGCAAAAACCTGAATGATTAATGTGTCAAAAGTAAAGTTTTTTCTCTTTTCTAATATTAAAGTAAGCCTTTGGTGAAAAAATGAAGGCGATCATGGAGTTAATAACATAATGGTCGTTCCATCTCCGCTGTCACGCGGACGTCACACCACGCAGACGTCACGTCACGCCACGCAGACGTTGCCGAATGAACTGACGCGTTTCCCGCCACCCCAGGGCAGGAAGCCCAGTCAGGGCACCATTCAGAGCCGAGCTCTCCGGACCGCTCTCGCCACGGTTCACCAAACAAGCCGAAGAGCCACCTCCACGTTGGCACAAAGGAGATGGGACGAAAGGACACAGCCACTCACCGCTCCTTCCCCACAGGCCAACTGCTTGTCCCCTCTGAGTTGACAGCACGTGGCTGCTGTGGTCACCATTTTCCTGGTGAAGGCCATCAGCTCAGCTGAGGTCAGCTGAGGGGCTTTCTTCGTGTAAGCGACGAGGAACCTGAAAGAAGCATTTCCCCGAGTCCGGTTGAGTCACTCACGAGTTTCTCGACCCCTTGCTCCTTCTCACAGACCCTTTTTGGTGTCAGAAGGCAGGAGGAGGCCTTTGTACCAGGCTTCCAGATGTGCTTACTCTGGGTCACTCGCTCTGTGCCCAGCACCCAGTCTGTCCCGATGGGGAGGCAAAGCCTGAGCAGGTGGCCGACTTCCACTTCCAGCCTCAGTTTCACTGATTCTGTGATCTCTTGGTGTTTTGACTGTGACAAGCTATGGCAGAGTGGATGGCCTTACTGCAGAAATCTGCAGGGCCTGGGGACTCTGCAGCCAGTCCTGCGATCAGACTGCACAGGCCTTCCCTGCCGCTCCCTAAAAGGGAGAAGGGGAAGGTGACCTCTGGGGGACAATCCAGTCATCAGATTCCTGACTTCCACCCAAGAGGGGTCGAAACGAAAGGAACCATTGCTCTCTGCTCTAGATGTATATTTCCCCTGCCTGTTAACAATTGTAAGTCACTGGAAACACAGTTGAAAGGACGCACGCGTTCTGCAGGTGATACTCCCCGAGTTTCTGGAAGAGGCCACAGCTTCGCGTCGCCATTGCCTGGCTCTCCTGGACATACTTCTGCAGCTCTTGCTCCTGAAAGCACAGTGTTATTACAAACATTTTTCTCTCTTCGTGGTCACATAGCTTGGAATATAAAATCGACCAATCTTTTTAATCTATTATGAAACCACTCTTAGAGGTTTTTTAAATATTAAAGGAGTAAAACATGAATTTTGAAAATTACAGCAACTGGACACTAAATTTAAAACTTTGTGAATCATCAAAATTATCTGGTGGCAGAACTCAGTTTCTGGATAAAAGGCAACTCTGTACAAAATTCTTGCCTTTCTGAAGCTGTCCAAAAATGAGTATTTATTTTGTGCATCAAAAAACTTTTTATCATTTTATTTCTTAGGTAAGTCATTAGTTGCCAATTACTAATAACTACTTAATATCCAGATTTCCAATTCACAGGTGTAACTAGCTAACTATTTGGTTATAACTGGATGCTTTCAAACAGTTTGTTTATGTTCGTTAATTGATTGTGTTGCGAGGATGGAACCCAGGCCCTCACACACAGTAGGCCAACGCTGTACCACTGAGCCACACCCCCAGCCCAAACAGTGCTTTTAGTGAATGATAACCAATGTAGTTTTTCAGATTCTTCCTAACATTCTAGAGCAACTTACCCCTTTATCCTGGCATTCGAGGGGGTTTTCAGACTGGAAACACTTCTCCAGTAGCTCCTGGTATCCATTAGCAACTCTTAGGATTATTGAGACAGCAAGCTCAGTATGTCTTCGGGCATATTCGTGAATAAAACTGAAATTTGTGGGTAAAAGTAGCAGAAGTTATTGGAACTCAGACAAAGTGAGTGTATGTGTAGATAGAGCAAGAGGGAGAGAAGGGGGAGAAATTAAAAATAAAATAAATAAAGCTGGACGTCAAATATAATTTGAATTGTGTGAATACCAAAACTATCAGTACAAACCATAGTTCCTCAAATTGTCCTGTAAAATGGTATTTTATTTTCTTTTGCACCACATTTTGGCTTTTCAATTGTGGAATTTATGTTCATTCATTCAACAAATATATCTTCCAGTGCTTACTTTATGTTAACAATGCTTTAAGGAACCTACGCTGTGTAAGATAAAATGCCTACCCTCTCAAAGCACATGTTAGACAAAAACAAGTAAACAAGACATAGTTCATGTTTCTCAGGCAGAGATAAATCAATGAATAAGAATAAAGAAAGAGGAAAAAAGGTGGCCCAAAGTGGAGAGGTCACTAATTTTACACGTGGTCGAGAGAAGCTGCTCTGGACGGCACAGGTCCGATGCCACAGCCTCGGGGAAGATTTCTATTGCAAAGGCTCTGCGATGAAAGAATTGCATCTATTAAGCAAACAGCTTTAGATGTATATAGATGTATAATCCTAAAGGTAACTCTTGAATTTACTAATTGTATTTCCCAGTTATAGAAATTAGTTGTATTTAGTTCTACCACCAATGAAATGTCAAGCTGTGTTTCTTAAATCTGGTCTTTGTTCCAGTTTCTGTAATTTTATTTAGCAGTGCAAAGAATGTGTAATGAATGTCTAATTTTAATGCAACAAAAAGTAATGTCTTCAGAGAATATTAAAAAGAAAATTAGACCAACATTTTCATTACAGTGTTAGAATGAGACTTTTAAATTGAGAAAGACCCTTGCAGATCGTTAAATATAATGTCCTAATAGCTACATATATCCTTCCTCTATAGTTTTCATGGACACACATAATGAAAATGTATTAACTTGACTGCTTGCTTCCCTTAAAGGCAAATAGAACAAGAACATAGCCTAAGACTACTGGTTTTGTTTGTTTGTTTGATGGTTTGTTTGTAATTGAGGCTGGGTCTTGCTATGTAGTTCAGATTGGTCTTGAACTCACTACATAGCCCAAACTGCTGTCCTCAAATTCACAGTGATTCTCCTGCCTCTGCCTCCTGAGTGCTGGGATTACAGGCATGCATTATCATGTCTACTTTAAAGTACTGTTCTGCAGATGTCTCTAAACATGTCATTTTCTTTAAAAAAAAAAAAAAAAAAAAAAAACTTGTAGGGCCGGTGAGATAGCTCGGCAGCATAAACGCCTGCCTGGCAAGCGCAAGGTCCTGAGTTGAACTCCCGGAACCCACATAAAGGAAAAAATGGGCCGGCGATATCGCTCAGCGGCACAAGCGTTTGCTGGCAAGCGCAAGGTCCTAAGGTCGACTCCCAGTACCCACATTAAAAAAAAAAAAAAACAACTTGTATTCAATAAATAGCAAATAAATTGTTCCAGTAAAAGACCTTCTATTTAGCATTATCTATTGAGATACATTTTTTGGGAAACCTTTCTAAGCATGCATAGCAAAAAAGCAAATTCTTAATCATGAGCACTTTTAAGTGTAAAATTTAATACCTATAATCTATCTGAAAGTTAGCGGTGACTTTCATAGGACTAACCAATACAAGGTGACAGTGCTGCTTATTGCAGAGACACTGATATAGATGAAACATGAATAAGTACGCAGCAGTGAAAGCCTGCTCGGTGTAAGATGGTCGCATCCCCTGTCCCCAGTTGTCTGCATGGATCCGGTTCGCTCAGGCCGTCCCAGCCAAACACCCTCACACCATCAGCTGAGATTCTGGACCCTCAGCTCCCCTTTCAAGGGCCGAGGCGGAACGCACTGACAGCCTCACCTGGCCAAGAACATCGTTTTCTCCCCCGGGGACAAGCGGCTGAAATCCCTGTCCCCTAGGAACCCCCCCAGCTCCGGGGAGAGGCCTGCGGGCGTCTCGCCGTTTTCCGCGTGGATTATGCAGTGGCCGAGCTCAAGGATGGGAAGTTTACAGCATTCTGCTATTTTGCTCGACAGAGTGTCTTGCTTCGAACAGATGTACGACATCGTTTTCTCCTGTCGTGGGAAAACAAAGTATGAGCGTTAAGGTTTATTCTCCAAGATAGAACCTAGCGTTTTGGGAGGCAAAGCGTGTGCCCAAGAGCGCAGTCCTCTGTCGCCTTTCCTCTTCTTTCTGATCACCGCGTGCTCGAGCCCGCCTTCCAGTTTGCAGCTAAACTGCAACCTCGCAACAAGAGGCAAGGTCAACGGGCACTGCCTACTCACGCTCAAGCCCGCCGGGCAGCCCCGAGCGCCGGCGCCGAGCTGCCCGCAGTGACCGCGCGTCCGGCAGGGGGCGCCGCCCTCGCGCGGGACCGTAGCGCCCACCCGCGGCCGCGGAAACCGCGCTTACACGCGGGACTTAAGTTCATCGTTCCGCCCTGAGCCCAGCGTGGTTCTGAGCTCCGAAAATGCAAAACCTAAGTATTAAAATGACGATGAGAATCAGTAAGATGTCGTTTGAGGACAACTGCTCTCGAAGCAAAGCGAAATCGCCCCGCCGCCGCCCCTCACGGCGACTCCCCGCGGAGCAGCCGCTCGGCCTCCCTCGGGCGCGGAGGGCCTCGGCCTCCCCGGACGGCGCCCTCGCCCGGGGCCCGAGCGGCCGCTCCCCTCCCGAGCCTTCCCGACGAGCCCCCGGCGGCGGCGGCGGAGGCGCTGGGCGCGCGCGTCGGGGAAGGCGCGGACCGGAGCGAGCCCCGCTTCGCCGCGCTTCCGAGCAGCCCGCCCCGTCCCCCGGTGCCGCCCGAGCCGCCTCACCGCGTCCCGCAGGCACTCGCGCGCGTCGCCGCGGCAGCACTCCTCGTGGACGTGCACCACGTCCGCCACCAGTTTCTGCACTTCAGAGAAATTCGCTTCCGGAAACTTCTGGCTCAGTTTAGTGATCGCTCTGGGGGGGATTTAAAAATCAGAGTCGGTTACCGAGCAAAACGCAGCGGCGTCATCAGAGCCTCGGTACAGGTAGAGCTCCGAAGGAAAGAAGTGAAATGCGAGTTTAACAGGAAAGGAGATGCGTCCTAAGTCTTGTACATCTCTGCGCGCTCTTTAAGGTCGGTAGTTCCGTGAATTGTCACCGGGGCCCAAACATGGTTTGAAAGAAATTTATCTTTTCTTAAACCTTCCTTGGGACTTGAGATGAATTCTGTGTCGTTCATCCTTGTGCTTGCTGAGCATTTGGATCACTGCGATGAGTGGGAAGACATATTAAAAAGGGTAAACAGTGAAAAATAGAAAATGCCAGGGGAATGATTATCATTTTTCACTTGGGAGCAAAAAATACTTCTGGGAATCTAGGGCAGGTGCGTATGTGCCAGTTAATGAAACGGAAGAGGAAAGGAGCGGACTAAGGATTCCCGACGCATCATCGTGCCAAGATACACGGTGTGCCAGAAGCGAAGTGAAAAAAATTCTGGCTCCTGCTGCTGCTTCGCGGAATTTTAAGAGACGTCTGTGTGAAGCTGCTGCTCACTTGAGCAGCTCGAGGTGTTTTCTGCTACTGAAGAACATGGATACTCTTTATAAGCTTGGAACATTTAACTTACAGGTAAATTTTAAAGTCATTAATCAGATGTTAATTTCTATTTTATTACTAGGATAAAGTAGTTCATGTATCAGGCTTTAAATTTCTAATAGCTTTGAAAGGTAGCTAAAGGATAAATCTGACCTCTTCCAAGAAGAAAGTTTACTCGGTGTTTGGAACTAAGTCTATGACTCCAGACTTTCATCTGGTGTCCGCAGTGTACAATGTTTTAATATGTCATTCAGCAAACAAACTCTAAATGCCTTCCTTGGCATTCCTTCTTGGCTGGGAGCTCAGATGTTTTCCTACACTGAAATATTTTATCACAAAGGAGTTAAATAGTACTTTAAACCAGTTATGTACTTTAAACTTTTCTCCTCCCCGGAAAGTAAATCCCAATACTACTGTCTCGAAGGAATATTTTAGGAGGGAACAACAGCTGACGCAATGAACCTTATGGCAGGGCAGCGAGCACAATTAACATAAAGAATTGCTTGTTCAGTCGCACATGTTAAATGATTCTCAACGAAGGTCGACCCACTTTGCAGAGGAGCTACAGAAACATGGTCTCATAGGGAGGCATAATTTGACCGCGGGAGGAACTTACGAGTTTTCCAAATAGTAGGCAAGTGCTATACACCTTAAAATTCTTTTCCATGTACCAGCTGAGTGAGGCTTGAGGAAGCATTAAACAGCACGATGGTCTGTTAGCTTCCTTCTAGACTTTCAAAGCTAACCACAATGGCCTTCACCAAAGGCTTCTGTCTCCATGACAGCGGCAATGGGAAGAGGGACCCTGAGTCACCAGAGTATTTTACAGACCTCAAGCATCCCTCTAGCTAAAGCTTAGACTTACATGGCTTGAAAGGTGCGGGGCCCAAAATTTCTCATCACTGCACATACATGTTGATTTAATAAGCTGCTTTCTCTTAAATCTTTTGTAATTGGTGCTGCCTAGATGTAGAAGAAATAAGGTGTTAAGAAAGCTTATATTTTGTAAACTGTAATAATGAGGAAAAACAACAAGTGTAAGTAAAACATAAAGCTCCATAAAATGTTTTTAGCTAAAAATTATGTCATACACATTTGTGGAACATTATTTACTCATTCATTCTTTTTTTTTTTTTTTTTTTTTTTTTTTTTTTTTTTTGGTGGGTACCGGGGGGTCGACCTCAGGACCTCGCGCGCCAACAGGCGCCCGTGCCGCTGAGCGATATCACCGGCCCCTTTTTCGTATGTGGGATCCGGGAGTCGAACTCGGGCCCTCGCGCTTGCAAGGCAGGCGCTTATGCCACTGAGCCATCTCACCGGCCCTCATTCATTCTTTTAGTTCAGTTTGTATGTATCTGTGCAAGACAGATTTATTAAAAAACCTCAAAGCAGAACGTTTTGATGTTGGTATCGTGAATAAACAGCTGCACTTTTACATACTTTTAAGATACATGGAAGCCTGCTGATTTCTGCTCAGTTACAAAAAATAAGATTGCATCACAACCTGATACTGAGAAAATCATGATTCTTAGGAAATTTTTGTGAGACCTTTGGTGGCAAATAGCTAATTGTGGTTATTATGCTAGCTATCTGAACCTAAGAAAGCTATTTTCTTCTCTAAACCTAAGTTTCTTTGTTAAATGACAATAATACACCTAAAATTTATTCTAAGGACTAAAATGATAATGAATAGAGAGCATTCACCACAGTTCTCATAAGAACAGTGTAAACATTCTCTCAGCTTCTCCTCCTCCTCTTTTCCCCCTTTCTCCTCACTTCCATTCACATGCTATCTTTTTCTGTCTTTTCTTTTTTATCCCACCAAACTCACTTCCTTAATAACGACTGTTGGCTGAATGAATGAATGAATAAAAAACAGCGAATTCAACTTTTCACACAAAAAACATTAGACCTCTGAAGTAGGCTCTGTTTTGGAAATGACATCCTTCACAAAAAGCATATTCCCATTTTTAACTTTGGTTTTACTGAGTCGCAGCCAGACCGCATATTGGTTGAGACATTTCATGCGAATGTAATACCTCTGTTTGGAAGCATTCAGCTGCATTTTCAGCTTTGCAACATGATGGAAATATTTTGTCATAGCGAGCAGCCAAAAAGAGAGCGGTAGGTGTGTACAGGAAGGGGTGTCTCCTGGATACCTCGTAGATGAAGCTGTGAAGTGAAGAAAGCCACAGGGTTTACAAACCCATAACAGCTGGACTGCTACTGCTTGGAGGTGGGCTCTGGAATTTAAAGATTCAGGTAACAGCAGCAGCAACAAATTGGGCATTTTCTTTACGGTATTCTTTAGGGGAGCATGGTCCTATTTTTCCATATGCTGTCGAGAAAAAAACGCTCACTAAAGATCTTCCAGGGGACGAAAGAGCTAACACACGATACCAGATTTTATTACGAAAAAAATAGGCAGGAATGCTGTGATTCTTATTAAAATAATTTTCCCACTAAGTCTTCTCAGACTTGAGGAAATCAGCAAGGCCAGACTTCGGCTAAGCAGAGCAAAATCTTGGGCTCTTTTTTCCTATTCGAAAGCAGAATGGAATTATCCACCCTGGCTCTCTCCACTGGTGCAGATTTCCCTGACAAGAAAAGTGGGTTCAAACGTACAGCAGTGTCCTCTCACCCTGTTGTCTTACCCTTCCACACTGCAGTTTCCACATTAATGAAATGAGAAAACGAAGAACGGTGTGGAGGAAGAGGAGACAATATCGAAAGTTGACAGTGATCATTAACCCAATCCTTGGTGCCAGGCACATTTGTTCCTGTAACATCCTAGATGCTCAGTACCTTAGCCTTGTTTATCCATCTAAATTATGCCTGTCTTTATTTATTTATTTTTTTATTTCCAGGCAATTTGGTAAACAGGATCCATCAATATTTGGCTCTAGATGGAGTTACTTTGTACAAAATGAATATATTCTTGGACAAGGTAACATTGACAGGTTAAAGGGAAAAACCCGCTGTTTCTCCCGAGAGGACAGGCAGAGGTACTGGGTCCGCTGTGAGTGCTGGCTGCATCCAGCACGTGTGCATTCAGAGTTGTTCTCCTGAGTGCCTTGCGCAGGCCTTCACAGGTACCACCCCAAGCGTTATTCCAACTTCTTCATGCTTGGTAGTACACGGTAAATGGCAGAAATACATTTATTTTGTACTGCTCCCATTCTGGGGTTTTCCTTACTTGTTTATGAATGTCTCCCTGTTTTCTTCATATGCTTTACAACTCGTGACCACGTCTGGAACTTGCAAGGGTGGAATGGATGCTGGAGCGGCCTTTTTGCGTGCGAGTAAACACTTGTGCCTTTCCTCTTCACTGCGGCTGCAGCAGTCCACAAATCCATACTTCTCAGGAATTGCCCTTTCATGGCAGATTTCTTCCAGAAAAGCGGATAGCTGTAAGAAAGCTCTTATTTTTAGAGAAAGACAATCAACTTATCTTACAAATTCTGTAAAACACATGAAGAGTTTTCTACTATCCAAAATCAGAAAAAAAAATAGATTTCCCATATAATTCCAATATATTTTAGTGTCAGTCTGATAACACAGCTTTCTTGCTGTCCTTTTGGGAAGTGGAATTTTAATTTCCAAACTTGAGTAATAATCATGAGTATTAGATAGATCTATTTTATTTTAAATAGAAAAGGTCATGAAATATTTTGTCTCTCTCCCTCAATTTTAAATTATTTTATTTTTCCTTTTATGTTTTCAAAATTTGGCCCCAGGATATATAAGTTTTCTCTTTTTATATGAACCATGTTTCAGAAATAGTCATTCCATGTGGCTTTCTTATGGCAAAACATTGATCCAGAATTGAATATTATTTTTGGTTAAAAATAAAAACAGTTTCAAGATGGGATAAAATAGAAATACTTTTCATTTGTCACAATTACAGATTTAGTTAAAATGATTTAAAATGTATGGGTTTCCTTCTTTGATGCCTTAATTTTACCAAAATCAGATAAGGATACCACTATTTTAAAGAAAGCCTCTGATACATGCGTTTCAGTGATCTCAGAAAACTAAAATCTTAATTAAGACTTCTAATTCCCAATCCACATTAAAAAAAAAAAAAAAAACTTTAACTTTACAATGATAAATCACCAATCTGTAGCATTACCTTGCCCCTCTAATTGGACATAAAGCTGCAACTGGGAAAATATTCTGCATAATTTATGTATACAGTTTTAAAAGATTATCAGAAAGAGCCATAAATGTAGACGCAAAACAGGAGTTTTTATTAATTCAGAAATTTCAGAGTTGGAAAGCACTTTCTATCTTAAAAGGCATCTCTTCTAGAGTGTCCCAGACACATTTCAACCATGTGGATTCTCTAGACATTCCGTTCCATAGGTGGATATCTCCGGTCAATGTAAGATTCATTTCTATAGTGAGATAAAATAAACAATAACTACTATTTATTGAGCTTCTATACTGGGACAACTTTATACTTAAAAAAGTATTCATTGTTTATCTGAAATTCAGATTTGTTAGGTATGGTGATCCATGCCTGTAATTGAAGCTACTTGGGAGGCTGAGGCAGGAGGATGGTAAGTTTGAAGCTCTGTCTCAAAAAATTTTAAAAAGGGGTGTTGCCTGGGTGTATAGCTCAGTGGCAGAGTGCTTGCCTAGCATGTGTGAGGACCTTTTCTTTTAGCACTGCTAAAAGAAAAGAAAGTACAATTTAGATTTAACGGAGCATGAGTTTGATGTTAACGTTACCTTGCTAACTCTGCAAGCCTAATCTGTGCTCTGTGCCTCACGTTTGCTATACTGTAATGAAGCTACGGAGGAATTAGCACAGAAGCCAGGCGGCCTGGCTTAAATCCCAGCTCTGTCCTTTCGTGATGCCCTTACGGAAGTTTACTACTCTGCCGGCTTCCTCAACTGGAACATTAGCATCAAACTCCTAGGATTATTATAAAGATTTAATAAGTTAGTATTTGTAAACAAAGCTGAATTCTGCCAGTGAGAACTAGCCAGGGTCTCTTGAGTCACTGGACCACCATTCCGAATCCTCAGTGCTGTCCTCCTTACCATAAGATAACTTATCAGTGCATTTGTAGCAGTCCCTAGCAGAATGCCAGCCACACTGTGTGCTAGATAAATTAACTGCTACTACTATCATTATAGCAGTGTCCACGGCAGGTCTGAATTGGATTTAGCCCTAATGTCATAGAAAAGAACACCGAAGCTTAAAGAAGTAACATGCCCATCGCCACTTGGATAATCTCATTCCAGAATCTTGGCTCTTAGTCACCATCTGGTTACAAGAGCCACTTACTTTTTTCCATCTGCATTCTCCAGTAATTCCAGATTATTCAAACTCTCCTATCCCACCACAGCTCTTTAGATACTCAAATACATGCCTTCCCTGGGTCTTGTCTTCCGCGTGCTAAATTTTGGTCAAGTATCACAGTGCATTTTTCTTTTTATTCACTCACCTGGTTTTCTAAACATTCTGCAGGCTGCTCACTGCCAGTGGGTTTTTTGATTACAGTCAATACGTCGGTCACCATTTTGCTTACTTCCTCGTAAGTGGCTTCTTGGACAAACTGGGCAAAGAATATGGTAGCTCTGAAATAAAAATGCATGAACTCTTAGGTAACAGACTCATGTCAAGCTTATTTTTTTGAAGTAAGTTCTGTTTTTTTTTGTTTTCTGCTTATGTTCTGACTTGTTTAGAGAGTGACCTGTGCTAAAAATTAGATTCTAGTCATCCAGAAAGAAATGTTAGTCCTTTTTCTGGTCATCCTCCCCTATAAATATACATATAGCTATGAAAAGTAAAAATAAGTTAATTTCCCCAAAGAATGGTTCCTATTTTTCAGTCACCCATTCTTGTAATGTACCCATAATTATGTTGTTTACAGTTTTCCTTTTTTAATTTAAGCACAGTCTTAGTCATTAAACCTCTGCCTCTGTCTAATTCCCAGTGCGATTCAGCGTGACTCGACGCAGTGTTTGCACAGGTTTCTGTGTGCAAGCAGGAGCAGCACCGCATACCTGTAGGTTCCCTGTTAGAAATTTCAGAAATGTGGAATGGAGCAACAGCACTCAAGAGCACAATTTGCTCTCCAATAAACAACACATTAGAATATTTTACCTCCTACAGTTTGCTATTAAGATTTAAACAATGTGCAGAATAAAGAGCACTGTATTTTAATCCTATTGGTATGGATGAGAACATTCCAAATTCATACACAGTTGTCACTGATAAACTCTTAGTTTACTCCGTGGAATTCCAAGTAATCTAGAGGTTAATATCTAAGGCACTGACCAAAGCTCAACTTCTTCAATAGCAATTTGATATTAAATAACTTTTTTGAAATTGTCCTATTTGCCTTTGTCATCTAAAAACTCACGGATCTATCCAATTTCATTTAATTACATAACTCAAATTATCTTGCTTTGCATATGAAAAGTGCATTTATCCTGGCAAAACTTACACATCGACCAAATTCGTCTCTGAAGAGCACCAGGAGGAGTCCAGCGTGGATGCTGGAAACAAAACAAACTCGTGAAAAGGGCTGTTCCCAACCGAAAGCAGGACAGCAAGCATTGCTACCTGAGGATGTCTACTCGAGTTAGAACTGTGGACTTCAGAACTGGGAAGACACTGGGGATAACCTGTCCAAACATCTTAATCGTATACTTGAGAAAACTAAATAATAAAATTATAAGCATTATTCACAGCAGACCTAATGCTAAATTCTACATTTCATGGTTTCCAGTTGTTTCATTTCCCTCTGTACTTTAATGTTCTAATGGGCTTGGAAATCAAGTGGTTAAAAATATGTTTCAGGCATCCTCTTAAACACAATTATACTACAGTCGGCCCTTCCAAATGCCAGTCACAGTACTGCTGTTTCACAGTCAAACAGTGGCCCATTTTCCTGCATTAATAACGATGCGTCCAGCATAGTGGTACAGCACATGTAATGCCAGCACTCTGGCAGACTGAGGCAGGAGTACCATGAGTTCGAGGCCAGCCTGGGAAACTCAGGGAATCCTGTCTCAAGTTAGAAACATGCTGAGAAGTCACTTAGTACAAGGCACTGGGTTCAGTCCCTGGTACTGCCAAAAAGAGAATAAAGGTGCCATTTATTTTATGAGTCTAAAGAGATTCTACATGTAAAGGAGGCTGGATTCTGGCCTGATATTTGCGTGTGTGTGTGTGTGTGTGTGTGTGTGTATGTGTGTGTTGTGTGTGTGTAATGTTGGTATACTTACCAATTAAATACTCTACAAAGAATTAATTCAACATGGAACATACAAATCATTCATTGATCATGTTAAGTACTGCTATGATTTTTGTAAATCTCTTGTAAAATTATAAGTTTTTCTTTCATTTAAATATAATCACCAACTGAATATTTTTCCACTGTGGAACAATAAATGTGACACATAATTCAAGACAAATGATAATTACAAATTTAAGAATTTTGATATAGAGAAAAGGCAAAAAACACAAAGTATCTCACCTATTCCATATGCATTTTTATGCAGTGTTTTGGAGTCAGTAAAATGTGGTAGGAAAATTAAAATAATTGATGCCACCCACTTCATGGTTGCTGGTTATCTCACTGTTGGTGGCGGTGGAAGCAGGATAGTTACCATCAGGCTGAAATTCTCTTATACCCTTCCCAGCCAATGCCTGTTAACTAGTAACTTTTTGTTGGTATATCCATTGCTTTATTTCCTTAAGGTGATAATGGGATGATGTGCCAATAATTAACAGCACAAGGGTTATCTGTATTTTATGTTCAAGGACAGAGACCTCTTCTGAGTGGAAAAAAGGGGGGAAATCTCACAAAGTCACTTTATTTTACAAATATAACAAATATTCTCTCAGACAACATATTCAAATAGATGATTTTCTCTTAATTGCAGAATAATTAATCCCTTTCAAATTAAAAGGTTAAAGTAATTTTAGAAGACTCCAGACTCAGTATTCAACTCAGCTGAAAACAGTAATTCTTTTAAAATATCGCTGGAATGCCTATTGTATGCAGGTACTAAACACATTATTTGACAAATTTATACTCCTTATTAAATAATGCATTTTTGTTTTCGCCCATTTTCTGCTTTGTCCGGTCCCTCGGTATCCTGACAGGAACAGGCCTTGCTCATGCACTCAGCAGTCAGAGGCCCTGCTGACTTGTCCATGCACTTGACTTCCAGAGCGGTGCTCGGAGGTACGGCGCTCCGACTCCTGAACGGGGGCTGTACTCAAATACATGAAAACAGCTGTGAAGGAATGACTGATGAATCCCTGAAACATAGTTCCAGGAACAAACTATGTGCAGCGTGGCTAAGTACAGCAAAAGTAATCCAAAACCTTTCATAGAACCGAGTCCACAGTGAAGACTCCGTGACATTTGCTGAGTGAATAATGAGCGTTTATTCAAATGCAAGAATTTAAGATGGAGGAAGTTTCATTTGGCAAATCCCAGGTTCTGTAGGTTCTGAGATCTCTCTCTGTGGGCTCCAATTCTCCCTTCATATCCTTCCTGTGTCCTGGGGATCCACCTCCCTCCTCCTTTTCTTCCCCAACTTGTTATATTCCAGTGTTTGGATTCCGGAATTTGGAGAGGCTGATTTGTTGCTGTTTACGGCTCTGCCATCTTCCCGGAAGTATTCTTTGAGATCTTTGTAACTTTACAAACCACATTTCAGGTTTCAGGCTAATATATGTGTACTCTGCAAGACTGGATAATTCAATTTCATCACCTTATCAAAAGGTTGGAGGAGGGATTGAGGATTTAGCTTGGTGGTGCAGCATTTGTCTAGCAATCTTAAGGCCCCGAGTTTGCTCCACAACAGCAGAATAAATAGATAATAAATGAATATGCGCTTGTTAGAGGGAACATGTAAAAGCTGGCAAGTAGCAGGCCCTTATTAAATTATTAGTCTTTCAATATTACAAATACACATATGAATAGACACATAACTTCAAATAATATGTACACATCAAGCTAGAGGTGTATGATGTCCACCTCCATTTCCGAGACTGAGCTCCTTCCTGTCAGTCCAGGTATTACTCGAATCTTTTCTCTGATCTGCCACTGGCTTCGTGTCATCCTTTAATTTCCTACATCCAGCCGAGCAGACTTCCGCTATCACAGGCCATGGTCAGAGCAGCGGTTCCATGTCATGGCTAAACATATGGATTTGGGAGCTAGGTTTGAATTTTTACCATGTCACTTACAGCTACCTGACTTTGAGTGAGTTATTTAATTTGTCTGGGCTTTATTTTCATCATCTACAAAATGATGCTAATAATATCTCCTTATGATTAAGTGAACATTAAATAAATTAATACATATAAATGGCTCATAACAGGGCCTGGCCCAGAGTACAACTCCACATGAGGGTTTATTTATTCATTCAACAATAATGTTAAGTTTGTATACCAAAAACTGTTCTTTGCTTGAAATAATCAACAATAAACAGCACCAACTGTCCTCTTGCTGAGCCTACCATGTGACAGGAGAGGCAAACGATGGCACCAGCAGCACCACATGGGACGATGGAGCTGTGACACCAGGGTGAGAAGAGCAGCTGGCGTCTTGGGAGTGGCCAGGTAAGGCTTGCAGGAGGAGCTAACACCGTAGGAGAGGAAAGAAATTGGAGGTAGAGCAGATAAGGAGGGAGGACAGAAGGTTCCAAGTGCGTAGATGGCAATGAAAAGGCCCACGGTAAGGGAGAGCACGACACGTTTAAAGAATGAGGAGAAACGCAGTTTCCATCAAATGCAAAGTTTAAAGATGAGAGAACTCACTCTGCAGAGGAAATTTATGGCAAATTGGCAGGACGCACATCTGAAGGACTGTTTAAAATAAGTCTACAACTCACACTGAAGCAACGGGGGACCACAAAAGAGAGCTAATAACAGCTGTGTATTTTGAAACTGCCTCTATTGTTACAAAAAGGACAGGGCTGCGATTAAAGAGAGCAAAGGGAAGCTGTTACAAGAATGTGTTCGAGTAAGTGGCCTGGGTGACAGCAGTGCTGATGGGAAGTACGAGGTGTGGACAAAATTAAGTAGCATGAATGAGATAAAGTTAAAAGGATTTAGTAACTGAGTACACGTCCAATCTGGGGTGTATTCGCTTAAGACAGAGGGGTCAGTTTATCCAAACAGTCCGGCTTTGTGCCTGTTGACTCAGTGACAGCAACCAAGCTCCCCTCTCAAAGGCATTCTAGGCACACCAACATGTTCGCATGTAAAAGCATCTTTAAACTACAAATGCAGAGGTTTGTGGGCATTTGAATTATACTTCTTGTCCCTGGAGCAAGATTGAGGAGAAGGAGATTGGAGATCAGAACTTCTAGGTTGTTGCAGCCATGTAAGCAGATGAAACAGAACGATTATAGTAAAAAAAAAATGGGGGGGGGGGCACTGAGAAAGACCAGAGCTACAGGGGAGAGGAGATAAAGAGGAGCTTTGAACCAGAGTGCGTAAGCTAACTGCAAACAGTCTCCACCTGTCTGCGCCCTCGCTCAAAGTTTAGTCCTAAGAGCAGAGCTCATATCAGATGTGTTTCCATGCTCTGATTCTGACTCTGTTTGCTTTGTCATAAATCCTTGAAGCTGCTCAGAGGCAGCATGGCACAGTAAGCTGGACTTCAGAATCAGAAAGACAGATTCTGGTCTTTGCTGTGAAGATAATTAGCCATATGACAGGCAAATAATTTAATCTGCCTTGCTCTTAATTTTCTCATAAATATAAAAATAATATTTCCTCTAAGGATTATTTTGATGCATAGATGAAATAATATATTTTATATGCAGACATTTTTTTAAAGATAACACTATCGGGCCGGTGAGATGGCTCAGCGGCGTAAGCGCCTGCCCAGCAAGCGCGAGGGCCCGAGTTCAACTCCCGGAACCCACATACGAAAAAGGGGCCGGTGATATTGCTCAGCGGCACGGGCGCCTGCTGGCACGTGAGGTCCTGAGGTCAACCCCCCCGGTACCCACACACACAAAAAAAAAGATAACACTATCATTATTAGCACTGGTTTAGTGTAAAATATTAGATATATGCTTTCTCAAAGCAGTTGAGCTGTACATGTGGGTTGTTAGAAAATGCCTTCTCTCCCTCGCTGTTTGCAGACACCATTTCATTTCTTTCTGTGTTAGCATGGGTGGGAGCTAGTTTGAAAATGTGTTTTTTGAATGTCTATGCCCCGTTCCCATCAATGCTGGTAAAAACAGTACCACACTTTAAGGCTTACATCAAATATTTCTCCACACGTGTATTTCTGATCACTCCCTAACTAGAGAAAGCCTTCTTACTTTTGATAACTTATAACACTTTTTAGGTTGTTTTCTCATTAATCATCTTATTTGACTTTATATCAGTCCTTTGTGAGCTATGCAATTCTTCCTAGACAGTTAACTTCTTGGATTCAGGGGCTCATGTCTGTGATTCCCGTGGTGCTTAGCACAACATCTGCCACATAGCACAATCTTTATAACTAGAAATTGAATGGCACTGAATTGGGATGTGTATTTATGCACTGCCTTCACTCATTGACACAGATGAACGACATAGCTCTCATATCCTTCCTGCTATCAAATATTCCCTACATACTTGTATTTATATTTTCTCTAATATTCACGTCCAGAGGCCTCAGGATAGATCTGCGAAGGAAGCAGTATCAAGGGTCCTGAGAGGAAACCAGTGACTTTTGTTTCCAGATGCAGAGCTTAAAATGAATCCCATAGAGCAGATATGATCCAGATGTTGGCAGGATGGATGTCCCCAGAGTCCTTCATCCCAACGAAGTCCTTCTTTCCCTTAAGATTTACTCATCCCATTTATGAGGAGAAAGCAGAATTGCCACCAATCCAGCCTCCATGTGTCTAAGATATCCAGGACCCAAAGGACTGCCCGCACTTATCTTTGACCTCTTCCGTTCTCATTCCCTGGTGCTGTTAAATTCTCTTTTACCTTTATATGCTGTGTCTTCCCTGTTCAAACTCCATATTTCCTACCCACAATCACTTTTTCAAAGAACCCCAAACAATTTTATATCATATAACTAGTAATCAAACATAAAAATTCCTTTTTAACTTTTATAAACACAAGGAGGATCTTCGCACACTGGCCTGACCAGGCTCCTTTCTGCTTGGCCCCTTCTTGCTTAATCTCTTCTCATCTAGTCATGGCTTTTGTACGTCCTCTTGCTGATTTTAAGTACAGCAAATAATCCCTCCCTTTGTATAATTTGACTTCATTTAGATCATGCTCTGCGCTAGAAGATTTTACCTTTCACATTTGCTCAAAAAAAAAAAGACCATTTCCTTCATCAAAGGGATTTTACTTTGGTTTTTAGGAGGAAAAAAAAAAACATGTTTTCTCCCTCTGCAGCAGGAACAAACTGAGAGGGGTCAGAGTCAAATTAGGCAACTGATCCGCCCACTAAACTTAAAAGGATAGAAGTACCTCAAGGTCAATAGGTGAATGAAGACATCAATATGGGTCAAGCAAAGATAGAGAGAGCAGTGAAGAGTCAATCAGAAATAAATTTCACACACAGAAATGTATGCTCCATTAACAGCACTTGCCCTTATCTGAGTTGGCTGCTTGCGATAGGCTGGTCCTGGGTCCTTAAAACACAGAACTCGTCCGCATACTCAAATACATTATAAACGACTTGAAGGAGACACTGTATGCTGTGAGCAAGTCCTAGAAGCTGTGGAACAATAACTTGCACAGATACAGCCCTTCCTCCATACCTGTCCCGTGATGACTTTTTAACTTGGAGTCCTTCTTCTCGTCCCAGCTTCTGCAACAATGACAGCGTATGAAAGAAATAACCAAAGGGGTCAGAAGGCCTTATGCTATCACCATCATAGTTGCTGGATACTCCCTTTCCTTAGCGTGCTTGTGTTGCTAACAAAATATCTGAGACAGGGTAATTTATAAACAATAGAAATGTATTTCTCTGTTCTGGAGGCTGGGAAGTCCAAGGTCAAAGCACCTGCAAATTACGTGCCTGCTCTACATACATTCTTCATAGATAGTGACATCTAGGTGTCCCTGTAGGGCAGAAAGGATGGAAAGGTGAAGGGGTTTGGACACTTTCTTAACCTCTTTTACGGGAGCTCTAATCCATTTATGAAGGCAGAGTCATCATAACGTAATCACTTCCAAAAGTGCCCTATTTCTTACCTTCGCATTGGTCATTAGAGCCGGACATACGAATTTTGGAAGTACACGTACATTCAAGCCACAGCACTGAGCGGCGTCGAGTGGTGACCCACTCACAGATGACTCAGAAAGCCCCCGCATGGCCAGAGACTTCACAGGCTCCTGTGGATCTGATGTTTTCGCCCCTCCTGTTCATACGTTAAGTCCTGACCCATGATGTGATGGTGCTCGGAGGTGAGCCCGTTGGAGGTAATCATGGCTGGGCCTGAATGGTAAGATTGGTTCCTCAATAACAAGACAGCAGTTTGTTCTCTTTGGCCGTGAGGACGCAGTAAGAAGGAGACCATCGACAAGCCAGGAAGAAACTCTTCATCTAAACTCTAACTGCTAGACTTTCCAACCTCCAAACTGGAGAAAATAAATTCCTGTTGCTAAACCACCTCGTCTTTGGTAATCTTTATGGCAACCTAAGCAGATTCTTACCCCTCCTTGACTACGCTTGTGCTATGAATGTGCATTCTTCTCATGGGAAGCAGGAACTTAAAAACTAGAATTACTATCTATTATTTTGAAGCAAATCCTGCCACTTAGCAGAAGAGAGACTCTAATTTCTAATTAAGTCCTACTTATTTAGAAAATAGCTCTTATTTTTAATGGATCGGAAAAAGAATAAGAATATATGTGCCCTCCAGTATTCTGTGAGGGGGCAAGAAATTTATGAGATTTTTCTGTGGTCCCACATTTCTACCATGAGAGAAGTAAGGAAATAGGTCAGATCACAACCCACTCCCTTCCTTAACATGATGCTTTTCTCCCCTCCTGGAGCCAGTGCGGCCTCAGCTAACGCATCTGTACTCCGGCTCACCACACAGTTAGAGAGGCTAAACTACCGTCATCAAGACCGCTGGAACCCAGAAGAGCCCCGGCAATGGGAGGAATCGGTGGAGCTGACCCAAGATATTGTTTGTGGTGTTCTACAATACTTTTCCTTATTATAATTTTAATAATCAAAGGATTGTCTTTCCCCTGGTGTAAAGGTATCTTAATTTTGGCACATATTCTTCTTGACAGTTGCTGGAGCTTACTGCCTCTGTTCCTCGCAGCCTCCGCTCTCACAGCCTAGCACTAAACCCAAAGACAAGGACTGACATCACCTTACACTTCAGAGTGTGCATCTGCCTGTTCCATTCACTGTGACTCCTGCTACTCAGCTGTGCGGCTCTCAAATCACCAAGCAGATTATGACACTTGGGGTGGGTGAGGGCTTCCCTTTGCTCTGTTACTTATGGCACGTCAAGTTTCCAGCTCCACACTCTCCGGTGACATTACTCCTTAATTTAACTCTTAAGACCAGCGTTTCAAAAACCCAAGTTTCTAGTGTCTAAATATCAGTTGACTGGGTAAATGAAGAAAGAAATTAGGAAAATCAGAAATAAGTAACCTGAGTGGAGATAGAGTAAATATGGAAAGATGATCTTTCAGTTGTATGCAATATTTTTAAGTGACTGGCCAGCCAACTGTTTTATTGTTCAGGATTGAAAAAATTGCAAAGTTCCCATGAATTAAATAAAATGGACAAAATAGCTATTACTCCATCTATCCATCAACCATTATGTATAACATTTTACTAAATGTTACAAATCTTTCACAGCTCTGAAGTCTCTTCCTTTCCCAGGGTGTATTGTAAAATACTTAAAGCACTTTTCTTTGGTGCTATGCAAGTATTGATCTATTAGTCATTAGTTACACAAGAGAGAGAGAATTTGGATGATCCTAGATTAATTACAGTGGCGCAAAAGTGACACCACCATTATGAAATTTTTAAAGATATAGCTCTTGATGTGTTTTAATTTGAGGGAAATTTTCATCATTTCACATTATTAAATAAAATGAATCACTATTACTATCTTATAGCACAAACTTCCATCATTCCAATTTGTGTAAAATTCAATTTACTATATTTGCTATTTTGGAATTCTGGAGTTAAGTCAGGACTCTGACTTTTAGTTTTTGTTGTTGTACTATGATGCTGTGACATCTACAACATCACTAGGTGAGAGGAATTTTTCAGGGTTCTGGTAGCCTCATGGGATCACCACTGCAGGCACAGTTTGTCTTTGACTGAGATATCATTACACAATGTATGATCATAATACCTTCTTTATTGTCAAAAGTATCTCATTCTTAGCTAGTTTTGTGTTTCTCATCCAAGAAAAAGGTAGCAATGTTATTATTCATGATTTCACGGCTCTTTGGAGTCTATTCATATTATACAAATAAATCTTCTTGCCTCTACAGTTCTCTATTACCATTTATTTAATTTAATTCTGTTTACATCACTATTTATAACACATTGATTATGCCACCATGAATTCTAGCTTTCAGTGACTCTTATATGTTACATTGAGCTTCTTTGATGATAACTACAAATACCAAGTATCTGGTTGTGTTAAATTTATCTCTCAGATTTACTTAGCATAAACGCAGAACAACACATCGTCCAACCTTGTTTTCTTCTCAACTCTTAGTCCATAATCACTGCAGTTCTAGAACGTGATCTCTTTCAGGGCTTGTTGCACTCCTGTCTTACGCAGCTGCCCAAGGCAAAAGGTGATGGGTCTATGGTAAAGCAAGAAGAGTGATCACATTCCTGAAGGGGTGGTCAGCAGGGCTTAAGACCGAGCCCGGGAAACATGATGTAACCACATCAATGAAGGCAAGAGAGGACATCAACTAGAAGGGCCCTCTGGTATGGATCAATGGTCTCTTCAGCCCGTGGAAGAGATAAGCACAGGCACCCTTGAAGATGGCAACATATTTGATATGGAGTTTGTGGAGACTGGGGTGACCACTGTGGGTGGTAGAGAGTGCGTTGTCAAAGGTTATCTAACACCAGCCTGACACCTTTATGTCCTGTGTCGGTACAGGCTACTTTATTCAAGCACAGGGTGGAGGTGCTGAATGTACCCACATATCAGCTTAAGCCCAAGAGTCTGTCAAAAGTCAGGGCTCTAAGTTCATCTTGTGTACAACGTGAGTGTCCCCCCACAATACTATCATAATCTCACTGAAGAGAGCAGGGGAAATGGAGCTGATCTAAGTAACTTTGTAAAATTATATTTTTCCTAAAAACTGTAATACTAAAGACAACACGAACTGTATACAAGTACTGTACTCCAGTTGGTAAATTTGGTTTTCATGGAGGTATGGGTTGATAATTTTGAAACTTCTTCACATTTATCATGGAGTTCAACAAATAAATTAACAAAAGGTAGATATAGTGGGAAATAAGTTCTTACTGTCAAAGAGGGAAGTTGCAAATAGGTGAGTGGGGAGGCTAGAATGAAACTTATGGTTCTGGATTAGTCAGAGACCTCCGTATGAACTCATATTTACCTACATAAATGGATAGATACAAACACGCAGAAATACAGACATTAGATATGTGCATGGGGGGAGGTTAGTATTCATACCTACATTTCTCCACTCTCTTCCCTGAAAAGACCTAAAAGCAGTGATAAGCCACTAGCAATGAGCACCCCCAGTGCTTAGATCTTCATTAATACCATTCTGTAATGAAAATAGCCGGGGCTCCTTGAATAAATGACTGCTTGAAGGGCCAGGGGATGAAAAATACGACATGAACTTGCAGCTTCTTGTAGTGCCAGGAAGCAAAGAGTATTCAAAAATCCAGTTCTGGGGAGGTGACCGTTAATTGTAATTGTCAACCTGGCTGGATTAAGAGATGCCTAGCAGATTAGAAAAGCATTTTTTGGCTGTGTCCGGAGGGTCGTGCGGGTGTCATGTGGGGTCTGTGTCCGTCCCTGGCCGCTTCCTCTCGGCCGCTGCTCCCCTGCTCTGCTTCCTGCCCTCGCAAGGCGAGCAGCTCTGCTCCACCGTGCTGTCCTGCCATGGTGTTCCTGCCTCGGAGCCAGTTTACCATGGGCTGCAGCCATAGCAAAGTAAACCTATCTTCCCGTAAGCTGTAGGTGTCGGGTACCTGGTCCCAAAGAAAAAGCCGACTAACACAGGGGGCATGTCGAGGGACACAGGAGCCGATGGCCAAAGCTAGAATAATCCCGTAAAATATACCATGTAGCCCTGAATTATAGTCCAAAGTATAAAATACGTACATATGTGTTCATACTGATATAATAAATAGCAAGAATTCTGAATAAAATAAAAATATTCCCCCTTCTAGGAGCTTAATCCCCTTCATCTCTCATTTTGTATGTGAGCTGGATTTTGCTACTTGTCCAAAGTATGGACAAAGTATGGAAGGGGGAAAATAAGAGCTTTACCATGGAGAAACCTGGCAAATACTACCTTAACCACATAAGCAACCGACTGTTCCCAGTGAAAGTCACACTGATACCACAGGAAGTACTCAGAGCTCATCTGGGGGCTTGGGGCTCCATAGGAAGCAGGGGAAGCTGGGCTCAGAGAACACGACATCTTGGAGCATCTTTTTCCAAAAGCTCGAAGTTCCCCTCACTGCCTGGACTGACTGTGATGGCAGTGCCACCCAGGCAAGGCACACAAATTTGGTCCCGTGTCAACCCAGTTCTGTGGCAGTGCCTCACTCAGAATTGCCTGTGTCTGCCTCTCAGACCTTCAACTAGCCGGGGACCCCAATATTCCCTCTCCCATGTGGCCTCACTTCTGCCTTTGGGAAGATTGCAACAAACGTGATCAAATATTTGATCTGTCTGAAGCAAGGCCAGAGCAGGGACTGCAAGGGCCTGAGGAGTGGATGGTACGAGTGTGGAATATAAAAGGAATGGGAAGGAGCTTTTTTTTTTTTTTTTTTTTTTTTTTTTTTTTTTTTTTTGGTGGGTACCGGGGGGTCGACCTCAGGACCTTGCGCGCCAGCAGGCGCCCGTGCCGCTGAGTGATATCACCGGCCCCTTTTTTGTATGTGGGTTCCGGGAGTCGAACTCGGGCCCTCATGCTTGCAAGGCAGGCACTTAAACCGCTGAGCCATCTCACCGGCCCAGGAGCTTTTTGAAACTTGGTACCATGACCTTTTGCAAGTATCCTACCAAAAACAAAATTATAAAGCATTACTACTACCAACAAATTATGGAGTAGTACGTACAGTATGAATCCAAATCTATACAAATAAAAAGTACACAAACTAATATGGTAATAAATGACTAAGTAATGTTATAGACAAAGCTCTGGTAAGTCTATAAATTTGTAAACAAAAGTATGACATGAGCAATCACCCCTGGGGACACGCAGAACAGGCATCAGGTGCATTCTTTTACAGGAAACGTTTGCCTCTTCCACTCACTATGCCTCAGTTATTGCTGATCCACTCATCAGAACACCTGGCCCCTCCACTAATGATGCCTTTCCCAACTTCCTGCACTTTTCATGTATCGTCATCCTAAGCTACCTTACATTTCTCCTAGAATCACTAGCTTTTCCAGTTCAATTAATCGCCTTTAAAGTCATCTCTATTTATTTTGTCCTTATTTCTTATAGACTCCCAGGAGTAAAGAGCCATACCTTATACGCATTACCTATACCACAGTTCTCATTCTTTCATTCAGAACTATTATAGTGTCGAAATGTTATATTAAACATTTATAATACAAAACTCAGAAAACTCAGGTTTATTTGCATTAATTAGCCCATCAGTAACTAGAAGTCCTTTACTGAAATGGAACAAAAGAGAAAATTGAAATTTTCACAGAACCTGCAAAATTTTCAGGATGGCAACACACCTTCAGAAAATAATAGTCCTGGACCACCACACCAGATTCTTTTCATTTTTATTAATTGCAACACAGAGAAAAGACATCAAGTGTTTAAAGAAATTTGTGTTCCTTGGACAAAGTATTGGTTTTACACCAACAGAAAAGAAAAACAGGTGAGTAAGTTTCAACTCTTCATCTCTCTTTTTCTCAGGGTAGGCTGAAAAACAAAAGGAGAAATATAAGTGCTGTTTGGAAAGTGTCATGTATTTTTAAATCTATGAATATATATGCTAAATTGCTTACATAGTCTTTTGGCAATTTTTACCATTGAAAATAATTTTATCTGAATTCCCCCTTTTGGCCAATTACAGGGGACATACCCTCTACCTCACAGGTTCCATCAATACTCACCTCAGCCACTAATTTGAAAATTAAATAGATTAATATATATGTGTAAAGGCAAGAATGGTGGCTGGCACTGGACTGTATGGCTTTTGGCAAATGGTCACTATTTGCTATTTCAATAATAACAATTATAATTACTTTTTAAAATCTAAAGAATACTTACCTGAGATATTTGTGTTTATGATGTTTTTAGGCTAAGGTAGCTTGACATGCAGCAACAAGTTTTGGACCCTGAAAGCAAAGAAATGACAGATGTTGGAAAAATATTAGTATTATTATTGGAATAAAGATAGCATTTACACAGTTATTGCAATTACAAAGTGATTTCACATGCGTCCTATCCTTTAATTTCAATTTACTCCCAGAATCTCTAGAAGGAAGCTCAACAGCATCCACTGTCCCCAAAAGAATTTTTAAAAATTATTGTCAGGTCACAGGAAGAAAATCAAATGATTTGAATATTTAAAGGTAAATATCCCCCCACTAACCTGTAAATATCAATCAATGTACAAAGTAATACTTTTCAGGAAAATGTTTAAAAAATTGCTCTACTGATGGAAAGATTTCAAGCTTTACAAATATTTTTATCTACATTCATAAACATCATAAATTTGAAAATGGAAAGGCATCACAAATATTTAATACTATGTCACAGTGAAGCAGGATATAAAAACTAAGAACTACTTAAGTCCTTCTGTAAGAAAATAGTACGTAAAATAAGATCTCCGTTCCAGAGGGCCTTTAGTATACAAATCCCTAAACCCAACCCTGACCAAATGCCCTGTAACAGAAATTCAGACGCAGTGAAATGAAATAACATCATACTTCTTCTGCGAAGCAGGTCTCCTTGACTGCGGCGTGGCAGCACTTCTCTAGGAAAGCTGAGAAATCGCCCATGATGGTTTTCAGTTGCTCCCCTGTTGCCTTGGGCTTGTGTTTCACCAGCTCCACAAGAGCCCTGCATTTGAACAGAAAAGAAAGAAACATCAGGAAACGTCTATTCCCATAAAGAAAAATGGAGGCAGTAAACAGAGCGTGACATCATTTAAGATTAAACACTTGGAGCCAAGCACCTCTGAGTACGAGGCCCAGGCACCATGAGCCTTAGTATTCTCGTTTGTGGGTGAGAATCATGAAATTCATTTACCACAGCTGGTGTGAGGATCAAATATGTGTAATCAATGCAAATCATTCAATGTTTTATGCAGTCTTAATCCCTGGAAAAGACTGTGTGGCTGCTTTTGGACATTATTCAGATTTTAGAAGTGATGTCCTATTTAAAAATTTTAAGTGATTTTTTAAAAATTTAAGTATCTTGGCTTATTTACAAAGTTTTTCAATCAAGAATCTTAACATTTGGTCTTTGAAATTTGCCCCATTCAAAGTCAATAGTGGAATGCAACAGGAAATAAGACTATGCAAAGAAGTTGGAGCTGGTGTGTCTTGTTCACTGACATCTAGAGAGAGAACAATGCTAGAGAGAGAGAGAGAGAGAAAGAGAAAGGGCTTTAGATACGTGATAGGTTTTGCAATGCTATTATTTCAAAGTCTGGCCCATGATCACAGGCCAGCAGAAATAACAGCAACTTTCTGTTGTTGCTAAATTTCATGCTATTATAACCCCTTGTGATAGCAATAGAGAAACAAGGCTCAAAAATTGCATTTCTAGGTGGTTTTATCCAAGTTTTATTCTCAAAAGTCACATTTCAGAGGTTCGTCTCACTTGTGCAGGCCACCACAGAGTGAACTTAAAATAACTATTCTTGCCTAGAATTTCTACAACTAATTTCTATCCCTCGCAAATTGATAGTTAATTTTTTTTATTTTTCCCATTGGATGTGGCCTAGGATCTCATTCTACTGTGGATTTTGGAACACTGCTACTCTGAATAATTTGTAGGTAAGATCGTGATATAGTTTTTTTGCTAAGAAAAAAAGCCATTTATATTATTCTTGATACTTTTATCAGTTTAATGAGCTCAATACTTAAATAATTTAATCAAGTCAGTACTTCACAGAAGTTTCTCATTTCAATTGACATTATCTCACTATCCAGGCTACAGTCACAGGCACTACTGAAATATTCCTCACATTTGTTTCTTGATTTGTTGCTCCTTCTCTGGAAGCGAGCAGATGTCTGCATGGAAGGTGAATGTTTCAGCATGGAATTCTTTGGGAACATATGTTTCATCAGGTTGCAGGGCAGAAAAGCATGGTCTCCTGTTCACCAAGGAGTCAGTGCAGCATTTGGTGACTCTCTCGCTCACTGGCGTCTTCTCGTGCAACACACACAACTGATTCAGGATCAGGCCCAGCTGAAGAACAGGGAAGAGAGCAGAAGTGGAAAGCGGCACGGCTGAACTTCCCGTGAACACCCTCCTTTTGGTACACCGAAAGAAGCACCACACGTAATCAGCAACACTGAATCCAAAGTTAGTTGAGACAGAGATTTATCTTTGGAACTAAACATAAGACACTTCACAAATTCCTCTCTCTTTTAATTAAGCATATCTACATTTAAGAATAACTTACTTGAAAATAATTGATGAAAATAATTTGAGATGATACATCCTTGATATGATTTGCAGTGGGGAGGAAATAGTCAAACTAACACATTAAACAGAAACTCTGAAGAAAATGAAAATTGAGAAAACACCAGGATAGAATACTGAAAATTCATGAATTTTTAAAAACAAGATATCGTCTTTGAGATCTTATCTAAATTCTAATCTTATTAGAATAATATAGGTAACCAATTTCTGGTTGCCACTACTATATACACATACACACACACATTAGTGCAACCTCAGCTCTGAAAGGTAGTTTCGTCAGTACATTTTAAAACTCATCAGGCCGGTGAGATGGCTCAGCAGCGTAAGCGCCTGCCCGGCAAGCGTGAGGGCCCGAGTTTGACTCCCAGAACCCGCATACGAAAAAAGGGCTGGTGATATCGCTCAGCGGCACGGGCGCCTGCTGGCGCGCGAGGTCCTGAGGTCGATCCCCAGTACCCACACACAAAAAACAAAATAATAATAATAATAACAAAACTCATCACAATTAACTTTTAAAAAACTCACATAATTTTCAGTACAGGACAGCCTTTCTGACTCAGGGAGTTTGCAGCACTTTGTTCCCACGCTCCCTAGTTTTCTTGCGGAGTCCACGAGAGTCGGAGTTGACACCTGAGGTATTTTCTGGGTGTAACGGACCGCGAGCCTTTAAAAGAAAAGAGTCCATGTGTTTTCAGGTAGGCACTCAACTGTCCTTTTTAAGTAGCTCAAGTAGAGAAAATTGAGCGATAGTCAATTCCAATGTCTTTTCCATTCACCATGTTATCTTCATCTCCAGAGCAGTAGCGTAATATCAGAGGAAGGTCCTGTTCCAAGCAACTAGTTAAAGATGGCTTTGAATACAACCTCTATCATATAATCTTAGGAAAGAAAGTTACTTTATTATAATTCAGTGCCATTAATATACTTATTATGCTTCTTTCTTATAATAAATTCTATAGTGATCTTAATATATACCAGTACTGTGATAAACTTGAAAGATATGAGTTAAAAATAGAAGGAAATATACCCGTCTCAATAAAGATAATATAAGGACTAAATTAAAAGAAGTAATATGTGCAATAAAACTGGCACATTATGTAACATGCAATAATTATTTATAAAGAATCCCAGTCATTGTTGGAAGCCAGCGTATGACTATAACCTACTCAAGGGAAGAAACTGTCTTGTTCACTGTTATTATACCTTACATACACAGAAGAACGCTAAATATCTGGTGTTTCCCAAAATGGACCATTGTAAATGTAATATTCACATATGTATCTAAATCCATTTTGTTATATTTTTGTGTTCAGCTGTTATATTACTTCTTGATCTACAGCTATTTAAGGCCTATTTCTTCCTGCTCTGTAAAATACCACTGTGGTTCATTTGCTCATAAACTATCCCTTAGCAGGGTGTGGTGGTGCACACCTATAATCCCAGCACTCAGGAGGCTGAGGCAGGAGGATTGCTGCAAGTTCAAGGCCAGCCTGGGCTACATAGTGAGTTCAAGCCAGCCTGCACTACAGAGTAAGACCCTGTCAATAAATAAATAAATAAATAAATAAATTCAAAAATCATAAGCTATTCCTTAACCTTCTAGGGACATCCCCAGTTCTAATATACCAAGACTTGATATTACCCTTCCAGCCTACACACTCCCAGTCTGAAGACCAGTTTTTTAGACTGCACACAGATATGGGCCTCTCATCTCACCAACTGTTTTGTGTTGCCTCTCCAGACTTTCTTGATAAGGAGGTATTAAAAATATACAATGTGGGGCCTGTGAGATAGCTCAGCGGCATAAGCGCCTGCCTGGCAAGCACGAGGTCCTGAGTTCGACTCTGGTACCCATATACAAGGAAAGGGCCGGTGATATCACTCAGCGGCACGGGTGCCTGCTGGCACGCGAGGTCCTGAGGTCAATCCCCGGTACCCACAAAAAAATATACATATATATATACACACACAATGTGTTTTCATTATTAAAAGTCACATGCCAGGTGACCTATACATTAAGTGTTAAATAATTACAAATTGATCAAGAGAATATCTGCTAAAAAACAAAAATACTTACGCATTTTGGAATCCATAGTCTCCAAGCTTCTCATAAAGTTCACAGTTCTGTTGGACTAAATTCTTAGGCTCATCTATAAGAGGCTGAAGCTCATCAAACTGGAAGATAAAAGAACCATGTTTCAAAAAACAGTCAGTGCTGGCAAGGATGTGGGGAAAGGGGAATTCTCCTATGTTGTTGGTGGGCATGCAAACTAGTACAACCACTATGGAAATTCGTATGGAGATTCTTCAATAAACTAAAAATATAGTCTGCCAAAAAAATAAACACACATTTCAGCAGTTCACTGTACTAATAAATGTCTGGAAGCTAATGACCACCACTGTGAGCACCTCTTGTCATTGTAGAGGCCAAAGGTGACTTGTATTAACCTCATGATGTCTCAATAAATTTAGTATTAAAATATTGACACAAGTCTTTCTTTTCCAATGTATACTTCTTTTGGTGGACTCCATATAAATACCATTTGATTCAGATACATGTCTCTTGGGTACATTCCCAAAAGAAAAGGCACCATATTATAGTGATACACGTGTACCCATGTTTATACATAGTAGGGCAGTTCGTGACACTTAAACTCTGGAGACAGCCAGGGTGACTTTCCAGAGATGAACAGATAAAGCAGGTGTGGTGCACACACACAGTAGCACAGTATTCAGCCATAAGGAAGAAGGAAATCCCGTCACTTGCAAGATAATGGATGGAACTCAAGACCATCATACCAAGTGAAATAAGCTAGACTCAGAAAGTTAAATATGGTATGTTTTCTTTTTTAGGAGAAACCTAAAATATAAATAAGTAAATAAAATAAAGGAAAGAGGATGCAAACTAGATAGTAAACTCTTAAAGATGGGGAAGATTAGAGGAAAGAGAGAAAAAAGGAAAAAGGAATTGAAAATGATCAAGACATGTTAAATGCATGTATCAATTCCCCAACAAACATCACTACTCTGTATTTAAAATACACACTTAGGGCCGGTGAGATAGCTCAGTGGCATAAGTGCCTGCCTGGCAAGCGTGAGGTCCTGAGTTCGACTCCTGGTACCCGCACATAAAAAAATAAAATAAAATACACACTTAGATATAATGTTTAAAAAGAACTGTGTTCGTAGTATTCCCTCTGAGAACCAGATGCAGGTCATTTTTCACCCCTCACGCATTTCTGCTCCAAATCACACGAGCAGATCTTCACCACACGCGTCGCATTGCATCCCGACGGTCCCTTGTATTTGGAGAGACTGCATAGTGCAGTGGCTGGAAACCTTCCGGCTTGCAGCTCAGCGGCTGTCTTGGAGCCAGGCCATCTGACTTGTTTTCTAGTTGTGCAGCTTCCCTCACTCTCCCCAAGCTTCAGAACCCTCATTTCTACAGTAAAGGTGGAGATACTGCTCACCCACAGAACTACTCATAAACCAACCGAGTCCGTGACATCAAAGTCGCACCTGGTACACAGGGAAAGCTCAGTGAACGGCGGTGCCCTGCTGTTATTACTGTTGTTATTGTGCCATCTCAGGAGTTGGATCCTGAGCTCTCTCAGAGGATATATTTTGTCTTCCACATCTGCTATGCTGAGGCTGCTGGCATGCAGCAGCTTCTTTGTAGAGAAAAGTATGACTCTCTTCTGATTCTGAATAATTTGAAAACCATTATCTATGCCAACAGGCACTCTAAAATTCTCCAGAATAGATTTCTTCTAATTTAACTTCTTGTAATTATTCCTAAGCCTTCTCAAAAGATTTGAAACTTTCTTTTTTTTTTTTTTTTTGTGGGTACCAGGGGTCAACCTCAGGACCTCGCACACCAGCAGGCGCCCGTGCTGCTGAGCGATGTCACCAGCCCTTTTTTTGTATGTGGGTTCCAGGAGTCGAACTCGGGCCCTCGCGCTTGCCAGGCAGGCGCTTATGCCGCTGAGCCATCTCACCGGCCCAAGATTCGAAACTTTCTAAAGAAATAGACTTCAAAAATACTACATTGAAATCCAATATTTTGCAAAATTAATGTGCAGTAATAAAACATAGTTTCAGGCCGGTGAGATGGCTCAGCGGCATAAGCGCCTGCCTGGCAAGCGCGAGGGCCCGAGTTCGACTCCCGGAACCCACATAGGAAAAAAGGGCCGGTGATATCGCTCAGCGGCACGGGCGCCTGCTGGCACGCGAGGTTCTGAGGTCGACCCCCGGTACCCACAAAAAAAATAAAAAATAAAAAAAATAAAATATAGTTTCAAAACCTGTAAAATAACAAATTCATAGATTTCAAAGCTTCCTTTAAGATATTTCTAGTATTGAGTAAAATTTGGCATTAGGTTAACTTTCTTGATGTCTAAGTTAAATCTCTCTTAATTGCCATTTAAGTTTATTTTATTTTGTCCTCAGGAGTATGAAAAAGAAAAAACTATGGTCACGATTTTGTGAAATTAGAATTGCCTTTTTCATAGCTTTCTTTTCTAGGATTTATTCCAGGATTTAGTAACCATTCTACTTAAGGTTATTTTTCCTATGAAGTTTAAGAACACAGAATCAAATTCATCTCAAGAGAATATCCAAATTTCACTATGTGTCATTTCACACAGTTGCATTATTTTTTTCTTCCTCGTTATTGGAATCGTCAGTCAAAGAGCTACGTCTCTCTTTTCCTGCAGGAGACCTACCACTTTGGCGTAGCACGTGGGAGGGTCAGCTTCGGCACAGCACTTCTCCAGCTTGGCTTCATAGCCCTTGGCAAGTCTCAGCAGCATACCAATGGAGAATTCGGGGTGCCTTCTTGCATATTCGTACAAAAACCTAATTAAAACAAACACAGACTTAGTCAGACAAAGAGCTAGAAAAATCACATAATTAACCCAAAGAGTAACTCCTGTTCCAAAGCTCTAGACGGGACTAACTCCCATGTGGTAAGACTTGGTGATGAAGGACTTGGGTCTAGAGTTAAGGCCTCTTCCATTCAATTTCTGGATCTGCCACTTATCTTGCCTATTACCTTAGGCAACTGTCTAAAACTATCAGGGCCTAAGTTTCCTCTTTTGTGGAATAGGAGATAATAATGGTATCTGTCTCATAAGGTGGGTTGCGAGAACTACGAAGCATACTCTATGCAAAACACACACGGCTTGGCACACATTAAATGGTACCTGCCATTTTTACATACATTTAGTTTGATTTGGGCTACATCTCAAAAAGATTCCAATAGATGTAGAGATATCTATTAACTTTTTCTTTTTCCTCTCCACATCTCTTGGGATACTTAATTTTACTAAATATTATTTAGTGCATGGGATACTATCATGAGCCAACAATGTAAATGTTAAGTTTATCAACACACTTACTGTCAACATATAATAATTTGTCATTTAATTACATGCTACCTGCCATGCTACTGAGCTTCGTGTCCTTTCAATCAAATGTAAAGCACCTGGTATCAGACTCCATACTTTTTATATGTCTTTGCTGCCATAATAGAGATGCATTGAGATAGATAGATGATAGATAGATAGATAAATAGATGATAGAGTTATATAAATAGTTGATAGGCAATATATATTCATATATATTTTAGATGTTTAAGAAGTACCCTTAGGAAGGAGGAATGATTACATGAATGATTATATATGCACAAAATTTATATATACATAATTTATATATAGACGGACTATTTCTAGAGACATTTCCAAAAATATCCCCAAGGAGAAAGGAATATTGAGCTTCTGGTGAGGATGTATGTGCTGGATCACGACAATGTTTCCACTTAGTTTTTTCAAAGTAACTTTAAAGATGGGAAGAGGGAAGGAGGAGGAAGCAGGAGCAACATGGAAAGCGTAGTAACTCCAGAGGAAAGCCCACCATACATTCCCAAATCATGAAGCCACATGAAGGCTATGAAAGGATAATTTCTTATCTACTCACGTGCCCAGGAAGACATCTTTTGCTTCAGCGTAGTTTTTGCAAACTTCTTTATCCTCAACAAAGTCGACAGTCAAAGCGGGCAAGTCAGCAGGCACCTCATCTCTTTCGGCCTCGGAGATGCAGTGGGATTTTTGCAGCAGGGGCTTTTCACAGCACTCCTTCAGTTTACTGGAGATTGTGTCTTGATTTTCACAAATGTACTTGGCCAGTTCCGCCTGAAAGCAAGTTGAAAATCGTTCAGCGTAAATTGATATTGTTACACTTTCTCCCAAGACCTTTCTTAAGTTGACAAAACATAGTCACTGTATTCTAAGACCAGACACAACCATCGCGCATCCATGAACGTGCTTTCAGTCAGTGCTCCTGAGCATGCGGCCTAGAAACAGTGGCTGACTAAAACATTCCCACTTAATAAAAAGACTAACCAGAAACAACTTTTAATAATAACTTCCTTATTTCAATAATAACTTACTTAATTTCAGTTATTAATTTTATGTTTCTACTGTTGAGGCATTTACCCTTTTTAAAACTAAAACTCAGTGCTATTTTTCCAATTATCCCCCCCTAAATTAAGTTCAGGCATTTTGAAACCAAAAATGTAAGAGATTTTTGAAAAATGAGTCAAGATCACAGTCATAGGCCTTTTTAAATATATATAAAATATCTGCCTTCAATTCTCCAATTTTTCTAATTTAATTTTCCAATTTTTTCTAATTTAATTTCATATTAAACTAGGATTCTGTTATTTGGTCATACTTTTTATTTCATTTTTTATTTATTAGTACATGTTTGCGGTACATAATGTTTACATCCCTTGTGTGGAATTGGTACATGTACCTAACACGCCTTAATTCCTTTTTGATTCCCTTTCCCTTTGCACTCCCACCTCCATCTCATGGTCCCCTTCCCATTTTAATTTTGAAGAAAGGGAGACAATATTACAAGTTTAGGGAGAGGGAGATCATGTTAAATATTTAACACAGAGAAAGAAAATAAGGGGAAAAAATACATCTTTCCAAAGTCCTCTTCAGGTGCTGGCCTTTCTCCAACCCTACCTATATCCCCAAAATACCTTAAAAAAATCTATCTTTGTAGCTGTCCTGCTTCAGATTAAGTTTTTATCCCTAGTTAGAGTGACTAGAAGGGGTTACAAATCAGCGAATGAATTTTTCAGGTCATTTAGTAATTAGGTTTTAAAAAGGACTTTTTAAAAAGTGTAAAAAAAAAGACCCCCAAGGTAGAGAAACTTGAACATGGAGCAAATGAGAGTGCAGAAGACCATGGCAGTCACTGTCCCAGTCACCAATGACACCAGACACTTTCCTTCTACCCACTCAAGCATGCGAGCTACCAGAGATGAATGAAGGAGTCATTACCCTGTCATCTGCACATTCAAGCAGGTCACCGTGGCAGCATTCCTTGTTGATTTTGGTAAAAGCGTTTACTAAGTTGGTAATTTCTGCAAATTCAGCTTTGGGAAATTTCTGGCTAAGACGACTTACCGCCCTAAAAAAAAAAAAAAAAAATTCCCCCAATCAAAATATTATTTCTATGCATACTTTATGTCTAAGTACTAGGAAAATATTATTTATAACAAGGAAATTCAAGACAGATTTAGATACAGAAAGAATTTTTAAAATTCATTAGTTATTTTAATGCTAGATCTGAGCCATCTTTTAATGCTAGAGTTATCTTTTTCCTCAGGCAGAATTATCCCTTATAATAGTATGTGTGGTAGATGGGAAGCTGGTGATTCATAAAATCAGAAATCAGAGAGGAATTCTGAAAGGGACGACACAATCTGAGAAGCAGCAGGTTTGCAGCCCACACCTGACTTCCAGATCCGGCTTCCTCACTTCTTAGTAGCGTGACTCTGTGCAAGTCACTTGGCCTCTCTGGGCTTCAGCCTTTGCAGTGTGCTAAATTAAAGAACTATTTTTTTAAACGTGGCAAGAATGATGCTGGGAGAAAAGGTAATTTGATTGTACTATCCCCAAATAATTGTTTCTTCCAGCATGCCCATTGTGATTTATTTTGGAGAGGAAAAAAATTGTATCAGATTTCAAGAGTTGAAGGACTATTTTGAGGATTCTTAGATAATGCAGATGAAAGTATTTTATAATCTAGAAAGTATCACACAGACTCATTAGCCTTTTTTCTTAACTGAAACATATTCTTTCTAACTTCTAAAGATCTCTGAATAAAGAAACTTCATAGCTTCTGTAGAATTAGGGCTTACTTAATAAGCAAATGTTTACCAAGAAATTGATCTAACACGGCCTCTCTCTATAAGATGTAAAAGCCTAATATCCTTGTCTTCTCCAAAATCATTTTAGGGGCTGGTGATATAGCTCAGCAGCATAACCGCCTGCCTAGCAAGCACAAGGTCCTGAGTTTGACTCCTGGTAACTCCCAGTACCCGCATATTAAAAAAAAAAAAAAATCATTTTAGAACTTGGGTTAAGGAGACTTCTTTACCAGAACCAGTCATAACTTGTGTAACTGGAATGTTTCATTTTGTTTAGTTTAACAATTTGGCTGTTTAGGGTGGTTTGGTTGGTAGGAATGATGGGAAAAGATAGTTCAGTTGGCAATTTCTTGAAAGTATGCATATTGCCTGTTATTTTCTCTCTCCTGCTTTATAAATTTTCTCTCCTCTTACATAAATTCATTGCTGGCTAACACACGAGGAGTTGGAAGGACTGGTTGTATTTTTCTTGGCTCGGATATGGAAGAACGGTCCCATAATTGAACTAAACAGATGAGAATAGAGTCCCAAACAAAATCATCAGACTAAGCAGATTTGGCATTAAGAGAAAGTGAGAAGGAGTAACTTTGACTTAGTTGATGGCTAAATTTAATTTTTAGGGCATAAAAAGACAAATAGACACTTCCAGATCATTGTGTGTAAAAATAAAGAAAAGACCATGACCATAGCTCTATGACAATGATGGACCATTAAAATTAGATCCTTAGACTTTATAAATAAATAGGACTTACATATCTTTCTGTTTTGGGATAACAAAGGTAAACTTCTAAATTCTTTCACAATTCAAAAAAACAAGATGAAAACTAATGTCAAATTGTTATTGATGTTCTGCTTTTTAACTCTATCACGTTTCTACATTTTAAATCACAATGGTTTTTGTTTGTTTGGTACTGGGAATCGAACTCAGGGCCTTGTGCTTACCAGGCAGCCACTGTGCCACTGAGCTATATCCCCAGCTCACCTTTCTATGTTTTAGACAAAAATATGTATTTATTTGAAAAATATTTATTTGAAAATGGTAAATGCTAAACCATTATCATCTACATCATTATAAAGATGCAAACTGTGTTTAAAAAAATATTTACCATGCTTTGAAAGATCTTTCCCCAAATTTCTGGAGACTGACGCACTTGAGTCTCTGTTGGGCAGCGGAAATCAGTGCTTTTTCTTTCACTGCATCCAACTACGGAAACAAATCAGCATGAAAAAATTAAAACAGAAAAAATCTACCCAAAATACCTCTTCATAAACTCAGACAAGACACTGCCAAGTTGAATTTTAAGGCTATATTAAATTTACATCTAAATTCCCATGTATTTCTTTTATCCAGTTATTTTGCTATATAAGAAAAGGAAAAGACAGTCTGGTCACGGTGGAGGCGCTAGGTAGTTAAAATGTAGGAAGGACACTGTCAGGGAGAAGGGACCTGAAGTAAGAGCGTATTTATACCCCTGACAATACGTCTGCTAACGCCTTGATTTTGTCCACAGTTCATTTCAGCTCCTCCTTCCATTCTATAACATCAATAAAACTCCCCAGAAAAGAGAATGAAGCTCATAATAAAACATGCATGAAAGAAATAAAATGAACTCTGGCTTTTAACTAAGGTGAAATTATCTACTTTGAATTTCTTCCCCAATATAAAACCTTGTGGAAAGATAAACGAAAACTGTGATCCGCGGCTTATTAGACAGATGCAGGTGACCACAGCAATCGCCACACAGACCGCGCGGGCGCTCGGGCGCGGCGACTCCCGTCAGGCCGCAGGGGCGGATCCGGAAGGAGGAGGGCGGAGAGGGGAGGCTGGGAAGGAACAGAGGTCCTTTGAGGACACGCACGTGGAAGGAGTGTTCGACCACGTGAGGAAGTTCTATCAAACGTCTAGGCTTCCTCCACGCAACCCTAAGGCAGCCAGTCTGCGGCCGCGTCAGGAGCGGCTCTGTCGCCCTCCTTCGGGGGTACCTTTGGTGTCAGGCAGGCAGCTTTGTCGGCGGCTTCACAGCATTCGGTAAAAATGTTCTTATACTTTTCAGCGTAGTAAAGGAGTTCTGGGGCATAAAAGTAAGGATGTCTTCTGGCAACTTCATATAAGTAACTGAATAAAAAAAAGCCACGCAGTCATTTTCCCACAGCACACCATGTCAGGGGAATAACTGTCATCGCCACCCGCACCACAGCCTGGGAAACGCAGCCGCGTAACCCGCCCGTTAAGATGTGGGCGCCTGCAGCCTCGCCCGCGCCGCCCCGAGACGCTGAGGAAGGAAGCGGCGCGCAGCGCGTGCACTGACGGCGTAACGGACCCGCGTCGGGCATCCGGTGCTGCCGACAAAAATGAGGTCAGGCCTGAGAGCGCCACGCACTACATACGGTTTTCAGAACACTTTAACACGTGTTCGTCTCACGCTTTTCGTATAGATCCTACTCTGTTAAAAGATTCTAGGTCATATTCTTCACTGCATAGAATTTTGTGGTACCCAATATTACCTCTTCGAAAAGCATCAGAAAAACAAAACTCTCTCTCTCTTAACGTCGACTGCCTCTCTGAATACGTAATTGGTCCGCGCGCATTGACCTACTGCCCCTCGGGTTTGACTCTGAGGCGCAGACGCCGCATTACGTACTGCGCGGTGAAACTGTCGCTGTTCTCCTTGAAGGCGGTGCACATGACCTCCGGCTCCTTGCGCTCGAAGGGCGGCAGGCCGGGGTTGTCGTCCTTGTGCTGCAGGAAGCACTCGGTCCTCTGGGGCTCCGCCTTGTCGCAGCAGTCGGCCAGCTCGCCGTAGGTGTCGCGCAGCGACGCAACACCGCACACCTTGTCTCCGAACAGAGTGTGCTGGAGGGCGGAGAGGAGCCTGCCCGTTAGTGCGTGGCGCTTTATTTTCTTTGTAGTCGAAGGACAGTGTAAAATATTTAACGGGCAAGGAAAGCGTGCGAGGACGTCCCACACACTGATGCGTGTGACGTACACGTGTATGGAAACGTCACAGGGCACCCAATATTTACCATGTGTTTGTATGCACTAGTTAAAAAATAATGTTAATACAGAAAATTTCATAAAATAAAAAAAATTTAAACTACTGGAAAAGGAAATCATATAAAAATCATTCTCCCCTCAGCAGATTTAGCTTCCTTTGATTTGACGATCTCTGTGTGATTTTCGTAACAATTAACTGCCACAGCATTACTTATGAAAAATCAAAGAGAAGGGCAAATGATAGTCTGACTTTAAACACCCTGGCGCTAGAGTCTGGGACAGCAATCTTTAGCCTTAGGTATAGCCGGGGTGCCCGGGGCGGGGGAGGCGCTCAGAGAGCTTCCCCTCTGATCTGCTCCTTTCTGAGAGGTCCAACGTTTTCATAGATATCACTTAAAGTGAAGAGTAATACAATCTACCATATATTGTTACTGAATTAAAAGAGAGCTTTCTTATTCTAGAAATATTTATTTCAAAAGAGTCATTCAACAAACCCTTTCCTTCCCATTAATTTTTATTATAAAAGTCACTGTAACCCCACAGAAAATATACTGCGCTGGACAGAATTTATTAAATTTTTTAAACGAGGTTTTTTAAAACATTCATTGATAGAATCATAATACTGTGGAGTTAAAGTGCTGATTCTACAGTGAAAAAGAAGAATATCCAAAACGAAACAAAAAGAGGAAGTTTCTAGCGCTAAGAAACGGCCCGGGCCCCAGAAGCGTAGAAACTGAGCAGTGAGAGAAACGCAGGCCTTTTGTTTTGAAAACCTATCTGGAAATAAAAAAAAGTTTAAGTTCTTCAAAGTGACAGAGTACCCTGCTTTTTACTGTATGCAAAATATTAATATTCCTACAGTGAGGCAAAATAGCTACATTATTTAACCCAGGTAATAAAATTAGCATAGATAGAACTTCTGAACAGAAAATCCTGCTCTTGTCTGGAGATATTAGTGCTCCTGTGCTCATCGCAACATGAGTCACAATAATGGAAACATGGAGACAACCTAAATGTCCAATGCCAGATGAACGAATAAAGGAAATGTGGGCTGTGCACACAAGGCGGTGCCACTCAGCCTCGCGAAGAAAGGTCCGCCACCGGTGGCGACGCAGAGGAACTGTGAGAACAGTATCCAGAGCATGAGTCATCAAAAATAATCACATTCTGAGAACTGAAGAGTAAAATGACGGTGTCCGGGGCATAGGAAGAGTGGGATGGGGAAGTTAATCAACTGCTATAAAATTTCAGTTAAGCCAGATAAAGGCTAAAGATCTGCTGTGTGGTACCTCGTAAATGATAAACATTTAAGAAGGTAGATTTCATGTCGTTTTCTTACCACAATAAAACAAAGTTAATAAGTACATAAAGATGCTATCACTATTAGTCTTTATGAAAAGAAAGCCAACGTCAGATTTTGAAACAAGATTATAACAATGACATATTGCCATTAAGATAAACTGCCACCATTGTGTGTAATCTCAGTGAAGAATTGTTTTTAAAATTGTCAGCAAAACTAAGACATCTCTGTCCCGAAAGAAATAATGGCTTTTCAGTTCATAAATAATTTTTTAGTGTGGCTTACAAATTTATTCATTTAATAATAATTTTTTAAAAACAAAAAAGAAAGATTTTCCTTTGAAATATTCAAGAGTTACTTAGAGGAGAAGAAAGAATATTTGAAAGCATAATGTACGTACAATTGATTTGCCACAATTTTCAGCTGTCTCATCCGCAACACATGCTTTTGCAAAATCAGTCACTTCGTTGACTAATTTTATGTGTTCTTCAAAGGGACATTTCTGGAGATGCTGAGAAAAGGCAATCAACACCCTGAAACAAAAGACATAGCATCATGTAACACAACAAAACTTTAGCATAAACAGTTTCTGTGCTAGTCAGAGAACCATGTATATGATCTATATCTTAACATGCCTCTTTTACAATTTTCTGGAAAGCCTCTTCATATCAGCTATTAGATGAAGCCTGACCAAGCATATGCGGCTTCCTCAGTAAAGACGATGTGTATTTCCACCATATCTGACTGTATATGTGTGCATAGCAGCAGATACACATGTTTAGGGCAAACAGCAGATATATAATAAATAGATTTATTTGTTAAGACGAGGCATTACATAAGTCATTTGAGTTATTTAAAACAAAAACACAAAGCCCACACATCTCATTTAATCAGGCTGTATGATGATACTCATCTTTAAAAAAAATAAGCATTTTTATTAGGATAAAAAATTATTAAAATGTTGTTATGTAAAGGGATTCCCCTTTTAAGTAGGCAGCCAAAAGGGCCATATATTACATACAGTCCTTCCCACAGCTGTGTAAGTGTCCCAAAGTTTCAATGTCCAATGATAGCCACTAGCCACATGAGACTTTATAAATTTAAATTAACTAAAATTAAATATAATTTGAATTGTGTTCCTCAGTAGCCATATTTAAAGTATTCAATAGCCACATGTGGCCCGTGGCTACCATATCGAACACACTGATATAGAATATTTCCATGCAATGAGAAAATTCTGTTGGACAGCACTGTACGAGAATCTAGAATATGAGGAATTCAGAGTAGTAACCAATGCTGTCAGGAACATTAATGTCGGTTCTTTAACTTACAGGGCTTTGAAATGTCCTTCTCCCAAATCTTTAAATCGATGAGCGATCTCACTCTTGTCTGAGGGAGGGGAGAAAAAACATAAGATGCATTTAAATACTGAGAGAAACATTTATGATGCTAATTTTTATACTTCTTTCCTTTTAACTTCTTTGCTTCAAAGTATTGGACTATGATCCCTACACAGAATCTTAGTATGATGATAAACTATATTTTCTACATCTAAAGAATTATTCAGACACCAAGCATATTATTTTAACAATAATTAAATATTTATAACTATAAGTATTATAGCTTTATCACTATAAAAGCTTATAAAATTTGGATAAGACTTAATGCTTTGTGGTGCCAATGTACAGGTACTAAAAAGACATTCTAAAATAAAAGTAAATATAACTGTAAGGCCTAGATATAATATTAAGAGCACACTTTTTTTAATAAAACATGGTGCAGTGGACAAGCCTTTGAGATAGATATTAATTTTGTCTTCAACGCTATTCTAAAATTTAAGTCATCTGCCTCACGTTCCTTTATGTGCAAAAGAAAATTACAGTCGCCAAACAATTCTCACCATTTCTTCACCTAAAATGTTTAAAATAAGTTCATAGGATAACCATATTCTTTATTTTGTTCACCAATACAAAATATCATCATATTCTAGAAATAAATGCTAAAAGAAAACTTAATACTTTAAAGACATAGGATTCACTGAAACTTTCTTTCACTAGGAAAATAAAGTAAAACAATGGAAAAATAAAATTCTTACGTGCTTCTCGACGAAACACACCCCTGGAATAAGCAGAGCTGAAAAGGAAGAGAAGGGAAATAAAGGTTACCCACTTCATTGTGCCCAATGCTTGTGGGGTTGATAGAAAAGTGGATGGATGGCAGCAAATCAGCCCTAATATACTTCTTTAACCAATAATTGTAGATTATTAACTAAACTCATCTGGCATTTCATTGGCTCCCAAGTGATTACAAAATCACAATATTCTGGCCAAAAAATTGTTTAACTAAATTACTTGCGTATGTTTGCCACTTGGAACTGTTTTCTCTGCAAGACTTTAACTCATTAAAGTTATGTAAAATGTCTTATCAAATTTTACATAAGAGTTTAAACGATTTGTACCTACTATTCATTGCCATGATCTTTATCTGCTATTTTCCATTTGAACATTTAATTTTTTGATATTTGTAAAACTTCAACCAAACCAATGACTTTGCTTGGAAATAAGACATACTAAAAGATTCAAATTACATTTATTACTAATTCAAAGTATGCTTTTATCCAGGTAATTAAAAATTTAGACACATATACATGCCTTTCACTCTTCTGAAATTGTTCTATCTGAAAAACCTTATGTTGCCTCAAATGCAAACTAAGAAAAAGCCATGGCAACAGTAACAACTGAAATATTTAGAAGTTCTATGTTTCTGTTCCAGCTCTGGTCTGCATGTGATGCACGTCGTGAGGTAGGATTTTTAGATCCAATGCAGAGATCTCTCCTAGGACTTTTCAGTCAAGGAGGCAGTGGGAAGAAAATGGACACAAATGACAGTGACGATCTTTGCCATGACGACACGCATGATGGACGGAGCCCCGATTCCACGGCTTGAGGTTGAGATTCCTCGACCTGCACTAGCCTCTGATTCTTCTCACTCCAGTTCCATACTTTTTTCCATTCTCCTTTAATAAAAAGAAAAATCACAAGTTCTTTTGAAATGTTATTTAAGGTCGCAAAATAGACTTAGCATTATGTGTAAAAACAAAGCAAAGCAGAGATAATTTTTTTAAATGTTTAAAAAATGTCCCTTCCCCCACAGCGCCCTCCCAGGACGCTCTTCCGTGCCTCTGCCTTCTCTCTGGGGGAGAGGAACTACCGCCCTCAACCAGCGAGAAACCGACTTTCCCTGACACTATCATTAATTACTATAACCATTCATTAACAATAATCGCTATCAAGCCAGTCGTTTCCCTTCATTAAATAACTCAGAACCGTCAGTCCGGCTGCCCCCTGGCCTCTCCCCGCACACAGACCAGTGAGCACTCAAGAGCCAGTCTCACGCTGAAGGAAAAAAATCCACCTTCTATGCTCTCATTCTAGTTCATCTTCGGGAAAGGTACTAAGGAAATAATCAAGCACAGACGAGGGGAGAATAGGCGAGAAATAGAGATGGAGTACTGACGACCCAAAGGAGTCCTGGGAGAGAACAGCAGGCTTTTCTTTCAAGCCACGGACGAGCAGAAGAAAAAGAGCATCATTTTGTGGAATTATTTCCATTAGAACCATTTTTTTAAAAGCCCTCCCCCCAAAAAAGCCTACAGTGGAAAAGAGACAAACTGTTTTAACTTTTTAAATGCATAAGGTAATTCTTTCTTGGATAAATTATAAATTTTTCTTTTAACTTTTTAAAGAAAAGGTGGGTGCTATTTCTTTCTTTTTGCCGGGCCCCTCCGGCCTCCACTTCTCCCAGGTGCCTGCACCGCCACCTTCCCATGTGCAGCTGTGGCCCTTAGCAGATGTTGGACATCCAGCCACACCGCACCACTGTTAATTTACGTCAGGGCCCAAAACACATTCACTGGAAGAAAGATAGCCTCTTTAATAAATGGTGCTGGAAAAACTGGCTCTGCACATGCCGAAGATTAAAATTGGACCCATATCTTTGTGCACTAAACTAAATTCAAAATGGATCAGAGATCTAAATATTAAAACAGAAACATTAAATCTGCTGGAAGATAGAATAGGTAAAACTCTTGAAGACATTGGTGTAGGCAAAGACTTTATTAATAAAACCCCAATCACACAGGAACAATCACAAAGAATTAACAACTGGGATCTCATCTTATTAAAACACTTTTGCACAGCAAGAGAAACCACCAACAGAGTGAAGAGACAACTCACAAGAGTGGGAATAAATGTTTGCCAGCTGTTCCTCAGACAAAGGATTACTATCGAGAACATATAAAGAGCTCAAAAAGTCAGACCTCCCAAATTTAAAGACCCAATCCGAAAATGGGCATCTGAGATGAATACACACTTCTCAGATGAAGAAATACAAACAGCAATTAAATATATGAAAAAATGTTCAACATCAGTGGTCATTTGAGAGATGCAAATTAAAACAGCACTTAGATTCCATCTCACCCCAGAAAGAATGGCTGTTATCAAGAAATCAACCAATAACAAATGTTAGAGTGGCTGTGGGGAAAAAGGACCCCTTCTCCACCGTTGGTGGGAGTGTCCACTGGTGCAGCCATTGTGGAAATCAGTGTGTAGATTCCCCAAAAAACTAAGATTGGAGGTCCCATTTGACCCAGCTGTTCCCCTTCTGGGTATCTTCCCAGAACAGTGTACCGTAGTGATATACATGCACCCATGTTTACAGCAGCACAATTTGTAATAGCTACATCTTGGAAACAACCCAAATGCCCATCAACCAAAGAATGGATAAAAAAGACACGGTATTTTTATACAATGGAGTAACACTCAGCCATAAAGAAAGATAAACTGGAGACTTTTATAGGTAAATGGATGCAACTCGAGACCATACTCATAAGTGAAATAAACCAGACGCACACGTGTAAACATCGTATTGTCTCCCTAATGTGAGAACCTGAAAGAGTAAATAAGATCCAAAATGTACAGTAGATATTGTGAAATGGGAAGAAACTGCTCAAAAGGAAACAGAAACTGGGATGGGGAAATGGAGAAAAGAAGGAAGGGAAAAGCAAAAAAAAAAAAAAAAAAATATATATATATATATATACATACATACATACATACATATACATATACACACACACACATATATATATATAAAAGTTAAGATAGATATACTACTAATTTCTCTTAGTTCATTGAAAAGAAAGGTTTGTGCTAATATTATTTGGACAATTGAATGACGATATCTTGTACTCTGAGTAACTAATTTAAAGATAACAATACGCAATGTATTAACCATTGTTACCCTCCTATTATCTTGTTTTGAAATTTCATTCTATTTTTTTTCTCTTTAAAAAATAAATAAATAAACAAGTCAGGGGTCAATGCTAAGCTTTCCCCAATGTGACTCCCGAGGCATAAGCAAGCATGCCATTCTTATCGTTTACTGTATTGCCATTACTAATTCATGAATTCAGGCCTTGGTCACTCAAACACATACTTCTCATATTTTTTGCATTTAACAAATGAAAAGAATAATATTTACCCATCTACCTTGAACTGTGATATTATGTTGTCTTACAATGGTAAAAGCCAACAACCTATCGATCAAATTCATCATGACGGGAGAGAAACTGGATTGATTTTCCTATATTTAATGAAGATCCCACTGCTTCAAAATATAAATTGATAACATTTGAAACACCTTTCCTTAACAGTATGATTATGGTGTTTTGCATGTGTGTACCCTTATTAATGATAAGTAGATTCTTAAGAAATTAAAATTAATTACTGACACTAGCTGCATGTTTAAAATTCATCCTAATTAATAAGAAGCCCTTGTATTTATGGATTCTCAAATAAGAATGCCTACATTTTTCTCTGAAAACCCTACCATTAATTCTGCATATACTATATTCTTTTTTGTTTGTTTTTTATTTTAGTTTTCCACATCCAAAGTTTTATTTCCTCGACAAAAATATAAAGTGACATGTTATGGAGAGAGAACCCTTGTTAGTGAAGTCTAAAGCTTGTACACTTTTAAAAAGCTGTCAAAGGGGGCCGGTGAGATAGCTCAGTGGCACAAGCGCTTGCTGGCAAGCGCGAGGTCCTGAGGTCGACTCCCAGTACCCACATTAAAAAAAAAAAAAAAGCTGTCAAATACTCCAAATAATTCAGCATATATATTCTATACGTATAGAATATATATATACTCTATATATTTATAATTCTATGTATTTCTAAATATCCTGTTGTTCAAGTGTTTAAACCCTACATTTAGTCAATCAAAGAACTCTGGCATGAGGGTAAATTAAATATTTAAACTCAAGTGCCGCACACTGTTGTTACAAGGAAGGTAGCCCTGCCGGCCCCTTCTGCAAGCAGCCTTTTCCCCTCGTGGTTAGCACCTTCTGGCCACCAGAATCAAGAGCCAAATAAACCACTTCTTTAAAATTTAAAAAAAAAGAGTTCTAAATATAGCTTTAAAATTCAGGTTCTAAGTAAATAGAAAAATAGCTCCAGTGAGTTTTAAATATAGTCTAATGTTTATGTGAAAAGTCTAATAATAGAGAGTAGTTAAGAAAATTACTTTATTTGGAAAGAATAATAGTGTATTAATTTAGAAAAGAAAAAATACTCCAGTGAAAATGCAGATATAACTGGGACTTAAACCAAAACTTCATCACTTTTGTCCTTTGTTTTTCATTTTGACGAGATGGAAAAGGCAAAGCTTTGAGCTACAGGAATTATCTCCTGACTTGCCCCTCACTCCTTGCCACCCTGATTGCAACCTGACGCCAACGGCCTCCTCTCCTCCTCCGAGTTCCTGAAGCTTCTCACGGACATGCTCACACCAGGGGCGCCCTCCCCCAGCCCATCTTTCCACCCAGGCTTTATGCCATCTCCCCTGGTACAGAGCACTACTTCTGTGTCTCCTCTTGGCAACAGGGTAAAATATATCAAAATATGACAAAGTCTAATTATATCTTCAGTATTTTAACGGAGACTTTCCACAAGTAGCCACTTAACCACAGCCATCCCGAAATACAAGAAATGCGGATTCATTTGGAGAGAATGTGGGGGACTGGAAGAACCTTCTCTTAGCATTCTTCCTATGACACAATGGGCATACGCAGGCCTTCCCTATCAGGAAGGGCCTGGACCGTCTTCTAAAAAAACACAGAAGGGAAACAACTGAAAGACCATTAAGCATCAAACTATCAGATTGAAACATAATATGCAATTTAATTTCTTACTCACTTAGGAAAATATATTTCCAATAAAAATAAGGAAACTACCCAAAATATATGAGCTTATATAGGCTTTCCAATCCAAGTAAAAACATGTAATCCAAATATCAATTTCCCCTCCCTACTCTATAAGTCATCCCTCCAAAATATCCCCTTGAATTAGGGAGAAATATAGAGTTTGCTGAAGGTTTCATTGGAGATGAAGAAGAGAGAGTTTACATCACAAAAACTCCCCGGAAGAGGCAGGGCGGGGTTCATTCACCAGGTGCCTGTCATGTGGCTGGTGGTCAGTGGATAGAGGAGATCATGAAAGAGGTCTAGGATGATGTCTAAGATGTGGTAGACATGAAAGATGTCTAAGCAACAACCAATTCTGTTTAAAAATCCTGAAAGTTCTGGCTATGTTGAACTTGCAAATCTTCCCAGTCAAGTCCATGGAAAATTGTGAAAAGGGGTTTTGAGTTCACAATGATAGTGGTCAGGCTTAGGAAAATTAAGCCTCATAAATAGCCTATTCCTAACTGATTTCTCCCCAGAAAAATGTCATACCTGGAGCTGCAGAGAAAGTTGAAAGAGCCGTCCAGTTGGGCTGCACTTTACCCCGTTGGATACACCTGCCCGCCTGGCTATTGTGACACCATCAGTTACAGAAATTGTTTTAAAGCTGTTCTTGCCTACACTGAGGAGTAATGTGAATGGAACCCGCATGTAAAAAGTAGCTTGAACAGACAGCATTTCATTGAAAACATTGTGCACGGTGGCTTTTATTTTACTATAACTTTTGGACATGGACGTACGTGAGCCCTTAGCTGTGGCACTTGTGGATGTGATACACAATAAGGTGAATACTTCCCTGTCATTGCAAAAACCAACACTCTCCCTGTGAAGGAACAGAAACAGGTAAAGGAGAGGATTCTGGGTAAAACTGAAAAACATAGTGTCAAAATCCATCACTTACCTGATGCAGAATCAGGATCAGGAGAGAATTCTAAAGAGCAGACGAGGTTTCTCAAGGCCAGTGTCCTACTGTCTGAGGTTGGATCTGATCAGCAGATCGAACCCAAAGACAAGGTCAGCGGCTGCCCTTGTTTGTGGGGTACTGTGCACACGAACACAGATTTCTGGAGCCGAGAACAATGCACAGCACCTGCACGCAGGATCCGCAGGACGCGAGCCAGGACCTTCGTTATGAGAACTATTCTAATAAGCTCAAAAAGGAGGCAAGGGAAGGCAGAATCACAGCATGAGAAAAGACCAGGTCTTGCTAGAAAAGGAAGTTGAACCCCACTGCCTGCGAGAAATGATGACGAGGATGCAGGTGCACATACAGATACGGCGGCAGGGTACTGTGAGCCCTGGACTGAGAAAGAAAACGTTCCAAATAAGTACAACAGCTGTGTGTTTTCGTGAGATCGCCAGACTGTGTCTGAGAATTTAACTTTCCTAACTTTTGATGTGTTGGGTTTTTTGTTTAAAGTACATTTGTATTTCATTTCCATGTTATACTTTATATTTTGTAAGATGAATTTTCATTTTCTTTTTCCTTAGCAAACCATTATGTTAGAATTGATTTCCAAGAATCAGTCAGCATGAATAGTTATTATTGAGTTTCTTTGAATTAGTTGGCCTAACTTACTAATAATTACATTGTTCAACACTCTTGATTTACATCCAGAACCTTCTGACTTATCCACTATGTTCCTGTATGGTAGAGTTTTAAGGATAAGTTTTTAAACTACTGTGCACCTAATAATATATAAATCTGTGCTGACTTCATGCAAAGATATTTACTTATCAAGTGGCATCATGTGAAGACTCTCAGCTTCCTGGATTTTATATTTGTTTACAACACGTACAACCAGTTTTGCTGTTATAGTTCAATATCCTGATTCATCTGTATGTGTACATATTTGTTAGCAAAATAAAACAGAATAGAACTCTAACGAGATAAATGCTTATGCTTAAGCAGCTTGTAATTGTCAGTGCATATTAACTGCACAAGTAACAGGTTTTGGGGGACATTTCACGCATGCACACGACATACTTTGGTCACCTCCACCTCCCTTTCGTCCTCGTTAACACTGCGCCCTTCACTTCCCTTTTCTCTTCCTCTCTCCCTTCTCTTTTCTCTTCTTCTCTCCCTTCTCTTTTCTCTTCCTCTTTCCCTTCCGGTTTCCTCCCCTCCCCCCTTCCCTAACAGTCTCCCTCCTACTTTCATGAGGTTTTCTTCCAGATTCACATATGAGAGAATACATGTGATCCTAGTCTGAGTCTGCCTTATTTTACCAAATTGATCATCTCCAGTTTCACCCATTTTCCTGCAAAATAACGTGATTTTTTTCTTCTATGTGGTTAAATAATACTCCATGTGTATGTATACATTTTATTTATCCACTTTTCCATGGACGATCATATAAGCTCATTCTGTAAATTGGTTATTGTGAATTGTCTCCCCATAAACAAAGGTATGCGGGTCTCTCACCTGTATGCTGATGGGTGTTGCTTTGGAAATGTGCCCAGGAGTGGGACAGCTGCCCCACATGGTAGTTCTAGTCTTAGTTCTTTGAGGAGCCTTATTGATTTCTATAATGGCCGTACTAATTTACATTCCCACCCACAGTATATAAGACTTCCTCTTTCCCCCATATTTTTTATTTTTTGTTTTCTTGATAATAGGCATTCTGACTAGGGTGAGAAGGAATTTCGATATAGTTTTTTTTTTTGTTTTTTTTTTTTTGTTTTTTTTTTGTGGGTACCGGGGGGACGACCTCAGGACCTCACGCGCCAACAGGCACCCGTGCCGCTGAGCGATATCACCGGCCCCTTTTTCGTATGTGGGTTCCGGGAGTCGAACTCGGGCCCTCGCGCTTGCAAGGCAGGCGCTTAAGCCGCTGAGCCGTCTCACCGGCCCTCGATATAGTTTTTTAAATAGCTTTTACAAAACAGAGTTTCAGAGGCGAGTTTTAGGAAGTCTTTGGATTCTAATTGTAGGTCATTTTTAAACTATCATGCAGAGAACTCACCATAAGCCACTTTTCCCAGTATTCTCCACTCACACTGCTCATGCGGTGCTACAGAGAAAATCGAAGTACCTACGAGCTCCAGTTTTTATACCGCAACTAAGATTCTTCACTATACAATGAGAACACAGGATTAAACTACTTTTACTCAGCTGAATTGGAAAATAAATTTTTAGGAAAATTGACAGTTGACTTTTTTTTTTTTTTTTTTTGTGGGTACCGGGGGGACGACCTCAGGACCTCACGTGCCAACAGGCACCCGTGCCGCTGAGCGATATCACCGGCCCCTTTTTCGTATGTGGGTTCCGGGAGTCGAACTCGGGCCTTCGCGCTTGCAAGGCAGGCGCTTAAGCCGCTGAGCCGTCTCACCGGCGACAGTTGACTTTTTTAAAAGACAACCTTTTTCTGTTTTATATTCCACTTTAATGTATTTTCTGTAATTACAGAAATTCTATAATTTCTGTATTTTCTGTAAGCAAGGCCTCAGTGGTGGAAACTGGGGTCCTTTGGTCAGCACACTCGTGAAACCAAACTTGTCCCTGGGCAGTGTTCCTGCCCCAAGCCTGCGATACTCACCCATATACTCTATAAGTTTTCCTGATTTGGATTTTCTACGGCTGGTCCCATTTCAAATGATTTTCCACTGGGAAGAAAATAGCAGTGGTCATTTTTAAATGACAGTTCAGACTACCTCATTTATTTTCAGCCACTGTTATTTTCTTCATTTGTGAGCTTTTCCTCAAGTTCTCCCTGTGTAAGAGAAGAATGAAAGAGATTTCGAATCTGCAGCCTGTGCCCACAATCAGAGAGGCAACTGGCCTTCTGCACTGTGACTTTGTCCCCCCTCTCTCCTTCCCTTTCCTCCTGTGTCTCCCTGTAGTACACTCCAAGAGTCACTTTTTTCATCATTTCTACTGACGTTAGGAAATCCAGCCACAGAAAGGGCCAGCTAAAGGGAGACAACATTTGCAGAGGAAGCGAGTGCTGGTTCAGTCTTCTCTTTTTGCTACAACAAAACTTGAGATGTTGAAAATGCTTAATTTATGGATGAGACAAGATTGGGGGTAGGGGTGAGGTTGCTGTCATTTTTTTAGTGAGAAAAAATAAAATAAGGTAGTCAAAAAGTATTATTTATGCAGGAGTACCACAGAAGACAATCTGATGATCTTGCTAACTTTGCCCCTTCGCTGTTATATAATCGTGAATGGTCAAAGGCTGTGTGTTCAATCTCACCGTGTGAAGTTCTTACCGAGAAAAGCATTCTGTGACTTTAAAGTATAGCCACTCAAAGTCCATTATTTTGGTTATTTTTACATTTATGAGTTTGTAAAACTTTGCTAGTAAAAGCTGGAAAAATAAATGTTTTCAAGTGATCAGTGAAAGCCCCCTGTGTGTTTGAGTAAAAGTACTAGTTAGGGTGACCTGTCACTTCATCAGGGTTATGTCAGGTGGAAGGTCCTACACTGTGACACTTTTAAACCCCCTTCTGTTTTGTTACCCAAACCTAAATTTTTATTTTTTCTGATTAACAATTGCTCTTTTACTAAGAGATAACCTGTATCTATAGAAATGCATTTTGAAATGCACATTTTACACAATTTTTATCCATTTAAACGATCCTTTTCAATATAGCACTATTGTTTAGATAATGCACGTGAATACGCACACACACACACTCACCATCTTTGGGTTGTCCCATCTCTTCAGCCCCTTTCCCCAAAGCTCCCTTGACAAAGGGCTCTTTTTCCCGCATGGTCCTCATGTTAGACTGGGCCTCTAAAACTTATGTATATCTGCACTCAGATTTCTTAACCATTTTCTTCAAATTTCTCACTCACCCTGTAGTTTAACTCAGTTCAATGTAAGTTTCCAGCTGCAGACTTGGACAAGCAGATCTGTGTACATTTCCACGCCATATGAATCAAGTTGAATTAAATTATCCTCAAGGACACTTCTTCCGTGACTGTTCTGTGGTTCTTGCTTCTCGTGTGCCGTCTAACGGAATAAGAAAAGGTTGTAACTGGCAGGAAAGACTACATAAGTTTCAGGCATTGCGTTCTGAACTTGAGAGATTGTTCATTCCTAAACTGTACAGTTGCTTCTCGGACATTACTCTTTATGTAGATCAGCTTAACATTTTTTTTAAAAAGAAAAAGTCATTTAAACTTTTCTAAACTGTATTAATAAAATTAAACTTTCCCCATCTTTTTATCAACTTTTGCCAATGACAGAAATATATAGCTAATGTGTATAATCCATGTGTATCCATTCTTCATAAATTAATAAAAAATAAGATATATAAACATATGAATAGAGACTAGTGCCGTAACTCCACTCATTGTGATAGCCGCAGCTGGAAATTAAACAGAAATTAATGCACTATTGAGTTTATTCACATGCTATATTTTTTCCTAATGCTATTCAAGACTTACTACCCAAAAGAAGCTCGAAGTTACAAAAACAAACTGTTTTGTTCTATCGCTGAAATATTCCTATGTTGAAATTTTAGTGAGTCAAGTTAAGAATGTTTTCACTAAAACATTTTTTTCCTCCTTAATATCTTCTAAAACCTCACTAATCTGCCATCCAGATGAAACTTGGAATTTGTATTCTGGAATTCTCATGAATTTTTCAAGCCACTTTATATGGGCTTATCTTGAGAAACTGATGACTTGATCTGAAAAAGCTTGTAATTTTTAAGAAATATATCAAATAAATAATTGGCCTATGCTGTCTCTTTTTTATCTTTTATCTCTAGTTTAATTAAACAATATAATGTACATGATTGTAAAATACTACCATGCATATAAAAAATGAATTGTTCAAAATTAGTTTTTCATTATATAGACATCCAAAAGAGTAAAATCCTTTTATTAGAATAATTTATATGGACTTGAGGGTTTTGTTTTCAAAAACAGTTCACTTAATGATAATTGTTGTGATAAAAGCATGAATTCAAGCAGAATGAAGAATTGCAGTACCATAAGACGTTGATCTATGTTGATTCTCCTTCCAAACCACTTCTGATTCATAGTTGTGATGTATTCGGTGTATTTGATGCCAACAGCTTAAATAAGTAACTGAAATACATATCACTATTTCAATACAATTTTAATTTTACATTTACAATACTTATTCTTTCATGCAATAAAATGATATAAATTAGTTTTTCTGCATTTAATGTCTTAAAGGCAGAGGCTAATGGCTGTATCGATTAGTCCAAGCCTTTTTTTTTTTCAGTTATTGGAAAAATCGACCCAAAAATGCACAACAGGAATGATTATATCTAAAAATAAACATTGCTCTGGCACCAACAAACACAATATTTATTCAAGAACAACAATGTTCCTGCTGACAGGGCACAAGGTACAAATGGTGATTTGTAGTTATTTTAAGAAGTCCAAGCCAGGCGTGGTGGTCTATGCCTGTAATCCCAGCACTCGGGGAAGCCGAAGCAGGAGGATCGCCATGAATTCAAGACCAGCCTGGGGTTGCACCATGAGTTTCAGGCCAGCATAAACTACATGGTGAGACCCTGTCTCAAAAACAAAAGTTCCACTTAGCCTTTTATTTATGCTCCAAATGAATTGAGTGTCCACTATATGCCAAGCATTTACTAGACTCTGAGGATAAAAAGATTAATAAGACAAGTTCAGCGTTCTCAGCCCCACAGGGGAGACAGACACACTGGAAAACAATTACTGTGCAATGAAAGTTATTATCTATGTAGATTACAAGCTAAGCCTAAAAAGATAAGAGAAACCATAAAGGAGAAGCTGTCTTTCCGAGGCGCTCTCACGCATAAATGAGTTGTGGGCTGTAGCCTCTTTAGTTGCTATGCAAACTCAACAGACTAAAATTTCAGATTTGCATTCCCTGGGCTCATCTGCACTTGTGAAGGACTGGGTCTGGAGGACTGGGATGAGTAGACAGAAGACTGAGGGAGGGGGGTGTGAGGGTGTGTAATTTCTAATTGTTTAGTGAAAGACCGAAGCAAAGAGTTAGGCCTCAGTTTGGAAAACAGTGCAACTTCCCATAGGAACTTTACCAGAGAAAAGAATGGCAGGGTGACTGGAAGAAAAGAAAGGCAGAGTTTGCAATAATTTGAGTTTGCAGGCAAAGTTAAGTATGTGGATATAATCATTTTCCTTACAACCCTCCCACCAAGATATCCTTGTAGAAAGCTAAAAGTAGTCCATGGAGAAAGAGTTTGTCTAAAATAACTGACAAAGTCAGTATCCCCCAAATATTTAAAGATGAAACAGTGTTCCAGATTCAAGCATCATTCACTTAACGATGTCATGCACGTGGAAATCTGGGGATGCTAAGTGTGAGCTGAGAATATTTCTTTCTTTTTTAAATTTTTTGAGACAGTGTCTTGCTAAGTAGCCCAGGCTGGCCTTGAACTCCCAGCAGTCCTCCTGCCTCGGCCTCCCAAGTAATGGGATTATAGGTGTCCAGCACCATGGTAGGCTGAGAATTTTTAAATGATCATGAATAATGAGGAAAGAAAATAGCCTTTAAGGCAGAGGGAATAGCTGATACAAATGCTTGGGCATAAAGCCTGAGAGGCCAAAGTTAGAGGGCAGTACAGTGAAGGATAAGTTAGAAGAACAAGAGATGGCTTTGTGTGCCCTCTTAATGTAATAAGTACTTTGGTTTCCATTCAAAAGCAATCAGAAGGTGCTGAATGAGTTCGGCTCAGTGACAGTCTGGTTTATGCTTCAGAAAGATTGTTTGGCTACATGGTAGGGCGAGAGCACAGGTGAAGACCAGTGAGGGACTAATGCAATAATCCCACCAACAGAGGAGATCTAGGGTTGTGTCAGTGCTGTGGGGATGGAGAGAAGCGGAACTGTTAGAGAGAGGTTTAGTAACTGTACTGTCCTGTGACCTAAGCAAGAGAACCCTTTCTCCAAAATTCAGGGCTTTAGAAGACCCTCTCTGGTCTTGGCCAGCTATATTCTGCACCAGAAGGCACAGGGTTCAGAAAGCCAAGGGTATGTGCCCACCAAACCCTGTCTTCCTCCTCCGCTAGGCCGTGACTCAGGCAACCTGACTCTCTAATTTCCTATTCAAACAGCCCTGAGCCTCTCTAGGGCCTAAGAGAGCTTCTTACATGAGTACATCTTGGAGCAGACAGACAATATCAATTATGCATTCACACCCAAGGCTGGGCAGTGGCCAGAGGCAGCTGTTTAGAGGGGCAAGGATAGAGCTGAGACATGAGGGGTGAGGTTCCCACAGACAGGGAGTGACTGGCCAAAAATACAGTGAATGTTTAAATTTTTTAAAATTTATTGCAATAAAGACATGTTTCCATTAAACCCCTCAGAAAACCCCCTCACTTCAAATACACTTATCCCACCATTCTTGTCACTTTCAGAAGCAGTTCTGGAAGTCCTCTTTCAAGAGTGTCTTCACAAGGTACGATAAAGAATGCAGCTAATGCCATTGCCGAGTGCCATCTGACAGAAAGGCAGGCTTGTAGAAATATTGGTGCATCCTTGCCCTTTTATTCACTAGATCTGGCACCATATGACTTCTTATCTTTTCCCAGACAAGTGGGAAAATCAGGACAGTGTTATACCAAGGAGCACAGAGGAAGGAAATGTTTGCAAAGGCAGAGATTAATAGTCACAAACATTACTGGCAGTGGTGGATAAGAATTGGAAAGCCACCTGCTGCATAGGTGTTACTGATATTGATAGAGCTGCTTTTGGTAGAATGATCAGACCAAAAACCAGACTACAGTGGATACAGCAGTGACTAATGGAACCGGCATAGACAACTCCCCTAAGAAGTGTGAATGTGCAGGGGGCAGCCGAAGAGGGTTGGAAGCCGATGAAAAGTTCTGCTTGTGAGCACTTAGAAGTCAGTGAGTAGGACCACACTGAGAGGCAGATATTAAATAGGCAAGCGAGAAGGGGGAGTTGAATTCTTGAGACAGCTGAAGGGGTAAGATCAAAAGTACAAAGGAAGATAAGAAGAGAAGCTCAGATAGCAAAGCTGAAAGGAAAGAGAATCAGGTAGGTGTAGGTACAGTTAGATTAGTTCAACTAATATCAGGAAGACAGAGGGTATCCACCTGAAGCCTCTACAGTGTTTTCTTTGTAAATTAGGAGTGGATAAAAGGAGAGTTTGGAGCTGAATATTTGAGGGAAATAGAGAAGGTTAAAGTAGTAAAGAGTGAAAGAATGTCCTGAGCAAAGGTGTATAGCCTTGGACTCAACTGAACAGTAAGACACCTCTACCTGGGGCACTCATATTCCTCTGCTACCCATCACCGGACCTCATGATAACCTCGCTCTTGTATTTTCCTGGCCCCCGCACACCTTAGATACCTGTTCTCCCCAAACCACCCTTGGCCTGCCTAGAAACAGAGGCATTTTAGAAGGGCTGTGTCAGTGGATTCCTCACGGAAGGAATCACAGTCAGGTGACACTATGGAGAGAATAACCTGACTCTCTTCGGTCTCACCCCAGAGGTCCCATCCCACTAGGACAGAAGGTTAATTGTCCCTTGTAAACAACTGTTAGGGCCTGAACTTTGGCGCTTGAACTTTGGAATGTATATCTAGCTGTTTGAAAACTTCTTTTTCTTTTTCTTTTTTGGGATTATGGAAGCTGCTAGATTAATGTTTCCTTGCAATCGAAATGCTACAGTTTGTGTCCTACATCCCAACATAGTAAGTTTCTTGAAAGCATGAATCCTGTCTCACGCTCATCGTGTCTAGCAATTGGTCTAGCACATCCCTTGGATCAAGGAGCCACTCAAAACTTTCACTGCTCATCAGCTTCATTTGACTGATGAAGAGGCGCCCGCACACATGTGGTTAATGGGCCTGAGCAACTTGATGTCATGTCTCCTCACATTTCTCTTTCTCTTCAGGATGCGATGTATTCGTGTAGTTGAAACATGCAAGTGAACAGGTCAGCAGAAGCTGTCTCACCCCCGGTGTGACCAGTGGAAGCGACTAAAGGCATTCCAGCAAGCAGGCATAGTTGGCAATGGTATATCCCACTGGCCCAGCAGCCACAGCTATTGTCCCATATATTGGCCAATGCTTATACAGTGTGCTCAGGGCTGGCGTTTCTTTGCCTCCTCCACCCAAATTCTCAACCTAATATTAATTCCCACTTATTCTTTTGCATTCCATTTAAATTAGCAAGCAGAGGGGCTTCTGGAGAACTCCAAATATGAAAATCTTTCTACTGACTCAGCCACCCTATGAAGCAACTCATTTATTGTACAGTAAATGGCTCATGGCCGTTCACCAGACACAGCTGCTTCTTAGCAGAATTAGACAAGGAGCTGCTGTAGCCTGTGTGTACTCCCCAGCGGTTATTCTTTGGCTCGTTCTCATTATGACTTAAAATTGTGAATAAGTCTAGGAAACAGCAAATATGAAATGTGTTTGCAAGAATAGAAAGGGGAAGATATTGGTGGTATTCCTTTACTTGGTAGGAAAGATGAGGTGTAGTCAGACATTAGCACAGATACCCTTCATTTGAAATCAAAAACTATGTGGTACGTAATAGAGTGAGTGATTGGATTTCATGCTATTTCTAGTGTTCTTTGCTATCCAGACACTGGGGTAGGTCTAACTTCTTCGTACGTTAGAAGCTGCTCTTCTATTCCCTACGAACTGAAAGCTATTTCCTAATGCCACAGGGCGCAACTCCAAAATCTCTATTAACATTGTCTTTTCTTCTATAAGAAGATCCTGAATGCCAAAATCTCTCAAACAGTATTACAATATGATCCTGATTTCCGACTATCTTTAGAACAGTTTTCAAACAGGGTAATTCAATAAACTTAGTATGCTGTGACCAGCAGATTTCAGTAAAATAAAATTAATGGACTATAATTGATTAAAATACATTACATATAAGAGGATAATTGCCATTCTGTGAAATCTGTTCTCTAAAAGTCTATATTCATTCACCATGTAAAATCTGTTTCCTACTAAAGTCACTGTCAAAAAGTCTTGGAGCTCGGGGCCGGTGAGATGGCTCAGCGGTTTAAGCGTCTGCCTTGCAAGCGCGAGGGCCCGAGTTCGACTTCCGGAACCCACATACAAAAAAAAAAAAGGGGCCGGTGATATCGCTCAGTGGCACGGGCGCCTGCTGGCGCGCGAGGTTCTGAGGTCGACCCCCCGGTACCCACAAAAAAAAAAAAAAAAAAAAGTCTTGGAGCTCCCTTCCTTCTTGAGACCCTCATTTGACGTCAGCTCAGAGCATCGCTACGTGCAGAACCTCCCCATGGGCATCCTCCCCCACGACCTTCACCTCATTTCCTTCAAATTTACTCATTTGATTTATGATGCTATGATTCTCCATGTCACCCATTTTAATAACTTTGGAGTAACTTTAATATCTCCTTCCCATAGCCTCCACCATTCAACCTGTCCCTAAAGAGTTTGACCCAGCATTTAGTTTTCCTCAGTTGAGAAGTTTTAATCCATCCGCACGTTTATCCATATTTTCCAGTACACTGACACCACTCTGACTCAAATTCTCACAAAACTATGCCTGAATTATTACAATGAACTTTTTTTTTTTTTTTTTGGGTACCGGGGGGTCGACCTCAGGGCCTCGTGTGCCAGCAGGCGCCCGTGCCACTGAGCGATATCACCAGCCCCTTTTTTGTATGTGGGTTCCGGGAGTCGAACTCGGGCCCTTGCGCTTGCCGGGCAGGCGCTTAAACCGCTGAGCCATCTCACCGGCCCCCTACAATGAACCTTTAATCAATGTTCATACTTCTAGTCTCTCTACTCTTATTAATCCCAAAGCTTTCTTCTCCTTCATGTACTGTAATGGCTCCCCATTACATTTTAAATAAATGCCAAGTTTCTTACCTTGACATTCAAGTGGTCTGCACTCTGATTCCACTATTTGATAATGTTCCTGAGAGCAGAAGTTCTGTCTGGGTCCATCATTGCAATATCCCTGCTGCCCAACACAAGACTGGCACAGAATGTGTTCAATAATATTCGATGCACAGATAAGCAGAGGAGTGAAAAAATGAAAGAATAGACTCTGTGTAATCTGTTGGTTTTCTTTCACATAGAAATTCCCCCTTTTTCTCAGCCATAGTTATTGTAACATTCTTTGCAAATCAACAAAGTGTAAAACACCTTACACGGTGAGAAGATGTATGGGGTCTTGGGTGTTCATTCCCTTCTTCCCAGCATGCCACACTCACTTCTGACCAAGGTGTCTGCTTGTTGGGCTGTCCTCCCCCTGCTCTGTGTCTCTCCCAATCCTCTCATCTTCTCAGAACGCATCTTTGGTTTTTCTGTCCTTCAGCCTTACAGTGTTCTTTATTCTGATGATCTCTCTTTGTTTTCATTCTTACTCGTATATCTTGAATGGATATGGTTTTACTGCATTGTAATTATTTGATAAGACTATTTGTCTTATTCATTGTATTTCTCACACAATATCAATTCGGTGTTATACACATAGTAAATAGGCATTTAACCTGTGAATTAAATGAAATAAGTAAAAATTTTTCAAACTGATTGTATCATGAAAAAAGAAAGGTGGTTACATATTCATCTCTAACAAATTTTAAATTCACAAAAGTAATCATGTGCATTCCTTACATGCAGGAAATTCTCCATAAATATTTTTGAGTGGATGAATGCATAAACAGTCTTCATCCAGCAAGATGTCCATCAAATTCTTTCTTTTTGTTTTTGTTTTTGTTTTTGTTTTTGAGACAAGGTCTCACTGTGTAGTTCAGGCTGGCATTGAGTTCACTATGTAGTCCAGGCTGGCCTTGAACTCACAGTGATCCTCCTGCCTCAGCCTCCCGGGTGCTGGGATTACAGGCGTGCACCACCAAGCCTGGCTATCAACTTCTTGATATCCATGAAAGTTTAGCGAAAGTCCATGAGTTTGTTGTACATGATAATTGCAAATAATAATAATAGAAATATAGCACTTATTTATGATAAGGTTGCAAACAATAAAACCTCAAAAACATTCACATTTGGTTAGAAATGTACTAACTGTACTGAAACACTGAGTGTGTATGGAGAAAAAGGACAACAGAAACTATCTGTTCACTTAGTGAACATTTCTAAAATACCTACAACGAGCCAGCCCCTGGCCCCTGCATTAGCACCTTTGCTGTTCTGAAAACCTTATTTCAGGGCAACTCATTATTATCACATTTCACAATTTAAAGTAAGGTTAAGATAAAATAACTGAGATTACGTAACTTGCCCAAGGTCAAACGTGAAGACCAACAAAGGAGAAATTATAAACTCAGGCAGTCTTGAGTCAGAAGATTGGCCTGGTTTGGATTCCCCTGCACTGCAAAGAAAAAAAAATTAGGATAGTCTTTCCCTGATAGCCCCTCAAAACCACGACACTAGCAAAGCTACAGCCCCTGTAATTGGCCATGGACAACTTGGAAGAGGAGGGTGTATTTGTTCTTCAGACGCTGGCATGAAGGCGCACCCTTTTCGTCTTGCACTTTATTCTGTGTTCTTCTCAGAGAGGTTCTCTAAGGGCCATGGAGACCTTGGTTTAAACTTTTCTGTAAAAACCCCAGATAGTAGAGGGGGTAGCAGAGCCGAAGAAGAGACACTGGCGACCATTTCGGGAATGAGATGTGAAAGTGTCTGTGACTCAGTGGAGCACTGTTCAGCCATTAAGAAAAGAATGAAATCCTGTCTTCTGAGACAACCTGGACAGAACTGGAGATCATTTTGTTAAGTGAAAATAAAGCAGGCACAGACAAGTACTGTGCAATCTCACTCATACGCGGAGTCTAAAACTGTTGATCATGAAAACCGAGTTAAATGGTCGTTACCAGGACACAGAGAGGGTACGTAGAAGGGAGGAGTGGGGAGATATTGATCGGGGGTACTGAGTTAGTTAGATATGACCAAGAAATTCTGGTGTGCTATTGCACAACAGAGACCCTATAGATAACGAAAACACACTCTGCGTTTTTAAGGCAAGAACAAAGGATTTTAAGATTTTGCCACAGAGAAATATAAATGTTTGAGAAGATAGATATGTTTAACCTGATTTAAACATTACACAATGTATATGTGTATCAAAATATCACATGGTACCCCATTAATACATATATATATAATTTTTGTTTTTGTGTATCAGTTAAAAACAAATTTAATTTAAATTTATACAAAGTATCCATAACTATTTAAAATTTCAGAGATTTTCACTGTCGATCCAAGTTGGAATCTACTATTTCACATTTCTTTGCTATTTTAAGAATTGTCATGCAAAGGTTTATTTTATAATATTTTTACTAATTTTTTCAACTAACACTGGTCAATTCTAGAAGACATGTCAAAAGAATACTAAACACAAAATCTTTCTAAGCCACACTATCTTGCTTCGCCCCAGAAGATTAGGTTTTAATTTTGTTTCCACTTTAGTTTTACTGATGATTACCTTTCAAGCTAAGTGGGTTAGATGAGACATCTGTGGAATTTGTTTGAAGACAGATGGCTGCTCAGATACAAAACTGCTGGATTAAGCAGAAGCAGAGTGGTAAATATTTTTCGGTGACCTATTGTGTGCCAGGAAAAACAGGTACTCATGGGACTGAGTATTCTTTTAGTAATAATTATCTAGACGTTTTCTTAGTAAGACATACAGCCACCCCACAGAGTTATTGCTGCACATTTTTTGTATTTTATATTTATATTTTATATTTATTCACTGAGTTCAATTAATGGCTATCTAGTGTCTTGTTATACTTCCAGAGTCTGTTCCAGATACTGCCTGCGATATTGTCCTGTACTGGTTGATAGCGCAAATGTAAGGACAGATTTCCTGAATCTAAATGCCAGCTTCACTTCTTGCTGGCTTGGGGGCACTGGGCAAAGCATGTCAACACTCTGCGCCTTTCTTTCCTTTCCTGATAATGTAGGGTAATATTAATTCATACAGTGGTTGTAGGAGTTAAATTAGTTAAAGCAGGTCAGTTACAGTTTCTGGCACATATTGACACTTGACAAATTTTACCTATCATCGTTGTTACTATGAAGAAAAGCAGGCTGTGGCCAGCATAGGGCCCTACTTCAGAAGAATTCTAATAGAATTGCAGTTGCAGATGTACATGCAAGAGCACCCCGCTGGCAGAGCAAAGCGGCACGTGCCTACACACTGCCCTGTCGTGCCTTGGTGGTCCACTCGGGATGGGAGAAAACTCTCCGGGTGCAAGTGATCAGAGATGTGGCTTAAACTCGGTGTTATGAAATGAGTACCACCTGGACATTTTACTGTCCTCACTCAAATCAAGTCAGTTTTTTTTTTTTTTAATGTGGGTACTGGGAGTTGAACTCAGGACCTCACGCTTGCCAGGCAGGCACTTATGCTGCTCAGCTATCTCACCAGCCCATCAATTCAGTTTTAAGAGAACAGAGCAGAATTTTTGTATTTCAGAAGTCCTTAGAAATAGTCCCCTACCTTGGGCCGGTGAGATAGCTCAGCAGCATAAGCACCTGCCTGGCAAGTGCGAGGTCCTGAGTTCGATTCCCAGTACCCACATAAAGGATAAAAAAGGGCCGGTGATATCGCTCAGCGGCACAAGCGCCTGCTGGCAAGTGCAAGGTCCTGAGTTCAACTCCCAGTACCCACATAAAGGAAAAAAAAGGGCCGGTGATATCGCTCAGCGGCACAAGCTCCTGCTGGCAAGTGCGAGGTCCTGAGTTTGACTCCTGGTACCCACTTTAAAAATAAAAAAAAGTCCCATGCCCTTTGTTTTATGGATAAGAATATAAAGACTAATTAGATAAACAATCAAAAAAATATTTTTTGGTGACCTATTATGTGCCAGGCTCTGATCCAGGTGCTGGAGATTACACCACTGTATAAAACTTGTACATTCTTTGACCTGAAGGAACTTACATTCCAGTGGGAAAACAGAAAATAAATAAATAAATTAGTTTCATGTACTCAGATGAAGCTAATAAAATCAAGTGCTGCGAGTATGGTCCCCGAAAGGCTGTGGCAGAGAAAGGCTGTCTCAGGAAGTGACACTTCAGTTCAGATCCCAGTGGTGACAAGGAGACAGCCGTGATGAAACTAGGGCTAGGGACAGATGAGTGTGCAAGGGAGAACAAGGCGGTGAGATCCAGAGTGAGGCAGAAGTTGGGGTCTTCGGGCTCAGTAAGGAGGCAGAACTTAGTCTGGTTTTTCTGCAAAGTTATGGGCCGTTTCTTAAGAATCAGCATGACGAGATCTGTTTAGATTTTAGAAAGACTCAGAATGTGGCGGGCCACAGAGGGCAAGAGGAGAGCTCAGGAAACCAGCGTGCTGTGGTTGTAGCCCAGACAAGCGACGCTAAAGGTCCAGATCAGGGTTATAACGAAGGAAATGGTGAGCGTGGTCAGATTCTGAATGTGTTTGGGGACTGGAGCTGTCAGCAATTACTAACAAATGAGATGTGAAGTGCAAGGGGGAAAAGTAAGCTCAGGGATGACTATTGGGTTTTGAATTAAATCACTGAGAGAATGCTGGAGGTGCAGCAGATGGGAAGGGGTATGTGAGAGGACAGGCATTAAATTAAGGGAGACACTTAATAGTTCCGTTTGGTCTTGTTACACTAGCTGCCCTGATTGAAATGTCATGTTGCTCAATACCAGAATCTAGAACTCAGGAAAATTTCTGTCTGTGGGTAAAAATTTGAAAAAATTGCATAGGTAGTTTAAAGTCATAAATTCAAATAAGATCATCAGATCTTACACCAGAAAGAGTATAAATGGGGAAAAGTTGAATAGTAATGGTGGAATCCTTAACACTATAATATTTAGTAGTCTGAGGGTAGGGGAGGAGTCAGCGAAAGCCAATGAACAGGGACCTCTGTGGAGCGAGCGGTTAGCCAGGAGCGTGCAGGGTGTAGAAGTCTAAGAAAGAGAACCGCTACACAAGCATTGCAGTGCTGCTGGTTAGCAGTAGAGTTAGAATGTATATTGTAACCTTGTAAGTAATTTATATGCACCTAAAGGGCAGCAGAGGCCTTAAATTCTTAGTTATGCTATGTCTCTATCACCAACACTACTCAATGGAACTAAATATATTGAAATGTATGGTGAGACTGTTATTGATTGATTACACATATATGCAACACAATTAAATACAAATTCACCTTGTTAAGAAAAACAGTAAGTTTCCATTGTTGCTTATTTGTAGTCCTTTTGAGTTCTGTCTGTGTAATATCACTTGGTTATCCTCATGATCAATTATTGATTAATCATGTCACACTAACCAATGACATAATTACATAATTAATGACATAATATCTATCATGGTGACCATACCTATACATCTTGACCCAAAGTTTAAACAATAGTAAAGGAGATATATTTATAGTTGATATGGAGGAAGAGAAAATAATCTTCAGTAATCTTTCCTGGGAGTTTGTATTGTATTAGAAACCATTTTGTGTTTCTGTGAAACACACAAAAAACCTTCATGTGCATTTTAACTCCTTGGGAAGATTTCATAAACTAAAAGCAAAGATAGACCTCAAAAATCTGTAATACAAAAAAGGGATCATGAGTGCCAGAGTTATATGCAATATGCACTTTCATTCATCCCTAGTACTTTAAAATTTTGATATGTAAAAATATTCAACACCTTAAATTTCAAAATCACCTATGACCATACTTAATGCTTTTTGTACACAAAAAAAAAGCTAAAGAAATATTTCAATAGGTTAAAGACCAGATTCATTTAAACATTTTAAAACTATAATATCAGCTCATCTACCACTGAAGGCCACTAGCCCGATGTTTACACTATAATGCTTTACCACAGATAATTTGCAAAGTCTAGGCAGATAGCAAATACTCTACAAGCCTAATTGACAAAGAGTGAACTATGTCCATTGAAAAGTATACTCTGGGCAAATGAATTACAGAAAGTGCACACACTGAAAAGTGCCTCCCAGGGACCAGCCTGGCTTTGGGGGAAGGAGAAATGCTGAGTCTGGCGTTTGTCTGTGAGAGATGTCCCAGGTAGAGGGTCAACGAAGTCCCACCATTGTGCAGTGTGGGTATAGCCGGCAGCTCTGGAAAACTCCGATGATAAACATGATAAAACAATTGCTCACTTAAATATGACAATGACAGAATTGGGGAAAATACTAAAAATATATATTTTATTGTTATGTCTTACATGTTTTACTGAGCTCATTTTTAACACATCAGTGGAAAGATATTTGTAACGGACAATATGGTAAAATAAAACCAGAGCGTATACTGTCAGTTTTCTGTAACACCTCTTCTAATGTGAAGAAAATCCTGAACTTTGCAGTGGGTGCTGTATTACTCAAAAAAATTAAAGACTGCAGATACATTAGGCTTAGTTCAGAGAATTCTTTTCCTGGCCAATCTCCTGTTAGCAGCCCACAATGTGCAAGGCCCTCACATTGCCACTTCTGTATTCAGATGGAGAGGTGACTACGCGTGCAGTCTGCCTGGGTGTGATCATCCCTCCACCATTTACTGGTTTTAGCCATTGGACAAGTTAACTTTTTATGCTTCAATTTCCTCAACTGTAAATTGAGAGCCATAAGTTCATTTTGAGGATTGAGAGATTTAATACAACTAAAGTCCCTAGAAAATACCAGGCACATAAAAAATGAAAATTTCTCCACTTCAACAGGTTCAACATAGAAATGAATTCGGCTTATACATTTTTTTTACTCTGGATGAATTTACTATCATTCACCTATTTCACAGGAAAAGGACTAGCAAAAGGGTCAGTGTGTATGGAAACGTCGTGTTTATACAGGTCGCTGTATGCACGTGTGAGAGCAGAGCTCTCCCTACATCAGGTGTAGTAGCTGCACTTGTCTGATGTCCTCTTGCAGGCACAGACCTGGGCACGCTCGGCACAGCCCACAGGGCGAGAGTATCATCTCTTCTTGCAGGAGATACATTCGCATTCTTTGCACACGCACGAGCTGACACAGATGCCTGAGCCGCCGGTGGCATGGGAGTAGCTGAGGTCCGTATCCAGCTCACGTGAGGTGGGAAGTCCCGAGCAGAAGGTGAAGTGGCAGCAGGCTAATGGAAAGGCAAGCAAGGGGAGGATGTCTTCTCTCAATGTCACTTTTCATTATTGTCTGGAAATCCTGCCTAAAAGTAAAACAGCAAGTTACCCCTACTTACCTATTAGAATGGCCAAAATCCAGATCGCTCACAACACCAAATGCCAGAAAGGACGTAAAACAACAGGAGCTCCTGTTCATTGCTGATGGGAGTGCAAAATAAACAGCCACTTTAAAGGAGAATCGGGCAGTATCTTAGAAAATGAAATATATCCTTATGATATGATTCAGCAATCGTACTACTTGGCAGATACCCAAGGAGTTGAAAACTTATGTCCACACCAAAACCTGTGCATAGATGTTCATATAATCTTTATTCATAAACACCAAAAAAGTTTGCAGTAACCAAGATGTTCTTCAGTTGATGAGTGGGTATATGTGCCATAATACATCCAGACAAAGACATGTTACTCAACACTAAAAAGAAATAGGCCAACAATCCACGCAAGCACATGGAGGAAATTTTAATACATATTATTAAATTTAATAAATTTCTCTGAAAAAGTTCCATACTGTATAACTCCAACTATATGACATTTCATGAAAGGCAAAACTGTGAAGTAATAAAAAAGATCAGTGGTTACCAAAAGTTAGCGAAGAGCGAAAGACAAGTACGCAAAACAGAGAGGATTTTTAGAATAGTGGAACTTCTCTGCATTATTCTTAATGGTGGAGGGATGTAAGAAATGTGTCTAGTCCCACAGGATGTGCATCACCAGGAATGAACCCTCATTAATGTGAACTGGCTTTTGGGTGATAATGTGTCAGTGCCGGTTTCCTGAATATAAAAATTGTCAGTGTGACGGCAGGCATTGGTAACGGAAGGTACAACGCAAATGGATGCAGGGAGAATCTGTACCTTCTGCTCAATTTTGTTGTGAGTTTAAAATTGCTCTAAAAGTAAAGTCCATTTTTAAAAACTGGGGAAAGTTACATTCTTGCACAATTGCTTTATTTACAAAATATACGTAAACATACTTCACACATGCCTACATGTATGGAAGTAAGTTAAAACTAATTTTGCATTGAACATTTATCTATGTCTCCCTAAACTTTTAGCAGACACCAAGGGTTTCACAAATTCACGTTACATGAAAAGGCTCAAGATATCAAATAACTTCTCATTTAACCTGAGCATCTGAAATTGCTACACATCTCTTTTTATTTCACTGCTAAGTATATTCATAGAATTTAATTATATGAATTAATATTATATATAGTTAATTATATACAAAAATATCAGGTTTGCTTTAAGGTACATTATGCTTTTTTGAAGCACTGATTGTTGTAGTTAATCATTCCCAAAATGCTCAATGCCTGCTGTGTGCCAGGAATTATGCTAAAGGTTAAAGCAATGTGCCTGTTACCAAAGAACAATTGTTAAATAAGGCCAACAGTAAATCTTCCAATGTGTGGATTTTAACATGTTTTTACAAAATTCAGTGTATATGTAGAATACAGACATGTGATTATATGACCAGAATTCTACAGTTTACAAAAATCTTGGAAAATAAAAAAGGCTAGTGAAATTCCATTAATTTGAAAATCCATGGGAATAGCTACTCAGTTGGTCCTTTTAATTAAATATCTCTCACGAAATTGAAAATGGACCATCTCATAGTCCACTGGGTTTACATTATTCTCCCATCTTAATATATCATCAGTTGTACATATATCATCAATTTAATAACTATAGGGAGGACAAAAAAGAAGGATCACATCAAAAAAATCTATTGCAAGAGATTCTTGATTTTAGATATGTTACAATGATAAAACATATATGAACCTTAGATTAAGGAACTATAACATTTTAAGGGTCACATTTTAAAATCAGTATTTATTTCCATCCAAAAGGATTATTTGTGCTATCACTTGAGTGCAAATGATGTAAATCTAAATGGCCATCTTCCTTAGAAATTCACAGAGTTGGAAGATTAGAAATGGTGGAGTAAAGGCTGCTGGCAAAAATGTATCCTCTCCAGGACCTGGAATCAAGACACCTTAGCAAACAACAACTTAAGAGAGAGAAAAAGAAGTATAGCTCCAGGAATCAAGAAAGAAATGACAGGAAAACTAGAAACTACCAAGAAACTGAAGAAAATGCAGAGAAAAAAATGAAGACGTGTGAAATGCTAACTGTGGCTCCTAGGAAGGAGGTCCTGTCTCACCAAACACAAGATAAGCCTAGAGGAGAAACGACAGGCCAGCAGCACTAACCTCCAAAATGCCCATAGTTATTGCAAGCTGCAAATATAACATGGGTTTTACTCTGAAAGTAAATCCTTCTGTATGACAGGCTACAGTTTAGAGAAGAGATTCACACATGTGCCATACTTGGGAGTAATATAAGAAACCATCTGGGGAAAGGGTTTATCCTTTAAGATTGAGCTACTCCAGAAATCAAAAGTCACAGAACTTCAGGGGCTCTGGGTCACCCCAGACTGAGTGACTGAGTGGGATATGTCCACAAGGGACAGTCATGGAGAAGAGTCGGATAGTCTCAGATCCACTGAGAAATTTAAGCAGCAGTGTGCTCAAATTGTGAAGACATGGTGGTTCCACCCTCTGTGCAAAGAATATGAGCCAGTCATAGTGTTTTCTGAGGGGGTTGAGTTTGAAATGCAGACATTATATCCAGCAGATTGTTTGGCCCCCTCGCTGTTTACTTCCGGCACAGAGCTAAGTGGTCTGTTTTTTGCAACTGCCAATGTGACCAGGGATATACCTCAGTTTGGAAAGTTGCCACATCCTGGGGTGCTTGGACAGAGAGTCGTCTGGAGCAAAGGAGGCACATCACAACCCCAGGTTGTAAAGCTAGTCAGAGCTGGCCACGACTTGGGGTGCACAGAAGGACACAAACACTAAGAACTCCTGGAATGAATACAACCCTAAGGCGAACAGCACACCATTGACTGACCACACCCAGTGAGAAAGGTGGGGCAGGACTCACACTCACACAGCAGAAAATGGGCATGGAAACAAAACAGGCCCTAGTCGTGACTCGCTATCCACCCCTCCCCGTATCTAGTGTATTCCAACATAAGAGTCCCTGGAAAGAAACCATTCACCCAAACACTCCAATTTTTTTTTTTTTTGTACTCATTTCTCTTTTCCTTTGTTTTTGGGAGAGAGGTTGTTTTCGTTTCCTTTTTCCTAGCTTTTGCATGCTCTCTCTTCTTTGGGGGGGTTATTTTTCTTTTCTTTTTCTTGTTCGCCTTTTCTGTTATTTTTATCTAATTCTATTAATTTTCTTTTCTTTATAATTAGATTTCCATCTCACTTTTCTCTTCTCTTTCTCATCTTCATTTTCTTTATCTTTCAAATTTTATTTCTTTCATTTCCCTTTCCCCATGCCCTCCCTTATTATTATTAAGATTTTTATTATTATTACTATTAATTTTTACCTATTTAATTGACTATGCTTCTATTGATAAATTCTTTTCAAACGCTAATGGTGGCATAATTATTGCTTTTGGTAGATATTTACTGGATATCAATATTTGATTTGTCTTTATGTCTATGTTGTTATTACAGATCTCTTTTCTATTGCTAAGGATAGTATAGTAGCTTTTATTGGTCCTTATGGCATGTAAATAACTAGTTTGTCTTGATTCTATAATTATTTCTGATTTCTATTGTTAATGGCAGCATTGTTTTTGCTTTTGTTTTTTACTGTGTGTGAATATCTGGTTCGTTTTTGTGTTGTCAGTGCTACTGCAGTTTGTTCTTTCCTCTCTGAGTAGTACTGGGGATTGCACCCAGAAGAAGTTTAGGTTCTAAGACGACCCTCAAATACTACACTGAACAGGTTGAAGAGGGGTGTAAACACCAAACACAACTAAACCCCAGGACACATCAGAGGGAGACAGAATCTAACTAAAGAGAGCTTCACAGTAGGGAGAGTTTCTCTACCCTAACTGATCTTCAACGCACAGCACAAAAACAATAAAAGCATAAGAAAGCAAGGCAAAAAAATGCCCTCCAAACCCATAACTTCCCCAAAGCTAATCTCACAGACACTGAAGTACAGGAAGCTTTAGGCAATGAACTCAAAAACTAAATGGTCAAAATGTTTAAAGAGATATAAAAAAATCATATAAATAAATGCATAAGATGTTTAATGAGCTCAAAGAGGATTTAATTAAAAAGATAAAGAATTTTACCAATAAAATGTTCCACAAGCTGAAAGAAACAAACGATAAACTAATTGAGTTATGCAACACAATACAAGACACAAATAACTACTTTGGAAAAGTATTAGAAAGTACAAAAAGAAAGCAGAGATAGATTATATGAAAAATTCAGTGGAAATCATGAGTAGCTGACTTGACCAATGTGAAGATGGAGTGCCAGAAAGAAAAGACAAGGTGGGCTGAATGTGACAGTGCAGCGTGTAATCCCAGAACTCAGTAGGCTGAGGCAGGAGGATTGCTGGGAGTTCAAGGCGAGCCTGAAATGCAGAGTGAAATTCTGTTTCAAAAAGACAAAAAAAAAAAAAGACAAGGTGGATATAGTAGATCAAAAAGCAATAATAATATAATAATGACAAGACACCACATAAGCTCAACCAAATAGCTGCCTGATGACTCAAAAAACTAATTTCAGAATTGTAGGAATAAAAGATAAATTAGAACACAACTCAAATGTTACAAAAAATTATTCACTAAAATCATAGCAAAATTTTTTCCAAATTTTAGGTAAACTTCAAGTATAAGAGGCGTCTAGAACCGCAAGCAGCCATGTCCATAAGATAATCATAAGACATCATAATCAAAATTCCAGAAATTCAACTAAAGGAGAGAATGCTAAAAGATGTTAGAGAAAAACAGCAAATAACCTATAAAAGCAAACCCATCAGAATAACTCCAGGTTTCTCAACACAAACTTTAAAGGCCAGGAGAGCTGGGAGCAATGTTTTCCAAGCTCTGTATGAATATAATTGTCAACTCAGATTTTTATATCCTGCAAAATTAGCCTTCAAAATTGATGGAAAACAGACTTTCCAAGACAAAGAAATAAGTGCCCACTAAAACATTATTACAGAAAATGCTTAGGGGAATCCTAGAGACAGGGAGGTCACCAGTACCAAAGAGCCCAAAGAAAAGTAGTTAAAAGGAAAAAATAAAAGTCTTGGAAAAATAATGCTGCATTCAATAAACACCTTAAATAATAACCTTCAATGTCAATAGTCTCAACTCTCCATTCAAAAGATACAGCCTGGCAGATTGTATCAAAAACAAAAAGCAACCATATATTTCCTACAAGAGACACACCTCATTCGAAAGGAAGTACATGGACTGAAAGTGAAAGGATGGAAAATGATGCTCCACTGAACTGGGCAACAGAAGCAAGCAGTGGTAGCCAGCTTATTTTCAGACACAGCACACTTGATCAGAAGAGATGAAGATGGCCACTGCATACTGGTGAGGGGAAAAATTCAACAGGAAGACACAAAAATTGTAAATATCTATGCACCAAAGGTTGGCACACCCAACCTCTTAAAAGAAAATGACTAAATTTAAAAGAGCAGACAGACACCATAGTGGGGGACTTTAACACCCCACTCTTGCAACTAGACAGATCAAGCAGACCAAAAAAATCAATAAAAACCAGAACTGAACCAAACCGTTGAACAAGTCGACTTAATAGACATCTACAGTGTCTTAGCCAACAATAGAATATACATTTTCTCAGCAGCAAGTAGAACTTTTTCCAAGGTAGACCATATCTTGGGCCACAAAGCATGCTTAAATTGAATTGAAATAATCCTCTACATGCTATCAGATCATAGCAGAATGAAGCAAGAAAACAACAACAGAAAAGTCACCGAAATTATGCAAACTCATGGAAATTAAATAACACTTTATTAAATAATAAGTGGATCAGAGAAGAAATCAGGGAAGAAATAAAAAAAGTTCCTAGAATCAAATGACGGTGGAAGCACAGCATACAAAAACCTATGGGACACAATGACAGCAGTTCTAAGTGGGAGGTTTATAGCTGTAAATATACACATAAAAAGAATAGTGATCCCAAATAAGTAACCTAATGAGGTATCTCAAGGTCCTAGAAGGACAAGAATAATCCAAAAACTGAAACTAATAGAAGATAAGACATAAAAATTAGAGCAGAAATTAATGATCATAAACATATACTAACAAAAAATTGAGAAAAAAATAATTCATAGACAATGTTTTCTGGAAAAAATCTAGTAAAATAGAGGTTTTGCCTCTTTAAATAACAAATTATTACAATTTAACAATTGCTATTAGAATTGGTCAGCTGATTTCAATACCTCACAGATCACATGTGTCTTTTTACATATTCTATCAGTTCTGAACATATATATGAAATGTATAGATCAATGTGGTGGAGATGTAGCTCAGTGGCAGAGTGCTTACTCACCATGCACAAAGCCCTGGGTTTGATCCCCAGCACCAAAAACAATTATAGATAATTAAGCCAGATGTGGTGACATACACCTATAATCCCAGAACTCGGGGAGGTTGAAATAGGATGATAGCAAGTTCGAGTCTAGCCTGGGAGACTTAGCAGCTTAGTGAGAACTTGTCTCAGAATAAAAAATAAAGGGCTGGGAATACAGCTCAGTTTGTTCAATCCCCAGTACTGAACAAAAGAGATGTATAGGACACTGTATTCTGACGGCCTGGTCTCAACCTAGGTAATTTTAAAATAAATTGTACCAAATTATGTGTTTATAAGCACATGCCAGAACAAGCTTGCTACTATAATAAGGAAACTGTAGAGATAATAAATTCTGGACATGTTTTAACAGAATTTAATTCAATTTGACTCGAATTAAAATATAAGGTGGTATTCTGAGAGCTTGGAAAAATAAACTAAGAGATCTGTATACCAGTCAAATAAATAATTAGAGAATTGGGCAGAATAGAAATAGTGTATGAGACCTGATTCATTAGACCTAATCACGATAATCTTTCCATACTAAATATCTTTTTAAAATACATGAGATAATACACAGCAGACCCTTAAAATGGTCTTCCTGACTCTCATAATTTAACTTTCTGAATTATCACAGTAACGAGTTTCTGGGAAAAGCTGTGAAAAATGGAACCCCCCGCAGCCGTGGTGAAATGGAATCTGAGGCCAACTTGCCCTCTCAGGTGAGTGTCCCGCATCCAGTAAACACATAATAGGTACACACTCCGTGTGTGAGAAGCGAGGGGCTCACTTCACAACCCCACATGTCCAATTAAAATGTAGGCCTCCGCACAATTACAAGATCGTACACGCATAAGGTCTTTAGATGTGGTTGTAAACCATAAAAACATGGACTATTTTATCTTCAACTACTCTTTTCTTTATCCATTTTTATCTTTAAAGATAGGTTTTTGTCAGTCAGTGCAGATATGCCCTTAAACATGAGAGTGACATAAAAAGTAAACTCACTGAGTGTCAACAAGAGACTCAATTGACCTCAGCGAAGAACTAACAGATAACAAAATCTTTATAGAAAAATGGAAAACACTTTTATACAAATGGTCCCTATAAGGACAGCTCCCCTTACCGCAGCACACGCAGCCCCACCGCACACATGTGATGTGGCAACTTCACATAGCAATGCTTAGACTTTAAGTTTTTGTTTTTTTCTTGCATCGCCCTGAGGAAGACAAAGATCTTAGACCTCGGTTCAGCTTGGTAGATCTTTGTAATTCAATGTAGCTCAACAATTTCATGGTCCTTCTCAGTTTTGGGGGTCAGAAGGAGTAAGCTGCTAATGGAAGACGATGCAAATGGGGGCTCCGGGGACACAGGAAGTCTCTGTACCTGCTGCTCAATTTTGCTGCCAAATTATACTCACTCTAAAAATAAGATCTATTTTTAAAAATTAAAAAAAGCTACATTTTTGCAGAGCTGTTTTATCTATAAAACACACCTGCGCCACACACACATCCACAGGTATAGATCGAGTGGACCTGCATATAAAGTGATGTGAAACAAATGACTCAGCATGCTTATGTCTCAATTTTTCTCCTCCATAAAATAAAGAAACTGGGCCAGGAGATTCTCTAGGTCTTTTTCATAATTTTGATTCCTCCAAAACTATAAAGTAGATATCCCATCCTTCATGTCTAAAAACTAACCCATTTTATAGAGTCAAGTCTGGAAAGAACAAGGCAGGGGAAATGAATCTTCACTCCCCCTTCGAAAGCACCTAATAGACTTATCCTGGGCGGTGCAGTACCCTGCTCTAAGCACTTCACACATATGCACATATCTAATCCTTACCATCACAGAGAAGGTGCTATTACTAAGCCTATTTAAGAGATGAGGGTCCTCAAGCACCGGCTTAAGAAGTTTACTCTGTTCAAGGATAGCCGTGTACCTGGCTAGCTAGGGAGTAGAGGGATCAGGATGCAAACTCGGGGAGTTCGGCTTCAAAAATCAGTGCCCTTAACTACCCTGCAGCCTGCCCAGGAGTCTCAGAGCCCACGTACATTGCCCACATGAAGACCACAGAGTATTTCAGACTCACGGGATTCTTTCTACTTCCCCACACATTAGCCAAAGGCACGGGGCAGGGCTGAACAAACGTGCGTAGGCTTCATAAGGAAACCAGACTCAAAACTCCTGACACTGCAAGTTTGACTGACACTGTGGTTAAAAGTAACCTATCTTTGGAGAAAAACAGATGTAACCCTGACATTCCATTCACCATTATATTGATATTTGCTAATATACTTTGAAAATGAAAATCCCATGAAGCATTCAAATATTTTGTCCAGACTTCTTAGCGTAGTCTAAACTTTATCTGAATTTTCTTCCTGCCTTTCCAAGGCCTTTAATGAACCTAGCTATTTACACTTAATTCATAAAATGGCTTTCACTCTAAACTGTAAGATACTTAAGGATTGGGCTTTTATTCATCTTAATTCTCACTCTATCTCCAATGGGTAAGATACTAGACATTTTGTGAATACAAAACCAACAAACTTCTGTAGAATTACTAATGAAAAAATTTTAATTCTTTTTTAGAAAAACAGCCAATTTTCTTGTTTCATTTTATTGCAACAAGCTTAATGCATTTAATGGAGAACAATATTGCCTATAGCATTTATTAATCAATTTGTTTCATTCCTACATGTGACAAATCACCGCCTGAATTTTCTGACTCAGGCTGATTTTTATTTGATTTTCAATATTATCCTTAGGCCTGGCATGTTGACACATGCCTATAATCCCAGCACTCTGAGAGGGTGAGGCAGGAGGATCCCGAGTTTGAGCCCAGCCTGGACAATTTAATAATTAAACAAGATCCTGCCTCAAAATGAAAATTAAAAAGAGCTGATGATGTAGCTGAATATGAACGTCCTGAGTTCAATCCCCATTATCATGAAAAAAAAATCATTAGACTTAATGTTATACATTTTATGGCTTCCAATTTAAACTTTCAAAGAAAAATGAAATTGACCTTGAATATTTATCTTTTGTTGAAAATATGATCTTCAGAATTTAATAAGAGGGGCTGGTGAGATGGCTCAGCAGTTTAAGCGCCTGCCCGGCAAGCGCGAGGGCCCGAGTTTGACTCCCGGAACCCACATACAAAAAAGGGGCCGGTGATATCGCTCAGCGGCACGGGCGCCTGCTGGCGCGCGAGGTCCTGAGCTCGACCCCCCGGTACCCACAAAAAAAAAAAGAATTTAATAAGAGAAGCACTAGTCTTTTATTCCAGGATCTTACAGGAATTGTAATAATGCTATCTATATATAATGTTAAATAATTTTAACAGCACTGGTAGGCAATAAGGAAAGTCCAAAGAGAATGATGTCGTCCAAAATTAAAACACTAGTAAGTGGTAGAGCCAGATGGAAAGCGGTTCTTCTAACTTGGAGTTAGAAGCTTCCCATTGTCATAGTATTCATTTAAAATACTTCTGAAACCCACAGAACAGCAGGAGGTTTACCAGCTATTGCACAAATATCCAAGAATACATTTGTTATGTATAGCTATCAAATAAAATTTTATCATAGAAACATCTGCCCCCAAAATGTTTTATGTTTATGGCAGGTAAAAGAATGAAACTAGGAAATAAGAATTGTGGTTTGGTTATGCTTTATAAAGTAGAAATGCAAGTCTGTCTTTCAGAAACCATTAAAGAAAACTGAGAACTTACACATGAAAAGTGGAAAAGAGGAAACTGAGCGAAAATGCCAAAGGTGCTCGTCGACCGTATATTTCTGTACATAAACACCTATTAAATGAGTTTTGATGAGGTTAAACCAATTATATTTGATATATTTTCTTTGAAAGATCAGTCTTTGTTAACTGATATACAAGAGGCCTCTTCAACTAAAAATGAAAATTAACTTGTATTCTGTTTCAGCATGTAGGAAGTTAAAGAAGAAAAAGCCTAAACTTGAGTTTACCAATAAAGCCACACATCCAATCTGGTTTTTTTAGACTGCTAAAGGCCACTTCAGTTAAGTGCATTAGGCCATCTGACATTCATGCGAATAAACAGAATTAAGATTAAACTCTAAAAGACTAGTATAAAATGGTGGAACACAGAGAAAAGCAAACATGAGATATAGTCACCCATGTTTAGAACCAAGTAAGCTGAAGTAGAATTACGTGACTACCCAAATCTCAAGGTAAACATTAAAGATTAGAATGTGGGTGGTGGGTCTCAGATTTTAAAACTTGTACTTAAGAGAGTCAAGGTTATCCCTGCTTCTCTAAACAAAGTCTGAAGCCCAGGCATGGTAACCTTTGAAATTTTAACTAAGCATCACCAGGGCTGCCTGATTGCTTCAGTTTACATGCCACTGGTCAGAGAACTTTGAACTGGCCAATTTTGTTTGGAAAACTTGTAGATTTTGTATCTCTTTAAGTTAAACAAACCCTTGGACATACACACATGCTGTGTAGTCGGTGTTTTTCCTAAAATGGAAAATTTCACTGGTTAAGGAGTTGAATGAACAGTACAGACCAAATTCAATAGTCCCCAGGGTGAAAAAATACTTATATTTTCTATCTTTTCTATAATCTACATCTTATATGAAAACATGCCTGTACCTTTCTGTTTTATTCTTCAAGAAAATGATCCCATATGATCTTGCATTTAGAACAACCATTGAGAAATTAACATTAAAATACTTTGTTATGATATAGATATCATAAACCTCATTCTCTTTGCTTTACAACATCTTTTATTGAAATACAGAGGTGTTCCTGCATTTCTGGTTACCAATATAATTCTGTTTTTCCATTGAATTTTGTTAAAATATCGAGGCTTATTTTTATGGGGGAAAATGTAAACCTTTGATAAATTAAAGCCCCATAAGTCTATATCATAGAAATTTAAATTATTTAATTAAGTAAATGAACTAATTACTCACAAATATTGACAATGTTGTTCAGAATATTGCTACTACTACTAGGCTGTGATTAGTACTGCTTATTTTTGAGTAAAAATACTAAAGAGAAAGTAAACACCTGTGTTAAACTTCAGTGGTATTCTGCTATTTCCCCCTTTATTGAAGAATGAAAAATATTTAGGTTTTGTGTTTGCTGTTTTTCTAGGTTGTTCTCATGCTTCAGACAAGGCTAAATGTAGGAGAAACTTGGAATAAATGTAATTGTTAATAATGCAAAAAACTGCCTTTCTGCAAGCACTCAGATAACACCGAAGCCACCGAAGTGAACTGCTGTTCTTACTTTCGCATTTCCTAAACTTCTAATTCAATCATGAGCAGACGTAAAAGCTGAGGTCTAACTTGTACATTTATCTGATACAGGTCAACTTGTATGACCAGTTCATAATGCCAAAGGAGCTAAAATTCAGTGGGGGGTTCCTTCTCTCTACACCTCAGTCTAACATAAGTAGCATTAACTACCTGTTCAGTAGCATAGGTATTCTTGATGACCCTGCAGTGAAAAATGTTTAATCCCCAATACCTTCTCCACAAAAGGGATTTTAATCCACATGTCATTAGGTGGAGCATGGCTATTCAGTTCACCACAGAACCCCACTGCCGACAATCTAACAGCCTAATTCAGACATTTGTGTCATACCTGCTTGGTCCTGGTAGATTGCTGAGTTTCTAACTGCTGTGTTAAACTGACTTATGCTGCATCAAGGCAAAGATAGCTTTCGGGAGATCCTTTGTTGAAAACTAAGAAGTTAGTTGGGTTTTTAAGTCTAGGAACATTTGCAATTTCATAAGCCCCCAGCCCCACAAAAAGAAAAGAATAATCACAACCATCCAGCGAGTGTCAGGCTTCTGGAGTTCTGCCAACCTCCCCTCTGCTCTAGCAAAGGAGCCTGAGTACAGGCTGCCAGGGAGGCGGGTCCCACAGACGGTAGTAAAACAAAACACTAAGATGGGACCTGAGGCTTGTCCTACAAGACACAAGAATCAACACACGTTGATTCTTAACAAAAATTCTCAGCATATCCTGTGAAATCTTCCCCAAGTGAGAAGTCATATGCATGAGCCCAGCAGGCACAATGGCTTGATGATTCCATCTGTTTAACTACTCACCTCTTCAGTTCCCTCGAGAGGACTACTATCCCCATCACTGCTTTGAAATTGCATTTCTGGTCACCGTGTTCATTCCCAACAGGAAGGAAATTGCTGCATATCCTTGTGTGTGGAAGGGTGGCGGTCAATGGCATTTTTTCCTGTCTTCTATGTTATCTCAATGAAACTACGTTATTCTTGTTTCCATCTTCTCTATGAACCAATTGTGACCAAAAGACTTCTTTGCATTCTGTTAGTCAAGAAGTGGTTTTATTTTTAATTCTTTCAATCTATTTGTACTTTCTTTCTCTCTTTCCCTCTTATTTGTTTTATTGTAGTAGCTTATTAAGAGGTATACCTACTTCAAAACACAAGCAATCCTGTACATTCTCAAATGTGCATTCTCCTGTAAATTCACAAATATGTTTTGTAGAATATCATATACATTTGTGACCCTATTTCACTCCAAAGCTTATAATGGATATTTATTTCCATAAAATAAAATCCAAATTCTAATAATGTTCAGCTCTGTTCAGCAGAGAAAGGAAAACAGCTGAGAAATGAGAAATTTTCAGAACCTGAATCATCTGATCCACTTGGAATGACAAATGAAAGCTCTTTTAAAGCAGTGAGAATTCAACAAATTGGTGAAGTACAAGGTACCAAAAGGAGAAAGTTGTACATAATTAGTATCTGATAAATGCTCATCAACGAGAAGGGCAACCAGATTTCAACCGGAGCAAGGAAGTATACTGAAGAGATAAGAATTAGACTTAGTGTATAAAGGTTGGAGATTCAACCATGCTATTGGACAAAGCAGGAAAACAAGAAGAAATGGTGAACTTAGAGATGACATGAGCTAGATGGACAGAAGCCTCGGCGAAGGTAGTGGTAGTTATCTTCAAGGATCTAGAGGAAGGGACAGGAGAAGATTGGAAAGAGGAAGTATTTCTCAGCAAATTTAGGGAGTGTAACCAATTGACTGAAGGCAGGAAAGGGAAGGCAGAAGTGTATAAATAGACATAGAAATAAAAACATATATATTTAACAAGAATAATTTTTCGAGAAATATTTTCTTTTTGGCATCCTTATATATCATTTTCTGCCTATTCAATTCTTTGGTGAAAATTAAAATTGTTGCAGCAGAAAGCAAAGAGAAAGAAATGTGAATATCCTCTATCACTAAAGACTTTTCAAAAGACGCAATACTCAGGACATCCTGTGCTAAGGGAAAAAGGTTTTGGTCTTTAATCTTGTTCATCACGTCTCAAAAACTAAATTTGTATGGTGTCAATCTACAATGTATTTTTCCTTCTTTTACAGTACTTGGATAGCAAGAAATCTGAATGTAAATAAGGGACATTCCATTCTACCTAAAAATAAAATAAACTTTCCAGAAACTTCACATTCAAAAAGAATGAAAATAGGATAAATATTTCACTAATGTCACTCGCAGATTTATTATCCCCTAAAAAAGGAAGAAGATGGAAATTCAGATTGATTGAAAAGAAAGCCAAAAATAGTTCTGCCGTGTTTCTCATTTGGAATCTTTAAAAAAAAAAACTCTCTGACAAGGCACACACCTGAGTGACAGGGAGAGGCCCTTGTGCAGAAGAAATAACTGCAGTTACGCAGCGACAAGACAGTTCTAAGGGGCCTAGGGCGTTGTGTCTTGAAAGTTTACAATCACATTCTGCGTGAGCCCATGAGGGAGATGTGCGCTAAGCGCACACTTCTGCTCATGGGTCTGAAATCAGGACAGAACAACACTATTTTGTGAATTCATCTGCTACGGTGTGAGAACAAAGCTCTCCGAGCTTCACCACAGGCACAGAAGGCTGAACTGTGGGATTTTCAGCTACACAGGTTTTGAAATATGCACACAGGATAGTGCACTGTGTGGATAGCACATTGTAGAGTTTTGTGGAACAAATAATTAAATCCAAGAACACTGGACGAAAGACCAAAAAGTGCTCTAGAAGAGTGAAACTTAGAACCTTACATACTGGGCAAATTTGGGGTTATTCCTTTAGATTTTCTCCCAATCAGAAAAAATTGTAGCCCTGAAGAGCGACTGTCATTCCAGCCAGTCTGCCCTTAGAATAACACTGCCTTGGGGTAAGAACATGGTGTTCTGGTCAGGTCTAGGGCAAAGCCATGCCAACCATGAAGAGGTAACAATCCCTCTGGCAGCAGTTTATCAGAAAGTCCAATGTCGCATGGAAAATCGTCTAGAACATTCACAACATGTCTTATCCCAGGGAACCCACCCACGCATGTTTGTCTACTCCGTGTTCTACCACAAAACCTCACCCGCCCCTCTGAGAGCTTGTTGTCTCCGGCCATGAAATACCAACCACTGGAACTGGAGGTCATGTTAATATATCATCACTTCAAAAATAATTAATATTAAAATTGAACAAATATCGAAGACATGAAGTAGTCATTTATTTATCTAATCATTGATAAATTTTATTCTACTATCATAGTAACCATAGGAAAGTAACTCTAATCCCATGAAAGATGATGTTTAAAGTCACATATTTCAGATACTGTTTTATATAGTTGATGGGGAGAAAATTCTGGTCTATTTCAAAAACAGCTGATGCTGAATTTGGTCCATATTCTGACCAATCTTGACTCACACTGGTTATAGTTACTGAGTAGAATGAACAACTTAAGCAATGCTTTTAGAAATTACTTCTTTCTTTCTTTCCTTCTTTCTCTTTCTTTCTTTCTTTTTTTTCTTTCCTTCTTTCTCTTTCTTTCTCTTTCTTTCTTTTTTCTTTCTTCCTTTCTCTCTCTCTTTCTTTATATCTTTCTTCTTTCTTTTGTTTTTTTGAGGCAGAGTCTCCCTATGTAGCCCAGGTGATCCTCCTTCCTGCTTACTTTTTTTGTTTGTTTGTTTTTTGTGGGTACCGGGGGTCGAACTCAGGACCTTGCATGCCAGTAGGCGCCCGTGCCGCTGAGCGATATCACTGGCTCTTTTTTTGTATGTGGGTACTGGGAGTCGAACTCAGGACCTCGCGCTTGCCAAGTGCTTACGCTGCTGAGCTATCTCACCAGCCTGTCCTCCTGCCTACTTTTGACAGCTGAGGCTCAATCCCACTGAAAGACTGTGGGAATGTACCTGAAAATCTCCATCACTTGTTGATTGAAAATCTCTTCTGGGAACATTAGTACCCAGCCTTTCACCCTGCACTTGCTTTCAGAGCAAGACTTCAAGGGCTCAGGACGTAATAAGCTACCAGTAAATACTTACTAAATGAATAAATGGAATATGGACAACTTTCTGGAGATACCAAATAAATAGAAATAAGAAAGAAATCTGGAAATTTTTAAAAAATTATTAATATTTTTAAAATTAGGACTTCTGGGAAAATGGTAAGTGATAAGCAACAACAACTTAGCTTCTCCGAGATTGAGAGTCCAGATAGTGTGTTGGAAAATAACAAGTTGGGGAAAAGAAACAAGAGGAAAGTTGATCTCAGGGAATCAGAAATGTCCTGACAGGAAAGTTAAATTACAGAGAAATTGAAATGACACAAAACAGAAGGGACAATCTGCATTTTCTGTCCAGCTCCTGGCTTGCAGCGAGAAATGAAGGTTCATTCTACAGAGACACAGTGAAAGTGGGGCTCCAGAGCCTCGAGGGAGAAACGCGTGGAGGAACATGTCCGCTGTGAGCTGGATGTTGTTCCCAGCACCCACCATACCCCTGGAGAGAGCGCTTAGTCAGAAGCACTCCCAGAGGGCTGAGCGCTTGACTCGGACTCAGAGGAGCCACAGATGGCTTCAGTTCAGGCTTCCAGTGTTACATCCACACAATGACGGGGTGAGAGACGTCCACGGGAGACAGCTGTGGCCAAGGAGCCATGGAAAGTGCATCACTGGTGCCTTCACTCTAACCCTACTCCCGGCTGGTGCCTGCACCCAGCACGGATGTGGGGCACTGCTCCTTAATCTACAAGCACGAGCAGGCTATGTCTTGACTGGAACACTGCTCCAAAATTGTAGATCCCAGAAGAAAACCACATGTTCAAATCACAGACAAATATCTTTTTTTTTTATTGGGTTCTTTTCTTTTTTTGGAGGGGGGGGTCTTTGGTGTTTTTGTTTTGGTTTTTGGTTTTTTTTTGTTTTGTTTTGGTTTTTGGTTTTTGTTTTATCTGCTGTGCACAAGGTCTTTTGTTTTGGTTTGGTTTGGTTTTGGATTTTTTTAATCATTTTCTCTACTTTCCTTAACTAGATTCTTCTTCACCAGTTTATTGGGGCTTGGAGAATTTTCCTTTGTCCTTCTTTGCTTCTTCTTTTTTTAAATTAATTTTGTTGGTACAATTTAGATACACATAATGATCACATTCACTGTAGGGAATTTGTACCTGTGCATAATATACTTTAATTCCTTTTTCCCCAATTCCCTCCTCTCCTTTCAAACCCTCTTCCTCTCCTTATTTAAAAGATTTGTTTCTGGTTTTTTTCTTTATTCTCTCTCTTTTTTTTTTTTTTTTTTTGTTTCCCTTCCTTGCTCTCCCCCATCCGCTCCCTTGTTCCCCTTTCCACTGGAATATTTGCTTCCTGTTTCAAATTATTTATTGTATATTTTAGACCTCATTTACCCTTTCAATTTTTCACACCAGAGAAAGAATGTGCTATTTAAACATGTGTGACCAGTTTATTTCACTTAATAGTATGGTCTCAAGGTTCATCCCTTTACCTAGAAATGACTCAAATTTATCTATCTTTATGGCACAGTAGTACCCATTATATACAATGAAAATCACATTTTCTTTATCCATTAATCCATTGATGGACATTTAGGCTGTTTCCAAGATTTAGCTACTAGAAACTGTGCTGCTTTAAGCATGGGTGTGCATGTATTGCTATGGTAGGATGCTTTCAACTCTTTCAGGAAGATACCAAGAAGGGGAATAGCTGGGTCGAATGGCACCTCTAGTCCTAGTCTTTTGAGGAATCTCCACACTGATTTCCACTGGTTGAACCACTCTACACCCCCACCAACAGTGGAGAAGTGTCCATTTCTCACCACAGCCCTGCCAGCATTTGTTATTGGTTGATTTCTTGATAATAGCCATTCTTTCTGGAGTGAGATGCAATCTCAGTGTTTTAACTTGCATTTCTCAAATGACTAGTGGTGTTGAACATTTTTTCATATATTTATTTGCCCTTCATACTTCTTCATCTGGAAAGTGTCATTCATTTCAGATGTCCATTTTTGGATTGGGTCTTGAAATTTGGGGGATCTGATTTTTACATACTCTAGATATTACTGCTTGGTCTGAGGAACATCTGGCAAAAGTTTTCCCACTCTGTGGGTTGTCTCTTTACTCTGTTGGTGGTTTCATCACTTCTGAGTCTTTTGGCTAAGATCAAGCGTTGGTGGCTTCTTTCACTATGTAAAAGCTTTTTAATAAGATGAGACCCCTGTTGTTGATTCTTTGTAATATATCCCATGAGATTGGAGCTTTGTTCATAAAGTCTTTGCCTACACCTATGTCTTGAAGGGTTCTACGTGTTCTATTGAACAGCAGATTTAGTGTTTCTGTTTTAATACTTAGATATTTGATCAATTTTGATTTTAGTTTAGTGCATGGTGAAAAACATAGATTTTAATCTTTGGCATGTGGAAAGCCAGTTTTCCAGGCATAACTTATTAAAGTGGCTATCTTTCTTATAATGAACATGTTTGGCCCCTTAGATCAAAGATCAGGTGGCTGAGTGTGTTTTCAGGTGTTTCTGCATCTTCTAATCTATTCCATTGATCCTTGGGTCTGCTTTGGGTTTTTTGGTTTTGTTTTTTTGTTGTTGTTTTGTTTTGTTTTGTTTGCCAGTACCATGCTATTTTTATCATGATAGCTTTATAGTATAATTCAAGTCAGGGATTGTGTTGCCCCCTATCTTGCCTTTCTTACCCAGAATCACTTTTACTACTCTAGGTCTCTTCTGGTTCCAAATGAATATTAGGGCTGTTTTCTCCAACTCTGTGAGGTATGCTATTGGTATTTTGATTGGGATTGCATTAAATCTGTATAACAATTTTAGAAGTAAGGCCCTTTTCACTATATTGGTTCTTCCTATCCAAGAATAAGGGATATCTTTCCATTTTCTGATATCCTATCTGATATCCTTCTTCAGAGTACTGTAGTTTTCAATGTAAAGGTCTTTTACTTCCTTTGTTAGACTGATTCCTAAGTATTCCATTTTATTTTGATGTTATTGTGAAAGGTGTTGTTTCCCTGACTTTGTCTCTCAGTGAGTTTGTTATCTGTGTATAGGAGTGCTATTGATTTTTGGGTATTGACTCTGTATCCAGCTACGCAACTGAATTTGGTATTAAATCTAGAAGTCTTTTGGTGGAGTTTTTGGGGTCTCATATCATTCGCAAATAATGATAATTTAACTTCTTCCTTTCCTCCCCTTATTCCTTTTAATTATTTCTCTTGTCTCATTGCTCTGTATAATGTTTTCAGAACTATATTGAGTAGGAGTGGCGATAGTGGACATCCTTCTCTGGTTCATCAGTTTAGAGTGAAAGCTTTCAGTTTTTGACCATTTCATATGATGTTGGCCATTGGTTGATCATAGATGGATTTTGTTGTGTTGAGTTAAAGACCATGAATTCCAATTCTGTGTAGGGTTTTTATCATGAATGGGTTTGGGGCTTTTTCAAATGTTTTTTCTGCATCTATTGAGATGATCACATAGTTTTTAACCTTGGTTCTATTAATATGGTGTATTACATTTATTGATTTGCATATGTTGAACAAGCTCTGCATCCTGGGATGATTCCTAGATGGTCATGGTGTATAATCTTCTTGATGATTGGCTGCATTCTGTCTGCCAGTATCGTATTGAGGATTTGGGTATTCATTAGGGAGACTGGCCTATAGTTCTCTTGCTTGGTTGGGTCATTCTCTGGTTTTGGTATCAGGGTAATGCTTTCTTCCAAGAATGAATTTGGGAATATTGTTTCTTTTTCAATTTCATTAAAGAGTTTGAGGAGTACTGGCAATAGATCTCCAAATTTCTTATAGAATTCAGCAGTGAATCCGTCAGGACCTGGACTTTTCTTTGTTGGTAGGTTTTTAATTACATTTTCAATTTCATTGACTGATATTGGGTTCTTTAGAATTTTTGTATCTTCTTGATTCTCTTTGGTAATTCATATGTATCTAAGAATCTGTGATTTCTTCAGTGTTTTTCATCTTATTAGAATACAGGTTTTTGAAGTAGGTATTGATGATCATCTGGATTTCTGCAGGATGTGTTGTGATTTCACCCTTTTCATTCCTAACTGCATGGATTTGAGTCTTTTCTTTCCTTTACTTGATAAGGTTGGCTAAGGGTTTGTCAATTTTATTTCATCTTTCAAAGAACTACCTCTTCAAATCATAGTTTTTTGTATTTTTTTCTTAGTCTCAATTACATTAATTTCTTCTCTTTTATTTATAATTTCCTCCCTCATATAAGCTTTGGGCTTGACTAGCTATTCTTTTGTAAAAACTTGAGTTTCAATGTTAAGTTGTTTATGTAAGCTTGCTCTGTTTTTCTAATGTGAGAATTCACTGCTATAAATTTTCCTTTTAGGATTGCTTTCATTGTGTTCCATAAGTTCCAGTATATTATATTGGCATTACCATTTTATTGTAGGAACTCAATAATTTCTTCTTTAATTTCATCTGAGGACCATTAGTTGCTCAGGAGGGTACTATTTAATTCCCATATGTTTATGCAGCTTTTGTGGGGGTTTTGCCATTGATTTCCAATTTCATTGCATTGTGGTCTGATAATATGCATAGGATAATTTCAATTCCTTTGCATTCCTTAAGCATGTTCTATGAGTTAGTATGTGGTCTATTTTAGAGGACATACCATGCACAGCAGAAAATAATGTGTATTCTGATGTTGTGGGGTGGAATATCCTGTAGATAATCTACTAAATCCATTTGTTCAAAGGTCTGCTTTGATTGTGGTATTTCTTTGTGGGTTTGTTTTTTTCTTTTTATCTAGTTGATCTATTTGTGACAGTGGGGTATTGAGGTCTCCCATTACAATTGTATTAGTGCTTGTTTGATTTTTCATATCCATTAATATTTGTTTTATATAGTTGGGTCTGCTGGTATTTAGTGCATATATATTTATGGTTGTTATCTCTTCCTTTTGGAGTGTTCCCTTAAGAAGTATATAGTGACTTTCTTTGTCTCTCTTGATTAGTCTTGGCTTGAAAATCACTTTGTGTGCAAATAGAGTAGCTACCCCTGCTGTTTTCTTGGTTCCTGTCACATGCAGTATTGTTTTCCGTCTTTTGACTTTTGGCCTATGAATTTCTTTTTGAGTTAGATATGTTTCTTTATGCAGCATATTGTTGGATCTTGTTTCTTTATCCATTCTGCTGATCTGTTTCTTTTGTTTGGTAAATTGAGACCACTTACAATGATCATTATAACTGATATGTATTGAATTATGTTTGTCATCTGATTTTTCTCTCCTTGGTTCCCTTTATTTCCCCTCTGTTTAATTGCTTCCCTTGCCTGGTGAATTCATTCTATTGAGTTAATGGAATTATAGTCTTCATTATCTCTTTCTAGAATGTCCTTCAGAACATTTTGGAGTGTTGGTTTGGTGTTCATGAATTTTTTCAGGTGTTCTTTTCATTGAAGTATCTTATTTCTTCATCAACTTTGAAAGATAGTTTTACAGGGTACATCGATCTGGCTTGATGGTCATTTTAAGGCTTGAAATACTTCACTCCAAGCTCTCCTTGACTTAAGTGACTGTGCTGAGCAGACTGTTGTGATTCTATTGGGCTCTCCTTTATAGGTTACTTGTTTCTTTAACAGTTTCCATGTTTTGTTCTCATGTTGAATTTCTGGAATCTTGACTATTATATGCCTTGGTGTACATTTTTTTGATCATGAATAATGATTTCTATATGCCTCACTTACTTGTATGTCAAATTCTTTCTCCATGCTTGGGAAGTTTTCTGCCATTACTTTTGTGAAAGGTTTTTTATGTCTTTTGTGCTATCTCCTGCTTTTTCTTTGACTCCAATTAATCTTATGTTATTCTTCTTTGCATCATCTAACAGCTGTTAGATTGATTTTTGGGGGTCTTTTGCTATTTTTAAGAAATCATTCTTTTTGTGATTGCTAACCACAAACGTGTCTTCTAGATCTGACATTCTGTCATCACATTGGTTCATTCTGCTGTATATAATTTCATAGAATTTTTTAATCTTTAATAAATGTTTGAATCTGTTTCATGGATTCCATTTCTTTCCTATGTTGGGCATTCATGGTTTCCTTCATTTTCCTAAGCTCCTCTATTTCTTACCTGTATCTACTGTAGATTCACTAACCATGTCTTTCATTATGGTCATCATCTCTTTAGTTATCTGAGAAATTATTTCTAATTATTTCTAATTATTTCTAATTATTATTTTCTACAACCTCATTCATCTGCTTTGTTACTTCCACTGTTATCATTTCAGAGAGTTGATTTGGGTGGCTTTCAAATTGTTCTATTTTATTGGACCCTGGGTTTGCTTTGGGTGAGCTGAAAGTCTGGAGTTGCATCTTATTTCTGTGTCTTCTTATTTTCTTTTCTTCTTTTTTTTTTTAGTTTAGTTTCTGTGTTGATTCATGTAAAATGCTTACAATAGGTAGCTTTTTTCCTAGTATTGAGAACTCCTTAGACAATGACCACTTCTCTGAGATGCCTTCTAGGTGTAGCTGACCTTTGGCTTTTGAGTCTTTTGCAAGATCTTACCTCTTTAATTTATTGGTAAAGAGAAGGTGGTGCCTATTTGGTCTAGCCCCTGGTTCTTTGGTACCAGCCTATAGTATTATTTATGATGCTAAAGCAATCCCAGTCTTGGCATACAAGGAACAACAACTGATTAGAATAACTATATCACATTGGCTGAAGTAGTACAATCAGTAATAACAATAACATCCTGCACAGCCTAGGAAATGACAAACTGGAGTAACTATTAGTTAGCCACCTTTATCATATGAACAAGATTTGTAGTTATATAATAAAATCTAGAACAACCCAGAAAGTTCTATACAGTAAATATCCCCTCAATGGAGCAATCTTCCCTTCAGGTGAGATAGTTTAAAAGGGGTAAGAGAAAAAAATAGAGAAATAGAAGAAGAGAAAGAGATTATAAGCAAGGCTGAAGGACAAAGGAAATTACACAAGATTTGGGAAAATGGTAAAAAAAAAAAAAAAACAAGAGGGAAAGAAAGAAGGAAGAAACAGAAACAAGAAGTGAACAAAACAACCAAAAAAACCAGAAACAATATTCACATTCATATAAAAACAAGAAAAAACAATCAAGAAAAGAAGCAAAGAGAGGAAGGAAAAAAAAGTACACTTCATCATCTGAGAAGTGTGTATTCATTTCAGATGCTCACTTTTGGATTGGGTCTTTAAATTTGGGGGTCTAATTTTTTGAGTTCTTTATATATTCTGGATATTAGTCCATTGTCTGAGGAACAACTGGCAAAACATTTTTCCCTCTCTGTGTGTTGTCTCTTCACTCTGTTGGTGGTTTATTTTGCTGTGCAAAAGCTTTTAAATAAAATGAGATCCCTGTTGTTGATTCTTTTTAATATTCCCCCATTGAATCAGGGTTTTGTTCATAAAATCTGTGCCTACACCTATGTATTAAGAGTTCTACCTATTATCTCTTCCAGCAGCTTTAGTGATTCTGTATTAATCTACTTTGATTTTAGTTTAGAGCATGATGAGAGGTCTAGTTTTAGTCTTCATTGTGTGGAAAGTCAGTTTTTCCAGCATCATTTATTAATTACAAATGGCAAATAAATATATGAAAAAAATGTTCAACAACATTGGTCATTCAAGAAATGCAAATTAAAACAACACTGATCAAGAAATCAGCCAGTAACTAATGCTCACAAGGCTGTGGGGAAAAAGGAACCCTTCTCCACTGTTGATGGGAGTGCACAACCACTGTAGAGATCAGTATGGAAATTCCTCAAAAAATTAAAATTAGAGGTTCCATTTACCCAGTTATTCCCCTTCTTGGTATCTTCTTGAAAGAGTTAAAAGCATCATACCACAGCAATATATACACCCATGTTTATAGCAGCACCGTTTCTTATAGCTAAATCTTGGAAACACCCCAAATGTCCATCCAGGAATTAATGGATAAAGAAGATATGTTTTTTTTTATACAATGGAGAACCACTAAGTCATAAAAAGGGATAAACTTGAGAGGTTTCTAGGTAAATGGATGGACCTTGAGACCATACTCTTAAGTGAAATAAATCATACACATATGTAAATATTGCATTGCTTCTTTGATGCGAGAAATTGAAAATGTAAATAGGGACCAAAATGTACAATAGATATTGTGAAATAGGAAGAAAATGTTCAAATGGGAAGGGAAACTAGGGACTGGGGAGGGGGAAAGGAAGGAAGGGAAAATTAAAAAAAAATGAAGGAAAAAATGGAAACCAAGTTTTTGTAAATATGGACAGGAAGAGGAGTTGAGTGGAGGGTAGGAGAGTGGGAAAAGAAGAAGAATCAAGACATTATATACAGGTACAAATTCCTTATGATGAATGTGATCATTATGTATACTTACAATGTAATAATAAACTTAATTTTTTTAAAAAGTTCAATTCAGAGTGTGTCTCTGCTGTCACTGGGAGACAAAGGGGGTGAAGAGAGCCCAGATCTGTGCTGGTTGATTCCAGCAAGCCTGCAGTAGAATTACAGTGAGGTGGTGGATAATCCCAGCAAGGTTGTTCTTGCAACTCTGGTGAAGTTCAGGTTGATTCTGGTTTCTGGCTGTGAAGCTGGAACCTGAGTTGTTCAGCCCACAACACTCCAGGTGCCTCTTGCCAGCTTGACTCAGTTCCCTGACCCTGAGTATCTCCCACAGCTGTGCCTCGCCCTGACACTTGGATCTACTAAGTGGAGCCAACCTGAGGCTGCTCTGAGTCCTGGGTTTAGCTGGCCCCTTTCCAAAATGGTGACTGAACAATCTCCCTCTGTTGGGGAAACTTGAATTGGATTGAATCATTAACCAGCCACTGCGGCCCACAGCATCCACTGCTCTGTTCTACTGGTATGTTTCTCCATGGAGGCCTCAGGGATCACTCATCACCAACATGCTTCTCTAAGTTCCAGGCACCTCTCTAATGCAAAGAGCTGGAATCAAGGAGAAAGCCCCATTTGCCACCTCTCTCTTCTGCACTGAGGTTCCCTTCTTTGCTCTCCCTGTGCACTCCAATTCTTGGTTCAGATCCCAGAGACCCACTTCCCTCCTTCTTCTCTTCCTCACCTTGCTATATTCCAGTGTTTGAACTCCAAATCTCAAAGAGGCTGATTTTCTGCTGCTCACCACTCTGCCATCTTCCTGGAAGCCCTTTTTTTCTTATCTCTTTTTCTTACCTTTTTTTCTTTATTTGATCATCTTCTCCCTGTAAATATTTCTCCTTTTAATGTTTGTCTCTTATTTTTACTCTCCATAAAATTTATTTTTTCTCCCTTTTTTCTTTTATCTTCTGTTTCTCATTGGTTTTATCTCATACCTTTACCTAATTCTATAAACATCCTTCTACCATATCAATAAGGTCTTTTGTACCACTTCTTTCTCCTCCTTCTCATATCACACACTTTAAGGTTTTAAAATTTCCCCCTTGTATTCCTCCATTCCCAAAGCCTATATCTTTAATAATATAACCACAAATCTTTGTTCATCTTTAGATAGTTCACTTTGTTAAATTACTGTTGAATTATTTTCTATCAGGGGAGATATAGCTGTCACATTTAGTACATGTTAGCTGTAAGTCAATACCTGCATTGGCTTAATGTTTATATCATAAATGTAGATTTCTTCTCTAGGCCCAAGGATAATACATAATTGGTTTATATCCAATTTGTCTACTACTGTAGCTGATTGGTTTGATAATGACATTATAAGGGTTACATAATTGTCACTATTTGTTTGTAACTCAACACTCAGATTATGTTTGCGATATTAACAATACAAACATACATTCCCAGAGAACTTGGTTGTTGGGCTAATCACACTGCCCCCTCCCCTCCCATATTAACCAAGGTGGTTTAATCTTGAGGTTGAAGCAAAGGACTATAGTTAGCCGTGCCAAAGTACATCACATAAAAGTAACTAAAGAGATATCTATATAGCAACAAAGTGTTTACACTATAAGCATCCACAAACCTTAGCATAAAACAAGTAGAAACATGAAAAACATGAGAAGGCAAGGCAACAGAATGTCTCACAAAACTTGCAACTATGCAAAGCCAATCCAGGGGGCACTGAGGGGCACAACAGCATAAGCCACACACCAAAATTACTCAGAAGAGTAACACGCGAGCTGAGAAAACAAGTCAAAGAGGAGCCAAAGGCAACAGAGAAGACATAACTAAACAGATAATGGAAGTAATAACCAAAAAGATGCAGGAGTTTTCAGAAGACAGTAATAGAAACATAGACAAGCTAAACAAAATGGTACAAAACCATTGACTAGTTCAGCAAAGAATTAGAGTCTATGAAAAGTTTCAATCAAAGATACAGTAGATTAAAAATCACATCAAAACAGCAGTAGAAACAACAAAGTGAGGACAAAATTTCAGAACTAAAAGATGATATCTTCAAAGACCAACTACTAAAAGACACTTTTTAAAAAGAAAAAAGAAAAAATAGATCCATCAGCTGCTAAATGTTGCAAAGAATACTAACCGAAGAATTGGAATAATTGATAAATCAGAAGACAAGACAAAGGGCATAAAAAACCTGTTCACAGAAATATGGGAAGAAAAGTTCCCAAATATAGGGAAATAAATAAATACACAGATAAGTGAGGAATATAAAACCCCAAATAACCACAACCAAAAGAGAACCTCTCTGTGCCACATTATATGCAAATTTCCAGAAATCCTTCACAGAAATAAAATCTTAAAAGCTGTTAGAGATAGGCAACAAATCACATATAAAGTTAATCCCATTAGAATCACAGCAGACTTCTCTATACAAACCTTAAAAGCCAAGAGGGGTTGGAGTGAAGTGTTTCAAGCACTAAAAGTTAACTTCCAATCCTATAAAACTTTCCTTTAAAACTAATGCAGAAATAAGGTATTTCCATAACAAGGAGACTCAAAAGAAATTCATGACCACCAAACCAGAATTACAAAAAATTCTCAATGATATCCTAAAAAAGATAATGAAGCCAACAATGCCAAAAAGTCAAAAAGGATGAATATATCTAGTGAGATAAGCAGTTAAGCAAATGGAAAAAAATAAGGAATTCCACAACAGGAAGATAAGGCAATGACAGGAATAAGTCAATATCTCTTAGTAACAACTACTGATGTGAACGGTGTCAGTTCCCTAATCAAAAGACTCAGATTTTTTAAAAAAGACACAGATTGGCAGAATGGATCAAGAAAGAAACCCCACCAATATGTGTATACAAGAAATACATCTACTTCAAAAATAAACTTACAGGGGCCGGTGAGATAGCTCAGCAGCTTAAGCACCTGCCTGGCAAGTGGAAGGGCCTGAGTTCGACTCCCAGTACCCACATACGAAAAAAAAGGGCCAGTGATATCGCTCAGCAGCACGGGTGCCTGCTGGCACACGAGGTCCTGAGGTTGACCCCCAGTACCCACACAAAAATAAATAAATAAACTTACAGATCAAAAATCAAAAGATAGAAAATATTTCATGCAATGAAAACCTGAATAAAGCAAGCTATCTTAATTTTAGATGAAAGGGATTTCAAGCCAAAACATCACAAAGAGTAAGGAAGGTCACTACACTGATATCTTGGTTCACAAACTTAATTCTTTCCACAATTCTGGTCACAAACTGAATTGAATGAGAACCAAATCAAATTCAATGATTAGGTTCAATGTTGACCTTAAGGGGAAATTTGATTCAGTTCTTGTCCAATTCAGTTTGTCCAGAATCATAGCAAGAATTATATTCCTGGACCGAGGTACCTCTGTACATATTGGTTAACGGAACTATTCAACAGGAAGCGATAACAATTATAAACATATATGCTCCAAATACTGGTGCACCCAACATTGAAAATGAACACCAGTAGACTTGAAAAATTAGACAAAAACCAATATAATTGTAGTGGGAGACCTCAATATCCCACTGTCACAAAAGGACAGATCAAGGACAAAAAAAATCAAAAAAATCAGAATTGAGTCAAAACTTTGAACAAATGGACTAAGCTAGGTATCTACACAGTGTTTCTTCCAACAACACAATACACATTCATCTCAGCAGCACATAAGAAATTCTCCAAGATGCAAGCTTAAATAAATACAAAAGAATTGAAATTATCCTGAGCATATTATCAGTTCATAGTGCAATGAAAGTAGAAATCAATAGCAAAAAACATCATATGAACTATGCAATCACATAGAAAATAAGCAATACATTCTTGAATGATCAATGGGTCATAGATAGAAGTAAAGAAGAAATTAGACAGTTCCTACAGTCAAACAATAATCCCAGTACAACATAACAGAACTCGTGGTACACAGTGAACAAGTCTTAAGAGAGAAGTTTATAGTGGTGAATTCTGACACCACAAAAGCAGAGTAAGCTCAAATCAATAACCAAATGAAGCAACTTCAGATACTGGAAAAACAAAACCAGTCCAAATCCAAAGCTAATATGAAGAAATAAATTACAAAAATAAGAGGAGAAATTAATGAAACTGAGACAAAAAGAAAAACAATGAATCAAACAGTTGGCTCTTTGAAGAATAAGCAAAAGAGACAAAACTTTAGCCAATTTTACCAAAATAAGGAAAGAAAAGACCCAAATCCATGCAATTAGAAATAAAAAAGATGAAACAGAGTAGGCCAAAAATCCAAAAGATGATTGGTAACTACTTTGAGAACCAGTACTTTAATAAAATGGAAAATTCAGAAGAACAGGATAGATTTCTAGATACATATGACTGCCAAAGCTAAAACGAGAAGACATAAAAACCCTGAATAATCCAATACCAGTCAATGAAACTGAAGAGGTTTTAAAAGGAAAAAATATTACCAACTAAGAAAAGCTCAGTCTCAAAGGATTCACTGTTGAATTCTACAAGAATCTTAGAGAAGATCCGATGCCAATATTTACTAAACTCTTTAATAAAATTGAAAGGGAAACAGTACTCCCAAACTCATTCCTGCAAAGGACTCAATCAAAAAAGAGAATGACAAACCAATCTCTCTAATGAATATAGATGCAAAATTCTCAGTCATATACTGGCAAATAGAATGCAGCAAATCATCAAAAAGATTATACATCATGACCAAGTAGCATCCTTTCCAGGGATGCAGGGTAGTTCAATATATGCAAATCAGTAAATGTAATACAACACATAAACAGAAGCAAAGACAAAAATCACATGATCTTTTCAATAGCATTTGACAAAATCCAATACCAATTCATGATTTAAAAAAAAAAAAAACCTGAATAGGTATAGAAGGTCTTTATCTCAATCTGATAAAATCCATCTATGACAAATCAATGTTCAACATCATACTAAATGGAGAGAAGCTGAAAGAATTCACTCTAAAATCAGGAATAAGACAAGGATGCCCACTATTGCCACTCCTGTTCAACACTGTTCTTGAAACATTAGCCAGAGCAATTAGACAAGAGAAAGAAATAGAGGATGGTCTCAAAATAGTGGAGCAGCAAGCGCCAGCAACTCGGCTTCTCCAGGACAACACGTCTAGGGTCTAGAAAGCAATGGCTTGGCCAGGAATCAAAGTGAGTGGAGTATACACAGGAACCACGAGGGAACTGACAGAAGAGAAGAAAATAGCATGTAGTGAAACAGAAGAAATAGATCACACTGCAGAGGAGAAATGGCACAGCACAACTGACAGTGGCTGGCTAGCTGCCAGCTGAGAGGCAAACTGAAACTAACAACTTTGCCACTTATAGAGAACCAGAGAACTGCGCCAGGACCAGGAAAGCGTTCTGCAGTTGGAGCCAGAAGGGGTAACGCTAGACACTGCTTCCAGAGAGCCTTCCATGGTCAACAGTCGGTGAGTGGCATCGGTAAAAGTGCCTGAGGTCAAAGTCGCACGGAGCATGAGCAGGCAGGGACAGCATTGTAGGGAGGCCTGGGTGTTTAAACCTGTCTCTCAGAGCTGCTCCTTGGCTGCTTCGCACTGCCAAGTTCCCAGAGTGGGCGAGGGAGGTGCAGTCACGGGACACTGCTGGCAGCTGGAGACAGACCGGGGAGTCCCGCTGAGAGGCAGGCGCTGGTGAAGATATAGGCCCAGCTCTTACACTCAGGAGGCGGTCTCATCCTGATAGCCTGGGCGGGACGCTCACACTGCCGCTGTGTTCCCATTTTAGGCAGATCTCTACCCCAGCACCCCGGGGGCGGACTGCAGCCTTAGACCTCCAGCGGGAACAGAGACAGGTCCTGGCCCGAGCTCTGCTCTCAACCCGAGGCTGAGGAAAAGCGCCACGTGTCCAAAACAACAGAAAACTTCCTTTCCCTGTTCTTTATTTGATTGTATTATTTTTTTCATTTTTTATTATTTTACTTTTTAGAAAAATTTTACTCTTTGATGTTTTCCTCCTTCTGTACATTTCCCCCACACTTTTATTCCATTATTTTATGCTTTTTTCTCTTATGAGTGTGTCCCTGTATGTGTGCTTCACTTCTTCTTGCCCTTTTCTCCCAATTTAGTTTACAAAGGGTAACTGAATTCTCCCTTATCCTTTATATCTCTCCTACTTTTTTCCATATCTCTTCGCCTGAATTCTTTCTCTTGTGTTTTATTCATTCCCAATCTTTCTTTTCTTTTCCATCCATCTTTTTACTTGTCTCCCTTTAACTTTCTCTAATATTTTATATCAGTCATAGAATCTTTTCCCATCCCTGTTTCTCATTACCAATTTTGTACCTGGTTTTCCCTGCTATTCCCTTCTTAATATATAATAATATATGCTAACCACCAATAGGATCTTTTACACACCCCTCCTATTTCCCCCTTCCCATACCACAGAAGTGAGGACTTAAAAAAATAATTTTTTTTCTTTTTTCTCTTCTCTTCCCCCTCTGGCATTATGTACTCTTCATCCCCCTGGACTTTAAATAACTGATTCTATAAAGTTATTCTTTTTTTCTTTTAATGTGGGTACTGGGAGTCGAACTCAGAACCTCACGCTTGCCAGACAGGTGTTTATGCCGCTGAGCCATCTCACCGGCCCTATAAAATTATTCTCGAATGCTGTTTTTCACCAGTAGAGGAGATACAACCACTGTATTTAGTACATCTTAATGGTGGATCAAGACGTGTGTTGTTATGATGCTTACAATGTAACCAGATTTCTTCTGTAGGCTAAAGGGAGACCCAAAGCAGGGTTTCGTGGTATGTTATTTCTCAACCAGCCCTGATAGATACCACTGTAATGGATTAGCCTGTTACTGCTGTAGCTGACTTAATTGCATAGGAATAACCCCGGCTCAGTGGACAATTTAGCCCAGTTCACCTGTCTGATGAATCCACCATCGCACCCAGAGAGAGGGCCAGCAAGCGCTCGGACTGGATGAGAGTGCGCGAGACACCTGCAGCCCGGCGGAAAGGAGTCTGAGGCTGAATGAACGTCAGTGTCGCGGTGGAGGGATCAGAGGAGTTACCAGGGTGTGAACACTCAGAACCTCTGGTGAAGAAGCTACTTGGGAATGGCATGTGCCATGGCTCACTGGAATATTTAATCTGTATTCCCATGAAACATCTCATTGGTTTAAGTTTTTGTATATTTCTTGATTTATTTAGTAATTTGGAGTTATGTTATGTTCTTTTGTGGGTTTCTGTGTTTATTGGGTTGTTACTTTTGTTTATTTTTCTTTTCATTGGCTCTGATTTAATAGGCGTCCAGGTTCTCTCCCTTGTCTAAGCTCTCTATCTAGTTTCTTCATCTCCAACCCCTGAGGCAATATTATTAAGATATTTCTTTATTCTTTTGACAAGCTTGTAAACTCCTCCTCCAAAGTTTTTAACTTCCCCACACTTAGCTCCCTCACAGTCACTCCTATCTTCACCATTGTAATTCCTCAATCTGCCCCATCTTAAACTTTTGGCTCTTCCACATCTTCCCTAGCCTATTGGCCTCCCTATCAGCAAGTTCTGACAAGCACATAGCTTTCCTCAATCAAGAAGGAAACCCCCTTTCTCCCATAGCTCATCCTTGCCCCCATAAAATACTCTGAAAACTCTCAATACTAATTCAACTAAAAGTATTCCAATAAAATCAGACCATAGCTGGGTATGGTGGCACAAGCCTATAATCCCAGCACTAGGGAGGCTGAGGCAGGAGGATTGCCATGAGTTTGAGGCCAGCCTGAGCTACATAGCGAGCTCAAGGACAGCCTGGGCTACATAGCGAGACACTGTCTCAGAAAAAAATCAGACCCCACATCCCCACATCGATCTTTTCTTCTCATCTACCACTATTCCCCCTTCAAGCCTCCCCCTTAGTTTCTAATCCTATTTATCCAACCACTTCCCATTCTCCCCTCCCCATCTCACCTACCTCATCACAGAACAGTCACAAACAATAAACTGTCATAGTGTGTATAGAGAACAGACAAAGGGGGGAAGTGTAACTTCCAGAACTATCATACAGAAGTGTTGTAAGATTGAATCTGTTGATGCTGTTATAAATAGAAGCAATTCTTTCAGCAAGATATAGGGACAGACTCAAAATCACTTAAACTAAACAACAGAAGTAATAAATACTAGCCCTGGACATACAAAGCTGAAAATTATTCACAGGGAGGCAACACCCTACTAAAAATCTCCACATAAGCCACAAACTGTCCTCACTTCTCTAATCCCCAACCTACACTAACCCGCTGAAAAAGGAGGGTAAAAAGAGCAGGCCATGTATAATTTTAAAATCAGAGAGAGAGAAAGTGTAGAAGAATGGAGAAAAATGGAAATAGAAGATCTCTGAACCCCCCCCAACTCTCCAAAGCAGAGCAAGGGGTCACACATAAAGGGAGAAGAATAAATACTGGGTAGCAGAAATCTACGAAAAGTTCCTAGAAGGGAGAAAAAAGTAGATGAGTTCAAAGTGGAAAAGAACCAAAAGTTCACAGCAATTTCACTCAATTCATGGTGAATTTCAGGGAAATAGTGAAAAACTGAACAAACTAACCAAAATAGTTCAAAGTTTGAATGACAGATTCAACAAGGATATACAATCTTCAAAAAGATGTTAGACAGAAATACCTGAAATAAAAAAAACTGTGTAGAATCTATACATTACAGAAATGACCAAGGTGAAGACAGAGTGCCTGATATTGAGAACAAAATAGTGAATTACAATAAAGAGCCCCAAAGAATCCTAAAAGAAAATAACAATAGAAGACTATCCAGACCCTCCCAGATGACAAGAAGACCAATCTAAGGCTAATCAGAGTTATAGAAAAACTAGAAGATAACACTACATGCTTATGGAAATCATGCAGTAAAATTTTCCAAATACAAGAAAAGAGCTTAAAGTACAAGTAAGTCATGTTTATAGAACACCAAACAATTGTGTAGAAAAAAGAAGCTCACCAAGGCACATCATTATTAAATTATCAGAAATCCAGGAAAAAAAAAAACAGAATTTTAAAAGCAGTCAGAGAAACTCAAAAAATCATATATAAAGATAAACTAATTAGAATCACAATAGACTTCTCAACACAAACCCTAAAATCCAGAAAAGCTTAGAGTGAAAGTATTTGAAGCCCTGAGACCAAGTAACTTCCAACCCAGATTAACTTACCCAGCAAAGCTACCTTTCAAAATAGATGTAGGGGGCTGGGGATATATTTCAGTGGCACAGCACCTGCCTGGCAAGTGCAAGGTCCTGAGTTCAATGCCTGGTACCAAAAAAAAAAAAAAAAAGGCATAGAAATAAGGTATTTCCATGAAAAAGAACAGCTCAGAAGATTTGTGAGCACTAAACCAGCTCTAGAGAATATACTTAAGAATATTCTTTAAATATATATACATATATGTATGTATGTATATATAATACCACTCATAGTACCATTCATAGTAGCTTCAAGAAAAAATGAAATATCTAAGAATTAACCTAACCAAGGAAATGAAAGAGCTCTACAAAGAAAACTACAGAACTCTTACAAAGGAGACTGAAGAGCACATCAGAAAGTACAGTGATGGCTCCTCTTCTTGGATAGGCAGAATCAATATGGTGAAAATGGCCATACTCCCAAAACCATTATACAGATTCAGTGCAGTCCCAATCAAAATTCCAACAGCATATCTCAAAGAATTAGAGAAAGCAATCCTAAAATTCATTTGGAAACAAAAGGGACCCAGAATAGCAAAACTAATTTTGGGCAACAAGAGCACAGCAGAAGGCATAGCGATACCTGTCTTGAAGCTATACTACAAAGCAATAGTGATAAAAATGGCATAGTACTAGAATAATACCAGAAACATGGATCAATGGAACAGAATTGAAGATACAGAAATTTCCCCTGACCCATTCAGCTATTTGATCTTTGACAAAGGGGCCAAAAGCATACTTTGGAAGAAAGACAGCCTATTCAACAAATGGTGCTAGGAAAACTGGTTATTTGTGAGTAGAAGATTAAAACTTGACCATTATCTCTCACCATATACTAAATTAAAATAAAAATAGATCAAATATCTAACATTGAAAGAGAAACATTAAACCTACTGGAAAATAAAATAGGTACAACACTTGAAGACATAGGTGTAGGAAAGGATTTTCTAAGCAGAACCTCAATTGTGCAAGAAATAAAGCTTCTGTACAGCAAAAAAATCAATAATAAAGTGAAGAGGCAACCTACAGAAAGCAAAAAATTTTTGCCAGCTACTCCTCAGACAGAGGACTAATATCTAGAATATACAAAGAACTCAAAAAAATTAAACCACCTAAAATTAAAGACCCAGTCAAGAAGCGGGCAAGAAAAATGAACAGACACTTCACCAAGGAAGAACTATAATCATCAACAAATACATGAGAACATGTTCAACATCTCTGGCCACTGGAGAAGTGAAAATTAAAGCAATGCTAGGATTCCATCTTACTCCAGAAAGAATGGCAATCATTAAGAAATCAAACAATAAACGCCGGAGGGGCTGTGGGAACAAAGGAGCACTCCTTCATTGCTGTTGGGAATGTAAGCTAGGAATCCATTATGGAAATCTGTGTGGAGATTTCTCGAAGAGCTGAAATGAGAAATTCCACATGACCCAGCAATCCCCCTAGGTGTCTTCCTAGGTATCTTCCTCAAAGAGTTTATGACATCATTCTACAGTGATACATGCATAACAATGCTTATAACAGCTCAACTCGTAATAGATAAATCATGGAAACAGCCTGCACACCCATCAGCAGATGGCTGGATAAAGAAAATGTGGTATCTATATATTATGGAATACTACTCTGCTATAAAGAATGACAGATTTGAGACATCTGTAGGAAAATGAATGCACCTGGAAAATATATTGTTGAGTTAAATAAAACAGACACACAAGCTTAAATATCATGTGATATCCCTCATTTGAGTGAGGCAAAGTCAAAGAGAATTATGAAGAATAGATAGAAAGGGACTAGGAGATTGATCTCTTGCAGTAGGAAAGTGGTCCAAGGCAAAAAGCATGAGGGGTGAGGAAGAAGCAAAGGAGAAATAAGTAGAATGAAGATGTGCCACGTGCAGGAACCTAATAACCTCAATTAATGTAAACATTATATGTCATAACATGAGCTAAGATTAATAATATCAACAAGAATGAAAAATTAGGGGAATTGGAGGAGGAGGGAAGGGAAAGGGAAAAATATGAAACAAGCTGTGGTGTGTACATGTAACCACACCCCAAGATGATTGTAAACTGCATGAATTGCAAACATACACTGATGAAAATTTTTAAATTGTTTAAAAAGAGAATGAAATAAAAGGGATATGTATAAGAATGGAAGAAGTTGGGCCGGTGAGATGGCTCAGCGGCTTAAGCACCTGCCCGGCAAGCGCGAGGGCCCGAGTTCGACTCCCGGAACCCACATACGAGAAAGGGGCCGGTGATATCGCTCAGCGGCACGGGCGCAAGCTGGCGCACGAGGTCCTGAGGTCGACCCCCCGGTACCCACAAAAAAAAAAAAAAAAAGAATGGAAGAAGTTAACTGCTGTTTTTTGCAGATGACATGATACTCTACATAGAAGACTCCAAAAACTCCACCAAAAGACTATTAGAATTAATAACCAAATTCAGTAGCATAGCATTATACAAAGTCAACACTCAAAAATCAATAGCATCCCTGTACACAAACAATAAACGCTGAGAGAGAAATCAGGGAAATCACACCTTTCACAATAGCATCCAAAAAAAAAGAAATAATCCGTCTAACAAAAGAAGTAATCTACATATTGAAAAGTACAGTACTCTGAAAAAGGAGATCGAAGAGGATGTCAGAAAATGGAAAGATATCCCTTGCTCATGGATAGGAAGAACCAACATAGTGAAAATAATTTCTAGCTCTAAATCAAGATGGTTGCTCCCCTCTCTCCATGCCCTGGAGAATGGGAAGATGGGAAGGAGCGGAGAAAATGGAGTCCGTTTAAAGATATAACCAGAGAGGGTACACATCATTTTCATTCATACCATAAATTGTTGAGAAAGTCACCACATAACCACATATAGTCCCCAGGGAGCCTAGAAATGCACTCAATTGAGTGTGTCCATCTAAAACTTGGGAGCCTTTTATTAATGAAGAAGGGACATAGGAATTGGTGGTGAAAGCAGTCTCTTCCACAGATAAGTATACTTAAAGATGAACCGAAAAATTCTGGAAGAAACTTCCGGGGAGATAGAATGGGATTCCAGAAGTCTAGCTGTGGCCATCCCTCCTTTCCGCACTGAGTAGTAGAGACAAGGATAAAATTTTAATTTTTATAGTATGGTATCTTTCTGTCCCAACTTTAAGGAATCTGTTTGATAACTCAGACCTTTCTGTTTTACTTTGTTTCAGTATCTACTCTCAAGTCACTCCCAACCCCAGCAATGTTCCCAAAGTGACGTGAACCGGCATAGACTCGGGGAAAGTGGGAAGCCTGCGCTAGGGTTTGCCTTCAGACGTGGGTTCCCCTGCACGGAGGTTGGTGAAGAGCCATCTCTTCTACTTTACCACCTCTTTCTGAGTCTTCTGGAGGAGGCTCCGAGGAATGACGCGCACCCTGCCCTGTCTCTGCCCACTCACACCGTTCGGCCATCCTGCCCCATGCCAGGACAAGCCCTCCCTGTAGCCTGGTAGATGCCAGTCCACCAGAAAAGCGGGACAAACACTGCTCCACCTCCTGTTTTCCCCACCAGAATTCACGTCCCCGCACACTCAGCTGGAAACACTCCTTCTTTGCAGGATTTCGGCCTCCAGAGAGGAACTCAGGAGACGTATGTGTTCCTTTCTTACGCTCTCCTCAGCTTCCTGGGGACATAACAGGCAGGTTCAGGCTTTCTTCTTTCTTCATGCCCCTCTTCCATCCTACAGTGTCAAGCCTTAAGTCAGCTTTATCCCCTAAGGCAGGACCATTTCCAAGCTAGGTAGAAACTCTCCGAGTCCCCAGACCTGGTTCTTGATGTATTAACGGCAGATACACAACTTGGGAACTTTTTTTCTCCATGAAGACTAAAATTCAAGGTTATGATGAGATTTCTTTTTGGCAGTCAGGAGTGGTACTGCTGTATTCTTTTTTACTTTTTTATTTAAAATTTGAAAGGGCCGGTGAGATGGCTCAGCGGCATAAGCACCTGCCTTGCAAGCGCGAGGGCCCGAGTTCGACTCCCGGATCCCACATACGAAAAAGGGGCCGGTGATATCGCTCAGCGGCACGGGTGCCTGTTGGCGCGCGAGGTCCTGAGGTCGACCCCCCGGTACCCACAAAAAAAAAAAATAAAATAAAATAAAATAAAATAAAATTTGAAAAAAATTACACATTAATAAAGAAAGTAATAAAATGTATATATCACACAAATTCAGAATTTATCAGAGTTTGTTATGTTGTTTCATCTGTACTTTATTTTTTCTGCTAAACTGTTTTAAAATAAGTTACAAATATTTTATTATTTGACTTTCTTTTTATATTCCTTTAGTAAGTCCAGTTCATCAGCTCCCCCAAAACAGCAGCTGTGTGCCTTAGGCTAACTAGGAAGGAAATGAGCAGAGAAATGCTTTGAAAAAATCATGAAAAATTGAAAAAATATCAAATTAAGACATTCATTTTTTACATAATAAATACTAACAATTTGTCATTGGGAATAGTAAATGTTACTTCATGTTTTCTCACTTTAGTTTGACAACTTTCACTTAAAAGTCATATTTAAAATTCATCCTTTCAGTGATGTATTGACTCTCAATAAATAAAAGCATTTGAAAATTTAACTTTTCTTTTTGAATGTTTGCATTTGAAAGTGTAATTCTCATTTATTACATTAAGTGAAAGAAAATCAGAATAAAAATTGCATAATCACTGAGAGCATAACTCTGTTTTAAAAAATAGATTTGGGAGAACGGAGTGTAAACTAGAAACGTACCGGTGTGGTTACATTTGTAGAATTGAACACGAAATTTTTCTCTTCGAAGTTAACAGTTATTCTATAAAGTAACTATAGTACTTCTATAGAAAAATAGCATTTTAAAAATAAAAAAGCATGGGTTCTCAGGATTTTCTTAATGTAATTTTCTGATCGCTTTGTTTTTCATTTTATCTGATTGTCTTGCCAAATTACAAATTATTTCCAATATTATCCAATTACATAATGTATTTCAACAGTTCCAGAGGCTTCTTATAACAAAATTAAAGCAGTCTTGTTTCTATTAAACACACTCTATAAAACTTTCAATAGATAAATGATGCAAATATACTTTGGACCAAACACTTCAGGATACTTAAATCTCTTTTTGTTCCCTGGGCATTGCAGGAAGGCTCTGTAATCCATTCATTTGGTGGGGAAACTCTGCTGGGGGTTGAGCAGGGAGTGGGGCAACCTGAGCTCCACTCTTTTCTTCTCTAATTGCTCTAGAATTTGATGAGTTAATAACCTATCTAAGCCTGCTGTCACATGCAAAACTGGAAATTATCAGTCTCTCTCACATCGCAGACAGTGATATCAGGCAGTTAATTGGGCACATTAATGTTACTCTAACATTATTGGTCTCAAACCAGTGTTTATCAAAAGAGAACTAAATGAAAATTGTGGAAAGTATTTTATTAGCAACAATATTAAACAGGCCTAACTCAATTATACAAGCTTAATGGAAAGCAGATTTACAAAAACAATAAGTTGAGAAATAAAGCAATAAACAAAAGAATATACATTGGAAAATAACACAGACCATGCAAAAAAAGAAAAGAAAAGAAAAGAAAGGAGTGTTTTAGAAACACTTCCTTGAATTTACCAAAGATGCATACATTAATTATCTGTAGGTAAATTGTGTGATGCAATAGGCTTGGCCAGATACACCCCCTTCCTAAAGGATTTGTAAGTAAATTTTCTAAAATTCATGTATTAAAATAACTGATCTTTAGTAAAAATGATACCAGTGATGCCTTAAGACTTTCTTACTATTATAAACAGTTAAAATTTGTTGATTTAAATCAGTGTTTTTGGAGTATAAACAGGTATATAGCACAGTGCTATAATTTTTTCATTAATATAATACCCCTAACAGTGGCTTAAATTGATGCTTTGTGCTTTTTCAAGTAATACGTATGATACATGCACACGTGGCATGTTGTTTATACGTACCTGTCCTCTTAGTCTGTTGTAGGTGCTCAGGTCGTATTTGCATAGAACTGAATTGAACTAATCATGTAGGCTTTGTTTTGATTTGTTTTGCTGCATTATTGGGATTGAACTCAGGGACTTCACATTGAGCTACATCCTTGGCCCTTTTTTAAATTTAATTTTATTTTGTGATAGGGCCACACTAAGTCACTAAGTGGCCCCAGCTGAGCCCAAACTTGTAATCCTCCTACCTCAGCCTCCCAGAGTGCTGGGAATACAGACATGCACCACCACATCCAGCTTCATCTTACAGATCTTTGACTACCACCTAGCATAGAGTTTTGTGCAAAGAAAGCTACGCAGTTCTGCTAATGGTCTAGACTTCAGAATCGCTGCTGCTTCTGTTTCTTTCAGGTTTTTTTTTAATCCATTCATGTTTGCAGTGCACAATGATTACCTTCATTGTGGAGAGTTGGTGCATGTACATAACACATCTAAATTCCTTTTTTATCCCCTGCACCACCTCTCTCTCCCCCTGCAGCTGTTTCTTATAGACAATTACTTAAATGTCTAAGACACTTCAACTACTACCTAAATTACAAGACAAGAAATTTATAAATACAGTGGTACCTCGGTTCACGAACTCAATTCTCACCACCAAGCTGGGTGAGAACCAAATCAAATTTCCCCATAAGGTCAACACTGACCCTAACCATTGAGTTTGATTTGGCTCCCATCCAACTCAGTGTGTGCCTCTGGGGAAGATGCCACGGTTGTGTTCATCCGCTATGCAGATTTCAGGAACAGAAACAAAAGTTTGCTGAATGCTTCTGGTCGCGTGGTATTACTTCAATTCATATAAAAGAAAAAGAAAATAGCACTGTAAAAAATTTTTCTTTGACTTCTAGGAATCAAATATCTCTCAAAGCGAGGCCGGGGATATAGCTCAGCAGCACAGCGCCTGCCTGGCAAGCGCAAGGTCGTGAATTCGATTCCCAGGACCAAAAAAAAAAAAAAAAAAAAGTGAGTGTAATTCATATGCTTATGATATAAAAATATTTTATTTGTCTAATCTTTAAGTACCTTAAGAGAACTTAGAGGTGAAGATATTCCCCATCTAAAAAGACTGTTTTATATTACCTTTGTGCACTATTAAGCAATCAGAATTATTTTTGTCAGCTTATCAGTATTTCAGACACCTCTGGTATTCTTGGTCTTTATCCAAATGTTTGTTTTTTCATGTCATGTTCACTCCATGACCATGGCAACCTTGAAACATTAAGTTCTTCTACCTTTGGACTTCAGGGCATTAACTGATGATAGATGTTTCAACAATGTTTTCTACAAGAGAGAAAATAGTCCATACTGGTTGGATTCAGGCAATTATAATAAAAAAAGATAGCATTTATCAAGCATCTGTCATGTACCAAACACTGGCTTCTACAAGTATGATGTCATTTTGAACTTCACAGCAAAGAATGAAATTGAGTCTTTGAGAGGTTGTAGATCTAGTTAGAAAATAAGCCAGAATTCAAACCCAGAGCTGACTTAAATACCTGCCTCTTAGTATTCATGATTACAAGAGCAAATGATTAAATTTTAAAGCATATACAGCACATAAGGAATATTTTTCCATGTCCAAAGCTATTAAATGAAGAAGACAGAGAAGGAAAAAAAAAAGATCTTTAAAAACATTAATAAAATTTTAAACTTCTGGCACAGTTGATCAAGAAGAGAGAAAGCATGAAAAACTTGAATTTCAAAAAAGAATATATAACTGGAGCTGCAGCAGAGACGATGCGGACGAACTGAGGGTTTCTGCCTTCAGGAGTCACAAGCCGTGTGCTTTAGCTCTTAGAAACCAACAACGTATAGCTCAGCGGCACAGCGCCTGCCTGGCAAGCATGAGGTCGTGAGTTCAATCCCCGGTACCAAAAAAAAAAAAGAGAGAGAAACTGACAACAACAAAAACAGGAACTCTAACACCCATGGAAAATGGAGACAAGAAACAAAGGGGAAACATGGAGTTACCTGAACATATAGTTAAAAATAAACTTTGAATATACACAAAATAAGACAATGGTACAATGAACCTTGAAGGAAGCTGGGACCTACACACTGAAGTGATGGCATACTGCAGTTCCTGGCAATCCTGAGGTGACACAAGAAAGCTAGTTCTAGGGATTTATAAAAAGGTGCAGATTGGAACCCAGCACTGCTGCAGGGTAAAAGGCCATTGCTACCGTGAAACTGACAAAAGCGCAGTGATGGAGTATGTGACACTTGTGTCTTCAGATACTTCATAACATATGGCAATGTTACAATGCACGATCTTTCTGAAGGTGATGTGGCAATACCACTAAGCACCCTAAAAGTATTTTTGCCTTTTGACATGATATTACACACTTTCTAGTTTATCCAAAGATGGAATTCAGAGGCAAGCTGCAAAATATATGCTCACGGAAGTTCATGACAGCATTACATTTTTACTATATGCACTAACAAGCCCTGTGCAGATATATTTCTTTCACTCTAGTTCTTTGAGTACTTCTATAAACAATCATATCTACATGGAATATTTTAAACCCATGTCCTAATGAAGTCATTTTAAGCAATCTAAAAGGGACAGGCCTAGGATAGAGTCATCTAGACACAAAGAAAATAGCACATACACAGAGCTAAGAGCAATTCAAACCATGCAGCTAATTAAGCTTAGAAATATAAAAGTGAACACAGGAAAAAGGATAAAAAGTTACGATAAGAATGGACAGATAGGGCCGGTGAGATGGCTCAGCGGCGTAAGCGCCTGCCTTGCAAGCGCGAGGGCCCGAGTTCGACTCCCGGAACCCACATACGAAAAAGGGGCCGGTGATATCGCTCAGTGGCACGGGTGCCTGTTGGCGCGCGAGGTCCTGAGGTCGTCCCCCTGGTACCCACAAAAAAAAAAAAAAAAAAGAATGGACAGATAAGAAACATCCTGCCCAGGAAAGAAGCTTCTAGGCAGAATGTGTTAGTTTAGTTAACAGCTCCTCCCTAGCACCTGGCTGGACTTGGAAGAACGTAAAAATTCAGAGTAACCACTTTCCTTTTAACTCGGTTTCCTATAAGCTTGGCGAGTAACTGATTTTTTGCAAACTCTACATTACAAAGCCTCCCAAGCACTACTTATCTATTTAAGACCAAAACAAAGGAAGTGTCCTGGAACTCCACTTTTGGGGTTCCCTTCTGGAAACCAGGAGCTATGTTTCTTCTTATATTTCCAATAAACACTCCCTTAACTTTTTCTTTCTCTCTGCAATTTTGTTCTTCAACTTTGTGAGGCAACAAGCTCAGGTTTATGTGGTTTGTACAGAGTTAACAGTTTCACAATTAAGAACTAAAAAGAAAGAAAGCAAGAAAAAAATTTCAAAGTCATATAATCTGTAATCGCTATCTGAAGTATTAAAGAACTTAGTAAACATGAGAAAAAAGAAAGAACAGATCATTAAATTTGAGCAAGGATTCTGCCCAAATCATCTCCTTCAGGAAGCTTTTGCAGACAATCTACGACATGAAGGAGCCACCTGAGATCTCAGTGCCCCTGCTTTTCCCTAATTCATCGTGCTTCCAGCCTCCATGAAGTGATGATTTGTTTCTTTCCCTTATTCTCCACCTGCTATCTCTTCATAGCCCCTTCTTATAGTCAAAGAATCCAATAAATATTGATTGACTGAATCAAAGATGGAAAAAAGAGGGAGAAAGGATTTTTCTCATGAAAGGGGAACATATACCATTGTCATGTAGATATGACAAAAATGTGTAGAAATAAATCCATATTATTTTAATATAAAAAGTGAATAGCTACTTGGGTTGGAATAACCAATATAGTAAAAATGGCCATACTTCCAAAATTGTTATACAGATTTAATTCAATTCCGATCAAAATTCCAACAGCATATCTCACAGAATTAGAGAAAACAATCCTAAAATTCATTTGGAACCAGAAGAGACCTAGAATAGCAAAGGCAATTCTGGGCAACAAACGCAAGGCAGAGGGCATCACAATCCCTGATTTGAAATTATACTATAAAGCTACTGTGATAACAACAGCATGGTATTGGCAAAAAAACAGACCTGGAGATCAATGGAACAGATTAGAAGATGCAGAAACAACTCCAGACATACTAAGCCACCTTATCTTTGACAAAGGTGCCAAACACATTCACTGGAAGAAAGATAGCCTCTTTAATAAATGGTGCTGGAAAAACTGGATCTGTACATGCCGAAGATTAAAATTAGACCCATATCTTTCACCACGCACTAAACTAAATTCAAATGGATCAAAGATCTAAATATTAAAAAAGAAACATTAAATCTGCTAGAAGATTAAATAGGTAAATCCCTTGAAGACATTGGTGTAGGCAAAGACTTTATGAATAAAACCTCAACTGCACAGGAACTATCACAAAGAATCAGCAACTGGGATCTCATTTTATTAAAAAGCTTTTGCACAGCAAGAGAAACCACCAACAGAGTGAAGAGACAACCTACAACGTGGGAAAAAATGTTTGCCAGCTGTTCCTCAGACCAAGGATTACAAGAACATACAAAGAACTCAAAAAAATCAGACCTCCCAAATTTAAAGACCCACTCCAAAAATGGGCATCTGAGATGAATACACATTTCTCAGATGAAGAAATACAAATCGCAAATAAATATATGAAAAAAACGTTCAACATCAGTGGTCATTTGAGAGATGCAAATTAAAACAACACTGAGATTTCATCTCACTCCAGAAAGAATGGCTATCATCAAGAAATCAACTAATAACAAATGATGGAGGGGCTGTGGGGAAAAAGGAACCCTTCTCCACTGTTGGTGGGAGTGTCGACTGGTACAGCCACTGTGGAAGTCAGTGTGGAGATTCCTCAAAAAACTAGGATTGGAGGTCCCATTTGACCCAGCTATTCCCCTTCTGGGCATCTTCCCAGAAGAATTAAAAACATCATACCACAGCGATATATGTGCACCCATGTTTATAGCAGCACAATTTGTAATAGCTAGATTGTGGAAACAACCCAAATGCCCATCTGCCGAGGAATGGATAAGAAAGATGTGGTATTTTTATACAATGGAGTACTATTCAGCCATAAAGAAAGATAAACTGGAGACTTTTCTAGGTAAATGGATGCAACTTGAGACCATACTCATAAGTGAAATAAACAGGACGCATATGTGTAAACATCGTATTGTCTCCCTAGTGTGAGAAACTGAAAGAGTAAATAAGATCCAAAATGTACAATAGATATGGTAAAACAGTAAGAAACTGTTCAAAAGGAAAGAGAAATTGGGATGGGGAAATGGAGAAAAGAAAGAAGGGAAAAGAAAAATATTATATATATATATATATTTAAGATAGATACACTACTAATTTTGCTTAGTTAATTGAAAAGAAAGGTTTGTGCTAATACTGTTTTGACAACTGAATGCTGATATCTTGTACCCTGAGTAACAAGTTTAAAGATAACAATACGGAATGTATTAACCATTGTTACCCTCCTATTATGTTGTTTTGAAATTTTGTTCTTTTTTTTTCTCTTTAAAAAAAAAAGCGAATAGCTAGATATCCTCATTTATGGATGAGTCAAGGCCTGTGCTGAGCTTCCTTCATTCACTTTTGCAGATCTGCACTGCACTTTTCCTACCCTGGTCTCCTGCAGAAAGCTGACCCAAATGGACTGCATCATCCACTGAACTCCTTGGGCTGCAGATCCCATGGCAGATGGGTGGGTTTAGGAGAATGAAGCACTGGAAGTTGGCTGCATCTTTCTGTAAGGCTAGAGCTGTGCTAGGCACTCATCTGCCACCAAATCCCCTCTCTCTGCTACTCTGTGCCCTTTCCCTTGCTTCTTCAAGTGCAAGAGTAGCACTGTTTCACCACTTTGGGGCCCTGGTATAGTTTGGTTTTTTAACCTTGCCTGCACATTTTTAAACAGCCCTCTGAAATTACCTAGTTTGAGCATAACTTCTGATTCCTAACAGAACCATTACTATTCATAATTCTGCATAATACTTTTTAAAAGGGATACATTTTTATGGTTGATATTAAGGACCTCTAGTGGTGGTGATTTTTTTAACAGTAGCAAAGTTTTACTATAGGTAGGAAAAGAAACAGGCTGTGCAGAGCGAATTTGGTCCAAGTAAAAGTAGGAAAAGAAGTGCACCCTACAGCAAGAGGCTGGACCATCATGCAAGAGAGAACACAGTAGCCATGGTGGTGACGTTTTTAACCTAAAGATAAAATAGTAAATGCCAAAGGAATCTTTTAAGGCCGTTTTAACGTTTTAACGAACAGAGAGGTGCTAAAGGTTTTATTGTGGACAAGGACAAGGATTCACTCAGAAATTAATAGTGTAATTCGCTGGAAGAAAGACAGCCTCTTTAATAAATGGTGCTGGAAAAACTGGCTCTACACATGCCGAAGATTAAAACTAGACCCATGTCTTTCACCATGCACTAAACTAAATTCAAAATGGATCAGAGATCTAAATATTAAAACAGAAATATTAAATCTGCTGGAAGGTAGGATAGGTAAAACCCTTGAAGACATTGGTGTAGGCAAAGACTTTATGAATAAAACCTCAACTGCACAGGAACTATCCCAAAGAATCAATAACTGGGATCTCATCTTATTAAAAAACTTTTTCACAGCAAGAGAAACCACCAACAGAGTGAAGAGACAACCCACAATGTGGGAAAAAATGTTTGCCAGCTGTTCCTCAGACAAAGGATTACTATCCAGAACATATAAAGAACTCAAAAAAATCAGACCTCCCAAATTTAAAGACCCAATCCAAAAATGGGCATCTGAGATGAATACACATTTCTCAGATGAAGAAATACTAATGGCAAATAAATATACAAAAATATGTGCAACATCACTAGTCATTCGAGAGATGCAAATTAAAACAACACTGAGATACCATCTCGCCCCAGAAAGAATGGCTACTATAAGGAAATCAACTAATAACAAATGCTGGAGGGGCTGTGGGGAAAAAGGAACCCTTCTCCACTGTTGGTGGGAGTGTCGACTGGTACAGCCACTGTGGAAGTCAGTGTGGAGATTCCTCAAAAAACTAGGGTTGGAGGTCCCATTTGACCCAGCTATTCCCCTTCTGGGCATCTTCCCAGAAGAATTAAAAACATCGTACCACAGCGATATATGTGCACCCATGTTTATAGCAGCACAATTTGTAATAGCCAGATCTTGGAAACAACCCAAAATGCCCATCAACTGAGGAATGGATAAGAAAGATGTGGTATTTTTATACAATGGAGTACTATTCAGCCACAAAGAAGGATAAACTGGAGACTTTTCTAGGTAAATGGATGCAACTCGAGAAAATACTCATAAGTGAAATAAACCAGAGCACATGTGTAAGCATCGTATTGTCTCTCTAGTATGAGAAACTGAAAGAGTAAATAAGATCCAAAATGTACAATAGACATGATGAATCAAAAAGAAACTGGTCAAAAGGAAAGAGAGACTGGAATAGGGAATAGAAAGAAGGGAAAGGGAAAAAAATTGTATATATATATATAAGATGGTTAAGATAGATACACTACCAATTTTACTTAGTTCATTGAAGAGGAAGGTTTGTGCCAATAATGTTTGGACAATTGAATGCTAATGTCTGGTATCCTGAATAACTAACTTAAAGGTAGTAATATGTAATGTGTTAACCATTGTTACCCTCCTATTATGTTGTTTTGAAAATTTGTTCTTCTTTTGATTTGTTTTGTTTTTTCTTCTCTTTAAAATAAAAAAAAAAGATAAAATAGTAAATGCCAAAGGAATCTTTTAAGGCCGTTTTAACGTTTTAACGAACAGAGAGGTGCTAAAGGTTTTATTGTGGACAAGGACAAGGATTCACTCAGAAATTAATAGTGTAATTCGCTGGAAGAAAGATAGCCTCTTTAATAAATGGTGCTGGAAAAACTGGCTCTACACATGCCGAAGATTAAAACTAGACCCATATCTTTCACCATGCACTAAACTAAATTCAAAATGGATCAGAGATCTAAATATTAAAACAGAAATATTAAATCTGCTGGAAGGTACGATAGGTAAAACCTTTGAAGACATTGGTGTAGGCAAAGACTTTATGAATAAAACCTCAACCGCACGGGAACTATCCCAAAGAATCAACAACTGGGATCTCATCTTATTAAAAAGCTTTTGCACAGCAAGAAAAACCACCAACAGAGTGAAAAGACAACTCACAACGTGGGAAAAAATGTTTGCCAGCTGTTCCTCAGACAAAGGATTACTATCCAGAACATATAAAGAACTCAAAAAAATCAGACCTCCCAAATTTAAAGACCCACTCCAAAAATGGACATCTGAGATGAATACACATTTCTCAGATGAAGAAATACTAATGGCAAATAAATATACAAAAAATGTGCAACATCACTAGTCATTCGAGAGATGCAAATTAAAACAACACTGAGATACCATCTCACCCCAGAAAGAATGGCTACTATAAGGAAATCAACTAATAACAAATGCTGGAGGGGCTGTGGGGAAAAAGGAACCCTTCTTCACTGTTGGTGGGAGTGTCGACTGGTACAGCCACTGTGGAAGTCAGTGTGGAGATTCCTCAAAAAACTAGGGTTGGTGGTTCCATTTGACCCAGCTATTCCCCTTCTGGGCATCTTCCCAGAAGAATAAAAACATCGTACCGCAGCGATATATTTGCACCCATGTTTATAGCAGCACAATTTGTAATAGCCAGATCTTGGAAACAACCCAAATGCCCATCAACTGAGGAATGGATAAGAAAGATGTGGTATTTTTATACAATGGAGTACTATTCAGCCATAAAGAAGGATAAACTGGAGACTTTTATAGGTAAATGGATGCAACTCGAGAAAATACTCATAAGTGAAATGAACCGGAAGCACATGTGTAAGCATCGTATTGTCTCTCTAGTATGAGAAACTGAAAGAGTAAATAAGATCCAAAATGTACAATAGACACGATGAATCAAAAAGAAACTGGTCAAAAGGAAAGAGAGACTGGAATAGGGAAAAGAAAGAAGGGAAAGGGAAAAAAATTGTATATATATATAAGATGGTTAAGATAGATACACTACCAATTTTACTTAGTTCATTGAAGAGTAAGGTTTGTGCCAATAATGTTTGGACAATTGAATGCTAATGTCTGGTATCCTGAATAACTAACTTAAAGATAATAATATGTAATGCATTAACCATTGTTACCCTCATATTATGTTGTTTTGAAAATTTGTTCTTTTTTTGATTTGTTTTGTTTTTTCTTCTCTTTAAAATAAAAAAATAAAAAAACAAAAAAAAAGAAATTAATAGTAAATTATACTTAGAAAATAGAAAGTAAGCTGGTTTATAGGAAAAAAATTACAATCCATGAAAAACATTATTATCACTGCCCCTCCATAGACAATGATTTAATTTAATATTGCCATTTTATTGTTTTGCTTTGTTTTCTTTTCTTTTGTTTTGTTTTTTCATGCAAAGTCTCATTCTGTATTTAAGGCTATCCTTGAATTTACTATGTAACCCAGGCTGGCCCTGAACTCACTGTGGTCCTCCTGCCTCAGCCCCCTGAGTGCTGGAATTACAGGCATGCACCACCATGCTCAGGCTAATATTGTCATGTCAAAGAACAATAAATTAAGAATCATTAGGTAGTATCTCCATTATGCATTCCACTTGTTATCCTATACTTCCAATGCTTAGAACAGTACCTTATACATAGATGTTACAAAAGTGTTTATTGAATGAATTAATCAGGAAGAACACCGTAAACAAAACAGAAAATGCAATCTTACACTTATATAAAGGGGAAGATTCCACAATGGGAATATTAAATAGCATTCTAGTCATTACATAATAATAAAAATAGAGCTAATTTAAATATGGACCCAATAAATGTTAAATATTCATGAATAATAAACAAAAAGATGGGTATGTACTTATGCCAAAATTACCAGACATGCATGGAAACAACGGGTTCCAGTGGTTAGGTTTTTTACATATACTGTTACAGAAATCTGATAGCAAACCAAATGGAAGACTCTTTGCACCTGAGGAGTTAGAAGGCAACCTTTATTACACTAGCGGGCTGATGAGAATCAGGTCTCAAATCATCAGTGTAGAGTCAGCTTAGAGTTTAGCTTAAATACATTTTTGCAAGCTGGAAACACAAAGCTGATTGCAGGTTATTATATGATTGGTTACATAGCCTAAGTCATATGTGGTCAGGCAGATTTGTTCTGGGCAGGCTCTGCTAGGGAGGGGGCTGTCTGAGTGGGTGGGTGAAATCAGGCAAGCATGTCCTTGACTGGGTTATTTTGTCCCAGGTGAAAAGTCCCTGGAATAGGCGAGCAAAACAGAATATGTTTATAGGCTGGAAAGTACGGGTGGTGCAGCTGGATTCAGTCAGATGAGGCTGAGTCAAACTGTCTCTCAGTTATAGCTGGCGTGGGGGTCAAGGCGAGCTGAGTCTAACTAGGCGACAGGCAGCATGAGCTTAGCCGAGGCTACTAATTGATTTCTAATTTCTGCTATGAAATTTCTGTAACTTTGCCATTGCAATACCAGCTCCAATCTAGCATTTCCGCTCAGTGGTGGCCATCAAGCAAGGCTTCTAGGAGGAAGCAACGTCTGTGTTGGCTCAGAAAGAAGGAGCAGGAATCATCCACGGAGACAAAATGAGGAAGATCCAGGTGTGGAACACAACCACATGCACGGTCTCACAGGTGACGCAGTGGGAAGGGATGAAGGAGGACTGCAGAAAAATCAAATGTACCCTGAAGGCTAGAGAGAGCTGTTGTTTCTACGTAGAAATGTCACAGTCTAATATCTGTTTTAGGCACTGGTGTGGAATAGCAAAGACCAATGACAAGAGCTGAGGTGGAGGAGTAGAAGCAGACAGCCGCTCATGTCCTTTCCATGACCTGGAATCAAGGCAACTGGAAAACAGCTACTCAGGAGGAGAAAGAAAAGAGCTCTGGTAAACTAGGAAGAGGCAACACAAAAGCTAAAAATCACACACACACACACATACACACATGCACACACACACAGAAAGCAATGAAGAAAAAAGAACGAAGCAGTCCTCAGAGCCAGCCTTGGCTCCTGGGCAATGGGGATTGGACTCCGTGAGCACCAGGTGGGCGCAGAGAGGGTGGCTGCCCCGTGATGCACAGTGGACTGGCAGCACTGGCTCCAGGAAGCTGGAAACCCTGCGTGGGGTTTTACTGTGAAAGCGACACCTCCCCACGGCAGGCTGGCTTTGAAGAAGAAATCCTCTGCAGTGCCTGCCATATCTCACAGGGGTACAGTGGGATTCGTTTCGACAGAGGACTTATGTTTAAGACTCATGTTCCAGGGGTCGCAAGTCTTATTAACCTCACGTCAGTGTGTTTCTGGGGACACTTGCTGCAGTCACTGGGTGGGAGACAGCTGCAAGGGAAACTGTGAAGGAAGCAGGCCTCGCCACAAGCCCCTGAGGAGTCTAAGCCTTGGGAGCTCAGCTCACAGTGGGGAGTCAGGCCTGCCACGCGGGGTTTTCTGAGGAAGCTGGGCCAGAACTGCTAGGATGAAACCCAAAGCATTGCTTCTTCCCGCTTGATGCCCCCTTTCAGCACAGAACTCAAGGGTCTGTTTTCCCCACTTACCAGCAGGTTCAAGGATATGCCTCTGCTTGGACAACTGCCATGTCACCAGGAGCACAGAGAGATGGACCTCGGAGCAAGGGACATCTCACCCTCCCACAGACTACAACACTAACTGGGCACGGCAGTGACTCGGGTGGACACAAACGCTAAAATCCTGAGTGACTACTGCTTGAGGCAGACAGCAGTCCGCTGACCAGCCCTACCCAGCAGGAAAGAGAGGTCATGACCCGGATTCGTACAACAGCCACTTCAGAGGGTGCAGAAACCCTTTCCCCGTACCGAGTAGATAACAGAACTACAGGTCTCAGAAAGAAATGGTACCTACCCAAATACTCCAGTGTGGAGGAATTTTTGGATTAATTTTTCTTTTTATTTCTTTGTTTTGGGTTTTCTTTTTCCTCCTTTTTTCTTTGTTTTTTTTTCTTTACATTTTTTTCTTTCCTTTCTTCCCTGTTACTTTTACATAATTACATTTGCTTTTTTATTCATTAATTTGATTGTTTATCTCACATTTTTCTCCTTAACCTCATCTTATCTTTCCTTTCTTTCTTTTTTAATTTTATTAGCACATGCTTGCAGTACCTAATTACATTCATGATGAGAAGTTGGTAAATGTGCATAAACCCATCTTAATTCTTCTTGTGTCCCCTTCCTTTCCCTTCCTTCTACCTGTATTTTTCTCTTGAAATGGATGAAAGTCCACTTCATTTTTCTCCTATTACCTATCTTTTATTTTTCTCTTTATTTATATTTTGGGTTTCTCATATAAGAGAAACCATCCAATATTTAACCTTGTGTGTCTGATTTATTTCACTTAACATCGTATTTCCAAGGTGCATCCATTTTCCTACAAATGACTCAAATTTATCTTTCTTTATTGCAGAGTAGTACTCCAATGTGTGTAACTACTGTTTTGTTTATCCATTCATCTATTGATGGACATATAGGCCACTTCCAAAATTTAGCTATTGTGATTTGAGCTGATAAAAATATGGGTATGATTGTATCACTGTAATACGATGGCTTTCATTCTTTCTGGAAGATAACCAAGAATAGCTGGGTAAAATGGAATTTCTTGTTTTAGATCTTTGAGGAATTTCCATACTGATTTCCATAGTGGTTGTACTAATTTACATTCCCACAAAAATGTACAAGGGTTCCTTTTTCCCCACAACTGTGCCAGCACTTGTTGTTTCCTGATTTCTTGATGATGGCCATTCTTTCTGGCATGAGATGGAGTCTCATTGTTATTTTAATTTGCATTTCTCGAATGGCCAGAAATGTTGAACATTTTTGCATGTACTTACTGGCTATTTGTTTTTCTTCTTCTGAGAGGTGTTTGCTCATATTAGTCGCCCATTTTTTATTGAGCTTTTTATTTGAGGGGCTTAATTTTTTTTGTTCTTTATATATTCTATGTCTTCTGTCCAAGGAATAGCTGGCAAAATTTTTTCCCATTCTGTAGGTTGTCTCTTTACCCTGTCAGTTGTTTTCTTTGCTGTGCAGAAGCTTTTTATTTGATATGATCCAATGTGTTGATTCTCAGTGATCTGTCTTGTGCAATCGGGATTCTGTTCAGAAATCCTTGTCTATGCCTATGTCATCAAGAGTTGTGCCTGCTTTATCTTCCATCAGATTGTTTCTGTCTTAATATCTTTTTTTTTTTTTTTTTGTGGGTACCGGGGGTCGACCTCAGGACCTTGCGCTCCAGCAGGCGCCCGTGCCACTGAGCGATATCACCGGCCCTTTTTTCGTATGTGGGTTCCGGGAGTCGAACTCGGGTCCTCACGCTTGCCAGGCAGGCGCTTACACCGCTGAGCCATCTCACCGGCCCAATATCTTTGGTCCACTTTGATTTTAGTTTAATGCATGATGAGAGCCATGAGTCTAGGTTCTTTGGTATGTGTTAGCCTGTTTCCCAGCACTATTTGTTAAAGAGGTTATCTTTCCTCCAGCAAAAGTTTGCCCCTTGGTCAAAGATAAGGTAGCTGAATGTGCTTGGAGTTGTTTCTGCATCATCTATTCTGCTTCATTGAAACACATGTCTGGTTTTTTGTTGTTGTTGCTGTTTTTGCCAATACTGTACTATTTTTGTCACCATATCTTTATAGTACAAATTGAAGTTCACAATTGGGATTCCTCCTGCCTTGCTTTTGTTGCCCAGATTGCTTTTGCTATTCTGGGTTTCTTCTGATTCCATCTGAAGTTTAGGATTGCTTTCTCCAGTTCTGTGAGGAATGCTATTGGCATTTTGATTGGCATTGCATTAAATCTGCACATCAATTTTGGAAGAATGGATATTTTGACTATATTGGTTCTGCTTACCCAGGAACAGAGGATATCTTTCAATTTTCTGATGCCCTCTTCAATCTCCTTTTGCAGAAGTACTGTAATTTTAATTGTAGAGGTCTTTCATTTCCTTGGTTAGGCTTATTTTTTTTTATGCCACTATGAAAATTGTTATTTCTCTAATTTCTTTCTCTTAATTTTGTGGTATGAGAACTGTATTGATTTTTTTGTGTTGATTTTGTGATTCATGTCCTGCTACACTACTGAGTTTGGTTTGGATTAATTCTAGGAATCTTTTTGTCTTTTAGGATGTTTTTCTTCTATGTAGATGATTATGCCATTGCAAATAATGATAATTTTACCTCTTCCTTTACTATACATATCTCTTTTATTTCTTTCTCTTGCCTGATTGCTATGGCTAATGTTGCAAGAACTACAATGAACAGTATTGGTGGTAGTGGAGATCCTTGTCTTTTCTGGATTTTAAAGGGAAAATGTTCATTTTCTCCCCATTTAATATGTTGTTGGCTATTTGTCATAGATGACTTTTATCAGATTGAGATAAGGTCTTTCTGTACCTATTTTCCTTAAGGTTTTAATCATGAGTGGATGTTGGATTTTGTCAAAGGATTTTGTGCATCAATTGAGATGGTTATGTGATTTTTGTCCTTGCTTCTATTTATGTGATGTGTTACATTTTTTGATTGGCATATATTTAACCATTCTTGCATCGATAGGATGAATTCTAGTAGGTTATCATGTATAATCTTTTTGATGGTTTATTGCATTCTGTTTGCTAGTATCTTGTTTAGGATTTTTTTTTTTTTGTGGGTACCAGGAGTGGACCTCAGGACCTCGCCTGCCAGCAGGCGCCCATGCCGCTGAGCGATATCAACGACCCTTTTTTCATATGTGGGTACCAGGAGTCAAACTCAGGACCTCGCACTTGCCAGGCAGGGGCTTATACCACTGAGCTATCTCACCGGCCCTTGTTTAGGACTTTTATGTCAATGTTCATTGTAGAGGTTAGCCTGTAGTTTTCTTTCTGTGTTGAATCCTTATCTGGTTTTGAAATGAGGGGAATGGTAGCTTCAAGGAATGAATTTGGGAGTGCTCTTTCACTTTCTATTTCATTAAAAAGTGAGGCATATTGGTATTGGATCTTCCCTAAAGATCTTGTAGAATTAGAAGAGAATTCACTGGGACCTGGGATTTTTTTTAGTTTAAGTTTATTTCTTCTTAAATCTCATTGCCTGATATTGTATTATTCAGCATTATTATCTTATTGGTTCTGCTTTGGTAGTTCATATATATCTGGAAATCTACCCGTTTCTTCTGAATTCTCCATTTTAGGTTCTCAGTGTACAGGTTCTCAGTGTAGTTATTAAAAATCTTCAGGGTGCCTCATTTCTCTGAGCACCCACACTCCACCTTGAGTGTATTCTTTATCTGTCTGTATAATAAACCACCTCATCTCTCTTTTACTGTTGCATCCTGAAAACTTTTTCTGCAGCCTGAGTCAGTGAATGTGCAAACTTATTTTAGAAGGTGAGTTAAGCTCCTTATTTCAGCCTTGGGGACCCTCAAACCCAGCCTGGTGACATTTATCTTGGTGACCATGAAGAGACCTAAAAAGAGATATGGAGACTGTGGAGATCTCAACTTTGGTTTGCTAAGTCCAGCCAAAGAGCTTTTTATTTATTTAGTCATTTTCTCTCTTTGTTCCCACTCCCCCCCACCGAATCCCTTGGTCCTCTGAAGCATAGTTTTCTGTGAAGTGTAATTTGTCTTTTTCTTTCTCTCTCTTCCACCCAGGATTTTATGTCAGAAACTCAAACCCTTTAACTTTTCTTCTGATATCAGTTACCAGGGAGATAGGAAACAACATGTAGGGGAGGAGTGACGTGCATGGCCTCTGCTACCCTTGACATGTGATCTGTAGTTGGGTAAAATCTCCAGGCTTCTAAGACCCTCTGAGCTCCTTTGGAGTAGATATTTTAGTAAAGCCCAACTGTTGTGTACAAATTTCCTGCTTCCCCAATCTGTTGGTGGAATAGCCATGTTCCAGGAACAAGGATGCTTGTTCTGGACATGACAGAAAGCAGAGCTGTTCCCTTGAGCAGTTCTGACTCTGGGATAACAGGTCAGAGCTGTCCATGGTGGGTAACTCTGGCCCTGGGGTAACAGAGCGGGGCTGCTTCCAGGGGCAGTTCTGACTCTGGAAAAATGGGGCAGTCTGTGCATGTGGCCCGATGTTTTCTTTTTCTGTCTTTATCTCTTTCCAGAAGTACATAGAAGATATCATAAAGGCATGTAATAAGTATTATATGATCATGGTTAACTCACTGTCTATCCCTAAAATATATACTTTATGAACTTGGGACCAATTTAAGATAAAAGAATTTCAAAAATTGATTTTTCTCCAAAGGTGAATTAGAGTAAAAGGAAAAAAACCTCAAAGCTCTTCTCTCACCCTTCTGACTCTTAAAGATTATGTGTCTGTAGTGTTAATTAGTAGAAAATGCTACTCTGAGTAGCATATGGATAATGGCCTTAAGATTTGATAGCGTAAAAGTTATATACGACTGCACTGGATGTATGTCTGTTAATTTTCAGTTACATGTTCTATTTTAGTTCGTGTATATATATAAATAAACACTCATAGCCCACATATTTTTGTTCACAGGGATAACAGTGAGTTAAACAGAATAAAGATGTCTTTGAATTTGGTAACATATTTCCATCTAGCTTGTTAGCTGATTAAGATAATATAAAAAGATTGGTCTTATAAATGTCTATTATTGCTTGTGTATAATAAAGAGTTTTACCTTGGTTAAAGAATATAGAAGATAGGGCCGGTGAGATGGCTCAGCAGCTTAAGCGCCCGCCCGGCAAGTGTGAGGGCCCGAGTTCGACTGCCGGATCCCACATACGAAAAAGGGGCCGGTGATATCGCTCAGCGGCACGGGCGCCTGCTGGCGCGCGAGGTCCTGAGGTCGACCCCCGGTACCCACAAAAAAAAAAAAGAATATAGAAGATAGATAGATATAGATAGATCGATAAATAGATAGATGATAGATTTTTTTTAATGCGGGTACCAGGAGTCAAACTCAGGACCTCGCGTTTGCCAGGCAGGCGCTTATGCTGCTGAGCTGTATCATCGGCCCATGATGATAGAGTTTTTAAAGTGTTGGCTGTGCTATGATTTGGTTCTCATGAATCATCTAAAACAACTAGTAAGATACATTTAAATTGGGTATAGTTAATAAAAGGTTAAGTTTTCTATATCTAAAGCAATAGGGTTTTCTTAACATATTAAGATGCTCTTGATTAAATTTACAAAACTGGACTAAAACACTATTGCTAAGATAGTTTCTTGTGTTTTTATTGTTAGGCTTTTGGTTACTTACAACTGAGTTTTAAGAGTTAAAAATGATTTAAGTGTTGGCTTATAAAATGTTTTCAATAATCAGTTTATGATTGGTTAAATGAAAAACTATTATTGTAGTTTATGACTCAACCTATGTATCTGGCACTAGAGATATACCAAAAAAAAAAAAAAAAAAAAAAAAAGATGCTGTGAGTCTAAGCTTTAAAATTAAGTTTAAACTGGGTGTGGTGGTGCATGCCTGTAATCCCAGCACTTAGGAGGCTGAAGCAGGAGGATTGCCATGAGTTCAAGGCCATAGTGAATTCAAGGCCAGCCTAAACTACACAGTGAGACTCTGTCTCAAAAAGACCCAATAAATAAATAAACAAACAAACAAATAAATAAATAAATAAATAAAGTTAAGCTTAAATGGAGTTAATACTACATAAATTTAATATATGCAAAGTAACAAGTGCTCTCTTTTATACAATATATACCAAGAAATTAAACAAAGGGGTCAAATATTTTAGCATCTCTTTAAATTTGGTCCTGCCATTTAAAGCTTGATCTACATCAATTGTTTTGATTAAATGAACATTTTTGTCATTGTATAAATGAGATACACTTGTATATTGGGTAATAAATCTATGTATGGCCATTAACACTGTTTCCTAAATTTATAAGAGTTCTAACTATATCTTTTAATTCTTATCAATACAGTTGCTTGTATACCTATTGAAGGAATCTAAATTTTACCCTAAGAATAAAAATTAAATAAATATATTTAAAGATTTCTATGTAGCTATAATGGCAATTATTGCTAACTTCATGTTACATTAAATACATTTTTCTTTTCCCAAGTATATTATTTGCTAAGATGCAAGACTGAGAAAGACAACTTATCATACTGATGACCTCCAAACTAAAGTTGGTCATGATGATGGAGTTTTTCAGGTTTATGTTTATGACTGTTGTATAGATTTGCTATGATAGATGCACCTAACCTTATACAGTTGATGCAGTGTCATTATAATGATTACAGAGTAGGCATTAATAACATGTAAAGTATATCTTAAAATAAATAGCACTTTCCACTTAAATGGCACTCTATTAAAAGGTAACAAATTTATGTAAAAGTTTGTTTATGTCATTTAATATTTATGTAATTAGATGAAAAGGTGACTGATTAAAAGGTTTATATTAAAATGGAAATTTAAATATAATTTTAGAGATAAAAAGACCTAATGGTTCTAGTAAAATAATGCCAGCATAATTGTTATGCTAAGATGCTATGTTTGCTCTTGATTTTAAATTGTCCCATTAAAACTGTTATCTGTTAACATTTTACAGGAATTTGATTTCTAAGACAGCCATGATTGGAAAAAAACTGCTCCCATTTCAAAACTGGTGTAACTGATCTTCTGGATGTTCAACAACTAAGCCTTGAAGAACAAAGTTAGAAAGGAAACTGGGCTAAGAGGACAACCAATATTTTGAGCGTGGCCCTCCAAGGTCAACAAACACTCAGGAAATGAGGAGATGTCTCTACAGGAGCCTACAATCTCAGCGAGTCACACAACCTCCCGAGCAGGGAGATTGGTGGATGTCAGAGGATAGGAGTCAACCAGTGTGCATTGTGCTGAGAGGAAAGTCACTAAAAAGGGAAATGTCCCCATGCTTCCAAGGAAAGCCATGTGATCTAACAAAGACCATGACCCATCCTGGCAGATGACACATCTGACAGAGGAAAAACTAAAAGAGCTAAGAGGCACTGCCTGTGGCCCTAAAAGTAATGCCTGAGGATCTTGAACTGGACTTGATATATACATAGAGAACAAGACTAGTTTTGATTAACATAGGTCTTATTTTGACTTAGTCTTTAACACTCAAGGGAAAGTATAACCAAAATTATAAAGAATAATAATAGTATTAAATCAACAGTTTGGCTATATATAAAAGGGGACAACTTAGTCAGCTAGCACCCATTTCTTGGGAACAGAAAACCATACTTATGATAGGTGGAGCAATGCCACCTGATATATGGAGTGGATTCCTATCCAGAGCTGTAATCACACTACTGTGTTAAGAGATACTGACTTGTTTGCTGCTGACTGGAGGGTAAGAGCTGGGATAAGATGTTCAGCACCATATGGTACCCAGCGGCTCTGTGGTACAAACCTATGGCCTTGGTTACCTCCAGGGTGGATAGGATGAAGTACATTAGCATCTCCATGGGTCCAAGGCCACTGGGTTAAAACCACAGATGAACCAGATCTCTCAGTCTTAAGGCAGCAATGGTTTAGATCAGTTTTCCATTGGTATGATCATGTGGCTGCTATTTTTATTCCCAAATAGGATTTGAGAATTTAATGGGGCACATTGAATCTCTTACTATGCACAAAGAGCTCTAAATGACACTGCACAGGGTAGTACATTATTAAATTTGGAAGTAAAAGTTATGAGAAAAGCCATTCTACAAAACTGAATGGCCCTAGATATTTTGACAGCAGTACAAGGTAGAACATATGTCATTATCAAAACAGAATGTTGTGTGTACATTTCTGACAACTCTGCAAATGTATCTTCTAAATTGCATAATCTACATTCACAAACCAATGCAACCACAGACTCTGCCATGAAGTTTGATGACTGGCTAATATCCTGGTTCCTTGGAACAACATGGTGGGGAAAAGTCCTCATTTTTCTGGCTAGGATACTATGCACTGGAATTCTTTTTTTTTTTTTTTTTTTTTTTGTGGGTACCAGGAGTCGACTTCAGGACCTTGCACCTGGCAGGAGGCACTTGTGCTGCTGAGCGATATCACCAGCCCCTTTTTATCTTTATGTGGGTACCGGGAGTTGAACTCAGGATCTCGCACTTGCCAGGCAGGCACTTATGCCACTGAGGCATCTCACCGGCCCCTGAACTGGGATTCTTGTCTGTTGCATGATTCATTGTTGTTGTGGGTTAATGTCTCATATGTTTGTGCCCTCTTTTTCAGATTATTGAAAGTTGACCATTCTTCCAAAGATGGAACACAATATTCCCATGTCTCCTTTAGCTCAGCCACTATGAGACTTTCAATCCCTGGCTAGGCAGGGCCAAGGCCCCTCCTCAGCCTGAAGCAGTTACTGAAGGTGAACCACCATTGGCCTTTTGGCCTTTTGCAACTCTTTAAGAATAAGGGGCCAGGGGCCGGTGAGATGGCTCAGCGGTGTAAGCGCCTGCCTGGCAAGCGCGAGGGCCTGAGTTCGACTCCCGGAACCCACATACGAAAAAAGGGGCAGTGATATCCCTCAGCGGCATGGGTGCCTGCTGGCACTCGAGGTCCTGAGGTCAACCCCTGGTACCCACAAAAAAAAAGAAGAAGGGGAGTCTTGGGGAGAGGGGATGAGGTAGGAAAAAAGAAGTGAAAACTAGGTAGCATGAAGGCAAGGAAATTAAGTTTTAAAAATTGTACTTTTGGGAAGAACTGCAGCTTCAGAACACAAGCCCAGTTTATTTACCCTTTCTTCTCTCTTCTTGCAAAACAGTAAACATGGGCAACTCTCTTTCAGCTACAAACAGGTTGCCCATTTCCTTTTTACTTGAAAATTGTCCTCTTTCACCCATGCACGAGCCAACCTTTTAGGATTTCCCATATGAATTGTTCATTTTCCCACACTGGGTGGGCCATGCTCTCCGACTCACCAGACAAGACCAACACATGAAAGATTCCCATTCCCAACTGTATTGTGCCACACTGCTCTGAGCACTCATACTCAACTTGAGTACGTACTATATCTCTACCCATAATAAACCTTCTCTTTTTATAAAAAAGTAAATAAAAACAAAAATCTTCAGGATTTCTGAAGAGTCTGTGGTGATTTTGCCTTTTTCATGTCTAGTTGCATTGACTTGGGTGTTTTCTTTTGTTAGGTAAAATTGGCTAAGGGTTTGTCTATTTTGCTTATTCTTTCACAGAACAAGCTCTTCAATTTATTGATTCTTTGCAATTATTTTTTCAGCCTCAACTTTATTAATTTCTGTTCTGATCTTCATAATTTCTTTCCTTATACTAGCTTTAGATTTGGACTGTTCTTGTTTTTCTGGGACCTTGAGGTGCAGCATTAGATTATTTATTTGAGCTCACTATGCTTTTCTGATGTAACCATTCACAGCTCTAAATTCTTAGGACTGCTTTCCTTGTGTCCCATAGATTCAAATATTTTGTGCTAGAGTTAGTGTTTGATTCTAGGAACTGTTTAATTTCTTTCTTTATTTCTTCAGTGACCCATTGATTATTCAAGAGGGTATTGTTTAATTTCCATGTGTTTCCATAATTTTTGTGGTTACTTTTGCCAGTGATTTCTGATCTGACAATATGCATGGGATAACTTAAATTCTTTTGCATTTATTTAAGCATGCTTTATGGACTAGCATGTGGTCTATTTGAATAAAGTTGCATGTGCTGATGAGAAGAACATTATTCTGTTCTTGTTCGGTGGAACACTCTACAGATATCTATTAAGTCCATTTATTCAAAAATTTGGTTCAACACTAATATTTCTTTTTTGATTTTTTAAAAATCTAGTTGATCTGTCTATTTGTAGAGTACTGAAGTCCCCATTATAATAGTGTTGTTTATCTGATTTTTTAAATATCAAGTAGTGTGTGTTTTATGAAGTTGGGCATGGCAGTGATTGGTCCATACATGTTTATAATTGTTATCTCTTTCTGTCAAATTATTCTTACTGTGATATTCGGTCCTCACATTGTTCATTTCTGATGCCCATAATTTCAACATTATTTTTAATCTCCTGGATTTCTGTTTGGAACATTTCCATGTACTCTAGTTCTTTGTTAAACTGGTCACTCATGTTTTGTATTATTTTGTTTAGCTCAGCTAGCTTTTTATTAGTGTCTTCTCCAAGCCCCCTAATTGTTTTCATTATTACCTCCATTATCTGATTAGTAGTATTTTCTGTGTGCCCACTGAGCACATAATTGATCTGTATTTAAATGTCCTTTGTTAGCCTTTTGAATAATTCAGCTGCATGGCTTTTGCTTTCCTCCCCCTCAATGCCCCATGGATTGGCTTAGAGGGAGCTGAGAGTCTGCGGAGGCCTTTTGTTGCCTTGTCTTCTCATGTTTCCATTGTTTTTTTGTTTTTGTTTTTGTTTTGTTTTGTTTTTTGTTTGTTTGGTACAGAGTTTTTTGGGGTTTTTTTGGTGGGGTACAGGGAATCAAACTCAGGGCCTTGCACTTGCCAAGCAGGTACTGCCCCGCTGAGCTATATCCCTGGCCCATCTGCTGTTTGGTTGGTTTGGTTTGTGCATATGTATGTGGTCACATATAGTGTAAAGACTTTGTTGCTGGTGTGGAGGCCCCCTTAGTTAGTCTTCTTTTCAGTGATGCACTCCAGGTATGACTAAATAAAGCAGTGATGGTGAACCTTTTAGAGACAGTATCCAAACTACAACCCAAAACCCACTTATTTATTGCAAGGTGCCAACACTGCAATTAAACATGTATACTGAAGTTTTAGTTGAGAAAAAACAATGCATACATTAACATCTTTTTTCTTAAAAGAAAAACACACTAACAGAGCTTTCAATGATACAAACAGCATTTTATTGAAAGGCAAAGGTTTGTATTTGGCATGCTTTTGCATGATTAATGTGATCTTTGCTGTTGTATGCATGCTGATAATTTGTCAAACTTTGGCTCGTATATTGTTAATTTGAGAGCAATACATGCAGTACTCAGGTCATCTGCTATATTTGAATCTGTGTATTTCTTTTTGGGCTAAATCTGATTCTTCTATGAGATTTGATATAATTCAAAGCTGAAAATAGCTGCTCACAAGCAAAAGATGATCTAAATAAAGTAAGAAAAAGCAATCACAACTACTTTTGTTCACTTAAAAATATTTGGCAGAGGGGCCGGTGAGATGGCTCAGCGGCGTAAGCACCTGCCTGGCAAGTGCGAGGGCCCGAGTTCGACTCCCGGATCCCACATACGAAAAAAGGGGCCGGTGATATTGCTCAGTGGCACGGGCGCCTGCTGGTGCACGAGGTCCTGAGGTCGACCCCCCGGTACCCACAAAAAAAAAAATTGGCAGAGAATTTCACACTTCAAGGATTTCATTTTCAGAACTGCCAACTGTGCTGTCCTTTGTCACCCCTTCACACTCTAGCTTCTCAAGTGTTGCACACAAGTCATAAAATTTATTTTTCCAGATAGAGCTTTCTTGAAATTCCATTTCCAGATTTCCAAAATCTAACCTGTGTGAGCAGGAAGGATAAAGTTCTTCCAATTTGGCTTTATCTAGAGAACTAAGAAAATATAGGGTTGTCTCTATCTTATAGAGCTGTAAAAATCTGTTGCTAAAATTGTACTTTGCAGTTGCTACTATGATAGAAAACTCCATATAGATTTTCTGATGGCTTGTAGGATTGTCTGCAAATTAAGTAGAATTTTCTAAATGTGTTTTTAGATTTGGAAAATCAGCTGCTCTTTCAAGGTCTTTTTCAAAAACCTGCAGTTTTCTCTCAAATGTTTTGATGTCACAAAACATCCTTTCTGCTGTTTTTCCTACACTTTGTAATTTTTTGTCCAGCACATTGAAGTGTAGTGTAAAATCTGTATATAAATAAATAAATAAATAAATAAATAAATAAAGTTGTTAGGCCAGGTCACATCAGTGAGCAGTGGATATTCCAGGCCTTTTCATCCACAAACAGCCTAATTTCATCCAAGCAGGCTACAAATCTCTCCAGGATGCATCCTCTGCTCAGCCGCTGGATGTTACTGTACATAAGTAAAGCATTACACTGTGCCTGAATCTCATCAAGACGTGCTTGAAACTGTAGAAAATTAAGCGCATGAGCCATGATATAATTCACCATTTTTGTGACATATTACCTAAGGATATTACCTAAGTGTTTGCTGCTTTCCCCAGCACAAAGAGCTTCTCGATGTATAAAACAATGAAATTGAATGACTGGATGTTTTTGCTTCTTTAGCAAAGAACAGTACAAAACTAGACGTTCCTTCACCATGCAAAGTGCCCCATCACTACTATTTGAAATCACTTTTTCTCATCTGATGTCTTGTGACAAAAAAGCCTCCATCGCAGCATTTGCAGATAATTATTTTTGTGTTCTTCCAGGCAAAGACCCCAGTTTCACCAGCTCTTCCCTCCTGATGTCACCAATAGCATAATGCAAAATTACTGCTGGGCTTGCATGATTATTTGTATCTGTTCATCCAAGCACATGCAGTAACAGGCTGCCTTCTGTAAGTCTGGTGAGCTGCTGACTAACATCACTGGCCATGTTCAGGATTCAATCTTTAACAGTATTTCCGCTAAGTGGCATCTCAGAGATACATTGCATAATTTTATACTTGTTTGGGAAATCATGGAAAAGGGAATTGCTCACAGACAACATGGCAATTTTGATAAAGTCCCCATCAGAGAAGGGCTTACCATGTTTTCCTAAGCACAGTGAAATTTGAAAGTTGGCAGCTGGCAGATGATTTGTTTTAGATAGTTGCAAAAATTAATACTGGGAATGTTATTTCCTCAATTGCCCTTCAAGAAACTCTTTCCTTTCAGTTTCACCGAGTATGGCAACACTTTTGTGATGGTGTCAAATTGCTGTCTGACACTTGATGTGTGACACAAAACACTTTCACTACACAGAATTATAACACTTTTCCATTATTTTCAATTGCTCCAAATGACTCTGTCCAGGCCTCTTGGAATGATCTTCCACGACCTATTTTAAGTTCTACTTTTCTTGCCGTAGTGATTTTTTGGTGTTCAAGACTTAGAGTCTACAAAAACAAAATTTTTAAAAAATGAAGCACCCAATACAAATTTATGCCTACACCCAAAATAGCTAACACTATTAGTTAATATGAAAGAATTGGATATTCCCTAAATCAACAATCTATGGCAGTAAATCTCTTGAATTTGCTGACCATTAGGACAAAGGGGCAATGTTCCAATTACCACCAGCTTTTTGCCAGCTCTGAAAAAGGTATCTGAGTGCATTTCCTACCTTGTGGAGGCTTCTGATAAAAAATATATATATAACTCAATAAAAATATATTGAAATGGATGAAGTACAAGACAAATAATTTTGAAATTTGATTTTTAAAATGATTCATAGGTTCAAAGAGGACACAAGTAAAGAGCTGGATGAATTTTATGGAAAACAAAGCAGAATATGAAAGAGTAATTCAACAAGTGATAGAGATTCCAAAGAAGAATCAAACAGAAAAATTGGAAATAAAAAGTGTAATAAATTAAATTTTAGGGCCGGTGAGATGGCTCAGTGGCGTAAGTGCCTGCCTTGCAAGGGCGAGGGCCCGAGTTCAACTCCCGGATCCCACATACGAAAAAGGGGCTGGTGATATTGCTCAGCGGCACGGGTGCCTGTTGGCGCGCGAGGTCCTGAGGTCGACCCCCTGGTACCCACAAAAAAAAAAACTAAATTTTTAAAACTCAGCAGAAAGCCTCATGTGTAGATTGGATCAAGCAGAGGACAGAATGTCAGAGGTGGAAGATAAAGTTGATGAATTAAGACACTCTGACACTTATAAAGAAAAATTAAGAATATATGAACACACACTCACCAACTCTGGGTGAAAAGACTAAACTTACAAATTTTTAGCATTGAAGAGGGCACAAATTCAATGAAATAATAATAGAAAATGTCCCAAATCTTGGGAAGTATACAGACATCCAGGAACAGGAGGCATTTAGAAGCCCACACAGGCAGGGCCAGAAAACCTCCCCATATTAGATAGTTAAAAGGTCAAGAGTTCAGAACAAGGGTAGAATATTGAAAGTTGCAAGAGAGAAGCACCAAGTCTCTTATAGAAGCGAACCCATCAGAATAACTGCTTTAATATTTAGATCTTTGATCTATTTTTATTTTATTTTACTTTAGTGCACAGTGATAGACATGGGTCTAGTTTTAGTCTTCAGCATGTGGAAAGCCAGGTTTTCCAGCACCATTTATTAAAGAGGCTATCTTCCTTCCAGTGAACGTGTTTGGCTCCTTTGTCAGTGATAAGGTGGCTGAGTATGTTTGGAGTTGTGTCTGCATCTTGTATTCTGTTCCACTGATCCTCAGGTCTGTTTTGGGGGATTTTTTGTTTGTTCATTCTTTGTTTTTGCTAATACCATGCTGATTTTATCACAATAGTATTGTAGTATAATTTCAAGTCAGGGATTGTGATGCCTCCTGCCTTACATTGGTTGCCCAGAATTGCTTTTGCTATTCTAGGTATCTTCTGGTTCCAAATGAATTTTGGCATTGTTTTCTCTAATTCTGTAAGGTATGTTATGTGTAAATACCATATTGTCTCACTGGTATGAGAAATGGAAAGTGTAAATAAGAACCAAATTGTACAAGAGATATAGTGAAATGGGAAGAAATTGTTCAAAAGGAAAGAGGAATGAGGGAGGGGAAAAGGAAGGAAGGGAAAAGAAAAAATGAGAAAATAAGGATAAAATGGAAACAAATCTTTGTAAATAAGGAGGGGAAGAGGGGCTGAAGGGAGGGGAGGGGAATGGGAGGGGAAAAAGACAAATCAAGGTATATCATGTACAGTTACAAATTCCCTATGATGAATGTGATCATTGTATAAACCTAAATTGTACCAATAAACTTAATTAAATTTTTAAAAAAGAGAATAACTGCCACATTCTCTGCAGAAACTCTGAAGTCTAAGAGGGCTTAGAATGATGGGAAAGTCCTGAAAGGAAGGAATTTCTAAAACAGAGTACTATATCAAGCACAGCTATCCTTCAAAATTTAAGGAGAAATAAAGACCTTCCAAAATAAGCATAAAATTGGCTGGGAATGGTGGCACATACCTGTAATCCCAGCACTCAAGAGGCTGAGGCAGGAGGGACATCATGAGTTTGAGGCCAGACTGGACTACACAGTAAGACCTTGTCTCAAAAACAAAACAAGATAAGGATAAACTAAAAAAAAATTCATAACCACTAAACCAGCATTGTAGAAATACTTTTAAAAATCATAGACACAGAAGAATAGATAAGCTATTAAGAATTAGGAAAGAGTCAAACATTAGAAAAAAAAACAACAAAATTACAAGAATTAGAACATACCTTTCCATAATAACTCTGAATATAAATGGTCTTAATTTGTCAATTAAAAGACAGACTAGCAGACTAGATTAAAAAAAAAAGACCCACCTCTTTGCTGCATGCAAGAAACACACCTCACTAGCAAAGACATAAACAAACTGAAAGTGAAAGGATGGAAAATAAAATTCTATTAAAAGGAAACCCAATAGCAAGGAGTAACTATACTCATCTCTGACAAAGCAGACTTCAAGACAAAATTAGACAGATGAGGCACGGAAACAACCAGTGAAGAAGATACAGCACCAGTTTATTTAGTTCTATTTATTTCATAAAATAAATGGTATTCAACATAAAGGGACACATAGCTCCCAATAAAATACTAGTGGGTGACTTCAATACTCCACCTATAGGTTGGTCAACCAGACTTCCCCCCAAAAAATCAACAAGGAAACATCAAAGTCAATCTACATCATAGATCAAATGGACTTAAAATGTATCTACAGAACATTCCATTAAACAACTGGAGAATACGCATTCTTCTCAGCAGCTCAAAACAAACCATATTTTGGCTAATAAAACAAATCTTAACAAATACAAAAAGTTGAAATAATTTCTTGCATTTTATCTGGGTCATAATGAAATGAAACTAGAAATCACAGCAAGAGAAACTATAGAAACTAGAAAATACATGTGAATTGAAACATTTAATTCTGAACAATCGGTGGGTCATTAAAGAAATGAGGAGATAAATTTAAACATTCCCAAATCAAATGAAATTGGATGCACAACATACCAGACTCTCAGGGATACAACAAAGGCAATTCTAAGGGAGAAGTTTGTGGCTATGAGTGTGACTTCAAATAAATAGCATAGTGATACACATCAAGATCTTAGCAAAACAAGAACCAACCTAAACAAAACTCAACAGAAGAAAATAAATGCTGATGATCACAGCTGCAATTAATGAGAGGCTAAACGAGCAATACAAAAGATCAATGAAACAGAGTTAGTTTTCAGAAAATATAAACAAGAATGGCATAGCCCTAGCCAAATGAGCCAAAACAAGAAAACCCAATCAATACAACAAGTGAAGAAGGGTCATTACAGCAGGCACCACTGAAACCCAGCGGACCTTTAGGAACTATTTTGAAAACCTGCATTCTAATAAATTAGAGAATCTAGAAGAAATGTATAAATTTCTAGATACATATGACTATCAAAATTCAAATGAATATATAAAACACCTAAGCAAATCAATAACAAGCAGTGAGACTGAAGTAGTAATAAAAAGATCTCCCAACAAAGAAAAGCCTAGGAATTGATGGGTTCACTGATAAATTTTACCAAACCTTTAAAGTAACACCAATGTTCCTCAAACTATTCCATGAAACAGTAAAAGGAGAAATATTTCTGCTTCTTTCTATGAGAGTGACATCATCCTAATATTGAAAGTGGACAAGGGCACACATACAAAAAGAAATGATATACAATATCCTTGATAAATGTAGGTGCAAAAATCCTTAATAAAATACAAACCAAATTCAACAACACATTAAAAAGATCATACACTGTGATCAAGTTGGTTTTATTTCTAAGGATAGTTCACAATATGTAAATCAATAAACATAATACACCACATAAATAGAATCAAGGAAAAAATTACATTTGTTTTTGTGGGTACCGGGGGTCGACCTCAGGACCTTACGTGCCAGCAGGCGCTCGTGCCGCTGAGCAATATCACCGGCCCCTTTTTTTTTTGTATGTGGGTTGCGGGAGCCGAATTCAGGCCCTCGCGCTTGCCAGGCAGGCGCTTATGTCGCTGAGCTATCTCAAAAAATTACATTTTTATGGCTTGTGTCTAGAGGCTTGTGTCAAGCCTCATGAGGTCATAGGTGGGGCTTTTCAGAGGTAGCTGGATCTAGAGTGTGCGATGCTGGGATTAAGTGTGTGATCCTGGGGTTGAGGGTGTGTGATTACTAAAGTAGTCCTCTGGTTTGGCATAGTTCTGAGTGTGGCTAATGGGAAGGCCCGTCTTGGGTGTGAGTGCTGCCCACCCTAAGGGCATGTAGCCTGTATAGCATATAAGGGACAGAAAGGGGGCTGCTGTAGCTTATGGCTTGCTGCTTTTTACTTTGCTGCTTTGCTGCCCTCTTGTCTTCTGCTTACCAAGAACTGTTTCTCCTGAGATGCCCTCTGCCAGGCCACCCTGCCTTGGAGCCAGCTGACTACGGACTGAAACCTCTACAAACTGTGAGCCAAATAAACACTTCCTCCTTTAACTTTGGATGTTAGGTATTTTGTCTCAACAATGAGAAAAGTAACTAAGACACACATGATCATCTCAGTTGATGCAGAAAAATCTCTCAAAATTTAACATCTCTTCATGATAAAAACCCTAAGAAACCAGATATTGAAGGATCACACCTCAATGCAATAAATACTATGTATGACAGACTCATGGCCAAGATCATTCTCAATGGAGAAAATTTGAAAATGTTTCCTTTAAATCAGAAATGATACAAGGATGGCCACTCATCATTTCTGTGCAATATAGTACTAATTGCTAGAGCTATTGGGCAAGAGAAATAAATAAAAGGGATGCAACAGGAAAGGAAGAAGTCAAATTATCCTTATTAGCAGAGAGTATGAGCCTATGCTTAGAAGACCCTAAAAATTCTACTCCCAAAATTGGAGCTGATAAACAAATTCAGCAAAGTAGTAGGATATAAAATCAATAGCTTTTCTATACACCAATAATGAACTTGCTGAGAAAGAAATCAGGAAAACAATTCCAATCACAATAGCCTTTAAAAAATAAAATTCCTACAAACTACCTAACCAAGGAGGCGAAAATCCCTTACAATGAAAATTACAGAGCTCTGAACAAAGAAGTTTAATAAGACACTAGAAGATGGAAAGACCACCCTGTGTTCATGGATCGGCTGAATTAATAGTGTCAGAATGGCCGTATTACCAGAAGTGATCTACAGATTCAGTACAATCCCCATCAAAATTCCAATGACATTCTTCATAGAACTAGAAAAAATAAACCTAAAATTAATATGGAAACACAAAAATGCCAAAAGAACTAAAGGAATTCTAAGCAAAAAGAATAAGGCTGGAAGAATTACAATGCCAAATTTCAAATTATACTACGAAGCTTTCATAACAAGAGGAATATGGTGGCACCCATCTGAATCCCAGCACTTAGAAGGCTGAGGCACTAAGACTGTCGTGAGTTCAAGGACAGCCTGGGCTACATAGTGAGTTCAAAGCCATCCTGAACTATAAAGTGAAACCCTGTCTCAAAAAACAAAAAGCAATAACAAAAGAAACAAACAAACAAACAAAGTCATAGTAACAAAAACAGAATTGTACTGGCACAAAATTAGACAAGTAGCCTATTAAACAAATCCACACAAACACAGCCATCTGATTCTTTTTAAAGGAGCCAAAAATAAGAGTAAGACAGCCTCATTAACAAATGGTGCTAGGAAAACTGAATATCCACCTATAGAAGTTTGAAACTAGATTCCTATTTCTCACCCTGAACAAAAATCATTTAAAAATAGATCAAAGGCCTAGACATAAGACCTGGAACTCTGAAACTGCTGAAAGAAAAACTATGACTCACTATGAAGGCATAGGTGCAAAGAGTTCCCGATAGGACTCCAACAGCACAGGAAATAAGAGCAAGACCCAGCAAACGGGACTACATCACATTAACATTTTTTGCACAGCAAAGGAAACAATCGCCAGCCTAGTGAATGGGAAAAAGTCCTTGTCAACTATTCTTCCAACAGAGGGTTAATTTCTAGAATATATAAAGAATTTTTTAAAAACTTAACACCCAAAAATCAAATAGCTCAATCAATAAATTGGCAAATGAATCGAACATTTTTCAAAAGAAAAAGTAGAAATTGCCAATAAACATGAAAAAATAGTTTAATACCTTTAGCCATTAGGGAAATGCACATCAAAACTACACTGAAATTCAATCTCACACAAGTCAGAATGGCTATCATCAATACATAAAAAATAAATGTTGGTGAGAATGCAGGGGGGCCAGGGGGGCCAGGGGTGCTTTCTGCATGCTGGTGGGAGTGTAAATCATTACAGCCACTATGGAAATAAGCATGGAAGCTCCTCGAAACACTAAAATTAGAACCCTGGGACACGGAAAAATAACAACTTGGGGAAGAAAAGAAAGAGGAAGGTGGATCCCCGGAACCCAGGAAGGATCTGAGGGAAAAATTGGAGCCTACAGAGAAACTGAAGAGACAGACACACTGCAAAAAAGGAAGAGGCAATCTGCACTTTCTCTCTGGCTCCTGGCTCCTGGCTCCTGGCTGCTGGCTCCTGGCTCGAGAAAGGAAGATCGAATCTGCACAGATACAGTGGAAGCAGGTAGCCCTGCGAGTACAGTGGAATCAGGCAGCCCAGCAACCAAGCTCTCTGGAACGCACTCTAGTATTGCTGACATCAAAGGCCATCTGCGTGTTGGCTTCCAGAGAAACAGTGATAATTATGTGGCCCAGCCGTCCTAGTGCACAGCGTCCACTGCCCCATCCCACTGGCGCGGTCTCCCTGAGGGCCTCTGGAGTCGCCTGCTTTCAGTGAAGTAACTCAGAGGCACAGGCTTAAATGTCACATGGTCTCTCTTATATAAAAATAAATGTATTTTTATAATTTTAATTATAAAATTATAATTTTAATTATAATTTTAATTATTTTCATAATGTTAAATATTATGAAATAAAAGGTGGATAATAGGAAAAAAAGAGAAAGAAAACAAAAGTATTGTAATCCAGTGTGGACAATGTATCTAAAAGTGTGTCTTGACTTAGTACAATTGTTTTACATGTTCTTTGGTCTATTTTTCTGGCTTTTAATCTATATATATGATAATTAACTTTATAAGGTCTTAAAAGATAAATGAATCTGATGCTCGAAAAATAAAAAGGGGTGGAGGGAGGGGGGAAAGAAGGGAATTGAAATGTGTTATGTACATGTACCAATTCTTAACAGTCAATGTCGTTCTGTACTGCAAACATGCCCTAATAAAAGTAAAAAAAAAAAAAAAATCCCACTGTACCACTCCTTGATATGTACCCAAGAAAATTAAAGTCAGCCCACTATAGGGTTACCTACACACGCAGGTTTATTGCAACCCTATTAATGATTGCCAAAATATGGGACCACCCTAGGTGCCCATCACCAGATGACTGTCTAAAGAAAACGTGGTATATATACACAATGGGGCAATATTCAGCCATAAAGAATAGCGAAATGACGTCATTTGCAGGAACCTGGATGGGACTGGAGATCATCATGTTCAGTAAAATAAGCCAAACCCAGAAAGACAAGTACTGAATGCTTTCCCTAACATGAGGAATCTAAAAAGATGACATGAATGTAGACAGAAGGCTATCATCACATAATAGGAGAATAAGGAGGAGCAGGATGTGAGGGAGGGTAATAAGGGGATGGATATGATGAAAATTATGCACGTACGAAAATACCACATTGAAATTCAGTATTTTCTAAAATTAAGCACTAATAAAATGTATTAAAACAAAAAGACTCTAGTTAATAAGGGTGACTGATGAGTGCACGGTAAAGCACCACTCAGTCACCGTACTTTCTTTTCTGGACTTGTTGCTGTACTGCTGCGTGGTACTCCAGTGCTTTCTTAGAAAAGCCGGGGCAGCTCCGTGCGGGCAGCAGAGCCCCAAAGCGTCCCGCGGAGCGCGGTGCAGCGCCCGCCACACACTCCCCAGGGCGAGGGCGCCCTCTCCTGCCGCAGCCCCGGCCGTGTGCAGCCCTCCACAGCTTCCTTGCTTGAGCCACTCGTGAATAAGGCCTGGGCGGCTTCCTCCCAGGAGTGACGTGGAAGGGAATGTTTATTAACTTTTTTTCTCTATGGAACGAGAAGGGAGCCCAGCACCTCTTCTTCATTGTTACCAAAACCGCAATAGTGCTAATGCCTGAGGTTTGTAGATTTGTCCCTACGTCCTGGAAAAAGGCTTAGCCCTATCCTCTGAACTCTTGCTATTACTGTTTTTAAGAGTTTTGTGGTTTTTTTTTTTTAATTATGTGGAAAATACAACTAAAATTATGATGTAGGAGCTGAAGTAAGTTAAATACAAACCTACCATGCTCTTTGTCACAGTGGTCTACATTTAACTATAGATTCCTAGCAAGGATTTCAGGAGGTTGTTTGAAAGCACATTCTTTGATGTGTGCAAAGGAGGCTGCAAGCCTTTGCAGGCAGACCAACTGAACTATTTTTAAAGGTATTATTGTAGAAAGAAATTTCCTTATATTGCTGGAGAAGGAACCTGCGCGGATTCCTTCTGCCTCCTCCTCCCTTGGTGCTCCATGGGCACTTTAATTTTACATTTTTCCTCTTCGGCTTCATGTTTTTTCTCATGTACACTGAAATTACCTCCAAATACATGACCGTTTCATAGTCAAAGGAGAGGCCCATCTTCTGTCACTGCACATCGAAAAGTTCCTCTGGTTACACATGATGAATATACACTGCAAATTGCTGGGTTGCCCTCCAGATAAGCCAGTCTTTATTGAGCTCTTTCAAAATTAAAATAAAGATAATTTTCCAAATTTGGAAAAAGATAATCATTTAAAAATTACTCCAGGGGCCGGTGAGATAGCTCAGCGGCATAAGCGCCTGCCTGGCAAGCACGAGGTCCTGAGTTCGACTCCTGGTACCCACATAAAAAAAAATTACTCCAAAGTCACAATCATCAAGCCTATGCAGTATTGGAATAAGAATAGATGTATTTATGTGTGTCATAGAATTGAGAGTCCAGAAATAAATCCACACATATATGGTCAACTGGTTTTCAGCAAGGGTGCCAAGATCATTCAACAGTCTTATTAACAAACTGTGCTGGAACAATCAGACAGTCACATGTAAAATAAGGAAACTGGACATTTACTTTATACCAGATACAAAAATTAACTCAAAATGAATCAAAAACCTAAATGTAAAAGTAAAAACCTTTAGTATCTTAGAAGAAAACATAGGCATAAACACTGAATCTTATATTAGGAGTTTCTGAGATAAAATACCAAAGCCTTGAAAGATACACAGCAGACATATTATAAGCAGTACTAAAATGTGTCATGTTCGTTATGGTGGATTCCATACAGCTGATTCACTGTTACAGAATTCTCCCACTGACTTTCACCACTCAACAGGCTCTATCATTCCGGGTAGTCTGAAAGGCAAACTTGAGGTTTCTTTCGGGACTCACTTTTGTCCACTCATCAGATTTTAGAGGTCTCACTGACTATCTTCAAGATGTATTTACCTCTTAGACTGAGACCCAGATGAACAGCACGAAGGGCAGCCCCTCCTATCCCCGCTGCTGCAACCCAGGTGGCCTGCGACCCAGGAGAACCGCCCCTCCCCTCGCTGCTGCCACAACTGAGGTGAACCCTGCGGGAAGGCCCAGAGACCAAAGGGAACACCAGCAACACGATGGGTCCCAACTAGGGCGCACAGGATGGACAGGCAGGACTAGTGGCATGAAAAGTCCAAAGCAACAATAACAGAATGAGCCAACAGGTGCTAAGTTAGGTGAACCAGCATTGTGCTTGGGGACAGAGACACATGGAATAGAAGTAGGTGGGTGGGGCTGCCCCTCTTCTCTCTTTTTTTTTCTCTTTTTCTTTTTCTTTCTTTTTCTTTTATCTTTTCTTTTTTCTCATCTTTTTTTCTCCTTTCTAAATGGCTGGGGAGAATTCCAGCCACAGAAAACTAATTCCACCCCCAAACCCAGAGACCAAGTTCAGATAATCCCTTGCTTACTCCCTCATTCTTTCTCTTCTGCCCTCTTCTCTAATTTCCCAAAGTTTGCACGATCATCCTTTGTCCTCTAGCCTTGCTTCTACTTTTTTTTCAGTTATCTTTCTTTTACATACTGTCCTCCCTAAATTTTCCCCAACACAGGGTAAAACCACTCTACCAAGGGGAAGCACTTTGCATACAAACTCCTAATTTATGATCAGTTTTGTTGTATGACTATAGACTCTGCTCCCATGGTCTAAAGTACAAAATCAATAGTTACCACAGTTTCTCAGTTTCTATATTGTGCTTGATGCTACTGTTACTGCTAATTTTACTCCTTTAGCTAGGATGTCATATCTGTTGTAATCAGTTGTTCTCCTTCTGTAACAATATTGGGAAGCTCTGGGGTAATAACTTCATGACAGCCCAACACCAAAGGACTGGGAACAGAGACAGACAGATACCAACATCCCACACTTAATTAATTGGGAAGGTAGCATCTTATAACAGACGGAAACAAACAGACACAAACCAAGAATCTCCTACACACAGAAGACATCCCTGAGGAACAGACTTTTCCTAGAGAGGACTTGATATTAGTGATATAGCTACCTACTACAAAAACCCACAAGGATCATCACAAAAAACAAAATAAAAATTTTTTTGAAATAGAAAATGATAAGACAGAAAAACAAAGTGCAATCTCAGACCTCCAGCCCACCCAGAACAAGTCCAGGAGACATCAACATAGAAGAAATCGCAAGACACACACCTGAAATCTCTGAAATGATAGCAACTGAAATAAAGAAACAAATCCATGAGACTATACAGGAAATCAGATCAGAAATAATCTCAGGTAAAAAAAAAAAAAAAGAAATGCCAACATTTATAAAGGAATTGCTCAGCAAATCTAGAGTAGAGATAGATAAAAATATAGATGAGGATAGGAAGACGATGGAAACAGTGAATGATCAATATAGGAAAGAAATAGAATGCATGAAACAGATTCAAACAGATATCCAGGAAATTAAAAATTCAATTGAAAGTTGGCAAAACTGCTTCAAAGAAACTGAAGACAGAGTTTCAGACCTTAAAGACAGGATTGCAGCTAGAGATCATGAAAGGAAAGATCTCTTGAAAAAAACAGGAGATCAGGAAATAACATTTCAATAGCTGCAAGATGAGGCAAAGAAAAATAATATAAGAATAACTGGTGTCAATGAGAAAGCAGGAGTCAACCCAAATGACATAAAAAAAAAAAAAACTATTTGGAGAAGTAATAGCAGATGGGCCAGTGAGATGGCTCAGCAGCATAAGCGCCTGCCTGGCAAGCGCGAGGACCTGAGTTCGATTCCAGTACACACATACGAAAAAAGGACCGGTGATATCGCTCAGCGGCATGGGCGCCTACTGGCACTCGAGGTCCTGAGGTCAACCCCCGGTACCCACAAAAAAAAAAAAAAAGAAGTAATAGCAGAAAATTTCTCAAGCATGGGAACAGAATCTGACATACAGATAAGTGAGGAATAGAGAACTCAAATTAGCCATGATCAAAATAAATCTACACCCAGACACATAATAATAAAGACCCAGAAATTCAGTACAAAACAGAGTATTAAAAGCTGTTAGAGAAAAGAAACAGATCACCTATAAAGGAAAGCCCATCAGAACCACGGCAGACTTCTCAACGCAAACCCTCAAGTCAAGAAGAGATTGGAGTGAAGTATTTCAAGTCCTGAAAGAAAACAACTTCCAACCCAGATTGATGTACCCTACAAAACTATCTTTCAAAATTAATGGAGAAATAAGATACTTCCATGACAAAGAACAACTGAAGAAATTCATGACCATCAAACCAACACTACAAAGGGTACTGAAAGATACTCTAGACAGAAACAAAAATGATCACAATTCCAAGAACAACAACAGAAAGAAACAACCAATCAGGGCAAGCAATGAAACAGAGGAGAAAAGTAGCAACCAACAGCAGGAAAATAACATGACAAAGATAAGCCAATACGTATCAGTTATAACCATCAATGTAAATGGCTTCAATTCACCAATCAAAAGAAACAGACTGGGGCTGGTGAGATGGCTCAGTGGCATAAGCGCCTGCCTTGCAAGCGCGAGGGCCCTGAGTTCGACTCCCGGAACCCACATACGAAAAAGGGGCCGGTGATATCGCTCAGCGGCACGGGTGCCTGTTGGCGTGCGAGGTCCTGAGGTCGACCCCCCGGTACCCACAAAAAAAAAAAAAAAAAAAAGAAACAGACTGGCAGAATGGATCAAGAAACAAGACCCAACAATATGTTATATACAAGAAACACATTTAACTCAAAAAGAAATTCATAGATTAAAAGTCAAAGGATGGAAAACAATGCTCCATGCAACAGGAACCCAGAAAAAAGAAGGGGTAGCTAGTCTGTTTGCAGTCAATGTGAACTTCAAACCAAGAATAACCAAAAGAGATAAAGAGGGTCACTACATACTTGTTAGGGGAAAACTTCAAGAGGAAGAGATAACAATCATAAATATATATGCAACAAATATGGGAGCACCCAACTATGTAAGACAAATATTAATAGACATGAAAAATCAAATAAGTAATAACACAATTGTAATGGGGGACCTTCATAGCCTATTGTCACAAAGAGATAGATCAACCAGACAAATAATCAGCAAAGAAATATCAAAACTGAACCAAACCTGTGAATAAATGGACTTAGTAGATGTTTTCAGAGTTGTTTCCACCCAACAACATCAGAATACACATTCTCCTCAGCTGCACATGAGATATTCTCTAAAATATACCATATACTAGCCCACATAACATGCTTAAGTAAATGAAAAACAATTGAAATTATCCCATGCATATTATCTGACCACAGTGCAATGAAATGGGAAATAATGGCAAAAGAAACTGCAAAAACTCCATAAACACATGGAAATTAAATAATACCCTCCTGAACAACCAATGGGTGACAGATGAAATTAAAGAAATTAAGGGCCAGTGAGATAGCTCAGCAGCATAAGTGCCTGCCAGGCAAACACAAGGTCCTAAGTTCAACTCCCGGTACCCACATAAAGGAAAAAAAGGGCTGGTGATATCTCTCAGCGGCACAAGTGCTTGCTGGCAAGCACGAGGTCCTGAGGTCGACTCCCATTACCCACCCACAAAAAAAAAAAAAGAAGAAGAAATTAAACAATATCTACAATCAAACAAAAATGCTAATACAACTTACTGGAACATGTGGGATGCAATGAAAGCAATCCTAAGAGGGAAATTTATAGCGGTGAATTCTCACATCAGGAAAACAGAACGAGCACAAATAAACAACTTAATGCTGCACCTCAAGCTTCCAGAAAAAAAAGAGCAAGTGAAGCCCAATTCCATACAAGGGAGGAAATTATAAAGATCAGAGCAGAAATTAACACAATTGAGACCAAGAAAACAATACAAAGAATTAATGAATCAAATAGTTGATTCTTTGAAAGAATAAATAAAGTTGATAAACCCCTACTCAACATTATCAGGAAAAGGAAAGAAAATCCTCAAATTCAGGCAATAAGGAATGAAAAGGATGAAATCACTACAGATCCTGTCGAAATTCAGAAGATCATCAATACCTATTCAAAAATCTTTACTTGCATATGGTAGAAAACACAGAAGAAGTGGACAGATTCCTAAAAACGTATGCATTACCAAAGCTGAATGAAGAAGATATAAAAAATCTGTATACCCCAATATCAGTTAATGACATTGAAAATGTAATTAAAAACTTACAAACAAACAAAAAAAAAGCCCAGGTTGGGCCGGTGAGATGGCTCAGTGTCATACACACCTGCCTGGCAAGCGCGAGGGCCCGAGTTCGACTCCCGGATCCCACATACGAAGAAAGAGGCCAGTGATATCACTCAGCTGCACGGGCACCTGCTGGCGCATGAGGTCCTGAGGTCGACCCCAGGTACACAACACACACACACACAAAAAAAAAGCCCAGGTCCTGATGGATTCACTGCTGAATTCTATAAGAAATTTAGAGATTTAATGCCAATACTCCTCAAACTCTAATTAAATTGAAAGGGAAGCAATTCTCCCTAACTCATTCCTGGAGGCAAGTATTACTCTGATACCAAAACCAGAGAAAGACCCAACCAAAAAAGAGAACTACAGGCCAATCTCTCTAATGAACATAGATGCAAAAATCCTCAATAAAACACCAGCATACAGAATGGAGCAAATCATCAAGAAGATTATACGCCATGGCCAAGTGGGATTCATTCCAGGAATGCAGGGATGGTTAAACATACACAAATCAATAAACGTAATACACCATATCAACAGAGCCAAAGACAAAAATCACATGATCATCTCAATAGATGCAGGAAAAGCTTTTGATAAAGTACAACACTTGTTCATAATAAAAACCCTAGAGAAAATTGGAATAGATGGTCTTTACCTCAGTCAGATAAAAGCCATCTATGACAAACCAACAGCCAATATCATACTAAAGGGACAAAAACTGAAAGCTTTCAATCTAAAATCAGGAAAAGACAAGGATGTCCACTATCACCACTCCTATTCTATATAGTTTTGAAAACATTAGCCAGAGCAATTAGACAAGAGAGAAATAAAAGGAATAAGGATAGGAAAGGAAGCAGTTAAATTATCATTATTTACAGATGACATGATACTCTACATAGAAGACCCCAAAAACTCCACCAAAAGACTTCTAGATTTTATAACCAAAATGAGTAGTGTAGCTGGATACAAAGTCAACACACAAAAATCCATAGCATTCCTGTACAAAAACAACAAACTCGCTGAGAGCAAAATTAGGAAAACCACACCCTCCACAATAGCATCCAAAAAATGAAATACTTAGGAATCAACCTAACAAAGGAAATAAAAGATCTATACATTGAAAATTATAGCACTCTGAAAAAAGAGATCAAAAAGGATATCAGAAAATAGAAAGATATCCCTTGCTCATGGATAGGAAGAACCAACATTGTTAAAATGGCCATACTCCCAAAACTGTTATACAGATTTAATGCAATCCTGATCAAAATACCATTAACATACCTCACACATCTAGAGAAAACATTCCTAAAATTTATCTGGAAACAGAAGAGATCTACAATAACAAAGGCAACCCTGGGCAACAAAGGCAAGGCAGGAGGCATCACAATCCCAGAAATTCAGCTCAAGAACAAAATATTAAAAGCTGTTAGAGAAAAGAAACAGGTCACCTATAAAGGAAAGCCCATCAGAATCATGGAAGACTTCTCAACACCAACCCTCAAGTCAAGAAGAGCTTGGAGTGAAGTATTTCAAGTCCTGAAAGAAAACAACTTCTAATCCAGATTGATGTACCCTGCAAAACTATCTTTCAAAATTAATGGAGAAATAAGATACTTCCATGACAAAGAACAACTGAAGAAATTCATGACCACCAAACCAACACTACAAAGAGTACTGAAAGACATTCTAAATAGAGATAAAAATGACCATAATTCTAAAAACAACAACAGAAAGAAACCACCAGACGGGGCAAGCAATGAAACAGAGGGAAAAAGCAGGGAACCAACTGTGGGAAAATAACATGACAAAGTTAAGCCAATACATATCAGTTATTACCATCAAGGTAAATGGCCTCAATTCACCGATCAAAAGAAACAGACTGGCAGGGTGGATCAAGAAACAAAATCCAAGAATATGCTCTATACAAGATATATTTACCTCTTATAAATACTTTTTTAAAGCTACAAATAGAGAATAGGATTTAAATGCAAATGGATGGTTAAAATTTAAATTAGCAATTTTTATATATCTCAACTATTAACTAATGTAATTCAATCTTGTAGAAGAATGAAATGGAATAGTGGTCACTAGAGACTGGGAAAAATGGGGGAGTAACAGAAAGAACTTCAAAAATAGTCACAAAATGCAGAGAGAAGGAGTATGTTCTGGTTCTTTTTAGCACAGTAAGATAGCTATCGGTTAAAGCTACCTTACTAATACTTTTTAAAATGACCAGTAGAGTACAAAAGTCCCAACACCTAAAAAGAATTAGTGTTTGAAGAGATGGAAACGCTTATTGCCCTGCTTTGATTATTCAGTACCTATATTGAATTGCCACCCTGTACCTCATAAAGATGTCCAAATATTATGTCTCAATAAAAAAGAAATTCAAGTATCTTTAAAGTAAATATAAACAGATGTCAAATAGTATTCATAGCAGATTCTCAGATTTTTTCTGATCTTGACAAGATGAATAGATAAAGAGAACCAAGCTTGAAGAAACTAAAGTAGGAAACAGGCTACAAATAGAGGGAAAATAGGAACTCTGATCCTTTACACCTCTGACCTACAAAAAAATTGTGGGCTAAGATCATTTGTGACATAAAACTGTAGTAATAGCTTAGGTTTCAGAAAGGCTTTTCATTTTTGTATCATTTTTTTAAGTTGAGATTGCTCCAAAGGAATTTAACTAAGGTATCAAAATGAGTAGAGTGACTTCATATTTTTTATTTACATATGAAAAGAATATCATAATGTGGCACACAGAAATAAGATACCATAATGTCTATAGTCTATTGGATTTAAAATATTAACTTACATAAGTAAAGAATTTTTAACTTCTTAAAATTAACAATAAAAATGACCTTCATAGTTTCAAATCAAAAAAGTAAACTACTACATACTAAAGTCTGTGGGAACCCCCAGAGTGCATCAGAAGCGAAATGTAAAGCCTTAACTGCATTGAGGGAGACTTCAAAGGACAGGAAGAAGGAAATTTGTTAAGCAAGCATACAGGTTAGAGGAAAAAAGGAGAAAACCCAACAAAGTAGTGGGAAGTATAAAATAAGGCCACATCCAGAAAAAGAAGAAATAGAAAACAATAGAAAAGAATAAAAAACATGAAACCTAGTTATTTGAAAAGGCTGATAAAATAAATAAGCTTTTAGCAATCAAGAGAGACAAAAGAAAGTTACAAAAATGAGCTATATTGGGAATAAAAAGGCAAGGGCTAACTGCAAATAAGGAGAAAATTCTTAAAACCATACAACAATAGTTTAGGTTTTTGCCAATACTTATTATGCCAGTATATAATTTGTTTTTAATTTTAAAAGACAGTTGTCACATAACTTCAATAATAGTTTAGGTTCTATAAAGGCTTTTTGGTTTTGTGTCATTTTTTTAAATTGAGACTGCTCCAAAGGAATTTAAGGGTAGAGTAATTCATATTTTATTTCCATATGGTTCTAAACTCAAAGTACTCCAATATATAGGGAAAAAAATTCTCTTCCCACTACATTCCTCACTACTCAGTATTTCTCCCAAAGGCATCCCAGCATTATCTCTATTGAAAACTTGCAAAGATATTTGACTGATTTAAAAGTTTATACAAATGTAACTTCTCTGAATTTTTTGCTCACATATAAAATAAATTTTGCTGGTAGATTTAAAAGATTCCCCCCACACAATAATTTGTCGGCATATTTCATAAAATTTTCAGCAAACAGCTAACACTTGTCACATGGAAGTTGTTTCTGATAATAGAAAATGAGGGACATTTGCCCATATTAAGAGGACTTGCTTACACAATATCTGTTCCTGCTCCTTTGATGAGGCAAAGCCATATAAAATTGCTGTTTCCCAGAATCTCTGTCCAATCCAGTTGTGGTTTGCACTCTGCCACCCAACTTTACTCACATTAAACTTTAATTTGGAAGTGAATGAAAGGGAAGGAGCAGGGCACCCACTGTGCTACACTGTACTTGACGAATTCATTGTGTTTGCTGAGCCAGTAGCTGAGCAACAGCATCCTGACTGCAGGTAGCTTCCCGACCTGCAGAGGTTCAGAGATTCTGGAGCTCCAGCCAGAGAAGATTCAGTGGCTTCCTGATCGTGGCAGAGAGGGCAGCTGCCTAATTATTACAATGCTTGCTTGTAACACTAGAAGTATCTTCTTTAGTGACCTGGTTTGGCAATATGCATTTAGTCATAGGTTCTGGAAATTAAAATAAAAAGCTCTTTTTCTCACCCTTGAAATAAATTTCTAAGTAAACCATTTAACATCCTAAGGAGGGGCTGGGACTGTAACTCAGTGGCAGAATACATTTTTGGAATGTGAGAGGTCCTGTGTTTGATCCCAAGCACCTCACCCACCCAGAAAAAAAATCCTACAGGATAAATCTCCCTTTTTTTTTTTTTGGTGGGTATTGGGGGTCGATCTCAGGACCTCGTGTACCAGCAGGCATCCATGCCACTGAGCGATATCACTGGCCCTTTTTTCGTATGTGGGTTCCGGGAGTCGAACTCGGGCCCTCGCACTTGCCAGGCAGGCGCTTACGCCACTGAGCCATCTCACCAGCCCCAATAAATCTCTTTTTATCTAAGGTGAAACTGTTGTTTTTAACTGAACCCTGACCAATATGCAGTCCTATCCCAATCTACCTTAAAACTAAAACTGAAAAGGACAATATCAGAATGGAAAATTATATATGAATGTCATTTATAAATATGGATTTAAAATCTTAAATATAATGTTAACAGATCAACTCTAGCACCAGGGAAAGGTATTCAAATAGGTTTTATTCCAGAAACTCCAAAATTGTTCAACTGATATGATTTACCACAACAATAAATTAAAGAATAATTTATGGTTATTTCAGTTGTCAGAAAAATATATTAAGAAAAAGCCAGCATACATTCATGATTTTTAAAAATAGCAAACCAAGAACAGAAAAAAATGTGCTTAACAGCTACTTTTAAAACCCTACAGTTAATGACAAAATACTAGAAATATTCTCTTCAACCCATAATACAACATGGAAACTATAACCTCTGGTTTCAAACAGTATGCTTGAGCTCTCAGACAATAAGATCAGAAGCAGAAGATAAATAAGAATTATAAATACTGAAAAGCATGAAGAGGGTAAAGAGCAACAAATTAACCTCCCCAAGATTCAGAATCCAGACCCTGGAAAATAGCAATTTGGGGGAAGAAAAGGAGGGAGGTGGATCCCCAGAACCCAAAAAGGATCTGAAGGGAAAATTGGTGCTCACAGAGAAAGTGAAGAGACAGAGCTCAATCAAGAAAAAGGAGGGGCAAAGCGCACTTTGACCCCAGCCCCCAGCTTGCAGCGTGAGAGGGGATTGACGCTACAGGGACACCGTGAGGCCGGGTGACCCAGGAGCACCCGGGGAGAAACGCACCAGTGGAACAGAGCAGTGGATGCTGTGTGGTATGACAGCTGGTGAGTGACTCCAGGCCAGCTAAGCGCAGTGCCCCCTGGACAGGGCGCTTGGTCAGACGCCATTTTAGGGAGGGGCAAGCTGAACCCCAGACTCCAAGCAGCCATGAGTCAGCTTTATCTCAGGGCTCCCCGCGTTGAAATCCCACAGTGACTGGATGAGGGAAAACCATGGGAGATGTCCAGAGTCAGGGAGCCGAGGGAAGGCCAAGGAGAGACACCCAGAATGTTGTAGGCGGAACAACTCAGACCCAAACCACACAACCAGAGGACAGGGTCAGCCTAAACTTCTGCTGTGATAGCTCCAGAATTGGCACCCACACTAATCCTATGCAGGCTTGCTGGGATTATCCAGCACCCTGCCTAATCCTGCCGTAGGCTTGCTGGGATCACTGAGCATGAATATCTGGGTTCTGTCTGCCTCCTTTCTCTACCAGTGACAGCACAAACGTGCCCTGAAGTAGACACTACCACAAAACCGTAGACCCCAGAAGATAACCATTGGCTTCAAATCACAAAGAAGTCCTTTATTTTGTTTTTCTTTGCTTTTTTTCTTGATTGTTTTTGTTTTTTCATGAGTGTGAACATTGTTTTTAGTTATTTTGCTTTGTCTTTGTTTTTTCCTTCTTTCTTTCCCTCCTGTCTTCTTCCATGGTTTCCCAAATCTTGGGTAATCTTCCTTTGTCCTTCAGCCTTGTTTCTAATCTCTTTCTCTTCTTTTATTTCTTTATCTCTTCCTCTGATCCCCTTTAAATTTCCTCTCCTGAGGGTAAAATCATTCAATGGAGTGGATATTCATTGTATAAATTTTCTGATTTGTTTTAGATTTTGTTATATAACTATAAAATTTGTACCTATAGTTAAAGGTGGTAAATTAACAGTTATCACAGTTTGTCAAATTCTACATTGAGTTTGATGCTATTGTTATTACTGATTGTATTACTATAGCCAAGGTAACATGGTTGTGGTAATCAATTGATCTTCCTTGTGCCAACACCTAGATTGTCTGGGGGACATAAACAATACTACAGTCCAGTACCAAAGACCTGGGTGTGGGGCCAAATAGGATACAACTTTTCATCCCTAATAAACATAAGAGGCAGAATTATGGGACAGACTCAAGGCCAAAACCCAGCTATGCCAAGAAGACATCTCTGAAAAGTAGTCGTTTCCTAAAGAGGTCTCAATACTAGTAATAAAGCTACCTATCATAAGTAATTTACATGCCTTAATGCAGAAAACAAATTTAAAAATGGAAAATGAGAAAACATGGAACCCCAGACTCCCAACACACCCAAGGAAAATCCAGGAGGCATTGAGGTAGAAGAAATCAAAAGCTACCCAGCTAAATTTCCGAAATGGTGGCAGCAGAAGTAAAAAAGAAAATTAATAAGTCCATAGAAAAACCAAATCAGATATAATTACACAGGTAACTAAAGAGATGATTTCCATAATGAAGGACATGGGTAGTGAATCTAGAGTAGATGCAGGTAAAAAATAGAGGAGCTTAGGAAAGTGATGGAAACCATAAATGCTCAACATAGGTAAGAACTGGATGCCATAAAACACATTCAAACAAATATACAGGAGATTAACATTTCTATTGAAAGTATACACAGTAGAATCAAACAATGTGTAGAATGAAAGACTTCTTAAAAACAGCAAAGGGCCACAAAAAATCAATCCAAAAGCTGCTAGATGATGCAAAGAAGACTAATATAAGACTAATCAGAATCAATGAAAAATCAGAAGATAGCACAAAGGACATTTTAAAAACCTGTCACAGAAGTTATAGCAGAAAACTTCACAAACGTGGAAAAAGAATTTGACACACAGATTAATAAGGCATATAAAACTCCATTTAGACATGATCAGAAAAACTACACTGAAGCATGTAATAGTCAAGGTTCCAGAAATTCAACAGAAGAACAAAATATTAAAAGCTGTTAAAGAAAAGAAACAAATCAGCTATAAAGATAAACCCATCAGAATCACAGAAGACTTCTCAATACAAACACTTAAGTGAAGGAGAGCTTTGAGTAAGGTATGTCAACCCCTTAAAGAAAATAACCTCCAACCCATATTGATGTACCCCAGAAAATTATCTTTCAAAATTGATGGAGAAATAAGATACTTTTATGATAAAGAACACCTGAAGAAATTCATAACCACCAAACCAGGACACCAAAAAGTTCTGAAAGGTATTCTAGAAAAAGACAGTTAATTCCATGAATCCTAATAGAGTCAATTCACCAGACAAGGCAAGCAATTAAACAGAAGGTAAAGAAAGGGAACCAACAACAGGAAAATAATATGACAAGGATAAGTCAGTACATATCAGTTATAGCCATCAATGTAAATGGCCTCAATTAACCAATCAAAAAAAAAAAAAAAACAGGTTGGAAGAATGGATCAAGAAATAAGATCCGGGGCCAGTGGGATGGCTCAGTGGCGTAAGCACCTGCCTGGCAAGTGCGAGGGCCCGAGTTCAACTCCTAGAACCCACATACGAAAAAAGGGCCGGTGATATCGCTCAGCGGCATGGGCGCCTGCTGGCGTGCGAGGTCCTGAGGTCGACCCCCAGTACCCACAAAAATAAATAAATAAATAAATAAGATCCTGGCCTGTGAGATAGCTCAGCGCCATAAGCGCCTGCTCACAAGTGCGAGGTCCTGAGTTAGAGCCCCGGTACCCACAAAAAAAAAAAAAAAAAAAGAAAGAGAGAAGATCCAAAAATATGCTGCATACAAAACCATATTTAACTCAAAAATAAATTCGTACACTGAAAGTTAAAGGACAAAAAACAATACTCCACACAACAGGAACCTGGAAAAAAGTAGGAGTAGCTATTCTATTTCATGACAAAGTAGAATTTAAGCCAAGACTGAGCAGAAGAGAAAAAAGAATGTCACTTAACATACTTGTTAAGGGAAAAATACAAGAGGAAGAGGTAGCAATCATAAATATATATGTACCAAAAACACGCACCCAAATATAACACACACATTAATGAACATGAAAAAGCTGATAAACTTTAATACAACTATAATGGGGGAATCTCAGTACACATTGTCACAAATAGATCAACTAGACAAAATATTAACAAAGAAATATGGCAGCTGAATCAAACTTCTGAACAAATGAACTTAGTAGTTATCTACAGAGTGCTCCACCCCACAACAACAGAATACACATTCTTCTCAGCTGCACACAGGACATTCTCCAAAACAGATCACACAGTAGCTCATAGAACCTGCTTAAGTAAATGCAAAAGAATTGAAATTATCCCATGCATATTATCAGATCATAGTGCAATGAAATTGGAAATCAATGGCAAAACAAACCACAAAAACTACATAAATGCATGGAAATTAAATAACACCCTCCTGAACAACCAGTAGGTCACAGATGAATTTAAAGAAGAAATTAGACAGTTTCTACAATTAAATTATAATGCCAATTCAACATTCTGGAACTTATGGGACACAATGAAAGCAGCCATATGAGGGAAATTTATAGCGGTGAATTGCAACATTGGAAAAACAAAGCAAGCTCAAATAAATAATGTTGAACCTCAAGCTTCTAGGAAAAAAAAAAGAGCCAGTTAAACCCAAAGCATGTACAAGGGAGGAAATTATAAAGATCAGAACAGAAAATGCAATGGAGACAATAAAAAGAATCAATGAATTGAACAGTTGGTTCTTTGAAAGATTAAATAAAATAGATTATCCAAAATAGATTATCCAAAACAGGAAACAAAAGACTTAAATCCATGCAAGTAGGAATGAAAAGGATGAAATCACAACAGATCCTGCATAAATCCAGAAGATCATCAATACCTACTTCAAGAACCTGCACTCTAATAAGATGGAAAATTCAGAATTGGACAGATTCCTAGATCTATGAATTACCAAAGCTAAATCAAGAAGATATAAAAATTCTAAATAACCCAATATCAGTCAATGAAATGGAAAAAGTAATTTTAAAACTACTAAGAAAAACCCAGGTGCTGACAAATTCGTGGCTGAATCCTACAAAAACTTCAGAGAAAATCTAATGCCACTACTCATCAAACTCTTTAATGAAATTGAAAGGGAAGCAATACTCTGAAAGTCATTCCTGGAACCAAGAGTTACTCTGATTCCAAAGTCAGAGAATGATCAAAACAAAAAAGAGCACTACGGGCCAATCTCCTTAAAGAACAAAGATGCAAAAACCCTCAATAAGATACTGGCAAACAGAATGCAGCATATCATCAAAAAGATTGTACAGGGAGCCAGAGATTTAGCTCAGTGGCTCAGCGCCTGCCTGGCAAGCATGAGGTCCTGAGTTTGATTCCCAGTACCCAAAAAAAAAAAGATTATACACCATGACTAAGTAGGATTCATCCCAGGAATGCATAGCTGCAAATCAATACATGTGACCAAGGACACTAACTGAATCAAAGACAAAAATGACATGATCATCTCAATGGATGCAGAAAAAGTATTTCAATGTCCAACACTCATTCATGATAGAAAAAAAACCCTACAGAAAATTGGAATAGAAATTCAATCTGATAAAACCCTCTATCACAAATCAATAGCCAACAGCATACTAAATGAACAAAAACAGAAAGCTTTCACTCTAAAATCAAGAACAAGACAAGGATGCTTACTGTCAGTACTTTTATTCAATATAGCTCTGGAAATATTAGACAGAGCAATTAGATAAGAAAAAGAAATAAAAGGAATAAGAATAGGAAAGTGTCTTAGTCACTGTTCTCTTTGCTGAGACAAAATACCCAAAATCAAAAGTTAAAGGAGGAAAGGATTATTTAGCTCACAGTTTGTAGAGGTTTCAGTTCATAGTTGGCTGGCTCCAAGGCAGGGTACCATGGCAGAGTACCATAACAGAGGAGAAAGAGTTCGTGGCAGCAAAGGAATGAAGTAGTGAAGAAGCAGCAAGCAGCAAGCAGCAAGCAATGGCAGCTGCTCTCTTTCTGTCTCTTATATTCTATCCAGGGCCTTCCCATTATGCACACTCAGAACTATACCAAACCAATTAGTGGACTAATTTAGTAATCATACACCTCTAAGCCCAGCATCACACACTCTAGATCCAGCCACTTCTGAAAAGCCCTATGACCACATGAGGCTTTGGTGGAACATCTAGACACAAGCCATAGCAGGATGGAAAAAAAGTAAAATTATCACTATTTGCTGATGACATGAAATTCTACATAGGAGACCCCAAAACCTCCAGCGAAAGGCTCCTAGATTTAATAACCAAATTCAGTAGCATAGCCAGATACACAGTCAACAATCAAAAATCAATAGCATTCCTGTACACAAATAACAAACTTACTGAAGGAGAAATTAGGGAAGTAACAGCTTTCTCAATAGCATCAAGAAAAATGAAACACTTAGGAATCAATCTAACAAAAGAAGTAAAAGACCTATACGCTGAAAACTACAGTACTCTGAAAAAGGATATGGAAAAGTATATCAGAAAATGGAAAGATATTCCCTGTTTCTGGATAGGCAGAAACAATATTCTCAAAATGACAATACTTTCAGAACTGTTATACAAATGTAATGCAATCCCAATCAGAACATCAGCATCATACCTCACAGAAATAGAGAAAACAATCCTAAAATTCATATGGAACCAGTAGAGACCTAGAGTAGCAAAAGCAGTTCTGGGCAATAAAGGCAAGGCAGGGGGCATCACAATCCCCAACTTGAAATTACACTACAAACCTACCATGATAAAAACAGCATGGTGCTAGGGGGAAAAAAACAGACCTGAGAATAAATGGCACTGATTAGAAGATGCAGAAACAACTCCAAGCACACTCAGCTACCTTATCTTTGACAAGCAGACCAAACATCTTCACTGAAAGAAAGATAGACTAACAAATGGTGCTCGAACAACTGGCTTTCCACATGCCAAAGATTAACCTAGACCCATATTTCTTATCAGGCACTAAACTAAAACCAAAGTGGTTCAAATATCTAAATATTAAAAGGGAAACACTTGATCTGCTGGAAGATATAGTAGGTAAAACTCTTGATGACATAGGTGTAGGCAAAGATTTTATGAAAAAAATCCCAGTAACACAGGAAATACTATAAAGAATCAACAACTGGGAACTCATATAAAAAAACTTGCATGGCAAAAGAAACGACCAACACAGTGAAGAGACAACCCACCAAGTGGGAAAAAATGTTACCAGCTATTCCTCAGACAAAGGACTAATATCTAGAATATATAAAGAACTCAAAAAAATCAGACCTCCCAAATTTAAAGACCCAATCCAAAAATGGGCATCTGAAATGAATACACACTTCTCAGATGAAGAAATATAAACAGCAAATAAATATATGAAAAAGTGCTCAGCATCACTGATCATTCAAGAAGTGCGAAGTAAAGGAACACTGAGATTCCATCTACTCCAGAAAGAATGGCTATCATCAAGAAATCAACCAATAGCAAATGCTGGTGAGGCTGTGGGGAAAAAGGAACCCTTCTTCACGGATGGTGGGAGCATAAATTGGCACAACCAATATGGAAATCAGTGTGGAGATTCCTCAAAAAACTAAAATTAGAGGATCCATTTGATCCAGCTATTCCCCTTCTTGATATTTTCCCAAAATAGTTATAAGCATCATACCATAGCATTATATGTTTATAGCAGCACAATTTGTAATAGCTAAATCTTGAAAACAGCCCAGATGCCCATCAGTGGATTAATGTTTTTTTTTCAATGTACAGTGAAGCACTACTCTGCCATAAAGATTTTAGGTAAATGGATGTACCTCGAGACCATAATCTTAGGTGAACTAAATCAGACATATATGTTTAAACATCACATTGTTTCCCTTGTGTGAGAAACCCAAAGGGTAAATGAAAACCAAAGTGAATGATAGCTATTGGGAAGTAGGAAGAAAATGTTCAAATGGAAAAGGAAACAAGGAAGGTGGGAGGGAAAGAAAAGGGAGGAAATAGGGATAAAAATAAAAAAGAATGGAAGGAAAACAATAGAAATAAAGTTTTGCAAAGGCAGAAGGGAAGAAAGAGTGAAGGGAGGGGAACTGAGGAAAAAATAATTAAACTATATTATGCACAGGTACAAATTCTGTATGATGAATATGATCATTATGTATGTCAAAAGTATACCAATAAAATTAATTTCAAAAATAATTAAAAAGAAAAGAATGAAGAAATTTATCAATTGTTCTTAGCCTTCATTGTACACAAGCCTATTACCCTTCATAATAGAATCACCCACCTCTGCCAACACACTTTCTCCTGTTTGTCAAGTAGCACGAATTGCCCAAACTAGCCATTTGGTGTGTCCATTTTCAATACAGTTGAACTAAATGTCCCCTGCTGGAAACACATAATGTCTTTTAGACATTAAGAGATATATTTTAGATATTTATCTTTTAGTTAGTAATATCTCTTAGCTATTAATACCTCTACATCAGGTATATGTATATCTATTTATCTATCTATCTATCTATCTATCTATCTATCTATATATGATGTAAGAATTTTGTAAGTAGAACACTGGCATAATTTTGTGAACCACTACTTATGGTCATGCTTTCAAAGCCTATGATACATCCTGGCTACCAGAAAAACAGCCCCACATCCTGCTTTCTAGTTCAGACCACATAATGTATCACGCAGCGCAATGCATGACAATGTTATTCTACCCAGCACTGTAATCCCCTATAGAACATTCCAAGATCCAAAGGCAGGAGATTAGGGCACAGCAAACTGGCAGGAAAATGGGCATGACTTCTCAATTAGGAGACCTGTCCGTCTCTGCCAGGACACATGTGCAGAACCATTTTGGAGCCCTGCCTGGGATGTCTGGACCTGATGTCAGGAGGTAGATATAAAACATGACAGCCATTGGCTGCATGGCCCCATCTTCTCACTCTTGGAGTGGCCCACTCTGTGAGCAGGGTGTATTTTCTCTTCTTTTCTTCAGAGCACTTCTTTTTCTTGAACTTCATTTACAGTTCTTTTTCTTCTACTACCTTCAGTACATGTTAAACTTGTATGTTCTTTGGTTGTCCCCTCCAATTCTTTGAACAGGACATGATCTGGAAAGGACCACTGGGCACCCCAGCATCCAGTAACAGTCCTATAAGGCAAAGGGTAAGGGATCAAGCATAAACTGTAAAATCAAGTATTTAGAGGCAATGCTGTGTGGAACACAGTGATTGTGAATATAAGACACTCAGAATTTCTAAGAAATAGTGGTGCTAACAAAAGCATGGCAGGCAGAGAAATTAAATCTGAATCCTTTCTAGCTACCTGCTGTCCACTTGCCCTACTCAGTTAACGGAGGCAGAAAGACCCCTGAGGTGGCCTTCATGATCCCTGCCTGCTTGGTTTTTTGTTTTTGTTTTTTGGGGGGTTTTTTGTTTGTTTGTTTGTTTTGATACCGGGAATCTAACTCACAACCTTGTGCTTGCCAGGCAGGCGCTGTGCCGCTGAGCTATGTCCTCGGCCCCCCACCTGCTCGTATACACACTTATAACATGCTTTCCTTAAGCATGGGTGGAGCCTGTGACTTGCTTCTAACCAATAGACTATGACAAAGATGATAGGATGTCACTCTTGTGGTTATATTATATAGGAAATGTGACAGGTGGCATTCTTGTGATTACGCTGTATTATAAAGTCTCCATCCTAGCAGACTAGAGGTAAAGAATTTCCTTGGAGATAGGACTGGCTACATCATCTGTGAGGACTAGTGTAAAAGCAACATGCAAAGCCCCTTTGTTTAAATATTATTAATAACAATTTCAAAACAGCTGCAGAAGAGTATTAAACCAAGGGTGAATCTTCTAGGCACAGGGACCTTTGTGATAGCATAGAATCTGCCCATGAAAACAGTTCTGCTTGTGGGTATGATGAAGTAAGTGGCCATGCTCAAGTAGACTGCATCTCAAGGAACTGAGATCAGCCTGCCACAACAGCTAGCAAAAAGCCAGGACCCCCAGTCCTACTGTCAACGATGTGATGGAGCTTAGGTAACTTTTTTTTTTTTTTTTTTTTGCTATGGTCTCACTGTGTAGTTCAGGCTGGTCTTGAACTCACTCTGTGTAGCTCAGGCTGGCCTTAAACCCACAGCAATCTTCCTGCCTCAGCCTCCCAAGTGCTGGGATTACAGGCATGCACCACCATGCCCAGCCTATGGTAGGGTTTAGAATTGGATTCCTCCCTGAGGGAGCTTCCAGATGGAATGCAGTCAGCCCAATATTTTTAAAACAGCCTTGTGAAACACTGAGGAAAGTACTCAGCTAAGCCGTGTCCAGAGTCACGACCCCTGGACACTGTGAAATAGTAAATATTTGTTGTTATATGCTATTAAATTAGTGGTGCTTTTTGTGGAGCAATAGAAGACTAATGGAGATATCACTTAAAAGATTGATGATAAGTTTTTGCTCTTGGCAAGCAATCGTGGTACCCAAATTAGCCTTCAGAAGTAAAACCCGGTGTTAAGTTCGTGCAGCCACTGCCCCTGAAGACGGCGGCTTAATTCGTGAGCCTAATCGGAAAGCAGTGCTACGACTCAGGAAGGCGGCTGGCTGGCCGCTCCAGCTACCGTCACGCTGCCTCTCTGATTATTACTCCTCTATGGCGAGGACGGTGTTACCGTGTTCCAGCCCATCGGAGGAGCCCCACCTGTTCCTTTAACCTGCAAAACCTCCTCGTCTCAAAGACGCTCATATTTTTTCCTTCTAGTTCCACGCCAATAACCACGAGGGAGTGCAGATTCTCGACTTGGCCACCCATTCCGTGAAAAATGGAAAATTACCTGGAATACTCAAAATTCTACCTATTCCGAGGAATTGGTTTTTCCTGGTTCTTATTCAGCACGAGTGAGTCTGTGAAGCAGGAGCAATCGACTTCTGGTGCCAGCAGATCGTGTAGACGAATCTGCCAACCAGGGTCAAACGTTTAGGTCATAAGGAACCCGCCGCGACCAAAAATAAAGCTGAAAGAAAAATGAAGTGAGTCAGGTGATGCGCTCGGAATGCGAGTCATCTGCGCGTGAGACGTCCTCGTGCCTCAGGCACGTTCAGGCTCAGTCCCGTATACTATTTCCATTTGCTGCTGGAATACTACTAGGCATGACTGAGTTTTTTGGTTATTTTTATAACTTACATGCAGTTCATCATGGTCATCTCAGATCGAATAGTTACCTGCTCTCATGGTTAGAATTTTTTTTGGCCGGGTGTGGTGGTGCACACCTGTATTTCCGGCACTCGGGAGGCTGAGGCAGGAGGATCACTGTGAGTTTGAGGCCAGCCTGGGCTACATAGTGAGTTCAAGGCTGGCCTGCACTGCATAGCGACCCAGCTCAAAAATAAATAAATAAATAGATAGATAGATAGATAGACAGATAGATAGATAGATAGATAGATAAATTTTTTGCCTACTGTTTTGGTAATTGTGTCAATTTGTCTTTGATTGCATGTTCTTAATTAGTTCCTGTCAATCTAGGATCTTCTCCTTCTCATTGAAATCCAAGGATCCCTCAAGATGTTCGTATTTTCCTCTCCAATGCATTTCAAATGATTTGGCTAAAAGGTTATCTTATGGGCTCTCTTGAGGAAAAAATAAACTGAAAAGAGCAGAATGCACGTGACAAATTAATCCAACATTTCTATCTCCCATAATTCCTTCTTTTGAGTAGTTCAGTTTCTGCTCATATGAATCTAGTTTCAGTCAAGCAAAAAAAGAAAACAATTAAAACTATTCCCAGATGTCTAACCTGATACATTAGAAGTCAGTTTCTGATAGTGTTATTCATATTGGCAAATTCAATTACATCTGAAAATATATTCTTTGTTTTTTGATCTAGAACGCTCAGATTCCATATGTATTGATCAGATTTAATACCTATAAATTAACCAAATCTTTTTATGAACTAAAAATATCTTTTCTTTAATTATTTTAAAATACAAGCTTTGTCATCTTGGGCTGAAAATTGTAATTTCGTTCTTCTATCATAAATTTAAGCAAGGATCCTCTTTTTTTATTGGTCTAGAGATAATGTTAGGAGTGGCCCCAAAAGAGAGTTGGCTTCTTCCTGCAAAATCACTGCTTTAGGCAAGATTATAATACTGTCTTGAAGCAAAGTAAGAAGAACCTAATGAGTCATAAGAAGATGAGTCCCTCTCCAGGCAATGGAATCTCGTGAAGTGAACGAATCAGCATAAACCAAGTCAACAAAATTGAGTCCTTCCGTGTACCCCGTGTAACCTCTCCAATCTGGAGGTACTATTCGTTATCAAACTATAATTTTTACCTGTGACAAGTAAGACTGAATTTAGCAGATGCTGAAGTTGGGAAACCTGCAAAATTAAACTTTAAGTATGGGCTTTGGCTATTCCAACCCTGTGGCTACCGGAGAGAAGACAATTTTTTAGCTGGTTTTCAATCTATGCCCTAAAGTAGACGTTAAAAAATGTCATTTCTAGTTTTCTACATTCTTCAGCATCTTCAGAAACAATATCCCACCCCATTCTTGATATCACTTTATATTCCCCAGCATTTTTTAGTTAGAAACAAAAACTAAGCAAAACCAACTGATTTAGGAAGAATATAAAAATGTTTAGAAGATTCATGGGCAACTCACAGAATGATTAGGAGGCCTAAACAACAGAGTGCAGGGCTTTACACCAAACACACACCCACAGTCACCTTCTCCAAACAGCAGTCTGCATCGCCAACTGGCTCTGTGTACTAAATGTCCCTGCAGCTGTCCTCCTGCTTCCCCAGGGCACAGCGCTCACCAGAGCTCCTTTCTTCACACACTGGCTCCCAATTCCAGGTACACAGCCAAGATCACGTGCCCTGGTGCGGAAATATCTGAGAAAGCAAGCGCTTGACGCTGCAGTGTTTTCTGGAAAGCAGTCTACCTCCCACCGTGTTCATACTCGTGAGGGGTTTCCAAACGTAGAAAGGAAAACTGCCCGAAGAGCAGCCAAGATGAATGACAAGTGTCACCCGAGACTAAAGCAGTGTGTGCCAAGCAGACCCCCACCCGATGAGCAGCGCACCCTGACACCGGAGTGCGACCACCCACCAACTCCAAGCCACCTCTACATTTTGCTTCTCCAAGGCACAGGGCAGCAGAGGTGAAGAATAAACAAATGACCTGGTCCTGGACAAAGACAATACACAGGGAGACGAGGGAGCGACCAGACCCCACGACTGTGGCCATTACCTCCAGTAGCCCATGCGAACTCTCGCCCTAAGGCCCACATGCAGTGGAGGCAGATCACGTTCGCTGTCTACCAACGAAAGCGAGGACACGCCTGGCCTGGGCGGTAACCACCGTCTGGGAGAAACGGACAGACGGGCCTCAAGGGGCAGGGAGAGCACCTCAAAAACCCATAGGCCCTAAAGCTAGGCAGACAAAATCACGTGTGGTGGGGTCCCAGGACTGCAGATTTTGGAAAGAAACCACTCATTCAATAACACGGAATTTTTTTTTTTTTTTTTTTTTTTTTTGCTTTGATTCAGTCTTTTAAAAAATTTTTCTATTTTGTATCTTTCACTCATTTGGGGTTTTTGGGAGTTTGAGGGGTTTTTTTTCCCCTCTCTTTTTCCCCTCTTTTAGTTTCTTTTCTCACCTTTTCTCTTTTCCACTTCAACTTTTTCTCTTCCTTCTTATCTTTCATTTCCTGTTCTGCTTTCTGTTTAGCTTTTTTCTTCTTTTTCTTGTTCGTTCTTTCCTGTGACTATTCTTTATCACTATTAACTTCCTTTCACTCCTCAACGGGAGCCATTATCTGACTATCCTCTCCTCCTCCTTATATCCCATTGATTAATTTTAAAAATTTTGCTTTTCTCATCCCCTAGTTGTCCACCTTTACTAGTATACACTAAGCTTTATGAATTTATGTTATTGCTGTTGAATACTGTTCTGTTGTTAGTAGAAGTAAAGCTATTCCTTTCAATAAGTATTTATGGTAGGTCAGTTGTAGGTTAATATTTGGTTTGTCTTGCGCTCATACCATAATTATGGATCTCTTTTCTATGATTAAGAGTAGTACTTTATTGGTCCTTAGAGTTTGTCAATATTCAGTTTGTTTTTGGTGCTATAATTGATGCTGATTTTATTGCTATAGCCAAGGTGACATAATTGTTGCTATTAATTGGTTTTCTCAAGATGCCAATATCTGGATTGCCTTGGGGTCATTAACACTGTGGCCCACTCTTGGCTAACTGGGTACTGGGCCAAATGTACTGCAACCTCCTATCTCAAGTAAATGGAAGTGGTTGGACCCTGGGACAGAGATGAAGGCCCAGAGGACGCCACTGAAAAGTAGACATTAACTAAAGAGGTCTCCATACTAGAAACAAAGCTTTCCACTAAAATCAACCTTCAAGTCTCAACGTGCACGCACACACACACACACACACACACACACTAAATAAAAACATGAGAAGACAAGCCAACAAAATGCCTCCAAAAACCCCCAGTTCCCCAAAAGCTGATCCGTGAGGCATCAAAGAGGATAAAACCAAAACCACACACCAGAATTTCTTGGAATGATATGAGGGAAGATAACAGAACTAATCAACAAGGTATTTGGCAAGCTCACAAAAGATACAAGTACAGTGGTACTTTGATTTACAAACTTAATTTGTGATTTTGGGGAAGTGGCTGGATTTGTGTTTGTGTGGGGAAGATGCTGTCACCTGAGGCAGAATTTGCAAATAGAAGCAAAATTTTGCTGAACAATTTTGTTTGTAAGCCAAATTGTTTACAAACAGAAGCATTCATGAACTGAGTTATTACTGTAATAAGATATTGGTTCAAATTTTGCAAAAAGTTCAGCAAGTCCACACAAGACACTCATAAAAAGTTAGAAGAGCTAAACAAGATGCAAAACATAAATGACCAACAGAGAAAAGAATTGGAATCTATAAAAAAGGCTCCAAATAGAAATTCAAGATATGAAAATTCTACCCAAAATATGGACAACAGAAATGACCAGTGTGAAGGCAGAGTGTCAGAACTAGAAGGCAGGGCTGTTGTCAGAGACCAGTTAATAAGAGATGCTGTAATAACAGCAAAGGAACATGAAACCGGATCAAACTGCTCCTAGATGATGAAAGAAAATGCAGTTTAATTGGATTAGTGAAGAATCAGAAGATAGCACAAATGGTATAAAAAAAATTCTGTTCACTGAAATAATAACAGAAAACTTTCCAAATAAGGGAAAATAATTTAAAATGCAGATAACTGAGGCATATAGGATCCCAAATAGCCAGTTTCAGAAAAAAAAACCTTTTTTTTTTTTTGTGGGTACCGGGGGTCGACCTCAGGACCTCACACACCAGCAGGCGCCCGTGCCGCTCAGCGATATCACCGGCCCTTTTTTTGTATGTGGGATCCGGGAGTCGAACTCGGGCCCTTGCGCTTGCCAGGCAGGCGCTTATGCCGCTGAGCCATCTCACCAGTCCAGAAAAAACCTTTTCTACAACTCATCATAATCAAAATCCCAGAAGTCCAACACAAGAACAGAATCTTAGAAGTGGTTAGAGAAAATGAGAAAATCACTTATAAAGGAAAATCCACTAGAATTACAGCAGACTTCTCAATACAAACTTTGAAAACCAGGAGAGCTTGGAGTGAAGATTTTCAAGCCCTAAGAGAAAACAATTTTCAACCCAGGCTGATATATTCTGCAGCACTATCTTTCAAAATTGATGCAGAAATAAGATACTTTCATGATAACATGCACCTAAAGAAATTCATGACCACCAAACCAGCACTCCAAAAAATTCTAAAGGATACCCTAGAAAGAGACAATGAATCTAACAATGGCAAAAGGTCTAATAGAATGAATACACTAGGAAGGGTGAGCAGTTAAGAAGAAGTGAAAGATAGGGAATCAACAACAGAAAAATAAGATATTGACAGGAATAAGCTAATACCTATCAGTAATAGCTCTTAATGTGAATGGTCTCGATTCTCTGATCAAAATACACAGACAGGCAGAATACATCAAGAAACAAAATCCAACGGTATGCTGAATAAAGAAACATATTTAACCCCCCAAAAAACACATAGATTAAAAATCGAAGGATGGAAAATAATATCCAATGCTTTGGGAACCCCCAGAAAATAAGATGTAGCTATCATGTATTCAGACAAAGTGGACTTCAAGGCAAACTGATCAAAAGAGGCAAAGAAGGTCACTATATGTTAGTAAAGGTAACAATGCAACAAGGAAATATAACAATTTTAACATATATGTACTGAACAACAGCATAGACAACTTTATGAAACAAGCAATACTGGACATAAAAGACCAGATAAACATAAACACAATTATAGTGGGTGACCTCAATACCCCACTAACAAAGAGAAAGATCCACCAGACAAAAAAAATCAAGAAAGAAACATCACAGTAATAAAATCTTCAAACAAATAGACTTAATAGAAATCTACTGAGTCTTTTACCCGACAATGTCAGAATGTACATTCTTTTCAATAGCACAAGGAACTTTCTCCATAATAGATCACATATTAGCCAATAAAGCAAGCTTAAGTAAATGTAAAAGAATTGAAATTATACTATGTATATTATTATATCATTGTGCGATAAAGTTGGAAATCAATGGTAAAGAAAATACAAAACTTACACAAATACATGGAAAACAAACAATACACTTAAATAAACAATGGGTTACTGAAGAAATCACGGAAGAAATGAGATAACTTCTAGAACTAAAGGATAATGCCAGTACACATAAGAAAACATACAAAACACAAGGAAAGCAGTCCTAAGAGGGAACTTTATATCTACAAATGCCCACATCACAAAAATAGAATGATCCCAAATAAATAACCTGATAATGATGCACTTCTAGGTCCCAGAAAAGCAAGAACAACTCAAACCCAAATCAAGTACAAGGAAGCAAATTATAAAGACCAGAACAGAAATCAATGAAATTGAGAGCAAAATAATAATAACAATAACAATAGCAATAGCAATAACAATAACAACACAAAGAATTTATGAATCTGAATTTGTTCTTCAAAGAATGAACAAATAGAAAAACCCTTAGGCAATTTAACCCAAAAAGGAGAGAAAAGAACCAAATCAATACAATAAGAAATGGAAAGTGTGAAATTACAACAAACACTGCCAAAATCAAAAAGATTATTATCAACTACTTTGCAAACCTGTATACCAAAATACTGGAGAATTCAGAAGAAAGGGGTAAGCTGGGCCTGGTGGCGCATGCCCATAAGCACTCGGGAGGCTGGGCAGGAGAATTGCGGTGAGTTTGAGGCCTGCCTGGACTACATATTAAGTTCAAGGCCAGCCTGAACTACATGGTAAGACCCTGTCTCAAAAAAAAAAGAAGAAATGGATAGATTCCTAGATTCATATGAATTAGCAATACTGAACCTAATGATCCACATTATCCCAATTAATCTGGTTATCCTGAATAATCTAATAAAAGGCAATGTAATTCAAGCAATAATAAAAAAGCTACCAACTAAGAAAAGTCCAGGTCTAGATAGGTTCACTGCTAAATTTTATAAAAACTTCAAGGAAGTTCTAACACTATTACTTTTCAAGCTCTTAAATGAAATTGAAAGGGAAGGAATATTCTTAAAGTCATTTGTGGAAGCTACCATTACTCTGATTCAAAAACCAGATATGGGTGAAACAAAAAAGAGAATTATAGGTCAATCTCTTCAATAAATATAGATATGAAAATCCTCAACAGGATACTGGCAAATGGAATGCAATAAATCATCAAAAAGGTCATACACCATAACCAAGTAAGCTTCATCCCAGGAATGCAAGGGTGGTTCAACATACTCAAATCAATAAGTACAGTGTATCACATAAAGGGAAGCAAGGAAAAAATTCACATGACCATCTCAATACATGCAGAAAAAAGCCTTTGGCAAAATCCAACGTAGTTTTACAATAAAACTCTGAAGAAAACGGGTATAGAAGGACCTTATCTCAACCTGATAAAATCCATTTGTGATAAACCTACTGCTAACCTCACATTAAATTGGGAAAACTAATAGATTTCCCTCTAAAATCAGGAACAAAACAAAGATATCCACTATCACCACTCCTGCTCAACATAGTACTTGAAACATTAACAAGAGCAATTAGGCAAGAAAAAGAAATAAAACAAAAGGGATATGCATAGGAAAGAATGAAGTCAAATTATCATTATTTGCAGGTGACATGATCCTGAACATAGAAGACACAAAAAGTCCACCAATAGAGTCTTAGAATTAGTAACCAAATTCAGTAATGTAACGGGACACAAAATCAACACACAAAAATCAATAATGTGTCTGTACACCACTAATAAAACCTCTGAGAAAGAAATTAGGAAAACAATATCACTCACAGTAATATCAAGAAAAATTAAATACTTAGGAATTAACCTAACTAAGGAAGTGAAAAGGCTCTACAACAAAAATTATAACACTCTGAAAAAGGAAATTGAAGAAGACATCAGAAAATGGAAAGATATCTTCTACTCCTGGATAGATAGAATATAGTCAAAGTGGCCATGCTTCCAAAATTGATATACAGATTTGATGAAATTCCAATGAAAATTCCAACAGAATCCTTCACAAAACTGGAGAAAATGATCCTAAAATTCATATGGAACCAGAAGAGTCCCCATATAATAAAAACAATCTTAGATAATAAGAATGAAGCAAGAGGTATCACAATCCTGGACTTGAAGAAATAGTTCAAAGCTACAGTGATAACAACAGCATGGCACTGGCACAAAAACAGACATGTGGATCAATGGAACAGAATAGAGGATGCAGAAAGAACCTCATCCCATTCAACTATTTGATCTTTGACAAAGAAGCCAAAGACATATGCTGGAGGAAAGATACCCTCATAGATAAATGATGTTGGGAAAACTAGCTATCCACATGCAGAATATTGGCTCTAGACCCATATCTCTTACCATATACTAGACTAAAATCAAAATGGATCAAAGAACTAAATGTTAGAACAGAAACACCCTGATGGAAGGCAAAATAGGTAAAACTCTTCAAGTCGTAGGCATAGGCAAGGTTTTTCTGAACGGAACACTAGTTGCACAGGCCAGTGAGATAGCTCAGCGGCATAAGCGCCTGCCTGGCAAGCGCGAGGTCCTGAGTTCAACTCCCAGTACCCACATACGAAAAAAGGGCCGGTGATATCGCTCAGTGGCACAGGCGCCTGCTGGTGCGCGAGGTCCTGAGGTCGACCCCCGGTACGCACAAAAAAAAAAAAAAATCAACAAATGGGATCATATCAAATTAAAAACCTCTCCACAGCAAAACAAACAAACAACAGAGTGAAAATACAACCTGCAGAATGGGAAAAAAATTCTCCAGTTTCAGCTGGGTGTGGTGGTGCACGCCTGTAATCCCAGCACTCTGGAGGCTGCGGCAGGATTGCTGCAAGGTCGAGGCCAGCCTGGGCTACATAGTGAGTTCAAGACCTGCCTGAAATTTGCCAGTTCTTCCTCAAACAGAGGACTGATATCTAAATATATAAAAACTGAAAAAATTGGGCCGGTGAGATGGCTCAGCGGCTTAAGCGCCTGCCCGGCAAGCGCGAGGGCCCGAGTTCGACTCCCGGAACCCACATACGAAAAAAAAAGGGGCCGGTGATATCGCTCAGCGGCACGGGCGCCTCCTGGTGCGCGAGGTCCTGAGGTCGACCCCCCGGTACCCACCAAAAAAAAAAAAAAAAAAACTGAAAAAATTAAACCCCCAAAATAAAAAGGCAAACCCAAAATGGGCAAGTGCAATGAATAGACATTTCACAGAAGAAGAAGTACGGATGGCCAATAAAAACATGAAGAAACAGTCAACATTGCTGACCATTAACGAGAAATGCAAATTACAGCAGTGAGATTCCATCTTTTACCAGAAAGAATGGCCGGTATCAGGAAATCAAAAGAACAAATGCTGGCAGTGCTGTGGGGGGAGAGGGAAGGAACCCTTCCACACTGCTGGTAGGAGTGTAAACCACTCTGGTCACTATGGAAATCAGTATGGAGATTCCTCAGAAGAATGAAACCAGAAATTCCAGTTGACCCAGCTATTCGTCTTCGAGGTATCATTCCAAGAGGGTTGAAGACATCATATTACAGTGATACACGAATAACAATGGTTATGGCAGCACAATTCATAACAGCTAAATCTTGGAAGTGGCCCATATGTCCATTAACAGAGGAATAGATAAGAAACTGTGGCTTTACACACAGTGCAGCTCTACTCTGTCACTAAGAAAAATAGACCTGAGTCATTCGTGGGAAAATGGATGAACCTTGAGACCATGATGTTAAGTGGAATAAATCAGATACACAAGCTTAAATATCACATGGTTTATCTTATATGAGAGACTCAAATTATAAAGAAAGTGCAAAAGAAAAGATAGATACTAGGAAGCAGGGAGATGGAGCCTTCTCAAGGGGGGAGGGGATCAAGAGATGGGAGGATGGTGTGGGAGTGAAGGAAAGGGGGACAAAAGAAGAATTAAGATGCGTTACATACATGTACCAACCCCCACAAGGAATATAATTACTATATACTACAACCGTGTGCTAATAAAAAAATAAAATTGTGTGTGCTGAATGTACCCTGTGATTCACAAACTCTGTCTCTAGAATTTGCACAGAAATTGTCATGCATGCACAAGGCAGAAGCAATGATGTCTTTTTTGTTTTGTTTTGTTTTGTTTTTTATGTGGGTACCGGGAGTCGAACTCAGGACCTCGTGCTTGCCAGCAGGCGCTTCTGCCACTGAGCGATATCACTGGCCATTTTTTTCCTTTATGTGGGTACCGGGAGTGGAACTCAGGACCTCGCCCTTGCCAGGCAGGCGCTTGTGCCACTGAGCCCTATCACCAGCCCGCAATGATGTTTTTTAAGCATGGTACAAGATAATAAACATATGAAAAGAACTCAAGTGCCAAAGTATCTTTATTTGGGCAGCTGTGGCTGCCTCAGTGTCCTGTATCGATTCAAAACTTTGACCATTCATGATCATTTTGACTTTGGACAAGAGCCAGATGTCAAACAGTGCCAGATCTGATGAATAAAGTGTATAAGGCCGGGCATGGAGGCGCATGCCTGTAACCCGAGCACTCATGCTGCTTTCGAGGCGCTCCTATTGGATTAAGAAGGTTGACACAACAGTGAATCATTAGGATACACGTAATGTAGCAGTGACTCAACTGGATCACACGTACGATGCGGAAGTGGTGGTTAGGAGAATCTAAAGCCTGTGTTAGTGGGACAGACAGAGACATCACAGAGGAAAAAAGGCACAGACACAAGTTGGACTTGCAAGGTACACAAGAACACACGATGTAAAAGAAGAGAGGTGCGTTCCAGGCAGTACAAATTTTATTTGAAAAGGTCACTAAAATTTGTTATAGCACAACATTTTTCTAAAAAATGCTATTAAAGTGTTTGCCGTGCTTAATACTAAACAAAAAAACAGTACTTTGTGGCAGAATTGTGGCATAAAAAAACCTCCAGGAAGAAATTTCAAGTTTCATAGAAACTCATCCTCAACCTCAAACTAAAGTAAAACAGAAAACAGAAACATCACTTAACACTCCAGTTTTTGTCCCACTTAAAACTGTCACAGTTATATGACATCACTGAACATGTTGCCTACAAATAAAATAATTATACTTTAGGTAATCAAAGATTAATAAATCCCTCATAGAAAACTAATCAATAAAGTTGTTACTTTTCCACCTTAAACAATAAAAGACTTGAAAATGTTGCCATCTAGTGGCTTCACATTTTTTAAAAATTACTGCAGTGAATCATTCAAACATGTTTCCTAGGAAAAATTTCCTTACCAGTTCTCAAGTACATAAATTTTCCATTCGTGCCTCCACTTGCATCCTGGATGTAGGCTACTAGGTTTTGAAGTTTTGCTCTGTCATTTATTAGCTGAATGACCACAGGACAGGTGTTTAATCTCAGTAAAATATGCACAATAAGAGTACTCTACTTCCCAGAGTCATTAACAAGATTTACACAAAGTTGTCTAGCACAACACTCAGCTCACAGTATTTACCAAATAAGTATTTGTATTTCTTAATTAGGAAGGAGTTGGAAAATATCTGGTCAGTGCAACTGGAGTTTGAGAGCCATCAGTCTTAAAGGGATGGCACATTTATTGGCAGCTCTGGCTTGGGCGTGTTTTTCTTGGATTAGAGACATTGTACTGGTACATGGCTGTTGGGACAGCAGCAATTAATGATTGGTATTCTCTAACTTCGGAACATCCCTAAACCAAACTGTGTTTGCAGTTTACTGTCACAATACTTATAAAGTTCAAGTCATTCCTGGTTTATTCTTTAAGATATTCTCCCAATAAAATGTACCTCTTTCTCTGATAGCATAAGTAGAAATGGAGGAGAAGGGAACTTGACTGATTAATTTTAAAAATTGAGGCACATATAAAATTCAATCAACTGTAAGACTGTCATGATGACAAGGCAGATGAAATTTGTCTTCTCAATTTATGACATCCTTCGAGTTATCTTATTGTTGTGACTTACTTTATTACTCAGAAGCAGACCTGAGGCTTAGTTTAACTTGATTTCATCTGTCCAAGAAACAGAAATACCATGCGTTTTAAAATGTTTGACAAAATATTTCCTAAAATCTGCAATGATATCATGATAAAACGTGAGATGGCATCATGATTGATCCAGACAAGCAGCAATATTCAGATTATTAGTGGAATAGAGTCAGTCTTGGATGAGACTGACATAAACACCTTACTTAAAGATTTTTATCAAAAACCTGGATGAATAAAATATGCTTCTCCTAAGTTGCAGAAAATTCCTGGTGGATAAATGTCATAGGTAGCCTTTAAAATGGCTCCAGTTATTTCTGTCTCCTGGTACTCATACCCTGGTATAATCCCTTGGTCTTGTGTGAGAACTGGACCCAGGGATTTGCTTCTAATCAATATCATACAGCAAAAGTGATGGGAGTCACTTCTGACACCAGGTTGCAAAAAAGCTGTGGCTTCCGTTTTGCACGCTCTTCCTTGCTCTTTCTTACTGACTCGCAATATGCAATCCAGCTGTCTTGCGACTTCACGGTGAGGAGCCAAGGGAGAGCTGTAGTCAGCAGCCAGTGAGGACCACGGGCCTTTTGCCCCAGGCCCTGAGGAATCGGATCCTGCCAAGAAGCACGCAGGAAGCTCCGCAGCAGGCACTCACTCAGTCAAGGCTTCAGAGCAGACCCCAGCACCAGCCAGGTCCTCCACTGCAGCCTGCTGAGGGACCTGCAGGCGGCTGGACCACCTGGACCCTGGACTCCTGACCCACAGAAACTGTGGGATAGTAATGTTTGCTATTTTAAGCCACCAAGTGGTGGGGTAACTTGTTACACAGCAGTGGATAACTCATACAGTTGCCTAGAGGTTGGCAAGCTACCAGTTACCTAGTTGTGAGCATATTGAGTCTGAGGCTTGTCATTGTATGGCTTTGGAGAATGTTTTTCACACTTAAAAGAGGTTTTCTAAATGAAATAAAAGACTGTATTATAAGGACTTTTGGCCTACAAAATCTAAAATATTCACTATTGAGGCTTTTCACAGAAGTTTGCTAACCTCTGTGGCAATGATAGAATCCCAATGATAAAATCAAAATTGAAACAACTCTTTTAACTGACTAGAATGAAAGCATAAAGTTAAGGAGATAAAATTTGGTAGTCATTCATTCACGTTTCCATCTTAAGTTCAAAAGTTCAGCCTCAGAAATATAAGATAGGGCCGGTGAGATGGCTCAGCGACTTAAGCGCCTGCCTGGCAAGCGCGAGGGCCCGAGTTCGACTCCCGGAACCCACATACGAAAAAGGGGCTGGTGATATCGCTCAGCGGCACGGGCGCCTGCTGGCGTGCAAGGTCCTGAGGTTGACACCCCAGTACCCACAAAAAAAAAAAAAGAAATATAAGATAATAATTGTGCAAAACGGACTGGCAAATTTTAGTGGGTCTCAGGCTCACAAAGAACTAAAATACAATGTGAATGTCTATAATAAAAGTTACTATAGTCCAAGTCTGCACTAATATAAATAAAAGTCCAGCTCATTGAAGACTATCACCTGAGGACTTCTCTGCTTTAGTCCTGCTAAGGTCGGAGGGAGTATTTCAACATGTATCATTTTAACGAGCTTAGAGATAGTTTAAAACACTTGTGTATCGCTTCTTGAATTTACTTCCTTAAATAATGACAAATACTTTTTAAAATATCAATACGCATTTTATTTGTAGTAATCTCTATAATCTTAATACAACTCTCCGCTTTATATCTTTTTGTAATTTCTGAAATGTCTGGATTTTTCTCTTTCTGTTTTCCTTATATGTATTTACAAGACTAGGGGGAAAGGAAAGACAGCCAAGAATGTGTGTGTGTTTGAATACAGAATTCGGAGAGAGTTGATATGTTTAATGTTTGTGTCCTATGTATCTTCTCTAATACCCTAAAATTTACAGCTATCTATGGCTATCTACTTTGGCCTGTGCTATGCACATCAGTGCCTGGAAATATGTTCTGAAGCTTTAGATAAAAGTCACTGGAGAATAAAATGCACCTAGAAACAAACAAAAAGCAGATAATTTTTACAACTTGGAATTCACATTTGTGTGTGTTGTGAATGAAAGCATAGAGAATAATCAAATATATTACAATCTGAGTTTGAGGTGTTTTGGAAGCTGACGAGATATTACGTAGCTATAGACGTAATTATTTCCATGAATTCCTTAATTAGAGTAAAATCTACTCTCTCCTCATTTTAGGGAGCTACTTCTGCTTGTTTGAATTTTATAGGTCACAATTCCCTATTGCTTTCCATACTCCCTGAGAAATTGCTCTACACAGCAAGAGTAACCGATAGATCCTGGGGCTTCTGCTTCCAGACCAGCCAGGGCGACACCAGAGGGAGGCTGGCAATAAAAATACTTTTGATGCTGAAATGTGAAAGGCAGAACTACTGAAGAACTAACAAATTGCCTCCACAGAAGGCTGTTTCTGCTTCGAGGTGAGTGAAGAGTGACTGTTTTCACACTCCAGAGGGAGACGCAGACTTTCGCAGAGCTCACTCAGTATGATACAAAGACAGAAGATGCTGAAGTCGGAGAGCACTGAGGTGGTGATGCTTCTGCTCACATTAAATCACTATTTGAACACAATCAGATACTGAAGGTTCGAAGTTAAATCTTAAACCCATACAGACATCTTTTGGCCCCTAAAGTGGACTGGCTCTGGGACCAGTAGTGTAACAATCTGAGGGTGCTTGCATCTCTTTAGTAAAATGGTGCAGTGTTTGGGTGTAGTCTAGGTACCTCTTTCTGTGTCCTTTACATCATCTCTTGGTTACTTTTAATACTGAATATGCTATGAATGTTACATAAAATAGCTCTTCGACTGTATTGTTTAGGGAATAACAACAAAGAAAAAATTTTGTACGTGTTCAGAGCAGATGTAATGTTTTTTAAATATTTTGGATCTAAGGTTGGCAGAACCTGAAGGTACAGAACCCAAAATTATGGAGAACTGACTATATTGAAATCACCATTGTGAGCCGGGCATGGTGGTGCACGCCTGTAATCCCAGCACTCAGGAGGCTGAGGCAGGATGATTGACATAAATTCAAAGCCAACCTGAACTACATAGTGAGACACTGTCTCAAAAAGAAAAAGAAAAAAGAAATCATCAGTATGTTAATTAAGGATGTCTTAATTATGAGTGTCTCTGTAAGATATTTATTTCTAATAAGTTTGAATTTGGCTACCAGAAGATGCAAAAGAAAGAGGAAAACCAGTAAACTAGTAGTTTGGTCTGTCATTAGACAGGAAATTTGAAACATACATGGCTAGCTTGTCTACTTACATATTCACTTTTTTAAATTTTTTAATTAATTATTTATTTATTTATTTTTTGGTACCAGGAATCGAACTCAAGACCTTGTGCTTACCAGGCAGGTGCTGTGCCACTGAGCTATATCCCCGACTACCCACATATTTATTACACAGTAAATTTCAAAGATTATTTGAAGTCTTCCTATATTTAGAAGATGACTTTTAATGCTCAATATGTTTCCACCTGTCCAAAAATTGGAAAGGCACATGTCCAGAACATACTTTTTTTGATGGAAGGTATATAGTATGTGGCTCTTGCACCATTTTGAGCAGGAGTTTTCTCATTTGTCAAGTATTGGTCGTACATAGATTCCTGAGCCAATTGTAGATTAAATACTAACAAAATTAGTGTCGCTTCATATCCATTTTAAAATTTAGGTGATATTATTATTATTAAACATGCTTTTAAATTAATTATATTATTACTTATTATTATAAACCTTTATAAACATATAATGCAGTATTGCCTTTGTTCCTCTCTTAATTTTTATTAAGTAAACAAAATGGCAGTAAAGAAGAATATGATCGACATGTCCACCACTCTAACACAGGCCCTGTCTCTTCCCTTTGTTGCCTAACTATTGTGCCCACATTCATGCATGTTTTAAAGTGTTATTTTCATAATAGACAAAATGTTAGAGTTCAAATTTTTTACTTAAAATCACATTAAAAAGTGTTTTTGTGCTTGCCATGTGGATTCAATACATCGCAATATGTAGACATTCCAAGATTGTGTAAATGAGAGAGGGTTCCCCCTGTGGAAAGCCTTGTGACCAGCTGTGTCTACAAGGTGCCATTTACCTTGGTAAATTCTTTACTGCCTTTCCTCACAGACTGACACACAATTTGCTTCCTGTCCCAGAATTTACTGAATTCAGGGATGTCAGTTCATTTTAGCTAGCAACCCTCAAAGAGACTGATACGTGGAGAAACTAAAACAGCCACTCACTGATTTGCACTGAAAGGTCTGATCATCGAGTTCACCTCCTAGCGTGCTTTCATCCATCACATCCTCTGCTTCTAGGAAGCCGCAAGAGATACCTGATGACAAGGAGCAGGTACAGCCTACAAATGAAAGGAGCCCTAACATAGCCTGAATGCCTGTCCCTTCAAGAATTTCTAAGCCAAAGAAGGCCCGAATTATACTGGATGGGCATACCCGTTTTGTCTTCAAGATTGTTTTTTCCATGCTGAGCAACCTCATCCTCGATGGACACTAAACGTGCTATGAAGTTCATTATGATTGTGGTTATCTAAACTTTGGGCCTGGCAGCCATACTCTTTCTTCTTCTTGATCCAGTATGCTTTGATTTCACTCCTCTTTCTTGCGAATAACTAAATAATATAATTTTTTTTTCTCAAACTTTAGTTACTGGTAAATACCTCACTATTGTCCCCCAGTGATCCCAAATACCTCCTGCAAGTGCCAGCATAGTAGCCCACTGACTTCTTGGAGTATAATTTTTTCAATGTTCTAATCATTGGCCACTTATATTTTTCCTTTCTCCACCCTATGAAATCATAACACATATCATTTTTTATTGTTTGGTATTTTTTTTTTTTTTTGTGGGTACCGGGGGGTCGACCTCAGGACCTCGTGCACCAACAGGCGCCCGTGCCGCTGAGCGATATCACCGGCCCCTTTTTCGTATGTGGGATCCGGGAGTCGAACTCAGGCCCTCGCGCTTGCCGGGCAGGCGCTTAAGCCGCTGAGCCATCTCACCGGCCCTTGTTTGGTATTTTTCACGAGAATAAATTCCTCTGAGTATTAGAAACAAAGAGAGATGATATTGTGTAACTTGTTGTATTTATTGCCTAATAACTTCACAATTGTTTTGAACAATTTATACTGACACTAGAAAGTATAATAAATTCATCATCTCACCATTAGTCATATTAATTTTTCTGAAATTTTTGCTATATGAATTGGAATAAAATTATTTCAAGCTGTATATTTAATTTCTAATAAAACAACATTTTTATATTTCATTATCAATTTTTTGTTACATGAGTCAGATTATATTCTTCGTTCATGTTTTGGGGTACTTGGTATTAATCTGTATGAAATATTTTATGAGATAGACATTGTTTCTGTTGATGTTGAGGTCAATAGTCTCCAACTTAATTGCTTTGTCATTCAAATATGCTCTTTTCTGTTTTATAACCCTCTTTAAATTGTATACAATTTAATAGACCTTTATCTTTATTTCTGATGAAATTTTACTAATTCACTTCCTCTGATTTGAATGTTTTAAAATTCCTCATTTGTTGTGTTAAAGTACGTGAGTACATACTGCTGGCTCGCCTTCCGGCACTGCTCGGTGCATTTCTCAATCACCCTTAACAGTGGCGCGGTCCAGCCACCCCACAGCCTCTGCATCCTGCACTGCACAGAGCCACCCCTGCAAGGAGCAGCTCAGTTGCAACCAGTGCTTAAAATCAAAACTTCTTTCTTCATAAGGTTTGGTTGAGGTTTACATTCGATACTACTTGTGCTTTTCTGTTCATTTTGTTTTGATGTGTATGGCCTGTCTCTGCTACCTGAGGTGGCGCAGGATTCCAGGCGTTCTGGAGAGTTGCTGGCTATCTTTTCAAAACGCTGTCCACAGGATTCTGTCCACCAAAATGATTCATTTAGACTGGGGTTTCCTTGTGCTTCTTTTACTGAATACGTTTCATATCATATATTATATATTACATATTTATTACATATTTATTACAATTTTTTTGCATAGTTATTTCCATGTCAGTAGTCTAAAGGTGTCCCAAAACTGAATAGACAGACTGAAATAATTCAAAGATGATAATCAAAAAAGGATAATAAATTATATTACTTATATCAACAGTCAAACTACACAGATAAAGAAGTGGAGGGAAAAAGAGAAAAAGAAAGGGAGCCAGAAAAATAAGCCTAACACTTATTTACATAACTATTTTACAGCATATATGTGAAAATGCAAACTGTTTTCACTTCCAAGATACAAGACATTCTACCATTCTTGATAATAAATTTTATCTAGGTTCTGATCAAATTTAGGATCCTCTGCTCCTTGTATTTCTAAGTTCTAAAAACAAGAATGTATAGATTTTTATATATGCTGCCCAGGACAACAAAGAGAGCCTTTCGACTGTCCAAAGTCTTTTCCTGTCAGTCCATTCTTTTCTGTGTCATTAAAACTGAGGCTTATTTCTGAGTTGTCACAGTAAGCATCAGTTGCATAGTCCCTGCACACAGAAAAAGAAGTGGAAACAACAAGGAAAACAGAACTAGAACAGAAGACACAGCATTAACAATTGTGAAATAATTAAGGCTCACTAGGGTGAGAACAACCTGAATTCTAAGCCACAGATACTGTTACAGTTTCTCCGTGATTAGAATAGTGCTGGGGGCTGCACAGCAGGAGGTGAGCCGCCAGAGTGAGAAAAACTTCACTTATTTACAGCGGCTCCCAACTCCCCAAGGCAGGCACCAGGGCTGGAGCTCCGCCTTGGTCAGGTCAGCCTGGAAGGAAGGGCTCCCAGAAGTGCGAGCCCAGCTGCGCATGCACAGGATCTAGGTCGTGAACTTGTGACAACGTAATGCTTGGTGATCTGAGATGGAACTGAAGTGAAATGCTACTACTGGGTGAGTTGTACAACTATTTCATTACATATTACAATGTAATAATAGAAATAAAGTGCTCAATGAATCTATTCTCCTGAATCATCCTGAAACACCCCCTCTCCTTTTTTCCCTGTCTGTGGAGAAATTGTCTTCCATGAAACCAGCCCTTGGTGCCAAATTGGTTGGGGACAGCTGCTTTAGAGTAATATGAGTAAAAATTGGGGGTGGGGTTTGGGAGGTGGAGAAAGAAGTGGAATGGTAGGATGCTAATGCTACTGGTGGGTATGACCACGCCCACGCCCATGCCCACATGAGCCCTGGTATTCACCCAATGCAGTCAAATCACTCTGGAGGACAAGCATTGTTAAGTGTTTACCACCCTGACAAACAAACTTGAAGATGGAATTTCATGATTAACGGTTAACAATACAGTTTTCCAGCTAGGACAGTTCTTTGTTTGCAACTAAAGGTATCGTTTGCCTTGTGAACATAAAATCAATAGCTAGCGCTAAAAGATAGATTGTCACGTTGATTTTAGTATTTTGGATTTAACATGAATCCTAAAACACTAATTGAAGAAAATATATTTTTTTTTATGTGGGTACCAGGGGTCGAACTCAGGACCTCGCACTTGCCAGCAGGCGCTTGTGCCCCTGAGCAATATCACTGGCCCTTTTTTTTCCTTTATGTGGGTACTGGGAGTCGAACTTAGGACCTCGCACTTGCCAGGCAGGTGCTTATGCCACTAAGCCATATCAGCAGCCTTGAAGAAAAGATTTTTAAAGGCAAATCTTTCCAAAAATATATAAATTTTGGCAAGGACGTGTAAATGAAATTCTCAGTAAGACGTGATTCTAAATATCCATAGAAACTAAATAGTTTTTTAAATATCTAATTATTTTTAAAGATTTAAAATCTTAATAGTCATACCTTAAATTATCTGAAAAAGATATGCTTTCTGGCTCCTTAAATACATATGATCTTCATTTAAAGAAAACAAAACTTTTAACCTTTAAATTTTATTCATTGAATTATTGAATTATTCATAATATTTAATCATGCCCCTATGCTATGGTTCAGATACAGTTTGAATGCTCTCCCAAGGTGTCAAGTGCTGAAATTTAATCCTCATTGCAAAATATTAAGAAAGAGTGGCACCAATAGGCAAACACTTGGGACAGGCAACACCCGAGGGAGTGCCAGAATTACTGGGAGTAGTCCTGAAAAACCAAAGAGAAGCTTAGACAAACATGTTAGGTTCCTGTGAGAACATTAACCTGGCTGGATACTGAGGTCCATGTAAGCCTCAAGATGTCTGGCAGGCTTTCTTCATGTAAATCTTTCTGAGGCATAGTACTGCTTAAAGAATTTGAACCCAGAACCATACAGGCTCCACCTTTTCCATAGTTACTCATACCTATGCTTCACAGTTTTCCTTGAATGGCATTTTCACAGGAAAACCATCCTTGGCTTCCCTTAATAAGTTTCTTTAATTAGGCAAATTCTTGGTTACTCTACTGAACTGTGTGAGGCAGGCTAATTTATAAAGAAAAGAGGTTTGTTTATCTTATAGTTTTGGAAACTGAAAGTCCAAGATTAGGCAGTTTGGCCTCTGATGAGAGCCCTCTTGCATCATCTCATGATGGATTGTGTCATGGTGGAAGTGTGATGAAAGAGATCACATCACAAATATTTTTATTTCTCAGAGTTCATTAAGAAGCTGTTACCATGGTTTCTCTGACCCCTTCCCTTCCCAAAGATTCAACATAATTCTTCGTGCTTTCTCCATGGTAGGGGCACAAGATACCCTTTATACTCGGTCATATTTTTTCTTCTGCTCTGCTGCTTTGCTGATTAGGGAAGGGTTCTTTCTCCATAAATAACTGCACGCTTAGAGTGAGACCATGCCTTGCAATTATTCTTGTGTGTCTAGGGTTCATCTCTCAAACTCTTGATGCCCTATTCACTGTCCGTAGACGGCTTTTAAAAAGAATGATCAACAAATACAGAAAGGTAACCTCCATGGCTACATATCACATAAACTATATGACTAAATCACTCATTTTGCAACAGAGAAGTTAGCCTGTACCAATTTTTATACAACCCCTTGGCAGAAAATACAGATTTCATTTCCACTGTTTGCCATCATGCCTACAACACTGAAACCTTTGCCCAAAAGTCAATTCCTGGAAGAGATTCAAAGCCTCCCAACGGAGCTGTGGGCAAATAAGGCTTCTGTGGCTTTTATACCCACTGTGCCCCAGGACCTGCAGCACGCAAGTTTTCAGTTTCTATATCCAGCGTCGTTCACACCTTCCCACTGCAAATTACCAAGTGTTATGTCTAAGCACCCTGTCTGATCTTACCATTACCTCCTACTGTCTGCCTTCCTTGAAGAAACTCACCAAGGCTTTCATGCATGCTTCCACTGTATGAAAAATTATGTGGCCAATCGCCTCACTGTTATCATTCTGACGCTTTCATTTCCTTCCTTCAGGTTAGCGCCCTCTCCTTCCCTCCTTCCAGACATTAGTAAAGAGCTTAATATAGCAGCCAAGATGGACCCAAAAATTATACCTGTATCTGTAGAAGCTTTTCTGAGCTCTCGCTACTCCCTTGCTTGAACTGAAAGCTGGCTGTCTCCTGAGTAAAGCACTTCTCTCTTTTTTTTTTTTTTTAATGTGGGTACTGGGAGTCAACCTCAGGACCTCACACTTGCCAGCATGCGCTTGTGCCACTGAGAGATATCACGGGCCTTTTCTTCCTTTATGTGGGTTCCGGGAGTCGAACTCAGGACCTTGCGCTTGCTGGGCAGGCGCTTATGCTTCTGAGCTATCTCACCGCCCCAGCAGTTCTCTTGAGCCCTTCTTAACTGCAAGTTTATTAGGAGGTAAATGAGGAATTTATTTTCTTTGCTTTGCTTTGCTTTGCTTTGCTTATTATTTTTTTTTTTTTTTTTTTTTTTTTTTTTGTCTTTTTGAGACAGGGTTTCACTATGCAGTTCAGGGTTGCCTTGAACTCACTTTACAAAGGCCTCGAAATTGCAGCAATCCTCCTGCCTCAGCCTCCTGAGTGATGGGATTACAGGTGTGTGCCACCACGCCCGACAAGGAAGTTCTTTTCTGATGGCTTCTGTTTTCTTAATACAATAGCAAAGGAGATCATCTTCTAAAAGTGATAGTGGTTGTCAGAAATTTGAGTAAAATGTTATCATGCATTTCTAACTTATCGGCAAGCCCTACTAACTCATATTTCAAAATTTATCTTGAATTCAACTACTTTCAGCCACTTTTCCTACTACCACAGTGCTCTAAGCCAGCAATGTGTCTTTCTTGGATCTACCAAGACGGCCTCTGACCGGGCTACATGTATCCTTGGGCCTCTGCTACATGAGCCACGGGAATGATTTTCTTCGAAACAAAACGTAACACTCTCTGGCTTAATACATCTCAGTGACATTCTGTTATCTTTGGATAAAAATAGAAACTTGCAGCGACCCTCTATGATTAGCCTTCACTTGCTTTTAGACTCAGCTGAAAACATACTTTTCATAGTTCTGTGACTCAGCAGTGACAATTATTTTTTTAATTCCTTGAAGCTATCATAATCCCTTTAGCCACAGGGACTTTGAATAGTTATACTTTATCCTTTCTTTACCTATTTACCGTCTACATTCTCTAAAGATCTCTGCCCAACCAGAATTTCTCACTAATGCAATTACATTCCCTTATAGTACCAATATTTTCCTTTTTGGTCTTTTTTGAGACAGGGTTTCATTGTGCAGTTCAGGCTGGCCTTGAACTCACTTTGTAGCCCAGGCTGGCCTGGAACTGGCAGCGATCCTCCTGCCTCAGCCTCCCGAGTGCTGGCTTTACAGTCGTGCACCACCACACCTGGCTATATTCTTTTATAGCATCATGTACTTCTTCCTTATAGCACTCAATATAGTTATAATTTTCCATTATTTATATTTATAGTATTACATTTATACTTGGTTAATGATATAGTCATATTATTAAATTATATGTAGAAATAATGCCCATGAAATACTTTTTGGATTAAGGCATGAATACATTACACACTAATGATTGTATAATGTCTTGGCCTCACTTAGCTTATAAATTCAGTAGTAGTAGGGACCATGCCTGGTTTTGCTCACCACTGTATTCTCAAGTTCCAGTCCAATACCTAGTAAATACATGATAGGCACTCAATAAGTATCTGTTAAACGCTTGAAAATTTAGGTTGATAGCCTAAAACACTAAGGGAAACAGTACAAAGAGCAGACTGTGGATTTTGTCAAATGCTTTTTTCTGCATCTATAGAGATTATCGTGTGGTTTTGTCCTTGCTTCTGTTAATGCAGTGTATTATTTATTTATTTGTGTATATCGAACCAGCGGAACTGTAGAGCACTACAAATTTGTTCTCCTGACCCAGAGGTGAACGAGGATGAAAGACGAACAGACAAAGGGTCAGTTTAACATCCTGGCTCTTGCCTCTAGTAGGCAGAGGAGCCCCAAGCACCTGGCTCATCCTGCTTTTATTCACTCAAACACAAGTACAAGCAATTAAAGTAGCACAAGACTTATCTGCCTTCCACTATCCATTTGTATACGCCCAGGTAAACAACCTGATCGCAGCCATGTCCACTTTTCCTCTGTGCTCACAGAGGAGGCCAATTGGGCCTCAGTTCTCCTCTGGCCTCCCATATTGAACCATCCCTGCATCCCTGGAATGAATCCTACTTGGTCATGATGTATAATCTTTTTAATGATTTGCTGCATTCTGTTTGCCAGTATCTTACTGAGGATTTTTGCATCTATGTTCATTAAAGAGATTGGCCTGTAGTTCTCTTTTTTTGGTTTGGTCCTTTTCTGGTTTTGCTATCAGGGTAATGCTTGCTTCCAGAAATAACTTTGAGAGTATTACTTCTATTTCAATTTCATTAAAGGGTTTGAAGAGTATTGGCATTAGATCTTCTCTAAAGTTCTTGTAGAATTCGGCAATGAATCTGTCATGACCTGGGCTCTTCTTTGTTGGTAGGTTTTTTTTTTATTAATTTGACTTAATTAACTGATATTGAATTATTCAGGATTTTTATTTCTTCTTGATTCAGCTTTGGTAATTTATATGTATCTAGGAATCTATTTCTTCTGACTTTTCTATTTTTTTAGAGTACAGGTTCTCAAAGTAGTTACTGATGACCTTCTGGATTTCTGCAGAATCCATTGTGATTTGCCCTTTTCATTTCTAATTGTATAAATTTGGATCTTTTCTTCCCTTGTTTTGATAAGGTTGGCTAAGGGTTCATCTATTTTGTTTAATCTTTCAAAGAATCCATTCTTCAATTTGTTGATCCTTTTTATTTTTTTTAGTCTCCATTGCATTAATTTCTGCTCTGATCTTCATAATTTCCTTCCTCATACAATCAATCTTTGTGTTTGTATTGTTACTGCTTTTCTAGAAGCTTGAGGTTCATCATTTGGTCATTTATTTGAGCTCGTTCTGTTTTTATGATGTGGGAATTCACCACTATAAACTTCCCTCTTAGGACGTCTTTCATCGTGTCCCATAGGTTCTGGTATGTTGTACTGGTATTATTATTTGTTTATAGAAACTGTCCAATCTCTTCTTTAATTTCGCCTGTGAAACTGATTATTTTCACCTGTGACCCATTGATTATTGAAGAGAGTATTGTTTAATTTTCATGTGTTTGTTTAGTGTCTATGGTATCTTTTGCCATGCCTTCAAATTTCATTGCACTATGATCTAATAATTTGCATGGGGTAATTTCATTTCCTTTGCATTTAATTAAGCATGCTCTATGGGATAATATGTGGTCTATTTTGGAGAAAGTCCCATGTGCTGCTGAGAAGAATGTGTATTCTGTTGTTGTTGGGTAAAACACTGCAGATATCTATTAAGTACATCTGTTCAAAGGTTTTGTTCAACTGTGTTATTTCTTCATTAATTTTTGTCTAGTTGATCTGTCTATTTCTGACAGTGGGGTATTAAGGTCCCCCATTACAACTTATTAGTGTGTATCTCTTTTTTAATGTCTGTTAGTGTTTGTTTTATGAATATGAGTGTATCAATATTTGGTGTATATATATTTACGATAGTTATGTCCTCCTGTTGAATTGTTCCCTTAACCATTATGTAATGATCTTCTTTGTGTCTTCTGATCAGTCTTGGCTTGAAGTTCACTTTGTCTGCAGTTAGGATAACTACTCTTCCATTTTGCTGAATTCCTGTTACATGGAATATTGTCTTCCACCCTCTTACTTTCAATCTATGAATTTCTTTCTGGATTAAATGTTTCTTTTGTGCAGTATATTGTTGGATTTTCTTTCTTGATCCATTCAGCTAATCCACTTCTTTTGATTGGTGACTCGTTACAGTTCAAACTGACAGTTATGACTGATAGGAATTGACTTATCCTTGTCACTATATTATTTTCCTGCTGTTGGTTCCCTTTCTTTCCCTTCTATTTAACTACTTGCCTTACCTTGTGAATTCATTCTATTGGGCTTTTTGGCATTGTCATCTTTATTGTCTCTTTCTAGGATATCTTTGAGAAGTTTGTGGCATGCTGGTTTGGTAGCCATGAATTTCTCTAGGTGCTCTTTATCATGGAAGTATTTTATTATTTCATCAATTTTGAAAGATAATTTAGTTAAATTTCCAACATCAATCTGGGTTGGAAATTTATTTTAGGGTTTGAAACACTTGACTCCAAACTGTCTTTGACTTTAGGGTTTGTGTTAAGAAGTCTATTATAATTCTAATGGGTTTTCCTTTATAGGTAATTTGTTTCTTTAACACCATCTAAGATTCTGTTCTTGTATTGAATTTCTGGAATCTTGACTATGATATGTCTTGGTGTAGTTCTTTTCTGATCATGGCTATTTGGGGTTCTCTATGCCTCACTTATCTGTATGTTGAATTGTTTTTCCATGCTTAGAAAGTTTTCAGTATTACTTCTTTAAATAGTTTTTTGTAATGCCCTTTGTGCTATCTTGATTTTTCATTGATTCCAGTTAATTTTAGATTAGTCTTCTTTGCATCATCTAGGAGCTACAGGATTAATTTTTCATCCTCTCTTGCTATTTTTAAAGTATCTCTCATGAATTGATCATCAAGCACAGCCCTGTTTACTAGGTCTGGTATTTTGTTCCCACATTGGACAATACTGCTGCCTATATTTTTAATAACATTTTTAATCTCCTGGATTTCTGTTTGAACTGTTTTATAGACTCCAGTTCTTTTCTATGTTGGGCATTATGGTTCACATGTTTTTCTTTAGCTACTCTAGATTTTTTAGGTGTCTTCTCTGGACTCACTAATCATTTGTTTTATTAGAGTCATTCTCTCTCTCTCTCTCTCTCTCTCTCTTGAGACAGGGTCTCACTATACAGTTGAGGCTGGACTTAAACTCACTATATAGCTTTGGTTGGACTCAAACTCATGGTGATCCTCTTGTCTCAGCCTCCTGAGATACAGGTGTGCACCACCACACCTGGCCTATTATCTCTTTAGTTATCTCTGCTTTGAATTCACCAAGCATCTTATCGACTTATTTTGTTACCTCTACTGCTACTATTTCAGATATTTCAGCTGTGTGGCTTTTGATTTCTACCCCCTCAATTCTCATGGATTTGCTTTGGGAGAATAGGGAGCATTGGAGGGCATTTTGCCTCCATGTTTTCTCATTTTCTATTTTGTATTTGTTTCTGTGCTAAGGCTTGCAAATTGCTTTTGGCGAGTAGCTTCAGTGCTATTATTGAGACTTCTTTAGGTAATTACTACTTTCAGAGATGTCCTCTAGGCAAAACTAGTTATTGGCTTTTGGGTCTGTCCCACTGTACAATCACCTCCATTTATTAGGGAGTGAAGGTTGCAGCCTATTTGGCTGAGTACCCAGTTCTTTGGTAATGGGCTACAGTATTGTTTATGACCCCCAGACCATCTAGATATTGATATATAGAGAAAACCAATTGATAGAAACAACTATATCACCTTGCCTAAAGTAGTAAAATCAGCAACAACAGTAGCATCAAAAACAAATTGGAAGACTTTTGGGAAAATGGCAGAGTGGTGAGCAACAGAGAAAGACTCTGTCTGAGATTTGGTGTCCAAACACTGGAATATAGCAACATGAGGAAGAGAAGGAGGGAAGAGAGTCCCTGGGACACAGGAAGGATCTGATGTGAGAATTGAAGCCACAGGGAGAGTGAAGAGAGAAACTTCAATGAAGAAAGAGGAGGCAGGTGGCATTTTATCCTTGAGCCTGGACTCACTGTGTGGGAGTGGCAGGTTGAAACTGCAGGCATATGGGGACTGCTGGCGATCCCAGAGACTGGTGACCCCAGAGGCCTCCATGGAGAAGTGCACAAGTGGAGCAGTGTGGTGGACACAGCAGACTGCCGTGGCTGGCAAGTTATCCCATATGGACATCCTGCAAAAGAGGGCAATTGGCCAGTAGCCATCTTGGAGAGGGGCCAACTGAGCTCAGGACCCTGAGTGGCTGCTGGCTCCACTTAGTGGCTCCCAACCGAGTCCAAGCCCACAGAGGACATGGAGACTTCTGCAGGATAGGTGGGGCTGGTTCCAGCCTAGCAGCCTGAGGCCAGCCTGAACTCCAGTGGAAATAGGGGTGCGGGCTTATCCTCTACCCTGCTGTGGAGCTGCTGCTGGCTTGCAGGGAATGACTGATGCAGATCTAGACTCTGCCCGTGTTGTCTACCAGTGGCGGCACAGACACATCTTGAAGTGGACTTTTTTTTTCTTTTCTTATATTCTTTTTCTCTTTTTTCTTTCTCTTTTGTTTTCATTTGTTTTGTTTTTTTGCTCATTCTTTGTTCTTGTTTTTATGTGAGTATGAACATGGTTTCTAGCTTTTATGTTGTTGTTGTTCTCTTCTTGTTTTTATTTCTTCCTTCTCTCTTTCCCTGTCTCCTGCACCACCTTCCCAAAATTTGTGAAATCCTCTTTTGTCCTCCAGCCTTGCTTCTAATCTCTTCTTTTTCTTCTATTTCTCTGTTTTCCCCCCTAATCCCTTTTAAATTTTCTCCACTCAGGGTAAAATTGCCATATTGAGGGCTTACTTACTGCATAGAATTTTCTGGTTCATTTTAGATTTTGTTGTATAACTACAAATCCAGTTCATATAGTTAAAGGTGGCAAATAATTAATAGTTACCTCAGTTTGTCATTTTCTAGGCTATGTTTAATGCTATTGTTATTGCCGATTGTACCACTTTAGCTAGGGTGACATAATTGTTCTAACCACTTGTTCTTCCTGGTATACCAAGTTGCCTAGGGGTCATAAAAATACTATAGGCAGTGCCAAAGAAACAGGGGCTGGGCTAAGTAGTCAACAACTTCTCATCCCTAATAAATTGAAGAGGTAGGATCATACCACAGACTCAAAACCCAAAAGCCAGCTGCACCTGTAAGACACCTCTGAGAAGAAGCCATTTCCTAAAGGTTCTAAATACTAGCAATAAAGCGACTCACCATAGGCAATTTACAAGTATCAACCAAAGGATTAAGCTAAAAAAAATACAAAATGAGAAGACACTTAGACAAGATGCAACCTCAGACTTCCAGCTCACCAAAGTCAAACCCAGGGAGCAATGAGTTGGGACAATCCAAAAGCCATCTACCTGGACTCTCTGAAGTGGTAACAACAAAGCAAATGAACAAGGCTCTAGAAAAAATCAAATTAGAAATAATTCCTCAGATAATTACAGAGATGCTGACCATAATGAAAGACATGCTTAGCGACTCTAGAGCAGATACAGATAAAAAAAAAATAGAGAGGAGATTAGGAAAATTATGGAAACCATGAATGCCCAACATAGGAAAGAAATGGAATCCACAAAACAGATTCAAACAGATATCCAGGAGATTAAATATTCCATTGAAAGTATACATAGCAGAATGAGCCAGTGTGAGTCTGTCTCAGATATAGAAGAGAGAATTGCAGTTAGTGATCAGGAAAGAAAGATTTCTTAAAAATAGCAAGACACCAGGAGAAATCAATCCAGAAACTGCTAGATGATGCAAAGAGGAATAACATAAGATTGATTGGAGTCTGTGAAAAAGCAGGAGACAGCACAAATGACATAAAAAAACCTGTTCACAGACGTCATGGAAAAAAACTTCCCTGGCAGGGAAAAAGAATTTGACATACAAATAAGTGAGGCAAATAGAACTCCAATTAGCCATGATCAAAAAAAATCTACAGCAAGGGATATGATAGTCAAGATTTCAGAAATTCAACACAAGAATAGAATAGTAAAAGCTGTTAGAGAAAAAAACAAATCACCAATAAAGGAAAGCCCATCAGAATCACGGTAGACTTCTCAACACAAACCTTCAAGTCAAGGATAGCTTACAGTGCGGTATTTCAAACTCTAAAAGAAAAAAAAACCTCTAACCCAGACTGATGTATACCAAAATACTATCTTTCAAAATTGATGGAGAAATAAGATACTTCCATGACAAAGACCACCTGAGGAAATTCATGAATACCAAAACAGCACTCCAAAATCTTCTGAAGGACATTCTAAAAAGAGATAACAACGATTACAATTCCATGAACCCAAACAGAATGAATACACCAGGCAAGGAAAACAGAGGGAAAAAAAGGAGCCATCAATAGGAAAATAACATGACAAGGATAAGTCAATACATATCAATACATCAACATTAATGGTCTCAATTCTCCAATCAAAAGAAACAGACTGGGAGAATGGATCAGAAAGCAAGATCTGACAATATTCTGCATACAAGAAACACATTTAATTCAAAAAGAAATTCATAGACTGAAAGTCAGAGGATGGAAAACAATACTCCATGCAACAGGAACACAGAAAAAATTAGGGGTAGCTATTCTATTTGCAGACAAAGTGGATTTCAAGCCAAGGCTGATTAAGATAGAAAAAGAACATCACTACATCCTTGTCAAGGGACAATCCAAGAGGAAGAGATAACAATCATAAATATATATGCACCAAATACCAGTGCAGCCTACTATATAAAACAAATATTAATGGACATGAAAAATCAAATAAGCACTAATACAATTGTAATGGAAGACCTCAATACCACACTGTCACAAATACACAGCTCAACTAGGCAAAAAATCAACAATGAAATATTATAACTGGGGCCGGCGATATAGCTCAGTGGCACAGCACCTGCCTATCAAGTGTAAGGTTCTGAGTTTGATTCCCGATACAAAAAAAAAAAAAAAAGGAATATTAGAACTGAACCAAACTTTTGAACAAATGGACTTAGTAGATGTCTACAGAGTGTTCCACCCCACAACATCACAATACACATTCTTCTCAGCTGCACACAGGACATTCTCCAAAATAAAACACATAGTAGCTCATAGAACATGCTTAAGTAAGTGCAAAGAAACTGAAATTAGCCCATGCATATTATCAGACCACAGTGCAATGAAATTGGAAATCAATGACAAAAGAAACCACAAGAATTTCGTAAACATATGGAAATTGAATAATACCCTCCTGAACAACCAATGGGTCACAGATGAAATTAAAGAAGAAATTAGATAGTTTTTACAATTAAACCATAGTGCCAATACAACACACTAGCACACAATGAAAGGAGTGGGACACAATGAAAGGAGTCCTATGAGGGAAATTTCTGGTGGTGAGTCCCATATCAGGAAAACAGGAAAAGGTCAAATAAACAACTTAATGTTGAACCACAAGCTCCTAGAAAAAAAAGAGCAAGCCCAAAGTTCATGAGAAGGAGGAAATTATTAAGATCAGAGCAGAAATCAATGCAGTGGAGACTAAGAAAATAATAAAAAGAATCAATGAATTGAAGAGTTGGTTCTTTGAAAGATTAAATAAAATAGACAAACCCTTAGCCAACCTTATCAAAAAAAGGAAAGAAAAGACTGAAACCCATGTAATTAGGAATGAAAAGGATGAAATCATAACAGATCCTACAGAAATCTGGAAGATCATCTATACCTACTTTGAGAACTTGTTTGTTTTTTGTTTGTTTTTTTTTGTGGGTACCAGGGGTCGACCTCAGGACCTCGCGCGCCAGCAGGCACCCATGCCGCTGAGCGATATCACTGGCCCTTTTTTTCATATGTGGGTTCCGGGAGTTGAACTCAGGGCTTTGCGCTTGCCAGGCAGGCACTTATGCCTCTGAGCCATCTCACCGGCCTGAGAACTTGTATTCTAATAAGACGGAAAACACAGAAGAATTGCACAGATTCCTGGGTACATATGAATTACCAAAGCTGAATCAAGAAGATATAAAAATTCTAAATAAACCAAGATCAGTAAATGAAATTGAAGATGTAATTAAAAACCTACCAACAAAGAAAAGCCCAGATCCTGACAGATTCACTGCTGAATGTGACAATAAACTTAGAGAAGACCTAATACCACTACTTCTCAAACTCTTTAATGAAATTGAAAGGGAAGCAATACTCCCAAATTCATTCCTGGAAGCAAGCATTACCCTGATTCCAAAACAAGAAAAGGACCCAACCAAGAAAGAGAACTACAGGCCAATCTCCCTAATCAACATAAATGTGAAAATCCTTAATAAGATACTGGCAAACACAATGCAGCAAATCATCAAGAAAGCTATATACCATGACCAAGCAGGATTCATCCCGGGGATGCAAGGATGTTTCAAAATATGCAAATCAATAAATATAATACACCATATTAACAGATCCAAGGAAAAAACCACATGATCATCTCAATAGATACAGAAAAAAATATTTGACAAATTCAACACCCATTTAAAAACCCTGCAGAAAACTGGAATAGATGTTCTTTATCTTGGGGCCAGTGAGATGGCTCAGTGGCATAAGCGCCTGCCCAGCAAGGGCAAGGTCCTGAGTTCGACTCCCGGAACCCACATAAAGGAAAAAATGGGCTGGTGATATTGCTCAGCAACACAAGTGCTTGCTGGCAAGCGCGAGGTCCTGAGGTCGACTCCTGGTAAACACCCCCCAAAAAGATGTTATTTATCTTAATCTGATAAAAACCATCCATGAAAAACCAACAGCTAACTTTGCACTAAGTGGACAAAAACTGAAAGCTTTTACTCTAAAATCAGGAACAAGATAAGGATGTCTACTGTCACCACTCTTACTCAGTATAGCTCTGGAAACATTAGCCAGAGCAATTAGACAAGAAAAAGAAATAAAAGGAATAAGGATAGAAAGGAAGAAGTCAAATTATCATTATTTGTGGATGACATGATACACTACATAGAAGATCCCAAAGCCCCACCAAAAGACTTCTAGATTTAACAACCAAATTCAGTAATGTAGCCAGATACAAAGTCAACACTCAAAAATCAATAGCGTTCCTGTACATGAATAACAAATTCACTCAGATAGAAATTAGGGCAACCACCCCTTTCATAATAGCATCCAAAAAATGAAATACCTAGGAATCAATCTAATGAAGGAAGTTAAAGTCCTCTACATTGAAAACTACAATACTCTGAAAAAGGAGATCAAAGAGAATATCAGAAAATGGAAAGATATCCCTTGCTCCTGGGTAGGAAGAACAAACATAGTGAAAATGGCCATACTTCCAAAATTGCTATACAGATTTAATGCAATCCCAATCAAAATTGCAACAGCATACCTCACAGAATTAGAGAAAACAATCCTAAAACTCATTTGGAACCAGGAGAGAACTAGAATAGTAAAGGCATTTCTGGGCAGCAAAGGCAAGACAGGGGGTATCACAATCCCCAATTTGAAATTATACTTCAAAGCTACTGTGATAAAAACAGCATGGTACTGGCAAAAAAAAAAAACAAAATGAAACAAAAACAGACCTGAGCATCAGTGGAACAAATTAGAAGATGCAGAAACAACTCCAAACACACTCAGCCACCTTATCTTTGACAAAGGTGCCAAACACCTTCACTGGAAGAAAGCCTCTTTATTAAATAGTGCTACAAAGAGTGGCTTTCCATATGCTGAAGATTAAAATTAGACCCATATTTTCACCATGCACTAGACTAAAATCAAAATGGATTGAAGATCTAAATATTAAAACAGAAATACTAAATCTGCTGGAAGATAGAATAGGTAGAACTCTTGAAGACATCTGTGTAGGCAAAGACTTTATGAACAAAACCCAGACTGCAAGGGAAATATTACAAAGAATAACAACTGAGACCTCATCTTATTAAAAAGCTTTTGTACAGCAAGAGAAACTACCAACAGAGTGAAGAGACAACACACAGTGTGTGAAAAAAATTTTTTCAGCTGTTCCTCAGACAAAGGACTACTATCTAGAATATATAAAGAACTCAAGAAAATCAGACTCCCCAAATTTAAAGACCCAATCCAAAAATGGGCATCTGAAATGAATAAACACTTCTCAGAGGAAGTAGAAATGGCAAGTAAATACATGAAAAAATGTTCAACATCATTGGTCATTCAAGAGATGCAAATTAAAACAACACTGAGATTCCACTTCACCTAAGAAAGAATGGCTATTATCAAGAAATCAACCAATAACAAATGCTAGCAGGGCTGTGGGGAAAAAGGAACACTTCTCCACTGTTGGTGGGAGTGTAGACTGGTGCAACTACTGTAGAAATCAGTGTGGAGATTCCTCAAAAAAACTAGGATTAGAGGTTCCATTCAACCTAGCTATTCCTCTTCTTGGTATCTTCCCAAAAGAATTAAAAGCATCATACCACAGCAATATATGCACACCCATGTTTATAGTGGCACAGTTTGTAATAGCTAAATCTTGGAAACAGCCCAAATGCCCATCAACTGATGAATGGATAAAGAAGATGTGGTTTTTTTATACACACATAAATAAGGGTAGTTTTTTATACTACCCTTCCTTCAAGAAGGATAAGCTAGCTAAATGGATGCACCTTGAAGCCATACTCTTCAGTGAAATAAATTGGACACACATGTGTAAATATCACATTGTTTCTCTGGCATGAGAAACTAAAAGTGTAGATAAGTACCAAAATATATAATAGATATTGTGAAATAGGAAGAAAATTTCCAAATGGGAGGGGAACTAGGGAAGGGGGGGAGGAAAGGAAGGGAGGGAAGAGAAAAAATGAGAAAAGCAGGAAAAAATGGAAACAAAGCTTTTGTAAATAGGGAGAGGGAGAGGGGTTGCAGGGAAGGTAGGGGAATGGGAAAAGAAGAGTCAAGTTATATCATGTACAATACAAATTCCCTATGATGAGTGTGGACATTATGTATACCTAAAATGTACCAATAAACAATTGAAAAAGAACAAATTGGATAATAACAAACTATAATAACTAACACTGTACCACTTTTAACCACAGGAATGAGATCCATAGTTATAGTACAAACTGTAAGACAAACTAGATCTCGATATACAGTAAATATCTACTTAGCAGGGAAATTTACCTCCATTCACAATAGAGTGGTGCTCAATCACAATAGGATAATTATCTACATATTCATAAGGGTAAATGGTTATACGAGTAAAAATAAAGTGTGTGCATGGAGCATGAAGAAAAATTGATTTTGCAAAATTAAGCAATGGAAGATGGGAAGAAGGTAAGTAAGACTGAAATAAAAGGTCCTCTTAATTAGTAAAAGAAAATTAGTAGTATTAAATAACAGGAAAAGAAAAAACCAAATTGGAAAAGGATAAATGATAAGGAACAGAGATTAGAGAAAAACTACTAAGGAAGCATGTTGAAAAAGAGAGAGCAAGAAGAGAGAGGAGAGAGAAAGGGGGAGACAAGAAAATGGGTAACAAAACTCCAAACTCCACCAAAAGAAAAGAAATATTATAAAAACCAGAAAATACCAATAGAGGAGAAAAAAATCGGGCCAAAGAAGGGAGGGGGCAAAAAAAGAAAAATATTCTATGTGTTTCCAGAGGAGTGTTTTTTCCCGGAGGCTGCAGTGAGTGTTTAATCCAACAAACCACATTCCTCTTTGCCCCTCTTTGTAGGCTGTAGGTTTGTTTGGGGACTTCTGTGTTTGAGGGGTCCCCATCTATAAACCTCTGTTGGTGGTAACTGCCCAAGATGGGACACAGGCCCAGGACAGATGTGGGGCATTGAATTCTGAGGCATCTGGCATGGATTCCTGCTGGTTGGGGATCAACACTGGGTACCTGATATATATTCTGGTGTCCACGGGACTAGATGGAGGATTGTGCTGGCCCAGGGCACCCAGTGGAGGCCCAGGAGTGCCTGGTGCTGATGTGGAGAGATTCCAGTGGGTCCAGGGAGGGGGCAATGCTGAGTAGAGTCTCACAGGGCTCCTGGGCACCAGGAAATCAGGTGGACTTTTAATCCTTGCTGCTAACCAAGAATTAAAAGGCAGAGGACTGGCTTAATGTGCCAGGCAGAGATTTTGCCCAGGACTGTGATGAGGTGCAAGATGGAGACTGAAATGTACCCAGGGTGAGTATGGAGTGCCTGCGCGGAGTACAGGGACTCCTGCGGGCCTGGTGCACCAGAACTGGGGCTCCCCATGGAGATCCAGGGTGTCCAGGGTTGGTGCTGAATGTCAGACAGTCCCTGACGGTGTGGTGTGGGGCAGTGAGTGCTAGGTAGGAACTGAAGCAAACTTGGGTGCCAGGCACAAATTCAAATGGGAATCAATGTTAGCTCTGTATGCCAAACAAAGGTTTCACTTGGTGTAGGACAAATTTGAGGTGCCCAGCAGTGAGTTGGGCATGCCTGGGGCCCAATCTCGATGACTCTGGGTATGAGCACTTGGCTGGATTCTGCAGTTGCCATTCTCTTGTTTATCTTTTCACTGCCTGCAGTTGGGTGGGCGGGGGGGAGGGAGCCTCCCCTTGCTCCTTGTGTGTACCAGCAGGTATGCTGCAGGGCTGCAGCGTTCTTACTGTTCGAAGAGCGGGTGATGGGATGAAGGGGCCCTTATTCCTGAGTCTATCCTCGGAGGCTAGACTCTGCTATGCTCCTTGGTTCCCTCCAGCTATTTGGAAAATTCTCAAAATTGCTGTTCCTGGGGTAGGTGAGGGTGGGGGCACTGCAGTCCAGCCCTGGCAGACCACTTCCTCTGTCTTTCTTTCTTTTTCTCTGTCTTTTTTTTTTTTAACTTTCATTAGTATATGTTTGCATGTACATAATGATTACATTCACTGTAGACTTCCCTTCTTTTTAACTCTTATGCATATGTTTTGTTTGATGTACAAGTATCTTCTTTCAAATTGATTTTCTGTATCAGGGTGCATGTACCTCCCCTGCTTCCGGTTACCTGTGTTTTTAGTTGATCTCTGTGTCTCTCTGATGTGACTCCTCCTCTATTCAGCCATGTTGGATTGCTCCTTACTTATTATCTTAAAAAATTGGCCATTCCTCATTGTTCTCCGTATGTAAACTTTATCTTACTAAATAAATCTAAAGTTTCTTTGGAGATGGATTGATTCTGTATTATTGCTTTAGCCCTTGTAATACTGAGTATGTAATCAATACATTGAATTTGCAAATAATAACAAATTATAGATTTGTAAATGTATTGCAATATTTAATTTCATTGAAAGAAAACTTTATGGGAGTTAAATGCTATCAGGTCCAATTCAATATGTTTAAAACTAAATTTAATAAAACATATTTTCCAAAATTATGTTTTAGTTTGTTTTGAAGAGTATGTATTATAGCATATCACAGAAATTTACAATTAGAAAGAGCCTCCAAAATTATTTAATATAACACCCTGATGTAGAATAGTGATCTTAATATTAGCATTGATTTATAAGGTTATGGAGATAATCATAAAAATCATAATGCTATGATTTGAATGTGGTTTGCACTTGTCTCCCAAATGTTCATGGTGTTAGGAGCCCAATCCTTTGAGTGGCAATATTGGGAGGTGGGAACTAAGATGTGGGATGTAGCGGGAGGTCCTTGGGTTGATTGGAGCATGCCCTTGCAAAGGACCGTGGGGCCCCAGTCCTTCTCTGGCTCCTTGTTTTGTGATGTTATCTCTTTCACCATATTCCTAACATGATGCAGTCCATTATGATATGATGTAAGAGGGCACTCATCAGAGGCCAAACTGTTTCTGATGGAACTGCCTAATCTTGAACTTTCAGTTTCTAAAACTTTGAGACAAACAAACCTCTTTTCTTTGTAAGTTAGCCTGCCTCACACAGTTTAATTTAGTAACCAAAAAACTGCCTAATAAACACAAATGAAATAAGTTAAACCATAACTCCAGCAAATTGTCCAGAACAAGCTTCTGGTCTTCAATGTAGGGAAGCAGAAAACATGAGTTGAGAAGGAACTGGGAATCCAGCGAAGATAAAGAAGCTAGAGTTTTGTAGTGGTTTAGTAAAGCACAGAACTGGGTGCGTCTACATGGGTCATGAAGGCGTGGCTTTGTGTACTATCTGTGGTCCCTGGCCCCTTCATCCCTGGAGGTGTTCCCCTGCCATGCTTCCTGGTCACCATGAACTAAGCAGTTTTGCTCTGTCACACTCTTGTGCCATGATATTTCGGCTCAAAGCCGGTGATCATGGATTGAAATCTCGGAGACTATGAGCCAAATTAAACCTCTCCTCTTTGAAGTTATGGATGTCCAGTATTGTGTCTCAGCAAAAGAAAAGCTGAATAATACAAAAAATTGGTACCAAGAGTGGGGTTTGTTGCTGCATCTGTACTTGATCATATGGTTTAGAACCGTTTGGAACTGGTTTGCAGAAGAGTTTGGAAAGAAGAGTTTGAGATGTGTACTATAGAAGCCCCAGAATTCTGTAAGCAGAACCTGATAGACAATTCTTGTAAGAGCTTAGAAGATCAGAATACTGATAGGAATATGGACAGTAAAGGCCGGGCTCAGGAGATTTCAACTGGGAACTATGACTTAAGTAACAATTGGACTACAAGCTGTGTATATTACACTCTGGAAAAAAAAAATCTATATTTTGCCCATGTCCTGAGACTCTGTGGAAGAGTGAGATTAAGGGGAGTAGGCTAAATTCAAGGCAGCCCAACATTCCAAATGTGGTACGGGAACTGCCTGCTACTTTTACACAGATTTATAGTAAAAATCAGACAAAAAACAGAGCAGAAAAACTTGAAAATTGTAAATTTTGGCCCAAAAGAAACCATTTGTAAGATGGTTGCCAAAAGAGGTGTGGCTTTGAAGAGACTAGCACCATTAAAAAGAAATCAAGTACTTTGTATAAGGACAAGAAGAAATATGCCTCAAGGTCACCTCAGAAATCAGCAAAACCGAGGGCCAGTGAGATGGCTCAGTGGTGAACACACCTGCCTGGCAAGTGCAAGGGCCCAAGTTCGACTCCCAGAACCCACATACGAAGAAAGGGCCGGTGATATCGCTCAGCGGCCCAGGTGCCTTTTGGCGCATGAGGTCCTGAGGTCGACCCCTGGTACCCACAAAAAAAAAAAAAGAAAAGAAAAGAAAAAGAAATCAGCAAAACCCTAGCTATCACAGATTCAGTGGTACAAAAGTGTCAACTTTTCATTTGAGAAGTGAGTCCCTGGGATCCCTGCTTGAGAAGGCCTCCTAGGAAAGTGGTTCCTCACACTTCATTTCACTGTGCTCAGCCATTCAGGCCCTCGGAGTTCGCTACAGCTGTAGTCCAAAAAGCCTGACCATTGCTTCCACTGACAGCAAACCTTGATGTTGTCCACTTGATGCTGGTTTTATCAGCATTTAGAATAAAAATTGTGAGGTCAGAGAGATTCCCACCCCAATTGTAAAGGGAGGTCTTGGAGGCAGACAGGTCCAGAGAGGGCAGTGTGTGAAGCTGTGGGAATGGAGCCAAAGGTGTAATGGAGACCCCAGGAAGCTGGAGATGTCAGAATGTGGAACATCTGCCAAGGAAAGCTTCAGGCCATAACAGGAGTCTATTCAAGAGAAAGGCCGGGTGGGCTGCAACCAGCCCAAACCCTGTGTGTCCCACACGTGGAACTACAGGATTTAATATTTGCCCTGCTAGATTTCAGTCTTTCAGTATTTTTTTTTCTATCTCTCTATTTCTCCCTTTGGCATGGGAATATTTATTCCATGCCATTGTACCCTGGGAATATGCAACTTGATTTTTATTTTACAGAAGTTCATAGCAAAGAGTCTGTTTTGATTCTCAGAAGAGACTTTGACTGAGATGCTGGAACTGTTGAAGGTTTGGGAAAAGACTATTGCACTTTTTGTTAGTCATATCATGGCAGGCAGAATTACAAATTTGTTTTTGTCTTTATTTGAGATTATGTATTATTTAAGATGTGTTTCGGTGTCAAGTTGCAAAGAGGTAGAATGTGGTAGTTGAGCTTCATTGTGTCACCTTGATTGGATTGTGATCCCCTCAAGGGGTTTAGTAAACCACACTTCTAGATGTGTCTGGGTGGGCTATGGGCACGATCTTGGGTACCATATATGGTCCTTGGCCTCTTCCACCCTGTTCCCCTGCTCTGCTTCCCAACCACCATGAACTATGCAGCATTGCTGTGTCATGTCCTTCTACCATAATGTTCCTGCCTTGAAGCCAGACAATCTTGGACTGAAACCTCTGAGACTATGAGCAAAATAAACCCTTCCTCCTTTAAATTGTAGGTGTCAGGCACTGTGGCCCAGCAATGGGAAAGCTGACTAATACAGGTTGTTAGGGAAGACTTCCAAGGAAGGAAAACTCCAGAGAGAGACAGAGCTGCGCAGATCTGCAGAGTGCCCCTGAATGATCAGTTGAGTACTGATCAGGGTGTTCATATTAAGGAAATTAACCAGAGATGGGGAAAGAATCACACAAAAGGATTGAGGAAACAGTATTTGTAGCTCACACAAGAACTAGGACAGTACCTTCTCTCAAGAGCCAGAATTGAAAACCTCAGTTTATAAGACATCAGACAGAATGTTACAGAATGTTAACAAGAGTCTTACCTCAGTCATGAGTAAGGTTAAATGCTAGAGTAAATGTTGTTTTAGTTCTGTCTGATACAAATTAGTAACAAAATTTCATGGAACTAATGATAAAGATAAAAATCTAAAATAAACCAGAGGAAAAGATACTTGATGTAGAGAGACCAAAGATAAAAATGAGAGTTGATTTCTCATCAGAAGCAATACAAGCTAGAAGACAGTGGAATGACATTCTAAAAGAACCAAGAAAACCCATCAATTCATAATTCTTTACCCAGTGAAAATATCCTTCAAAAACAAAGAAGAATTCATTCAGACATAAAAAGGAAAAGAACTCATCACCAGCAATCCTACACTATAAGAAATGGTAAAGAAAAACTTTCAAGCAAAACTAATTACAACAGCAATAAAAATATCAAAATGGAAACAAATACACATAAAGCAATGGAAAGCATCAGAAGTGATAACTACTTGGGTAAAGATATTTTTATATACATTTTTTAAAAGATAATTGAATCTTAAAGAAATTATAGATATAACAATAATCATAACATTGTGGGATGTGTAAATTATGTAGAAATAAAATGTAAGGCAAATAGTGCAAAGCCTGGGAGGGAAAATAAAATTATATTCTTGTAATAGAGCAAAAAATTATATTGTTGTTCTTAGAGCAAAAAGTATTGCATATATTATATATTAAGCAATATAAATCACTTGAAGGTAGAATATGATGAGACTGTATACTATAAACTCTAAATCAAACTAGAACTTCATAACACTTTATTGTGAATTATAAAGAATTATAGCTACTAATCCAAAAAAATAATTAAGATGGACTAAAAATTATACAATTGTTCCAAATGAAAGAGAAAGAAAAAAGGAAAGAGGAAACAAAGAGCAGAGGGAACAATAGTAAAGAAATAAGAATAAAATATTAAACCCAAAAATCAATAATCACATTAAATGTAAATGGCCTAGACTGGTCACTTAAAATCCAGAGATTAAAAAGCAAGACATAAATGTGGAAATTTATAGGAAAAACAAATATACTATGTAATACTGCAACAACAAACAGAAACATCAAAACGACACCCAGGATTTGGAGGCAAATTTATTTACATTGACAGGCACTGACTTCTAGAAAAAATGTCAGGCCCCAAAGGCCCAGGGAGGGAGGTTTTTATGGGGTTGCAAAGGGAAAGTTACAGAGGTAGAGTACTTGGCTGTCTTTGATTGGTTCTTACATTATGCATAATAGTGACCAGCTATGCATTGCAGTGACCAGCCGTCCCTAAGAAACAGAAGTAATAGGAACTGTAACAGGAACTGTCACCTGGGCAACTAACAGAAAGTGAAGTATACTGGCTGGGGGGTGCACATTTTCTGCTACAATACTAAGCAAAAGAAAGCTGGGGTGGTTATACTGCTATCAGATAAAACATTTCAGTGCAAAAAAGATTATCAGAGATGAGGGATATAAAATGGATACTTTTTAAATAAACACAAACTATCAAAGCTCACTAAAATTAGATAACCTAAATAACTTTTTAGTTACTGAAGTTGAATTTGTACTTAAAAATTTTCCCACAGAGAAAACAGTAGCTCATATGGATTCATTGGTAAATTTTACTAAACAGTGAAGCAAGAAACAATACAGTACTTATTCTATAGAAACTTCTCTAAAATTGATGAGAAACATTTCCCAACATATTGTAAGAATAGAATTACTTGATATCAAATACAAATAATGATGTTATAAGAAAAGAGAATTATAGACCAATAAAGCTCATGGACATATATGCGTAAATTCTTAACAATATTTTAGCAAGTCAAATAAAATAATACACAAAAGGACAATACATCATGAAAAAGTAGGATTTATCTCAGGAATGAAATTTTTGATTTAATACATAAAAGTCAATCAGTGTAATTCACTGTAATAAGACTAAGAAAGAAAAATTATATATCTGAACAAATAGAGAAAAAGTATTTGAAAACATAACATCCATGCCTGATAGAAACTCTCAGAGAACCAAGAGCAGAAGGGAACTTCTTCATTTTTAATTCTATAATTTGAAAGATCAGGCTCTGCACCTCATTTTCAGGCTCTAGACTAAAAGATGCAGGAGTTTTCTTTTAGGGTAATTATAGAAACTCCCGGAATCTCTCGTCATGCCTGGAGCCAGGAATTTAAATTCTGAGTTTAAATTCTTCGCTTTTTTTTTTTTTTTTTTTTTTTGTAGAGCTGGAAGCAGAGCCCATCTCAGTAATCCCAGAAACCTAGTCTTCCTCATTCTCATTGTTTGCCCAGGCTTTGCATTCCTTAGGCACTTCAATCATGGTGATTATTTAAATAATATATATGTCCTGAGTGTTACACCCTGATGCTGGAAGGATTTTTACTTCTATAAAGCCACCCAGTCTGATAACCAAATACAGGTTTCATTTTCTTGAGAGAAAATGTCTCTAGCCACTTTGGAAGGGTAGGTCATACTCTCTTTAAGAAGAGATGTATCTGGGCCGGTGAGACGGCTCAGCGGCTTAAGCGCCTGCCTTGCAAGCGCGAAGGCCCGAGTTCGACTCCCGGAACCCACATACGAAAAAGGGGCCGGTGATATCGCTCAGTGGCACGGGCGCCTGCTGGCGCGCGAGATCCTGAGGTCGTCCCCCCGGTACCCACAAAAAAAAAAAAAAAAAAAAAAAAAAAAAAGAAGAGATGTATCACAAAACTTTGAATGGTTTACAAAATTATTTTAGTAGACAGATGAAATGGATTTTAGGTGAGCTTCCATAAATAATACCCTCAGCCACACCTCAGAACAGGACCACCAGTAGCTACTGCTCCTGTCAAGACCAGCAAGGGCCTGCTAAATTCAGGTCGTCGGGAAAGCATTTGGCTTCAAAGCCATTCTACCTCTGGCTAGAGGTTTCCAGTGAGAATTCGTACTATGTCAGCCACAGTCAGAAAACTTCCTGTGCTTATGAGGCACTTTACCTGTCAGTACGTCCGGTGACTTTTCACTGAAAGGTGGACCGGAAGCACTGAGTGGAAGGAACAGCAGTAATGCAGGGCTCGGGCTGGGAAGGGCAGAATTCTCCAGTCCTGTGATCAGTCAGGGCTGAGTCTCATGGTGAGCCTGCAACCCTGCGTTCTAAAGTTCACTAGTTTTGCGGTGACTTTTCCTTCTGTTTGGGACTGGATGAGTAGAGGGGGCCAGAGCTGGGTATTTCCCTTGACCACGCAGAAGGCTAGAGCCTGTGGGGCGGCCTCAAGACAAAACCCCAGCAGGTCAGGCCGAGGAAGGCTGTTCCCAGGGGCAGGCCCTGCTCGGAACCTAATGCCCCGTGTGTTTAACAATGGCCTGACCCCAGGAGCACGAGAGAATTTGTTTCTGATATTAACGCTGACAGCCTGGCAGTGCTTGGAGAGAGAAAACTCAGGAAAAGTGTGGAGGCCCTTGACAAGGCCCCTGGAGATTTTTAACTTGCAGTCTTGCCTGCACGGAGCCTCAGGGAATTCATCAGAGGTTTCTGCTTACAGAGGTTTCTGCTTCAGGTAAATTAGAGTTCTTTTTTTCTGTCTGCCTGTCTCTTCAATTTTGAGGGCAACAGTTTTGCTATGAGCTCACTCCTCTGGCCAACCCAACATAGTTGTTGATTTCTGTTTGTTTGGCTTTTTACTTGTAATTAGGATGGAGTGACAGTTTCCAAATTCTTTATTTGCCAGGCTAGAAACTCTGCCTGCTTTTCAAAACTCACTGTTGCCGGGCATGGTAGCACACACCAGTATCCCAGCCCTCAGGAGGCTGAGGCAGAAGAATTGCCATGAGTTTGAGGCCAGTGTTTGTGACTTCCTGGATTCTTCCTGCTATCACCAGATCGCTCCTCATCTTTCCAATGACCTCAGTTTGTCTTGAGGAACTGTTCTGATTTTAATATTACAATTAGTTGTTAGTAACTTGCTCTGAATTTGACCCCTGAAAATGTTTCTCTTGATGTTCAATTTAGAAGTTACAAAATTCAGTAACTCACAAATCTCCTAGGAGTTCTTTGCAAGAACCACTTTAAGGCTTTCAAACAAAGACAAAACTGCTGAACTAACAAACATAGAAATGGAACACAAAACTTAAGGGTGGGTTGTTTATTTGTTTAGTCGCCAAGACTTAATACACATTATGTTGTAGATGAGCCTTGGCATATTTTTATTCTGATGGCTTTCTCTGCTATTCAGGAATCTCTTATCACCCCTTTATTCCCTTCTCTAATCAGCCTAGGAGTACATGCAAAAAATACTGATTTTAATTTTAACCTACATAAAACATTAAGCAAAAGAAAACTAAACGCGAAAGATGTATTTGTTATCCAAACAACACTAAATTGATTTTAAATTATTTACATAGAAATTCAGTACTACTAAAGTGCCCAGTAATTAATTACTACTTGTGCTAGAAGTCCTCTCTTGTACCCTCAGCCTAGCCATACTTACATGGTTTGAATCCCAGAATGATGAACTAAGAAATAATTAATTTTAGAAAACAATGCTCAAAGGTGAAGAGATCACAAAATCATGCCACATGCAAGTCAATCATAAGTGACTAAAAGGAGAAGGGTGCTTATCTAAGGCAAAGAAGTCCAGGGTCATTGGATGAGTAAAATTTAGGGGGAGACAGATGCCATATCAACATCTATATTAAAATCCTTAGCTTAGCCCGGAATGATCTGTCTTCTGCTTAACTTTTCCAGCCTTCTCTTGCAAACATTTTTCTCAGTTTCTGTTTCAGCTCTTTTGGAGTAGCTTGATACCTCTTTTTTTTTTTTTTTTTTTTTGGTGGGTACCGGGGGGTTGACCTCAGGACCTCATGCGCCAACAGGCACTTGTGCCGCTGAGCGATGTCACCGGCCCCTTTTTTCGTATGTGGGATCCGGGAGTCGAACTCGGGCCCTCGTGCTTGCAAGGCAGGCGCTTATGCCGCTGAGCCATCTCACCGGCCCTTGATACCTCTTTTTAAAGAGCTTTTGTACTTATACTCCTTTGGCTAGGAATATTCTCTACTTTTTCCCCCCTCAACTGCTTCATACTACAGCTCTGTTCAGAGAAAGGTCTGTTATGGATAAGGCGAGGTATGATTGTTTTCCTCTGACTTTACCTCAGGGAAGTCACACTTCCCAAAACAAAATTTCCTAGTTCAGGTTTCCCTGGGAGCAGCCACTTCATGTGTGTTCTTTTCAAGGTAAAAGGTGCAAGGGGATATGTTTGCTTTGCTAACTGCTTTCTTACCTAACAGTGCCTGGTATATAGCATGTATGCAATAATAGTAGGTAAGTTAATGAAAATTCATCCTTATGTTGGATAAATTGATAATTCTCAACTCAAATGCCCAAATTAATAATGAAAAAATAAAAACAGGTGAGATACAAATACAGTAAGTGAATAATATTGGCCATTAGATAATATAGGAATTTGTGGAAACTGTGGGGAATTCTAACAATTTTGAATGTCATTACAAAATATAGCATGTTCATATACCAGATTTAGCTACAGGACATTTGTCTTAAATAGATTGATGTATCAATCATATTACTCATTACAAATGATATTATGGATAACATTTAATGCCATGAGAAAATGCTCTGACACATTGTTTTTTAAAAAGTATACTAACTACAACAGTGGCATTCTCGTTTTGTTCAAAAATACAGAGGAAATCTGTGTTTGTACTAAAATGTCAGCAGTGACTACATTTAGCCAATAGTATTGTATGTTCTTGTGTGTGTGCTTTTTTGTGTTTTCTTAATGTTCTGCAATGAGCATATACTGGTTTTGTATTCAGAAATAAGTCATTTTTACAAGGACGAGAAGTAATTTAGGTAGCAATGTGGAAGATAAAAATGCAGGAGGAGAGACTATTACAATAATATGGGTGAAAGATGGTGGAAGCCAAACTAAGACAATGAGTATGAGAAGAAAGAAATTATAGAAGAAACAATCTTATCTATCTACCTATCTATCTATCTATCTATCTATTTATTGTATTGGAGACTAAACCTAGGGTCTTCATAATGAGCTGCATCCCCAGCCTTCTTTATTTTTTGTTTTGTGAGACAGGGTCATGCAAAACTGCCAAGTTGCCAGGATTCGAACATGTGATCTTATTGTCTCAGCCTCGCAGAATGCTGGGATTACAGGCATGTACCACCATTTCTGGCAGAATTTGGTTGAGTCTGTTCAGGTTGGAGATAAAGGTTAAGCTTCACATGGTAAGTTCCATTGACAGTTTTGAACTATATGGATTGGAAATAAATGTTATGGAATCATTAGCCTTAAACATGGTTTATTGAAACTGATCCTAAACCAAGATTTCTTAGGGAGAGTGTGCAAAATAAAAATGGGGCAAAAACCTGAATTATGGGGAACTCTGAAGTTTAAGAGCCACATAGAAGAACAAAATGAGGGCCAGTGAGATGGCTCAGGCCCTCAGGCGTAAGCGCCTGCCTGGCAAGTGCGAGAGCCTGAGTTCGACTCCCAGATCCCACATGCAAAAAAAGGGCCGGTGATATCGCTCAGCAGCACGGGCGCCTGCTGGTGCGTGAGGTCCTGAGGTCGACCCCCGGAACCCACAAAAAAAAAAAAAAAAAAAAAAAAAAACGAAATGATTAGAAAGAGAAAACAATAACTAGGAAGTTATTATGGAAACTAAAAGAAGTGAGTTTCAATAGGAATTGGTCCCTGATGCTAGAGGAAAAATCATGTGGATTGCTTCTGATGCCTGCTACCCGTGAAAGGACCTCAGTGAGTTATAGTCTTTCTCTACGCTTGGGCAGGCTGAGTGCCTTGTGTGATCAGTGAATCAGTGAAGTATGTCTGATTTAGCTTTGTCCTTCAGCTTCTTAAGGTTGTCCACAGAGACCAAGTTCTCATTTGATTCTCCTCTCCATACTGTCCTTTTCTAGCATTTCTAGGCACTGGAGGTATAAATCTGCCTAATTTTGGGAAACAGTTAGCAGACCTATTTGGCTTGCACATTCTTAGTAGTGATATGGGTAAGCAACATTAGCCAGCTTACTCTTATCACTAATGATATTTTGGCCTCCATACCCTTTGTTTTATCTTCTAAATTGTTAGGTAAAGCAGAGAACAATTATCTTATGGGAATTTCCAATTAACTGGAAATTTCAATAACTGATGTCAAGTAACAGAAGAATAAGTAAGGTAAGGGCTGAAAAATAGAGATGGCAATTAAGAACTAATAATAAACCATTATCTTCCTTCATAAGGTCAACTGTGTTTCTCCAAGGAAGGTGTCTAAGTATTTCCAAGATGGGGTGCTACAGTTTGGATACGGTTTGTGTCCTCCTCAAGTTTTATGTGTTGGAGACTCAGCCCTTAATGTGGTGGTGTGGACCTTTAAGAGGTGGGCCTAGCGGGAGGTCCTCAGAATGTTGAGGCCCTTGAGAATGTTGCCCTTGGAAAGGGTTAAGCATGTATTCACAAGAACAAGTTGTTATATGAGCAAACTGAATGGACACCTGAGTAGTTCTCTGTTCAGAGAAGTCTCCCTGTTCAGAAAAGTGAGTCCGTACTTTCACTTGCATTCCTGCCACAAGCTTGTTAAACTCTCACAAAAGGCTGAAACGTTCTTGGACTTTCAGCCTCCAAAACTGTGGCTAAGTCTTTTGTTACAGTAATAAAAAAATTTATGAATGGGGAAGAGGCAACTATAACTACTGCTCCAGTCCCTGTACTGTGAGATTTCCTAGGGACAGGCCCATGCCATCTCACGTTCTCTATTAGCCAGGGGTCTTTTAGTTGCAAGTGAAGAAACTTTATTTTAAAATAGCTTAGATGAGGATAGCAGGGATTTGGGGAAAGACAAAGAATTAGCAATCACTTAATGAAAGACAATGAATGAATCTATGATCCTGGATTTCCTATGATATCATCTGTACTCTGACTCTGACTCTCTTACTCATGTCTATCTTCTGTTTTTGCTAAAAGGTAGGATGGGTTTGCTCTGTGTTGTGTCAAAGATAGCCAACAGCAACTCTAACTCCAGCAAAATTTTCATTATTGACTGGAAAGATTGACTTGGTACATGTGTCTTTGTGGCAGGGGGAAAAATCACATTACTGATAGCCTTAGCAGGTACAGGAAAGTCACTTCCTGCAAAGAAAAGATGCACAAAAAGTAAGTGTTCACGGGCTGGTGAGATGGCTCAGCGGCGTAAGCGCCTGCCCGGCAAGCGCGAGCGCCCGAGTTCGACTCCCGGATCCCACACACGAAAAAGGGGCCGGTGATATCGCTCAGCGGCACGGGTGCCTGTTGGCGCGCGAGGTCCTGAGGTCGACCCCCGGTACCCACAAAAAAAAAAAAAAGTAAGTGTTCACTACATTCTACTCCTTGGCTACCTAGTAACCATAGCTATTTTTCTTTCTGTATGTAGGGGAAAGGGGGTCTGTAACTAGGGAAAGGCCTCATGGGGCTTTCTGGCTAATCCTGACTAGAAACAGTTACAGTTTCACTGGAGAAAGCAATTAACAGGACAAGTGGGGGGCTGATAGGCACAGCACAGGGGAAGCCAGCTAATCCTGACTAGAAAGAGTTAAAGTTTCACTGGAGAAAGCAATTAACAGGAAAAGTGGGGGGCTGATAGGCACAGCACAGGGAAAGCCAGGTACTTGAAACCAAGGTAGCTGCCCCTCACCCACCTCAGATAAAATGCAAAGGAGACAAGGGGTGGTCATTTATTTATTTATTTTTTGTGGGTACTGGGGGTCGACCTCAGGACCTCGCCCATGCCGCTGAGCAATATCACCAGCCCTTTTTCCGTTCCAGGAGTTGAACTCAGGCCCTCGCACTTGCCAGGTAGGCGTTCATACCACTGAGCCATCTCACCGGCCCAAAGGGTGGTCATTTACAAGAAAGCTCTTATTTCGTACATTAAGTCCCTCACTTATGAATGAGCTCTGTCTGGTAGAATGGTCAGATTTGCTCATAATGTGACAAAGTGAATCTTGTACAGTACACCTGTGAAAGTAGCAACTCAAATGTTCACAAGTCAGGGACCTATTGAATATAAAAACACACACCTATATAGCCACAAACATACACACACACACACACACACACACACACACACACACGTCTTCCCACTCTAGGGCCACTATATGAGTGCACTAGTCCCCTTAATTGCTAACTCGACCTTTTTAACAAATCCATAAATTCTAAAGAAAAGATTCTGACAGGCTCACTTAAAAATGTGCACATAGACAATGGTACTGGGGATTAGGGGTCTTGGGGCCTGGGATCCATCTATGACAGCTCAGGAAACCAATCAGATTATGACAAATTCCAGGAAGGGGAGAGCCCTTGACCTCCTATAAAAGCAGCTGGGAAAAAAAAAGAAAAAAGAAAAAGCACCTGGGAATGAAGGGCCCATGGGTCCTCCATCTTTCTGGAGTCCCCATTCTGATTTACCAGGGTAGCTATCTATCTCTTCCCCTTTTCCAAGAAAGTGTCCAGTAAAATGTCTTTCTTTCCTTAAACTTTTTATCGTTAATACTTTACTGATACGGAGTTTACCAATCCCAGTGAGCTGCCCGCCTCACAGTGGAACAGTGGTGCTCATCCCCGGGATGCGACATGTATGTAAAATTTTAATGATACCCAAAACAATGTGATTATCCCATGGACAACTGAAATACTCTCTTCTCCAAGGAAATACATGCCTGTTTGTAAACCTAGAGTTCTAATTGATGAGCATTTCTTTTAGCTGGGACTGAGTATAGCTTTTCACAGTACAGCATGATAAAGGTAATTTTATTAAATAGTGCTATGTACTTAACAAGAAGAGTTAAGGGCACCCAATTCACTAGTACACAGAATCCTTGGTCATTTAGTTTAATGGTCTTGAGGGTGCTCTTTGGGGCTATCCTTTAACCTTGTCCTTGTGAGAAGTTTTTACAGCGATCATAGGCCTCTGTAAGATTTAGTGTTTCTGTCAAGACAATTCTCTTGACATCTTAGTTGGCTTCTAGTCACTTTGCTGTTTAATAAATGTGGTTTCAAAACCAAAAGCTGAGGCAGTGTGTAAATTTTTTCTATCTTTTTGCAATGAGTTGGAATGCAATTTCTATTCCCCAGCAAGCTAAATTTATCAGCTAAGATATAAATTTAGGAACAATATGGCCATGTTATCTTTGTCTTCTTGCCCCAAGTTGCATCTTAGTGAATAATTCCTCACAACAGGGCTAACCGGTCAATCTGCGTCATGTAAAAGAAAAGATACATGAGATGATGAAGGAGCAGGCTTTTCCCAGGATTCTAATGGTATCTGTTCCTGTGTTTCCAACTTTCTGCCTTTGTGCTAACTTTGCTCAGATAAAATATATGGGTTTTGAAGCTTGCAACACACAGGTTTATTTAACTCAGCAGCAAGGACGATTGGCTACATGCAGAAGGGGGTGCTTTAGAAATACAAATCTCTTTTGTTTGCATTCAGATAAAGCTTGAATTGAAGCTCATCCTTTTCTTGTAGAACTTCACTAATGGATACAATCAAAATTCTAACATTTTTCTAGCAATTATTTTTCTACCAATTCCTCCTAAATCTTCAATCTTAATATTGACATTGCTTAAAATCCAAAATTCAATAGTTTTGTTTTTGCTTGCAAGCACATAGAATGATATATGCCAAGAATCCTAGCTAGGGCCAAGGAATCTTTATTACTGTGCACCTCACCAAGGTTCATCATTTTAACATTTCAGGGTGTCATTTGGTACTGCTATACTACCAGTCAGGAATAAAAACCTCAAACTCTCAAATTTTGAAGTTTCATACTCTCTTTTAATCTGAGCCTTTTAAGTTTTGTATTATTTTAAATTCAAGATTAGGAAATTCAAAATTTGAGGTATTATTGGGCTGTTCTTTAAGAGTTTATCCCATTGTAGGAGTTAAGTTTTTCATCTTCATGGCATTGCTGGAAGGGGATCTGGTCTACTTGTCATCTAAACTTGTTGCTAACATCTTGTAAACTATTCTCTCAAACTGATTGTTTTCCCTCTGCCCATACCTCTGAACTTGTGGATACTGATGTCCTCTCAATAGCATTCTTCATTTTGGTGGATTCATACCACAGCTTTTGTCATGGTTTGGGGCACCTTTTACTGTGGCATGCCTCTGGAAAGCAACTGGGTTCTTACTGTGAACCAAATTTACATATCTTTTTAGGAATTTTTGTATCTTCTTTTAATTCCACTGTAGCCCAAGATGCAGAGGTGGAAACAATTATCAACACTACCTGGTCTTCTCTGCCTATAAATATTATCTTTCCATTTCTACCTAATTGTAGTTGTCCATTTTATGCAAACTTCTAGGAGGAAAGTAGCGTACACGGCACAAACTACAAGCTCCTTGTTTTTGAACCTCCAAGTCTTCCTGGAAGTACATACCCTTTACCACCTGGGGCTCCAGCTCCCAGGAAAGAGCCAGATGTTTTCACTCATGGATGCTTCTGTTTTGTATTATCATTGAGACTGCCTGTTTTCCTGTGATGACTAAATTCTTAGATTTTATATGGCCTCTGGTACCAGCTTCTGGAATGTTCTTGTCATTCTCCATGATCACATCCTATGAGTATTCAGGAGCCGTTAAGCTTTTCTGTTCTCTTTCCTACTTATGCAAATTTGGGGTTGAACAGTTCCCCCACAATTTTAACAACTTGATGTGTTTGAGCCAGTTTCATGGTTTAGTCAAAAAATTGCTTCAAAAACTTAGGCTTCTGATCTATTGTCTTCCAGCAACTATACCCAAAGTTCTTCCTTACGTAATTCTTAGCTTCACTGACTTTGTATCCTTGCTCCATGTCAGTCTCTCTAGAACTTCACAAAACTATCTTGAGGCCATCAGAAATTATGACTTTGGCTAGGACAACCAAAGCCTTGATCTGATCTTTGTTGCAGTCCTACATCTTACTTAACTCAAGAGCTCTTCCAGTTTCATTTTTTATTGTTTTAGGTCTAGAGAAAGTCAGTTTTTCCAACCCTTTCAGACAAACATTTCTATACGCTTTCATTTCTGCCAATTATTTCCTGACCTCATCTGTTTAGTAAGTGCTAAAAGAAAAGGTAAAATCCAATACACACTGTTAGTTTTAATTTTTTCCATTTCCTGTGGATCTAGTCTGAATAATAGGTGATCTACTTTTCAAATATTCTAGATAACACTTTCCCCAATTACTTTCCATTACAAACATGGGTACCCTTTTCCAGCCTCCAAATTAGGTACTCTACCACCCACTGAATCATCACTAAGTTGACATAACACATTTTGTTATTGTCTTAGTAGTACCCAACTTCTGGTACCAATTTCTGTACTAGTTATCGTTATTCTAGCTCCCGTGACATAAAACTTCTCAAATCTTAATCTTCTCTTTCACAAAGTGTCCAGAGAGGGGTGTTTCTAATTGGGGTGGCTCTTTTCTTTTTTTTATGTGGGTATCGGGAGTTGACCTCAGGATCTCTTGCTCGCCAGCAGGCGCTTGTGCTGCTGTTATCACCAGCCCTTTTTTTTTCCTTTATGTGGATTCTGGGAGTTGAACTCAGGACCTCGTGCTTGCCAGACAGACGCTTATGCTGCTGAGCTATCTCACCGGCCCTGGCTGCTCTTTTCCAAGTAGCATTTCAGCCACTCATGCTCCTTTCCTGACTCTGGCATCTCTCATAAGGTTTCAAAGACATAGGACTTCATTAAGCCCAAAGATAACATGTCACTTCTATTCATATTTTATTTGCTAGAACTCAATCACATGGAAAGTTTGGCTGTGTGCTCAGGATGAAGAAAGAAGTTTCTCAATTAGCTAGTTTCTGCTACAAGGTTCTAAAAGGGGAAGAAAAAAGCTAGATAAAAAATAAGTTACTCATCAAATTCTAATAGTTAGAATTGGAGCCTTCTCCATTCTAATACTAATTTTGAGCTTACTCTACCAGTCTCAACAGGATCATCATTTCACTATTATATAAAAATAAAAACTCATTTTCTTCTAAATAATAGAATTATTTTAAGGGAGCATTTTTATAATGGGATAGATATAAAACCCAGATTGCAGAGAGTTGATGAATCAATGTCATTTAAACACAAAAGATAATGAAGACTACTTTTTTTTTTTTTTTTTTTTTTGTGGGTACCGGGGGTTGACCTCAGGACCTCGCGCACCAGCAGGCGCCCGCGCCGCTGAGCGATATCACCGGCCCGTTTTTCGTATGTGGGTTCCGGGAGTCGAACTCGGGCCCTCGCGCTTGCCAGGCAGGCGCTTACGCAGCTGAGCCATCTCACCGGCCTGGACTACTTTTTAAAGAAAGCTTGACTGTGAAGAAAATAGAGTGAAAGTTACAGAAGGATAAGCTAAGGAACCAGAATTTGTGGAAGACTAAAGACTGAACAAAGAAAGAGAAAGGGGGGACTGGAACTAGAATATGGAGTTAATCTTGTACAGAATATGGAGTTTCTCATTCCCCTAATACTGTCAAAAAGGAAAGAGCAGGGAAAGGTCAGGAAATTTCTAGCGTTTGGAAAAACAGAAGGAATTTGTGCTTAATGATCTGTTTTCTTGAGAAGTTTGAAGTCAAGTCGTAATGAAATGGCGCTGGAATTTGAAGATTGAAAAAGTGTTCAAGTGAAAAGGAAGCAAAGATGGTAAAGAACACAAAAATGGGAAGGAGGGATCAAGCTGAAATTGCAGAACCTGTATCTAGTGGTTAAGATTCATAATGTAGCATTCTGTTTCACACTGAAGTCAGGAAACACTGCAGGACAGAAATAGGCAGATTGTTAGCACTTTGTATGCATATTTACTATGGCACTTATTACACTGTAAAACCCCTGGAAACAGACTGATTTCGCCATTACGCACACAGTAGGCACATGATGAATTTTTGCTTGAATGAATTGATTTAGTCATCGCCAATTCTGCTGAGGTACTCCGTGGTGTCCTGGCAACTGCCCACATTTCATATGGTATGCCAACGCTAAAAGAAAAAAAAATCCGGGCACACACAGCTAAACTTAGCTGTCTTAAAATGGCAAGTATGTCAGTTGAGACATACTTTTTATCTTGTGCCAGTACATACATCTGTCTTTGATGTTTGCCTCATTTTCTTTATGCCACTATCCTCGTACTAGACCAGAAATGGATACTTCCGAGTTCAATAAGCTACACTACTGTTTCAAAACCTCTGCAAGTTCTTCAGGCATTTAAAAACGAGCTCAGAATCCCATCACAGCATTCACTCCAAGAGCTGTGCAGAGACAACAGTGAGCATTTACGACGCTCACTTCGCAGACACAGCTGTGCTCCAAGAGTGGGGCAGCTCCACCAGGGCTAACCGTCTGCAAAGTATGGCACAGATGCCGTCTTCTCTCTGGGGCTGAAGTGATCTCAGACATCACCTAGGTCACCTACTTCCTCCGTATCGCCCACGTGTAAAAGTCACGCTCAGCAAGTCTGCGATCCAAGATTCAACCTGCAGCGGGAGGCAGCTTTTCTTTACACGAGGCCATCTCTTGAGATCAAAGCCCCAGCTCTCGGCGTGCGGAGGAGAGGGGGCAGGAATTCACCGCATCGCAGCCCGCGCTCTCCTCACTCGCAGGCCCCGGCTCCGCCCGCCCGCAGCCCGCCCGCAGCCCGCCGGCCCTCGCCCCACGCGCTGCCGCTCCGGCGCCTGCTGATGGCGTCACCGCGCTTCCGCCTGCGGCTGCGTTCTAGTCACAAGCCAGGAAGGAAGCAGGGCGGACTGCGGGGCCGTGTAGGGAAGCAGCGAGGACAGAGAAGCCATCGGGCGCTCTCGGCGCCCCGGCCGTGGCCGCGAGTCCGTGCTCCGCCGCCGCCCGCGTCGAAAGCCGCCCGGCGCGCCTCCTGCGGACTCCCCGGCGCCCCGCCGCGCCCGGCGCTCCCGCCCTCCTGCGCCGGGCTCCCCGCCCTCAGTATCGCGAGACGCGGTGAGAGCTTGCGGATCGGCGGCCGCGGCAGTAGAGGTGACCGAGGCAGTGGCGGCGCAGGCGGCCCGGAGCGCCGAGTCGGCCCCCGAGCGGCCGGAGTCGCGGTAGAGCGCCCCGCACGTCCCCGCCCGCCCGCGCGCGCCGGGATGGAGCAGGCCCCGGCGCCCGCGCCCTCGGCGGAAGGGAGCCCCCCGGCGGCGGCGAACGCGGGCCCCCCCGCGGGGGCGGCGGAGGTCGGCGGCGGGGCTCGCGCGGCCTCGTCCCCGCGTGGGATGGTGCGCGTCTGCGACCTGCTCCTCAAGAAGAAGCCGCCGCAGCAGTCGCACCACAAGGCCAAGCGCCACCGGACCTGCCGCCCCCCCAGCAGCAGCGAGAGCAGCAGCGACAGCGACCACAGCGGCGGCGGCGGCGGCACGAGCAGCAACAACAGCGAGGAGGAGGAGGACGACGACGACGACGACGACGAGGAGGTGTCCGAGGCAAGGGCCGGCTTCCCGGGGGAGGCTGAGGGTGGGCCCGCGCGGGGGGCCGCGGCGGGACGGAGTGCGGCGGCCCCAGCCCGGCCCGGCGCCCCGCGCCTCTTTCTCCCCGAGGCCCGGAGCGCGGGTGCGGCGTGGGGAGCGACACGTGGGGCGCGGGCGGGCGTCCGCGGGCCCCTGTCATCGGGGAGAGTACCGCGCGGGGGTCAGCCGCGGCCGGCGGGGCGGGCGTGGCGGCCGCGGGGCTCCGGGGACTCCCCCGGGGGTGCGTGCAGGGCCGAGCGTGAGGACTCAGTTATTTGTGTACGGGGGAGACACGTGAGAGACAGTACTTTTCCATACGGTTTTGTTGCAGGTTTTTTCCGTAACTATGTGGCCACTGAGTAATCTTCACTTCCTCGATCCCTCAAGGATTTTGGATAAGCTGATCTCCTACCCATGTACATTTGTAAATAACAGGATGAAAGATATATTTGACCCTTACGAGTACATGTACACGTATACAGCTCCCAATGCTTCCTTAGTGAGGAGCAGTTTAAGCTGGGGCCTGTCGTTTTCCCAGTAAATATGGGGCAGCAGCGTCTGCTTTGGAATCAGCCTTGGTTGTGGTGAGTTGGAATAGGAAGGCCTCTTGATCTGGCCTAGTGATCTGGTTTCATAATAACTTTATGGTTTTTCCTGGGTCTACAGACAGGGGGCGTTGCAGGACCATATTCCTCAAAGAAGGCCTTAGAACCCCAAAGTTTGTAGAACTTACCCTGCTGATCACTAGCTAAGGGTCACCCTTACTCTAGTTATCAGCTCTTTTATAACTCTCCTGTCTCCTTCCTGAAATGGAAGCATCTTAATCTGGAGAAAGAAGTTGTAATTTAAGACAGCAGAGGAAAATAGCTTTAAAAGTTGACTAAAACTTAGTTCTAAAGAGAACGACTGAATTACAGTATGTAGAAGTACTGCTTACTTCTTACTGCCTTCCACAAATGTAGAACTTGGTGAAAGGCTAGTTTTCTGAAAGTTGCATTTATTGCATCTGGGTTCTCTCCAAATAGGAGAAATATGTTTTAAAAGCATTTGACATTTTTCTGTAAGACCAGATTAATTTTTAAATCTCAGATCGGATGTAGGTAGAGATATAAGAGTTGGAATCTGTGTACCAAAAAGATGCACACTGCTGTTGCTGTTTCTTTTTGGTCTTTTAGAGTCTGACAGATTTTTGCATTGCTTTAACTGGATGTTTCAAGGTAGTGTGTTGCTCAAGCTGCGCTTCAAGCGATGAAGAGAAAGGTGATGGAACCCTTACCTGCAATTTGTGGCGGTATTTAGAATCATACATTTTTGTGATTTTTCTCAGTAATGAACATTTTAGAAATAATCTAGCGAAGCCTCTTTTTTTTAAAAATGAGGACACGGCTTAGAGGAAACTCTGGCAGGTAGTAACAAAAGTAGAAATTAAAGTTTTCTAAAGGCTAAGATCAGTACAACTGGTTTTGTTTTAAGACGGAATCTTGTTATGTATTCCGTGCTGGCCTTGAACCCACTATTGTAGCCCGGACTGGTCTCAGACTGGCAGTGATCCTCTTTCCTCAGCCTCTCAGGTATTGGAATTGCAGGTGTGCAACCATGCCTGGCCAGATCAGTATATTTTTTTTTCACTTTTTAGTGATAATTTGTTTCTTTGTATCTTCCTTCTGACTTTTTTCAAAAACATTGGCACGGAATCCCATGTTAACCCAGTCATGCAGCTGCAGGGAAAAAATACCAATATTTTATTAAGGTTTTATATTTCCTAACATAATATCAAGCCCTGGTTTGAAACAAGGTCATGATACTTGAATGCAATACTTATTGAAGTATTTTGTATTTAAAAGTATTTGCAAAGCAAGGGACAATCTGTTTACAAACATAAGAGAAATAGGGGTTAAGAATGAGAATGGGGGGCCGGTGAGATGGCTCAGCGGCTTAAGCGCCTGCCCGGCAAGCGCGAGGGCCCGAGTTCGACTCCCGGAACCCACATACGAAAAAGGGGCCGGTGATATCGCTCAGCGGCACGGGCTCCTGCTGGCGCGCGAGGTCCTGAGGTCGACCCCCCGGTACCCACAAAAAAAAAAAAAAATGAGAGTGGGGCCAGTGATATAGCTCAGAGGCACAGTGCCTACCTGGCAAGTGTGAGGTCCTGAGTTCAATTCCCACTACTACCCACCCAAAGAAAAAAGAATGAGAGTGAAAGAAAAAATTATTTTAAAATTAGGTTGTTTCTTCAAGTTCATTTCGTTTCTTTTCAATTTCTTTGTTTTATAATGCAAAAATGCTATGGTTCTAAATCCATACAATCCCAGAGCCTGTTTGTTCCCCAGTTTTATCATTTTAATTAATTTAGTAGTATTTGTAAACTAAATGTTAAAATCTTTGAAGCAGTAGTTTTATCTTGATTATTTTATCTCCTATTATAACTTCAACACAACACTTGATGAAAAAAAATTTTCAGTGAATAACTAGTTCCTAGGTAGGATCCAGAATTCATTTAGAAAACCAATAGAAGGGCTAGAGTGTCTTCCTCCTTTCCTTGAGTCTCTAAATAGCTGAAGATTGGTTTTAAGCATCTTTGAATTTCTTACTTAAGGTGTTCTTCCCTAAGCATTAGAGGGAAAGAGGGTTGAAGTAATTGGCATTTGTTGTTAAATGCCTGGTAAGTGTCCTAAGCCTCCTAGTAAGTCAATACTCAGTGTGTACTCAGTGCCTACTGTGTGTGAAGCCTAAATGATAGTAAAGAGCGTGGATCTGGAGCGTGGATTAAAATCTTTGATCGATCACCCTTGTATAACCCTTGTGACCTTGGGCAGGTTACTTAACCTCTTTCCACTGCAGTTTCCTTATGTGTGGATAGTGATAATAGATCTTACTTTTTAACATTATTGCAAATTAAGTAAGTTAAAACAGTTTTTATGTATTTTCATTTTCATCATAATCCTATGATGTAGGTGCCACCATATTTCATTTTTCAGTAAATATTTGGAATTTCTAGTATGTACTCCATATTGTGCTTATTGAGTAAGCAGTGGTGAAGAAAGCTGTTTTAAGACAGTTAGAAATGCACCAGTGAGTAAACACAGGTTGGGGAAGCATGAGAGTGAGGTTAGGTGGTTAATTGTATATCCTGTTTAAGGCGTGTCCTGCTTCAGAGGTATAAAAGTGTTGGGAGGGGACATTCATTTTACAGGCAAGAGTTTTAAGTAACTTCTCAGGGTCAAATAGCTAATAAGTGTCAGAGTAGGATTTAACCTGTATCTGTTTGATTCACAAACAGTGCATGCTGGCTAGCTCTTGATTCATGTGCTCCACTGCGCTGTGTAATACTGGGTGCAGCGTCTCTGATGGTGACCTTTTCGATCGTACTCAAACAAGTTCATGTAGTACAGGGGAAGACCCTTTTTGGCAGCAAGAGAAACCAACAAAGTTAGACTGGCTAGCCAAAGCTTTTCTTCCCTTCGTTTTGAAAAATTTATTTAAAAAATGAAAAGTACAGATAAATATGTCTGTATTTCCACCATTCATAGTGAATAATTAACAAACTGAAAACTTTACAGTGAAATATTCCATTTGTAGGAACAATCCATTGATTCTCCCTTGCCCTTCAAGATTTTTATTTTTCAAAATAATCTTTCCTTATTAAGCTAAAGCAAAACAGTTTTTTCCTTTAACATGGGGGTTGTTAACCTGGGTTATGGATAGAATGCATACCCTGCAATTAATACATAAGATTTTTTTGAAGGTGATTTTTCCCCTTCTTCCCTCAGCCAGGTGGTGTTGGTGTAGAAGTTTACTAGATACCAGGAGAGGCCAGTTTCCTGCACCATTTTGTTATTTTGAAACATTCTTACTAAACAAATGGGGAATCTGGTAGCCATGTTTTTAGATCTTTGGAAGTTTGGAAACTGCTTCTAAGAGGTAATACGGTCACGGAGGTAACCTGTCTGTAAAATAGTAGGTCTAAGATTCACCAATTCTTCTGGTAAACCACCCCTGTTGCCTACTCTGTCTCCTATGGTGTAATGCTCTATGTTATGTAAGTCTTAGGACTTAAACTCTTCTAGGTTTTCATGAAGTCAGGTCTCTGAAATAAAGATATTTTGTAAGTATTCCTTTATTAGCCACTTGCAGAAAATTTTTGGAGCTTCAGCTCCTCCCACCCTCACCCTACCTCATTCGGGGGATTGAACCCAGGACCTTCACACTGAGCTACATACCCAGCCTCTTTTTAGTTTGGGACAGGGTCTTGCTAAGTCACTATGTTGCCCAGGCTGGGCTTGAACTTGAGATCCTCCTGCCTCAGCCTCCCAGAGTTCTGGGATCACAGGCATGCACCACCATAGCTGGTTTAGTCTCAATTTAAACCTTAGGAACCTAGTTGGGGTTATGATTATAAAGGTTTTCAGTATTCCATAATCATCAAATAGTTACTAGTCTTATTTTTTAGAATGCTTCTACCTAGCTTCTGATTATGCTATCCTGTTGAATAGAAAAATGAATTTTAGGTATTGAGACATAGTGTGTAATTTACAACAGTGGTCTATTTTGTATTTTTATAAATAGGTTAGAAAATGTAGATATAATAAAGATCCTTATAATTTTCCCCTACTTGACCAAAAATGAGAAAGAATTTTAACTTCACAATGTGAGATGTAGTGCCCGCTGATACTATTATATTTTTATTAGGACCAATATCCATGGTAACCTATGCCTAATTTCCTTCAGCTTTCATCTTTTTTTGGGGGGGGGGAAAGTCCTCAGTGAGTTAAAGATGATGGGTAGATATGAATACCCTTCTAGTTCCTTAAACCTTACCTGTAAAATAGATGTATGAACATCCATTTGCTACCCAAAGGGAAATAACCTTCCTGACTTATGATGCTGGACTTTTGTTTTGTCTTTAGAAATTATTCTTAGTCATGAGGGGAAGTGTAATTGTGGAGCAATATAGGTATTATTTGATCATGATTTATTTATTTATTTATTTATTTTGTGGGTACCAGGGGTTGACCTCAGGACCTCGCGCGCCAGCAGGTGCCCGTGCCGCTAAGCGATATCACTGGCCCTTTTTTCGTATGTGGGATCCGGGAGTCGAACTCGGGCCCTCGTGCTTGCCAGGCAGGCGCTTATGCTGCTGAGCCATCTCACCGGCCCTTGATCATGATTTATAATTTGGATTTTAATTATTGGAAAGGGAAATGTTTATTTTCCCCATGAATGCTGCAAAATTTTGAATTAATGCAGACATAATTTTTGAAAGCCTAACTTATGTTGCCTCCTTCTGTTGGCCACAAAACTCACAAACATGGTGTGTTTTTTTTTTTTGTTTTTTTTTTGTTTTTTTTGAGACAGGGTCTCACTAGTAGCCCAGCCCAGGCTAGCCTTGAACTCACTACGTTGCCCAGGCTGGGCTCGCAGGATTCCCGCACCTCAGCCTCCTGAATGCTGAGGTTACAGGGTGCACCACCATCCCCGGAAATGATCTTTTTCAGGGTTGACTTTTTAAGTTTACTTCTGAGGGAAACTAAAGATAAATGAAAGTTGGCAAGAAAAAGTGGGAAGACCAGAGTACATTAGGAATTCCTGTTGTAGCCAGTATTGTTTAGTGTCTTTATAAACAATTGTGCTATATGGTAACATCTCTCTTGAGCCTTGCAAGTGGATCATAGTGAATTGTGCTGATGGAAGTGTACAACATGATTAAAAATAATAAGTAGGTTTTTATGAGTCAAAAGTTAAAAAAAAGTGCTTTTTTTTTTTCTTTTAGTAAATGGTCTGGAAAACATGCTTTTTTGGGTAAAAGTTTAGTATAATGTTGGGCAAGTTTAAATAGGTATTGGAGAAAACCAAAATCATTCTTAACTTTAAATCATGATAATCTCACAAAACAGATTATATGTATTTCTGACTGCTATACCATGAATATGATGACTAAAACCAGTGACGTTCTAGAGAGGGATAGTTTTAAAAATGATTGGAGGGTTAGGGATGGAATACATCATTAAGAAGGACTGTGGCAATAATATTCTTGTTGCTTATTACTTAGTGCTCAAATTGGCCAGCTTCTCAACTGTGGAAAAAATCAGGAAGAATATTAGATAGTGTTACTTTAGTTTGAAGATAAGGAAACTCATTTTTCATTTCTTGAGATTATGTGAATGTGCAGAGTAGCTATGGCATATTTATGGAACTAGTCTATAGCTGTGCATTTCTAGCAAGGAATTTTGCCTTTCTTTCCCTTTTCCTCAAAAGACTGTTCACCTTTCACCTCTGCCACCCTCGAGGGAAGATTCTCTTCCCTATGAATATGATAAAGTTAGCCATGGTTAAAGATGATTGTATGTGCAAGTTAAACAAATTTATACATGTCATAAATAGGAAAACTTCCATGGGAACTTCACACAGTGATAGAATTTCGTTCTATATGATGTTTAGAAAGTAATTATCACTATTAGTATGTTCTTCTAAATAAATTTATTTATGAAAGATTTTTGAGACCTAACAAATCACCTAGCTGGGACTTGAAGAAAAAGACATTTTTTTCTACATTCATAAAAATCACATTTTGTTGAAATGAAACTAATAAAACTCTGACGGTGATTTTAAGCATATATAATTATTTTATTTGGAAATCTGTGTTAGTTTTCTGTGTAACTCAGCAGTTTTTTTTCTAGTGTGTCCTTGACAACTAAATTTTACTTAGAACTCATCCATTCTGCTTTTACCCTGAAGATTTTGTAGTAAGCAAGGGGTATCTATATTATACTTGGTGATGGTTGTAGGTAAAGATCTGTTGAAATAGGAGTAGAGTTATAGAAACAGTGTAGGGTGAGAAATACCCTCTTTGAAATTACATTGCAAATATGTTTCATACTATTAAATATTATTAGTTAGCATTATGCCCATTTGTAGAAACCTACGTAATTGTAGAAAATTTGACAAAAAGGAATATAAAAAATACAAAAGTCACCAATAATCTTGCTTTTCATAACTATTCATTATATTGTCTTCATTTTTTTCTTGTATATCAAATTATCAGGAAGAGCAGAGCTGTTGCCTAGAAATTTTGCCCGCTGAAAGGTTCATTGAGCATTTTCCAAATATATCAACTTAAAGTCTTTAGGTAGTGATTATTTAACTATAAAACGAATGAATGCATTACTTGTTAAAAAAAAAAGTCTTATAATATGTAGTGGGTTTTATCCAACTCCTCAGAGTTAATCCTGTTAACAGCTTGGTGAATATCAAATCTTCCATTTCTTTTCTAAGAGAGAATGAATGTGCCTGTATCTGAGCGTACATTAGGATTTGTCACATGCTACTCATTTACTTGTGAATGTCCCATAATATGACTCTTTGTAATTTCTGTCTGTTGCTAGTGGACATTTAGATTGTTTTCACTATATTGCATTTACAGATACAATGTTGAATTAAACATCCTTTTACAGTTATTTTTTAGTATAAAAATATTTCTTTGGAATAAATCTCTGGAAATTAAATTTTTGGGCGGACCAGAGGGTATGTATATGCTAAACGCTTTTAAGTTTTACCACCACATGAAAAGTATTTAAGAAGCTGGGAGGCTGAGGCAGGAGGATTGCAATTTAAAGGTCAGCCTGGGCAATTTAATGAGACTCTGTCTCAGAGTAAAAAAGAATTAAAAAGAACTGGGGATGTAACTCAGTGGTAGACTGGCCCTGGGTTCAATACCTGGTACTGAAAAAAAGAAAATGTATGAGATGTTCCTATATATGCTAAATTTCCTTAGTTTTAAAGTCTGTTAAAAAGGGCCAGTGAGATAGCTCAGCAGCATGAGTGCCTGCCTGGCAAGCGTGAGGTCCTGAGTTTGACTCCCGGAAACCACATATGAAAAAGGGGGGGCGGTGATATCACTCAGTGGCACGGGCACCTGCTGGCACATGAGGTCCTGAGTTCGACCCCCGTACCCACCAAAAAAAAAAAAGTCTGTTAAAAATAGTACTTTGATTTCATTTTTGTTTTCCTGATTACATCATACCAACATTGAGTAAATTTTTGTGATTATTTTTCACTTGTATTTTTGAGAATTTCCTTTGTTATCTTTTACCAATCATTCTTTAGGGTTATCTTTTTTCTTAGTTATTTGTTGATACTGCTTGTATTTATGGAAATTAATCATTCATGGTGTTTTTGTATATGGGAATTAATCCTTTTTGAGTATAAAAATATTTCTATGGTGTTGTTGCATATACAGAGTCTGCCAAAAATGTATATATCAGAAAAGAAAAACTTGTATACATATTTTAATACTAAATTTATTGAGACATCATGAGATTAATACAAGTTACCTTTGGCCTCTACAATTACAAGAGGTGCCCACAGTGGTAGCCATCAGCTTCCAGACATTTATTTGTGCGGCAAACTGCTGTTGGCAGACTCTGTATCCTCTGCTTATATTGTTTTCACAATACGGAAAAATTATTTGTTTAGTAAGTTGTTACTGTTCTTTCATGACTTGTAGAGACCTTCCTCATCCCATTATTGAAAAAATCTTAGACACTTCCTTTGACACTTCTAAACTTTGTTTTCCAAAGATACATGGATCTCTTCTTGCATATAATATTTAGGTTCATTTCTTACCTACTCTTTTTAGTTGTAGTTGACCAATCCTTGTTTCTTAAAAAATGCTCTTCTTTTTATTTATGTAGTACTACCTTCTCCACTTTCTACCTTAGTAGCTGCCTTTTGTTGAACTTCCCACTTCTTCCTGCTAGCCTTAAAATACATCCTTGGATTAGCACTTTACTGCTTTTTTTTTTTTTTTTTTTGATTTTGTATCACATCTCATTTCTTAAGTGATTTTGTTTCGTCTTCTGTTGTTACATATCTATATGCCAGTGACTCATATTTACATCTCCATTTATGACTTTGTCCCGGTCATTATGTAACTTCTTTGGTTAATTATGGGGGTAAGGGGGCCAGTGAGATGGCTCAGCGGCATACGCGTCTGCCTGGCAAGCGCGAGGGCCCGAGTTCGACTCCCGGAACCCACATACGAAAAAAGGGGCTGGTGATATCGCTCAGTGGCACGGGCGCCTGCTGGCGTGCGAGGTCCTGAGGTTGACCCCCGGTACCCACAAAAAAATAAAATAAAATAAAAATTATGGGGGTAAGGGGGTACTTTTTTTAACTGTTGTCTTGTGCCTGTGACTTTGTTCTCTAGGTGATTCTTCCTTTTTTGTTACCTTCTTCGGCCACATCCTGAAGTATCGTAGGCATTGGAGAGTATGACATTCCTAAACCACACCACTCTTGTAGCACCCTACCAGTTGGTTCAGAGGCAGGGCCCCCAGGGTTTCTTAAAGTTTAAACATAAGTTTTTGTAGGTCTTTAGTGTAGTTTGGTGGTAAAACTTTTCAAAAACTGTAATTTCTATTTTATTTTTAATCAGGACCGTGTGACATTAAGTATATAGCAAAAGATCTCTTTTAGTTATTTTGTTGTTTTGTTTTTGTTTTTTATATGCGGGTACCGGGAATCAAACTCAGGACCTCACGCTTGCCAGGCAGGCGCTTATGCCGCTGAGCTATCTCACCGGCCCTAGTTATAAGTTTTTGAAACCTGCTGATTCCATATTTGTCTCTGTGCTACGCCTGTTCTTTCCTTTGTTTCCTGATTGATTGAGGACATCTGAAATACAGAAATAGTTCTGGGGTTTTGTATAAGTCAGGGTTTCACCAGAGAAGCAGAGCAAGTAGGTTTATACATGATGAGGAGAGAGAGATTGTGAGGGGGTGGCTAAGCAAGTCTAAAATCTATAAAGGCAGCAGTTATGAAGGGAGATTGTGGGCAAACTGGAATTTATGGGCAGAGGCCTAAGCACTCTTCATAGGTACTGAAGATCACCTTAGCTTGCAGTAACTCTGGGTAGGGGCTTTAATTACATCTACAAAACCCCCTTTCAGTTATTTCGATTGCATAGCTATGGGAAGGTACTTGCATGCTGCAAAATGGGTGTTTCCCTCCCTTCTTTTTTCTTAGTTTAGCCTGACAAAGTTGACACATTAGACACAATCACAGATGAGAAAGCAACACTCTTAATCTGGTCTTTGCTATGATCTAGCAGAGAATGCTTGAGGTCATAAAGTTATCTATCTCCTTGTATTTAGAGCACAGATGCAGCTGCCTTTTCTAGCCGGAGAGGGCCCAGTACTGGACTCTTCCAGGTTGGGGTTTGCTGTTGAGAGAGTTTCTCTTAGCACTGCTTTCATGTCTGCCTCAGCTTGCAAACTGCCTAATTTGTGACTTACTCTCTTTTTTCTGGTTGGTCTTTATAAATTACTAGTATAGGTGACAGATGTGTATGTAGCTCACTGACACAGCACTTTCTTGGCACGCAGAAGGCCCTGGGTTCCATCGCCAGCCATGCAAAAATAAATAATCAGTACACACCAATATTCTGAGTTTCTTGAATTAATTTTCTCAGATTTGTAAACTTGGTGCACATGTGATGTGCCATCCTTGTAGGAAAGAATTTTATTATAAAATTTTGGAGAAGTGCATTGTCTTTCACAAGAGGAAAGAGTGGATATTAGGGGATAATTAATGCCTTACGTAATTCTGGGACATTATATTATCCTTATGGCTAACAATACAAAAGATCACTTCCTGTTTCTTGAAATAATCTTATTGGCCTCATTTGGGTCATATGTCCACAGAACTTCATCCCTGGCCCTTTTTATTTTTTGAGACACTACCTCACTAAATTGCCCAGGCCGGGTTTGAATTTGTAATCCTCCTGCCTCAACCTCCTAGAGTGCTGGGATTGGATTGTGCCACAACCTGGAGCTATGTATCAATTCTTAAACCAGCCACCGCTAAGGAAAAGGATGGTTTGTTCAGGACTACATCCTGGTCTTCTACCGTGTGTAGGAGAAGTTGAATCTTGTGAATTGTTTTTAGTAAGTCGTTATCAAATACATGATTCAACAATAATACATTAATATGCTTTCATGTCTTAGAAGGCAACTCATTGATTTTTGTTTGTCAGGAGTTTTGGGTATTACACATTTAACTTGTTAGATATACTTTGTAATCTTCTGTAAATTTATGTAGAATATTGTCATTTATATTTTGATAGATACAGCTTGAAATTTGGATTAATTGGGGGAGGTAGATGTATAGTACTGAGTATTTTTCCTGAAACAGGCTCTTCTGTCTTTAGGTTTTGTGTATTGTGGAGTTTATTAGAGATTATTTTATAGTTCTTATTGTTTTCATGATTATATCTTTTCTACATGTTCTAATTAGCTATAGTTGTAGTATAAGATTTTGATATTTTGATCAAATCTATAGCCACTAAACTGAATTCTTTAGTCATTTTATTCTGTTGAATTTTCTGACTAAACTATCATATTTACTCCACTAAATTATTGTGTAGTTTTTAGTAGTTATACTGTTTTTCTTCTCTTTATTGTACATTTTCTTTTTTAAGATTGTACAAGTTTTGAATGCTACCAAACTGCGCAGTAGTAATAGAACCTACCCTTTGCTTTTTCTTATTTTAATGGTAATGTTGTTGTGTCACTGTTGAGCATAATGCAGTTATTCTTTATCAGTTTATTATCTCTCTCTTAGCTCACTTGAGTTTTGTCAGAAATAATATACTAAATTTTATCAAACATTTCTGGTGTCTATTGAAATGGTCATTTCTTCCCCTACCCTATCTGTTTATTTTACAGTCACAGATTACCTAATAATAAGCTGTGTTTGGTATAGTTGATACTATGTTATATGGTATTAATTTAACTCAGTGTTGGATTTGATTTCATTAACATTTTAATTTATATTTTCTGTGAAGATTATCCATTTCATGTTTTAGATTTTCAAATTTGCTGAAACTAAATATTTCCTTCCTTGTATCAGTCTTGTAAAGATTTCTGTTTGATACATATCCCTTTTCCTTTTAATCTAATATGTTACAGTTTTGACTACATATGCCACTGAAGTGCTAGGAAGCAGTTTGATCAAGTGCTTTATTTGATGTTTTAATTTAGTAATTTTTAAAACTTAAAAGTAATGTAATGCGTACCTCTTTTTTTATAATAACTTTTTTTTTAAATCATGGTAAACAACAGAACAAAATTTCCCATCTTCAGTTCTAAGTGAACAATTCAGGAGTGTTAAGTGTACTCATACTGTTGTGCAACACATCTCCAGAACTTTCTCCTCTCATAAACCGAAACTGTACTGTATATCCAGTGAACAGCAGCTCTCCCTTTCCCCTTCCTCCTAACCTCTGGCACTCACCATTTTATTTTCTGTTTCTATGAATTTTCCTACCTTGAATAACTCATATAAGTGGGATCATACAGTGTTCGTATTTTTGAGACTATCTTATTTCAGTTAAGAAAAGGTCCTCAGGGTTCATCCATGTAGCACAGGACAGGACTTCCCTCTTTATAAGGCTGGATAATACTCCATTGTGTGCATTTGTCATATTTTGTTTATCTTCTCATCAGTTGATGGACATTTGGGTTGCTTTCACCTCTTGGCTATTCTGTGTCTTACTTTTTTTGCTTAATTCATTTATTTCAAATTCACATAGGATCATGGAGATGGGAACTTAATTTTGTATTTTCTAATAGTTAATTGATTTAGCAATTTCATAGTCTGCTTGAAGTGCTACCTTTTAATTTAAAAAAAATTTTTATTATCTCAAGACTTTTATTTGATGGCTTGGCTTTTACCAGTTTTCTGTTATAATAGGACTTTCCCCCCTTTTTAAAAAACTTTTTTACATAGGAAGTATTATCTTTATTTCATACGTTTACACAAAAGAATAATTGGATTTTATCTGTTCAGTGTATTCATCTTTTATATACCCAGTGTACAGCATTTGTATGACCCTAATGCCCATATACTAAAAATAGCTGTACTAAGCAGTTGACCATGTTGTTTGATAAGTGGATAATATCTGTGTGGGATTTTGTGATTTGCAAACGAATTTTACATGTTTTTCATTTAATTGAAGTGGTGGTCTTTTGAAACAATTTTTTCTTGCTATTTCTAAGACTGCAAATAGGCATAACTTCCTTACTTTCCTCTGTAAATTTGTAGTATAGAAGTAAAGGAACTTGAGTGAAGAAGGAAAGCAGCACTGACATCTGTATAGTGTTTTACTGGTTTGTGTTACTAGTCTCACTGGGGCTGCCTTTGGAGTTGAGCGTCTTCATACAGGATGAAGGGCCCACAAACCTGGAATGTTTTGTAGTTGTCATGCACTATTATTCCAGTGCTCTTTTAGTTTGTTTTGTTTGTTTGTTTTTTACTGTTTATATATTTCAGGTAGACTGGGAATGATTTAAAACTTTAATAGTTTCTTCAGGAAATGCCAAAGTGGAAGAACTTATATTGGGGAAATAGGATAATATCCTAAACCACACCTGTTCTAAAGTTTGCACAAGTTGTATTAAACTGTGAATAGTATTTTATATTTATTTAACGTTGGAGGTATGGGGCCAGGGACATAGCTCGGCGGCACAAGCGCCTGCCTGGCAAGCACAAGGTCCTGAGTTTGATTCCTGGTACCAAAGGAAAAGAAGAAAACTTATGTTGGAGGAATCTTAAAGGGATGTTGCATTATCTTTTTCTGTTTTATTAAATCATGTAATAAATATATAGACTAAAGAAATACGAACAGTAGTGGAAGATACAGAATACAAGTTGAAAAAAAATCTCCCTTTTACATCACAAATATAAAATTTAAATGTGTATACTGTAATTCTATGCCTTTTTCTGTTCATTTTCAAACACATACGTGTGTACACATATACACGTGTATATGATGTATACATGGGGTATACATTAATGCAACCACATTTTTGTTTTGATTAAATGAGAGCATTATAAAAATACAGTAGTGTCTGAAACTTTGTTTTTAATTAATAGGCTGTCATAGCTATGGAGTATTTGGAATATTCCTTGGTCAGGTATAGTGACTTGTTTTCTGACTATAGGAATTTTGGTTGTGCCTGATATTCTGCCGTTACAGCGTTGTGGTTGACGTTGTTTGACTTGTGCATGTATATCCATATATACCTTGGTGTGCGTGTGTACATATACATGAATATGAGGTGTGATGGAAGAGTACGGTATTTAAATTTTAAAATGTATTATAGTGAAAGACACATTGCCATTAATCCCCCTGAAAATACTCCCTCCCTTTGAATACACTTGTCCCACCATTCTCTCTACTTTCTGAAGCAGTTCTGGAAGTCCCCTTTTATAAGGGTCTGTAGTTGAACTGGCATGGCTGCCTCGATATCCTGAATCAATTCAAAACAGCTTTCATGGTCATTTTGACTTTGGGGATGAGCCAGAAGTTACATGTTGCCAAATTCAGTGAATAAGGTATATAAAGACATGCTGCAATGTTTTTACAAGCCTTCTTTTACTTTGGATGTCACTTGGTAACACCATTTACTCCAGTTTTGACCACACCTTGTGAAGACACTGATCAAAAAGGACTTCCAGAACTGCTTCAGAAGTGGCAAGAATGATGGGATAAGTAAGTTCAAAAGTAGGGGGAGTATTTTGAGTGGGATTAATGACAGTGTTTCTTTCACTATAATAAGTGTTTAATATTTAAATCTTCATATTGTGGTCACACTTCATATGTATTTCTGTATTATGGGTAGGACATATTTCTAGTGGCGGAAAGTGCTAAACCAAAAGTACATGGATCTGTTCTTGTAATTGCCATTTTCTGATATAGTTGTCAACACCAAATTTTTGAAACTATGGTGGTTTTGCAGTGGTATGGGATCTGCTGGGTCAGGTGTCAGCTTTCAAACCCTATTTATATCTATTCTCTCTGGAAAGCCCTTCCGTCGATTGCTTCATCTATAAAAGCTAGATGAAGTGAGTATTTGCAGATGTTTATAATACCTATCATACTGAGTAATTACAAATAACCCCAGTCATATTTTATTTAATGAGTGGTTACTGTGTGCCCAGGTATAGCTCTAATTGCTTTATGTATATTACCTCATTTAACTTCACAACCCTAGCAAGTAGATAATATAATCCATACATTTTGTAGTTAAAAAAAAGTAAAGCAAAGAAAAGTCACTTTGTTGTGATCAGAGTAAATGATGGAAGTGGAATATGGGCAGAATCACATCAAAATTTGTTTTCTTAACTCCCATGCTCCACTGCTGCCTTATTACCCTTTTCTGGCCCCTCTAGTAATTCCTGAAGAAATACATGTTGTATAGATTATAGCGCTCACTGGCTCGTTCCATCTCGTGTCTAGGGTTGTGAGAATGATACCTTGCTGTAATTTGTGTGTACTGATCTACTCCCTACCCCCAGTACAGCACGTGAGCATGGCCAGTTCTGTTCCATCTTGTTGCTGCTGTAAGCTTCATCTCAGGAGAATTCATTTGATTGCTCTTGAGATGGGTTTCATAGCTTCTGAAGAGCGTGAGTAAACAGTGTACTACGTATCACCATTTCTGAAGCATCAAATCAGAATACAGTCTTTGTAAAGGACCTCTTTTATACTAAGTTCTCAAAATTTAAAGTAGGAGGGATGCTGTTTTAGACTCTGCTATACTTTTTAATCCATGTTGTTGGATAAGTGTGGTATGTAAACTGAATCTCTCAGAGCCTCCCACAAAAAGCATGGTAATACTTTCCTTTGGTAGGGACAGGGTGACAGTGGACATGCAAACATTTGTGAACTCAAAAGGGTTTCATAAATATTAGTTAAAATTGAAGTATGAGGAAGATTAGAGAACCTTGGGAAGATGGGGCTGCGACTGACTACTAAGACATTGAGGTCTTTTTTTTTCTTTTTTTAATGTGGGTACCGGGAGTTGAACTCAGGACCTTGTGCTTGCCAGCAGGCGCTTGTGCTGCTGAGTGATATCACTGGCCTGGGTCATTTTTTAATTTACAAAAATCTTACTTTCCTTCCCAATTTAATGTAATTTTTTTGATCGAATGTATAGACTGCCAGTAAAACTTTGCAGTTGTAATTATGCATGTATGTTACTTATTTTAGGTGGAGCTGGCATTAGCACAGGATGAAGATGTGGCATTCTGTAATGAATCCATGAATGTTAGTTGTTTGGGCTAGAGATACCCTTTTAAGATTATATTCTGAATTTATTAGATCTTTCGAATTTAAATGGAATATATTTATAAAGTTACCTAGAATTTTAAAATGTATGATACTTTGTGAAACTGTTGAGTAGTGGAAAATGAACACTTAACTTTTCTGGGAATGATAAATTAGTGAACCATGTTCCTAGTATTTCTCTGCTGTGAACTTAGCAAATAATACTAGAGTTCTAGATAAAATGGCACAGTAGCAAAGAAAAGATGTGAGCCAGCTTGCCGCATTCCTCTCTCCCTCCATTGCTCCCTTCTTCCCTTTCTCACTCCTCCTCTCCATCTGTCCCTCTCTCCCTTCCTTCTGTCCGTCCCGTACTAGGGATGAAACCCAGGGCTTGCACATGTTAGGCAAAGGCTGTACCACTGAACAGGATACCCAGCCCTTTATCTTATTTTATTTTATTTTAAATTTTGAGACAGGATCTTGCTAAGTTGCTGGGTTTGAACTCACAATCTCCCTGCCTCAGCCTCCTGAGTAGCTAGGATCATAGGTGTGTACAGGCCCTGTGATCATGTTATTTTCTTAATCTCAGAACCAAAGAAGATTCCTAACTTGCTTTGTGGAGTGTACTTTCACTTGTATCCTTAGTCTGCCTTTGCGTAACCATTTCACAGTCAAACACCTCCCTAACCATTGATCCCAGCTTTCTGGCTGAAACAAAAAATGTAGTACCTGAATTCTCTTGGCCAGATTCAGGTACTCGAATGTGCTTTAAGTTGTGTATCTGCTTTACTATGCGGGAGGTCTTTTCATATGAGAAGGTTCTTACTCTAGTCTTAACCACCAGGTCCTCCTGCTTTTATGCCAGTGCATGAAGAACACAGTCTTAGTATTGCAGCTTTTTGTCTTCCATATGTGAGCAACCTTGTTTTATATTATACGGAGCCTAGAAGAATAGCTTGCTTGAGAAGAGAACCCGTTCATTCGCTTAGGCAACCTGGAATGTTAAGATTCATGCATCTTTTAAAATACTAAGGCCCTACTGACGTCACTAACATAGAGGTTTTTTTTTTCCTGAAAATCTTAACCAGACAATTAGGGAGAATCAAAAGAATGGAAGTAGATTAAGGTGAATGAAAGAACGACTGGCCTCAGATACAATTAGAGGAAGACATCAAAGAAGAACCTTAATTGAGATTTAGATTTGAGAACACATTGCAGTGAATAATCGTAACTACATTGAAAGGGAGGGGACCAGAAAAAGTTTTGAAAATTGCAAAAAAAATTTTTAGTGGATGCGCTAAATAGCTACTTAGCATGAATCAAGACTTATTTGTTGATTTGGAATTAAGAGGAGAAATTATCTGCATATATGAAGCAAAAAAAAAATCTAGAAAACTGATAAAAATTTATGGAAAACACATCACAATGCACATTCATAAATATGAGTTCTAAAAGCAGAGATCAGAAACCATGAGAAAGACAATAATAAAAGAAATAACTAAAGCAGATTTCCTGAACTGGACAAAAATAATGAATTTCAGATCGGAAGTGCCTATCTAGGATGAATGGGAAAAGATCCACATCTGGTAAAATTTCAGAACTCAGTGAAAAGGGAGAAAAAAATTTCTGGCAAGCAGAAGGAACAAAATATGGAAAATTAAATAACTGAGTTCTTAGCAGTCATACTGAATGCGTAAAGATTTTACCTTTCAAGAATAAAACAAGAGTTGGACCTAAATTTTCTATATCCAACTCCCCTGCTTTGTGAGGATAATTTTTTTTTTTACACTTGTACAAACTATTCATCCTGTGAAAAGATATTTGAGATACTATAGTGCAGTGAAAAAGATAATTTAAGATCTTTTTTGGATGGCAGGGTGTGCAAGGGAATAGTGAAAACCTCACTGGCAATATTGGGTCGTCAACTGAAGGCTAGAAGGAACTTCAGTTTTATTAGTGTGAAGTACACGAATCATTCTTCAACTAGTAATGAGAGTAAATGATAGGTAATTATATTTGACTACAGTGACTAGTATTTACTCAATTGCCTTATACATGCACTTGATTTTAAGTTTTTAGAATCACCATAGTAAGTCCATGTGAGCCTATAAGATGGGCTCAATTATAGTTGTAGAGTAGAATGTGTTGTAACCTTTTAAAATGTAAAATAATCTGTAGTTAGGAGGTAGAGGAAAACAAAGGGTCCGTGCTCATGTCTTCAGTGGACAGTCTGTATATAGTTGTGTAAGAGCATCAAAAAGTGATGCAGAAACATAACAAAAAAGACCTGTTGTTCATCTTGTCCTTTTGTAACCTTTGAATTTTTAAAAGACTCCAAGTACATGCATTACACTTACAATACTAAGAAGATTGTAGATGTGTTGTAGTATCTGTTTGTCTGAACTACTGCTACCGCTGTTGGGGAAATTAATACATTCCAGTGCCACATAATTTTTAGAAACTGAGGTAGAACTATGGGGGTTAATTCCCGGAAATTAGAAAGTTGCATAGATTACAAATGTGGCTTTGTATGTCAGATGCATGATTATTTCTTTATTGGCCCACACTCTGGATTTTGCATGTTAATTCCGGACTCCATAAAAGCTGACAGGAAACTTTAAAAGAAAAATTATTGTGAAAAATTTGGAAAAATGCATAAATTCTTGAGTTCTTCCCTCCAAATTTCAATAAGATTTTTTTTTTTTTGTTTTTTTTGGTTTTTTTTTTTTTGCTATACTAAAAGTATCTGTCCTTAAGGTAGGTGCCTGTGATCAAGGAGAGGCATATCTACTGTAGGCAGGGAGTGTCTTCTGGAGGATTGGGAGAAGAATAAAAGGAAATAGAAATTACCATCATTCCTTACTTCTTACATCCTATTCTGGTAGCTCTCCCCTCTTCACTGAGGATACATTGAGTCTACCTCAGACAATACTTGGTGAAGGAAGGAATCTTACTTTGATGCTGTGTTAAAAGTCAGATTGGGGGCCGGTGAGATGGCTCAGCGGCGTACGCGCCTGCCTGGCAAGCGCGAGGGCCCGAGTTCGACTCCCGGAACCCACATACGAAAAAGGGGCCGGTGATATCGCTCAGCGGCACGGGTGCCTGTTGGCGCGCGAGGTCCTGAGGTCGACCCCCCGGTACCCACACACACACAAAAAAATTGGTATTCTGTTTATGTTCTTAATATAGGCAAAATGTTTTTGAAAGCTTACTTTTAGCTTAAAAACATGATCTTTTGAGAAGCAGATTTTTTTTTTTTTTTTGTGGGTACCGGGGTCGACCTCAGGACCTCGCGCGCCAACAGACACCCGTGCCACTGAGCGATATCACCGGCCCCTTTTTTCGTATGTGGGTTCCGGGAGTCGAACTTGGGCCCTTGCGCTTGCCAGGCAGGCGCGTACGCCGCTGAGCCATCTCACTGGCCCCGAGAAGCAGATTTTTAAAAGTATGTTTTTCTAATTTGATTTTTTTTTTTTTTTTTTGTGGGTACTGGGGGGTCGACCTCAGGACCTCGGGCGCCTGCGCGCCCGTGCCGCTGAGCGATATCACCGGCCCCTTTTTCGTATGTGGGTTCCGGGAGTTGAACTCGGGCCCTCGCGCTTGCTGGGCAGGCGCTTAAGCCGCTGAGCCATCTCACCGGCCCTCTAATTTGATTTTTTAAAATAGAAAATCTGATGGCATTATGAGTCTTTAAGGATTGGTCACAGACTGCAAAAGACCCTAAGACCTGGGTATTAAACAGTGATTCTATTTGAATTGTATGTAGTTTTCTAGGCATGCTAGAGTGTTGAAAAAATGAGATAACGCAAATATCTTAACTTCACTACTGGAAATCGTGAAACTTGTATGTGTCGGGTTGGGTTCCTCGAGTGCATAAAAACAAAATTAAGTATAAAATTATGTTTGGCACTGAAGTTACACTTCTAAACATTTTGCAAGCTATTAGTTACTGCATCTAGCCTTCCAGTAATAGTACTGATTTCACTAGGAAAAATTGGCATATATATTCTTGAAGAGGAAGGTAGTTGATAGGTTTTCCAAAATACTTTAATAAGAAATTGGTATTAGAGGATTTGAAAGATACAAGTATGGGTCAAATTTGATTCCATAACATACAGTGAGATACCTATTATACACATAAGGGCTGGTAAATAGTCTTTTCTGTTTTCTTGTATTGTATTACCCTTTGTTGGAGATTTGGTAGTAACTAGGTATCTGAAATTTATGAGGAAAGTTCTAAGTGACTGTAACATTTCTAGTATCAAGATAGCCTTCTGATGACCAAAGAGGTACTTCACAATTATATGAGAGTGATATTTTCTGTCGTCCCCCATTAAGCCCAGGGAATACTGAGTTACATCCTCAGCCCTGTTTAAAGTTTTTTGGGTTGTTTTGTTTTGTTTTTTTGAGGCAGAATCTCACTATGTAGTTCAAGCTGGCCTTGAACTCACTATGTAGCCCAGGCTGGTCTCGAACTCCAGTGCCTCGATTACAGGTGTGTGCTACTGTGCCGGGCACTAAAACATTTCTTATTTTGAGACAGGTTTTTGCTAAGTTGCTCTGGTTGGCCTTGAACTTGCTGTACTTCTGTAGCTGGGATTACAGGTGTGCAAAACCATGCCTGGTTTTGAGATAAGTATTTCTTTGTTTTTTATTTTTGTTTTGAGGTGGGATCTCACTGTGATGCCTAAGATGGTCTTTTAACTGTTGCTCTGAAGTGTAATCTTCCCGCCTCAGCACCCAAAGTAGGTGGGACTGCAGTCAGTGCTGCCACATCTAGCTGCGATCAGCATATGTGAGGGTAGTGAAGAAATCCTGTCTATATCCGCTTCGAGAGTTTTGGAATGTCATAGTCATGCTCTTGAGAACCTCTGAATGTGACAACCCTTGTCTTGTCCGTGGTATGGTCAGGATCAGGACAGTGGAAAGGCCTGCTCTACTTGGCATTTTCTAGCCTTGCCCTTGGTGGTTAGACAGTGTAAGGCAATACATTTCTTTTTTTTTTTTTTTATTTTTGTGGGTACCGGGGGGTCGACCACAGGACCACGTGTGCCAACAGGCACCCGTGCCGCTGAGCGATATCACCGGCCCCTTTTTCGTATGTGGGTTCCGGGAGTCGAACTCGGGCCCTTGCGCTTGCCGGGCAGGCGCTTAAGCCGCTGAGCCATCTCACCGGCCCAACAATACATTTCTTAATTATGAGTTTGAAAGAGTAGTCTTTTGGTAATTGAAATAATTGCCTTTAGGCAAGTCATTCAAGGTTAGTTATGAATAGATTAGGCTGGAAATAGCAGAGTGATAACTGATATTTTGATACTGTACTAGTTGGAGCTTGATGTCAAGGACCCCAGATGATCAAGGAACCAGAGAAGTAGAGCCAGTGAGTATGATGGGATTGCATGGATACTTGGGTAGTTTTTACATCCACACTATTCTCTGTGCTAAAGATTTAAGATTTTTCTTACAATTTCAACTTTTATTCCTGGTGCTCGTCTCTGTCTCTGTCTCTTTGTGTGTGTGTGTGTGTGTGTGAGAGAGAGAGAGAGAGAGAGAGAGAGAGAGAGAGAGAGATTTCTTTTTCGTTAATAGATACTTGCAGCTTTGGAGCAGATGACAGTTAATGTGTTGCTAACCAGATTGAAAATGTACCACCACCAGTAGTAGTAGGTTTAGCTTGTTTTAAAACAAAAACATTGAAATAAGTAATTTGTATTATGCATGTGTTCATTTTTATTTTTATTTGAAAATTTTGTGCAACACAGACAAGTTTGTGAGGTGGATATTTTATCAATCTTATGTATGCAGAGCCTATTGTGAAATACTGGAAAAACAATAAATTCATGGTGTGACCTATCATGGATAGAGATAACAAATGCAAGAGTCCAGCAGACACTGAAGATGTGGAAAGAGGGGCCAGCTGCTTTGCTTCTTTCTTTGCTTAGTGAGTTACTTATATTTGGATAAAACTGGTTATATTCTATTCTGTACATAAGACACACATGGGTAAAATATTTTGTATTTAAATACTGTATAGTGAGTCTCTACTGCCCTAAGTTGAATTTTAAATTTTATTTATTAGATTAGGAAAGAACGGAAAGGGATGATAATTAATCAGAGAAGAGGAAAAAAAGCATTGAAGATTTTAATGTTAAACTTGGTCAAAAGTCATGATTGAATTCATCTAGATTATAGACTTTTGGAGGTAGTTTATTTTTTTTGTTTTAGTTTATTGGTACAATTTGATATACATAATGGTCACACTCATCATAGGGAACTTGTACCTGTATATGATATGTCTTAGTTCCTCTTTTTTTCCCATTCCCCTTCCCTCCCTTCAACACGTCTTTATTTACAAAACTTTGTTTCCATTTTATCCTGTTTATCTCAGTTTTTTCTTTTCCCTTCCTCCTCCCCTTCTCCTTTCCTTTTGAACAGTTTCCTCCTATTTCACAATATGTCATATATTTTGGTTCTTACTTACACTTTCAGTTTCTTACACCAGAGAGACAATACGATATTTACACATGTGTCCATTTATTTCACTTGGGAGTATGGTCTCAAGGTCCATCCATTTAGCTATAAATGTATTGAGTTTATCCTTTTTATGGCTGAGTAATACTCCATTGTATAAAAAAGCACATCTTTTTATCCATTCATCGGCTGATGGGTATTTGGGTTGTTTCCAAGACTTAGCTATTACAGAGTGTGCCACCATAAATATGGGTGCGCATACATCGTTGTGGTATGCAGCAAATCATCAAGAAGGTTATACACCATGACCAAGTGGGATTCATCACAGGGATGCAGGGATGGTTCAGCGTACGCCAATCAATACATTAATAGACCATATTAACAGAGCTAAGGACAAATACCCTACGATAATCTCAGTAGATGCAGAAAAAGCATTTGACAAGTCCAACATCCATTCATGATAAAAACCCTACAGAAAATTAGAATAGATGGTCTTTATCTCAATCTGATAAAAGCCATCTATGACAGACCAACAACCAACATCACACTGGATGTAGATAGACTAATTTTATTTACCATTCGATATCCAGTTTGTAAAGTTTGCTACCTGATAAGTACTCACTCAATATTTGTATAAATAAATGCTGAGAATGTTAATGGCAAAAAAAAAAAAAGTTAATGGCAAACTTAAAAAAAAAAGCTTATTAGGGCTTTTTAAAATACTAGCCTTGGAAAAAAATTAGGCAATAAAATAACATTTTAGAATATTTAAGAACAGTATATACCCTTCCTCACATTTGGGATTTAGAGGATGGCTTTTGCATTTTTTAAAATTTATGAAATTACAGTTTTATATATCCTTAACTTAAGCTTTGTTACCTAAGTCTTTCAAGTATTCCTGTACTTTATCTAGAGGCGTGTCTGTCTTTATTCTAGAGATTCTGGTAAAAATTAATTCATAGTTATCCTCTGAATCCTATCCAGGATATATGTCAAGAACTGAAGGCTGGGCATGGTGGCACACGCCTGTAATCTCAGTGATTTAGTAGGCTGAGGCAAGAGGATCACAAGTTCCAACCCAGCCTGGGCATCTAGTGAGAACCTATCTCAAAAAAAAAAAAAAAAAAAAGAAAAGAAAAAGAAAAATTAAAGACTGAGATTGTACTATAAATGCTGGTGTGGCACAGTTTTTCCTTTTGTGTACATTAGATGTTTTTATAATGATGAATGGTTCTGAATTTTATGCTTTAAAAATGAATAAAAGTAAGAAAGTAAGTTGGATGACAAAAGAGATATATCTATCAAAAATTTATTTATGAGAACATACATACCCAGATATTTCCTGAAGAAGTCTGGATATTTAGAATACTAAAATTTGGCAGAAATAGTTCTTCACAATTTAAAGTTAAAGAACCCATTAAACTTGGGTGTGGTCTTGCATGCCCGTAATCCCAGAACCTTGAAAGGTTGAAGTGGGAGTCCAGCCATGGCAATTTAGCAAGTTAGGGAGCTCCTGTTTCAAAATCAAAAAAAAAAAAAAAAAAAAAAAGGGCTGGGGAGGTGGCCCAATGAAAGGACCCTGGGTTCAGTGTCCAGTATTAAAAACAGACAAACAAAGCCCATTAGATCTTAGATATGATTTGTGTTTTAGTGGTTTTATTTTTCCCAAGGCAGTATCATTTGACTCATTCTTTTCTCCAACTACATACGTCTTGATAGACTCTGCATTGTAGCTTGCTTTTCTTTTTTCCTTCCTTCTTTCTTTCCTTCCTTCCTTCCAATCATTTGAAATTCTTAATCTAGCAAAAATAAATTTATGCAATTTTTGATAAGGGGCAGAAGTTAGATGGGAGGAGTCGTAAGTTTTGATTTGACATTCCTTGAAAAGTGAAGACATGGTGGAACTAAGTAAAGTCCAGATATATATTTTATAGCTAATGCAGATTTCAAGTCTGGATTTTTTGTGTGTGTGTGTGTGGGTACCGGGGGTCGACCTCAGGACCTCACGTGCCAGCAGGCGCCCATGCCGCTGAGCGATATCACCGGCCCCTTTTTCGTATGTGGGTTCCGGGAGTCGAACTCGGGCCCTCGCGCTTGCCGGGCAGGCGCGTATGCCGCTGAGCCATCTCACCGGCCCTCAAGTCTGGATTTTTAAAATACTGTAGACTTGTGTCAGTGGTCTGTTGATACTGTTTGTGTAAATTAGTTGTATAAATTAGAGGAAATTTGGTAACCTGTATTAAAATTTTCAATATGTGTACACGTCAAGAAATCTATTGTATGGCTATATATTCAGGCATATACAGAGCACATTTGTCCAAGGTTCATTGTAGCATTATGAAATGTTAGAAACTATAAATGCCTATCAATAATGGACTGAATAAATACATCATAGTATTTGGCTCTTTAGTGAAAATTTGGGAGTTGTCAAAAATAAAAATCTGTATATGCTTCTCTGAAACAGTTAATCATGGAGTACTGCATTTAAAATATGGGGTTGCTGAAAGGTCCTGGTATCTTTCAGTAATCCCCTGTGTCTTTGGAGAATTGAATCCAAGACCTCCTTTGGATACCAAAATCCATGAATGCTTAAGTTCCTTATATAAAAGAGCAATCATTTGTATATAACATATTTGTATCTTCACATAAACTTTAGATCATTCTGTACTACTTAACACAACGTATTTGTACTGTATTGTGTAAGGAGTAACAAGGGAAATGTCTATAAATGTTTAGTACAGGTGGATTTTTTTCCTTGAATATTTTTGATTTACGATGGATAGGACACAGAACCCGTGAAAATAGAGGGCCAACTAACTGTATAATACTCTTGCACTTATATAAAACAAACTTATACCAAGATAGGATTGAAATATGTTAACACTGGTGGTTGTGCCTCTTTAGGGTTTGGTGAGAGGTTTACTTTCCCTGTATATGTATTCTTGATGTTTTCCATGTATTCTTTACAGGTAAAAACCATAGTTAATGAAGAAGAAAATAAACTATATTGGTAATGAAAACAGTGTTACTAGGCTACATTAGATATACACCTCAGACATTTTATTGTAGGACTGGTTTCAGAGAGGTAAAAGGCAAAATCATGGGGATGTACATATTGTTGTTTTAATAATGTGTGGACTTTCAGAAATTTTACCAGATTGTATTAGTCTTTTAATTTGAAGTCTTTAAAGTATCTTTATATCTGTCTTCATTTAGGCTGTTGCACATAGTTTCAAGTTCTGTTAAACTATACCCTGGTGTACATAGAAAAAGAAAATTTCATACATTTTGAGAAGTGAAATTGTTTCAGTTTTTTTTTTTTTTCCTGCTAAGCTGTTTTTATGTGGGTGTGTGAAATCATTATATTTGTCCTACCAATTATCTGTATTTGTTTTGTTTGCAAATGTGAATTTAAAAGCCTACCCGTTCGTTACATAGAAAAAATTTAATGAGAAGAAAACTTTACAAAGAATTGTTTATTAAAAAAGTTTCATTGGGGGGACAAATGGTGAAGTGTTAAGTCATGCAAAATAGGGTTCCTTGTTTTCCCAGCACATTTCTGCATATTTTTCCTTTCAGTTTCTTTTTCCTTGTTAAAGGAAAGCAGTGCTGGTTCTAGGTAGTAAGCTACTTCTGTCCTTTTCCCACTTTTTAATGTGAGGCTTCACTCTGCACATTTTAATCTTGTTTTAGTCAGTGTTTTTATTCATGATTTTGAATTTTTCATGTGTTGGTTTACATTCGTTTGCATAGGTTAGCATGTTAACTATTATTTACACTTTAATATCTTTTGTCACTGGCAGAACAAAGGTTTTGTGCTGTTGAAATTCCTTTTAGACAAATGGAAAGACAATTTGCCTATAAAATGAAGCAAAGGTGGTTCACTTTTAGGATGGTAGGTCTAAGAGGTGTGTGAATCTCCTTTTTTTCATACACTTTTGCCTATTTTGCTGTGACATGGTTCATCAGATTGGCAAAATTAACGGGAAAAAATAATTATTTTGCTATACCGTGTAAACAAAAATTAAAGAAATTTTGAAATTTATATTCTGTTCATATTGAATGCCTCCAGTGTCTTATTTCAATAACTAAAATTATAGTCAAAGAACAAATATCTTCGTCATCAAAAATTGTTATGTACTAGTGGGGCTAGGGGTGTAATTCAGTGGTAGAGCATATGCACATGCAAGGCCCTGGTTTTGATTCCCCAGTGCTGGCCCCTGCTCCCTAAAAATTGTTACTAGTGTTAAAAGTGATGTAAAAGGAGTTAGGATGTGTTACTGGATGTCAAATAGTTGTTTTATTCATGCATTTGTTTACTGAAGAAATACTTCATGGCCTGCTCATGCAGCCATTGCAGACCCTGGGTATGCATTGGCAAGAAGTATTCCTGCTTTCATCAAGCTTCTGGTCTTTAAGGAGACAGATAATAAATGCTACATAACATCCCTAATACTGTAAGAAAGCCATAATCACATACTTGTTATTAAAACTGTGGCTGGGCTTGTAACTCAGTGGAAGAGTGAATTCCAGGACTTTGGGTTCGATACCGTGCACCACCATAAAAACAAAAACTTAACAATAAACGTCAAAAAAGTAGAAGTACCCCCATACCCTGTAATCATAGAACAAAACAGAAGGAGAAAGTGAATGGTGTGATTCAAGTCTAGGGATGAAGAATGTATGTAATTGATCTAGAAGGTAGGGAATAATGAAAGCCAGTTTGCTGGTTCTGATATAGGAACTCCAAATGACATAGGGAAATACTATAACTCCCAACCTGCTAGATGTCTGTATGCAGAATTCGTGTTCCCCAAAATCGAAGAATGAATTCTGAAGAACAATGGAGGTTAAGAGTAGGAAATTTTATTGAGAGAGACAGGAGGGGACCCGGAAAGGAGGTTGCCAATGAGCGCAGTTCTCAAAGGAAATTTTACAGAGCAAAATCACAAGGTGGGTACAATATGGGATAAAACTATGATCAACCAATAAGATTACAAGTATAGCCACTTAAGTAATGTTGATCCAGTGGGGAAGCAAGTCACGTAGAAGTGTATATGGAAAGAACAAGGAGCTTTTTTGGAAGAGATGGGTCAGGAGGTTCTGTCACCCACCTGGGTGTCTGATGCCTGTTTAGAATATCGATTATAGCATCTTGTTTATCCTTCACGGAGGTATGTAGGTGTAGTCATTCCATCTTTGTCTTGAGGCCTGGCCTTCAACGCATGCGCCTCCAGCCACAGTTGTGCTGTGTTCTCATCCTGTGCATTGACTTCCTCGAGGGCCTAGCCCTGTCTGACTGCCTATAATATTTCTACCTAACTTAGCTCTCTATAATAGTTCCTCCTTAAAACAGATAAATTTCATAAATGAAAACATTAGGTATGGTCTGAGGAAAAAACTGTAGTATCATTTCTTTGCCATTCATTCCACCTAGCTTTTTGAATCACACATTTCTGGGTTTGAATTTAGATTTGATTCTGCTATATAAATGTGCTGTCTGAAACTTGGTATTGTTATCTACAAAGTGAGAGTATTATCACTTGGAGAAAGTGTTCTCCTTGATTCTGAGGACAGAACATGGAGCCAGCTGCCTAGATTCAAATCTTAGCTGCTCAACTGAATTAGCTTAGCTGAGAATAATTGGGCAAGTTTGTTAGCCTCTCTGTGCCGTAGTTTCTACCTGTGTAAAATGGGGATAATACCACTTTTGAGGATTATCGTGAGAATTAAGTGAGTAAATATACACAGAGCATTTTAAATGGCATGTTGTTATTCTCTGGTACAGTAATAATGCCTCCTAAATACCATAAATTATGTAGTAGGACTTTATCTCATTTCATTTCTTATAACCTGATAAACATTATCTGTCTTGTTGATTGTACCTGGAACACTTTCTGGTATACCACAGGTGTGCCAAGCTTCTAGTAGTTGTGTTTTTATGGTCAGGAAAAAGACCATTTTTAGGTTAGTAAAAGAAGTTAAAGGCACTTTAACTTTTCATTCAGAAAATGACTGCATCATGGTCTATAATGCCTTGTTTCAGAAATTGTAAATCAGTTGAATACTAATATTGTTTTCATAGGTATTTACAGATTAGTTTATAGAAAACCACTTTGCCATTAAAAACTACATTAAGATGATTTTTTCTAATATTCTCAAGTCAACAACTATACTGTGTCTATTAAGCAGCCTATTTGCCTGGTGTTGCAGATTCCTACCTTGGTATATCTTGCCACCTTTGTGTCTTTACTACAGTCATTGAGTTCACTACAGTGCTTTACTAAGAACAGTTTGCTGCATAACACACTTCAGCCTCTTTTGTTCAGCCAGGAAGCCAGACATATTAAATAGCTTTTAAAATACATACATATATATATATATATATATATATATATATATGTAATTATTTCATTTTTGAAAATTTAGGATTTTAAAATTTGAAATGCTAAAGTAAGAGAGTTTTTATCTATTTTGTCTGTTGAAATTACTTGACAGAAGTTTGCTTTGGAATAGAGCTTCTGTATCTTTAAAAAACGCACAGTGAGTCACCCCCTGCTCTTTTGGTAGCTGCCTGGCTAGTCAACAGCTGAGCTGCTTTAGGCATGGAATAGAACATTCCATTTCCTGTTCCCTTGCTGACACAGAGGAGTGTTCCTGCTGGCAGTGATCTAATCACAGTGCAGTAAGAAACATGGCAGTTTGATAAAACATGGTGGAGACAGCGGCTGAAATGGAAGCATATGTTCTAGAGGACATTCTAGAGGTAGGGCTAGATTTGTAAATGAAATGAAAGTTGAAATCTGAACAAAGAAATCTTATCTGCTGGAATTATTTTACAGATGAATAGATTAGAGGAGAGAGCAAAGAGAGGCAGAGCATAAAAGCAGGACACGGTCAGACCTTATTCCGTGTGAGAATGTGTCAGATTTACATGATTACTAAAGAAGTCTAGATTTATTTTGTTTAAACTTCATGTTTCATAAATTGTGGGTGGATATTAATGGGAAAAAAGGGAGAGGGGGTTTGGACTTAATGAAAAGCCTTGTGCTGGTGTTGACCTTTAGATTAACTCATTAGAAGGTGGGGTCTGCAAAGCAGCTTTGAGTAGGTAGTATCTTATGTCTTAGAATTCATTTACATATCTAAGCCTAATGCTGTGCTTGCAAGTAACGGTTAAATACAGCTAGTTGTTTTAGTTTAAAACTAAGCATATAAGTCTAGTTGATTAATTTAGATGGTACACTCTGGTCCTGAATTTTTCATGTGACTTTGATCATTATAAAATAAATTATGAAATGTAAAAAGCCCTACAATTCAGAATACTAATGCTAGCTATAAAAATTTGCCTGTAATTTAAGTCGTGAATTTTAAATTATTTTTTCTGGTTGTATCAGTTTTAAAAGAAACTGAGTTTAAATCAGTTCAAGTAAATACATGTCAAAGTGAAACTAATTGATTTTGATCTTGGTCATAGTATACTATGAAAAATTTGTATTTATAGGCATAGACATATAGATCCTATTTTTTCATCTACAGGGTTGTAGGTTTTTGTTTGTTTGTTTTCCTTCATTAAGAAAAAAATGAATTCAGATAAGAAGCTTCATGGTGGTGAGTGGTATTGCTAATACTTAAGACTGTAAAATAATTTTTATTAACTATTTCACTGTCTTCTGGAAGAGATTTTGATTGTGGGGAGAGGCTGCAAAGGGAAGCCAGGCTGGGTTAGCAGGAGAAAAAAGCCTATGCGCATTATAAAGTGCTGCATGATCAGTGAGCATTTTCTGGAGTCCCTCAGTGTATGCCTGAGCTGACATTGCAGCAAGTCCCATGGTGGTTCTGCAGAGTGAAAACTGATTCCATTTTATTAGCTACCTCCTTGGAGACACCTGCCAACGACACTGTCCCCCTTCCCTAAAAGCTATTGTGGGAGTTGAATTGTGTGGTTTAATTTCTATTCTTTTCCACCTTTAAAAAATTTTTTTGATACAATTAGTGAGTTTCCTTTAAAATGTTCTGCTTAGAAATAATAGTATGCACTTTCATTAACAGACTAGTAATTACAAGTGGTCACGTGACAGTGGTTCACTTTTTTAAAGTAATAAGATAAAGTTACAGTGGAACATTTTAATTTGCATTTTAAAATTTTTGCTTTGGATTTTATAGAAGTATGCTTTATAACATTGTGAAAAATCTGTCAGCTTTTCTTAGTTTTTTAAAATTTCAGCATATAACAGGTGTTAGAAGTCTTAATTTTCTAGTGAAAACCCCACTTGAGTATAGTTTTGTGCTTTAAATGCGGTTTTTTAAAACGCTATTTTAATAGTTGCTTTTCATTATTTCTATAAAAACTGTCAAGTTAAGATTTTGTATTTCCTGATTTATTCATTGTTACTAGTTATTAAAATGACTACTGCAGTTTTAATTATTCTCATTTTCAAGCTATCGTAATTTGACTTCTTCGTACCTGTTGCATTAAACCATATTGACTAGTTTTCTCTATTTAAAATACTATGATTTCATTTAATATTTGTCAATAATTGACAGAATAGATGTGAAAATTATTCAAGTAATAATAAAAGTACTTATAGTGACCTTGTGTCAAAAATAAAAGTACAAAGAATAAATTTGCTAACTGAGGTGACATGTACCATTTTCTAAAGCACCTCACATATCACATAGCAAATAGATATGTTATATGAGCTATCCAGAAAAACTCTTTTTTAAAGGGATAATTACATAAACATCCAGTAAATGCAGTTTATCTACATACCACAAAGCCAGTTATGTTGTTGTACCTAATTTTGAACTATTTGAAATTTGTTACCATAATTTTCATCTTTGTGGTTTTATTTACTGAACCTAGAGAATTTTACGTAGATTTTTCTGAAATTAACATAGGACTCCTGTTTTTTTCTGACTTTGTAACTTGGTCCTTTGAATATTAAATTTTTAAGAGATGCTCATAGTAAATCTGGGTAAAAAGGGAGAGACTCAATCAGTATTATAAGTGAATATAGTACAGATAAATTCTTACAGTCTCATAGCAACTAAAAAGTTTAAATTATTTGAGTTGATAACAGTAATACTTCTCATTCAGCAAGAAATTTTGGAATTAAGATGAGATATGTAGGACAGTTGTATCTCTTAATGCCATTCTCAACTATTTATTGAATACCTAGGGGTGCTAGGCACTTGAAATTCAGTGCAGTTAGTATAGCTAATTTTGTTTCACGAAGGTGAAGGAACAGAAGAAATGTGTCTGCCATTGGTATTTTATTAAACACTCTTGAATTTAGGATGCATACAAATGCACATTTGTGTTCTAATGTTTTACTTCGTTGGTTCCATCTGAATACTTTTAAACCTGCTTTTTAGCAGTGTTCTTAGAGAACTGATACTCTTCATGTATTCTGAAAAATTCAGTCAGCAGATATCCCTTGACTTAGGCATCTTAGGTTGTCTTTTTTATATGTGTCTATTTCTTTATGAGTGGAGCTGTCAAGAACATACATTTTCATATTTTTATCCTTCAGGATTTTTTATCCTATTTAAAACAAGTGTACACACATATATACAACATACACACTTAACATATACCCTTCCATATACTGTACATCTCTGTTACTAGTTTATACAATATGGAAGCTCTTATTCGAAAGTCCGGTTTATGCTGGATGGATGTGGAAGTTGGAACATTGAGTTCATACACCAATTCTGGAAAAATGCATGGGAGATCAGATGTGCAAAAGACATACTTAGTTTTTTATGTTAGTTGATCACTGTAAAGACCAGAATTTTAGTGGGTTGTGGAGGCTCCATACTGCTTGCAAAAAGATGGCGTAACTAGATGTAAACTGATCTGTTGTGTGAGAGTAAAGGCCAGCTGACAGTAGTCCACTAGTCCCGCATTCGTCTGTCGCAGTCTAGTAGTCAGTGCATGCTGTGGAGCTCAGAAAAGGTCTGTGTCACGTATTATCTGCATGTATATGCAACAACATTGACACTTGTTCTGAATTGTTAGGAACATGTTTTTTTGACACGACTAAAGAGCTAATTCAGGTGAGAGGTGACTTGATCACTGCAAAGTTGATAAGCATCACAGTCTTGAGTAACTGTTTGGGGTTTAGCATGTGGCCTCCAAATTTACCAACCCAAAGGACTTTTGTAAGGTGCTTCTTGTTAATATCTATGAGATGATAACTTTTGGTTATATGAATTGGGCTAATGGCTGTTAATAATTTGGTCTTGGATGGAGTCAGACTTCCAGCTATCTGGATGTGTTTATAACACATACAGGATGCGCACATAATTGCATGATGGCAAAGTACATTAACTATCATGTATTATATAAGTGATACAGAAGAGGGACTGTGCCAGGTGTTTTACACTTTATTTCATCCTCTTGTAAGGAATAAATGGGGTAATCTGTGTAAACATGTAGTACAGCACTTAGTGTACACTCTCAAAAATTTTTGAGGACTCAAAAGACTTTTTTTTTTTTTTTTTTTTGGTGGGTACTGGGGGTCAACTTCAGGACCTCGCACGCCAGCAGGCGCCCGTGCCGCTGAGCGATATCACTGGCCCTTTTTTCCTTTGTGGGTTCCGGGAGTCGAACTTGGGCCCTCGCGCTTGCCAGTCAGGCGCTTATGCCACTGAGCCATCTCACCGGTCCTCAAAAGACTTTTTTAAGAGAGTAATGTCTATCAACATTTGCCATATTAGAAGTTAAAAATCAGAAAATACACCATCATTTACAGATTTATTCATTTAAAAATTATTATCCTAAACCTATTGTGAAAATACTTTTATTAAAAAATTATTTTCCAAGAGAAACTAGACAAAAGAGTGGCAGTTAAACTTCTTTGCAAATATTTTTGAAGTATGCCTTAATAGAAGATAGACTGGGCTGGGGATATAGCTCAGCCAGCACAGCACCTGCCTGGCAAGCTCTAGGTCCTGAGTTCGATTACCAGTACCAAAAAAAAAGAAGATAGACTGTCATCTGCTTTTATATTCACTGTTGTAATAACATTATTTTGGTTGAAGTCTCTGGAAAAAAAAATCTGATGTCACATAGAGATGAGGGTAAAAAAAGAATATGGCAATAGCCCTTTCAGATAATCAATTCTTTTATACCACTCTTCACATGTGCAAGTCGTAGTTTCTTAAAAGTTAGTTGCAATGTAGAACCTGATGAAGTACCAGTGAGCTTTGTGTACTGTGATAGATTAAAGCCCACTGGTATTCTGCGATATCTTTTAAAGAATCACTTTTCCTTCCTATGTTCCAAAAATTCTGGTTTTCCTTGAAAGCTTGAATGTTGTCATTAACAACAAAGAGTGAAGTTTTTCTTGAAATAACAGGTTCATTTTATTCATTTTGAGAAAATGCTTATCAAATAAGTCTGAATAACTATAGTCCATCGAAGTAAAAGTGTTCCATGAGGAAAAAGTGACAGTTTCAACCACATTTTGTATTTTTCTTGAGACAACTACCATCCTTAGGTATGCAGCAGGAATGTTTCCCAGTTTGTCACATAGAATATTAAAAAGTCACATACTTAATGTTGAAAATTTTAAAGACTAATATTTTTACTGCTTCATAAGGAAAACTGGCTTTGCGAAATGTTCTTTAAAAGATTGTGAGAGACTGGGCAGGGTGGTGCATGCCTGTAATCCCAGCATTTGGGAGGCTGAGGCAGGAGGATTGCTGGAAGTTCAAGGCCAGCCTGGGTTACGTGAGTCCAAGGCCAGCCTGAATTACAGAGAAAGAACCTGTCTCAAATAAACCAAAAAAAACCAAACCAAACCAAAACAAACAAAAAAAAAAACCCAAGGAAAAGAGATTGTGAGCATGGCAGAGAAGAATATATTGCTTACTAACTAGTATGCATTCATTGGTCTTGATTTGTATTAAAAAGTCAGCAGATTTACCCACCAGTGCTTTTGTATCAGTGGGAATGTCAGTGTGGTGAAATAGGTAATTATCTTAGTATTGTAAAAATAATTCTGACCTCACAGTCCCTCTAAAAATTTAGAGGACCCTCATGGATCACACTTGCATAACTGTCAGTTACCAGTATATTGCTCAGTTAGTAGTCAATAACGGGTCAGATATTTAGATGTAAGTCTGCTTGATGCAAGTGTATTCTTTTACCATCGTATTGAATTTATTATTTCATCATATACCCCCAACTTTTCTAATCTCTTTGACACCCTCTGCGCCATCACGCTACTTTCAACTACAGTACAACAAATTTAAGAAGTGGGAAAAAACTGTGTGGTAACTTGTATGATAATTTGAATATTACTTTGAAATTATAAGTCATACCTTAGACTTTCTGAAAGTAAGGAGTTTGTAGGCTCCAGAATGAAGAAATAAGTAGAAAATTGTGTTGCTTGGAAAATAACATTAAGTAGTAATAATATTTTGATATTGATAAAATCACAATGAAAAACCAACATGAGTTTGTAAATTCTGGAAAATATCGTGTATTGCAATTTTTCTGAATGATTAGGAGTGAGTTCACAAATTATAATTGAGGGCCGGTGAGATGGCTCAGCGGCTTAAGCGCCTGCACGGCAAGCATGAGGCCCCGAGTTCGACTCCCGGAACCACATACAAAAAAAGGGCCGGTGATATCGCTCAGCGGCACGGGCGCCTGCTGGCGCGCGAGGTCCTGAGGTCGACCCCCGGTACCCACACACAAAAAAAACAAAAAACAAATTATAATTGATCACTCATTTTGTGAAACAAATACACAAAATATTTGTAAACTGAGTATTTTTTATTTCAAAGGTTATAGGTTATGCTTTTATCCTTCTAGTCTTCTTATCACAGGGGCCACTTCGGTTTTCCAGACTAGTTCAATTATATATATATATATGTCTGTAAAAATGAATAAGATTCAGATAATATGTATATGCATTTATCTAAAAATGAAGATGTTAGTCTGCAGTTTCTTTGTATTAGTTGTGACCTAAACATATGGTGTGTTTAAATTTTTAAAAAATCCACTGCTGTAAATGACACATTAGCATTAATTCTTCTCAAAATACCCACCTTGCTTCGAACACTTACCCATCCTTCTTGCCCTTTCTGAAACCTTTCTGCAAGTCTTATCTTTTTTTTTTTTTTTTTTTTTGTGGGGTACCGGGGGGGCGACCTCAGGGCCTCGCGCACCAGCGGGCACCCGTTCTGCTGAGCAATATCACCGGCCCTTTTTTCGTATGTGGGTTCCAGGAGTCGAACTCAGGACCTCGTGCTTGCCAGGCAGGCGCTTATGCCGCTGAGCCATCTCACTGGCCCTGCAAGTCCTTTCTTGTGAGTGTCTTTATTTTCCCTATTGTGGCTGTCTTGATACCCTGAACCCATTCACAGAGTTTATCTTTCTTGGTCATTCTGATTTGGGGATGGAGCTAGAAGTTGCATAGTGCCAGATCTGGTGCATATGGTGAATGAGGACACAATGTGATATTTTTATAAGCCTGCCTTTCCATTGGATGACACTGGACAATAGCATTTATCACATTTTTTATTGCAATTTGTAAACATACTTATGTAAGAGGACTTCCTAGAGCTGCTTCAGAAAGTGGCAAGAATGATGGGTTTAGAGTACTTGTAGAGAGAATGAATATTTTCGGGGTGATTAATGGTAATGTATCTTAATGTAAATACATTTTAAAAAATATAATTGTTCACCATAGTTTTGATGAGTCCTTGTGTAGTAGCAAAATTTGAGTCATGTAAATTTTATTTTGTAATTTCCTGATACGTTTGTATCTATGTATGTATATTTATATTAGCCTAATTTTGTTACAGTTTGGACATTGGCATTGGAATCAGCAGTGTATTTCTTATAGGAAAAAAGAAATGGCAGTAACATATACACATCTCTCTGTCTTTCCACTTCTCAAAAGCCAGTTCAAGTATTGCCTAACTCAGTTTCACACGGACCTTTTCATTTCATTTTTGTTAAAACTTTTTTCATTGAACTAGTGTCTAGCTGGTACTAACCTTGAATTTGCCCTTTGCCAGTTCCCATGTTACTGTCATATGTTGTGTTTGTAATTTACTTCCTGTGATCATATTAACCTAGTTAGGTTTCTAAATTCTTTTTTTTTTCTTTTTTGGTCTTTTTGAGACAGGGTTTCACTATGCAGTTCAGGCTGGCCTTGGACGCACTTTGTAGCCCAGGTTGGTCTTGAACTTGCAGAGATCCTCCTGCCTCAGCCTCTCAAGTGCTGAGATTACAGGTGTGTGCCACCACACTGGGCTTCTAAATTCTTTTTTTTTTTTTTTTGGTACTGGAAATAGAACCCAGGGCCTTGCACTTGCCAGGCAGGCACTGTGCCACTGAGCTACATCCCTGGCCCTAAATTCTTATATTTTATTTAAAAGTGCTAGTTTAGGGCTGCAACTGTAGCTCAATGTTAAGCCACCTGCATAGCGTATAAAAGACCCTGGTTTGAACCCTCATGCTGCAGATCAAAAAACAAAAAAGGGAGGGAGGGAGAGAAAGAGAGAAAACTAGGGATTTTCCAAATGTGTATTTCAGTGTTCACACATTGAAAAGTACTTCCTTTTAAAATTTTGTTTTATATTTGAATAATATTTTATATTTTCAGATATCTTTCTCAGTTTCTCTGAATTATGTTTTTTTGTTTTCTTCATGAAATAAAGTAAAGGAAGATAACATTGAGTCGTTGAAAGGTCATCGCTTCTGTGAAAATTCACTCCACTATATGTCCAAGATATTAAAATTAGATGCTACATGTATAATTTTAAAAAAACTTGGCAGTTCGATCATCATTCTGTATTTTATCAATTACCAAAGAATATGTTTCTTAGAAAGTTAGATAAATGAGAATGCTGAATTTGGCAGTGATGTTAGGTTTTCTACAATACTTTATGGGCTTTCTTTTTTTATTGTGTTGTTTGTAATGTTATAGTCTGATTTTCTTTGAATAGCTTTATTTGTCTTGGTGTCTTAGTGATTTGCCATTGAAATGTTTTTTATTTTAAATTATTGCACAGTGGGCGGGTGAGATAGCTCAGTGGCATAAGCGCCTGCCTGGCAAGCGTGAGGTCCTGAGTTCGACTCCTGGTACCCACATACGGAAAAAGGGCCGGTGATATCACTCAGTGGCATGCGCACCTGCTGGCACGTGAGGTCCTGAGTTCGTCCCGGTACCCACACACACAAAAAAATTATTGTACAGTGAAGAATTCAACCTATTTTTCTCCTCTTGAGAATGTCTTTGAATTCTTCTTCCCTTGGTTGAGTGAATATATGAAATGAGGAAGTAGAACTTAAAGTCATTAATGTAAATCAACCCAGGTGATCACTTAGTTGGAGTTTTAAAGATTATAAGCTTTGTATAACCTTTCAGGTAAATTTTTGATTTCTTTTTTTTTTTTTTTAATGTGGGTACCAGGAGTCGACCTCAGGCCCTCGCGCTTGCCAGCAAGCGCTTGTGCCGCTGAGCAATATCACCGGCTCTTTTTTTTCCCTTTATGTGGGTTCTGGGAGTCGAACTCAGGACCTCGTGCTTGCCGGGCAGGCGCTTATGCCGCTGAGCTATCTCACCAGCCCTTAATTTCTGTTTTTTAAATCTCTAAAATTAGACTGTTGCATATAGTTTCTTTAAGATTCCTTAAAGTAGTTGCCTCAGTGGGGTGTGATGGCACATGCCTGTAATCTCAGCACTCGGAAGGCTGAGGTAGGAGAATCACTGCGAGTTTGAGGGCAGCCTGGGCTACAGAGTGAGACACTGTCTCAAAAAAAAAAAGTCGCTCTGGTAACTTCTCAGGAGAAAGTTGGAGATGATGGCATGTATCGCCTATATTTTTGTGAAATCTTAATAATTCATTTCACTTTGTTACTTCCTTTTTAAGAAAGTTTGGCTTTACAATACCTAGCCTAAACTGCTTGCTTTTACCTTCTCTCTTACCTAATCTCTTTCTGCTCCAGTTGTCTCCCTGCTACTCTATCGCTGTCCTCTTTGTTTCAAGTCCTGCTTGCATCCCACCCATTCCCTAGGGTTTTCTCTTTCTAGACTTGCTTTCCCACCATTTTGTGCTTTGAAAAAGTAAGGTGGGCACATTTAAAAACCTTTATAGTTCATATTACATCTTTGACTGAATGGTAAACTTTTTAATACAGGGGCCTTGGCTTTCTAAATTTAGATACATACTTAATTCTCTAAAATAATTTAAAGCAGTTTATGAGTATATGCTCTATAAAAAACTACACAGTAAAAATTAGTTAACAGCAAGGGTAGGAATATAGTACCGAAAAGTATATGTAGTGTGCATAGACCAAGTTAAATGGCAGTAAGATCCAAATTTGGAAACTTGGTGAATTTTGAGATTTTTGTAGTCTGTAGTTTCATTGGCATATTGGATGATCTGGAGAACTCTTTATTTCCCAAAACTTAGGTCTGAGAAAAACATTTCTCCTGAATCCTTATAATGGATGTTTTTGTTAAGTGTGATTAAAAAAAAAAAAATACGGTAAATGATGTTGCCAAGTGACATCTAAAGGCAGGCTTGTAAAAACATCATGGTATGTCCTCATCCACCTTATTGACTGAGTTGGGCACCTTATGTCTTCTGGCTCTTTCCCAAAGTCAAAATGATCATAAAAGATAAATGTTTGAATCAGTTCAGGACTTTGAGGGAGCCATGCCAGCACAATTAAAGGTACTCATGAAAATGGACTTCCAGAACTCCTTCAGAAAGTGGCAAGAAGGATGGGTATTTGAAGTAAGAAGGAGTATTTTGAGAGGAATAAATAGCAATGTGGCTTTTACTGTAAGACATTTCTAATATTTGAGCAATCTGTTTTTCAATTGCATTGCATACAATAAAGTCAGTTTCTACTTCTTTTTATGTCATCTGATTCTTTATTACTTATTGCCCTAGGTAAAATACTGAATAGAATTCTTAGTTGTGGACATCCTTGCCTTCTTCTTGAGTTTAAGTAAGAAGTATTGTCTTTTACCATTAAGTATGATGTTATCCATATATTTTTTTTTCTTAATTCCTCTACCCGGGCGAGGATGTTTCTTTTTATTCCTAGTTTGTTAAGAATTTTTACCCTACAAAGGTGTTAAGTTTTGTCTGGTTCTTTTGAGGTGATCCTGTGCTTTTCCTCCTTTGTTTTGTTATTGTATGGATTATATTAATTGATGTTTAGATTTTAAACCAACTTTTTGTATTCTTGGAATAAACTCCACTTGTTCATAATGTATGACTCTGTATATGGATGGACTTGATTAATACTGTGTAAAGGATTATTGTTCTTTACAGGCATATTGATATTTTTTTTTTTTTTTTCTTTTTTTCTTTCTTTCTTTCTTTTTTTTTTTTTTTTGTGGGTACCGGGGGTCGACCTCAGGACCTCGTGCGCCAGCAGGCGCCCGTGCCGCTGAGCGATATCACTGGCCCTTTTCTCGTATGCGGGTTCTGGGAGTCGAACTCGGGCCCTTGCGCTTGCCAGGCAGGCGCTTATGCCACTGAACCATCTCACCAGCCCTGATCTTTGTTTTCTTATCTCTTAGACCACTTTTTGTACAAGGGAAATGCTGACGTGATAAACTGATGGGGAACACCCCCTTCCTTCTACTTTCTGGAAGTTTATGTAAATTGATTCTTTAATTGAATTGACTAGTGAAGCCATCTGTCCCCAGAGTTTTGCTTGTGGGAAGGATTTTAATTAAAATTTCAGTTTCTTTATTGGATATAGGGCTACTTTCTGCTTATTATTCTTTCTCTTACTTTATTTTTTTTATATATGGGTACTGGGAGTCGAACTCAGGACCTCACGCTTGCCCGGCAGGCGCTTATGCTGCTGAGGTATATCACCGGCCCTCTCTCTTACTTTAGATTTAATTTGTTATTGTTTTTCTGGCTTTTTAAAAGTTTTTTTTTTTTTTTTTTTGAGACAGGGTCTCGCTATGTAGTTCAAGGTGGCCTTGAAACTCACTGTGTGTAGCCCAGACTGGCCTTGAACTCAGTGATCCTCCTGCCTCAGCCTTCCAAGTGCTGGGATTATAGGCATGTGCCACCACGCTTGGCAGAGTGCTTTATTTAGAAGCCTAGATTACCATTTTTAATATTTCCTTTCACTAATACCATTATAAGCTGTAATTTTTTCTGTATATATGCTTTATATGTAAACCACAATATGCTATATTTTTATTAGTATTCACTTCAAAAATCTTTTCTAATTTTCCGTTTATAATTTTTCTCTTCAATTTACTCTGTGTTTTTTAACTGCAGTTTCAGTGGAAAAATAAGCTCTAATACCTAAGACTTTTGGGCATGCTTTCCTGTGCTTTTGTGATGGCAATATTTATATACCATCCTTGAGAGAATTGATAAAGTCACTCAGATCATTTATTATCCGTGAATCTATCCTTTTTGGAGAAGGAAGTGTTATGGTTTACATCTAAAATGTCCCCCCAAATTCTCTTGTGTGTGGACAGTGATTGGGTCTTGGGTGATACTAATTATAGTTGAAAGAGCTTTTAGGACGGGTTATATTAATTATAGTTCACTGAGCCTTTAGGGCCTGGTTGGAGGTGAGATTTTGGAGGGCATGACCTGGAAGGGTATATTCTTGTCCCTGGGTCCTCCTTTCTCTTTGCTTTTTGGCTGCCATAGTTTGAGTGTCTTTTCCTCCACCATGCTCCTTTGCCATCCTGTTCCTGCCTTGGAGCCAGCAGACCATGGAGTAAAAGTATGCCCAAGTAAACCTCTCTTGCTTTAAGTTGTATCACTTATTGTATCCAGGGATGAGAAGGTAACTAAGACAGAATTTGGTATGGAGAGTTGGGTCACTGCTGACTGTAGCTACGTCTTAACTGGGTTTGGGGGGTGCTGAAATTTCCTCCTAGAGGTGGTTTCTAGTTTTTTTCTGCCCTGAGCAAAGAAATGGTCAAGAGAAGCAGAAATGGTAGTGGGGTTTTACATTTATTAAGGGTGGGAAGAGAAACATGCTCCGCAGTGTGAGTTTGAACGAAGCAAAAGTAGGAGAAAGTATACCCTACTGTAAAAGAGAGAACACAGTAGCGGAGAGCTCAGTGGCAATTGTCCTTTTTGTATCTCTCACTCAGGCTGTTAGGTCTGGATTGTCCTATGCAAAACTGCTCAAGTTCTCACAAGAAGTCCATGTGCAGGGCTTGGGAACTGTTCTATACGTGTGTCTTACACCTTCTTCCCCAGACAGTCTGCCATGCCATGATCTCCTGACTTACAGCTATGTGGTTTAGAATAAAGCCTTTGGAACATGTTTGTGGGCTAGAGAAACCCTAGATTGCTATAAGCAGAGTTTGATAAGAGACTGTGGTCTGAGCTTAGAAGACCAGAGTACTGGTAGAAATAGACAGTAAAGGCCAGGCTCAGGAAGTTTCTGTTGGAAGGAAAAGACTCCATTAGCAGTGGACGAGAGGCCATGTGTGTTACACTGTGGCAGAAAATTTATCGTCATTTTGCCCATGTCCTGAGACTTTGCAAGAGATTGAGATTAAGGGTGGTGGACTAATAATATGTTGGAGAAGATTTTTCAAAGCAGCCCATCAACATTTAGGCTATGGCATGAGAACTGCTAGCTGTCTTTATCCAGGTCTACAGTGAAAATCAAAAGCAGTGTTTAGGCAAATGATGCAAAATGTTTGCAGTTTTAACAGAAAGGAAGTACCTGCAAAGTTAGGGCAATGGGGAGCATGGTTGCTGAAAACCTTAACATTAAAAAGAAGCCAAGTACTTTGCATCAGGACAATGAAAAAGATGGCTTATGGCTTCAGGAATCATCAAGGCCCCTCCCTTCCCAGGCTTAGTGGTGCAAAACTGTAAGGCTTTCATTTGAGCCTCAGGATACCCTGCTCATTCAGGGCTATAGAAGGGACTCTTTCCCCCATTTCAGTCATTTAGGCACTCAGAGGCTACTGTAGCTGTGATCCAAGGCGGCCTGCTGCTGCTCAAGCTGGTGGCAGACCTTGGCATCATCTAGGTTGTGCTGATTTTACAGACATGCAAACAAAATGCAAGAGTTAATGGGGTCATGGAGGCTTCCACACAGATTTCAGAAGAAGACCTGGGAGATCAGGCAGTATGCCACTGTAATGGCAGTACATGAAGCTGAAAGTTCAGTGGAAGCCCCAGAAAGTTGAAGATGCAAGGAATGTGGGATGTCTGCTGAGGAAAGCCCGAATACTGAGCAGAGTCACTCCAGGAGACACACCGTAAGGGCTGCAACTTGCAAGGCTGTGTGAGTGGGGCTGCCCAAACCTTCTGGGGAGTTCACATCTTGCCACAAGTTGCCCCAGGTGCTGGACATGGAGCTATGGAATTTAATGTTTGTCTTGCTGGGGTTTGACTTTCCTTGTCCCCATTCCTTTCTGTCTCTTTATTTCTCTCTATTGGAATGGAGAAACCTTGTTCTGTTGTATGTTGGAAATATTTAACCTTCTTTTTGATTTTTACAGCAGTTCGCACCTAAGAGTTTGCCTTGAGTCTCAGAAGAGATTTTAGGACTTGGACTTTTCAGTGATGCTAGAACTGTTAAGATTTGATTTGATAGATTGATTGATTTTTTTGTTTTTATTTTTTTGGTGTAATGGGATGAACTTGAGTCTCTTGGGGCCACAGATGAAATGTTGGGGTTTAGATGTAAAATGTACCCTAAAAGACATGTTAAGAGGTGAGGACTGGTGGGAAGGGACTGGTTCCTGGGCTATAACTTGGAAAGGTGTACTCTTACTCCTGGCTTCTGTCCCCTCTTTCTGCTTCCTGGCCGCCACGGGTTGAGCCCTGTTTTCTCCACTGTGCCCCTCGGGCATCCTGTTTTGGCCCTGGAGCCAAAACAGTGAGCCAGATTAAACCTGTCATCCTTTAAGTTGTGGGTATTGGGGATTTTGTCCCAAGGCTGAGACAGTAACTAAGAAAGCACATACAGGTTATTTAAATGCTGATTGTTTCATTTCTGAATGCAGTATATCAGTGTACTGCAGACTTCCGGTTTACTAAGATATGGTCAGATAATACACTATACTCTGATTTCATTTCTTTTAAGTGTGTTGAAACTTGCTTTTTCCCCAGCAGTGGAACATTTTGATGAGTGAATGTTCCATGGGCACTTGAAAAAGAGTATGTTTTCTGTAATTGTTAAGTGTTCCATAAATGTCAGATTAAGTTAGTTAATGATGTTCAAGTCATTTATATTCTTCCTGGTTTTCTTTCTACTTGTTCTCTCAGTACTTATTGACAGATTTTGAAATGTCCAGCTATAACTGTAGAAAGGCCCATTGTTTTTAATTTGTCATTTTTTGCTTCATGTATTTTGGAACTCTTACCAGGTGTGTACACATTTAGAATTATATCTTCTTGTAGACAGGATCCTTTTATTATTACAAAATGTCCCTCTTTGGCTTTACTGATACAGTGGTACCTTGGTTCACAAATTTAATTTGTTCCATGATTTTGGAAAAGATGGGCCAAGTTTGTGTTCGTGCAGGAAAGATGGCCACAGTCATGTCTGTTACCTGATGGAGAGTTTGCAAACAAAAACAAAATTTTGCCAAATACTTTTGTTTGCAAACCAAATCGTTTGCAAATAAAAGTGGTTCATGAACCAAGGTGCCACTGTATTCCTGTGTTTTTCTTGGTTTTTAGCCACCCCCCTAAAAATGGGGGATTGAAACCAAGGCCTTTACACTGAGCTACATCGCAGCATTATTTTATTTTATTTTGTTTTGTTTGTTTGTTTATTTATAATTTTAAGACAGGGTCTTACTAAGTTACTGAGTTGTCTAGGCTAGGCTTGAACTTGTGAGCCTCCTGCCTCAGCCTCCCAGAATGCTGGGATCACAGGTGTGCCACAATGTCTGGCATATTCCTTGTTTTGACTTAAGTGTGCTCAGTAATTAAATAATAATAATTAAATAATAATCTGAAAATACTCATTGTTTTACCACCATTCACAAGTCTGTTTTTATGTCTTTCTCAATTCTGTTGACATGTCTCTGTCTTAAGTGTGTTTCATGTAGACTGAATGTTGATAGCTGTTTTTTTAGTCAGTCTGCCTTTTAGTTACTATAGTGAGTTTTCATTAATGTAACTGTTATTTTTATGTTTCACTACCAACTTGCTAACTTTTCTGTTTGTCCCATCTGTTATTACCCTGTTAGTTGTATTAGTCTTGAAAATTTTATGTACTCTTTCAGTTTTCCTTGGAAGAAGCTTTTTAAAAACCTTTGACCATTCTGCTAATGGAGGTGTAACTTTATTTTTTGAGGTGGTCTTTGTGATTTATGTGAATCTTTGCAAATGCAATAAAACATATTTCTGAGCTTGCTTACTTTTTTGTTATGGGTATTTTTTACATAAATTTAAGAGTCTTTACTTTTTCTTTGTGGTTTATTCCTTTGCCTAACTCTTGGAGCTCAGGTAAAATTCTTCTATATGGCCTTTAATTAATTCATTTTATATTATAATACATGTGATGTCACGATAAGAATCTTAACCCTCCCAACACCATTTAAATAGATGAATGAATAATTTGGATGTTTTATCCTTTAGGATCATCTATGAATAATTCTTGAGTAGTTTAAAGCAGAACTTGACACCTTGTAGTTAAAGGGTTTTTTTTTTTTTTTTTTTTTTCAGATTTGATGTTGTCTCTTTTTTTAGTCTTTTTCACTTTGCTTTAGCTTGAATAATTTCTATTCCTGTCTTAAAATTCACAAGTCTTTTCTTCTGCAACATGAAATCAGCTGTTACAGGCTATCCTGTGACTTATTTTATCTAGCGAAAGTTTTATTCTTCAGTGACTAGCACAGTGCTGAGAACACTTTAGTATTTTGAAAATAAGTATTGATTTATTAACTGAAAGCATCAGAGAAAGTTTCTGATTATCTTTTATGTGGCACATAAAATGCTATTTTTGAATACAAACAAAAACCAATGACACAAAGACTGAATGCCTTTCATTATAAGTTACTTTTGTCTTTGTTTACTCACTACTTGCAAAATGGAGCTACTAATTTTCATCTTTTAACCTTGACCTTATCACTTGAGGAGCTCTTAATGATCTTTAAGGCCCAGCCATGGCCCAGAATGATTAAATCAGGATCTCTGAGGGCGTGGTCTAGGTATTCGTATGGTAAAAATATCAATTGTAGTGCAGGACTCCACTGTTGTCAGACATGAGTAAAGAGGGTTTAAAGCAGTTGCCTTACAACTGTGAGAGAGTATAGTTGCCCTTTCGTTAGGTGCTGAATGGAAGCACAGAACCGGTTGGTGCTTTCTAAAAATACATGAAGGCCGGGGATGTAGCTAGGTGGCACAGCGCCTGCCTGACAAGCGTGAGGTCGTGAGTTCGATTCCCGGTATCAAAAAAAAAAGAAGAAATTATATGATTTGTTATGGTAGACTTTTTTAGTATTTAAATAAGTTGGACAAAACATTTTCCTGTAGTATAATTTTATTCCATAATTAGTGGAGATAGAGATTAAAGCTCTTCTGTGTTTCTTTATTTTTTAAATCTCTGTAAAAAGAATTTATATGAAAGATGTGCTGGATTAAAAAATAAGCAAATCTCTGTTAAAACAAGAATATTTTCAGTATTTTGTGTTTTTCTAGTTTCAGAAAGTGCATACAATAAGCTGGTATAACCCAGCATGTTGACATATACCTATAATCACAGCACTCTGGGAGCCTGAGGCAGGAAAAATCTGACATTCAAGTCCAACCTGGGCAATTTAGTGAGTTAGGGAGACCCCGTAGACTATATCAAAATAAAATATTTTATAAAAGGTTTGGGATGTAGCTTAGTGCAAAGGCCACATACATAACACACAAAGAAATAACAGAAGAAGAAAAATGAAAGAAACTGATAAAAATTTGAATTGCAACGGTGGCCCTTATGGGAGGCATACAGATGTCTTTCAGAGTTTTCAAAAAAAGGACTTGTCAAGGTTAAATATCTATAGTGATGTAATATTTAGTAAACAGACTCTATTGGAGGTGTCTTGCACTACTGTTGGTTTGAATTATAGAAAAGACAGGCGAAGTTCCTACTTTCATAGAGTTCACATTTTACTTGGAAAGGGTGCCAGTATACAGTTAGACAAAATAAACATACAATTTAATGTGGTTACTAGTACTACTTAAAAAAATAAATAAATAAACGGTTATGGCCAAGCATGGTGGTGCATGCCTGTTCCCAGCACTCTTGAAGCTGAGGCAGGAGGATAACCATGCGTTCGAGGCTATCTTGGGCTTCATAGTGAGTTCAAGGCCAGCCTGAATTACCTAGTGAGACCCTGTGTCAAAAAAACAAAAAAATTAATTAATTAATTAATTTAAAAAGTTATGATGGGGCAGACCATGACAGAAAGTATGAGCTATTGTTCATAGAGACATAGGAGTGACAAATTTAAGCTGAGACTTGAATGTTGAGCTTTTAGTGAATGCCAGGCAGAGCGCACTGTAATTTTAAAGTTTCTGGGATATGCTTCTGTTGTGGATGGTTTAGAGGAAATTGAGAGAAGACAGAATTAACCACTTAACGGTTTATGAGCGTCACTTGGGTAACGCCTTTGTACCGACTATCCCAAGTGCCCCTCAAGGAGGTGTCATTTCAACCACTTGAATACATTTGAATAAAAAATTTTAATATTTGTTATATTATCTTATAAAAACTAACAAAAAATAGCAAGTTTTGGTCATCCTGTATTTAAATAATTGGACTTACTAGTAAGAGGTTAATAGGGGTGCTTTTAGAAAGCAGTGGGAAATTGAAACAATGTTTTCCTCAACTAAATGGAAGATTTGCTGAGAGGTTGATGAAGGAGAAAAGTGCTCTATAATTTGACTTTGTTTTTGTCTTTCTGGTCAGTTTTCTTTTTCTTTTCTTCACATATCTTTATCATCTTTTCCTTTTGTCCTTCCCTTGTGTGCGGACTACATTTTTAGCAGCTTGTAGGGTCCCGGTCTCCCTATCCCGGAAGAATGCCCAGAGCAAGCACCAACATGACTTCTGTAGCTGTAACGTGATTGCTGAGATCTTGTCTTGGTCTTAAGGCATAATTTGAGGTGATGACTGCATGAGCTGTGTTGGGAAGTAAATAGGAAATTATGAGAATTTTAAAATACTACAGCCACCTTTCTCTCACATTTGCTTTCTTTCTTTTTTTTTTTTTTTTTGTGGATACCGGTGGTCAAACTCAGGACCTCGCGTGCCAGCAGGCGCCCGTGCCGCTGAGCTATCTCTCTGGCCCACATTTGCTTTCAGAGGAGTAGTTTTTTTTTTTTTTTTTTTTTTTTTTTTTTTTTAAATACCATACTGGGGTTTAAGAGTCAGGGCCTGTGCAATGAGCTACACCCAACCCTTTTTATTTTTACTTTGAGACAGAGTTGCACTAATTGTCCATGCTGGACCAGAACTTGGTATCCTCTTGCCTAAGCCTCCCAGAGTGCTAGGATTATAAGTGTGTGCCACCAGCCCAGCTGGGTATCTTTTTAAATATTTTATGCTTTAGGTCGTGTTCCTTACCTAGAATGTTCACATTTCCTGATCTGTATAGTTTGTTTTATTTATACTCATCTAATTTATTGTGTAATTCATGGAGAATGTATTAGGATATTGTTGGGAGAAAGGATGGCTTTGATTTTGTTGGAGGATGAGTGATATAGGCCAGATGTCCAATGAAAGGAGTATTTATGAAAATCTCCTTCATGACTTTGGGTGAAGTTGTAATACACTAAAGGTAAGTTGTCTTTTACTTTTTGTATTTTCTCTCTGATACTATTTATTCATACTAAGATTTACTTCTTAGCTGGGCGTGGTGATGCATGCCTGTAATCCCAGCACTTCTGAGGCTGAGGCAGGAGGATCGCTGGGAGTTCAAGGCCAGCCTGGGCTACATAGTGAGTTCAAAGCTAGGCTGAACTACATAGTGAGACCCTGTCTCAAAAAAAAAAAAAAAAAATTTACTTCTTGAGGTATTAATATGGGACTGTGTGACTGTCAGTATTCTGGTTTTTTCTTTTACAAAAATGGATTTTGTTCGAAATTTTGTGTATACATATTTCAAAGATATTTTGCCTGCATACCATTAGACAACAGAGACAAATTTATTAGAGATTTTTAAAATTTTCGTCAAGTGGACCTATCCTTAAGTAATCTTACTGTGCATCTATGGCTATTCATTGAATTTCTTTGGTATACATTTGCAACATACCAAATACAGTTTTCATTTGAGAAAGTAAATAATTTGAGTAAATTAAGGGTCTGGTATATGGTATATTTAGGTATTTTCATTGCTGATTAAATGATAATTCATACTATTTTTTCATAACTCTAGGTAATGGGTCAAAATCAGTGTTACTTTAGTAAAACTTTTGCTGCACCGAATGTTTCTGTAGTGTAAGTGGTCATATACAACTAGGTAGGTGGAGTGACCATACATTTTAGTCTTGGTTCAGTTATCAGATATACCTGTTCCTCTGGCACAACTTTGTAAAAAGTTTCGATTTAGATTTTATATATATATAATTTTCCAATATTTTTAGGTTTTCTATACCAAATAACGGTTTCCCAATTATACTGTGTACTATCATACTATCATAGTTACATCCACCAAGCCATTGACTACTTAATATACTCATTTATGTGAATTTTTCACCTTTGCTTATTTGGCTAAATGTTCTCAATTAAAAGTGCTTTTACAGAACTCATTTATGCGACTGGTGGTGTTTTTATTACAGTTGTTATTTGTTTTTTGTAATGTCGTGATTACAGTTGTGACAGTTTTGAGTGGAATCTCCTTGGTTCTGTTTCCCCCAAACCATAGTAGTTTTTAGCTGTTTTGCAGAATTTGTAATTTAAATCAGTATGTTTTTATTGCGTTGTATCACAGTGTTCTATATTGCTGTGTAAAGAACACATACACTTTGATTTCCATAATGTAAACAGTGTTCACTACATGGTTGTAGGAATAAAAGGCCTTCAGTGGTGTTTACATAGTAACTCGCTGTTCGTCTTCTGCCACAGAAGGCTTTGGAAGCTGAGCGGTATTCCAGCCTGCAAGATTTAACAGTTGCAGGGCTTTCAGGTTTAGAGGGATTGGTAGGGAGTTGGTGCCTAAAAGGGACCTATTCCGAGTGCATCCTTATTTCTGAATATCCAGCAGACAAACAGAACCTTAGAGTTCATTAGTGAGTGGGAAAATTGAATGTGTTAATTTTTTCACATATCTTAAGTGATAGAAATAAAATGTGGCATTTAATATTAAATTTAATCAGCATTTCATCTATTATATTTAATCTGTGAAGTGATGTGGTGGAAATACAAATAAAGCTACAGACAGGTCTTACCACCCAGAAGTTACTTATCTCAACTTCGAGACGTATGTCCAAATTAATTAGCTAAACACTATATATTGGATCACTCAGATTCTTTTAATAATGTCATTGATAATTTTTAATCTCTGCAATTTAAGATATTTCAATGTTATATTTGCTTAGACTAGTTTTTTTGTTTGTTCTTTTGAGTCAGGCTGTAATTCAGACTGGCCTGGAACTCACAGCAATCCCCTCCTGCCTCAGCCTCCTCAGTGCTGGGGTTACAGATATATGCCACCACACCTGGTTTCTTAGACTAGTTATAAAGTAGTCTTTTTTTTTTTTTTTTTTTGTACCAGAAATTGAACTCAGGACCTTGCCAAGCAGGCGCTGTGCCACTGAGCTATATCCTCGGCCTGATAGTTCTCTTTTGAAGATGAAGGCAAAACTTTTGTGTAAATACTCCTGTGAATCAAATTTGGTATGCCTGTTGCTACTAGCATAAAGCAAAATCAGTTGTTTAGGAAGTAAGATTTCCGTGCAGAAACTGAAACAGGGCGATTAAGGAGAATTTTTTTCATGAGCGTGGATTTTCATAATTGTCATTTCATATGTCTAGTAAAATTATTCCAAAATAAGAATTATTTAATGATATCTTTCAGAGTGCAGTACAATTTCCAGGGGCTGCCTGAATAATTTGGGAAGCCTTGTTATCAGATTGAGTGAAAAAAATAACCAATAAAAAAAAACTTATGGAAAACTCTGTAATATTTCAGTCCTGTAAAGTGGTTCTTGAGGTCCATGCTAAGCAAGGAATTCAGTATAATCACTCCTTAAATATACATTTTAAGGTGTAGAGAAATTACTTCAATGTCTACTCTTTTTTTTTTTTTTAATGTGGGTACCAGGAGTCGACCTCAGGACCTTGTGCTTGCCAGCAAGTGCTTGTGCTGCTGAGCAATATCACTGGCCCTGTCTACTTATTTTGAAAGTAATTTAAAACAGTCATTCTCATTTTTTGTGAAGTAATTGTATTCTGATTGTTCATAAGTACCTTTTCCTGTTAATGTCTAAAACATTGCAGTTACTTCTTTTTTTTTTTTTTTTTGTGGGTACCAGGGGTCGACCTCAGGACCTCGCACGCCAGCAGGCGCCCGTGCCGCTGAGCGACATCACCGGCCCTTTTTTCGTATGTGGGTTCCGGGAGTCGAACTCAGGCCCTTGCGCTTGCCAGGCAGGCGCTTATGCCGCTGAGCCATCTCACCGGCCCCCTGCAGTTACTTTTAGAGTCATGTGGTACAGTTTTCTGAGCTCATCTCACTCATTTAAGATTTGGGAAATTAAAAGCACTTTTGCAGCCTGTATGATGCTTGTGTATTAATCCATAAATACTTGCTTTTATAACTTTAAGATTCTTGGGATTTCCAGTTTGTTTTTATATAGGTATCCTAGATCTCCACAAGGAAGTCATTTACTAGGTAGTTTTTAAAGTAATCTTTAAAAGGCTTATCAGTGACACCCAGCACTTAGGATTGATGACTATAACTCCAGGAATAAGGTTTTAATCTTATTACATTTCTTTAAAATTTTTTTGTCGTGTGACTTTCATATAAACTATGTGCTAGACTTCTATTGTTTTGAGCTTATGTGTCTCCCAGAAACAAAGCATGCATAAGGTGACTGTCCTTTTTTTGATGGGTTTTTTTGATGGTGAGTGAGGAACTTTGCGTTTATATGTAAATTTAGTTTTTCAGGAACCAATTTCTGTTCCTTATTGTTTGATGTGCCAAGAATATGGTTCTCTGTTGGGTCTCACCCAAACATTGGAAGTCATTCTTTCCTCACCTATTTTATGGCGTATCTGTAATGTTCTTAGAGCTTGTGTTGCACAAGGGACCAAAACATAATAATCCTAGCCTTTCTGGGACATTGTAAAGGCTTTGCTTTGGCTTTTTATTGTGAAATGGGAGCCATCAAACAGTTAAGCAGAGTGATAAGATCTGATTTACATATGAGGGAATTGGAATGTTTAACATACCTGACTTAATTATTTGAGCTTGAGCTTTAGACATATACATGTATGTACTGTATGTGTGTGTGTGTGTGTGTGTGTGTGTGTGTACACAACCAGTTGGCTAATGGCAATCTGTTGGAAATCCCCTGCTCTTGCCCCTCCCCTACAATATTACCTGTATGTTGCAGCCAGTGGGGAAATGAAGATAGCAAAGACAAAACTCTACTCTCCTGTGAGAAAAATGAGGAAGGAGAGTTCTGTTTGTTGGCAGTGGGGGAAGGGGTGGAGAAAAATACCAGTTTATGTTTAATTGAGGTACTTATTCACATCCAGGAGGAGGTTCTAGCAGTTTAGATAATGTAGAACTGAAATTTGGCTGAGAAGTCATTGGTGAAGCAAGTCATCGTTAAAACTTGTGTTTATGAATAAAATTACCTGGGTATGTAATTTAACAAATAAGCAGAAAGACTTGAGATGATATAGGGGGCATGCATACATGTATTTAAACAAGCTGACTATGGAGGAGAGGTTCATGGTGGTGTATTCAGGGCGCTGGCCAGAGAACTCTGAGTAATGGACACAGTTAACTCTGATCAGGGCAGGAAAGAACTGATCCAAAAGAGGACACACGTGAATGGAAAAGTTTTAAGTTCTTGGATAGCATTTCAAACTTCAAATTTAATAGATAATAAAAAAGTGATAGAATTAAAGAGAATATCATTGAGTCATAGAACTTCATAGTTAGAAAAAGATACAAATGTTCACAAGGAATTCTGAGAATGAGCATATTTAGCTATGTAATGTTTAAGATCCTTTCTACCTTTAAAATTTTGGGATTCTTAGAATGAGCATTTATGTTTTTCTTTGTTGAGTTTAAAAGAATTAATGATACTAATATTTCTTTTTAATTGATTTTTAAAAGCTCTTCCTCAAATTTGAGTTATTGAATAATAATGCAAACTAGTGATGATTATTTCGCCTCGTTTTTTATTTGCTTTTTCTTGTGATAATGTAAAACTTAATATTTTAACCATTTTTAGTGATACAATGTTCACACCGTTCCTTCCCTCCTCCCTCCTTCCCGTCCTTTCCTTTTTCTCCTTCTCTTTCTCTTTCTTACTTTACTTTTTTCCCTTTGTTTCTTCCTTTCTTCCCTTCCCTCCCTCCCCTCCTCTCCCCCCTTCCTCCTTCCTTTCTTGCCCGCCTTCCTTCCTTCCTTCCTTCCTTCCTTCCTTCCTTCCTTCCGTCCGTCCGTCTGTCCGTCCGTCCCAGTGTCTTGCTACGTAGTTCAGCCAGGCCTTGAACTCAACTTTGTAGCCCAGGCTGGCCTTGAACTCACAGCATTAGCCTCCCAAGTGCTGCGATTACAGGCATGTGCCACCATGCCCGGCTTATATATGTAGAAACACATCAATTATCTTTTCATTAATTAACTTTATTTATAGGCCCTACAATTAACTGTGTACCATAATTGAAATTTTTAAAGTCTGTTGACCTCAGTTAAAAGATTTGTAAGTTCCTTGTTCGTAATGGAATTAGAATAGAGATTTTAAAAAAACAAAAAATACCTGGGAAATCTCCAAATATTTTGAAATTAATCATTATACCTTAAAAGTAATACATGGGTCAAAGAGGGAGCCACATAGAAAAGTAGAAAATATTTTGAATTGAAGGAAATGTATTAGAATTTGTGCCATGCACCTAAAGCTCTGCTTAGAGGGAAAATATAACATCAAATGCTTATATTAGAAAAAAGGAAAGTTTTCAAATCAGTGACCAAATGAAACCAAGGCAGGCAGAATGGAAGAAATTTAATAAAGAGAAAAGCAGAAACGATGTTGGAAACAAAAACAACAGAGAAAATAAAACTGAACATTGGCTTTTTGAAAGAATCATTAAAACTTATAAAAGAGAAGATAGAAATTGTCACTATTGGTGAAAAAATATAATAATAATAAAGGACTATTATGAATAAGTTTGTGCCAACAAAATTAACTTAGGTGAAATAGGCAAATTCCAGAAAAATCATAGACTATCAAATCTTACTCAGTAATAAATACCTTGAATATTATATATATTACAGAAATTATTTTTCTATTAAACATCCTCCAGCAAAGACTACTTAAGTCCAGATGGCTTCATGTTCAAATTACATGAAACATTAAAGAAGTAATACCAATTCCACACAGGCTTTTCCAGAAAAAGGTTACTGAGGGATTGCAGTCCTACAGTTGAGACCAACATTATCTTGATATCAAAACTAACCAAAGGCATTATAAGAAAATTACAAACCAATGTATATCATGAGCATAGGCACAAAGTCCTACTAAAATACTAGTTAACATTTCTGTACTATGTAAATACAATATTCCTCATGACCAAAGAGTATATATCTTAAGAATGTAAAGTTGCTTGAACATTTAATGACCAGTATAACTGACAATGTAAATACATTGGAGGAGCCAGGTATGCTGGTGCACACCTGTAATCCCAGTACTCAGGAGGCTGAGGCAGGAGGTTTACCATGAATTCAAGGCCAGCCTGAATTACGGAGTGAGACCTTGTCTCAAAAAAAACCCAAAACTACCCCCCATCCCCACCCAAAATACACACTGGAGCAAATAAAATACAATCTCAATAGATACAGGAAGATAAAATTCAACATCCCCTGATTAAAAGCCTTCTCAGTAAACTAGGACTGTAAGAGAACTTTTTCTACCTGGATATTAATGAAAAATCTATAGACAACTTACTACTTAATGAATGGTGAGACTGAGCGTTTCGCTTTCCCCCTAAGATTGAGAGCAAGGCAAAGTTGCTCTTTCTCATTGTTCTTATTTACCATATTCCTGGAGGTCCTCATCAAATAAGTTAAAATATATAAAACAAAACAAAGCCTCATGCAGAAGAAACAAACTTTTTATTTGCAGATAACATGGCCATTTATGTACAGAACCTGATGTAATCTATAAAAAAGCTACTAGCACTAATTGGTAAGTTTAGTAAAGTCTCATATTTGTAGGTTTAAAAATGAACATTTGGGAAAAGATTTTTAAGAAGTAAGTACAGTAACACTAAATATGTGAAATAATTAGTGGTAAATTTAATAAAATACATAATTTCTATGCTGATAACTGAAATATGTGTGAAAAATCAAATATAGCTTAAATAAATGAGAATATACATACTGTCTTCATGGATAAAATACTGTTAAGATGTCTGTCCCTACTGAAATGACCTGTATAGTCAACAAATTCTAGTCAAAAGTCCCAAGGGGAGGGGCTGAAATTGGTAGACTTTTTCAATATCTGTATGGAAGAGCCCTAGAATACCCAAAACAAATTTGAAAAGTAAGAACTAAGTAGGAAAATTTTAAGACTTGTTGTAAATAAAGACTTTCTAGTCATGGTATTGTTATTGATGAAAGGATAGACACATAGGTTAATGGAACAGAGTCTAGAGAAGATCCATAATACCTAATCAACTGACTTTTGATGAAGGTGCTACGGCAACTCAGTAAAGAAAATGTAGTTTTCATAACAAGTGGTCTGAAATAAATATCCTTTTATAGAAAGGAACTTCAACCCAAATCTGGCACTATGTGCAAAACTTAAAAGGAATCATAAGCCTACATGTAAGAACCCAAACAGTAGAACTTCTAGAAGAAAATGCAAGAGAAAATCTTTATGACCTTGGATTAGGGAAGTGTATTTTATATAGGGCATAAAAAATTCAAACACAAAAGAAAAAAAACATTAATTTGAACTTTAGCAAAATAAATATTTGTTCTTCCAGAGATTCTGAGGAGATGAAAAGTCCCCTGCTTAGAGAAAATACACTATATGCAAATGTCTGATAAAGGACTGTATCCAGGGGCCTGTGGTATGGCTCAGCGGCGTAAGCGCCTGCCTGGCAAGCACGAGGGCCCAAGTTTGACTCCCAGAACCCACGCCGGTGACATCGCTCAGCGGCACGGGCGCCTGCTGGCGCACGAGGTCCTGAGGTCGACCCCCGGTACCCACAAAAAAATAAATAAATAAAATAAATAAATAAAGGACCTGTATCCAGAATGTACTAAAGTATTCTTATAGCTCAATAATGGGAAAACAATCCAATAAAAATTGAGGAAAAATTTTTAACAGACACTATCAAAGAATATATATTGAGGGCAAATAAACACAGAGAAATGTGTTCAGCACCATCACTAGACATAAGGAAAATGTAGGTGTGATTTTAGTATAATTTTATCCTAATAGAATTGAGGTGAAGGAGAAAGAGGGAAAAAGAAGGAAAGAAAATACCAAATATTCATGAGAATTTAAAGCAATTACAACTTCGATACATTGCAGATGGGAGCACAGAATGGAAAAATCCAGGACTTTTTTTTTTTTTACACATACACTTGTTATATGATCTCACACAAAACATTATACTCAAATGTTCATTAGCTGGTGAATACCTAAACAAATTGTGGTAAATCCCTGTGAAGGAATGCTACTCAGCAATAAGAAATGAATTGATGCGTATATGAAATAAAATCTCAAAAATATTACATGATTGAGAAATAAGCTAGACTCAACTTTGTGATTTCATTTCATTCTAGTAAAAACAAAAACAAAAGTAACCAAACACCATGGTTAGTAGGAACAAGATGAATTTTTAGAGTTAGCAATACTGTTTGTCATAATTGTAATGGTGACTGCATAACTATGTATTTGTCAAAATTCACAGATTTGTACATCCAGGAAAGGTAGATTTTACTATGCATTAAACTTCAGTGAACCTTTCAAAAGAGTTTATTAGCTGCAGAAGGAAAAAGAATGAAAAAGAAGGGCCGGGTATATAGCTCAATGGCACAAGCACCTGCCGGGCAAGCGCAAGGTCCTGATTTTGATTTCCAGTACCCCCCCCCCCAAAAAAAAAAAAGAATGAGAAAGAAAACCTTTCGCTTGATTTTACTTATTTTGAGAAAATAAGCTGTTACTTTACCTGAGGCTTAATGCTTCATTTTGATAGCAGCATATTTTCTTTTATTTAAAAATAACTAGGGTGCATATGAGTATTTTCTGCTGAATTATGTATACCCACAAGTTAATCCTATGTGTTTGAGAAAATTACAAATTGCTATGATAACTCTCTTGGAATTTTTGAAATGATTAGCTGATTCTTGGTTCTTTTTTGAAAGTGAAAAGAATTTGGAGGATTTTCCCTCCTTAATTATTTGCTAAATAATTAATAATAATTGGCTACATAATCAGAAACTACATGGTCTTTTTTTTTTTTTTTTTTTTTTTTTTAAAGTAACCAGTATAGATGTGTATGGACTAGTAAGTGAAAAGGTAAAATGGTGACACACACCTGTAATCCCAGTGCTCTGGAAGGCTGAGTCCCATCTGGGCAGTTTAGCAAGACCCAATATCAAAATAAAAAATGAAGGGTTGGGTTGTAGTTCAGTAGTAGAGTACTTGTTCAATCCCCAGTAAGCCTCCCCCCCCCCCCCCCCCCGCCAAAGGACTGAGGATTCAGCATAGTGTGAGGGCCCTAGGTTAAATCTCTAGCACGCCCCCTTCCCATTGGCGACATTCCCTCACTGGTTTTATTCTTTGATCACTACTGTTATTAACTTGGATTTGTGAATCTTGAAATTTTTTGTGTGTGTACCATGTTTGTTTTGCTACAGATTGATTTTTCTACCAAATGCAGAGATCTTTCTGCATCAGTATTCATATGTTCATTTGATAAATTTTTTGTTTTTGTCTTTTGAGACCGGTTCTCCCTATGTAATTCAGGGTGACCTTGAAGTCACTGTGTAGCCCAGGCTGGCCCTTTTTTTTTTTAATGTGGGTACCGGGAGTCGACCTCAGGACCTTGCGCTTGCCAGCAAGTGCTTGTGCTGCTGAGCGATATCACCAGCCCTTTTTTTTTCCTTTATGTGGGTTCTGGGAGTCGAACTCAGGACCTTGCACTTGCCGGGCAGGCGCTTATGCTGCTGAGCTCTCACCCCCCCCCCCAGGCTGGCCTTTGAGTGCTGGGATTACAGGTGTGAACTGTCACACCTGGCTTTGATAAACATTTTTAAGTACTTCATGTTTAAAGCACTATTCTAGATGCAAGGGATAGATCAAAGAAGGTCTGTATTTTGGCGAGAATAAACTTAAATTCAAGGGAGAGGAATTGAAGGGAACTATTACTAAGTTCATAAAAATAAATAATGCAAGCTAAAGATATAAAATATGATGGTAGTTGGTGGGTAGGCCTTCATGTGTAGATTTACTTTATTAAGGTGATTATTTAGCATTCCATGTATGACTTATTAGGCTATTAATGGTGTTTACTTTTTTCTTAGTTTTATTCAGTAATAATGTTGAGGTGGACATCTCTGTATGTATTTCTTTGCTTACATGTATAAATATTTTGGAGACTGAATTTCTAGAGAGAAAATTGCGTTTTCAAATGTCACATTTTATGTTCTATCAAACTTACTGCAAATTTTGAGACATCCGTCAATGGGTGAAAAATGACACCTTATTTTAATTGATATTAACTCAATTCACAGTGAAGGTGAACACAATTACTGAAATTTGTATTTTTCCTATAAATAGCTTACTCATAAGATTTTGACCATTGTGGATTTTTTTTATCCATTTCTTACTGAAATTAAATACTTTTTTAATCCCCTTAATAACATATAGTTTATAATTTGTAATATTTTCTCATAGTCCGGCAATGTTCTTGTATTCCTTGTGATGAGTTGATGCATAGCACATCTTAATTATTCTTTCATCCTTTTTGCCTCCCCTCCCTCCGTCTTCCATCTCTTGGTCCCCTTCCCTTCTACAAAACATCTCCCTGTTTCTTATTATCTAAATTTTATTTTGCTTTTTATTTATGTTTTGGGTTTCTCATATAAGAAACCATGTGATAGTTAAGCTTATTGTCTGATTTATTTCACTTACCATCATGGTCTCATTGTCCTCCAAATAACTCAAATTTATCCTTTTTAATGGTAGAATAGTATTCCATTGTGTATAAATACCACACTTTCTTTATGCATTCATCTGGTGATGGACATACAGGCCGCTTTGAAGATTGAGCTCTTCTGAATTGTGCTGCTATAATCATGGATATGGTTGTGTCTGTAATGAAATGTCTTTCACTCTTTCTGGAAGATAACTAAAAATGGGAATAGCTGTTGAGGACTCTCCATAATGGATATATTTACTTTACATTCAAACCAACAATATATAGCACCCCCCCCAGCCTATCCAGCATTTGTTACTATTTTATTTCTTAATGATAGCCATTTTTTCTGGAACTTATGTATTTATTAGCCATTCGTACATCTGGAAAGTGTCTGTTCATATGAGTTCATTTTTTGATTGGGTCTTCTATTTTGCAGGGGTCAAATCTTTTTGAATTATTTATATTTTTTAGAAATTATCCTTTATCCAAGGAATAGCTGGCAAGGTATCTTTGAGTATATGGTCACTGACATCACCCTAACTTCTACTTTTTTCGCTCTGTTCTCAAATTGATCATTTTTGCTGTCCGTATTCTCAATAGAATTTTGAATCTCCTGCATTTCTATTTGGTACCCTTCATAGACTCTAATTTTTGGTGAAATTGGTCATTCAGGTACCAGTTGTACCTCATTTCACAAACAATTCTTTCCACATTTCTTGTTGCAAACCAAATTGGTCAAGAACCAAATCATATCTCCCCATAAGGTCAACATTGAACCTAACCACTGAATTTGATTTGGTTCTCCTCCAATGTGGTTTGCAGTCAGAATCATGGAAAGAATTAAGTTCATAAACTGAGGTACCACTGTATTGTATTATGTATTTTGTTTTAGCTCAGCTAGCTTTTTATTAGTGTATTCTGCAAACTTGCTGATCATTTTATTAAACCTGTTATCTGTTTAGTTATATCTTGTTGGAGCTCATCGAGCACCTTAGTGATTTGCTTTTTTATCTCCTGTTGTGTTATTTTGAATAATTTAATCAATAATTTGATTTCTTCCTCATCAATCCCTCATGGATCCACTTTGGGGGGAGTGTGAGTTTTTGGAGGCATCTGGTTGCTTTGTCTTCTTCTGTGTTGTGTGTGTGTGTGCACGTGAACGTTGAACTAATAGGTAGATCACAGTGGAAAGACTAGTGTATTCTTTCCAGTGACACACTCTGGGCATGGCTTACTATAGGCCTTTGCCTCTGTTCCAAATCCAACCACTTTTGTTAATTTGGGAGGGGAGACTGCGGTATAATTGGCTCAGCACCAGTTCTCTGGGAGTTGACTCTAGTATTGTTAATGATGCAAAGGCAATCCAGATATTGACCTACAGAGAAAATCTTCTCTTCTCTTCTCTTCTCTTCTCTTCTCTTCTCTTCTCTTCTCTTCTCTTCTCTTCTCTTCTCTTCTCTTCTCTTCTCTTCCCTTCCTTCTTTCCTTCCCCCCGCCCCCCCTTGGTTTGTTTTTTGAGACAGGTTCTCACCATACATACAGTTCAGACTGGCTTTGAAATCACTGTGTAGCTTGGGCTGGTGTTGAACTTATAGTGAGCCTTTTCCCTCGGGCTCCCAAGGGAGGGATTACAAGTATGTGCCACCATGCCCAGCTCTAGAGAGAACTAATTAATAGCAATAGCTTATGCCACCCTGCCAGTAGGAACAATACCAGCAACAATAATAGCATCAAAGATAAACTGGATATTGATATACCCTAAGAACCAATAATGTGCCCCCCTTAACCATAAAAAGAGATCTATAATTATAGTACAAATAATAAGACAAAACAAATGTTGACAGACAGCAAATACCTACTAAATGCAACTGTGACACCTCCACTAACAATAGAAAAGAATTCAACAGTAACAGCATAGAGTTAACTATCTAAAGATTATTAAAGCTTAATGGTTATACTAGTAAAGATAAGGGGGTGGGGATTGGGAGAATTAAAAAAGTATAATTTGAAAAGTTAATTAATGGAAGATGGGAAAGAGGAGAAAAAAGTGAGATAAAGAATCTTAAAGAATTAGATAAAAGTAACAGAAAAGAAACAAGTAAAAGAAAAAATGGTAAAACCAAGAGCAAACTGAAAAGGGAAAAATAAATGAAAAAAAGGAAAGAAGAAACACCCAAGTTCCAAAATAACAGGAAAATAAATGAGTCCAGAAAAGTTTTTTCTTTGTATTTTTGAATGAGTGGTTTCTTTCTAGGATCTGCATGCAATGTTAGAAACCAGTAAGTCATGGTTTTCTCTGCCTAGCTTTATGGCCTGTGGTTTTGTGAGGTGCACCCCTTCTAGAGGCCCCTGACTTTTTTGTTACCCAGGCTGTGGTGGTCTTCCAAGTGGTCTGTCCTTGATCATTTGGTAGATGAGGAAAGTAATCACACCCCTGGTCTCTGTGTTGGATGTAGGCAGCAGGGTGAAGGTTCAAGCAGATGACTCTCCTTAATGTCTGCACTTTTAGATCCAACCACCTGTAAGAGCTGCACAGGTCAAGCCCGGCTTCTTATCGCAGAGAGCATGGCCTGTGTCCTTCCAGGCCTGTCAGGGCATCTGTGCCTACCCTGCACCCTCTCTGCAGCTGTCTCTTGTGTCTGTCTCTCACCCAGTCACTGTGGGAGGGTAACAGTGGAAACTCTGAAGTGCAGCTGTTCCGTAGTTGTTCCGTGGCAGGGTCTTAAAAGAATTAACCCCTTCCCCAGATGGCTCCTGATCAAACCCTCTCAATGTGGCAGATGCTGCGCTGGATTTCTTCTCCAACTCTAGCCGCCATTTGGAGGGAGTCACTTTCAGAGTAAAACTCCTTGCTGTTTTTGCGGTTTATAATAGCTTTGATCTTTTCTTGGGGCTGTCAACCCTTCTCTCTCTGGGCATTGGCCTTGTCCAAGATCAGGTGAGTCAGTGCCTGTGCTGCTCTGTTCTGAGGGGAAACAAAACACAGGGGAGGCTCCGAGTTGCTGGAGGACACGGCCAGGATGTGGAATTCATGGGTGCTGAGTTGGCCGGGGCAAACAGCACTAATGAGTTCCAGGGTCCTGGATTTTATTTTTATACCATCAAAATCCATCAGCATTTTCTTTCCAATTTTTTAGGTTTTATGACTTTCCAGAAGAGCCTCCTTACCTGTAATATAGGAGTGTCATCTGTTCTATTTTCTTCTACTACTTTGTTTTATTGAGTGTTTTGAGATTTTAATTTGTCTGGATATTTTTATACTTTGTGGTAAGGCCCTAATACCTAGTTAGTTAGTTATTTTTCCACCTTCATAGCCATTATCCCGGAATAACTCATTGAGTGCTACATCTTTGCTCCCATTGTCTTGAGATAGCACCTTTACCATATTTTTAAAATCCCAAATATGTATGTTCTGGATTAGTACTCTACTATTTTGATGACTGTCATTTTGTATCTGACATCTGGTAGGCAAACCTCCCCATTGTCTTTTTCAAAAATTTGGCAATTTTTGTGTATTTTTTTTTTTCCAGACGAACTTTCAAGCCAACATCCTTTTGGAACTTTGATTGGAAATGCATTGAATTTAAGATTAATTTGGGGAGAATTGCTGTCTTTACACTATTGAGTCTTTCCAGGAACACAGTATGCCTCTCCATTTATTGAAGTGTTCTTTTATGACTGTCAGTAAAGTTTTTTTTTTCTTTTTTTGCGGGGGGGTACCAGGGGTCGAACTCAGGACGTCACACGCCAGCAGGTGCCTGTGCTGCTGAGTGATATCACCCCTCTTTTCGTATGTGGGTACCGGGAGTCGAACTCAGGACCTCACGCTTGCCAGGCAGGCACTTATGCTGCTGAGCCATCTCACCAGCCCTGTCAATAAAGTTTTATAGCCTCATCATGTGGGCGTCACATTTTCTCGTTAGGTATGATCTTGGATATTTTAGTTTTTGTTCTTATTATGAATTATGTGTTTTTTTTTTGTTTTTTTTTTTTTTTTTACATTTTATTTTCTAGTCAATTATTGCTGGTATATGAGAAGGCTACTGATTTTTCATTGTTGATCTAGAAGGGCAATTAGAGTTTTCTTATTCAGTGTTTATACTTCTAGGGGCATTTTGATTTTTTGCCTATTTGTTTTGTTTTTCTGGTCTTATTGCATTGGTTTGTTTTTCTTAGCTTAAATATTTTTATGGTTGTGGATTTTGTATTTACTCCCGTACTTTTGTTGAGATAACCTGTGTTCTTTTTCACCTCTAGCATTTTACTGGGATAAATTAATATACTTACCAATGATGGTCATAATTTATTTTATCTTAAATACGTATTCAGTGGGGATTTATTTAGATAGTGCATTGTGCCAGGGACTGTGCGTCACAGTAGTGGTAGCACAGTTCCTACTGTATGGTGGCAGGTTTGTGACAACAGATTGTGTGTGTGTGTGTGTGTGTACTCATATGTTTTACAACTATCTCACAGGAATCATATTCTGTGGTTGTTTTTATGATAATTAATGAATAATGATAATATCAGAAACAAGCTAATAATTAAATTGCAATCTACTACTGAAGTTTTTTTTTTTTTTTTTTTTTTTTTTAATGGTAGCAGAGTTTTGTTAAAGATAGGAGAAGAAACAGGCTCTGCAGAGTGAGTTTGGACCAGGTGAGAGCACCAGAAGCAGTGCTCTCCGTGGCGCGAGGGTGGCCGTGCCAGAGAGGGCCCAGCGGCAGAATGCGACTTGTGCAATAGTGTTTTGGGCGAGTTTTTGATGTAGTCTATAGCTTTAATTCTGTTACTGAAAAACCTATGTGTAAACCCAAGATTTAAGAAGTCCGTAGACTTGTCTTATTTTATAACATACTTAAAATTACCTCCCTCGTGAAATTTATCATTATTGTTAAAATTTTATATTGGATTATGTTCATTTCATGCTGAGTTATGGGCAGATAAGGACTTCGAAATATAAGAATTGTCATCGGGTTTCGTGTAAGCGCTATGGAACAGATACGTTAATGTATTGTTGATTCTCAGCGCATCCTGGACCAAAGACACAGGAATAAGTCATTAATTTTTTTTTTTTTTTTTTTTTTGGTAAGTATAGTTTTTGGTTTTTTGTCTTTGAGACAGGGTCTTGTTGTGTAGTTTGGACTGGCCTGGAACTCGCAGTGATTCTCCCACCTTAGCCTCCTGCGTCCCGAGATTATAGTTGTGTACCACCACTCCCAACTTTGTAATGCTTTTGAAAGTCACATTTTATTTGACACTCTTTATACAGGAAAGATTTCATTTCTTTGTTTATCTTAGTCTTAATACAGAGCAGTTTTTGGTGACTGCTGCAGATTTTTATTTTTATTGAGTAAAAAAATTGCAATTAATTTTAGAATAATTCACTCTATTAACAGTTACACTATTTTACTGATGTTTAACTCTTTTTCTTTCTTTCTTTTTTTCTTTTTTGTTTGTTTTAGAAACAGGGTCTCACTGAGTAGTGTAGGATGGCCTGGAACTCTCAATGATCCTCCTGCCTCAGCCTCCCTAGTGCTGGGATTACAGGAGGGCACCACCATTCCTGCCCAAAGTTTAATTTTTAAGACCATAAAAATATAGCCCACAGGAATATTTTTTAAGGTTGAAAGCCAGGTGGAAAAAATAATAAATTATAACTATAATTATTAATATTTTAATGTTATGTACAATAATTCTTTACACATATTCAAAGAACTTAGAAGAGCGAAGCCTCATTTCTCTGGGCGTTAGAGCATGTGAACTGTGAGGAGTCCGTTCAGAGGGGTGGGGTGAGCACAGTGGTCGAGTGCTTGTCTTGCATAGTTTTGATTTCCTGCTTCCCAGCACTCCAGAAGCAAAGAGCAAAACGCCAAGAATGTATTCATTCACTGTCATAACATTATCATAAATTTAAGTTTGTATCTCAACTGCTTTATCACCCTTTTTTTTATATGGAGCTTTTTCGTATCTTTTTATATGATTTTCATAATGATGAATGATACTTAGATTCAGAAACTGGTTGCTTTATATTAAGTTTGTTTAGCCTAGGATTCAGCTGTCCCTGAGTAAGTGTTACCTGAGTTAGGTAATTCAGTTTGGGGTAGCATTCTCAGGAATCAAGTTGTTTCTAATGAGCACTTGAGATAAAATGGTTTTGTGGGTATGTTGTCTGTGGCTCATTTATGTCATTGAAATGACCCAATTGCTCATAAAAACCACTGACATTTATTGAATTCAGGAAAAATATGTTAGCTTCATCATAAGGATTCTTTTAGAAAAAGTTTTCTGCATTAATTGTATTTATTTATTTAAAATTTTTAAGTATGGAAAACTTTGGATTGTACCTTTTCTGGAGCCAGTATGGAATTATTTGTCCTAAAATATCTGTGTGATTTAGTGAAGATTTAGGTTACCTTTCTTGAAAGATGCAGTATTGGTGTGAAATTCAGATTGCCATCTTGAGATTCCATGATACGTGGATGGTTTCCAGAAGAACAGAAACAGTAACGAAATGATGCCAGGGGTGACATAACGAAATGGGGAGTGCTGAGCACCAGGATATCCAAATTCAGGAATTTCCGGCATGCTGATTTTTCAAGTGTGTTTGTCCTCAGAGACAGCCCTTTTTCCTGCTTTCTTCCTTCACATAACCTTGCATGTGATGTACTGAAGTAAATTCCTAATTGGTTCCTTTGTCTCTGGTGTCTGTCAGTACAAAACCACCTTTTGAGCTCCGTGGTAGAGCACTTGCCTAGCATATGTGAGGTCCTGGATTCTGTCTCCAGCACCTGCCCCCAAACAACCACTACCACAACAGAAAACCTCACACAAGCAGTAACAACAGAACCAACCTTCACGTGGTCTCTTTGTTGTCCTAAAACATTCATTATTTGCCTGAATGTTTAAATCCTTCACTAGCTTGTAACATAAATTCTAAACTTGAAAGCCCAGTATTAGAAAGCCCTGTCTTCTGTAAGCATCGTTTTACCACTGTCATTCAGAGCTGTTTTCCGTTCCTCTGCACAGTTGCTGCATCACTATCTCCTTAATACTTTTTTCACACTTACTTGATAGTTGTTTGCACAGTCTTTCCATATTATATGTTTATGGAAAGTACTGATCATAAAATAAGTTTTGCATTTTTGTTGTGCAGAGACTAGGTACATTATTTGCTTTGCTGTAACATAGTGTGTCATCGGTGGTGGATATTTGTTGATTGGAGCCTGTATGTATGGTGTCCAATTAATCAGAATATCCTTGACCTTTGGAATTAATCCTCAAAACGAAATGTTCTCCAGTGTGTCAGAGATAATATACCTGTTTTGAGGAGCAGTTAGTTTTAAATGTAATGCTAATGTTCACAGTTGGTCCATACTGTTTTCATCTGCAAATTTCCATGTAATGTGGTGTTTTGAGTGAAGTGGGTTTTAGGACTACTATAAGTAAGTCCATTCACCTCTGACCATTGTTTGTAGTAAGTTAGATTTACTTTGGAGAAAAAGTGAAAAATAATTTTACTTTTAAATGTAAATATTTTTACTAAATAATGTTTTTGTTTTGTTTTTAAACAAAAACAACCTCTGTGGCTAGGCATGAAGGCTCACACTGTAATGTCTGCAAGTTCTAGGCAAACCTGGGCTACTTAATGAGACTCTGTTTCAAATAGCAGCATAATCTGTGCAGTGAAACATCACAAGTATTTACAAGCAAAAAGTATTTAACTTGCACCTGCACCAAAGTATGGAGACCAGTACAAAACAGCTTCTATGTATGTATCTCTCAGATTCAACGTTAGGAATTTCCCCACAGCTTTGTTTCTGAAGTATTGAAGAGTCCTACTATTATTCCTGCAAACTGATATGTATGTGTTAAAAGATGAGGACTTTCTCTTACATAACCAGAGTAACATCTTTGTATTACCTCATACCCAGCACATACTTGTATCTCTTCACTTGTCTCAAAAATGGCATATTTTACATTTGGCTTCTTTGAATCAGGTTTAATTTCTATTTTGCTGTTATGTTTCTCAACTCTCTTTAATTTAGAAAAGTTCTTAATTTTGCTCACATTTCCTTACTCAAAGAAATGGTCAGTTGTACTGTAAATGTTCCACATTCTTGTTTTATCTGTTTGCTTCTATTTAACTTAATGGTTTGCAACTTACTCGATTTTTTGGGGGGAGATGACGAGAGGGACTGTTTTTCCTTTTCCTTTCTTGAAGACATTTGGCAGTGTCTGGAGGTATTTTTGTTTGTTAGACATGAGGTAGAGTTGCCACTGGCATCTAGAGAGTAGAAGCTAGGGATGCTGCTAAATATCCCAAAAGTAGCGCAGGATAGCCTCCAAAACAAAGAATTATCTGGCCCAAAATGTCAATAGTACCTACATTGAGAAACAGTAGTTTCTCTTGTTCCTGTATACCTTATTACTATTTTGAAAACAGTATTATTTCTAAAGGCTGTATTAGATTATTATCTTGGGGGCAGGAATACTTCAGAGGAGTGCTGCATATTTTATGTTGCAAAAGTCAGGGGCATATAGTATCTGGTTGTCCTATTTCTGTGGTTCTCGTGGCGACAGCCTGGTCCTTCAATGACAAAATTAAAAAGTTAGCTTGTTTAGATCAGTATGGAAGTTCAAACACTGAACCACTCCAGCGTTACTTTCTGGTATAAGGAAATTAAACTACCACAGTTAATTGGATAACTGGGCTGTCCGGCTAGACTTTTAAAACCTGTCATTTAAATAAGGGTCACTGTAGTTCTCTTTTCTCATCTGTAACAATGAATTGAAGTTAAGATTTTTGTGTGTGTGTGTGTGTGGGTACCAGGGGTCGAACTCAGGACCTCGCGCGCCAGCAGGCGCCCGTGCCGCTGAGCGATATCACCGGCCCTTTGTGTGTATGTGGGTACTGAGAGTTGAACTCAGGACCTCGCACTTGCCAGGCAGGTGCTTATGCCACTGAGCCATCTCACCGGCCCTGAATTTAAGATTTCTAAGGCTCCTACAGGTGGGGTGTGGTGACGCATGCCTGTAATCCCAGCACTTGGGAGGCTGAGGCAGGATTGCTGAGTATTGGAGCCAGCCTGAACGACATAGCAAGGCCCTGTCCCAGAAAGCAAACAAAACACACACACACACACACATGCATGCACACACACACACACACACACACAAACACACACACACACACACACACACACGGAGAAAAGTTATTTCTGTATTTCATTTGAAGAAAATCGCAAAGGGCTCAGAAGTAGAGAGCTTATGTACCATGGACAAGGCTCTTAGTTGGCTCTTTAGCACTGCTAAAAAGAAAAGGAAAAAAACTATTTACCTTGCTTATTCAGATCATTTTTAATGTTTATGTTCTACAACTTGTGATTCAAATTGAGGTTTTTTAAAAATAGAAATTGTATAATAAATATGAGTTAGGATTAGTGGGAAAATGTGTCTCAGTTTTAGTCTGAACTGCCTTTGCTCGTGGCAGGATAGAGAGTTCTATTCTCAAATTTGTTTTGGAGTTGAATAGGAGATTGCTTATTTTTTTACAAGTTTGTATCGTCTTAGTCTCTTGACTCACTCCAGTTTATTTTCCAGTTGGAGTAACAGCGTTGAGTTCTGTTTTCGGTTCTGGGTGTCAAATCGGCTTTGCAGAAGCCAGGCGCACACCTTGCCATTGAGCTGCACCCTCGCCCTCTTGCTGGAAGAGAATTAGCGTGGAAGGAGAGAGTTCTCTTCTGCTTCTTCTCTAAAGCCATGCAGCTTTTTATGCTCTCATTACATTATTCACTTTTTACCCAATATTATTGCTCTCTTGTACACCTTCTCATTAAGGAAGTAAGTTTCTAGATAGTAGGATCAATTTTTATACAACTCTGTGTCTCCCATAATTTACTACTATGTGTCTTTTGCTCATAGAATGTTTGCAGTAAATGTGTCTGATAAATAAATTGATAGCATTTTGTCCCAACTGCTAATGTAAGACTTTTCTGTATCCCCTATTAGATCTATAAAAGTATGCCATTAATTTTATTCCAATTATCCCTCTTTCTCCAGATACACTAAAGTCTTTTAGTATCTTAAAAGGGAAGAATCACAGAATCATCTGGTAAATTTGAACTTCTTTACAGATTTTATTAAGTAGTTACTTGAGTCATGAAAATTATGTATCAGTAAACCAAAGTCCCTGTTTTTATGAAACATAGAAAAATTATTTATTTATGGTAAATCTATGAGGGGAGAAGAGCAGAATAAGCATCTAAAGATGGCTAGGACTTGCTTAGGTCACACAGGAAGCAGCTGCAGTAATACCATTGCCTAGGCCTTTGGGTCCTATGTCCTTAAAATTAGTTCATTCTTCATTAATCTTAAACCAAGGGTAGGGAAGAAATAATATTTATTCCTGTTTTCTTTCATTCTGGTTATCCTACCTCTCCCTTTAAAGCTCTTTATATAGAATTGTAGTCATTTAAATTTAGTTTAAGTTATCAAGTTTTGCACATAATAATGAACTTAAAACAGTTTTTCAGTTTTTAATTGACAGTGTACCTCATACATGAGGAACAGTATGATATTTCAGTACTTAAACAGTATGTAGTGATCTGATCAGATTAACTGGTACATTCCTCAAATTTTTATCATTTTGTTGTGTTGGAGCATTCGAAGTCTTCCCTAGCTATTTGGAAATATACAGTTGTCAGCTTGTCCTACTGTTCTGTAGAACATTAGACGTTGTTCCTCCTAACCAGCTGCACTTCTGTGCCTGTCAGCCATCTTTCTTTGCAGAGAAATTTAGTCTAAGAAAGCAAATGTTCCTGCACTCGGTATCCCTTTTAGTGTATGTGCTGCCAAAGCGAGCACTCAGTATTCCTTGAAATGCAATTTTCCTAGTAAATTTTCACAATGTAGCATAGAGGAACTTTATGTTAGAAAATTGCTTGTAGTTGAAGTTTAATATCTTCTTGTGACCTGACTTCTAACCTTCCCCCTGTTCCTGCAGTAAATCCTCTGTTCTATCACAAAGAAATTTTATACTTGTGCCAGTACCATATTCTGTGTTCCTCTACTCTTACGTAAATGTAAATCAGTTATTTTGGTCATTACTGTTTTTCTGCTTGCATGGTCTCCTTTGATCAGATTTAGCACCTTTAATTTGCAGCTAACCTTACACAGTACTGTTCTTTGAGGCTTTTTGCCATGAGTTTGAGGCCAGCAAGGCTATGTAGTGAGTTTAAGGCCACCCTGAACTGCATAGTGAGACCTGCTCTCAAAAAACAAAGCAAAACAAAACAAAAGGGAATATCTACATCTTCATCTGTTTGTTGTGCCTGTGTTCATATTTCCTTTGTTTACTTTCTTTTTTCTTCTCTCATTGGGTTGAAATGATTATAGATATTTTAACAAGTGAAATTTCATTTGAAACAGCTTTTTGTTCAGAAAGACTCATACTTTGAACTTTATTGCAAGATAGGAAGATTTTTTTTTGTTATAATTTCAAATCATAACTTATTGTGATAAACCATACTCAGAAGTCTGCTTCTGCAAATATAATACTTTAATCTTCCTAAACTGTAACATTTACCTAGTTAGCCTATATTATTCTTGCTTTATGGTGCTTTTGCTTCTGCCTTGAAAATTAACTTAGATTTTTACAAAGTTCTTGTATTTTTATCTTCATTACATCTTAACAGGTATTTTTGACTTATTAATATTGATGTACTTAAAAATTCTCTGAATTTTTTCAAATGTATTTATAGACACAATTTTCTGAGTTTTATGTCTGTTTGCATTTTGAAATACTAGAAATCTCATTTGGTATTAAATATGTGTTGATTAAAAACAGCATGGTTGCTGGGCGTGGTGGCGCACATCTGTAATCCCAGCACTCAGGAGGCTGAGGCAGGAGGATTGCTGGCTACATAGTGAGTTCAAAGCCAGCCTGAACTGCATAGAGACCTTGTCTCAAGAAAAACCAAAAACCAAAAACCAAAACCAAAACACAAAACAAGAATCAGCATGGTTACTAGATATGACTTTCAAAGATGAAGCAATACAAGGTTCTGATGTTCTGACAGTTAAAAACTTCTTAAAGTGCTTTTCTTCTTCCCGAACTTCTGAATACTAGATGTGTGCATGATTTTTTGCTGTAGGTTATGAATTACTTTTATATCTGTTTTATTTATTATGATGTTAGTTAGAAGTACCTTAGATTTGTAAAACAAATTTCTTCAGATCATGTTATTGTTTTATATAATAACTATCCACTTTTTATCAGAAAATAGAAAAGAATAGTTGCTATCTCCTTGTAAGTGACACTGTGATGGGGAGTGTCAGCTTTCTCTCACAGCTCGGGAGTATATGTCTTTCCTCTTCAGATGTCTTGATTGAACTTGCTGTTGCTTGTGGTCAGCGTTTCTCAACACACGCTCTGTGGGCCCCTTAGTTGCCGAGACCATCTCAGGTGTCTCGGAGGTGAAAACTTACCTCCGAGTGTGTATCCTTTCAGCGTTGCTGAGAGTGACAAGATAAGAAATACACATAAACGCTTCTGCTGTGTCTAGAAATAGGTCATTTCTTTTTTTTTTTTTTTTTTTTTTTTTGTTTGTGGGTACCGGGGGTCGACCTCAGGACCTCGCGCGCCAACAGGCGCCCGTGCCGCTGAGCGATATCACCGGCCCCTTTTTCGTATGTGGGTTCCGGGAGTCGAACTCGGACCCTCGCGCTTGCAAGGCAGGCGCTTACGCCGCTGAGCCATCTCACCGGCCCAGGTCATTTCTGAAGAAGTACTAGTACTATTTTTTTTTTTAGATGTAAGGTAAGTTAGCCCTGTTTTTCCCCCCATGAAATGCCATTTTTACTGCAAAGTACAGCCATCAAACTATGGTTATCAAACTTGGGTATTTGGCAGACATTAACAGAAATGATTAATGTGAGCCTGTCCGTTTATTTAAGTTTTTTGAGACAAGGTCTCACTATGTAGTTCAGTCTGGTGTTGAACTCACTTTGCAGCCCAGGCTGGCCTTGAACTTGGAACCAGTGTCACTGAGTCTGCACTTCAACTGAAAGTATGTGTTGCTGGTGATAAAATTAAACTTCAAGCCGGACGTGGACCTGCTTACCTATAATCCCATCACTTGGGAGGCTGAGGAAGATGGATCACTGTGAGTTCAAGGCCAGCCTCAAATACATAGTGAAACCCTGTCTCCAAAACAAAACAACAAATTTAAGCTTTTAATCAAAAATTAGAGCTGGGTAGGGTGGTGCATGCTTGTAATCCCAGCTACTCAGAAGGCTAAGGCAGGAGGAAAGCAAGTGTGAAACTGGCCTGGTAACTTAGTGAGACCCTGTCTCAAAATACCCCAGCAGTCTGGGAGACTGAGGTAGGAGGATTGAAAGTTTGAGCCCAGCCTGGGCAACTTGGTGATTTAGCCTGTCTCAAATGTTAAAAAATTTAATAAGGTCTGGGGATATACTCAGTTCAGAGACCCTGGATTCAGTTCCCAATATCTCAAAATAAATAGTAAAAAGGGCCAGGGATTTAGTCCATGCTTCACTTGTACAAGGCCCTGGGTTCAATCCCCAGTACCATACTTTTTGTTTGGTTTTGGTTTTGGCCTTGAACTCACTGTGTAGTTCAGGCTGGCCTCGAACTTCCGGTGACCTTCCTGATTCAGCCTCCCAAGTACTGGGATTACAGGTGTGTGCCCCCACGCCTGGCACTCACAAAAATTTCTAAAAAGCACAAATTAGAACTGTGAAACTCTTACTTGCCTATCCGTGATAGCTCAGCAGTGGAGACATTTCCTGGGGTAGAATTGTATCTCAGTAGTACTGCACTTGCGTAGTAATGTGCAAGGCCCTAGGTTCAATCTCTAGCACCACAAAAAAATCAACAAAGCACTTTTCTGATGAGATCAGTGATAATATTAATGAATGTGGCTTTTTGATATTATTTCTAAGAGCATAAATGTCAATACTCACAGCCCTGTGTGGAGTGCTTATTGCTGTATGTCGTAAGTGTATCGCAGGGTCCTGACAGAGAGTGGTGTTAAGTTGCCGACGTAAAGGCTGAGCAAGGGAGAGGCTGCTGACGCCGGTCAGGCTTCCTAGCCCAACCACTAACTTCGTAAAGTCCTGCACAGTTCATAACCACGGTAAAATGAAAAGGATAGGTATGGTTTTAATTAAAAAATTAGACTGCATTTGAGTAATAAGGTGTTAAATTCTTCACAGATTCAGTCTTAGTCTTAGTTAAGAGACGGGTTAGACACCCCATAGAATATATTCAGGGTGGCCGTTGCATTTATTCCTGGGTAATTATGTTAAAACATTTTTCTCTCCCTGTCCTCTACCTTTTGCTTCTTTCTCTTTCCTCTTTCTCTTTCTCTTTTGTTCCCTTTTTTCCTATCTGTTTTCTAGGTGGAATCTTTCATTTTGGATCAGGATGATTTGGAAAATCCAATGCTGGAGACAGCTTCCAAGTTGCTCTTGTCAGGTACTGCTGATGGTGCAGACCTCAGGACGGTAGATCCAGAGACACAGGCCAGACTGGAGGCTTTGCTGGAAGCGGCAGGTATGTGTAAGTTCTACAGTGTAAGAATCTGTCTTATTATTCATAAAAACCACAAGCTTCAATATCACATGATTGGCTGGGTGTGGTAGTGCACGCCTGTAATCCCAGCATTTGGGAGGCTGAGACAGGAGGATCCCTGTGAGTTCGAGGCCAGCCTGGGCTACAAAGTGAGTTCAAGGTCAGGCTGAACTGCATAATGAAACCCTGTCTCAAAAAGACCAAGTTATGTGAGGAACCCAGAATGTAAAGAGCAAAATAAAAGATAGTAATAAAACGTAGGTAGGTAGATCTTTTTTCAAATAGGAAGGGGGTCAAGAGATGGAGGGATGGGGGAGAGAAGGGATAGAAAGAGAATGAAAAAAGAATTGAGATGTGTTATATACATGTGCCAACTCTCCACAAGGAGTGTAGTCACTATGTACTGCAAACATGTACTAATAAAAAATAAAAACTGAAAAAAAGGAAAAAACACTTGTTACTATAAATGTATGATCTTACACAATGTAATACTATTCATAAAGATTAATCAGTTTTTCAAGAATTACTGGGTACATTGTAGTAAAACATTTTAATTTTCATTACCATAGTAAAATCCAGATGATGCAGTTTACCTTATTTAAAAACACAGTTGATTTTTGTTGTTTGTGAATTCCGCATTTGTGAATTTGCCTATGTGCTAAAATGTACTTATAAGCCGGGTGTGGTGGCACACGTCTGTAATCACAGCACTTGGGAGTCTGAGGCAGGAGGATTGCTGCGGGTTCAGGGTCAGCCTCAGCTACAAAGTGAGTTCAAGGCCAGCCTGAACTGCATCGTGAAACCCTGTCTCCAGAAAAAAAGTACTTGTAACTCCCAAATCAACACTCACAGTCAGTCATGAACAAACAGGAAGCAGCAAAAATTACGTGTGTGTCCCCGTCCAAGGGTAGAGTAAGGTTTGCTCTGCTTTTTTGTTTCAGTTCTCATGTTATAAACACTGGTCCTTCAATAGTCTGTTCAGTGCCACATTTTTCAGTTTTTTGTTTTTTATTTATGATTTTACTCTTAAAAATGGCTCCTGAGCATAATGCTGCAGTGCTGTCCAGTGTTCTTTAGTAGGAGAATGCTGTGATGTGCCTTACAGAGGAAATGCGTGTGAGGTAAGCTTTGATCATAGTGCTGTTGGTTCATGAATTCAGTGTTAATGAGTCAATTTATATTTAATAAGATATCTTAAAACAAACACATGAAACAAGGTTCTAATGCAGCTGCTTTAACCAGAGGCTTGCAGTGGCCCAAACCTGTATTTCTCTTAGGAACGGTGGTTCAGTATTTTCTGAGTTTGCAGCAACTTCATAGAACATAACTATCATGAATAACAGTAACTACCTGTGTACATTTCCCCTCAGTTTTTGGTATAGGCTCCGTCTTGAAACCTGCGTCATCCATCATTTTTTGTAAAGTTGCTTAGATTGTCCCCATAGCGACAGTGTTTTAATTAGGGATTCTGTATGCAATCAGAGAGTTAGTGCCTCATATGTAATATACTTTAAACATGAGGTGATGATAACTCTGCATCCTACAATTGTTTTAAAAAGCCACAGTTTTTCTCAAATTAAAAAATAGACATAACTGTACTGTGAACATTTATTGTTCATGGCTTAAGAACCATTATGTGAAAACAAGCCAAAAAGTATTTTATTATAGCATAAAAAGTACCCATTGGTGTTTGGTAATCCTTTTAATAAATACCTTGTAACAGCATAAAAATATTTTAGGGATTCATGGATGAACTTGATTTCTGTTCTGTGTTAAATTCTGGAATATATCATTAAAAGGATCTTGATCAAATACAAAAAAATCCATGGTAAGAGCAATGGAAGGTCTTCTCCTTGACTGTAGAAAACTCTTTATATTGAATAGTGGAGACATACTTTAGCTTTGCTAGAAATTTGATATTGCCGTAGAAGTGTGTGAGAGAAATGAAAATTATAAAACTACTTTAAAACATACCAAAAGAGGAACAAGAAGTACTGCTCCTGAAAAGGGAAAGCTAAGGTTGAATATATTGCTCTTTAAATGCTTTAAAAAGACTGTCAAGGATACTTCACTTCTGAATGGTCCTTACTTGTCCAGAGTAGCTGTCTGTCATCTCTCTTTCTTCTTTTCCTCCACCTTCAAATAAATTGTCTTTACAAAAGAAAGACTATCAAGCAGAAGAGGGATGTGTTTTCTGTGACCAGAAGAAATAGAATCAGGTTCAGAAATGCTGTGTGAAAGTAGATTTCAGTTGAATGCTTTTGCAGGTAGAGTGCCTTTCTATATATGGGATGCTAACAGTTGCTTCCTATTTCTTGTTTCTCTATCTATTCCCCTTTTTTTCTTTGTAGATTAGCCAATAAGCTAACTTCCCTTCTCATTTCTTCCTCTCTTCGGGTCTTTCACTTCTCTCCCTCCTTTATCCTCCTACTTCTTTTTTTGTGTGTGTGGGTACCGGGGGTCGACCTCAGGACCCCACGCGCCAGCATATCACCAGCCCTTTTTTCGTATGTGGGTTCCGGGAGTTGAACTCGGGCCCTCGCGCTTGCCAGGCAGGCGCTTACGCCGCTGAGCCATCTCACCGGCCCTATCCTCCCACTTCTTACTAAACATTTCACACAGAAGTATAAAGAGTATAATACAGCGAACCCTTTGTATGTGTGTTACCTAGCATCATTCCTGTCAGTATTGGGCAGGCTTGCTTCATCTTTATCCATTACCACCCTGCTGACATCCCCACCGGCATGAATTTCCGTCTGATTAGGTATCATGTCATTGTGTACATAAGTACTTCTTTGTGTGTCTCCAAGGACTTGTAAGCCATATGTACCATTTGCAGATCCAAAGAAGAAAATAGTAGAAATTCTCCAACATTGCCAGAACCTGTCAGTATTCAGATATTCCTAGTTATTTCGTGTTTCTTTCCAATTGATATGTTTGAATCAACATTCAAACAAGGCTCATGTGTTTATAAAAATGTTATTCTTTAACCATAATAGTTTCTCCTTTTTAAAAATTTATTTGTTGAAGAAAGTCATTTATCCCACTTCATGAATTTTGCCATGGTACCTCTCTGTGTTGTATTTTGTTTTGTTTTGTTTTGTTTCTTTTTGTGCTAGTAGGGCCTTCATGCTGTGCTACAACCCCAGCCCTTTTTTATATACCATAAGTATGTTTTTTGAGGCAGGGTCTCACTAAGTTGCCCAGCCTTGGCTTGAATGTATGATCCTCTTGGCACAGTCTCCCAGAGTGGTGGGATTACAGGCATGCACTGCCATGCCTGGCTGCGTGTTGTATTTCTGTAAACCACAGTGTGGATCCAGCTATGTCGCTCAGCGGCACGGGCGTCTGCTGGTGCACGAGGTCCTGAGGTCGATCCCTGGTACCCACAAAAAAAAAAAATTTTTTTTTTCACTTGGTTAAAATTGCCTATGTGCTCATCTTTTGGCTATGAGGAAAAGTGAACTTCTGAGTTCAGCGATGCTGTAGCCTGATTCACTTAGAAGTTGTAGGACTGTGATCCCGGGCTCTCGCTTCTTTGCAGTTACCCACATTCCTTGATACACGACTCCCTTCATCTTTAAGCCAGAGTCCTTGTTCTCTGAATCTCTTGACTTTCTTATCTCCAACCAGCTTGAGAAATCTCTCCGCCTTTCATGAGTTCATGTTTTGGGCCAAGAAGGATAATCTGTCTTTTGGTCAAGCATGCCTTAATCATGGGAGGGAAATCTGTGCGATTCATAGTCCCAAGAGTTGTGTAGGACGTTTAATGCTGGCAGTGTTTTGGATTTCTAACAGTGACCAGACAAGAGACTCTTTCATTTCTTTGGTAACACCCAACATGTCAATATCTTTAGATCTTTTCTCTGTTTGTGTTCAGTTTCTTGAGAGACACATCTGCCATTTTTGTCTCATGAATAATAAACCTGGTTGCCAGACTTCTGGAGCTGAGAGTGGGAAGGGGTGAGGATTTTATTGCTTATTATGTGAATGTTTATGTTCACATAGTCCTCATTTTCTATTTAGTCCTTTATCTCTTCCTTTTCTATACCCGGTTTGTCGTTTTTAGAGAATAATCACCAAGTATTAAACTCATCTCTCTGTTTCACAAGCAAAGCCTCATCCCTATATCTGGTACTTCTAATTCTTTAGTCCTTTTAAACTGATTACCTGGTTTCTCTTTGACACTGTAGTCATGTTTCAGTTTATTTTGTTCAGTCAGTTACATTACCCATTTATTCTGGCTTCATAAAATACTTAGGTATTAAAACATTTTCTAGTTTTATCAAAGATGGAGTTCTGTTACATTATAGTCCTCTTTTTATTCTAAGAAAAAAGGAAAAATAATTTACTCCTTTATTTTAAAATTAGAAATCTAGATATTTAATATGCCTTCTCTCTTCTGTAGTTCTGTTGTTCAGTTCATTGAATGTCAGAAGGGGGAAAGAATAATCTAGTCAACATACTCCTTGGCTGCTTTGTGATCTATGCTGATTAATAACTGGGTGAGACCAGAAGGTTCACAGTAATCCAGGATAGCTAATATAGTTAATTTTTGATCACTGCTTATAAATTTGAAAGTTTACAATCTGTATCTTTGATTACTTCCTGGTTATCTTTACTAAAATTATCTGTGAATATGTGAGAAATTCATAAAGATTTAACATTGAGTATTTGTTTTTGAACTTTCTTTTGAAGCCCTGAATGCTTTCATCTGGTTCTTCCTCTTGCCTGGTCCCTTTCACTGTCACTGACAAATACTTGTTACATGGCTGATCTGGGTTGTCTGAAGAATTGGAGCTAATTCTCTCAGATGGAAGTCTGTGACCTTGATCTCAGTAGTGCCATAGTAGCCTGAGTAAAAGTGATCTGTGAGATTAATAGTACTGTAGCAATTTAGAATGTAACCTGACTTTTAGTATTGGTGATACAAATGATCCAAAAGTTAGCAACCTTACCAGACTAAGACTGTTTTTATCCTTTGCCCATCTTGATAAGCAGATAGGAAATTTGACTGGTCTGAACATTTTGTTATAGTAAAATCAGAGAGGCTTTTGGCTAGATTTATTCTTGCTTTTATGAAATATAATATTTTATATCATATTTTTTTGAAAAACAAGTATATGCTCATATAAAGTTTATAAAACTTTAAATACAAACCTATTTGGTATTGTACTCCTTTTACTATTATAAAATATATTTATTTGCATGAGTATGTTTATTATTACCCAGTGAGTGGTCCTTTGTGTCTCTAACTTAAATAATTTGTTTTAAAAACTAGTGTCCCTTAAGATTTAATGTGCATTGAAATCGCTTGGGGATCACTTTTAAAGTGTAGGTTTTGGATCATTATATCTTGGGACCTGAGATTCTGGGGGGGGCTGGTTTTTGGTTTTTTTGTTTTATTTTTGTACTGGGGACTCAACCAAGGGCCTTCTCATTCTGTTACATCCCTCACACCCTTTTTTATTTTTTAGAGATAGGGTGTCCCTAAGGTGCTCAAATTGGGCTGGAATTTGTAATCCTCCTGCCTCAGCCTCCCAGAGTGCTGGGATTACAGGAATGTGCCATCAAGATTCTGCATTTTTTAATAAGCCCCCAAGTGATCGCAATGCTTCTACCTAGTGGGTCATATATTGAGTAGCAAGGTTCAGTAATATCCATCATAGCATTAGATGTAAAGTGTCTCAAATCCTGACTGTATATCAGAGTCATTTTTAAATTATGTGGCTGCCTTGGCCCTACTTTCTGAATTAGATCTGCAGGTGTTAGAGAGCTTAGCATCTCTGTTCTTGAAAAGCATCACTAGTGATACTGATGGACAGCTTGGATTAAGCACCCCCAGGATACACTAATTCAGGTTAGAGATGAGCTTGTTTAAATAGGGTTAAAAAGTAGTAGGGATCTGAAAAGTAACAAATTGTTTCAGATGGTTTCGCCCCATTTCTACTTTTAATTTTTTTCCGTTTTGGTATTCTGATTGATTTTCAGATATGATTTTAAGTATACAGAGATACACCTATACAGTTTGTTCATTTTTCAGCATATAAGCTAGAATGTCCTACTAGGGCAATTTTTTTGGTCACAATTGATAGCCCAGCTAAACATTCTTAAGTAAATGTGGACATTTACCAGAAATACAGGAGCAGTACTGACACTACTGGCGTCAATGAGTCAAAAATAATTTTTAGGACTCTCTGTTTTTCTGCTTTCCTCTGTGTCGACCTTATTTTGGGCAGCCTTTTTCTGTATATGGTGATAAAAGGGGCTAAGTAGCTCATGACTCACATCTTACCAGTTTAGCAGCCTTTGAACATAGGTTCTTCCAAAGACACGACAGACATCTAAGTGAGGCTCCGGGTTGGCCCAGTGCAGGTTGAAGACCCATTTCTGGCACCAGAGGGTATCAAGAGCATGTACTTAGGAACTGCGTGGAAGGACTAGGAATTTTAGAAAATTGAAGAGTCTATTTCCCAGAAGGATGACAGAAAATATGTGTGTTCACTGTTCCATTTGGAGGTTATTTGTCAACATACTTAAGTAACTTGAATTTTGCTTTGCTTCTTCTTTTGGGTATATCCATATTGGTGTGGAAATAATGTCATAGGAATAGGCAAGTTATCCACGGCTGATGGGAAAGCCTTTGCAGACCCCGAGGTGCTCCGGAGGTTAACGTCGTCTGTTAGCTGTGCGTTGGATGAAGCTGCTGCTGCACTTACTCGGATGAGAGCTGAGAGCACAGCAAATGCAGGGCAGTCGGACAAGTAAGTACTGTTTTGCTGTGGTCAGTGTGAAAACTGTTTTCTTAAAAAAAAAAAAAAAATAGCTGATATTAGTGGGCATTTATTTCGTGCCCAACACTGTGCTAACCACTTAAAATGTGATATCTTATTCGTGTTCATAAAGACATAAGTCATAGATTTTATTTCTCTTCCCATTTTATAGTTGAAAGCTAAGAGCTGGATAACTTAATCAAGATCAACTAGTTGTCGAGTGGCAGAGCACCAGTGCATGTCTTACTGCACGGCTGACTTCCTAGCCAGTATGTGTTGTAAAGGAGATCTTTTGCTTACTTAAATTTTCTTTTTATCTGTTGGCTACAAAGAAGTAAATACTTTCTAGTCATAACCATTTTCCAGTTCTTGTGCATAGTTCTGTGACCATTTTAAAGGGTAAGGTTTTTATTTGTCTTTTAAAAATGGTAGCTATAGTTCCCAAGGAACTTTACTATTGTATCTTCTGTAATTCCTAGTATATAGTACATTAGAGTTAGTAAGGGCCCATGAAATATTTTGTGACTCCTTTAAGGTTCTCTGATGATATAACAATAAATATCACACCATCTCATGTATAAAAACAATTATGGATATATATAGTGAAAAATGGATATAAACTCCAAGGAAGAAACTGGAAAGGAATCACTTATGTTACTTTTTCAATCATCAGTGGTGGCTTTTTTTCCTTCTAACTAAAGTGAAGCTATTTTACTTATTTTAGCAGTAGAAAATTGGAGTATTCTATTACAGTCCTGCCTTGCTTAACAATGGGATAAATTTTTTGTCTCTTTGTGGTGCTGGAGATGGAACCTAGGAAGGCTGCACCACTGATCTATATCCCCAGCCCTTTTTTATTTTGAGATACGGTCTCAATGAATTCCAGGCTGGCCCAGAGTAGCTGGGATTATAGGCATGTGCCCAGCTGAGGATATGCATCCTTCTGTGACTTTATTTTGTGTGAACATCAGAGTGTACTTTCCCAACTAAGCTACAAAGTCATTTGGTAATAGATAATCTTATGGGTCTACTGTCGTATGCACAGAGCGTTGTTGACAGAAATGTCATTGTGTGGGGAGGGTAGAGAGAGAAATGTCATGGCGGGGGGGGGTAGAAAGAAAATTATAACATTTAAGAAATGACTTTAAAAATAGAGAGATTTTCTTTATAATAATATCCAGATATTCTTTAATGTAATGCCAGCTGAGACAGGCAAGAAAGAAAATTAAAAACACCTTGAAGAATATATTAAAGCTAGTTCAAGCAGGAAATAGAATGCAAAAATAAAAATCATCTGTTACTTTACATTGAAACAATGAAGCATGTTTGTGACAGTCATTTATTCAGCAAAGCTTGAGCAGTATGGTGCGGTGAAGTGCAGTGAGTGCTGTGTGCCAGATCGTATGTTAGCTCACACAGTGCCACGTGCCAGTTTGGGCCCTTTGCTCAGAGCTCTCAGGTTCAGCTGTTAGCGTAGAGAGAGGTCGCGGTAAAGCTGCTGTACACATCCGGAAACTGAGTGAGAAGTCCAAATACTGGAAGACAGTATGTGCGTGAAGAAGTGAGAGAAGTGAGGGGAAGAAAGGTTCATTCGTATGTAAAAGCCGTATTGTGGGAAGGACTTGTCCTAAACTTGCTTAAAATGTGAAACATAGGACCTAGATTCTGTCAGTGTCCTGTGAGGTGGGAAATTCAGAGGCCTTCTAAGTGGCAAGCTTATTAAGTATGATTTGAGGCTCTAATTTTGCTAAAGGTTGGTAAGGGGACAATACAATTAACACATACATGAAATATATAGTGTGACACATTGATAAAGACTGTGGGTTACAAAGAGTGTGGGAACTGCTAGCATAGGGTTTGGATGGGAGGTCATGTTGCATTTTTAGCAGGTGAGTCAGGGAAGTCCTTACTTAAAGATGGAGGTGAGTAGGAGAGGAGTTGTGCTCAAAGACAGTAAAATCAGCTACCTTGGGTTGGAACTAACTCACAAGGGGAAAGCAAAAGATATGGTGAGTGTTTAAATTTAAAAATCTTACTACAGTAAAAGACACTGCCGTGAATCATAGGATGAGTGTGTGGAGCCTGGGGAGTACTTTGGGGGGTTAATGGCAGTGTGTCTTTTGTTGTAACAAATTTGTAAACTTAAACACTTACTCTGTGTTATGATGAGACCCTCGTTGATAAATTTTATGGCAGTTTCTGTCAGAAAGATGCAAGACCGATGGGATAAATGTATGTGTTTGAAGCAAAGGAGACTATTCTTGGGGTGTTAATGGCAAGGCGTCTTTTACTGTAATAATTTTTAAAATTTAAACATGCTATGTAGAATGTATTTCTTTGTTACACCAATTGTTACATTTGATAGCAAAAAGGGCACTAAGCCCTTTCCAGCCAAAGTGGAAAGAAAAAGTGGGGAGAGAGGAGGATATGTGGCCAGAAAGGTAAAGGTATGAGGGATGTAGTGTCCTGCCCCTGGGCAGGTCTCATAAGGCTTTCACTACGTTTAGAGGATTCTTAGCCAGAGGAGTGAACTTTGGCTGGGTGTCACACCCCTATAATCGTAGCACTCCGGAGGCTGACGCAGGAGGATCAATCTGAGTTTGAGGCCAGCTTTGGCTACATAGTGAGTTCAAGACCAGCCCAAATACATAGTGAGACCCTGTCTCAAAAGACCAAGAAAAAAGGAGGGTGGAACTTTGCCTTGTAATGTATCAGAAGGGGAAAGCAAAGGTGAAATCAAAAGTGGCTGGTTAGGAAGCATTGCCATAATCTAGGTTAAAAAATGTCTTGAATCTGATGATAATAGCAGAGGTAGAGAAAAAGATGATACATGAGTGTCTTTAATGACTAAAGTGACAAGGCCTTGTTTCCAGATAATGAAAGAGTAAGAAGTGAGTTATATTTGAAATAAAGAGATCAGTAATAGCTGTGTATTTAAGTTTTGAGTGAATTTTTCTCCAAAATTGAAAAGAATATGTATAGTAATTGTTTTGGAAGGTTTAAAGGGTAAAACTTTTCTCTCAGTCTAGTTTTTTTGTTATTTCTTTTTCCAGTCTGCTTTTACTTGAATCCAGCCTTTTCCTTGCCTGGATTTCCCTTCAGCCATGATTGTGTAAGGGCTACAGCTCAGTGGTACAGCACTTGCCTCTCATGCACAAAGTCCTGGGGATCAATCCCTGGTACCATCTACTACAACAAAAGTATAAGTACATACTTGCTTCAGAAAAGAGGCCTTATCAGTTATTAACTTAGTATTATATGCCCTCATCTTGATGGAAGGACTCAAATAGGCCTTTGACTTACGTAGTACATGCTCTGCTTCTTTTACTCTATATTTTTTAAAAATTTCACATAAAATTTTGTAATTTCTCCACTTAAGAGTAAATTATAATTCATCCTTCAGTTGCATAGCTAAGAACCTTTGTAGAATATTGACCATTTAATCAGTAACTTTAATATGTAGGTACCAAGTCGTGTGATCTCATTTTTAGGTTTCTTTTTGTTTAGAAATGTTATGATTATTCAAATAATCATTCATATTTACCAATACTTACGCTGTGCGGTATTTTTATACTCTTATATCCTGGTGTACAATATTCTTCCCCTGACAGCCGCAGTTTGGCAGAAGCCTGTTCAGAAGGGGACGTGAATGCTGTGCGGAAGTTGCTCATCGAAGGGCGAAGTGTGAACGAGCACACCGAGGAGGGGGAGAGCCTGCTCTGTTTAGCTTGTTCTGCTGGATATTATGAGCTTGCGCAGGTTTGCGTTATCAAAATAAACCTTTACTTTTTCTTTAGATCTGGCCTCAGTAGGAAAAAATAAGCGCTTTAAACTGTTAAGTTTATTTTAACAGATTGTTTTGTTAGATAATTTCTGTGTGCTTATATTAAGTCTTTTTTACTATGAATACATACACAAAATATTTTTTACTCAAAGTTCTGGCTTCAGTCACCAGTACTGCCAAAAAAAAAAAAAAAAATGATGAAATTATCTTTTAATACCCACTTTTTCTTTCACCAGGTCTTGTTGGCAATGCATGCAAATGTGGAAGATAGGGGAATCAAAGGTGATATTACACCTTTAATGGCTGCTGCTAATGGAGGACACGTCAAAATTGTGAAGTTGCTGCTAGCTCATAAAGCCGATGTCAATGCACAGTCTTCAACAGGTCACTTGCGTTTGTTTCTCATTTCTGCTAAATAATAGTATCCTTTGATAATAATCGTTCCACATGGAAGTGATCATTAGTGATGCTTTTACAATTATCTTATGTCTTAGAAGTGCTACATATTTGCAGTTAAAGGATATAGGATATATTTAAAATGAACTTTCTCCTGCTTTATGAGGGCAATTACTGCTTTTTGAAGGTTCCCACTGAGTACGGTAGGTGAGCGACCGGCCCCGTCGCAAGGCCCACTGTCTGGAAGTAGAGCAGGAAGGAAAGCACCTCGCACACCCAGGTCCTCTGTTCTTCTGGGGACAGTGAGAAGGGAAATAAGGAAACTAGAAGGGTACGGAACAAAAAGCTGGGCTCGTAACTTTAGTCTAAACTATTTTTTTCAAGCTTGAGCTTACATAGATTTTGTGTAAAGGTTCTAAAACTTTTTGAAAATATATGTTATGTATTTACTTCATGTAAAAATATCAAATTTACTAGATGTTTTAAATAAAATTTGAAGTCTACATCAACTTTTACTCAAAGAGTTCATTTTTTTCTAACATAGGGGATTTTTACCAAGAAACAAGGAAATAATCTGGTTTTTAAATTAAAATACTAGCCAGGCATGGTGTGATGAATGCCTGTAATCCTTGCACTTGGGAGACTGAGGCAGGAGGATTGCTGTGACTTTGAGGCCAGCCTGGGTTATATAGTGAGTTCAAGGTCAGGCTGAACTATATAGTGAGACCCTGTCTCAAAAAAAATAAAAAAATAAACTAAAGCATGGTAATATATATATGTTAATCATATATCTTATGTAACTAAATCTATTTAAGTATTTAAAGTATTTTAAAGTTTATGTTTAATATGTAAACTTGAAATAATTTTCTTTTCTTTTCTTTCTTTTTTTTTTTTTTAATGTGGGTACTGGGAGTTGAACTCAGGACCTTGTGCTTGCCAGGCAGGCGCTTACGCCGCTGAGGCATCTCACCAGCCCTAATTTTCATTTTGATCAGCTAACTTGTATTTAAAGTTATGCTGAAAACAAATACATAATTAAAAGGAATGGTTTGAGGTGTGAATGATTTATTTTAGCTATATAGTATTTAAAAGTAATGCTTACTAAACTGTTTCGATTAAACATCTTTTTCTCATTTGAAAGAGAAAAGTTTGTTTCAGAGCAGAATTGCTCAGTTCTACAAGTACAGTCTTGATAACTATATCAAATTTTCCATGTATTTGATTCTGGTTTAAAATGCAAAGAGAAAATAAGACTTGATTTGAGAAAGATAAAGTACAGTAGGGAAAGAAATTATATATTTATTATTTAATATTATGGTTGTAGTCTTCCTATTTTTTCTCCTTATGTAAATTAGATGCTGAGTTTTGTTGCAGAGTCTTTTGTTAATGTCTTTTTGTTTCTCCTCTTTATAATAGGCAACACAGCACTTACATATGCTTGTGCTGGGGGCTATGTAGATGTGGTAAAGGTGCTCTTGGAATCCGGTGCTAGTATTGAGGACCATAATGAAAATGGTCACACGCCTCTCATGGAAGCTGGAAGTGCTGGACATGTGGAAGTAGCCAGATTGCTGCTAGAAAACGGGGCTGGCATTAATACGCATTCCAATGAATTTAAAGAGAGTGCCCTGACATTAGCTTGTTACAAAGGTATAGTATATGCCTTGTTTGAAACAAAGTTTTTAAACCAATGAAATTATAATTATTTTATATATTCTGGTTTTTAAGTTAATACTAAAGCATGATAATCATATTTATTGTGTAATTAGATTTAAAGTATTTTGTAAAGTATTTTAAAGTTTATGTTTAGTATGTAAACTTAAAAATATAGACTCAAATATTGTCAATACAAAATAACTGTTAATTGACCTAGTTGTTTTATTTGAAGCTGTTTAATTTTAATATGCACTGTGATTTATGATGCTTTTGCAGGTTGGGAACATTTTTCATGGTGCAAAATGGGGTACATGATATTTTGAATGCCAGCCAACCTGCAAATACTGATAATACAGAAAATACCCTACTTTGAGCAGGCTAGACAGTTGTGTGGGCTGCAAATAAATACTGTTGTAGAGGGTAGGCATAGGGAGTGTTTGCATCCAGGGCTGCTCTACCGCTGAATCACATCGCGGCCCCGTTTATCTCGAGACCTGGTCTCACCGAGTTACCCAGGCTAGCCACGTAGTTGTGATCTGCCTGCCTCAGCTTCTTGAGTAATAACTGATTACAGGGGTGCAGCTGCCACACCCAGGTAATACTGTATGTAGATTCTCAAGACAACCACACAAACATTCCTCAGGCTCCACATGTATGACAGGTAAGTGGCAATAAAGTAAGATTTTATGCTTTAAAGTAAGAAAGAAAAACAACTAGATGCCACGAGACTTTACATCTGCATAGATGGTCATGTGGGTGTTTCCTGTTGTTAGTGTTTGTCTCCCATATAGAAAATCATTTGGGTGTTTCCTATAATGACTGGTTCATTCTGGACCCATTTATCAAGAAAAAGCTGTTACAAGTGGGAAATCTGAGGACAGACTCACACCAGGTGCTGACACTTGGCTTGCACAGCTTGTGAGTGAGTGCCTCCTTAAATTTTGCGCCCTTCCCTGTCCTTTCCCAACTAGTCTTGACCTTGGTGTTAACAGCCAAGTTTGTGTGATGTCTTTTGAAATAATTTCTGTTAAAAACATGATAAAGGGCCGGTGAGATGGCTCAGCGGCATAAGCGCCTGCCTTGCAAGCGCGAGGGCCCGAGTTCGACTCCCGGATCCCACATACGAAAAAGGGGCCGGTGATATCGCTCAGCGGCACGGGCGCCTGTTGGCGCGCAAGGTCCTGAGGTCGACCCCCGGCACCCACAAAAAAAAAAAAAAAAAAAAAACATGATAAAGTAAAAAAAGAAAAAAAATGATAAAGTAATGTTCATGTGCATAAATGACTAACACTGAAGTTAATTTTGAAAAACTGCACTTTATTTAAAATGTTTTTAAACTGGGCATGGTGGCACACACCTGTAATCCCAGCACTTGGGAAGCTGAGGCAGGAGGATTGCCACGAGTTGGAGGCCAGTGTGGGCTACATAGTGAGCTCAAGGCCAGCCTGAACTGCATAGTGAGAGACCCTGTGTCCAAAAAAACAAAAACAAAACATGCTTTTGACTATCTGATATTAACGCATTATCAGATGGGGAGTGCAGCTGACATCTCCTGCTTCTCCAGCCCTGTTCGTAATTAAGCAGAGGCTGATTTTAATTGAGGAGGCGAAGAAAGAAGTTAAGCCTTGAGGCAGGCAGGCTGATTGAGTGGCTCTTCTCTTTACTTAAATACTTTTGAACCCAGAGCTGGCTGTGTTTTCTTTACTGAGTTCCAGTTGGCCAGAGAAAGTTGAGATGAGGCTACATGTGACTACTCCTGCCTCTCCACTTGGCTTGCAGCCCCATCCTGCTTTCCCAAAGTGGCTTCAGACATTGGGCTTCCAGGCAGTAATTAGAAGCTTGATAGAGAACTGAGCTGGTGGAGAACCTCTCTGCTACTTTCTGGGATCCGTGAACCTTTCCTGTCTCTGGTGAGGTTTCCTAGGACACAGATTAATACGGAGACAGGGAAGGCATAAAACTCAGGCTAAGATTGAGCATTGATGTGACTATTTGGAAGGGGAGAGAGGAAAGGGAGGTAATAGGTAGCAAAAGCAAGATGAGACAGAAGCTGCCTTATCTGTTTACCTGATTCCACTGTCTCTTCTAATTCTAGTTGGTCACAAAGGTAAATACAGCTCATTCCAGATAAAGCTGGGGGAGTCTGTTTTCTGTTGTTTCCTGCATGTTATCCGAAGTCCTTTTAAAATGTCATTGGTCTTCTGTTTTTTAACCACTCATAAGGCGTCTGTTTCTGAACTGAAACGTGGTTTATTTGAAACTGTATGTATGTGTTTGTCTAAATAAATGTTGTTTTCAAGAATTATAACTTTATATGTGAAGTTCTCACTATTTAAGTAGATTGTTCCTAAAAAATGTGTTAGTTATTGGAACTTAAAATGTATTTTCTCATCACAGTAGCGTGAATGCTTATCCTACAGCCTACACAAAAGCTTATTCCATAAGTTAAATAAAATATAGCATGCCTAGGCTCATAATGTGTTCTAGAAGGGATATTCTGGATATTAGACATAACGGCATCTTTGTTTGCCTGCAGCAGGGATTCTGGTAGCAGCATTTCTAGCTCAGTAGGATAAGGAATCATTTGTATAATCAGTATTTGAAAGCTGAGGGTGGCTTATAGTTGGCTTTAGTATTGTGCTTATAAGTTTGATATTGTAAGTTAAATTACCGTTATAATTTTAAAGTATTTTTTTATATCATGTACATCTGAGTAATCCTACACACTTCTGGTTTAGGACACCTAGAAATGGTGCGGTTTCTTTTGGAAGCAGGGGCGGATCAAGAGCATAAAACAGATGAAATGCACACTGCTCTAATGGAAGCTTGCATGGTAAGACTGGTGAAGGGCATACATGAAATACTGTATATATATATATATTAGGGCAACAACTAGTGTCTTTGGGTACATAGATTCTGCTTATCATGACTTGTGGAGCTGGATCATGGATAGCTGAATTATAAGTTACAAAGCCATTAATTTCTGTTTATTGCTTTCTGAAGCTTTATAGGTATTGTCTGCATTTTCTTAGTCTCATATTAATTCTGTACTGGCTTTATAAACTTGGCACAAAAGCGATTCTTTTAAACATTAGTCAGTGATACTGAAAAGTAAAACAATCCAGAGTGTGTACACAATACTAAGGATAATATGTACCTCAAACCAAAATTAAAGGAAAATTTGAAAGCAAAGTATTATTTGTATTACATAATTCTTCCTCTGTTACGGTTTTCTCTGACCCATGGATTCATTTTTTAAGAATTGTATTTGGAGTCGTTCATAATAGTACTCTTAAACCTTTATGTCTTAGCTTATGATATGTGACAAAGAGATGGATTAGAATAAAACCAGACAGATTTCTGAGTATAACTTGCCAAAGACATAAAATGATGCCATATGAATTTGAAGTTTCTTGTGCCAGCTTCCCATTCAAGAATAAATGTTGAAAGGATGTTAGGTTTTATTTACCAATTTTAAAATACTGGGTAGCCATGATTTAGGACTTAAATTATCCATTATTTTTCTAAATTATTCCTTTTGAACAAAGATAAGTTTTCTTGGGAGGTTTTGAGTTTTGTGTCTGTATAAGGGGTAATATCTTTGGGGTTGTTACGAGGATTAAATGAAGTGATGTGTGTAAAACACATAAATAATATTAAGTTTTAACAGTTCCCTGTGATAATTTTAATCATTAGTACTCTTTACCAGGGGAGAAAAACCTATGTATAGATTGAGAAATTAAAATAGAATATTGTAGCTGGCATGGGGCACAAGCCTATAATCCTAGCACTTGGGAGGCTGAGGAGTGAGGATTGCTGCCAGTTTGAGGCCAGCCTGGGTTTCACAGTGAGTTCAAGGCTAGCTCGAACTACATAGTGAAACCTTGTCTCAAAAAAAAAAGGAATATTGTATAAACCTAATCAGCATGCACTGCAAGTAAAAAAGCAAAGAAAAGATGTATTAGTAGGGGCCAGACTTGGAAGGCTTTTGAAAAAATTGAGTTTTGGTTTTTGAGACAGGGTCTCGCTTTGTAGTGCAGGCTAGCAAACTCGCTGTGTATCCCAGGCCAGCCTCAAACTTGTGGCAATCCTCCTGCCTCAGCCTCCCAAGTACTGGGGAAAATTGAGATTTTAAAAATTGAGCTTGATGGAAGAGTTAAATGGAAGAGTTGATTTTTCAGGGAGTAGATTCAGAGCTGAAGAAATAGTAAGGGAACAGTAACATACTAGAGTTGTGTAATGTGACAAGTACAGAGGCAAAAAATGGGTGTGACATGTTCGAAAGAAGATGAGCTACCTATAGAAGCGGGGAAAGTTCATTCAAGGAAAAAAAGAAGGGGAAAGAAATTCTTGATGTTGTCAGCTGTGGGAAAGAGATCCATAAAGGAGAAAAAACAGTAGCAATCTTTGTTTACATTTTACTTTCTTTTCACTGGCATTTAAATGATGAGGACCAAAGAAAGTACCTTGTGCACATTGTCTTTCTCTAACACATCATGGATCATTCCCCCACTCCAAAAAGTGTTGTAGTTTTCTTTTAATCCCTAATATAAATTTGCTTATCCTTAAGATTTTTATAAGCCAGAGGATGGCCATGAGTTCAAGGCCAGCCTGGGCTACATAGTAAGTTCGAGGCTGGTTGGAACTGCATGGCGAGACTGTGTTTCAAGAAAAAAGAAAATATTTTTATCAGTCGTCTATTTTCCCTCTCTATACATTATATTTTAGCATTTAAATGTGTACCATCTAATGCTGATTATTATGTGTGGTCTCACAACAGTCTCTTGTTTCATGTACTTACTGATTTCTTTCTTCATGGTTAATAAGCTTCTTGATTAAAGGTGTTTTTTCTACTTGTTTTATACCCTCAACCTCTATTTTTCTATTTCTATTATGAGGGAATGTAGGGAGTAATATGACTTACTAACCTGTTAAATGTAGATTTATTTTATTTGAGTGGAGATTGGTAAACTTCACTGTATAATTAAGAAGTCTTCAAAATTTTAAGACTTTTATGGTGCTGATCTAATTTTTTAATTGCATTATGATTAGGATGGCCATGTTGAAGTAGCTAGGTTACTTCTTGACAGTGGTGCCCAAGTGAACATGCCTGCAGATTCGTTTGAGTCACCGTTGACTTTGGCTGCATGTGGTGGGCATGTGGAACTTGCAGCTTTACTTATTGAAAGAGGAGCTAGCCTGGAAGAGGTCAATGACGAAGGTTATACACCTTTGATGGAAGCAGCTCGTGAAGGACACGAAGAAATGGTGGCATTACTTCTAGGCCAAGGTAACTGCATCAGCCGAGACACTCACTGTGACTGTATAAAATAAGAGTACAGTTTTATAAAATTAAAATTCACTATTTCACCCCTCTAGTAGACTTGCAATGAAACGTTGTTACCAAATTTAGGAAAAAGTATTTGCTATAAAAATGGCTTAAGTTGTGTTAAAGTAAACCCATATTGTGTTAAGTAAAACCAGTAAAACCAGGTAATGTAGAGCTTTCCGAGTCATGTGCTATGTGAATTAAACAGAGAATTTGAGTTAGGCTTGTGGGTTAGGGAATGGCAACATTTTTTCAAGTTAATATATTGAGAGAATTCTCTGAGGGAAAAATACTTACTAATCCATGGTAGAAGTAATGTTTCATAAAACAGTATGGGATACTATAAGGACTAACATGGTAAGAGTGAAAAATGCATCATGGAAGCTGTCGGAGAGCTCAGTACATAGAGGACTTCTCTTTAGGGGAAAATGAAATAGTTTACTGTTAAAATAGCTTCAGTTATTTGTAACCTGGTTTTATTTTTATTTCAGTAGTGTAGTTTAAAATCTGGAAAAATTTAAGAGCAGTGCCAGTTTTTAAAAACTTGTTTTTATTTAAGAGTAATATTGTCTGGAATTTAGAAGTACAGGTTTTGGAACAAACATCATAGATTTGAATGACAACTCTGTTGCTTGCCAGTTTTGTAACTTTAAACAAATCTGTAATTCTCTGTGCCTCAGTTTTCTCCTGTGTAACGTTGTGTGTCTGAGAGGGCTGTAGAGACAGCTCTGTAGATGTCTGTAAGTAGACGTTACAAACTCTTTGAGCAGTGTTTGTCATACAGTGACTGTTAAGTGTTAGCTGTGACGATGATGATGGCAACGTTGTTGTGACTGTGGGTAAAGTAATGAACCTCGGTTTCCTTAGCTATAAAATGGAACTGGTAATAAATAACCTAAATAATTTGTAAAGTTTGTTGAGTACTGCCTGGTAAGAGCTTTTGAAATGTTAGTTACTGTTATCATCATCATCAATGTCTTTATCGTTTTCATCCTTATTACAAGGGGAGGGATATAGCTAATTTTGTCATATGACACTTAGCTTCTGGATGAAGTAAATTCTTTTTCAGCTGTGTACATCAAATATGGACTCCTGGATGTAGTCTTACTAGTTTTTTCTTTTAACTGCTTTAGCAGTAGGGGAGATGTACTTCTCTTATTTAGTATGGGGATAAATGTGTTCCTTTATGAGATACAGGTTATTAGGAAGCAGCCATATTTTTGCTAATTGTAGAATAAGTTAATGAATTTTTAAAATTAGAATCTTTATTTTAGGAGCAAATATCAATGCACAGACAGAAGAAACTCAAGAAACTGCCTTGACTCTGGCTTGCTGCGGAGGCTTCTTAGAAGTGGCAGACTTTCTCATCAAGGCAGGGGCTGATATAGAGCTGGGGTGCTCAACCCCTTTAATGGAGGCTGCTCAAGAGGGTCATTTGGAGTTAGTTAAATACCTACTAGCTGCAGGTAGGTGTTTTCACATTTGGGGAAGTTTTTATATCATTTATTTAAGTAAAAATGCCATGCAAATATACTGAATGTGTGTTAAATGAGTAGAATACTTTTGTGTGTATTCTGTATAACTTACCTCACTGTGCTCTTAATTACAAGTAGTTTTATTTGTAACTTTTTCTTTTTTGCTTTTAAAGGCATTGACAATATTCTCTATTTCTAGAAGTGGATAAAGTTGTTTTGTTTGACTTGTGATATGGCTTTATGTAGATAGAAGAAATGTCTGTATTTAGGTGCTGTGCCTCTTGGATTGAATATGTGTTGTTAACTGCTTTAGGAGCTAATGTTCATGCAACAACAGCAACAGGAGATACAGCACTAACGTATGCCTGCGAAAATGGTCACACCGATGTAGCAGATGTCTTACTTCAGGCAGGAGCAGATCTGGTGAGCTTGTTACTTTTGAAATCTTATATTTAACCACAAGACAGGGAGTTAAAAACTCTATGGAGAGTGTCTATGAATTACCATTCTTTACTTCCAATTTAATGTATTGGTGAGGGGCGTTCCATATGTCCTGCAGTCATTTTGTTTCCTACACTGTTCAGTCCGTTATATTCCTGCTTCTAACCCTCTATACCTCATCCTCCACAGAAAATTTTATGTTGGAGATATTAATATAATTAATGTTTCATTAGGTATTTACTTAGCTTTTGGGGGGGTACCGGGAATTGAACTCAGGACCTTGCGCTTGCCAGGCAGGCGCTGTGCCGCTGAGCTATATCCCCAGCCCTACTTAGCTATTTCTAAAAGCTTTTTTAATTTGGTATGAAATGGCAAATATGACCTAAAGTTTTTTCTAATGTAGTTTAGGAAATAAATTGTGCCTATAGCCTAAGCAGCAGGGATAGAATAGATACTAAGATCTGTGATAAAAGTACTGGAGATTCCAAAGAGATGTCAAGGAGAAAGTGCAGGCAGGAAAGAGAGACAGGTAAAGCAGTTGTCTAAGATACAGTACTATGGTCTGGGCTAAGTAAGGTTTAGAAGGGCAGTGTTGTGGCAAAACAGATACTCCACTTGAAAAACGTCGTATGAGTACAACTGAGAAGTAGGAAAGCATAACACACATGTGCATGCGGAAAACAGCTAGTCTTTCATTTAGCCTGTTGTGGAGTAGGAGTGAGACAACAAGTATAGCTCGTAGTTAAAAGGTAAGCCTGTTTCCTCGGGGTTGAATTTCTGAGTCTAATACACAAATAAATGTGCCTTCCCAAAGAAATTGAAAGTTTACGGTAGAAATGCACATGCAGGTAGAAGTAACTTTCTCTAATTTCAAAACTGTATGGTCTCTTTTTAAAGAATTGAATTAGATTATCATTATACCTCTTCTAGATTTGCATGTGTACAATTCTTAAAGCACACGGACAAATATGTTCTAGTTAGATTTCTACCTGGGTCTCCTTTGTTAGACTTTGGTCTTCTTCAGCTTAGGAAGTATATTTCCACTGTTTACTGCAATGAGTATGAAATACACAGTAATGTAATGGTTAGTACTTGCTTAGTTAATGGCAATAGGGACAACCTAGGGAATGGTTTCACGAAAAATTAATTTTTCATTAGACATGAATGCTGTAAAAAAATGTATTTTTCTCAACTACTTTTGCTTTTAAAGATCTGAAAATTTCTGCAACAGAGTTCTCAGTTACCCAGCAATGATATTAGATTTTCAGTCCTTTTCTGGATTCTCTAGAAAGATCTAGTAACATCTTAAAACCGGTGCTTTTAGAAATAACTAATCATTAGCCTTGTTGTTTTTATTTAAGCTAAAAAAAAAAGAGAAAATAGGTAGTGTGTAAAGAGAGAGAAATGACGTATTTATAGAGAGAGGTTACAAACTAATGAAAGGAATATCACATAGAATGGATGAGGATTTTTTAGAGAGTTCTCTGCTAGAGTGCCATACACTGTTCTAGTTACAGAATCATTTTTATAAAGATAGGAAGAAAAATTACCACCTGGATTTTGATGAGGATGTCACTATCACATGACTATAACTCCAGTTCTTTTTATTTTTTTGGATATGGGGTCTCACAATCTTGAACTTGAGTACTGCCTCTACTTCCCAAAAAGTTGGCTTATAGGCATGTGCTAACATGCCTCGCTACTCTAGTTATTATTTACACAGAATAGGTGTTGTTTTGTCTTATTTTGTTTTGGTTTGTTGAGACAGTGTCTCATTATGTAGCCCAAGCTGGCCTTGAATTCACAATGCTCCTGCCTTAGCCTCCCAAATTCTGGGATTACAGGTATATGCCACCACACCAAGCTCTACACAGAACATGTTACTGATTTGAGATTTTTTAAAATTTAAGAGTGTATTTTAGGGCCGGTGATATAGCTCAGTGGCATAAGCGCCTGCCTGACTAGCGCAAGGTCCTGAGTTCGACTCCCGGTACCCGCATATTAAAAAAAAAAAGAGAGAGTGTGTATTTTGCCAGACATGGTGGTACACGCCTATAATCCTAGGACTGAGAAAGCTGAGGCAAGAGGATTGCTCAGCATTTAAGACTGGTTTGGGCTACATAGCGAGACCCTGTCTCAAAAAAAAAAAAAAAAGAATATTTTAAAATTAATTCAAAGCATGATATTTAATGTATTTATATTTACAAGTTAATTCTTCTCTCATTGATTATCATGAGAAAGAATAATTGTTTACTAGCAATTAAATGTCAAGTCTGTATTTTTTGTAACAGGAGCATGAATCTGAAGGTGGAAGAACTCCTTTAATGAAAGCTGCAAGAGCTGGTCATGTTTGTACTGTTCAGTTCTTAATTAGTAAGGGTAAGTTCATTAAGCACTTGTTTGTTCCCAAAGATGTCTGCCTATACCCTAAGACATTTGGGGATTGAATGGTGGAGAGCATTTGGGGTTCTTACATGATATGGAGGAGGGACTAGCATTCTGTTAGTGGAGTTGATCAACACATTACAGTGCACAGAACAGTTACACATGACAAAGAATTGTTGTGCAAAGTAGTGCCCAAATTCAGAGATCCTTCAATAAACAAAGAGTATCTCTATGAAATATTTGAAGGCTTAAGATTTTAAACTGAATCTGTTCTCTGCATGTAATACAGTATTATCTTCTTTTTTTTCTTTTTTTGTACCGGGAATCGGAACTTAGGACCTTGCGCTTACCAGGCAGGCACTTAAGCCACTGAGCTATATCCTTGGCCCTACAGTATTATCTTGAGCTGGGTGTGGTGGTACATAACTGTAATCCCAGAACTCTGAGAGGCTGAGGCAGGAAGATCAAAAGTTTGAGGTCTCTAGGTCTACACAGCGATGCATCAGGAATCAAGACCCTATGTCAAAGAATAAAAAAGGGCCAGGGATATATAGGTCAAGGCCCTTGGTTCAGTCCCCAGTTACACACATACACACACACAGTCGAAACATGGATTTTTATGTTTTTGCCAGAGAAAAGTTGTGCAAGTCACTTTTTTCAGCTTTCCTTCGTGCAGTTTTATTCTGTGTAGAATATAAGGAGATGGTTATAAATACAGCACAGAAAATGTTCAAAATTAAAATGTGGCAGATATGGCAAAAAGCATGCAGATTTTTATTCATGGTCAGTGATTCCAGTTTGAACACCAGAGATACTAATGGTGAAATGTCGTATTAGTTCCCTTAAATTATATCTTAGGTTCATGAGTTCTAGTTAAAGTAGTTTTTCATGAAGAATTCATCACGTTCTTTTTTTTGTTTTGTTTTGTGAGATAGGGTCTCGCTTTGTAGTGCAGGCTGACTTTGAACTCACTTTGTAAGCCCAGGCTGGCCTCGAATTCATGGCAATCCTCTTGCTTCAGCCTCCCAAGTGCTGGTATTATAGGCATGCACCACCATGCCCAGCTGTCATCATGTTCTTAATATAGGAAATTAAAGATTTTGCTTTTGAACCCACATTGTAGAAGAGAGACTATGTGGCTATGTATAGTTTTTGAAGGCAGTATATTTCCTTATCAAAAATATGAAAGCAATCATAATTTGTAATTGTTTGTATTTAAAAAAGATAAATCAGAAAAATTACTAGCCAAATTGTTTTAGGCATTTATTTTGAGCATGCATTTATGATATATAACTAACAATATTTTCAGGAATAGAATTGTGAGCTGAGCTGGGTGGTGTGGCACACACTCATAATCCCCACACTCTAGGTGGTTATGGCAGGAGGATTTCAAGTTTGAACCCAGCCTAAACAATTTAGTGAAACCTTGTATCAAAATTTAAAAGGGCTGAAATTTAGCTGAGTCTAAGCCCCTGTGTTCACTCCCCATTAGTGCAAACAAAAAGAAAAGGTCAGGTGTGGTAGCAAGCACCTATTATTCCATCAGGAGACTGAGGCAGGAGGAGTGTTCAGAATTCAAGACCAGCTGCGGGGTGAGGTGGGACAAAAAGCAAAGAAAGCCTGGAGTGGTGGTACACACCTGTAATCCCAGCACTTGGAAGGCTAAGGCAGAAGGATTGCCATGAGTTCAAGGCCAGCCTGGGCTACATAGTGAGTTCGAAGCCAGCCTGAACTACATAGCGAGACACTGTCTCAAAAACAAAAACAAAAATGACCAGGCTGACTACATAGTGAGCTTAAGGCCATCTGAACTACATAGCAAGACCCTGTCTCAAAAAAAAAAAAAATTCTCCAACCATAGTGCCCTCTCTAGTGGTGTTTAATTAATTTGATTCCACTTTCTGCTGTTTTATTTCCATTTATCACATTACCTTGCATGATAATCCAAATCAGTTACAGATTCATATTTGAGGGCAAAGTTACCTATTTTCATTTGCAGATATTTCCTGTTGAAAAGGTAAAGGTGATACTTCTGTATTTCTTGTTCTGTTTTTTGTTTGTTTTTAGTACTGTACATGTTTGCAGTACATGTATTTTACAGTCATCTTGGGGAATAGGTACGTGTTTGCAGTACATGTATTTTACAGTCATCTTGGGGAATAGGTACATGTACATAATACAACTTGTTAGTTCTTTACAAATTTAGCCCATGGAGGGCAGTGTGATTTATTTTTATTGGTTTTCAGTGAATTTTTCTGCTGAGGAATATAAAATGTAAATAAAATTTTGTATTTTACTTAATTAATGCAGCGGTTATAATAGGAATAATATATACTTTTTTTTACTGGTGCATACTGAAATTTTGTTTTCATTTTCATTTTTGTAGTACATAATGATCACCTTCATTGAGAGGAGTTGGTAGTGTACAGAACACATACTAATTCCTTTATTCATCTGCTTCCCCACCCTCACTCCCCCTCCATCTATTGATCCCCTTCCCGTTTGCAGATGATCTACTTCCCTGTTTCCTATTATGTTTTGTTTTTTTCTGTATTAATGTTTTGGGTTTCTCTCATACGAGAAATGATCTACTAAGCTTGTGTTGATTTATTTCACTGAACGTTATGTTCTCGAGTTGCATCCATTTTCCTACAAATGACTCAAGTTTATTCTTTTTAGCAGAGTAATACTTCATTGTATATAAATGCACATATTTTTTATCCATTTATGTGATAAAAGACATAGGCTACTTTCAAGATTTAGGTATTATGAATTGTGAAATATTTATAGATGAGATCAGATCGTGTTTGTTTGGAATTACCTTTAGAATAATTCAAGATGGGAGAGAAGAATTGATGTGGGTTTACGTGAAGCAAGGTTAACCATGTGTTAATAATCATGAAGCTCGGTACTGGGTAGATGGGGCTTTATTATACTCTTGTCCCTGCGCTTTATGAGTTTTAAATTGACCAAAAATTTAAATAAACACTTTACAAATATGACTTTCCATCTCTGATCTGTTTTAGGAGCAAATGTGAATAGAACCACAGCTAATAACGACCATACTGTGTTGTCCCTGGCTTGTGCAGGGGGCCATCTGGCAGTGGTGGAACTACTTTTGGCTCATGGGGCAGACCCTACCCACCGTTTAAAAGTATGTAACTCATGTTTTGGGAAACAGTGTGAATTAGATCTTCACTTTTAAACATCACAGAGTGGGGCTGGTGAGATGGCTCAGCGGCGTAAGCGCCTGCCTTGCAAGCGCAAGGGCCCGAGTTCGACTCCCGGATCCCACATACGAAAAAGGGGCCGGTGACATCGCTCAGCGGCACGCGTGCCTGTTGGTGCGCGAGATCCTGAGGTCGACCCCCCGGTACCCATAAAAAAAATAAATAAATAAATAAAATAAACATCACAGAGTGAAATGTATTTTTTTTTTTTTTTTTAATGTTGGCATTTTAGGTATTACTTTTCTTCTGTTTTATTAGAGAAGAGCGTTCTTTACTAAATCCATGATTTGAATGTGTTTGGGACCTGTTAACTTTATTTCTTTTTTTGGCGGGGGGTGGTCTCCTGGAATCTGACTCATGGGACCTGTTAACTTCCTAAGTGATTCTCTAAACTGTGCCAGACATGGTGGTGCATGCCTGTAATCCTAGTACTTGGGAAGCTGAAGTAGGATGATCAAGTTCGAGGCCAGCCTGGGCTATATAGTGGGTTCGAGGTCAGCCTGAGCTTCATGGCAAGACCCTGTCTCAAAAAGCAAAACAAAACAAGATTCTGTAAACTAACACACACCTCTGCTCCCACATATTCTTTTGTTTTTTTTAGGATGGCTCAACTATGTTGATAGAAGCAGCAAAAGGTGGCCATACAAGTGTTGTTTGCTATCTTTTGGACTACCCTAATAACTTGCTTTCAGCCCCTCCACCAGATGTCACTCAGCTGACACCCCCGTCCCATGATTTAAATAGGGTAAGTTCAAACTAAACCATTTTAGTTTATATCTTCTTTCTCTCCTTTTGCCTATTGTTTTGATTTAACTTAGCTTGTTATTTTTCGTTACATGTAGTTCTCTTTATAGCTGTACACTTGATATGGTTAATAAGTACATAGTATTCAGATTCTAAACCAATATGATTTGCTTTGAGAATGACAACTCGAATGCAAAGATAATTAAAAAGTATACTAAGGGGACTCGGGATGTAGCTCACTGGTAGAGTGCATGGTTAGTGTGCGTGCAGTCTGCTGCACACATGTCCCCATGTGTGAGAATAACTGGATACCAGCATGTTGTGAGTAATTGTATCGTTGTTTGAGATGGCATGCTTAAAATATTTTTAGGTCTCTGCACCTTATTTGACTAGCGTATTATTTAGTGGATTATGTAGGAAAAGAAGAAACAATCAATCTGTCCTTTGTCCTAGGCACCTCGTGTACCGGTTCAAGCACTGCCCATGGTTGTCCCACCTCAGGAGCCTGACAAACCACCTGCCAATATTGCCACCACTCTTCCCATTAGGAATAAAGGTCAGTTACACTTCTGAAGACTGTTTCTTACATGTTGTCCAGGTGAAAATAAGCTTACAAAAAAATCTAGCCATTTAAAATTGTTTTTCTACAAAAGTGAATTTTACTCTGAGTTGACACGATTAAAGACCTTTTTACTAATGAATAAAGCATGTAATTGGGAGAGAAGATAGTTAATAGCACTGATCTGTGCTAGAAGTAGAAGTATTTGCAGGAGAAATTTAGATATTCATCTTAGGTAGACTTCTGATTTTCCATGATTTCCTCTAACTTTTATTAATGTAAAATGTTGAGTATAATTGGGTGGTTTTTTTTTTTTTTTTTTTTTTTTTTTTGGGGGGTAAATTCTTTACTTAAATCTCTGTAGTAAAATAAGGCATAAAGATTAATAAGTTGGATCAAATATTAAAATTTATTTTAAAGTAACTGGTTTAATGTAGATTTTATATCTGGGATACCTTTTTCAACTAGTAATTCAAGGTTGCTTCAGATAAACTTGTTTATTTAGAATTCTGAGGTCCATATTTGACTCGTGGATGTTACATCATGCATGTTCTTAAGTTATGTCCCCAAACATTACCCCTAGCAGTTTGAATCACTTTTTCTTTTTTAAAGTTTTACCTGAAGAACCAGTGTAGTTGTAGTTTTTGGTTTTGGCTACCTGTATTATTTTACCAACAAGAATGATGAGTATTTCCACCAGCTCTTTTCGATTACTACCACCAATCTAGAGCCTTGGCGCCTTTTTCAATTGGTTGCTAACCCTGTAGCCAGAACAGTCTGTTCACCTGGCTGTCAGAAGATACAGTGGATGGCGTAGTCCAGCATCTTTTCTTCCAGGGAAACCGAATCCCAATTTTCTCCTGGCCAGGTAGCTGTGTGAATATATGAATTTATATCTTGCCTTTATCAGTCTTGAAGATGGTAGGCCCCAACAAAGACATATATTTTAGTTGAATTTTAATTTCTTGGTACTTCTCAGTGGTTTGGGCACTCCGTGTGTGTGTGTGTGTGTGTGTGTGTGCGCGCGCGTATGTGTATTTAAAAGACACAGACTATTAAATGTCAAAAGACCTTGACTTAGAGGTCTTAAGTTTTTTCTGCACCTTAATAATTTAGCATTATTTTTCTGTTCTTTCGAGTTTTGGCATCTTTATGACCATGTGAAATATATACACTTAGCCCTAGATTTTACTTTAATTGCACCCCTTATATATCACAAAGCTGCATCCCTCTAATTGTCTAATTTTTAGCCATGTGATAATTTTAAAATTCTGAGATTAATTTTCAAGATTACTATGCACATAAATACCTACATTTATATTTATGATAAGGTGGATTTGTGTTTAACTCCTTAAAGGTGCATTTTCACCTTCTATGGATATGATAACGTGGTGCATAACTGTTGGCACTAACCCTCCCAACAGTAACTCTGTAATGAGGATGCCATTCACGTGCACTTCTGAGGGGGTTTCTTTTTCACACAGCTGCTTCTAAACAAAAGTCCAGCAGCCATTTGCCAGCAAACAGCCAGGATGTACAGGGTTACATCACCAATCAGTCTCCAGAGAGCATTGTAGAAGAGGCTCAGGGAAAGTTAACAGAACTGGAACAGAGGATAAAAGAAGCCATAGAAAAGAATGCACAGCTACAGTCCTTGGAACTGGCACATGCTGACCAACTTACCAAGGAGAAGATCGAGGAGCTGAACAAAACAAGGGAGGAACAAATTCAGAAGAAACAAAAGATTTTGGAGGAACTACAGAAAGTAGAACGAGAGTTACAACTGAAAACTCAGCAGCAGCTTAAAAAGCAGTATCTAGAGGTTAAAGCTCAAAGAATTCAACTGCAGCAGCAGCAGCAACAATCTTGCCAACACCTGGGACTGCTAACTCCTGTTGGGGTTGGAGAACATCTTTCCGAGGGAGACTATGCACGGTTACAGCAAGTGGATCCTGTTCTGCTCAAAGATGAACCCCAGCAGACTGCTTCTCAGATTGGTTTTGCACCAATCCAGCCTCTGGCCATGCCTCAAGCTTTGCCTCTGGCGGCAGGTCCCTTGCCTCCAGGGTCCATCGCAAACCTTACAGAACTGCAAGGAGTTATAGTTGGACAGCCAGTACTGGGCCAAGCACAGTTGACAGGGCTGGGGCAAGGAATTCTGACAGAAACACAACAAGGGTTAATGGTAGCCAGCCCTGCTCAGACCCTCAATGACACGCTGGATGACATCATGGCAGGTGGGTTTATATTGTTATGAGCAGGTATCAAATATAATTTGCTTAAGGCTAGTAAGAGTGTGCCAGAATTTTTGCCATTACCCAACTTGAGAACTATTTTTGGACTCTTGACCCATGTGTATCTTTAGAAATACTAGTTGCATCTCAGAAATTCTCAGGTGGATACAGGTCAAATTAAAAATTAGTTTGTTCAATACAAACGGCGGAAGCTTTCTAGCTTAGCTAAGTAGGCTGGAAATCTAGGTTTTCTGATAAGAGGGGTTGATGTTTGACTTTTACTTTTGTGTCCCCTCCTCCCCCCCCTTAAGTTCAGAATACTGAGATTAGATTTTGGCTTTTTGCTTCTGTATTCACACCAATAAACTGGAAAATTGGTAAAAGTTGAAGTACAAAACTAATAGGACACATCAGGAAGCTTATTTGTGAACAAAAGCACTTTATATCCTAATGTACTACAAACCTGATGGATATTTAAACAAACCAACCTTAAATGCCATTAATAAAGTACCAAACCAAATAGGGTTTGATTATACTGTATGTCAGTGACTTTATACCCTGCGAATGTTAATGTTTAGTCTCTTTTCTAACTGAAGATGTGGTTCCCTGGCAGTATCATAAATGAGATACTTTTAAATGTGTAGCCAGAGAAATTTTATTTCATTATAATTAGTTCCATTGGCAAGAAGTACTTTAGAAGATTGTTTTAATGCTCTCATTTTTGCTACTTACTTTTTCTGAGTTCTGTAACAAAGTAGTGGGATGAGATTTGATAGAGTTTTAAGCCATAAGACTGCCATACTGAGAAAGATGGAAATTTCCATAGGAGATGAAAAAAAAAAAAAAAAAAAAAAATTTGGAAAGGAGGGAAAAGGAAGAATAAAGGGCATAAAAAGTTGAATTTTGCTTTCTTCTCTTCCCCTTTTTTATTCACTGGTCTATAGTAGAAAGTTTGACTCTAATTTTACAACTATGTTTCAGTAACATTACATATTATGATGAGATTACATAATGCTTCATTTTGTAGAAGTGTTTTTATTTAGAAACTAACATTCAGAAACTTAACAAACCAGCTAATGAAACATTTTATATTTTAAAATTGGAGTTTTCCAGTTCTTTTTTAAATATTATCTCAGCAGTAATACACCAAATGAAAATCTTTATTAATCTTGAGTAAAATAACTACATTCAGGAAAAATTGCTAGTGATAATTAATAGTAAGAACTGTACAGGATCTTACTGTTGATGAGTACAGTTTTTTCTACAGATCTGAAAAATGACTACTAATCACCCCTAACAGATTATAATAATAGGCAATAAAAGTACAAGATTTTAAAATACTCTATGAAAATTGGAGTGCAGTTGCCATAAATCCAACTTTAATACTATGTCCATAGCCTATAATTTAGGTTATAATAATATGTTTTCTTTTATGTCAAACTACCAAGGAATGTATAGAGTTAAATGCTACCCATTTAAATGAAGAATGGATAGTCTATACCAGTGAATGTTTAAAAATTTTTTTGATATGCTGTCAGAGTTTACCTGGTGTACTTGGACGTGGTAGCCAACAGTGATTTACTGGTTGTGCAACTTTTTGTGTTTATGGGAATTAATAGAAGTTTGCAAAATACCTTTTTTTCTTGATTTGTACTATATCCTAAAACATATACTAAAACATGTCTGTGTTCTGAGTGTTTCTATATAAAAATTTTTTAATGCACATGACTTTTTACCAAATGACGAATAATTGTCATACTATAAAAATATTTGTTTCTTTATTATGTTCATTTATGTGGCGAGAGGAAAAATTGCCAGAAAGAGCAAAATTTAAAATACCCAGCTGCCTACCTGCAGCCCATCCATAGATCACTCGCGTTCACGTGCACCCACACATATACTCTAATACGCTGTCATGTTCTCCGTTCTGCAGCCTCCTCCTTTACATTTCTTTAAGACAGGAGAGTCCAGTCATCTGACTGAGGATCATTTCCACCCTTTGGGTGTCTAATATATTACAACCTCTTAAGTTCGTGGTCTTCTTTTCCTTCCTCCAGCACAGCCTCTGCTCTCTCCTTAGTCCTCGTTTGTAGACTGCTGTCATAACAGTTGGTCTCCTTTTCTCTCGTACTTAACTGGCTAAAATCTTGAGGCTTCTGTTCTCCTTGCTTGCCAAAGCAAAGTAGTCCCATTTAACCTGTCTTAACACTTTTGTCTTTGCTGTGGTATTACGTTCCCCACTTCTGTTGTTAAAACTTTTCTGAGCATATCGTTTTCCCTCGCTAAACATAACTCTAAAATGAAGTCCCATGTGTAAAAATCTATACCAGAGTTCCTTCAGGGGCTTACATGTTTACTTTTGTTGGTTTTATCTATAGAAGTGATAGGCAGTTATTTAGTTTTAGTAAACCAGCTGCATAGGTACCCCAAAGGGAGTGAAAGGAGAAAATTTTTTTCCCACCTCCTTTTAGATAAGGTGATTAAAAACAACCAATTTGACTAAAAAAACCCTAAGTTTTAGTAGAAATTATTATAGTTTAAGTGTAAATTATCATTTAATCAGTTAACAATACATCTTAGTTTTTTTAACCCATTTAATATGAAATAAAAATTAGTGATCTGTACATACTGGTGTTTATCCTCTTTAAGCTACTTTTTGGTTTATCATTTCCATTTGTGAAAATCCAACCACAGGAAATATGGAATCTATTTTAAGAGCTATAGATTTTATATAAGTTTAAAATTTATAATATTTACATTTAAATTACTTGATCTTTTTCTCAGCATTACAAAATTAACAATATGGAGTAACAATATCAAGGTCACTAGATACTTAATTTAATACATTAGCACATGCCCTTTTCTCTTATCGAAATCCCTGAGGGTTCAAATGATGTTTTGTTTGGATTGACTTCTTTTTCTGTTTGGCTTTTCAATTGACTGAAAAATGTATAATGATAGAATGTGTATTGCTATAATGTATAGTATATATTTGTGCCTGAACTAAGGATTTCATGTAAAGTAGATTTTTTAATTGACAGTTCTGTTTATAATTGTTGTAAGATCAATTTCAGTTTTACTCTTGGCAGGATAATAACCTCTTTTGCCCAATGTCAAATCCAGTTGTGAATTACGATTGCTTTCTGTCTGATGTAGTAAAGAACTACTATGGTAGCACACATCCACACTCTTGTTGACCATTCAGTGATACATGCCCATGCTTTAATAATATCACAGTATTTTTAATAAGAGGATGAAAAAAATGATGTTCATGTAGTAATTACTCCAGAAGTGAGTCAGTGAGGGAATAATGTACCCTCAAGGGAATCTTCATTATATTCTATGCCACCATCTTGGCATTCTCCTACTTCAAGTATTGACCTAACTAGCCATTACTTCAGTTACGTATTCGGGCGTGAAAATAATATCAAAGCAAAATCCTACTTAGAAGAATGAATAACATTCCATATTTAAAATGGATGATTGTTTACACGCCTTTATTTCTACCCTAATCTTTTAACATTTTCTTTATAAGTTGCAATTGCCATCTTGGTTGTAGGGTATTTTACCATCCTCAGAATATTTCTTCATCTGAGAAAATACATTCCTATGTGAGGATTGGATTTTTGTATTTGAAACACTGTCATGCTGAGGACTACAATTCAGAATATCCCAGGTTTAGTTAGTAAAACAATGGGGGGGGTGTTTAAAATAATTAGATAGGGAGGTTCTTCCTTTCCAACTAGTGACGTTACTGTCATTAGTTCTAGAATATAATGTGTGAAATTGGCAAGTAAAAAAAAATTTTTCTTCCCTCATTTGATCTTGACTATTACACATATTTTTAAATTTCTAATTAAGTTATATTGGACAACTTCCCATTTAAGTTTATACTGTTATTTAATTTTAGTACTTTAAAATATTTTTATCTTCAGGATTGTTTCGTATTAAGGTTTTATGACTGCTTTCATAAGAGGGGAACTTGTCTTTCAGGTGGATTATTTAGAAAATGGATGACTCTCAATCACATTATAAATTTGGCATATCATCTAATCAAAAATAACCAGGAAATGAGTTATTACTGCTATAGTAGTCTCCCTGTAGACATTTTGTTTTCAAGATCTTAAGTATTTTCTAATAAATATTTTTTACTATTACTGTGACCTAACAGTGTTTCATCCTTATTAAGTACAGTTATTTTGTTCAACAGCAGTCAGTGGAAGAGCATCTGCAATGTCAAACACTCCTACCCACAGTATTGCTGCTTCCATTTCCCAACCTCAGACTCCAACGCCAAGTCCTATCATCTCTCCTTCAGCCATGCTTCCCATCTACCCTGCCATTGACATCGATGCACAGGTAAGCTCCGGATTTAGGAGAGACAGCTTTTCACCGGAATTAATACCATCATTAAAAACACTAAGTTAGACTGCTTCATGAAAGATGTGAGCCACGTTTATAAATTAAAATCCACATTTAAAAAATAAAATATGTGACAGACTATTACTGATAATTATGTGGTGGTCTGGTTTCCCAGGTTATCAAATAAATTTCTTTTTTAACTCTTCTAGTTTAGAAAAGAAGTATAATGTAAAAATAATAACTTATGATTAGTGTGTATTTTCTACTAATAGAAATATAATTGCATATAATTACATGTAAAAGAAAAATATTCTAACATTTATGGGCTTGCTATTTTTATATATCATATATACTTAGCTGTGTTTAAATCATTTTTAAGAATTCTGATTAAGTAGTGAGTCTCTAAAACAGCTATTGAAGGATTTCAAGGAAGAGTTAGAAGTACTTCTTATCTCTTCGGATTAGCTGAAGGACTATGAGGCAAAAAAAGATACTTGTTTAAGCTTTAAAAGGTTTGAGAGCTATTAAGTAAACAGGTTGTTTAAAAGATGAGTTTCACACAATCTCAGAGCAGAGTGAGGTTGGAGAGCATAGTGTGTGTGCTATTCTGAAGAGAGGCCCAAAGGTCTGACATGGACGGTGAGGCCTGGCCTTCAGCACTGAGGAGTGGGTGTTTGCAGGTTGTAGACGTAGTTTCTGGATTTTGACTGATAACAGTTTTTATTCTGATTAGTACCTGCGGTGAAGGAGTATGTGTTAAAACTTAATTTTGTGTATGATAGAGTCTTTATAAGCCTGAGTTTCAGGAAGTATAAGTATTGATATGTATAGGCAATGTGTGTGTTTATGGACTCCTAGGGGTACATACTCCTAACCTATTAAAAAAAAGTCTGCTTTTTATTAAAATGTTTCTTGGTAGTACTGTGAAAAGGAATTTCTTTTGTATTTTGTTTGCCAAATGTCTGCTGTTTTATATGTGCTATCCCCTCCTTCCCTCCCTCCCTTCTCTTCTTTTTTTTTTCTTTATTTTTCACTTAAAACTGCTGAGAACACTTTTTAAGGAATTACTTCATCTAATCCTATATATATGAGGCAGCTACTCTTACTATCCTGGAAAGAGATTAAATGCTTTCCTTATAATCATTTCATTTAGCTAAGAAATAGTGGAGATGGGAACCACACCCAGTTCGTTTGACTCTGAAGACATCAATCTTAACTATCATGCTCTGTAGCCTTTTTAAGAACATTTGAGTGTTGAATTGCACTTATTTACATTCACTTCACATTGATAGCCTTACACAACTGGCTTGAATGTAATAATGAATTTGTATTCTACATATACATAGTCTTTTTTTCTTTGAGGCTATTAAAGTTAGCTAGAAGTATTTTTCTAATTTTTCTAGGGCCAAGAATTAATGCAGAAGCAGCAAAACTAAATATTTCTTTTTAAAATACGTTTTCAAACAAAATAGACGCAGGAAATGTATATTCAAGTGTGATCACGATTTTACCGAATTTGAAATTGTACTGGTGGTGAAATAATTTTACGTGACCATACCATTCAACCAACCGTCAGTGAATTGCCTTTTCTGAGAAGTTAAAAATAATTTTTTAAAAGATTAAGAAAAGTTACACTTTAAATGTAGTAGGCATGCTGAAGATTTGACTCTGGCTCTTTAAAAATGTCCCTCTATCTGGTCTTTACCAGATAAGAGACATCTTTCATCTGTTAGATTAGCCTAAAAAGAAACTGTTTTCTGTGAAGTTCACCATAAGGACTTGCTTAGTTATTAGAAAGTCCCTGCATTGGGAAAAATATGCAAAATAATAATCAGATAATTTTTCATCCTTTTTTTCCTTTACTTTTTGATGTTTTTAAAATGTCATTTGTTTTTACGTCAGTCAGGTACTTCAAATGATTAAAAATCCTTTTGTATATAATCCATCTGTTTCAGTGTTTTTGGTTTTTTGTGTTGTTTTGTTTTTCTTTTCTTTTGTTCCGTTTTGTTTTGTTTGCACTACTGGGGATTGAACCCAGGGCCTTCATACTGTTCCACATCCCCAGCCCTTTTTTTATTTTTTATTTTGAGACAGGGTCTCACTAAAGTACCCAGACTTGCCTCGAACTTGAGATCCTCCTGCCTCAGCATCCCAGAGTACTGGGAGTACAGGTGTGTGCCACCATGCCCAGCTGAATGTTTTTTGATCTAAAATAAAATTTATGTGAGCTTATATAATGGATATATTTTGGTTTACATATGATAGTACTATGCTGTAGCAGACATGATATAATGAGAAACTTAAGATTCATGTTGTTTCTTAAAAGACTAAACATTTTATAATACTTTCTTTTCAATTTAACAAACCTTAACGCATACAAACTTAATGCTTTGCAGATGCAATTTTGAGTATCCTTTATTCAAAATGCTTGGTACTGGAAGTGTTTCACCTTTCAGAGTTTTGGCATATATGGGCATATTTGTATAGACTTTACAAGTTCAGCATCTCTATCCTGAAATCTGAAATGCTGCAAAATCTGTAACTTTTAGAAGATCATCGTGGTGGCACGCAGAAGTTCCACTTTTCATGTTAGGGATGCTCAACCTGTGTTGACTTCTCTAAGTTAGTCTTTGTGAACCCCCTGAAGTGTAGGGCCTGCTGTTCCCATCACAGATGAGAGGAGTGGAGTGTAGAGTGTCAGTCACTTCTGACACCCACAGCGCTGTGGAGGAAATGGTTTATTTTGGCTCACAGTTTGTAGAGGTTTCAGTTCATACTAGGTTGTCTCTAAGGCAGGCAGCGTGTAGGGAGAAACAGCTCATGGAATGGCAGCAGAAGGCAGGGAGAGATGGGGCATGCCACCCGTGACCACCACCTCTCTGACCAGGCTTCACCTGCCAACGTTCTATTTAGCTGTAAACGCATCGGCAGAGTAATCCACTAATGAGTATCAGACTCCCATAATCCTTAAACATAGATACAGACCATAGCTAGAGATGATAACTACCTTACCTACAAACTGATTAACACTAGAGCCAGCTTTCAAGTTCAGGTACTCTGGTTTTAGCATCTATGCTCTTAATTCCTGCATTATGCTACACGTTTTTCGCTTCTTAGGTGGGAACATTAAGTTTGAATTATGTTAACTTGCTAAATAGATTACAGAAGTGTTTCTACTACCTTTGTATTGTATGACTCCTTTTATAAAATACTAGTGGTTTTGGAATATAGTCATAACTTAAATTTCATTAATTGAATATTTTATGCAGGCAGTAATCTTTACAAGGATTAGCAGGAATCTCAAGTTTAATTCTGCAGTTTGAAGAGTGCTAAAGCATAAGTTTTCTTTTTAAGGTTCCTCAAACCTATGTTTTTCAACTAGAAATCACCTTTTGTGTGTACCACAGGCTCATCAATTCTCCCAGTGGTTTTATTAAATCAAGTCTCTGGATATTTTCAAAACTTTCATTTTTTTTTAATTTTATTTTATTTTATTTTTTTGAGACAGGGTCTCGCCATGTAGTTCAGGTTGCCTTGAACTCATCATATAGTCCGTGATGGCCCTGAGCTCGTGGCAATCCTCCTGCTTCAGCCTCCTGAGTGCTGGGATTGTGGGCATGTGCCACCACGCCCAGCCAAAACTTCTAAGATTAATACCACATAATATGGTGTTACCAAAATCTATTTTAAGAAAAATTTGTAAAGAAGAAATTATTTGGGGTACCATTTTTACCATAACTTTTGATAGCATAGCTCTAATTTTTTTATTTTATTTGAGTAGTAAAACTAAATTTATCTCTGAATACTATACATATAGAAACTAAGAATTATGTAGAGATGTTTAAGAACCACAGATTAGGGCCGGTGAGATGGCTCAGTGGCGTAAGCGCCTGCCTTGCAAGCGCAAGGGCCCGAGTTCGACTCCCGGAACCCACATACAAAAAAAGGGCCGGTGATATCGCTCAGCGGCACGGGTGCCTGTTGGCACACGAGGTCCTGAGGTCGACCCCCCGGTACCCACAAAAAAAAAAAAAAAAAAAAAAGAACCACAGATTATAGGATTGGTGTAGCTCAGCAGTAGAGTGTGCTGATGTTTCATGGGGTTCTGAGTTTAATTTCCAGCACCAATAAATAAGCAACAAGTTTTATATGAAACATTAAATCTGACTGAAGGTTACAGTTGAATGCCCCTGAATTAATTGAAATTGTTTTGTATTGTGTGAAATATGATTGTGTCTAGTAGCCGCTAAATATGAGAAAGAACCGCAGTTGTTTTGTTCATGGGCTGCAAAAACTTATCATCTTTGTTGTTGCGTCTTTCATATATTTCTGAACTGCTTATTGTTAATCATATATTTCTCACAGAGTTTCTTTTTCTTTTTGCAGAAGGGATTAAGCCCCAGGATCTCACTCATGCCAGGCAAATGCTCTACCACTGAGCTGTAATTTATGTTTTGTTTTGAGAATTGCGCGAGCTAGCCTCAAATTGAGAATCTCTTGCCTCAGCCTTCTGAGTAGCAAGGGTTATAAGCAGGTGCCCCTAGGTCTGAATCCTTAAAGCTTCTCTTGAATTTGAGTAAATATAGGAAAAACAAGTGGTCCCTTATACAGTCTTGCTTTTCCCCAGTTTTTAATAATTAACATATCCATTATCTTTTCTTTTTTTCCATTACTGTCTTTTAAAGGAGATGGATATTGTAACTTTGCATCTATCAAGACTGTTCCAGAATTAGTCATGTGGATAACTTACAGAGTATTTTTATATGGAATATAATTTTATCAATTTAGTAAGGCAGAATTCATTATAACAACATCTGTTACAGCGTGGATTGGTGTATTTTATGGTATTGGAGGCTAAATAGAAACTGCAGATTGCATACTGGATAAACCCTTAGTAAAGCTGTGGATATCTGTCTCCTTTTCCAGCTTTGAGACTTTCTCTGAGATGTATGGTAATGAACATACAGTGACTTCTTGACCAGTATAATACAACTTTGTGCAGTAATGATTATATGACTGGGTGTAGTTCAGCTGTTTCATTTTTGCATATTTATATCAGCATTATGCAAAACATCTATTTTTTGTTTGCCTCGTCATTGTTTATATCAATCCAGATTTTTTTTTTCCAAATAGTATGGTACTGATGTATTACAAAGCAGGACAGTAATCATGTTAGGATTGTGTAGGCGTGTACTTGGGGAATGGAAGCCTTACTTCAGAATTAATTTGCCAGGCATGGTGGCGCATGCCTGTAATCCCCAACTCAGGAGGCTGAGGCAGGAGGATTGCTGTGAGTTCAAACCAGCCTGTACTACATGGCAAGACCCTGTCTCAAAAAAAAAAAAAAAGAAAAATTAATTAATTATTTATTTATTTAGAGACAAGGTCTTATATAGCTCAGCCTTCTGAGTGCTGGAATTACAGGCATACACCACCATACTTGGCTTACTTCAGAATTTTAAGTTCTTTTGTTATTGTCTTAAAAGAGTATCATAAAATATTAGTTGTTTTAATTGCTCCTTACTCCAGAAATACAGTGGAGCTACTCATTCTTAATTTCAGTTCCTCAGCAAATTTGTTCAGCTTAATTTTCTCAGCTTTAAATAATTTTTCTTGAACTCTCATAATTTACTGTTTATTCGCTCATAGGATGAATCTAAATTTTTCATGTGCAGTAATCCCGTAAGTTAGCAAGCAAGGCCTGTGATAACTTTGTCAATCCTAGAGTATATAGCAGAGTACTTACAAAAGGTGCTTAATTAATACCAATTGAATTTATATTTCATAATGTGGGGAAAATATATTTGATCTAAAATTTTTCATGCTTGTCTTTTTCAAGTTTTCTATGTGTGTCTTCTTTCTCTATTTAAGATTGACACAGTTTTCATAAATTACCTTTTAGCTCCTGGAAAAAAATTTTAAATCTCATAAACTTCATCAGAAAGTTGGCTTGTCTGTGGACTGCATATCCACTAACAGAGAGGACAGAAGACAGATAGTTAACATGACAGTCACACATGGCTGCTGGGCATCAGTACCTCTTTATGATGTAGTAGAGGAGCAGGACTACGAAAATCCTGGTTTTAAAAGCCCATCTCTACCAGTTACTAGCTCGTGTGGCCATCTGAAGGTTATTTCTCTGAGAGCTGTCCCTTTTTGTGAAGTCAGACACAATTTCTCTCTTACGAACCTGGAGTGAAGATGCTGTAGGATGCTGTAGAGCACTGGCGCTGTCACTCGTGCCACCTCCTTGTCCTTCTCCACTGTTGCCGTTGGCAGCCCTCCCTTGTGGCCACCTGGGCTCTGCGGCCAACAGCTCTGCTCTCTCCCAGCCCCTTCTCACAGCAGCTCTTCTTCATCACTGACCAGAGGCCTTTTCTTGCTTCTTGACTGCCATTTTGCCTTTGTCTCATTTTTCATTTTTTTATGATGAGGTTTGGTCTTTAGACTAATATAGATTGTGGGAGGATGTGACTTTTCTTTTTGTGTTAATTCTATAAATATAATAAACATGTATAAAAATAAATGCTTCATACCTGTGATCTCTTGCTTGTTAGTAACAGTATGAATCTCTGAATTTTCAGAGGTATTGTCGTTCTCCATGACTGTCAGTTACTGTTTTCTGGGAAAAATGCAAACATCAATGAGACATATTCATTACCTTCCAAGAAGTTTTAGTCCTCTGAGAGTGACAGATAACAAAACAGTTTGATGAGATGCGTGTGTGAAAGTGACGGAGGATACTTCGAGCTATCCTGTCTGATAGGGAACTAAAGTGACACACATGTTTAGCTCAAAATTTTTTAGTAGCCACGTTTTAAAATAATGAAGCAGCAGCAGCAGCTGGGAGGATTGGCACACAGTTCTAACCACAGCACTCTGGGAGGCCGAGGTAGGACGATCACAAACTCGAGCCCAACATGGGAAACTTAGTGACTTAATGAGACCCTCTCTCAAAATAAAAAGGGCTGGGGATCTATCTCGGTGCAGAGGCCCTGGGTTAAATCCCCAGTATTGTCAAAAAAATTTTGTATACAAAATTAAATTTATATGTACATGTTTTGTCAGGAGCATTGTGATGTGTGCCTGTGGTCTCAGTACTTGGGAGGCTGAGGCTGGAGGATCACTTGAATGCAAGAGTTCAGGTCCAGCCTGGGCAACTGAAACATGTCTCAAAAAAAAAGTTTTATTTAACTTAATATACCTGTAATACTGTTTCAGTATTTAACCAATACCAAAAAATTGAGTTGCTTTACATTTTTATTTCATACTAATTTGGTGTGCATATTACACCTGTAGTTAGGAAGATCAAATCACCCTGGTGCCAAAAGTCTCTCATCCCACATTCCACAGACTCCCTCTGTCTCAGGTTTTTCACCCTTTTAATGTATATCTCAGTTTGGATTTACATTAGAAATACTGGATTTGGATTTGAGAAATAGAATCATTTACTTGAGTCATTCCAGACACCCTAAAAAATTTTCCAGTGTTCAGATTATCAGTTATTCAATTAAAACTAAATTAAATAAAAAATACAGTCTTTCAGGGCCTGGGGATGTAGCTCAGGGGCACAGCACCTGCCTGGCAAGCGCAAGGCCCTGAGTTCGATTCCTGGTACCAAAAAAATGAATGAATGAATGTCTTTCAGTCATACCAGCCATAGTCCAAATCTTGTTAGTCACATGTTGCTAACAGTTATTGTTTTGGATACCACAGGTATAAAGTATTAAAAGTATAGAGAATTAAATGGTTAACTGCATTAGCATTTAAACTGTGTTAGAATAGGTCCACTAGTAAATCCAGTATTGGTCACTACCATTATCATAAGTCAAATTGCATACAGACATTGCCATATCAAGTAGAATAGTCTTTGTCTTTCAAAATACCAAATGTGTTTTATGTTTTTGGTTCCTTTAAGTATCTGGGGGCTTTGTTTCAGACACAGCTAAGTTTCTTGGAACAAATTTTTCAAGTCTTGCCTTTCAGCTTTGTTAGGTGGATCCAGAACTAATTTGGCCTCATTACTAAGGATTCTGTTTGCTATCCTATGTCTTAAGTTGTTTCTGCTTCGGCTGTTCATGGCCATATATGTTCCAGCTCTAGGTGTTCAGTCTTTCTTTGGCTGCCGATAAAATCATTGTGCACACGTGCCAAAGTTTAACTCAAGCCTTGAGGGAAAGCCCTCCGCAGGTCTCCAGAGTACAGTCCTGTTAGTGTTCTCTTGTTAATCTGCAGCGACGACTCCAGCACCTTAACCTCGCCACACTCTGTCTTCCCGCCTAGGGGAGACTGCCAGGCTCTGGGCCCCACTCAGCCATTACAGCCTAGAAGCTCTCCAGGCAGGGAGCTGGGTTAATCATTTGTGCTCAGGGATCTCTATTCTCATTGCTTATCTGAACACCATCATTTCAGATAGTATGTCTTCTTTACTTATTTGAGATAGGAAAATAAATCTAGTTTGTATTTTATTTTATTTTATTTATTTATTTTTTTGTGGGTACCGGGAGTCGACCTCAGGACCTCACGCGCCAGGAGGCGCCCGTGCTGCTGAGTGATATCACCAGCCCCTTTTTCGTATGTGGGTTCTGGGAGTCGAACTCAGGACCTCGCACCTTTTCTTGGTGTTCAGGAATTGCCCATGTTGTGCAAGTGTTATTCGTAGCCTTTAAAAACAAATCAGTAGTTGGCCGCTGATGGAGAGAAAAGCCAAATAGGCCTTGCTATTCAAATGTCTGATATAGTACAGTGTATATGTGTGTATTTACTATTAACATTTTAAAACTGTCTAATAAGCTAATTAGGAAATTAATTTTCTGCAGACGGAGAGTAATCATGATACAGCGCTAACACTCGCCTGTGCTGGGGGCCATGAGGAGCTGGTACAGACACTGCTGGAGAGAGGAGCTAGCATTGAGCACCGAGATAAGAAAGGTAAAGCTTATCCATGTGGGAATTTTATTTTCTGTAATATGTGTGGAAGAAATTTTAGATATTTAGAAATATTACTTCTTAGCCCCATTTTGATGCTTAGGTGTATTGGTAAATAGTGTTCGTCCTTTGCTTAGCACTTCGCGAAAAGATCCTTATTTTTTTCCAGGTTTTACTCCACTCATCTTGGCTGCTACAGCTGGTCATGTTGGGGTTGTAGAAATACTGCTGGACAATGGTGCAGACATTGAAGCCCAGTCGGAAAGAACCAAGGACACACCACTCTCTTTGGCTTGTTCTGGGGGCAGACAAGAGGTAACATTTCCTCTTAGTGTAATTTTTTTCCTCTTTTTATATAGCAGTTACATACTATGTGATTTTTTTTTTTTTTTCCTACAGGAACAGTGATTTGATGTTTCGATTTATCACAGTAATTCAGGCTATAATTTACTGGCAAAAATACAGTGTTAGTATAAGCTACCTTCCCAGAGAAATCATACATTGTCTGTAACACTGCTCTTCTAAAATTACCACCTACATAGGTGTCCCTGTGTATTACATTTAGGCTAAGAGAAACACTTAAGATATTCCAAATCAAGGCCTGCGTTCCTTCATCTTTCCCTGTTCTAGAACTTAGATCAGTTGGCATTGATTAAGTAGGCTCAAGAAACTGTAACATTACAACCCCTTGCATGTTTTCTGGCAAGTAGTAATTAGCTGGATAACTTATTTATTTTTCCCCAAATCCATTCTTACATACAGGGGATATGGAACTTACTGAACCAGTTGTGCTATATCTAGATTCACAACTTCTCAGTCAGGGATTTATTGAATCTTAGGTAGAGGAAAGAGTACTCTATGTCATCCAGATTAGGTTTTGTTTTTTTGTTTTTTAAAACAGGGTAGTTCAGGCTGGCCTTGAACTCACTATGTAGCCCAGGACAGCCTTGAACTTGGAGTGATCCTCCTGCCTCAGCCTCCCAAGCACTGGGATTACTGGTGTGTACCACTACACTTGTCCTCAGATTAATTTCTTACTCAGTTTAAAAGTCCCTTCTCTTCTTTCCAACCCCCTCCCCCTCCCTCCTCTTCCTTTTCCTTTTCAGAGTTTCCCTACTTACAAGTTGCTAGGTTTTCCCACTGTTCCTGGTCCTATTCTTTGAACAAATAGTTTGTTTATAACCATCTTTTTCTCTTCAGGTGTTCGACTGTTTTCCCCAAAGTCATCCACTGTCTGTGTGAAGCAAGACCTGTTTTTTCTGTTGCTAGCCAGAGAATAGTTTCAAATCTTTCGCTCTTCTGGGCTGTTCGGCCCTTTCTTTGTTAATGGACTCTGACTAGCTAACTGTTGACTCTTGCCTATGTGAGCACTTTAGTCCTTTCCCCCCCTTTGCCGGTTATAGCTCACCAGGTTACGTTGAATTCTAATCAGTTGAACTCACTAGTCTTTGAAAATAACTCATAAAAAATAAAATTTAACAGCTGGGCATGGTGACTCATGCCTATAATCCCAGCACTTGGGAGAAAAAGAGAGCTAGAGTAATTCATATACAAAAGAAGGGGAAATCTAGTAAAATGGTACAAGTATGGGAAGATAACAGGTTAGTGATTCTGTATTCATAGATTAAAAAGAATTGAAGCCTAATAACAACATGAACATATATAAATGGTTTGTTATTAGATTTTCCTTTGATTATTTCTTTAGTTTTTGCCCCTTTTTATCTAGTGCATGTATGTGTGAATTGTTAAGATGCCCTTGTTACTAGAGATGTTTGGCACAAGAGCTAACAAAGGACCTGTGTTTTACTATGCTGTTTCTTCTTGCTGTGTCCTTTTTCTCCTGTAATATCCACAATAAAGCCGGGTATGGTGGCACACTCCTGTAATGCCAGCAGTGGGGAGGCTGAGGCAGGTGGATTGCCATGAGTTTGAGGCCAACCTCAGCTACATAGTTGAGTTCAAGGCCAACCTGAATTACATAGTGAGACTGTGTTTCAAAAAACCAAAGGAAAAAAAAAGAAAAGTCCAGTAGATAAGTGAAAAGATTTTATACCAAAAATTAAGTAAGATAGTAAAAAGTAAACTTAGCTAGGAGTGGTAGTGCATGGATGTAATCCCAGCGTTCTGGATGTTAAGGCAGGAGGATTGCCTCAAGTTCAAAGCCAGCCTGGGCTACGTAGTGAGACCTTGTCTCAAAATAAATAAATAAAAAGTAAACTTAGTTTGGCATACAGTATGTTGTTTCTACTATGTCAGAAAAAATGAAAATTCCTGTCAGTTCCATACTAAAACATTATGACACAAATTTTTATGGTTAGATTACATTGAACTGAGAAGCTTCTAATAAAATATTGATCAGAAATGTAATTATTCCTCTTTCAATATGTAATGAAAGTAAAATTTTGCCTTAAGTTTTCAGTCATAATATAGCTTGAAATAATACTTGCTTTCTGTAGTAACAATTTTTCAATGTTGAATCAAAGAAATAAGTTGATTCCTTTCATTTAAAAATAATAAAGCCAATAGGGTGTTGTAATTTTTATGGGTTATGGGTTTCTTATTAAAATGCAGCAGATGAGCTTATAATCATTCTAGGAGTCTTTCAGGTGAAACAGTTAAACTTGGGATGCCAGTTTACTACAAAATCACAGACATTTTCTTAGAGGCCAGCCTGGGCTAGGCTACGTAGTGAGTCCAGGCCAGCCTGAACTACATAGTGAGACCCTGTCTCAAAAAACAAAAAAACAGATGTTTTTATATTGAATGTTTATTCCTCTTTGAGAAGAGACCAATCTGAGGAATAACTAAGATCGGTTATCTTTACATAATGGAATTGAGAACATTTCAGGAATGTGAAAATTGTTTATTACTTTAAGGGATTTTTCTAAAATGAAATTGGCTAATGCCACTTTTTATCTTGTTTTTATCAAAGAAGCCACCTAGTTTTACTGGCTCTGAAAGTAAAGAAGTGATGGGCAGAAATTTTTTATCTAAAATTGGGCCTAGCTTTATTCAAACAAGTAAAAAGTTTTAGTTGATAGGAAAGAGAAGTCACTGTTCATTGAAAATGCTACCTAAAAAAAATAAAAATGCTACCTAAGAAATACTGTAATTATTAGTAAGAGCAAGGTTAAGAGCTGTAATCTTGAGGTAGATCATAACTTTCTTGTGCTTCTTTTCTAAAATGGAGATAAAAGTGTGGTACCTGTGTCAGAGGGTAGTACTTTGCATTTAAATGGTATAGTGAGCAAAAAGCTGTGAATAACCAGTAAGCAAGTAAGTGGTAAACACTTGTAACTGAGAGAAAGGTAGTTCAAGCCCAGTGGGGTACCACAACACACTAGGCTGTGGTGAGAATTAAAGATTGGTAGTAACAAGTGTTGCTAAGTTGTAGGGCAACTGGAACTCATGCGTTATTGACGGGAGTACAAATAGTCCTAACACTTTAGAGAATGATCTGGGAATTTCTTATAAAACTACATATCCAGAAAACTCAATTGCTAGGTGGGAATTATGCATCTATAGCATAATATAGTATTAATGGTAGAATCTAGGTAACTAATACATGGACAGTCTTTTCAACTTTTTTGAAGAAAGATAGGTGTTAGCTGTTTTTAAATATTTTAAAAAGTTTCTGATTGAGTCGTTTAAAATTATTTTAAATATGTTTACATACATAAATTTAAAAATCACCGGCCATGGTGGCACACGCCTGTCATCCCAGCACTTGGGAAGCTGAGGCAGGAGGATCATGAGTTTGAGGCCAGCCTCGGCTACATAGTGAGTTTAAGGCCAGCCTGAACTACATAGCAAGACCCTGTGTCCAAAAAAAAAATCTATCTGGGCCGGTGAGATGGCTCAGCAGCTTAAGCGCCTGCCCAGCAAGCGCGAGGGCCCGAGTTCGACTCCCGGAACCCACATACGAAAAAGGGGCCGGTGATATCGCTCAGAGGCACGGGTGCCTGTTGGCACGCAAGGTTCTGAGGTCGACCCCCCCCCGGTACCCACCAAAAAAAAAAAAAAAAAAAAAATCTATCTGGGCATAGTGGCACACACCTGTAATCCCAGCACTCTGGGAGGCTGAGGCAGGAGGATTGAAAGTTGCAGCCCAGTCTAAGCAACTTAGAGAGACCCTGTCTCAAAACAAAAAAAAAATAAAAGGACTGGGGGTGCAGCTTAGTGTGAAAGTCTTGGGTACAGTCCCCAGTACTAAAGAAATAAAATTAAAATCCTGTCCCGTATTACTTGTATTTTACCACCGTGTAGTGGAATAACAAAGAAATACTAATTTCCAAACTAGCATGTCATGACATTTTGGGTCCAGATCTTCCATGAATATACTACACCTTGTCAAAAGATTTCTAAATGGGTTTTGAGAAGTTTTTCTCTTTGTTGTGCTCTAAGATCCTTTGCCAGTTTTGCATAGAGGATAAAAGAACTTTCCCCTTTTTTGGTTTACAATAGACCAGAAAAAAGAGAAATCTAAAATACATTCCCTGAAAATTGTCTCACCATAAGAAAACTTATTTCTTTCCTTTTTTCTTTCCAGGTAGTAGAGCTGTTGTTAGCACGAGGGGCAAATAAAGAGCACAGAAATGTTTCTGATTATACACCTCTGAGCCTGGCTGCTTCGGGTGGCTATGTGAACATCATCAAAATACTACTAAATGCAGGAGCTGAGATTAATTCTAGGCAAGTTTATTCTGTACAGACTCTGTATTTATTAAGAGCATTATGTTAAAGATATTTGTAGGTCACCTGTTTTTGAGTACCATGTTGGTCCTTCATATAAACTTAGAATCCAGTTTGTTAGAGGTTTTTTTAAAATTAGTTTTATTTAAGTAATGAAAACCGTTGAGATAGAACTTGAAAAAATGTCATTACATTAAAATTCTACATTGTAATTCACTTTTCTGGTGTAAAATGTGTACTTTTCCTTTGTTTTCCCCATGTTTTAATCCCCAGAACTGGTAGCAAATTGGGCATTTCCCCCCTCATGTTAGCAGCAATGAATGGGCACACAGCTGCTGTCAAGCTCCTGCTGGACATGGGCTCCGACATAAACGCTCAGATAGAAACCAACCGCAACACTGCCCTTACCTTAGCCTGCTTCCAAGGGAGAACTGAAGTGGTTAGTCTTCTGCTTGACAGAAAAGCAAATGTTGAACACAGAGCTAAGGTAAGAAAAGGTCTGAATTTACCCATGAATTTATTGCTTTCATGTTTATAGTGTACAGTAGTATTTTACTACTTTTTTTGTTTTTGTTTTTTTAGAGACAGTCTTGCAGTATAATGCAGGCTGGCCTTGAACTCTAAATCCTAACCTGGCTTATTTAAGTACTTTCTAATAATTATCGCCTATGGATATGTTAAATCAGGAATCATTCTAAGTCAATCAAGTATTAACTTTTGAAAACATCACAACTATACATTTTTACAGGTTAATATTAGGGTTTTCATCTGAAAAAGATACGCTACTTTGAAAGAGAAGCAAGAAGAACGTTTCTTTATTGCCAGTTACATGCTAAATGCTTGCATCTTACTCAGATTCTTTTAACACTATTGATTTTAGGTACAATTACCTTTTAATAGATTATTAGGCTATAATTCTGAGAAACTATTATCAGTGCTGAGATTCAGTTGTCTTTTGAAAGACCATACCATATTGTTCCCTCAGACTTTTTTTTTTTTTTTTTTAACATTTTGGCTATTTCCAGCCCCTTATATGGTTTTTTGTTCATTGGTTTGTTTATTTTCCACTAAACCTAGACTGGCCTCACACCACTAATGGAAGCTGCCTCTGGTGGGTATGCAGAGGTGGGCCGAGTTCTTTTGGATAAAGGTGCTGATGTTAATGCTCCTCCAGTTCCCTCCTCAAGAGATACAGCTTTAACCATAGCAGCAGATAAAGGGCATTATAAATTCTGTGAGCTTCTCATTGGCAGGTAAGATACTTCCTATCCTTCACTTGTGAACATGAGTGTTACTGGTCATTGGTATTCTCTCTGAGCAGTTGTGTCATTGCAGAAATCAAGCATGCTTCCTTCTATAAACTACAAGCAGGATTTCCCCCCAGACTTACCTGTCATTTTTCGCCCATCCAGACTTAGGTGTTACATTGTCTGGATTGTTTCAGTCGAACCTAAAAATACTTCTCTTCATCATTGTGTATGTACTTTTCCAGTGCTATAATAAGGTATCCGAACATGCAGCTATCTTCATCCATACTCATGTCTCCGACGCAATTTGAGTTTTGCCAAGTATTACGTACTCTAAGTCTTTAAAGTCTGGCAATGATTTAGGGTTCCTTGTCGACTTTCCTATTCTTTATAGCAATTAGGGATTTTAGGTGACAGTTTTGGAACTATTCAATATTATTAGACAGAATCAAGGATACTCATTTAGAATCTGCCTGCCAGTTTCCAGTGGTGTTTGTCTCCCTGTCTGTATTTTTTACTTGACAGTCTTAAGACATTTGTATGGTATCCTACTAAGAGTGGTACTTGGTACTCTTATTACTAGTAACTACTGTTCCTACCATGAGTCATCTTAACTACTTAATACCACCTAATACTAGACCTATGTGTTATTCTTGAATTTATTTTTTCTGAAACTACGTACTATAAATACATGAATATAAATAATCCAAGACATATATCTGTGTCATAGATAATTTTCATATCTCTAGTTTGTTTTTTTAATATATTAGTTATGACATTATGGGGTTTGCTTTACTTTTTACTAAAAAATTTCCATTTTTTTTGGATTTGAAACAAGGAATTATGGTCATTTTTAAATTAGAAAATCAGGGCCAGGGATATAGCTTAGCAGCACAAGCGCCTGCCTGGCAAGCACAAGGTCCTTAGTTTGATTCCCGGCACCAAAAATAAATAAATAAATAAATAAGAAAGAAAGAAAATCAAATATTGAAACATGGCTTTCATTTGATGGCTGGAAATGCTTTGTAGTATAATTCTGAGAAAAAATATATTTTAGTCCTTGAATACTAAAAATAATTTTCATCTTTATAGAATATTTTCACTTGTTAATAGTTGTGGGGTCTTTTTGTTATCTATTATCATTCCATTTCATTTAAGACAGTGCTATCTATGTCATTCATTTTTAGGGGAGCTCATATTGATGTACGTAACAAGAAGGGGAACACTCCATTGTGGCTAGCAGCAAATGGTGGACACCTTGATGTGGTTCAGTTACTGGTACAAGCAGGTGCTGATGTAGACGCAGCAGATAACCGCAAAATAACTCCTCTTATGGCAGCATTTAGAAAGGTAGCAGTCTTTGATCCTCATTTACGTGATGTTTTCCACTTGCTCTAGTAAAGGAAGTGCATGTCTTGTTATTGAAGATTCTCATTTTATGATTTAGCAACTTCTGTGAAAGCAAGTTGTGTGCAAATTATTACTCTGTTAACAACACTGAGGAGTAGATACAGGTATGGCAGAAAAGCTATAATATTACTTACACTGGACATCAAAGCTAAATTAACTTCTAAAAAGCTTTTTCAGTAGTACTGTCAAATCCAGTTATAATCTTTGTATTTCACAAAAAATAACTCCAATGAAGAGTAACCAATTGGAGCTACTTGGATAGGGACAAATGTTTCCTTCTATTACTATTGCAGAGAAAAATATAACTTAAATTTATTGTATTTTCTCATCATTGTTAAATACTAGGAAGAAAAATGATAGCCTCACTACCAATATTTTAAATTCCTGAAAATCCAGGATACTCTAGAGAAAATACAAATTTCAGAGATATGTACTTTTTGAATTTTTTCATTTGAAGAAATATCACTAAAATCTCCTGTAGATTCCAAAATGTGGAAAAATTTTAATATGTACAAGATGTCATCTCTTCCTTTTTCTCTTACTGTTTTTTTTTTTAATTTTGTGGGAAAAGGTAAAACAAAATTTCATAACAAAATAATAGGAGAATAACAATAGTTAATGCATTACATGTTGTTATCTTTAAAATAGTTGCTCAGGATACAAGATATGGGCATAAAAATTTCTCCAGTCAATATTAGCACAAACCTTCCTTTTTAATGAACTAAGAGATACTAATAGTATAACTGACTTGCATTTTTTCCCTTTTCCCTACTGTCCTTTCCCCTTTCACCCATCCTAGTTTCTTTTTCCTTTTGAACAATTTCTTCCCATTTCACAACATCTATTATGCTTTTTAGACCTTATTTACTCTTTCAGTTTCTCACACCAGGGAGACAATATGATGTTTACACATGTGAGTCTGATTTATTTCATTTATGAGTATGGTCTCAAGTTGCATCCATTTACCTATAAAAGTCTCAAGTTTATCCTTCTTTATGGCTGAGTAGTACTCCATTGCATAAAAAGACCACATCTTTTTTATACATTCCTCGGTTGATGGGCATTTGAGTTGTTTCCAAGATGTAGCTATTACAAATTGTGCTGCTATAAACATGGGTCCACATATATTGCTGTGGTATGGTGTTTTCAGTTCTTCTGGGAAGAAACCCAGAAGCAGAATAGCTGAGTCAAATGGGACCTCCAATCCTAGTTTTTTGAGGAATCTCCACACTGATTTCCACAGTGGTTCTACCAGTCTGCACTCCCAGCAATGGTAGAGAAGGGTTCCTTTTTCCCCACAGCCCTGCCAGCATTTGTTATTGGTTGATTTCTTGATGACAGCCATTCTTTCTGGGGTGAGAGGTAATCTCAGTGTGTTTTAATTTGCATCTCTCAAATGACCAATGATGTTGAACATTTTTTCATATATTTATTTGCGATTTGTATTTCTTCATCTGAGAAGTGTGTATTCATCTCAGATGCCCATTTTTGGATTGGGTCTTTAAACTTGCGGATCTGATTTTTTCAATTCTTTATATGTTCTAGATAGAAGTCCTTTGAGGGACTGTTGACTAAAATTTTTTCCTACTCTGTGGGTTGTCTTTTCACTCTGTTGGTGATTTCTTTTGATGTGCAAAAGCTTTTTAGTAAGATGGGATCCCAGCTGTTGATTCTTTTTTTTTTTTTTAATTTTAAAGAGAAGAAAAAACAAAACAAATCAAAAGAACAAATTTTCAAAACAACATAATAGGAGGGTAACAATGGTTAATACATTACGTATTACTATCTTTAAGTTAGGTATTCAGGATACCAGACATTAGCATTCAGTTGTCCAAACATTATTGGCACAAACCTTACTCTTCAATGAACTAAGTAAAATTGGTAGTGTATCTATCTTAACCATCTTATATATATATATATATAATTTTTTTTCCCTTTCCCTTCTTTCTTTTCCCTATTCCAGTCTCTCTTTCCTTTTGACCAGTTTCTTTTTGATTCACCATGTCTATTGTACATTTTGGATCTTATTTACTCTTTCAGTTTCTCATACTAGAGAGACAATACGATGCTTACACATGTGCTTCTGGTTTATTTCACTTATGAGTATTTTCTCGAGTTGCATCCATTTACCTAGAAAAGTCTCCAGTTTATCCTTCTTTATGGCTGAATAGTACTCCATTGTATAAAAAATACCACATCTTTCTTATCCATTCCTCAGTTGATGGGCATTTGGGTTGTTTCCAAGATCTGGCTATTACAAATTGTGCTGCTATAAACATGGGTGCACATATATCGCTGTGGTACGATGTTTTTAATTCTTCTGGGAAGATGCCCAGAAGGGGAATAGCTGGGTCAAATGGGACCTCCAACCCTAGTTTTCTGAGGAATCTCCACACTGACTTCCACAGTGGCTGTACCAGTCGACACTCCCACCAACAGTGAAGAAGGGTTCCTTTTTCCCCACAGCCCCCTCCAGCATTTGTTATTAGTTGATTTCTTTATAGTAGCCATTCTTTCTGGGGTGAGATGGTATCTCAGTGTTGTTTTAATTTGTATCTCTCGAATGACTAGTGATGTTGCACATTTTTTTGTATATTTATTTGCCATTAGTATTTCTTCATCTGAGAAATGTGTATTCATCTCAGATGCCCATTTTTGGAGTGGGTCTTTAAATTTGGGAGGTCTGATTTTTTTGAGTTCTTTATATGTTCTTGATAGTAATCCTTTGTCTGAGGAACCCAGCTGTTGATTCTTTGAAGTACTTCCCGTGCAGTTTGGGTTGTTTATGAACTCTGCCTACACCTATGTCTTGAAGATTTCTACCTACTTTCTCTTCCAGTAGATTTAGTGTTTCTGTCTTAATATTTAGATCTTGGAGCCATTTTGACTTTAGTGCATGGTGATAGACATGGGTCTGGTCTTAGTCTTTGGCATGTAGAGCCAGTTTCTCCAGCACCATTTATTAAACAGGCTTTCTTCCAGTGACCATGTTTGTTCCCTTTGTCAAAGATAAGGTGGCTGTGTGTGTTTGTAGTTGCATCTGCATCTTCTAATCAGTTCCACTGGTCCTCGGGTCTGTTTTTTGCCAGTACCATGCTGATTTTATCACAGTAGCTTTGTAGTATAATTTCAAGTCAGGGATTGTGATGCCTCCTGCCTTGCCTTTGTTGCCCAGGATTGCCTTTGGTATTCTAGGTCTCTTCTGGTTCCAGATGAATTTTAGGAATGTTTTCTTTAGTTAGTTCTGTGAAGGATAAAAACCCTACAGAAAATCAGAATAGATGGTCTTTATCTCAATCTAATAAAAGCCATCTATGACAAACCAACAGCCAACATCATACTAAATGGACAAAAACTGAAAGCTTTCACTTTAAAATCAGGAACAAGATAAGGATGTCCTCCGTCACCACTCTTATTCAATATAGTTCTGGAAAAATTAGAGCAATTAGACAGAGAGAAATAAAAGGAATAAGGATAGGAGAGGAAGAAGTTAAATTATTATTTGCAGATGACATGATACTCTACATAGAAGACCCCAAAAACTCCACCAAAAGACTTGTAGATTAATAACCAAATTCAGTAGCGTAGCTAGATACAAAGTCAACACTCAGAACTCAATAGCATTCCTGTACACAAACAACAAATTCACTGAGAGAGACATTAGGAAAACCACACCCTTCACAATAGTATCCAAAAAAATGAAATACATAGGAATCAATCTAACAAAGGATGTAAAGGATCTATATATTGAAAATTACAGTACTCCAAAAAAGGAGATCAAAGAGGATATCAGAAAATGGAAAAATATCCCTTGCTCATGAATAGGAAGAACCAACATAGTGAAAATGGCCCTACTCCCAAAATTGTTACACAGATTTAATGCAATCCCAGTCAAAATACTATTAGTATACTGCTTACTGTTCTCTTGTCCCCCATGTCTGTCTGTCTTTCCCTCGTGAAGCCTTCCCCCAACCCCAACCCGCTGAGAATTTAACCCAGGGCTTTCACACTGAGGTGCAACCCGGGTCCTATTTATTTATTTAATTTTGAGAGACAGGGCCTCCCAATGTCAGTGTTGCTCAGGCTGGGCTCCAATTTGCAATTTTGGAACCCTGCCTCAGCCTTCTAGAGCGCAGGGATTGTAGGCACATCCCACCACAGCCAGCTTTGACTCTTACTGTTTTTTTTTTTAATAATTTAATTTGTTCATTTTTTCAGACAAGGTCTCACTATTGCAGTTCAGGCTGGCCTTGCATTCACTGTGTAGCCCAGGCTGGCCTTAAACTTGTGGCAATCCTCCTGCCTCAGCCTCACAAATACTGGGATTGTAGGCGTACGCTATCATGCCTGGCTTGATTCTTGTTCTTTATTCCCCCTTTTCCCTAGATAATCTGAACTCTGATGCAGTATTTTTGTTTCCTTCATTAGTCAGAATTAATCTTTCTCAGAGGCTACCTACCTCTAATTGAAGTGAGCATGTCATTATCAAGTTTGTCCTCCTAACCATTCCACCATTAGAACCCTGTTTTGAGTGATTTTATGCCTCCAGTCTCTGACCTCTTTTGAAATCCAACCTGGTTTGATGTTCAAAGCCATCACAGTTTAATAACTTTAGGCATTCTTTTACCGTTATTCTCATGTGGAGTTGTCATTTCCTTGGTTGATCTTTTTCTTGTCTCTCATGTCATCTCTGTTCTCATTTAGAATGAACTTTTTTTGTCCCTCCTCATTTTTTCCAGTTATTCTTTAGGTAATTTAAAACTTACTTTCTACACAAACTGTTTCTATCCTATGTGAGCTTACATTGAGTTCTCCAATCTCCTAGGTTATTGAAGTTCTGCAGGCCTTTATTATCTTTTTATCATTCATCTTGGCAAATATCTTTATGTTAATACTGTTAGCGATTATTTTTAGGTGTTTCTCAAATATCTGGCATGCATGTATATTTCCAATAGACAATTTTTATATTAAGTGAACAGTGTTTATCTTTTTATACTCTTTTGTATTCATTCTTTTTATTTTTTGAGTACCTCTCAGGTGCACTGTATCGACTTGGCTATTATATTACAGTTACAATTTTTTAATGTAGCCTAATGAGGGAAGTAAGACCCATGCCCTAGTCATAACGAACTGTGTAAGTTGTCCCATAGAAATAGTGTAAGGACTAAAGAAGTGTTGGAAAGATCATTAGGGAAGGATGCAAGTGGCATTCGAGCTTTTCATTCAATAGCTATTCATTTAAAGCAAAGTTTTTAAATAATGAGGACAAAAAGGAAGAGTTCTTCTCAGCTGTTACTTTTTATCCAGACTGGATAAATTATAGGTGTTGTGTCAGAGAGCCATACTCTCTGGGTAGATGGGTAAAAGTTCAGCGAATCTAAAGAGTTTGAAATTTACTTAGATACTGAGTTGTAGTGAATGATTTAAGCACATCTGATGCTGGTGCAAAGGATATTTTCTTTCACACTGCCTAGTATAGTGCTGTTTGGTTTTTATCTGAAAGAATAAAATACTAAAATTGTTAGTTTTACTCGTTTTGTTGAGACAGGGTCTTGCTGTGCAGTTCAGGGCAGCCTTGAACTCACTGTGTGGTACTTTTACTCTTTTAATACTTAGAGCTGAAGCTGGATGCTCATTTGTAGTGAGTTATGAAGAAAAGGAAGAGGAGTGTTTATCTTTTTTCTCTTTTTCTCATTAGACATACCTCTCCCAACTTTTTTTTATATTAATTTTTGGATTTTTGTTCTTTTATTCAGAGTAGTTCAGAATTTTAGGTCACATAATTCTGTACCTTTTGGTAAGGTTGGATGAGAATGAGCAGTGTAGATTTAACCTGTTACGACCAAAGTCTATTTTTTTTTTTATTTACAGTGCAAATATACAACTGAGTCTTTATTCATATATTCAGATGGTCAGTGTGTATTTCCTGAGTCCTAGTAGGAGTCTGTTTTCCGTCTGACGTTACTGTTACTTCTTTAGGGTCATGTGAAGGTGGTGCGCTACTTGGTGAAAGAAGTCAATCAGTTTCCCTCAGATTCGGAGTGTATGCGATACATAGCGACCATCACGGATAAGGTAATGTGTCCTCAGGGTCATCTCACTGCGTGAGCTGGAGATTCCATTTGTTAGACTGTCTCTTGTGCTAAGAAAAGTCTTAGTTTGAGCAATAATGCGTGATACATAATGATTTTTTAATCAGCCATTTGTGAATGAGGTACGTCATTTAAGAGACTCAAAGACAGTCTTCTCAAACAATTACTTCAGGAATTTTTAAATCTGTTTTTGTTCACATTGGTCATTTCCTTTTAGCCCATTAACCAATTCACATACATGACTGTAGCTCTGTTTGGAGGAAAAAATTTTAGTTTCCAAAGTACTGCTTGGTGAATAGCAAAAGATTTTGCTTTCAAATATGTTTAAATATACCACTTAAATTTTATATTTATTTGTACTCTTTTGCGTTTTTATTTTCTGCCACTGATTTTTATTCCCTGTTTTTAAGCGCCTTCATGAAGATCTTCATGTTTTTGGGAACCTTACTAAATGAGAATTGTTCTTTGAGGCAAAAGAAATATCTTTAATTTTTATTATAGGAGATGCTGAAGAAGTGTCATCTTTGTATGGAGTCAATAGTACAAGCCAAAGACAGACAGGCTGCTGAAGCCAACAAGAATGCCAGTATTTTGTTAGAGGAGTTAGACCTGGAAAAGGTAATGACAGTCTTTACATATGGAAACTGCATACATTTCCCATTCTGCTGTTGCCCCCCATAATCAGTAGTCCATTGCTTTGTGGTTTTGTTTTTACTTAAATTATGTACGTGATCTTCTAAGTTTGACTCAGGTGTGTAGTGAAAATTATGAGTACTTTAGATATCATTGAAAACATTTTCTTTGTAATCAAATTAACAGAATCTTATCGAATCACATTGAGGTAAAAGTCAGGAAAGCTGGTGAGGTGGCGCAGGCCTGTAATCCCAGCACTTGGGAGACTGAGGCAGGAGGATCACCTCATGTTCGAGGCTAGCCTGGGCTACATAAGGAGACCCTATCTCATAAAACCAAAAAAAAAAAAAAAGTCAAATTAGATTCTGATTTTGGATTTAGTCTTATTTCAGCTACTCATCTCTTTAATCTTCAAATTATACCTACATTTTTTTGATCCCAGACCTTGTTTAATTTATTGCCAACACATTTATCAAAAGTGTCACATGTACTAATAAAGGTATAACCAACTAATGCAATACACCATTTACAATGTTTAATTAATACTTTTTATTATTGGGTGTTTTCTTTTGTTTGTGTTCTTGGGTTTTTTTAGACAGGGTCTCACTGTGTAGTTCAAGCTGGCCTTGAATTCACCATGTAACCCAGACTGGCCTCGAATTCATGGCACTCCTCCTATCTCAGCCTCTCCCCAAGTGCCAGGATTACAGACGTGTACCACCACGCCCAGGAAGTCCTTTTTGTTTAAATAGGTGACTTCTCATTTGGGTGCAGGGGCACAGGCCTATAACCAGCACTTTGGGAGGCTGAGACAGGATTTCAAGTCTAAACCCAGCCTCTGGCAATTTAGTGAAACTGTAACTCAGTATAAATAAAGACCCTGGATTCACTCCCCAGTACCTTGCACAAAAATAAATAGGCGACTTCGCTTTGTACTGTTTTTTCTAGGGAAGGGTACATCATTCCTCTCTGTTCTCATGGGAAGTAAAATACTACAAAACTACATACAGTTTGAACAATCCCATAGCTCTTCGTTAACTCCTGCCCTTTCTACAAACATTTTCCCACTAATTTGCTATGAAATTTAACAAGTACTATATAAATGTGTAAAGGATACACAGTGATAATTATACATGTGCCCTTGTTTGTTTTTTCCCTGCTCTTGCAAATGGAGATCAAACTCAGGGCTGCTCTTCCACTGAGCTATGTCCCAGGCCTTTATTTTTTAATTTGAAATAGGATCTCACTAATTCCCCAGACTGTTTTCTAACTTGAGATCTTCCTGCCTTAGCCTCCCCAGGAACTGGGAGTACAGGCATGAACCACTGCATCAGCTCGTATGCCCTTCTGATTCGGGTCAGATCCATTCTTTTCTACTATACCTGCTTTGCTTTATCAAATTGTTTTATCCTACATAAATAAAATGAGTTATTCTAAGCATTTTATTCTGACTGAAATTTGAAAATACATTCTGCCAGATACTGTGGCCCACATCTGTAATTTCATTGCTCTGGGAGTTGATGCAGGTGGTTAGTGAGTCTGCCTCTGGCCTGGGCAGTTTAGTAAGACTCTAAATTTAACTCCCAGTACAGGTGGAAAAAAAAAAAAAAAAAAAATAAAACACATTCTTCAGAAAAAGATACATTAGAGGTTCTTCATTTTTAAAAAAATTCTGGTTTAGCGTCTGATCAAAGCAAAATTTGCTTTTCAGGTTATTTTGAAGTGTTGTGTGGGTGTGTACAAAGGATAGACCCAGATTATAGTCATGCTCCACTACATCCGTAGAAAGTTTTTCAAGAGAGTTGAGTATTTTGAGAGATTTTGTAATGAGCCCTATAACTATTGCTTGACCTGTTTTTGGTTTGTTTGTTTGTATTTTATGATGCAGAAGATCAAACCCAGGCCCTTATGAGTGTTAGACAAGTGCTAGCGGCTGAGCTACAGCCCCACATATCCCTACCCCTTTGGCCTATTTTCGTATTTGCTTTCATTAAACATTTTTTTTTTTTGTGGGTACCGAGGGGTCGACCTCAGGACCTCGCGCGCCAGCAGGCGCCCGTGCCGCTGAGCGATATCACCAGCCCCTTTTTTGTATGTGGGTTCCGGGAGTCGAACTTGGGCCCTCCTGCTTGCCGGGCAGGCGCTTAAGCCACTGAGCCATCTCACCGGCCCTAAACATTTTATTTTTGTTTCTTTGTTTTGTTTTTTTGAGACAGGATCTCACTATATAGTTCAGGCTGGCCTTGAACTCGTTCTGTAGCCTAGGCTGACCTCAAACTCATGGCGATCCTCCTGGCTCAGCCTCCTGAGAGTGATAGGCTTTCACCACCACACTTGGCTTCATTTAATGTTTTAATGCCTACCAAATATTAAGTATATAATAGGGCCAAGATAGTTTGGTTTGTTTTTATTTGAGAACAGGTTTTTGCTGTGTAGTTTAGGCTGGCCTTGAACTCACTATGTAGCCCAGGCTAACCTCCAACTTATGGTGATCCTCCTGCCTCAGCCTCTGGACTGCTGGGATAATTACATGCTGGCTCAAGTTAGGTAAAATAATATTTATTGTTTTACTCTTTTCAGTAAAAATATTACTCCCATATTGTAGTTGGGAAAGTGAATCTGTGAGAGGTAAAGTAACTTGCCTAAAGTAGGCTAAGATTTGAACCTCATTGTATGATTATAAATTCTCTGATTGCACGCTCTGTCTCTCTGTCTGTCTCTTTTTTGAGACAGGGTCTCACTGTGTAGTTCAGGCTGGCCTTGAACTCAAGGAGATCCTCCTACCTCAGCCTCCCAAGTGCTGGGATTACAGGTGTGTGTCACCACACCCAACTGTCTGCTTCTATTAATTGAACATAATCTACCACTTCTAGTTTTTTTTTCCTAAGATATTATAATGTTGTCTTTTTCCATTCCTATATTCCTATTTTAAAATGTCAACATTTGTGAATAATATTTCAAAAAATTTAGAAAACATCCTTTACAGAGCCAGGAAATAGGTATGTTATTAAATAAAATCTTTCAATGTTTCCATGTTTTTGATGTTTATATATTACATTAAATACATTTCGGGGTTTATAGCATACCTGTGGATTGCTAAATCAAACAGCTTTAGGAAATAGCCTTTTAAGGATGTCTGTTCTCAGCCAGGCATGGTGGTGCATGCCTGTAATCCCAGCACTTGCGAGGCTGACACAGCCAGCCTGGGCTACATAGTGAGCTCAGGGCCACCTGGACTACATAAGAGACTGTCTCAAAAAGCAAAAACAAAAGAGTATCTGTTCTCAGTCAACTTAATTAAGTAGTGTGCTCAGATTAAATTGAAATATGCAAAGAGTAAGAAAAACATACCATCGTAAGATAACTGAAGCATAGCTCTGCAGTGGTCACTCTAATTCTTATCTCTGTTACTCCCTAAGTGGTCTTTCTGACAGTATACTATCTGGTGCCCACGTGCACCACTCCTTCCCCACTTTGCCCTTATTTTTATTACTCTTCCTCCGGTCACATTGTTCAGCCATACTGACTGTTCTCCTTTTTGCTCCTACTGTATTTTCTTTTTTTTTTTTTTAATGTGGGTACCAGGAGTCGAACTCAGGACCTCACGCTTGCCAGGCAGGCGCTTATGTCACTGAGCTATCTCACGGGTCCTCTTACTGTATTTTCTGCCTGGAGTGTTCATAACATGTCCTCATGTTTTAGTCTCCTCTCCATCTTTTCCTTTTTGTAGTTGTGTGTTGTGTGTCAAGCAGACAGACAGAGATATTGGGGATTGAACCCAGGCCTTTGCACTAAGCTAGCTCTCCCAGAAATTTTAAATTTTTCGAGACAGTGTTGTGCTGAGTCACTAAGTTGTCCAGGCCAAGCCAGCACTTCTCCTGGCTCAGCCCCTCACAGTGCTTGGATTATAAGAATGTGCCACCATGCCTGCCTTTTTCCTACTCTTTTTTCCTGCTTCTTTACTTTCTAACGTTCTAAACACTATATTTTACTTATTTATCTTGTCACTCCACAAGTTGTATGTACCAAAAAATGGCAAATGGCATAGAAGGCACTCAATAAATACTTGTTGAATGAATAAATATTCACATACATTGTGTTGGTGTGCTTTTTTCAAAACTGGAATCATACAAACACATTATATCACTTGCATTTCCCTTTCTGATAACTGATGGATATTGTGTCAGTTGATACTGATTTTAAATAACTGTAGAATATTACATAGTAACATTGTATTCAGTGTTTTTTTGAGTTTGTTAGAGGTTTTTTATATTTTGGTGCTGTTATTTTTAATTTTTTTGTTGTTGTTGTTTTTGTGGGTACTGGGGGTCGACCTCAGGACCTCGCGCGCCAGCAGGTGCCCGTGCCGCTGAGTGATATCACCGGCCCCTTTTTCGTATGTGGGCTCTGGGAGTTGAACTCGGGCCCTCGCGCTTGCCAGGCAGGCGCTTACGCCGCTGAGCCATCTCACTGGCCCGGTGCTGTTATTTTTATGATATACATTTACAAAAAATTCTTAGGTATAAATTAATTAGCCCTAATTTGATTCTTCTACCTATGTTTTACACTTTCATTGACAATTTTGAGTGTGGTGTTACAGATATATAATTCTGCATCATGGTGGAGCTTCTTTTCTGAACTCTAGCCCATATTTCTCTTTGAAATATTCTTAGGTTGGGAAGTAAAGACTTGGTTCCCTATTTTTAAATTACCATTTATATCTAAGCAATATGTAGTTTTGGAGCACTTTGTGGCTCCAGAATTTATCATTTGGGAACATTGGAGTTGGTTTTGGTTGGTTTGAATTGAGGTTCTTGGTTAATTTACTCCATATGTAAAAATATTTCTGCTGGGTGTTGTGGTGTACACCTGTAATCCCAGCACTTGGGGGACTGGGGCAGGAGGATTGCTGCGAGTTTGAGGCCAGCCTGAACTGCACAGTGAAAAAAATAAACACTTATTTTGTGAGCATTTAACGTGTGGTATATTCCCTACTCTAGGGTAGTTGCATCTATATGAGCTGTGGAGTTGTCTTAAAATTAATTGCTTCCTTCTAGAACATTAACTAGGTTATATTCTTGGCTATTGATCTCCCTCTTTACAGTTCATTACTTAATTTTTTCCTCCTTTCTTTGCCAGTTTTCATAACCTTTTAGGGAACCATCTGTAGCATATTTTTAACACACCTACTGCACATTCCGTTCTCTGCTCATCACTTCCAATCTTTCCTGCTTTACTCCCTCTACAGTCCATGTCCAGTAGTGCTGCTGACACTGCCAGCCAGTAGTAGGATCCACTGACACCACGTTGTCCTTTCACTTTTCCTTATTCCTTTTTCTCCCTCTGTCCCCCCCTCCCTCTTATTGATTGATTGGGGATTTAACTTCCCAGCCCTGTTTATTTTTTATTTTGAGACAGGTTCTCACTAAGTTGCTGGAGCTGGGCCCAAACTCATGATCCTCCTGCCTCAGCCTCCCAGAATGCTGGGATTACCAGCCTCCTCCACCACGCCTGGCTTCCTTCTCCTTATTGTTAGTCTGTATCCCAATAACTAAATGCATCTAGAAATAACACTCAGCATTGACAACTTTCACTGTGACTGTGTGGCCGTGAATCTTCTCGTGGATGGAATGGTGGTCTTACCGTTAGTTGGTGCTCTGTGTCTCTGTGGGTTCCACATCCAAGGAGTCACCCAGCCATGGAGTGAATATTCTTAGGGGGGAAAGCACATGTACTGAACTTGTACAGATGCATTATTACTCTTTGTCATTATTCCCTAAAGGATACTGTAATACTCACAACTCTATATAGCAGATACCATGCCATTTTATAGGAGGGACTTGAACATCCAAGAATTTTGGTATCCAGTGAGGTCCTGGATCCAGGATCCCATAGATACCCAAGGGATAACTATTGCATTTTCTTAGCCCTGCATTGCTGACCAATATTTAGAACACTATCCCCTTAGTAAGCTTGCAGAGTCTTTTTCCAGTCCCTGTGTCAACTCATTAATACCTTCCCATGTATTTCCTACCAGCAACTAGATAAACTTCTGGTAACTAGTCCTTCCATTTGTCTGCTGAATCCTACTTGGCTCCTCTGACGCACCAACATTGTTGTAACAATTCCTTTTTTCTCTGTGACTTTCCCCATCTCCTGGATCATACTCGTCAACATAGTCTGCAGTCTTAGGAAGCCATTCATTCATTCATTCAGACTTCTTTGGACTCCTCCAAACTCCTTGTCTCCAACTTTCAGCTATTGACCCATTTCTGTGTTTCCCTTTTTAGCAACATTCTTTTAGAGACTTACCTATTTTGGCTATTTTCAACTCCTCCTTTCTCTTAAATCTCTCCTGCTCAGTTGTCTGTCCCACAACTACACCCAAATTATGCCTATCTTTATGGTCTACAGTGACTTTCATGTAGGCGGATTTTAATGGTTATTTCTCCATCCTGGCCTTACTAATGTTGACATTTGATATACTATTTTTGCTTGGCTTACATGCCACTTCATGCTCTCGGCTTTTCACCTACCTGCCTGGATGTTCCTTCTGTGTCCACTGCCGCCTCCTCTTTTCCCCTATCTCTTAGTTGAAGAGGCTCTTGGCCTATTTGACAATTATCTTCTTTATCCACTGGTCTCATTCTGATTTCTGACTATACACCAGCTGATGTTATATTTATACCTCCAGTCCAAGTGTCTTCTCTAAACTCTAGACTCATATGTCCAACTAGCTAACCAGCTATGTGTTTGGATACCTTAATTGACATAATTTATGTATAGAAATATGGACTCTTGTCTAAACCCGTAACTCTTTACCTTATAATTGTTCAGGCCAAAAACCTTGAAATCATCCTTAATTCTTCTCTATCCACTATTATGTTAGAATATCTTGTTATGTGTGCCTAAAATTGTAGATAGAATCCTGACCAGGTTTTATTACTTCTCACTCTAGTCCAAACCATTAATGTGATCTCTTGCTGAACTACTGCATGGGTCATTCAGAGACTCCCGGAGTTTCCCTGCTCACGGTCTGCTCCTTCTCAGTGAAAGTCAGGCCTTGTTAAGGGCCCTTCCAGACCTTAAAAGGTGATTAAGTCTCCTGTTACTTTCCCTAAAACTCATTTTCTGCACTTTTAACTATACTAGTTTGTTTGTACCACAGTATTGTCTTACAGCTTTTGTCCTGTTCGCTTTTCCTGAAATACTTACAACCTTTATGTTTTCTTAGCTGCACCTTACACTGATCACCCTATTTAAAATCAAGACCACCCACCTGTCCACATATACACACTTACCCTGCTGTTGTTTTCCTTTTCTACTTTGTACCTTTTAAAAATGATTTAATGTATAAAGTCCTGCATCTGTGAATTCAACCAACTGCAGATCAAAAATATCTAGAAAAAATATTGCATCTGTAACTGAATATGTACAGATATTTTCTTGTCGTTATATCCCCCATCTGTAGTATAGCAGCTGTTCACATTGTATTTAGGCATTCTAAGTTTTCTAGAGATCATTTAAAGTGTGCAGAAGATGAGCACAGGTGTGCCGTCTTATAGAGGGGACTTGCGGACCCATGGATTTGTTATCCTCAGGGGTCCTGGCACCTCTCAGGCACCCTCTGGGGATACCTATCAAAGGAGGACTGTTTATTATATTAATCCCCTGAACAGCCCCCTCTTCCCAACTAAATACAAACCTTCTCAAGGCAGTGGTATTTTATCCATGTCTAGCACATAGCAAGTTACGAATAAGTTTTTATTAGAGCCACCTCCCTTCCTTTGATCACAATTCTTTATTCAGAAATGAAATCTTGGGCCAGTGAGATAGCTCAGTGGCATAAGCGCCTGCCTGGCAAGCACGAGGTCCTGAGTTCAACCCCCAGAACCCGTGTAAAGGAAAAAAAGGGCCGGTGACATTGCTCAGTGGTACAAGCGCTTGCTGGCAAGTGCGAGGTCCTGCGGTCGACTCCCGCTACCCACATTTAAAAAAAAAAAGAAAAGAAATCTTGATGTCTCTTTACCTTTTCCTTTAGTCTTTGGCTTTCCTTCCCTACATCCATTAAATGAGTTAGTGTAGTCAAGTAACTTACAACAAGTACCCATTCTCACCACGTTATGCTCTGTACCATCTAACAGGAAAAAGATGACCTCCCCACCAGAAAAAGCCAAGGATGTGCCCACTTTTGATTCATGGTCTGGAACCATGAATCAAAATAAAACTCTTGGGGATGAAGATACAGTTCAGTGGTAGAGCACTTGTTTATAAAACCCTGGGTTCAGTCCCCAGCACTGCCAAAAATAAAACTTTCTTCATAATTTTAAAAAGAGAAATTAACTTAGAATAATGTGTGGAATATTAATTAAGCCCTTTATATATTTAGGTTTTCCCATTTGCTCTTGGCTCTTCTCTGATTCTCATTTAAAACCCCAGTTTACTTTTTGTTTGTGGGTACCGGGGGTCGAACTCGGGCCCTCGCGCTTGCCAGGCAGGCGCTTATGCCGCTGAGCCATCTCACCGGCCCCCGATGTACTTTTGTGTACCAAATATACCAGTTATTTCTTTAGTCTAGACTGCTTCTCCCTAAACCTTAAGTTTTTGTTTTAGAAAGCTTAACTTCTAAATGTCACCTTATTTTCTGGACCCCCAGCTGGAAATGACTGGCTGGGTTCGTGCCTTTCCTTACTCCACAGCAGTGGTCTCCAAGTCCTGTCCTCCTCAGAGCCTCCTGCCCCCACCTGCACTGGCCTGTGCTGCTTCCCCAGGGCCTGAGATGTGGTTTGGGCCAAGCCTGGGAGGAAAAACGGGTGGGGCTGAATCTTGTTTTCTGGCTCCTGTAGACTTCAGAGTCTTCAGGGATTCTGCTCCCATCTGTCTGCGCTTTGGGATCTTCCATGGGTTGTCAGCACCTCTCCCTCCTGGTTATTGGCGTCTCCTTTCCTGCTGCCTCTGCTGCTGCTGCCTCCTCCTCCTCTTAGTGCTTGAGATGGAAGCCAGGGCTCTGCGGTACCTCTCCGCTACTTCTCCATAGTCTCTGCACACACACCCCATACCACCTTTTTAAAGAGACAGGGTCTCCCTGTGTTGTAGAGGTTGGCCCTGAACTCCTGGGGCCCAGAGAGCCTCTTGCTTTAGCCTCCAGCATAGTTGGTATAGGTGTGGCCCAGCCACACTTTTATCTTAATTCTCTGTCATGCTGGAGGAGGGAGGGAGGAGACCAGATACTGTACTGGGCCCTGAGGTCAAGCCTCCTGGAGCCACCCAGACACACCCAGAAGTGCACTTTAATAATCTCCTGAGGGGCACTGCTCAGTTTCTTTTTTATGCATTTATTTTTTTGAGACGGGGTCTCACCATGTAGCACAGGCTGGCCTTGAACTCGCAGTGATCCTCCTGCCTCAGCCTCCTGAGTGCTGGGGTTATAGGTGTGTGCCACCATACCCAGCTTGGTTTTATTTTTTAATATTTGCTTGTTTATATATTTATTTATTGTCCTACTGGGGATTGAACCCAGGGCCTTCACACTGAGCTCCATTCCCAGCCCTCTGTAATTGTCAATTTTGAAACAGGATCTTGCTAGGTTGCTAAGTTGCTCAGGCTGAGCTCAAACTTGTGATCCTCCTGCCTCAGCCTCCCAGAATGCTGGGATTACAGATGTGTACCACCATGCCAGGCTTCTGCTTGGTTTTAGAGAGCTCTATGCCTTCTAAATTTGGATTCCCTTGTAGTCATAACCTGAGATCTCCCCCAAGAAAGTTTTTCTTGAACCTCTCAATTTCTGCCACACGTATTATCAATTCCAAAGGTTAGTAAAATAAACCAGATTATCAAACCATCTCTTAAATTTTAAAACTTTTTTCATTTGGGTTTTTTGAGACAGGATCTCACTATGTAATTCAGGCTGGTCTTGAACTCACTAGGTAGCTGAGGCTGGCCTCAAACTCAGAGTGATCTTCCTGCCTCAGCCTCTGGAATGCTGGGATTACAGGTATGTGCTGCATGGTGGTGCACACCTAATCCCAGCACATTGGGAGGCTGAGGCAGGAGGAAGAAAAGTTCCCAGAATGAGCAGTTTAGGGATTTAATAAGACATGGTCTCAAAGGGAGAAGAGGAAGAGAGGAGTTAGGTATGAAGGCCCTGGGTTCAGTCCACTATTTAATTAAGTACAGGACTGGGGTTACAGCTCACTGAGGAAGAGACTGGTAAAATCAACCAGATTGTCAAAACATCAGCTTTAAAAATTTTAGCCTAAACATTAAATTAAAAGTTTAAACTGTAAGATTGGTGTGGTAGCACACACCTCTAATCCCAGCTTTGTGGAAGCTGAGGCATGAGGTCTTAAAAATTTGAGGCCAGGCTAGCTTGGGAAATTTAAAATAGTCGGGCATGGTGACAGCATGCGTGTCATCGCAGCACTCCAGAAGCCGAAACAAAATGATCACAAGTTCGAGGTCAGCCTGGGCTGCATAGCAAGACCCTGTCTCACAAAAAGAAAACCCAAACAAACGTGCATTGTAACTCACTAATAAGAGTGCTTGCCTAGCCTGTGCAGTGCCCTGACTTCAATCCCTAATACCACACACAGACACAACTAAAACTTCAGAAACAAAAGTAAATTCCTAGCTACTTCTAGGGCTAAAGGCAAAACTGTATAACATGTTAATCCAAGCTCCGGTTACCACTGCCAAAAGTCCAGCCCCCACAGGCCAAAATATTGAAGCGCTGAGACTGCACCCTAAGACATTCATATATTGAAACCAGAGCCCCTGGTTTCCCTTCACTTCTAGGTCAGGTGAGCTTAGATGAAATGCTACTTTGTGATTTAAATTCCTGGCATTGTGATGCGTGCCTTAGTCCCAGCTGCTGGGGAGACTGAGGCAAAAGGATCATTTGAACCCCGGCATTCAAGTTGAGGTTGGGCAGAAAAGGGAGACTTCATCTCAAAACAAACAAGTTGTCTTTGTTTCTTTCATGCTGGTGGTGGGACTCAAACAGGTCGTCATGTATTCATTCTCACCACTGAGCTACACCATACCAAGCCAATTCTATTTTTAAAAACGCCCTCTCCCCTTGAAGACTACACAGTTAGCTCCTACTGTTGGACAAGTAGAGAAATCCAGTGACGTCAAGAACCCATTTTGGATGTACTGAGAGTCTCACACATCATTTGCAATATTGATTTCCCCTAAACATTTCTTGTTCCTTTATCAAAACGTCTTTATCCATACAGATACGATACAGACAAATGCTAGTTCCATGCCGAATTCTGAATTGGGAAGCTTACCGTGTAATAGAGCCACAGCGGCTTTGCTTTGATAGTGTTTGTTTGAGCACAGCCTTTACACTCCACCCCTGCCTCACACTTACCGATTCCACAGAGTTGGAAGTAGACAGGGAAAACACAGGGCACCTCACTGGAGCTCAGGCTGAGGAAACATGTTTTCTGAGGACCGGCACTTAGCTCCTTGGGGAGAGTGAGCTCCTTGGGGAGAGTGAGCTGAGCACTCGTGCACAGTTCCTTCCTTCAGATGCGCCGGTGGGTAGGTAGGTACTCCTCCACTCCTGGGAGGCGCTGAGGAAAGGTCACCTCCCTGCCCCGCCCCTCCTTCTGAATCTTCCTACTGGAGCTTGTGTTATTCTCGGGGACCAGCAAAGATTTCTGAGGGATACTGTGCAAGCACGTTCTGTATCCTTAATGTCAGATACGTTCTTTCCCCATAGTCGACCTGCCCTAGACAGTGCCAGCCTTCCACAGCCTCCTTAACCAGGCTACCCTTTCCAGGAACCGAAGTTATTCTAATTGTAGTGCATTGCCCCAGGGTTGAAAAACCTCCAAGGTGAGCCAGACCTAATAAGGCACCTAATAAGACAATTTGAAAAGGTAGGACAGAGTGTCTAGCAAAATACTTGAAAAAGGAAGCCAGACTTTTTCTTATGCCTGGTGTGGTGGCGCATGCCTGTAATCCCAGCACTCAGGAAGGCAAGGCTCTAGTTCAAGGCCTGCATGGGCTATATAGTGAGTTCAAGGCCAGCCTGAACTACACAGCGAGACCCTGTCTCAGAAACATACGTACATACATACATACATGCATAGCTTCTTTTGAGATGTTACTGAACTTTTAAATGTATTAATTTTTGTACTCTGAAACTAATATGTTCACTTCCACAAATAGAAACAATAAATAATTAATAAGTGAAGTAAAATTGAAGATCACCATCTTCCTGCCATCTTGCCTGCCTCTCCACCCCACTGAGAGGCAGTAATTAATAGTCTTTTATTTGTAGTTGGGCTTGGTAATCTCAGCTACTCAAGAGATTACACGTTTCAGGCCAGCATGGCCAATTTAGGGCAATTGTCTCAAAATACAACTTAAAAAGGGTTGGGAGTGTTGTTCAGTGGTAAAATGCTTGCCTAGCATGCATGGGGCCCTGCGTTAATCCTCACTGCCAAAAAAAAAAAAAAAAAAAAGTCTTCATTTTAACTTCTAAGCTTTTTCCCTTACATTTCTACAAATTGACACTGTGTGTAAAGGGTTCCCTTCCTCTGTAAATCAGATTACTGGTGTACTGAATGCCTTCTCAACCGCCAAACAAATGTTACATTGTGAATATGTGCATGTTTATAATCCTAGTATTTTATACTGCCAAATAGTCTATAAATGCACACTATTGGTGATTTATCCATCCCCTCCCATTAATGACTACCTTGTTTCCATTTACTGCTACTGTAATCAGTTTCGCAACTCTCCAACTAGATCACCATTTTATAGAATAACTTCTTAGGATAAGCAGTTTATAGTTTTTATTGGAGGCTTTAAAATTTTCCTAAAATGGCAATATTTTTGCCTATAGCAGTCTAGAACTAATTTTTTCCAACTTTTGCTAATATGTGATGTCTGTTCTTTGTGTGATGTCTTTTTAATTTTGCCAAATTAATGAACAAAAACTGGTACCTACGTTACTTGATTATAGAGCTACAATGTGTGTCTGTTTATCATTTGCCCATATTAAAATGTCTTTTATCTTCAGAGCCAGCATGGTGGCACAGGCCTATAATCCTAGCACTGCACTCGGGAGGCTGAGGCAGGAGGATCACCATGAATTAAAGGCCAGCCTGGACTACATAGCAAAACCCTGTCTCAAAAAAAAAAAAAAAAAAAAAAGCCTTTTATCTTTGATCTGGTCTTCCTATTTAAAAATTATTATTCTCTTTTTAGAGAGGTTTGAATATGATCTAAAACATGAGTTGAATTAGATAACTTAGTATTTTATGATGTTCTGGTCCACATAATAAAGATGACATTATGTGACAACTTTTTCTCCACAGTAAATTCCAGTGTTACATTTATGTTTTTGTTTTTTTCCCCAGTACTGGGGATTAAACTCAGGCCTTTCCCACTGAGCTACATCCTCAGTCTTTTTTTTATTTTGGGACAGAGGTCCTTGCTAAATTGCCCACACTGTGGTGGAACTTGAGAGGTTCCTGCTTCAGCCTCAGCTTACATGTCTGTTTTCTCTTACATTTGTTTCAACAGTTAAGGGAAGAAAGCCGGAGGCTGGCTTTGGCTGCCAAAAGAGAAAAGAGAAAGGAGAAGAGAAGAAAGAAAAAGGAAGAACAAAGAAGAAAATTAGAAGAAATTGAAGCTAAAAATAAAGAGAACTTTGAACTCCAAGCTGCTCAAGAAAAAGAAAAGCTTAAAGCTGAAGGTATTTTCTGTAGAGGCATCTAATTTGTTGCATGTAATACATTCTAGTAGAAATCATATTTACTTAAAATATCAGTCACTTAACAGAGTTTTAAGTTACTGAACCCTTAAGATATTACATGCTTTTTTCCTCCCTCCAACTTTTTATTTGGCTTATTTACTCACTTCCTTCCTTACGTATAGAGATGTCCTGTCCTCATGCTGCCCAGGCTCATCTCTAACTCCTGTGCTCAAGTGACCCTGTCCCCTCATTCTCCAGGGTAGCTGGGACTATAGGTGTGTACCACCATGCCCAGTTCCCTTATTTTTAATTTTTTTTTTTTTTTTTTTTTTGAGACAGTGTATCGCTATATAGTTAAGGCTGGGCTTGAACTCACTATGGAGTTCAGGCTGGCCTCAAACTTGCAGTGATTCTCCTGCCTCACCTTCCCAATTGCTGGGATTACAGGTGTGCACACCATACCCAGCTGTCAAATAGATTGTTGAAACATTTTGCCACGTGTTTTATCTACTCTTTCTTGGAGCAGTGTGCGTACAAGCTGTATACATTAGTTGAATTCACCTATACATATCTGAGTATGTGTTTCTCAGAAAAAGAGCATTATTTTACATAGGAATGTAATAATGTATAATATAGAGTATGTATTGATATTTCCCAAATTGTCCTCAAAATACTCTTTATAACTACCTGTTATATTTTGAATAGTTCCTGGTGATACAGATCAGTCATTTATCTACCTCATTATCCATGAATTCTGGAATGACTCATAACTTTGTCTATTAGTAGTAAAGTAGCTCCTGGGTTATTTTTGTTTTGTTTTTTGTCAAGTGCTTAAAGGTAAATAGAACTTGCTAATTGAGATTGCTACTTTTACAGAAGAGCCTGAAGTCTTGACAGAGCCTCCAAGTGCCACAACCACTACAACCATAGGTATATCTGCAACCTGGACGACTCTGGCAGGCTCCCACGGTAAAAGAAATAATACCATAACTACAACCAGTTCAAAGAGGAAAAACAGGAAAAGTAAAATTACCACAGAAAACGTTCAAATTATATTTGATGATCCGCTACCGATTTCATACAGTCAGCCAGAGAAGGTGAACGGAGAGTCCAAGAGCAGCAGCACTAGTGAGAGCGGGGACAGTGACAACATGAGGATCTCCAGTTGCAGCGATGAGAGCAGTAACAGCAACAGCAGTCTGAAGAGCGACAGTCACTCACCAGCTGTGGCCACGGCCAGTGCGGCCAGCAAGAAGCAGCCATCCGTGCTGGTCACATTTCCCAAGGAGGAGAGGAAGTCTGTTTCTGGCAAGACTTCAATAAAGTTAGTTCTACTTTTTATATTTACTGTTATATAGTGTCCTCATAAACACCTCTGTTAAACTTTCGGTAAAACAAGTGCAATAACTTTCGAAACAGTGCATCTTTTATGCTAAGGAAGGCTCACTTTCAAGTGAAAATTAAGCTATTTTTTAGAGTGTATATTAATGAGAAATCAAGTTAATTTTACTGTATAGGTAATTTCTTTTTGATTGTTAAACTTAGCTTATGAAAAGTACTGATTGTAATTTCACAGTTTTTTGTTTATTTTGTTTTTGTTTTTGTTTTTGTTTTAGTTTGAGACGAGGTCTCATGCATTTCAGGCTGGCCTTGAACTCACATGTAGCCCATGCTGGCCTTGCACTTGTGGCAATCCTCCTGTCTCAGCCTCTTGAGTGCTGAGGTTCCAGGCTTCTGCAACCACACCTGGCCACAGGGATTGCTAATTGTGATTCAGCTCAGCTAAATTTGTCCCAAGTGTAATATTTTCTTAAAATTTGCTCTTTATATTATATGCTAAATACTGAGGAAAAGGCAGGCATGGTGGTGCATACCTGTAATCCAAGCACAGTGGGGGGGAGCTGAGGTAAGAGTATCTCCACTAGTTCAAAGTCAGCTTGAACTACATAGTAAGACCCTGTCTCAAAGAGGAAAAGTGAAAAATAAGGTACTCATTTGTTCACATTATTAAAAAAGAAATCTAGGATATAATGCTTACAACTGTCAATAAACATTTTCTTCTGTCCTCTCAATATAAGTGTGTTAAATCATATTTCTATTTAAGCTCATATTCTTCCACTGTTATGATTAAATATAGTTAACCAAAGGAAAAAAGTAAAATTATGTAATACATTAATTACCTTTACCATTTAAAAATTCTACATCTGTTGTGTATTTAATGTATTTCTTTTCCTTCTGTTAGATTGTCAGAGACTACCAATGAAGGGACCAGCAGTTCTCTGTCTACTTGCACAAAATCTGGCCCATCTCCCCTTTCCTCTCCAAATGGGAAGTTAACAGTAGCAAGTCCCAAGCGTGGGCAAAAGAGAGAAGAAGGATGGAAAGAAGTTGTAAGAAGGTGAGTGGTTCACTTTCTCCCTCACCCTTCCTTTTTTTCCCTTCCCCTTTCCCTTCCCTTTCCCAGACAGGGTCTTGCTATTTAGCCCAGGCTGTCCTCAAACTCATGGCTCTTTTCCTGCTTTAGCCTCCCAGTGTAATCCCAGAGAAGAGCTCCATCAAACCAAACTTGTTCCTGTTAATCCTCCAGTGCACTATAGTTTTCCTTTGAATGTTGGACCATACTTCCCCTCCTGTCTTCATCTGCCTCTTTCTCACTTGTACGTACTCACACTCATTCTCATGTACCCTCTCTTCTGAAGTACTTGAAGTCATCATCAGCATTCTTTATACAGGAGTAAGGTGATTCTGTTACTTCTGTATCCTTTGTACATTTAATATTTGTGAATAATGATCACTTGCTGATTATCATGCCCTTTGAAGGGAAAAGAATTGTAAAATTTATATTTAAAGAGATATACCTTTATTAAAGTATAACCATTTAATAGGCCTTTTTTTTTTTTTTTTTTTTTTTTCCCTGTGGGTACCGGGGGTCGACCTCAGGACCTCGCGCACCAGCAGGCGCCCGTGCCGCTGAGTGATATCACCGGCCCCTTTTTCATATGTGGGTTCCGGGAGTCGAACTCGGGCCCTCATGCTTGCCTGGCAGGCGCTTACGCCCCTGAGCCATCTCAACGGCCACTTAATAGGCCATTTTAAATACATAAATACGAGCTGGGTGTGGTGGCACATGCCTATAATCCCAGCACTAGGGAGGCTGAAGCAGGAGGATTGCCATGAGTTCAAGGCCAGCCTGGGCTGCATAAGTGAGTTCAAGGCTAGCCTGAACTACATAGCGAGACCCTATGTCAAAAACGAAAAATAAAGAGCTACATACATACATACATACATACATACATAATTTACTTGTTCTGTAAAGTGTAATTGACTGCTTGTCTTTCTTGAGAACCTACTTTTTTTTTTTTGCTGTGCTGGGATTGAATCCAGGGCCTGTGCATGTTAGGGGAGGCACTGCCCCCGAGTCATGTCCCAGCCTTCATGCTGTATAGAGTATTAACTGACTTGTCAGAAATTTACATCTACCTTTGCAGAACTTCTGTATTTAAAATTAAAGTGTAGCTTTGCAAGTGTTAGATGGATTTTGCTTTTTAAAAAAATGCCTATGGCTTTTCTTTTTTTATTGCATCACTAAACATTATTTGGCAAGTTCGTGTATTTGTGAATAGTCTTTTTAATACCTCTTAGAATACAGAGAAGTAATTTTATTATCATTCTTGTCATTATATATTAGAGAATTTAAAAAAGAATGAGTAAAACACGAAAAGTGCCTAGGAGAAGCCTTTCTGGGTCCTTTGAGGCTATATTCGATTCTTGACCAGCACGTCTTCAGTGCCATGGTAAAGCACTCACGACTCGGTCCTGCGGTTTTCCTGTTTGGCGTCTTGTGCGCAGTGCGTGTGGGTAGACTCTGGCCTGGCCTGTGTGCCATCGGCATCTGCATTAGCATAGTGCACCTCTACACAGCGTGCGCTTTACAGGGAGAGGCAAAGGCTGGTCATCAGGAGCGGGGTCTTAGCGAGCCGAGAGAGCCTTCCTGTGTGTCTGTCTGTTCATCCGCAGTGAGGGTAGACAGAAGAGGCTCACTTAACAGTAATTTACTGTTTGTAGAAAACATTTTAGTAATGCCCTTTTCCCTCATTTTAACAACTGATATTCATGATTTGTCTTATTTTACTAATTTCTGTTTGAAACTTTTAAACAGATCAAAGAAAGTATCTGTTCCATCAACTGTGATATCCAGAGTGATTGGAAGAGGAGGCTGTAATATCAATGCTATTCGGGAGTTCACTGGTGCACACATAGATATCGATAAGCAGAAAGACAAGACGGGAGACCGGATAATAACAATAAGGCAAAACTTTGTTTCTTACGTTTTTCCTTTTTATTGCACTGTAGCTTAGTGAAATCCAGCCATTTGAACTTCCAGTGAAACTTCACGTTAGTGGTACACTTGTTTTAATTGGAAACTATGCATGTTCAAGAAGATGCCGTCATAGTTTTCTCCTAGCTCATAGTCTTACAGATTGTTTAAACAAGTTTGATAGGCTTTTTTTTCTTTTGCTTTCAAAAACAGATTCATTTGAAGAGTTTAAGAGACACTTTATACTAGTGTGTATATAGCAAAAGATGAGATTATGTTTTCTATACGTAAACTGTTCATAATGACTCTCTATGTGTGTGCTCTTTGCATGTGTGGCTGAGGATTGAACCATGCATGGTAGGCAAGCACTCTACTATGGAGCTACATTCCCAGCCATTTTATTTTACTTTAATTTTATGTTGTGACAGGATCTTGCTAGATTACCCACACTAGGCTTGAACTTAAATCCTCCTGAGTGGCTGAGGTTATGGCCTTGTGCTACTTACCTGACTCATGACATTCTTAAAATTTTTTTTTTTTTTTTTTTTTTGTGGGTACCGGGGGTCGACCTCAGGACCTCGCGCGCCAGCAGGCGCCCGTGCCGCTGAGCGATATCACCGGCCCCTTTTTCGTATGTGGGATCCGGGAGTCGAACTCGGGCCCTCGCGCTTGGAAGGCAGGCGCTTATGCCACTGAGCCATCTCACCGGCCCCTGACATTCTTAAAATTTTATTCTGAGACTCAAGGAGTGCATTTCCAACACATTTTAAACAGTGAGTTCCTTTTTTATTTTTTATTTTTTATTTTTTTGGGGACGGGGTCTCTCTTTGTAGTCCAGGCTGGCCTCAACCTTGAGGGTATTCTCCCACCTCAGCTTCCCCAGTACTGGGATTGCAGGCATGTGCCACCTCGTCTGGCTTCATTTTTGCTTTTGTTTTATTTTTATACGTATACATTTTTAGACAGGGTCTCACTTTGTGGTTCAGGCTGGCCTTGAACTTTGTAGCCTAGGCTAGCCTCCGACTTGCAGTGATCCTCCTGTCTCAGCCTCCCAAGTGCTGGGATTCTAGGCATGTGTCACCACATCCAGTTTATTTTGTTATTTGAAGGTGGGGTCTCACTAAGTAGCCCAGGCTGGCCTTGAACTTGAGGCAATCCTCCAGCCTCAGCCTCCTGAGTGCTGAGATTACAGGTTTGTGCTACCACGCCTGGCTCCATAGCTTTTCTTAACATTAAGTATTTTCCTGAAGATCCAACATTAGGGTTTGATATTATGGCCATTTGTTGGTATTATCAGTATTCCTTACTTATTTTGAAACGTCTTCCCACGGGAATTACAATAATCATCCTACTAATAGAGTACTACTAGCGAATGGGGTCATCTTAGACACCAAGGCCTAAGATAAAATAATATTTTCTTAATCAGCTATAATGTTTTCCTTGTTTACTTGTATTATTCAAATTTTTTATTTTTGCTCTGCTAGGTGTTGAACCCACCCAGGGCCTTGCACATGCAAGTTGGAAACCACTATCACTGAGCTACACCTCCATCCCCTCTCCTATTGTTGTTAGTATTGATCACCAATTTAAGTTGATTATTGATTACATAGGATTTTATTTTATTTTATTTCTTGGAGTACCAGGGATTGAACTCAGGGCCTTCACACTGAGCTGCATCCCTGTCCCTTTTTAATTATTTTTTTTTTGAGACAGGTTCTTACTAAATCTTGAAGTCACCAGGCTGGGCTTGAACTCACAGTCTTCCTGCCTCAGCCTCCCAGAGTGCTGGGATCAGAGGTGTGCAGTGCCATACCCAGCTAATACATGATTTTGTGTGTAGTGGGTTTCCTGACCATAATGTATTTTGCAACACGAAAATGATTTCTTAGCCTAAGGAAATAATAATAAAATGAATTTCAGAAAATAGATCACTTATTCCTTTTCTACATACAATGTTAATTCAGGACAGTTTATAGCTTTGTTTGCAGGATATCTAAAAAATGGTCAGAAGATTGCTGCTTAAGTTTTGTCTGTTTACTGTATATATTAATCTACACACACACATACACGTGAATGAAAGTAGGCTTTATGTTATTAGAAATAAGGGATATTAGGCCTAATTTATTTTGTTTTGGTCAAACATACAGGGGTGGCACTGAATCAACAAGACAAGCAACTCAGTTGATCAATGCCCTGATCAAGGATCCAGACAAAGAAATTGATGAACTTATTCCAAAGAATCGTTTGAAAAGCTCCTCAGCAAATTCCAAAATAGGGTCATCAGCACCTGTCACCACTGCTGCTAACAGTTCCTTAATGGGAATTAAAATGACAACAGTAGCTCTGTCATCAACATCTCAAACTGCCACAGCACTCACTGTGCCTGCGATTTCTTCTGCATCCACTCACAAAACCATTAAGAACCCAGTGAATAATGTGAGGCCTGGTTTTCCAGTTTCTCTTCCATTAGCATATCCTCCTCCCCAGTTTGCACACGCTTTGCTCGCTGCTCAGACTTTCCAGCAGATCCGTCCACCAAGGTTGCCCATGACCCACTTTGGAGGTACTTTTCCACCAGCTCAATCTACTTGGGGTCCTTTTCCTGTCAGGCCTTTGAGCCCTGCCAGAGCTACAAACTCGCCTAAGCCTCACATGGTGCCTCGCCATAGCAATCAGAACAGCAGTGGTTCTCAGGTGAATTCAGCAGGTTCTTTAACTTCAAGTCCAACAACTACAGCCAGTTCATCCGCTTCATCGGTGCCTGGTACATCTGCAAATGGCAGTCCAAGTTCACCTTCTGTCAGAAGGCAGCTTTTTGTCACAGTTGTGAAGACATCTAATGCCACCACGACAACAGTCACAACCACAGCAAGCAACAATAGCACTGCACCCACAAATGCCACATACCCTATGCCTACTGCCAAAGAACATTACCCAGTATCATCCCCATCTTCCCCATCACCACCAGCCCAGCCCAGAGGGGTTTCCAGAAACAGCCCTTTGGAGTGTGGATCGGTGTCTCCAAATAAAGGGGCATCTTCCTCCGAACAGGAAGCAGGTAGTCCACCAGTAGTAGAAACGGCCAGCAGTCGACCTCCGAACAGCAGCAGTTCTTCCGGGAGTTCCTCAGTTCATTCTACTCAGCAGCAGCCTCCAGGGTCTGTTTCTCAGGAGCCAAGACCACCTCTTCAGCAGTCTCAGGTTCCTCCTCTGGAAGTTAGAATGACTGTTCCTCCTTTAGCAACAAGTTCTGCTCCAGCGGCGGTGCCTTCTACTGCCCCAGTGACTTACCCTATGCCTCAGACACAAATGGGGTGCTCCCAGCCTCCTAAAATGGAAACCCCTGCTATTAGACCACCCTCTCATGGCACAACTGCCCCTCTCAAGAATCCAGCTCCAGTGCAGAATTCATCTGTTGCAGTCCTCAATGTCAATCACATTAAAAGACCTCACAGTGTTCCCTCCTCTGTCCAGCTACCTTCGACCTTAAGTACACAAAGTGCTTGTCAGAATTCAGTACATCCAGCAAATAAGCCTATTGCTCCCAATTTCAGTGCCCCTTTACCATTTGGGCCCTTTAGCACATTGTTTGAAAACAACCCTACTTCTGCTCATGCCTTTTGGGGAGGATCTGTTGTTTCATCTCAGTCAACTCCAGAATCTATGCTATCAGGAAAATCCTCGTATTTGCCAAATTCAGATCCTTTACATCAGTCTGATACTTCCAAAGCTCCAGGTTTTAGACCGCCATTACAGAGACCCATTCCAAGTCCCTCAGGTGAGTTTCTGTTTTCTGGCTGGTGCTCCTTTACACAGGTAAGATGAAAGCTGTTGCTCACTTTGTCACATTTTGCTCTGCGATTGAGCTGTAAGGAGATAGTCTCGTGTGTGGTGTCATCTCTCGGTCTGTGCCCCTTCCCTCTGCTGAGGATCGTACCCAGCGTCTCGTGCATGTTAGACAAGCACTGTGCCACTGAGTTACATCCCCAGCCCAGGAGAGCTAGAGTCAGTTAAATCACGGACTGTTGTATTATGTGCGTAGTGTAGTGATTTCTTGGCCTTGAACTGTGCTGGCCTGTCACTCTGGCCTGTCAGTCCTACCTCAGCCTCCCAAAAGCTGTGATTATAGGCATAACTCACCATTCCTGGCGAGTATAGTGATTTTTTTTTTAAGCATTTTTGTTCACTGGACATGGTGACACATGCCTATAATCCCAGCACTGGGGAGCCTGAGGCAGGAGGATCGCTGTGAGTTCAAGGCCAGCCTAAACTGCATAGTGAGACCCCATCTCAAAAAACAAATAAGACTTTTTTGTTAAGCATTTAAAAGTTACAATAAACTGAATGTGGTGGTTCATGTTTCTAATCCCAGCATTCAAGAAATTGAGGCAGGAAGATTGCTGTAAATTTGAGTCCACCTTGGGCTAGATAGTGAGTTCAAGGTCAGCCCAAACTACATAGACCTTGTCTCAAAGACACCATAAATAAATAAGAAATTAAAAAAAGACATAGCCCAGTGCACAGGCCCTGGGTTCAGTCACCAGTATCACTAAATAAATAGATCCCACTTGTGGCTACTGTCTACCATATTGGACGGAAAGATATAGAGCATTTCCATTATCATAGAAAGTTCTGTTGGACAAGATTAAATATGTAAGATCCTAAAGGATTTAGGATTTAGGGAGACCCTGTCTCAGTAAAAAATAAAATGTGAAAATGGGGTTGTGAATATAGCTCAGTGCAAAGGCCCTGGGTTCAATCTCCAGTATTGCCCCCCCACAAATTATAAATACTGTATAATAATGTGTCCCAGCACTCAGGAAGTTGAGGCAGGAAGATCACTGGGAGTTTGAGACCAGCCTGAACTACACAGCAGAACACTGTCTCCAAAAACAAAATGATAACAGTAATAACAATAATAATAATGTGTGACACAGAAAAATGTGAATTTCAAATTTCAGTGTTCATAAGGAAAGTTCCATTAAACTCATCTGTGTTACTGGAGATGAAACATTCTGGGACAGAAATTTCTCAGTTTAGTAAGAACTCACTGTTCTCTTTACCTACTTCTGTAATGTGTAAATGTAATAAACACAAATAGTAGATATTTATTTGGTGGGGATTGATCAAATATTTTTGTACTATGAAAAGTTTCTCTTGTGCTAAAACAATGCAATTGATACAGTTTTTTAGTGTTTAAAGGTGGTCATATCCCAATGCATAGGAAGTGCTTTTAAATTTCATTTTCATGATAGTGAGAATTCAGTTAAAATACTGTTTCCAAAAATGTGATATTTTAGGTGATGAATTTAGAAAGGCCAAAATGAAGATTCAGAGAAAATAAAAGGAAATTTTTATTTTGTGAAAAGATATAAAATCAAAAGACTAGCTCTATAAAAGCCAGGGGTGTGGTGGAAGGAGCTGGCTGATTGGAGTCAGAATTAGCATTGAAGTTTAACAAAGAATTTATTAAAAGAGAATATTGCTGAATGCAGGTCATTTAGAATTCATCTCATCCTTCCTTTCATTACACAGAAATCATCTCTTACTTTGTCCTAAACCTCTTTTCAGATCCTAATTTTTATTCCACTTTTTCCTGATTCATTTTGTGTTTCATATATATTTTTCTTTCTCTATATTTTTCTTCATTTGTTTACTAACTTTCGTTATGTAGATAACTTCACCATTTATATTTTAGACTCAACTATTTTTATAGGGTTTTTTTTTTTTTGAAAAATGGTCGAATTGCATAAAGATTTAAGAAACAAAATAAACAGAATAGTGTACTTCTTTGCTTTATATTATCCACCCATTAATAACTTTTCAAATCAGGTATGGTGGCACACACCTGTAACCCCAGCACCCTGGAAGTCTGAGGTCTTAGGCAGGAGGGTCACAAATTGGAGCCCAGCCTAGGCAATTTTTAGCAACATAGTGAGACCCTGCCTAAAATAAAGATTTTTTTTTTTTTTTTTTTTTTTTAATGAGGGTACTGGTAGTTGACCTCAGGACCTCGCACTTGCCAGGCGGGCGCTTATGCTGCTGAGCTATCTCACCGGCCCAAAATAAAGAATTTTTTAAAAGGGTGGGTTGTACCTCAGTGCAAAGGCCTTGAGTCTGATCCTCAATACTGGGGGGAAAAAAAAAACTACTTCTCAAGCCGTCACTCTCTTCTGCTGCTTTCTTTCCTTCCCTGCTGCCTCTTCTCTTCCCTCTCTCTCCTCATCTTTCTTTCCTCCTTCATCCCCCCATCTTTTGGTCCCTAACCTCCATTTTCTTTCTTTTTTTTTTTTTTTTGTGGGTACCGGGGTCGACCTCAGGACCTCACGTGCCAGCAGGCGCCTGTGCCACTGAGTGATATCACTGGCCCTTTTTTCATATGTGGGTACCAGGAGTCGAACTCAGGACCTCGTGCTTGCCAGGCAGGCGCTTATGCCGCTGAGCTATCTCACCGGCCCTTCATTTTCTTTTATTCTCTACCTTTGTCAAATTATGACAAGGTGGATTTCAAACATTGATGCTTTTACTCCTGAATACTTTGTTATGCATCTTCACAAAACAGAAATGTTTGCCTTGACAGCTGCACCACTGCTGCTACACTCAAGAAAAACAGTCTTGGCACTCAGCTCCCAGATACATCCTGTGTGCCGTTTCTGCAAAGAGCGTAGCACAGGCGATACTGGAAAGTTCATACTGCACGGTATTAGTAGGTGCTCGTGACAGACTGCTGCTTCGTTAGCTATGGAAGGCGCCCTAGTTGAGGTGGGAATGCTGCGTGTCTCTGCCGCAGAAGCTCTTATAGAGACCGTTTCTTCCCCCCTAGAGCTGCTTGTTTTGTTTTGTTTTCAGTCTGGGATTGAACCCAGGGTCTTTTCACTGAGCTGTATTCCCAACCCTTTTAAAAAATGTTTTTATTTTTAGAGAGTCTCTTGCCAAATTGCGTGGCCTGGGCTCAAACTTGTGATTCTCCTGCCTCACCTCTTGGATTGTAGGCATATGCCACCATGCCTGGCTTCCATAAATTTTTAAGTATAAAATTTTTATACAACTTCTTGGCCTTAGGCTTATTTAAATTATAAATATTGATATTATAGCTACATGTAGTCTACAATAGCTAATGAAAGACCATATATTAAAATTAAATATAAAAATATTTTCCTTGAGTTTTCCTTTCTGTGGTTGTCTTTATTTTATATTTTATGCATCTCCAGGTTTTTTTTTTTATTGGTACATTTTAGATATACATAACGATCACATTCATCATAGGAGATTTGTACCTATACATGATATATCTTGCCGCTGCTTTTTGTTCCCATTCCCCTCCCCTGACTTAAAATCCCTCTTCCCCTCCTTATTTACAAAAGCTTTGTTTCCATTTTTTCCCTTGTATTCTTTTTTTCTTCTCCCTTCCTTCCTTATGGTTGTCTTTATAAAATGAAGAAGTGACAAATGAATGGACTGAAAGAAATAACCAAGATTTTTTTTTTTTTTTTAATTTATTTTTTATTTTGAGACAGGGTCTTGCTATGTAGTTCAGGCTGTCCTGGACTCACTATGTAGCCCAGGCTGGCCTACAACTCATGGCGATCCTCCTGTCTTAGCCTCCTGAGTGCTGGGATTACAGGCATGTGCCACCACACCTGACGAGATTCTTTTTTTATTGTTGTTGTTGCTTTTTGGGATTTTTTTTTTTTTTTTTTTTTTTGGTACTGGGAATTTAACTCGGGTCTTTGCGCTTGCCAGTCAGCCTCTTGTGCCTCTGAGCTATATCCCTGGCCCCTGACAATAATTAAAATGATTAGGAGTATATTTGGGACCTCAGAATATTAGCTTTGTCTAATTATGTCTATAGGTAACTCTTGTAAGTTATGGTCTTCTACATTGTAGGTATTGTCAATATGGACTCACCATATGGTTCTGTAACACCTTCTTCTACACATTTGGGAAACTTTGCCTCAAACCTTTCAGGAGGTCAGATGTATGGACCTGTAGCACCCCTTGGAGGAGCACCCGCGGCTGCTAACTTTAACAGACAACATTTTTCTCCACTCAGTTTGTTGACTCCTTGTTCGTCAGCATCCAGTGGTAAGTGCTATATGTGTAATTACAAAAGAAGAATTTCCAGAGTGCTTTTTGATGCTGAAGATCAAATCTAGGGCCTGATGCCTACTGTTTCACCACTGAGCTATATCCCAGCCCCGTGTGTTTCTTTGATAACAAAAGGTTTTAGCCTGCTGCGGTGGTATACACCTGTAATTCCAAGTACTTGAGAGGCTAAAGGCAAGAGGATCAAGAGTCAAGGCCAACCTGGGGAATATAGAGGGGCACTGTCTCCAAAAAAAGGTTTTAGGTTTTTAAATTATTGGAATCGATGGGTTTTTTGTTGTTGAATTTTTGGGTTTTTGGGTGTGATGCTGGGGATTGAACCCACAGCCTCATGCCCACTGGACAAGAGCTGTACCACTGAGCCACATCCGTACTCCACACCTATTAATTCACTTTGTACATATATGTGAAGTACTGGGAATTGAATTTGGGTCCTTTTCCAGACCTTTTTATTTTGAGACAGGGTCTTAAGTTGCCCAGGAGTGTTGGGATTACAGACATGCACCACTGTGCCTAACCTTTTAGTTTGAGAATACAACTACAGAGGAGAAAGAATTCCAACTTTAAAACGATAAATATCATTGTCCTTTTTATCCAACTTTAAATTCACCTACTACATAAATAGTACAATTGATTTATATTATCAGATATTTACAACTGATATTTACATTATCAGATGTGGGTTCTTAAGTCAGATTTCTGAAGCAGTGATGAAGATTTTCAAACTAAGGAATGTCAGTTACCAATATAGGCAATTCAGCTTGAATTAGAGAACTCCTTAGTAAAGTTAGGTGTGTTTTTTGTTCATTTGTTATTTTTTTGGAAGGGAGAGGCGCAATAAAGATCTCAATCCTCCATCTTTCAAATTACCAGATTTTTTCTAGTTAATAATGACAGAATAAGTAATAGTGAACCTGATTAACTGAAAGAGCAAAAACATTTAAATATTTGAGGGCCGGTGAGATGGCTCAGCGGCTTAAGCGCCTGCCCGGCAAGCGCGAGGGCCCGAGTTCGACTCCCGGAACCCACATACGAAAAAGGGGCCGGTGATATCGCTCAGCGGCACGGGCGCCTGCTGGCACGCGAGGTCCTGAGGTCGACCCCCCGGTACCCACCAAAAAAAAAAAAAAATAATAAATAAATAAATATTTGAGAGACACTCAGAGTACATTGTTGTTTTAGTTACTTTCTTGTTACTGTGACACAATACCCAACACCTAAAAGTTAAAGGAGGAAAGGTTTGTTTTGACTCTGTTTTGTAGAGGGTTCAGTCCATAATCAGATGGCTCCAATCAGCTGGTACAGCATGACAGTGAAGAAACAGTTCATGGCATGGCAGGCAGGAAGCAGAGAGGGGTCAATGGAGGAGGAGGGATATAATTCCTTTCAGGCCATGCCCACAGTGACTCACCTCTTTCCACTGGGCTTCACCTTACAACATCACAGCCAGCTATGAACCCATCACCTCACTAATCCAGTGATGAGATCACACATCCATGATCCAGTCATCTCCCCAAAGCCCCACCTATGGACGTATGAAGCTTTGGGGAGAACATCTAGATAATAAACAGTAACAGTCTGCCCTGGGCCATAAAAGACACACACACATCCCTTTATGCAAAATGCGTATTTTCGTCCATCTCTAAGAGTTGCCAAAGTCCTAAGAGTTTCAGCATTGCTGAAAAGTCCAAGTCCAAAGTCCCCTCTGAGACTCAAGGAAATCTCTTAGCTGTGAGCCCTTGTAAAAATGAAAAGGGAGCCAGGTGTCATGGCCTATAATCCCAGCACTCGGGAGGCTGAGGCAGGAGGACTGCTGCATTCGAGCCCAGCCTGGGCTACATAGTGAGACCCTGTCTAAAAAAAAAAAAGTTGGGTTGGTGAGATAGCTCAGTGGCGTAAGCGCCTGCCTGGCAAGCGTGAGGTCCTGAGTTTGACTCCCAGTACCCACATACGAAAAAAGGGCCGGTGATATCGCTCAGTGGCACGGGCACCTGCTGGTGCGCGAGGTCCTGAGTTTGACCCCCGGTACCCACAAAAAAAAAAAAAAAGTTAAATGTTTCCAACCTGAAATGGCATAGGATAAATATTCTCACTCCAAAAGGGAGAAATGGAGGATAGAAAGGAATGGGATGAAAGCAAGACCAAAATCCAGCAGGGCAAACAGTAAATCCCACAGTTGATGTCCAGCACCTAGGGCAATCTGGCAAGTTGTGCTCTCCATGGGGCTTAGCACTACTGGTGGTTGGAGCCCTCAAGGCATCTTGCTTGGCCTGGCTTTGCTTACTCCTCATGGCTTTCCTCAGACAATCCACATTCCTGGATTTTCCAACTTCCTAGGGTCTCTACTGCACCTCTGGCTTCACTTTTACAGCTTCATGATCTCTTCTCTCAGAGGCATTCTTGGCTGGTCTTCCAGGCCTTCTTCTGAAATCTGGGTGGAAGCTTTCCTGACCCCACAACTCTTGCATTCTGCATGCACCTAAAACCCAGCGCCATGTGGATGACATCAAGGTTTGCTGCCAGCTGGAGCAGTAGCTGAGCCCTTTTGCATCTTGCTGGTCATAGCAAAGGCTCTAAAAGCCTGGATGGTTGAGCACAGTGAACTGAATTCTGGAGAATCAGTTCTCACCCCTAGGCTGCTGTCATTCTGGAGCACAGTGCCCTGGGCACTCTTCTCAGGGCAAAGCCTTTCCACCTTTGCAAGTTTTAGGCTACAGAGAGGGGCCTTGCTTGTGCCTCCATGCTGTCTTTGCTATAGCCCCATTCCAAAGTACTTGGCTTTTTAATGCTAATCTGTGCAGCAACCAACTTCTCCTCTGTTCCATCTTTGCAGGCCACAGCTTTACTGGAGCTTCCTGTTTGGCCAGACTCAAAAGTTGCCAAATTATTCTGCTGAGCAGTTTGCTCTTGATTCTCAAGGTAGAGCTGGCTAAAAGTCCCCAACAGTAGTTGAGGCCACTGCCTCAATATTAGACTGCCTTGAAATTTCTTCTGCCAGATTAGTTAGTGCACTCCCTTTAGTCTCCTCCCGTGTCTCAGGACAGGAGCAAAATGCTGAGAAATTTTCTGCCAGAACTTAACACTTATGGTCTGGGGTCCAGTTGCCAGGGTAGTCCTTGTTGCCAACTGAAACCTCCTGATCCTGGTCTTTACTGGCAGCATTTCTGTCAGCATTCTGGTCTTCTGAGCTCTGACAGAATCTCCCATCAAGCTCAGCTCATAGCATTCTAGGGCTGTTTATCCACCCATTTTCTCCAAACTTTTCCCGCAAGCCAGTTCCAAAGGCTTCTGAACTGTATGGCCTGGTAGCATCACAGCACCGACCCCACTTCTCTGATACCAAAATCTGTCTCAATTACTTTCCTTTTTTTTTTTTGAGACAGGGTCTTGCTGAGTAGTTCAGGCTGGCCTTGAACTCACTACAGGGCCCAGGCTGGCCTCATATAGAGATCCTCCTGCCTCAGCCTTCCAAGTGCTGGGATTATAGCCGTGTGCCATTACGTCTGGCTTCTTAGTTTCTTTCTTGTCACTGGAACACAATACCTGACACCCACAAGTTAAAGGAGGAAAGGTTTATTTGGCTCACAGTTTGTAGAGGTTTCATTCCATAGTCGGCTGGCTCCAAGGCAGGGTGGCCTGGCAGAGGGCATCTCAGGAGAAAAAGCTCATGGTGTGGGAGGCAGGAAGCACAGAGAGATTAAGGTAGGAGGAGGGAGATACACTTCCAGGCCACACCCTCAGTGACCCATCTCTTCCCACCAGTCGTTATTTCCCAACATGACACCCAGCTATAAAGCCATCAGTGGACTAATCCAGTATCACACCCCCATGATCCCATTACCACCCCAAAGTCCCACCTATGAGCGCATAAGGTTTTGGGGGGACATCTAGATAACCATGACGGTTGTCATAAAGCATAAAGTAAAGCAAGAGTGGTGTCTCATGTTCATAATCCCAGCACTAAGTAGGCTGTGGCTCAAGATCACCAACACTTCAACAAAGTGGACTACACAACAATGAATCTCAAAAAACAAACAAAGATAAATAAATTACATAAAAAATTAAGCCTATCTGCCTGCCAAGCGTGAGGTCCTCAGTTCGATTCCCAGTACCCCCCCCCAAAAAAAACCCAAAAAACATTAAAGCCTAAAGTGCCTGGTGCGGTGGCACATACCTGTAATCCCAGCACTCTAGGAGGTAGAGGCAGGGAGACTGCAAGTTCAACCCAACCCTGGGCAACTTAGTTATTTAACCAAAATAAAAATAAAAAGAGGGCAGGGTGGATGTAGCTTAGTGTGAAGGCCCTAAGTTCAGTCCCCAGTACCACTAAATGAATAAAGTTCAATCTCCAGTACCAAGAAAAGAAAGAAAAACAGAGAGGAAGGCAGGCAGGCTAGTTGTATCCTACTGTGAATTAGCCTCAGTTATTAAAGCTATATTCAGTATAACATAAATTTCTATATATAATAAAGGAATATAGATATTTAATTTTAGGGAGGATTAATAGCTGTATATTGAAGAGTATAAAGTAATGTTCTCAAAATTGATATTTTATCATATTCGAGGGCTCCCTCTTTTTTTTTTTTTTGAGTCTTTATTTTTTGGTTTTTTGGGTTTTTGTGAGACAGGATCTCACTATACAGTTCAGGCTGGCCTTGAACTCACAGCAATCCTCCTGCCTCTGCCTCCTGAGTGCTGGGATTACAGGTGCATGCCACCATACCTGGCACTCCCTCTCTTTAGGGACAAAAATTTTAAGAGGTTTTTGTGGTAAATATGGTAATACAAAAATAAACCCAAGAGAAAAGTAAAAAAGTAAAGATTACCAAACAACTCTTAGTAAGATAGCTACTAGCTACATATTTAAAAATCATAGTAATTTATTGAGTGTTCAGCCCTGTTGAAGTGAGTTGCCACCCCCATAGCTCTGTCAGCAGAACCCCAACACAAGCAGGTGTGTGATTCCAGTGTTTCCTTGTTCTCATGTGTAATCCCCACTGCCTGGGACTCGAGGGAGAAGGAAGTGGGAATAGGGTGTGCATTGTCTGTAGCCGTTGCTGTTGGTTTAAACCTTCAAGGGTAGGAATGAAGGTGATGTTAACAGCAGTAACTATGAGTTCAGTGTCTGGTAGTTTCAGAAAGGTGACAGTATAGTGAAATTTTGAGATAGGGTCTTGCTAAATTCCTAGGCTGTGCTGGGATTATACTTGTGCACCACCATGCCTAGCTAACCCTTTCAAAAATAATTTTAAACTTGGAAGAATACCACAAATAACCCTTGGCATATTTTCCCAGACCTGCCAGTTAATAACTGTGACGTTTCTCCCTGTCCCTACCATGTATCCCTTTGTGTATATATATAATTTTTTTCTTCAACCATTTTTTGGGGGGTGGGTACCAGGAGTCGAACTCAGGACCTCACTCTTGCCAGGCAGGCACTGTGCCACTGAGCTAAATCCCCGGCCCTCCTGAGCCATTTTTTTAAAACAATTATTTCTCTATTTTTTTCCCAGTCATTTTAGAGGTAGTTGTAGGTATCAAGCTCTCTTACACTTACATACTTAATGTTCTAAGAACATTCTTTTCCATAACTGTTCTGCAGTGATCAAATTCAGCACATTTTACATTAATATATTATCTGGTAGATAGTCCATATTTGTATTTCAGTTGTCCCAGTAGTACTTTTATTTGGTCCTAATATACTTCTATGATTTCCTTTCACCAGGATTCAAGTTAGGATTGCAAATTATGTTTAGTCTCAAATAACCTAGAACTGTGTTCTTACTCTGTATCTTTCAGACTTTATCTTGAAGATGAGGCCAATTGCTTGATGGCATTCCTTCTTTTTTTTCTGACATTTCTTCATGATCAGATTTAGTGTGTTTAATAATCACTGAGCTGAAGCCTCTGGAAAGAACAGGGTAGCCAGGCATGGTGGCACACACCTGTAATTCCAGCACAGCCTAGGAGTTTAGTGAGGCCCTGTCTCAAAATTGAAGAACAGACTGGGGATATAGCTCAGTGGAAAGGCCCTGAGTTCAGTCCCCAGTATTGAAACAAAAGGAAGAAAGTACAGTGTAATTTTCCCACAGGGTACTTTTTAAAATTCGTAGTCGTGTAACTGTTTGTGTGCTAACTCAGGACCATTTTCCTTTTGAAATTGAGGTGGATTTACCATAATGTCAGAAATGCTCAGCTTCAAGGGTGCCCCATTTGCATGTGTCTCTTAAGGTCCTGAACATGATTTTATATTTGTAATTTTGCAGTCTTCTCTAAAAACAGTTCCCCCAAACTATATAAACTTAAGGTCCCACAAAACCTAGATCTGCCCCATCCTCTGAAACCTGTTTTTGCCTGTAATATATCAATGTAAAATATTGTATTTTACAATAACATGACTGAATTACTTTTTTTTTTTTTTTTTTTTTTTTTAATACTTGCTGTACTGAGGATTGGACCCAGGACCTCACACGTGCTAGGCAAGCACTGTACCACTAAGCTACATCCCCAGCCCTGCTTTATTTTTCCCTAATGAAGAAGTTATATAGAAATGAAAAATATTTTAATTAGGTTCTTTTCTTGGCAAGGAATGTAGCACCATCTAAGGAATCTCAAGGAAAATATTATTTGCTGTAAGGCTAGCTGGAGGCAGAGGCAGGAGGATCGTAAGTTTGAGCCCAGCCTGATCAATTTAGTCATTTGGCAAGACTCTAAATTTTTAAATGGTGTGAGGAATATAGCTTAGTTCAGAAGCCTTGGGTTCAGTCCCCAGAACTGCAAGCATGCGTGCATGCGCGCGCACATGCAGATGTGTTAGAACATCTTTAGAACCATCCAGGACTTCGTGGCAGCTGTTCTCCTCTGTGTCTGTCTTTCTCTCTTGTCTCTCAGGGGATATATGACCTCTAATTCGTGATCTGTTTCTTGTGAGTCTCTCCTGTTTTGCCATTCACACCTAGGCTGCTTTACCATCTCATCTTGTATATTGTTACTAGTTCTTCTGTGTTCATCAGCTGCTCCTTCCTGTAGAGGATTGTGATTGGCTCAGCTCCTGTGTAGCCTACAGTGGGCCATGCTTGGGTCCCATGCCTCTGCTTAGACCAGCGGGCCTGCAGACTGAGCCAGGAACGATGGAGACTGTAGCCACTTAGATGGGGAATCTGTGAGGAGGGCGAGTCTCTATTACGGTGAGCAGGAAGACTTCATCTGTTCCTTTAAACAGCATACAGAGGGTTGGTTTTCTTTGCATTTAGTTTTAAAAGGAAACAGGAAAGGAAAGGGAAACACAGAGGTTAGGGCAGACTCCCAGGGGCGGATCTAGGGGAAGGTAGGGCTTGTTCGCTTTTGCCATCCTGCCCTCCTTGTCTGTGTCTTTGTGCTAGTTGTTCTGAGTTGTTTTTCAGAGATGCAAGTATATAATTAAAAAAAAAAATCTTGTGAAGTTTTTCTCTTATGTTTATATATTCCTGTGTCATTCTATTTTTATTTAGCCATTTCTGAAATAATGCTTACCATCTAATACTTTCCTGAGTTGTTTCATCATTTTCTGCTTCATTAATTCTAAATTATGCTGTTCTTTGACATGTGTGTCTCGTATCTTTCAGTTCGTTTGGTATTTTAGGTTGTAACTTTCTTGTGTGCTTTTATTGTGTTCTATAGGGATGCTTCTGGTCCATTTTTCTTCTACATAATTCAGCTGCAGTTATGTTTTGTGTTTGGGAAAGTGAATTCTTCTAATTTTTTTTTTTTATAAATGTTTTTGTTTGTTTCTGGGTTTTGTTTTGCTTTGTTTTTTGTTTTCTTGTGACGAGGTCTCACTATGTAGTCCAGGCTGACCTTGAACTCACTATGTAGCCCAGGCTACAGTGATCCTCCTGCCTCAGCCTTCCAAGTGCTGGGATTACAGGCATGTGCCACAATGCCCAGTCTTCTGAATTTTTAGAAGGATAAGTAGATAAAGATATCTTCCCTAGCCAAAGGCTCTAGAATTCTCTTATGTTGTTTTTGGAAGTATGCAAAAATGTAGCTTTCCATTTTATTAAACTTGTAGCTTTGTTGTCCTATTTACCTACCTATCTTCCTTACCCTCTTTCTCCCCCCCTTTTTTTCCTCCCTCTCTCCCCCTCTTTTCCTCTCCCTCCTACTCCCTCTCTTTTGTTTTGTTTTATTTTGTTTTTATGCTGGGGATTGAACCCAGGGCCTTACGCTAGCTGGGCTAGTGCAGTACCAGTGAGCTACATCCCCAGCCCTCTTCTCTGTTTTTGACTTCTTTTTTTTTTTTTTTGGTGGGTACCGGGGGTCGACCTCAGGACCTCGTGCGCCAGCAGGTGCCCGTGCCACTGAGCGATATCACCGGCCCTTTTTTTTTTTTTTTTTTTTTTTTTTTTTTGTATGCGGGTACCGGGCGTCGAACTCAGGACCTTGTGCTTGCCAGGCAGGCGCTTATGCCGCTGAGCCATCTCACCGGCCCTTGACTTCTTTTTTGCTCTTCCTTTTTTTCCTCTTCCCCTCTCTCTTTCTGTCTTTGTCAGGACTGGGCATTGAACCAGTGGGCACTCTACCAGTGAGCTATTTCCTCAGCCGTGTTTTTAATTGTTTATTTTGGGACAGGGTCTCACTAGGTTGCCCAGGTAGAATTTGAACTTTTGATCCTCTAACCTCTGCCTTCCTCAGTACTAGGATTATAGGCATATGTCACTGTGCCTAGCATTGGATATTTATTTTTGCTTTGCTTCTGTTGTCCCTTTCCTGGCCTTCTGTTTTCAGAAGTTTTTTGGTTTTTTGACACAAGGTCTTGTTTATGTAGTTCAGGCTGGCCTTGAACTCACTCTTTCGCCCAGGCTGGTCCAGAATTTGTGGCGATCCTCCTGGCTCAGGCTCCCAAGTGCTGGATTACAGGTGTGCACCACCATGCCTGACTCCAGAAGATTTTTTCATTTTTGTGGGACTTTGTCCTGGAAGGAGGCTTCAACAGGTAGTGCTCCAGTTTCTTCAGACCTTTTTGTGTACCCCTTGCAAACACCCATGCATACGCAGGACCTTTCCAATTTCACCTGCTATTCTCAGATTTGCAAGCCCTTATAGCCATTGAGTACCTTGAAGTTTTTTGAGGTTCTCCTTTTCTTCTGTACCTAGGTCTGAGAATTCTGTTTTTTCCATCCACACAGAATATAATACTACAAGACTCTCTTAGTATTTTTGAGACAGGGTCTCACCATGTAGTCCAGGCTGGCCTCGAACTCATGACAGTCCTCCTGCCTCAGACTCCCCAGTGCTTGGAGTACAGGTGTGCGCTGCCACACCTGACAAGACTCATATATAGCAGTTGGTGATTTCTGCCCATTCACTTTGATCTTGGGATTCATCTGTACACCTTGTCTGTAAGGTTTTTTGTTTTGTTCTGTGGTACTGGGGATTAAACCTAAAGCCTAGCTTCACACTGACCTACATCCCATCCTTTCTTCTTTTTTGAGACAGTGTCTCACTAACTCATAAAATTGCCCCTGCTGGGATCAAACTTGTGACCCTCCTGCTTGAGCCTCCCAAGCTGCTTGGATTAGAGGCATGTGCTTCCATGCCTAGCTGTTTTCTGTTAGTTTTGTTACTGACTTTATCCATGGATTTATATTGCCAATTTAGTGGCTTTGTTTTTATGAGGGGGCAGAGTGATATAGAAAGAAAACTTGTGCTGCTGCCACCTACATCTTCCCAGAATAGCCTCTCAGAGCAATATAGTTTTAAGGTGAAAACTCATGAAGTTTTCAAATATTTATAATGCTTTAAAGACATGCCTATGGCTTTGGCATTCCCTTATGGATAGTTAAAACTAAATGTATCAAGTATACTAATGGATCTAGAACCATAGGAGATGGATTTTAATTTTCACTAGAGTTGAATAGTTTCCCTGGTTTATTTTTATAGATAACAAATCTGTATGTTTCATGGGTTTTTTTAGTTTGTTTTTGTTTTGTTGTACTAAGGATTGAGCCCAGGACCTCCTGCATGGTAAACAGGTGTTATACCACTGAGCTACATCCCTGGCCCTTTTTAAAATTTTATTTTGAGGGCCGGTGAGATGGCTCAGCGGCATAAGCGCCTGCCTTGCAAGCGCGAGGGCCCGAGTTCGTCTCCCGGATCCCACATATGAAAAAGGGGCCGGTGATATCGCTCAGCGGCACGGGCGCCTGTTGGCGCGTGAGGTCCTGAGGTCGACCCCCTGGTACCCACCAAAAAAAATAAATAAATAAATAAAAATAAAATAAAATTTTATTTTGAGACAGGATCTGAGTTACCAGGCTGGCCTCAAACTTGCAGTCCTACTGCCTCAGCCTCTGAGTATTTGAGATTACAGGCCTGTGCTATCAGTGCCAGTGTATGTTCCATATTTTTGGTCACCAATAATATTAATATCCTAATAAATTATAATTTATAAAATACTTTCATATTCATTCTTTTAAGTTCATAGTCACTACAACTCATCGAGAGGTGGTATCAATTTAATAAAACAGGCCTGTAAACGGAGTTTCTCCTCGGCACTTACCAACTCTGTATGATTTTTTTTAATGATTTTAAAGTATATATCAAAAGTCTTATAAAAAGCATATTCTGAAGAGTAGAAGTGTAACGCGTCAGTAGAGCACTAGCCTCTATGCTGGAAGCCGTGGGTTTGATCCCATCTCTGGAGAAGGAAATGAAGCATCCAGGGGACTGGGATGCAGCACAGTGTGTGCTTAGTACTTGTGAAGCCTTGGGTTTTCCCTCCAGCACCACCCAAAACAAAGCAAAAAATGTGTTGTAGCTAACAGCATAACTGAACTTTTCTTTGTCTTCCAGATGTCCTAAAAAGTACCTTGGGAAAACACTTTTATACTTGGGAAAGCATAGAAACACTATGCTTTCGTGTTACAGGTGTGTGTGTGTGTGTGTGTGTGTGTGTGTGTAGATAGAATTGTGAAATCTGTATCAATTTACATACACACACACCTAAAGAGAAAACCTAAAGGTATAAACAATTACATAGAAGCTGGGCATAATGCACACACCTGTGATCCCAGCACTTGGGAGACTGAGGCAGGAAGATCACTGTAAATTCGAGCCCAGCTTGGGCTGCATAGCAAATTCAAGGACAGCCTGAACTACATAGTAAGGCCCTGTCTGAAAAAAAATCAAAATATAATAAGTAAGTGGAAAAACATTAATGCTTGCCTCTGGGTCAGCAGTCAAGTAGTTATGAATAAATTGTGGATCTGAAGGTAACAGTTTCGATTTTTACTTTTAGCTCCTCCATTAATACCTTGTTTAATGTTAAATGTGCTTAATAGTTGAGTTTTTCACGTGAAGCTCAATTTTGAATATCCCTTTTTTCTTCTCAGTAATGTGTAAAGAGATTGAATCTCGAGTTAACATTCTCAAAAAAATTTTTATTTACATTTTGAGACAGGGTCTCAATGTGTAGCCCAGGCTGGTCTCAACTCACAGGGCCAGCAACATTCTCAACTCACTATATTAAAATCCGTACCTTGTTTGGATAGAGTTTAGATTGTTACCACCCCAGTGAGGCATAGCTTCCTATTAGTGTTTTTTCAGCATATATAAGTTTCTGTACAGCATCATTTTAATAAACTTACTTTTCTTTAACCTGGACCTTCCAAATTTGATATCTTAATCCCTTTATTTTTCATCATAACATACCCAAAAATAAATGTTCACAAAGAATATAGTTTAGAAGTGGCCATACAGTGGGGTTTTTTCCTACCTCAATTTTGTTATTGTAGTTTTTTTGTTATTGTAGTTTAAATATTGTCTCGTCATTACTCTCGTGTTATGTTTTAGTGTCAAGGATTAATTTATCTAAACATGAGTTTAATGGTTTATTATGTGAATCATTCACTGCTTTGTAACATTGACATCTTCATAATCTACCATGAAGTCATGAAACGTTAACCAAATTTTAATTACTTAAACATTATTTTCCTCAGAGAATGTGTATTTACGATGTCTTCACCATTTAAGATTTGGTTTTACCGAATTACATCTACAGATAACCCATATTCTGTTTCAAAATGTCTCTTCTCCAGATTCTCCTGCGCAGTCAGTACCTTCTGGGGTTCGTGCTCCATCTCCTGCCCCGCCATCAGTACCTTTAGGGTCGGAGAAGCCCAGCAACATCTCTCAGGACAGGAAAGTTCCGGTTCCTATTGGGACTGAACGTTCTGCCCGGATCAGGCAAACGGGAACTTCAGCCCCATCTGTGATTGGGAGCAATTTGTCCACGTCCGTAGGGCACAGTGGCATCTGGTCCTTTGAAGGGATTGGTGGCAGTCAAGGTATGGTGCACTGCCTGCTCTCGAGGCGCTGTTTGCATTTCACTCTGGTGCTCTGGACAGCATTGCCTTCACAGTCATGTTAGAAGGCCTGTGTTCTATCGCTTGCACTATCTAATCACTGTTTCTGGAGTTCTGTTCCCATGCAATCTCTTGTGTTGCATTTATCATTGCCTGCTGAAAACAGGCTAATGCAGGCATGTTAATTTCTCATTTTATCATATTAACGTGTTAATATATTTTTGAGGGTCTTAGGTTTTAACTTCATTTTATAACACTGAGTGGTTAGGTTATGTTGCAGTCAGGGTTTGCAAGGAAAACAATTTAATACAGGACATATAATTTATAGGATTATTTATAGTAGTCACCCAAAGGCTGAAATACAAAAGAGTGCAGGAAATCTGTCCACACACTAGAGACCCAGTGAATCCAGCTGAGGGCCTGGATTCCACAGCAGTGTCCTGCACGAGTCCAGCTGAAGACCTAGAGCCCATGGCAATGCTCCCCACGAGTCCAGCTGGACGCCCAGAGCCCACGACAATGTCTCATGCAAGTCTGTATCAAGGATCTGCACTGGGAAGGCCCAAAGGTCAGTGGTGGAATCTAGACTAAAGTCTGCACCAGTGGGATGAAGGATCTGTGCCAGCAGGCTGAGGGATCTGCACTGGAGCCAGGAAGCAATGCTCAAGGTAAGGACCAGAGCTCTCCCAAAAAGTACCATAGCCATCCTGAGCAACAATGAGGTCCCGAGCTCCTCCAATGATGAGAACAGCCGAGTTCATATCAGGAAAACCAGCACGACAAGCTCCTCCAGGAGAACCAACAGTACCACTTCTTCCTCTCCAGTTCTTCTTTTTATGTTGTAGGCAACAGTCCTCAGGTGGCCCTCCACACCCAGCACCACACTGATTCAGTTGAGCTGGGTCTTACAGGTTGACCACCAGTTGTCAATCCCCGACAATCCACCCCTGGTCAACTTGATAACCAGACACATTTCCTTAAACCATAGTCTCGGGCTGGTGAGATGGCTCAGCGGTGTAAGCGCCTGCCTGGCAAGCGCGAGGGCCCGAGTTTGACTCCTGGAACCCACATACAGAAAAAGGGCCGGTGATATCGCTCAGCGGCAAGGGCGCCTGCTGGCGCGCGAGGTCCTGAGGTTGACCCCCCGGTACCCACAAAAAAAAAAAAAAACAAAAAACATAGTCTCCACATGGCAGATTTGTGAAAAGTTAACATGTCTTGGTCTATTCAGATTTACATTAATACAACAGTTGCATATATACAATTTTTAGTGCACTCATTTCTGCACCAAAAGCAAAATACTGAAAGGGTAATCAAAACTCAAAAGTTAAAACCACAATACTTTAACCTGATTACAAACATATATCTAAAAACTACATTAAAAGCATATTTAAGAGAGCTATTACAAACACAGTCCTTGCTTCCCATTAACTTTTCGCAACAGGCATAGCAATACTGAAAAACAGATCTCCTGCAATTCAAATACACTGTTCCTTCCCTTAAGGTGAAAGGCTTCAGTTCATTTTTCCATTGTCCATTTCTTCTCAACAGTCATGTTCTCCTGTTTCATCCTTGCAGTCCAAAGCTCCATGGAGCCTACCGTCTAGCCAAATGCTTCAAATCACCTTGCTGGCTCTTCGCTCTTAATTTCAAACACAGATCTGGCCAAAAGCTCTCAACAGTAACCATGCCACCGTCCCAACAGTAAACTGCATTGAAATTTTTCTGCCACCCAGGCAGTATCTGTAAACACTAGCAAAACGCAGACAACTTCCCGCCAAAGCACAATATACTACCTGGGACCCAGCAGCCAATGTGGTCCTTCTCAGTAGAAACCTCCTGAGCTTCATCTTAACCGGCAGCATTTCCATCAGTGCTCTGATTTTCCAGGCTCCAACCAGAGTCTCCAATGTAGTTTACATCATATAGGGACTACCTCTAGGTCAGTCTCTCAAAACCTTTCCAAATTAATTCCCAAGGCTCTTAAGCCACATTGCCAGGCAACATCACAGCAATGACCCCACTCTCCTGGTACCAATTTCTGTGTCAGGGTTTTACTAGAGAAACAGATATGACACACGATATACAAATGTATAAGAAATTACAAGATTGGCTTATGATGGTCAGCCACAGAGTTGGATGAGGAAGCGTGCAGAGGGTGTCTGCACAGTGGGGACTGAGGGGTCCGTGCAAGACCATATCAGGAGGCTGATGGGTCTGCAATGGAAGGCTGATGAGTCTACACCGGAAGGCTGAAGGATCCAAGGTGGAAGCCGAACAGTCTGCGCTAGAAGCCGGGAGACGACGTCCAAGCTGAAGGCGAAGACTGGAGCTCCTCCGAAGAGCGGAAGCAAGTCCATCCTTCCTCATTTCCTTTTTATACCGTCCAGGCGAAGAGCCACCCTAGGGTGTAGAATTGCTGAGCTGATTTAGTTAAGCTTCTAAACTTCTCAAGTTGACACAATAAATCAACCACTACAGGTTATTTCATCACGCTGTGTTATATTACTACCTACAAACAAGGAAATGTCGCTGTAAATACATACAAACATGGTATTTTAAAAGAATTCACAGTTTAATGTAGAAATTTTTAGATATAAAATATATCATTTTCCTTTCTTTGTTAAAATATTACGAATTCTTTGTTTTAAAAAGAAGAATATTACAGATTTTTGTCTCTGCCTTTCTTTTCCCTTAGACAAAGTAGACTGGTGTAACCCTGGGATGGGAAACCCTATGATTCACAGGCCAATGTCTGATCCAGGAGTGTTTTCACAGCATCAAGCCATGGAGAGAGATAGTACAGGAATCGTAACTCCTTCTGGTACATTCCATCAGCATGTTCCTGCAGGATATATGGACTTTCCTAAAGTTGGGGTAATGGTGATTTGAATAAACATCTTCATTATTTCAAAATGTTTTTCTTCCTGTAAACTTTCACTTCCCAGTAGATGAGCATGTGTGAAGTGATGCAGGGGCTTGGGCTGCAAATACAGGTCAGAGTCTGGCTGAAGTATATATAATTTGTAAGTCTTGATTTTATCTCAGTTTTTTAGAGGACTGTTTTTGACTCATATTTTGAAGCTAGTAGGCTTAATAATCTAATGTTAAAATAAGCCATATAATAAATAATTTTTAGATTTCTTAGATAATGTACATATTCCCAGGAAGGTTTTAAATTTATTAGATTTGTTGTCGCTGTGTTTTATATGTTTTTTTGTTTTATTTTTTGTTTTTTTGAGACAGTCACTAGGTAGTCCAGGTTGACCTCCTGCCTCAGTCTTCAGAGTGCTGGGAATACAGTCATCTGCCACCTTGCCTGGCTAAATACCAGTTTGTTTTGTTTTCTCATTTTTTTATTTTATTTTTCTTTAAATATCTGTTTTAAGGATATTTATTCTGTTAAGAAAAATAAACAGTAACTCAAATGTTATCTCTCCTTTTACAAGGGTATGCCCTTTTCTGTGTATGGGAATGCAATGATCCCTCCAGTGGCACCCATTCCTGATGGTCCTGGAGGACCCATATTCAATGGCCCTCATGCTGCGGACCCCTCTTGGAACTCACTGATAAAGATGGTTTCAAGTTCCACAGAAAATAATGGTCCTCAAACGGTAAGACTGGTTATCCGGCAAACAGACACTCAGTTTTATGAAATGAGATACAGGTGAACAGATAGCAAGAGAGTATGGAGAGTGTGGCCAGTTAAGGAAAGTGAGGAAGATTTAATATAACTGAAATGTAACAGAAGTGTGTGGGAAATGGTAGTAAAGATAGTGGTTTGAGGCTAAAACTATGGAAGGATAGGTAGAAGATTTTAAGGTGCAAAATAATTTTCATATAAAATAACTTTATACTGACATTGGGGTTTAATAGTTGTTTTGTTTTTTTTGAGACAGGATCTTGCTGTGTAGTTCAGGCTAGCCTTGATCTCACAGCGATCCTTTTGCCTCAGCCTCCTGAGTGCTGGGATTACAGGTGTGCATCACCATTTGTTAACAGTACTGTAAATGTCAAAACTATATGTAATTAACTGGAAATTTATAGAAATGGTTATATATTTGTATTAGCTTATATTGATGCATGTTTAATATCTGACTCATTCTCCTTCCACAACCATAAATCTGTATGTGCACAGGTAATGATTTTAAAAACTGGTGATGATAAAATAGATCCTGCCCAAGGAGTAAGAAGAGCCCTATGAAAACGACAGATAAACGTGTGAGGGTGTACACCACCTAGTGGAGGGCACTTGCCTACCATGCACAAGGCCCTGGGTTTGATTCCCAGCACTGCAAAACAAAATTTTTTAAAAGTTGTTTTATTTGCTAGTATGCTACAAATTGAGTGATACTGAGCTGTTTTATGATTTAGTCTAGATACTGAGAGCACTTCATTAGTTAGGAGTTTTAATCAAATATATATTTAATAAGATCCATGTTCTGTATATTCCTAGGTGTGGACTGGACCCTGGGCACCTCACATGAACAGTGTGCATATGAACCAGCTGGGCTGATGAGGATGAGCTTGTTAGCCTGCAGATTCCTTTTCATTCAGAGGAAATCACAAGTGGCCAGAAAAACACTTATGCTCCCAAATCATTCTACTGATGTGCTTGACTGAAGTGTGTAGGCTTTTTGCAGAAGAACTTACTAACTGACCTATTTTCTGTGAACATTTGTGACTGCCCACTCCCCATCATCAGTCATTTTACCTTAGTTAGCATTTTTTCTTATCATTTTTCTTTTTTTTTTTTTTTCCCTCTTCCCCTTTGGACATAACTTTCTGTTGAAGCTGTTCTTTGGCTGGTTGGTTTTAGTACTGTAAACTGCTTCTGAGCAAACACGGAAATTTAGCAAAATTATGTAAACTTGATCCTGAGGTTTTAGAATGGCAAATAAATGTACAATTGTTTACATAACAGAAAAGGCTAAGCAGAAAGTAAATTTCAATATGTCAGTATAGAGGCTCTACTTTATGTAGACTTAAATTAATGTGAGATATGTACCTTCATATTCAGAAATCTGGATGTTTCCTTCATACATTAAACTATTAATAAGCATCACTTTTCTACTTGTGTAATTTAAGTATAAAGTATGATGGGCATTATCAGTGCTTGTTTCCTTACATTGAGTTAAAACACGGAGCTTACTCTCACTCGGGTCTGTTTGTAGCAAGGCGCATACAGAGGAAATTTCTTACTTTTCCCTATCTTTTTATTACCTTTTCACCCCTTTAGAATATGTACTTCTTTCTCTCCTCACTTTCTTCTCTCCTCACTTTGGCACTACAATACCAGTATGAAATTCCCTAGCTGAGAAAACTCTGTAAAGATGTTCACTGTAATGGTTGCTCCAAAGAGTGGAATGTCTTCATCACCAGTAGTTTCTTCAAACCATAAAATGTTTAGACATTTTGGGACTGTAAAAGGCCACCACTATTCCCAGTCAGCATATACAAGCTCTTAATATACTGTTTATTATTAAACGATTGAGTGTAGCATTTTTTATTGGATAATATTGATTCTTAACATTGGCTTTATAGTCATTAAGAGTCAACATAAAATTTCAATTTCAATGATTCAGTGAGAGTACTTTCTTTTTTTCAATTCAGAAGGCTTCATGTTCTCCATACTTGCATATTATCAGTGAAAAGGATCAACAGCTAACTTGGGCCAAGTAATAAAGTTCGCATTTATCATTACAGAAATTATGGTAGATACATGAATATACAATTACAATATATAAAGTCTCCATTTTATTCATTGGGATTTATATATTCCACTCACTTCAAATAATAAAACAGTAATGTATCCAAGAATGCATGCCCTACCCTGGCTCCTGTGAAAAAATAAATTATCTGATTGAACTGTAAAAGAAAGCAAACATAACACTGAAGTCGTGTATATTTCAACTCATCTTTTTTTTTTTTTTTTTTTAAGTTAGACTCAAATTCCACACTGGTAAAAAATAAGCATTAACTAAAATTTAGATAATTCATTCAGAATTGACAGTTTTAATATGATTACTTGGCTATTCAAGTAAATGAAATGTTTTCTTGCCTCTGGCAGCCTGAGTAAAACATCCAAAGGTGGTTTCGCAAACATCCAGAAGTCTGTAAACAGCACATTCATGTCTTTTAATTTAGGAGGTGATCTTACAATATATAAATTTGTCTTTCCACCTATGATTAGTATGCCCAAAGTTAAAAATATTTCCTACAACTGAATATAATTATAGCACTTCACTAAGAAAGGGGTGTAATACTACTTAACAGAATAGTTTTATATATAACTTGCCACTATTTGATATTTTTTGCTTATTTTTTGTGTTAATTAGGTTCATTTCTACTTAAGATAATCCTCCTGAAGAACAAATATTATTCAACATTTATTGCAGCACATGAGTTGTGCTGTTTTACTGAGAGAGAAGTGGGGAGAGCACCTTCATTATCTTGGCTTGTGGAGCCGCGGGGCAGGGAATGTAGGTTGGAATGCTCCATATTTACATTTTACTGTCAGGCTTGTGAAGTACATGGTATTAGAAGTCTGTCCTAGGAACATTTTTCAAATTTTTTATATTTCAGATGTAATTCAGTGCATTTTTATTTGAATAATTATAAACATAATTTTTGAGAGACCACACAGGTCTCTTTTTTTTTTTGGGAGAATGTGATATGTGTATATGCAGACGACGTGATGTTTTTATTTACTCATTCTTTTAAGAAGTCATTTAATTCTGAGAAATAACACTTGGGTTACCTCACACCTTAAATCCCAGAATAGTATCCCAGTGATTATACAATCTGTTTATACCAACATTTGAGATCATTTTGTTTACCATTTCCAACAAATCCCCATTTCATGATTTCTCAACATACATTTAAACCTCAGTGAGCCAGGTGTGGTGGCACAAGTGTGTCATCCCAGGCTGAGGCTGGAGGATCTCTGCATATTCGAGGTCAGCCTGAACCACACAGTGAGACCCTGCTTCCAAAAAGGATAACAACTGATTTTGAGATTTCTCCTATTTTCCATTACTGTAAAGTATAATCATTTTTATTTTATTAGTAAAGGAAAAATTTTTTGTAATACTCATTTTTCTCTGGGGAAACAAAACGTATATAGAATGTTAATGCTGTTTTATCAAAAAATAGTATTTTGTCTTTTGCCTCAGATGACATATTTAATAGAAATTATTTTCCAATACTGTATTCCCTTTTAGGGGGTTTTGTTTTTTGTTTTTGAGACAGGGTATCGCTGTATAGTGCAGCCTGGCCTTGAACTCGCTCATGGAGCCCAGGCTGGCCTCAAGCTGGGATTCGGGCATGTGCCATGTGTCCTCTCTTAAAACAGGACAAGGTAGACAAAACTGAGAAACTCGAGGGCAAAACTAATTGATTCAAGATCCTCTAATTGATTTGATCTGTATTCACTTTGATGTTTTTTGTAAACACTCGTTCATACGTGTCTAGTATTACCATCGAAGTGTGCCAGAACTTTTTTTTATGTAAAAAATTTTAGAATCGGAATTAATGTTTGGTGTATTTAGGTTATACTGGGTAATTCTGCACGCTCCTGAAATACACATCTCAGTGACAAAGGTCTGCTGACACGAGTCACAGCTGTTGATTACCTCAGATTTGTGGAACTGAAGGCAAGTGCATCGCTAGTGACTTAATGCCACTACTTAGATTGTACACCTGTATTGCAAAAGTGCTGCCACTCGAATTTTGGGTAAGTGAATATAAAAGTTCCACTGTAGCACTGATACAATTCCTTTATAATGTGATGAGTGTAGGACTGATAGCTGTGTTGTAAGAGGTTTCATGTTAGACTTCTACCTTGAAATGAATTCACACTTTAAAAAAACTTTGCATGTTCAATACTTGAAAACCAGTAAGAAAGATGACATTAAGAAGATGCTTTTCAGTATAAAGGGAGAAGAGCTAATTCTGCATTAGATAATTTTAGCTTTGGAAAATATCTCCTTAAAGAAATAGAAAAAGATGGCCGGACTTGGTGGCACATGTCTGTAATCCTAGCACTTGGGAGGCTGAGGCAGGAGGATTGCCATGAGTTCGAGGCCAGCCTGAGCTATATAGTGAGTTCAAGTTCAGCCTTAGCTACACAGCAAGACCCTGTCTCCAAAAAAAACTAAATCTGATTTAAACGGGCCCCTTTGACAACTGCTCGTAAAAGTAATTTATAAGGTTCTGTTGTTTTGAGACAAGGTCACTCTCTGTAGTCCAGGCTGGCCTTGAACTTGTGGCGATCCTCCTGCCTCAGCCTTCCAAGTGCTGGGATTACAGGAGTGTGCCACCACCCCTGGTTTTTTGTTTTTGTTTGTTTTTTAAGTTTTTTTGACAAACATTTTAGAAGGCATATTTGGCAAATGTAAAATCTAAAATTACTGTACATAATCTGTATTCAAATTTTGAGCACCTTCAGTCTGCTGTAACAAAAATATTACTGACTGGATGGCTTAAACAAATTGATTTCTCATAGTTCTGAAAGCTGTGATGCCCAGCATTAGCATTCTTGCCTGTTCAGTTCCTGGTGAGAGCCTCTTTCCTGGTTTCCAGGTGCTTTTCTATTTCTTCACAGGGGCAGATCCATCTCTTTTGTGTTACAAGGACACTAATCCAATTCCTGGGAACTCCATCCTCATACCCTAATTACCTCCTAAAGACCCTATACCTAAATACTTTCATTCAGGGAATTAGGGTTTCAGCATACAATATTTGTTTGTTTTTTGAGACAGGGTCTTACCATGTAGTTCAGGCTGGCCTTGAACTCACTATGTAGCCCAGGCTGCTGCCTCGGTGTCCGGAGTGCTGGGATTATAGGCGTGCACCACCACGCCTGGCTTAACATAAAACTTCTGAGAGAACACATTCAGTCCACTGCAGGCTTCACTCCTGTGTTCAGCATCGTCATGACGGTTATGCAATCTCAGAGACTACAGAAAGGAAATGCAATCCAAATTCTTAATTTATAATACGACTACATCCTCATAAACACCTTAAATTGAAAAATGCCTCTTAACCGAGCATGGTGATGCACATCTGTAATCCCAGCATTCCTGGACACCTGCGCAATTTTGTCACTTAGGGAGATCCTGTCTCAAAAAAACAAAAAGCTGAGGATGTAGCTCAGTGCCAAGGCTAAGAGTTCAATCCTATGTACCACACACAGAGGAAAAAACGGCGTTTAATACGTCTACCAAACGTCATAGTTCAGCAACAGCACTGTACAGCTTTGCTGTGGAATGGGGGAGTCTGTTTTGTGCTGGGTTTGGAGCCTAGGGCTTAGGTGTGCTTTACCACTGAGCCAGGGGCCTTGGGACTGACTGGGAGCTGTGGCTTGCTACTAGCCAAGGAATACTTCAGGGATGGTTTCTACAGAGTGGCTATCACTTTCACATCATCGTAAGGAGAGAGTGTCAGATGAACCATTGAGGACTGTCTCTATGTTGCTGTTTATAGGGAACTCAGTTTGTGATGTAACTAAAAGATAAGAATAAGCTAATTATAAATGCCGACCGTCTAAAAATGTTTTGTAACCCCGACCTTCTAAAAATGTTTTGTAACCCCGACCTTCTAAAAATGTTTTGTAACCCTGGCTTGGTGGCATATGCCTGTTATCCCACCACTCAAGAGGCCGAGACGGGAGGATCACTGAATTCAAGCCCAGCCTGGCCTACATAGTGAGAACCTGTCTCAAAAAAAAAAAAGTTCGGGCTGGTGAGACAGCTCAGCGGCGTAAGCGCCTGCCTGGCAAGCGTGAGGGCCCGAGTTCGACTCCCAGAACCCACACACGAAAAAAGGGCCGGTGATACCGCTCAGCGGCACGGGCGCCTGCTGGCACGCGAGGTCCTGAGGTCGACTCCCGATACCCACAAAAAAAAAGTTTTGTGTTTCACAAGTTCATCTGGAAATTGCTAGGGTTGAAAATGATTTATATTTGCTTGCTCAAATATTCATATGAACATTTTATATTGTACTATGGAACTCTAAAGATACAAGACCTCACAGTGTTGGATGACCAGTACACAGACATTCGCGGTAACACTTTCATAACGGGCTTTAACTTACAAATACCTCCAACATTATCTAACAAGTAGACAGCAAGTGAGAAATGTGTTTATACCCGAGCCAGGTGTGGTGTACGCCTGTCCTCCCCGCACTTGAGAGGCTGAGGCAGGAGGATTACAGGAGTTCAGGGCCAGCCAAAATAAAAATAAAATTTGAAAAATACATATACCCATACGTGTATAGCAGCATAAGTTAAGTTTTCATACATTTCACTTGGGTCATACTTTCGTCACAATTTGAAACTTAAAAGGGTACCTTTCTGAGTGGGAATGTAATACTTGAGCGCAGTCTGTAATGGAAAAGGTGAACAGGCGATGCACTCTAGTTAAGGAGGCCCAGGCCTGGCTGATGACAGCACCACAGAATGAAATGTTTGGGATTTGAAGAAGAGCTTGAAAACTTTTGGTTTACGTTTTATGAGCAACGAGTGTATAAATGTGGATTTTATGTAACAAAAATTTTATTTTGGTTTAACCGTAAGTATGAATATTTTATATTTGCAGTACTGGGGATTGAACTCAGGGTCTTGTGTATGCTAAGCAAGCGCTCTACCACTGACCTATATCCTGAGCTGTAAATAAGGATATTTAGTTTGGGGGCTTGTTTTGTTTATACTTGTAGGTTGGTCTTGAACTCTCTATGTAGCCTTGTCTGGCCTCACACTCACAGAGATCTTTCTGCCTCAGCCTCGTGAGTATTGGAATTACAAGCAGGCGCCACCATTCCCTGCTTTGGTTTTTAAACAACTTTCCTCTCTACAGGATATTAAAAGTTCAGAGTCTAGGCCAGTGGTGGCAAACCTATGGCATGTGTGCTGCGAAGGGCTGTTACCATTGAAAGCTCTAAAAGTCTTTCACTGGTCTAGGCTAAATGTTACTTTAAAAGGGCCAGATCTTTACAGAGAATGCAGAAGCATAGAATTCACTTCCTATTGCTTTTAGGCAAAGAAACTTCCATTTAAAATTGAACTCATTTCCGCTTTAAGTCAGTAGACAATAGCAACTGTTTCCTGTTTTTGTTTTTTGAGACAGGGTTTCACTATGTAGCCCAGGCTGGCCTGGAATTCATGGCGATCCTCCTGGCTCAGCCTCCTGCTGGGATTACAGGTGTGCGCCACCCCTGCTGGTTGTTTTCTTAACTCAAAGAATAGTAGGTTGGTAGGTTTTTTCTTTTAGAAAAACTCTTTTCTATAGAATGCATGTGGTGTTCATGTAATTTTAAAAAGCGCAAATTTCTCTGGGTTTGTTTTTGCGTTTGGTGTACGGGTACTCAACTCCTCGGGCGGTTCCTTTAGAAATGGTTCGCCAGTGGAAAGTGTTCCAGGTTCTTGCCTTCAACAAAGAACTGGATGAGGCAAACCAAAAACAGTGCCAAACGTTTACTGGGAAAGTGCGGTGAGCGGGTAGGAAGAAGCCAGCTCCGCACAGCGGCCCGGGCGCCTGAGCCAAGGTGAGGGCGCGGGGCAGCGCGCTCCCCGGCGTCTCCGCCCCGGCCCTTCCGACCGCCCGGAGCCCCGGCCCGCGCGCCCTCTCGCAGGCGCCGGAGTGGGCGCCCGCCCGCGCCGCCCTCCTCTCAGACGCAACCTCCGAGCGGGCCGAGGGCGGCCGCGGGGCTCGGCCGGCGCTCCGGAGCCACCAGCAGGCCTAACCTTTCTTGTCTTTTGAGCCGGCTGGCCGACCTCAGCCTCCCGGGCGTGCGCCACCGCGCCGGCCCATCTTGTAAGGCCTCTGCCACCTTTACAGTGAAATACACGACACCAAGGAAACTCAGAGCTGGGGGAGGGGCTGCAGCTGGCCGAGCGCACGGCAAGCCGCGCTCCCGACGCCGCAAGTCCCAGAGGACGTCTACCCCGCCGCGGGCCACTTCCCGTGATGCGCCGGGCCGCATGTGGAAGGCGGGGCTTCCCTGCCTCTTGCGTCATCGCCAGCGCGCCGCAGATGTCAGGGGCTCGACCGGGCGCCGGCGCGCGCACGCTGGCCCCGCGGGCTGCGGGCGCATGCGTGCGGCGGCTGCGGGGGGGAGTTCCGCGGATATGGTGGTCAGCCTGAGCGATCGCTGGCGCCGGCTGTTGCCGGTCCTGCGGCTCCGGGCTCGGCTCCCCGCGCTGCCGCTGTGGGCGGCGGCCGCAGGCTCCGCGGTGGGCCCGGGCGGCTGGTATGAGGCGCTGGCCGCGTCGGCGCCTGTGCGCGCGGCGGAGGAGGCGCTGCTGGGCGCGCACGCCGCGGGCCTGCCCTGGTGGGGCAGCATCGCGCTTGCCGCCGCCGGCCTGCGCGGCCTCCTTACGCTGCCCCTGGCCGCCCAGCAGCGCCGCGTTCTGGCCCAGGTGAGCGCGAGCGGTGGCGGCCGCGGGCCTAGGGGCGGCGGAGGAGCCCGGCGGGACACAGCGCTCCGGGCCGAGGCCGGTGCCGTGAGGATTTCGCGAGATCCTGCCTCACAAAGCGAAAAATAGCTAGCGGTTTCCAAAGCGGTTTTTTTTTTTTTTCGTAAGTGTCTTGCTATGGGGCCCACTCTGGCCTCGAACTCATGGCGATCCTCCTGCCTCGGCGTCCCGAGTACTGGGACGACAGGTGTCGATTACCTGCTGAGGCACCACGCCCTGCTATTTAATGGGGGGGGCGCTTTTCTTTTTCTGTGGATTGAGTGTAGCAATACTTTCCTTGCCTACTTTACCATATTCGAGTACATTGAATAGCAAAGGTTAAAGTGACTTGAAAACAATAAGGACAATGAAAGTTTTTTCAAATATAAGATTTCAAAAAGTGGCGTTCACGTTTTTAAGATCATTGTCATTTTAAAAAATGGAATAAAACAGGAAGGAACTCCGTAGCAGCGTGAAGGCAGAGAGAATTAGTACAGGGGAGGAAAAAATGAAGTTTATTTTTGGTTTGGTGGCTGTCACAGAATACTAAAGCGTATTAATAGTGTTATTTTTTCATTTACTGTACTGAGAAGTTAATCCGTATAACTCCGTGGAGTAGGATGTGTTATATATATTTGAACCCTCCGGCTTCAGCGTTATGCTGGGATCACAGGCCTGTGTCATCACACCCAGTTTAGAGTTTCTTGACATAATGAGTAAGCTACGTTTTTAAGTGAGTTAAGAGAATAGAGAGTAAAATTATGTATGGTTGTGAATAAAGATCCTTTACGTGCTCATAACAAATTCTTTTTCTTTAGCTAGGTGGAAAATTTGCAACCAGAAATAAAAAATATTGCCAGGCGTCTTAACCAAGAAGTTGCAGTTTGTGCTCGTCAGTTGGGCTGGTCCAAAAAAGTTACCAGGTAAGCGATTTTATGTGTAAATGGAGATGTTCTGTATGTTGTAGATTTAGCAAGAAATTAGTTCCTTTATTTTTTCATTTCATATCATGCCAATAAAGCATGATAGTTTTACATACTGGACTGAAAGAAAAGAAGTAGAGAAGCAAAAGTTCCTGTTCTGTTGTTTTTCTGGTACTGGGCATCGAACCCAGTGCCTTTTGCATGCTAGGCAGGTTGTTCTGCTGAATGACATCCCCAGCCCTAGAGACTTAATTTTGAGACAGGGTCTCACTAAGTTGCTTAGTTTGCCTTCAAATTTATAATTTTTGGGCCGGTGAGATAGCTCAGCGGCCTGGCAAGCTCGAGGTCCTGAGTTCAACTCTGGGTACCCACATATGAAAAAAGGGCCGGTGATATCGCTCAGTGGCACGGACACCTGCTGGTGCGCGAAGTCCTGAGTTCGACCCCCAGTACCCACCAAAAAAAAAAAACAAATTTGTAATTCTCCTGCCTCAGCCTCTCTTGAGTAGCTGGGATTACAGGCATGTGCCACCATGCCTTTTTTTGTGATTGCATCTAGCTCATTGCCTAGGCTAGTCTCAAACTTTTTTTTTTTTTTTTTGAGACAGGGTCTCACTTTGTAGTGCAGGCTGGCCTTGAACTCACTATGTAGCCCGGGCTGGCCTCAAACTCATGGTGATTGTCCTGCCTCAGCCTCCCAAGTGCTGGGATTAGTCCAGCAGTCTCAAACTTTTGAGCTCAAGTGATCCTTCTGCCTCAGCCCCCTAACTGCTGAGACTACCACACTACTGTTCCTGTACTTGAGGGACTCCAGCCCACTGAAGGAAAGACTTGTAATCCAGTGATGGCAGTGAATTAAGTGCCCTACAAAGTTACAAAGGTGTCCATATCCATCCTTACGCAGGTGGCAGCTCTCGAGGGAGGCACATCTGAGGGCTTCCTGCCTGTTTGCCAGTCGTCTTAAAGGACAAACAGTTCGTTAGTTCGGTTACTTCCAGAGGCGTGCTGATGTGGAGGTTTGATGTGTTATCTAAATTCCCTCAAGGGACCAGAATATGCAGGTGTCTGTAGAGAAGTAACAGGAAGTAAACTGGGAAGAAGAGAGGCTGTTAGTGTGTACTGTCTTCATTCAGTGCGCTCCAATTTGATTAAATTGGATTAAAACTGTGAGTGATTGCCTGCTCGCCTTGTACAAAATGGTGATGTAAGACAGTTAAAGGTAAGACTGAACATTTGACCCTTGACTAAAGGCCAGAATAGAAGTAACTGGTACGGTGCACAGATGGAAAGGATCATAGTGAGAAAGCTGATTGGAAAGTGCAGACCATTTTGATGGTCCAGGAGCATCCGCACTGGTGTGTGGTGCAGGTTAGAAACACATTGCTACAAAAGATACATGAAGACATCTAGTGCTGGAGTTCGGCTGGAGTGCGGAGGTTGGGGCGCGGTACGCTTTCAGTTAGTGTCTTCGACAGCGATTGTAGTCATAGTGTGGCAATGGTGCTGTTTCCCCTGCTGAAATCTAACTGGCCAGCATAGGTGTGTGTGTGCTGTGGGGATGAAGCACTACTAGTAGTTAAATAAAATTTCCTCATTTCCCTCTTTTCCTCTTCCCTCAATCTAGGCTTACTTATCTAAAGAATATGAGGAGGCTTGTTTCAGAGCTCTATGTTCGGGATAACTGTCACCCTTTCAAAGCCACTGTGCTGGTCTGGATTCAGCTTCCAATGTGGATCTTCATGTCTGTTGCCCTCCGGAATTTGAGTACAGGGGCAGCACATTCAGAAGGTAACTATTGTAGAAGTCCTCCAAAAGGAGATCTCCAAAATTGTTGTACTTCAGGGAAGAAAAAAAAAAAATTGTAGTTTCTTTCTTTTTTTGGTCTTTTTGAGACAGGTTCTCACTGTGTAGCCCAGCCTAGCCTTGAACTCATGGCAGTCCTCCTGCCTCAGTCTCCCCAGTGCTGGGATTACACGTGTGTGCCCCCATGGCCAGCTTCATAGTTTCTACAATTGCTATCTTCCTTTCAAGGTATAGAATTTGTGCTTGCTTCAGCAGCACATATACTAAAAACAGGTGTAGAATTTAAAATCTTAAGTGTAAACAGATCAGCTGTGTTGGGAAAAACATCTTGTGGTTTTTTTGGGGGGGTGGTATCTATACGAACGAAAATAACCTGAGTAAAACCAGTGCATATCTTCTGTGTGAGGGACGCCTTACAGGAATTGCTTAAGTTTTTTTGCACTTGTGCTGTTTTTAGGAATTCTGTTGTTTTATTTATAAAACTTCCACTAGGTGTTTCTGTTCAGGAGCAGTTAGCCACAGGTGGAGCTTTGTGGTTTTCTGATCTCACCGCGTCAGATTCTACTTGGATTCTGCCCATCTCTGTGGGTGTCGTCAACTTACTGATAGTGGAGGTCAGTGGTTTGAAATGGAATTTGTAGTTGTTTGTTTCTTTGTTTGGTCGGTTGGTTTTTTTGGTTCTCAGAATTGAACTCAGGGCGTCACACTTGCCAGGCAAACACTGTCCCACTGACATATGTCCCCAACCCTGTTTTGCTTTTGCTTTTGCTTTTGTTTTTGTTTTTGTTTTTGCTTTTGTTGCTGCTGTTCTGGCCTCAAACACACATATATTTCATTTGGCGGAGATAGCTCTGAGGTACTATTGAGACTCCTAGGATTCTGATCCCAGATAAGCCCTGACCTTGGCCAGTCCCACTCTGTGTCTCAGAATTCTGCTAATTAAAAAATGAGCCCTGACTTCCAAAGAGACTTCCAGAATTTCTTTCAGCTCTAAAATTACATGATTTTTATGTTTCTTTTTTCTCCCCCCTGGTCCTGGGGATTGACTCAGGGCCATTGCATTGAGGTAAATCCTGAGCCTTTTTCTAATATATTATTTTGAGAAAAGATCTGGCTGTCTTGCTAAATTGCCTGGGCTGGTCTGGAATTTGCGATCCTCCTGCCTCAGCCTCCCAGGGTGTATGCCACTGCGCCTGGCTAATGCACTTAAGTCTTACAGTTTGCTTTTGGTAAACATAGTAATTCAGATGCCTAATCCATCCAGCTTTATTCCCACAAGAGTCATATTTTAGGAATAGGTTTGTTAGTCTGTGAATTTGTGGATAGGGAGCGGTCATACCTGATAGCTATTTTCTTGCTAAGTGACCTTAGAAAAGTTTTTGAGTTTCTTTGTGAGTGAAGTAGAGAAATCCATGCGTTGTGTGTCTTCTCAGTCACCGCCTACCCCTTATTCCTTGCGGTCTTGCTCAGCAGTTTAGGGAGAGCGAACCTGTACTTTCACAAAGCACTGTTCTCAGACTGCATAGGCCCTGCAGTGGCCTGGAAGGCATTTTAGAAATTATTCACCTTCACTGAAACCCCACAGACCTCGCGTCCACTGAGCCTGTTTGGGGAGTGTATTCCATATTTTTGTTTGTGTGGACCATATTTTTTCAGATGTGGAGATAGGGTCGGAGGTCTTGGGGGAACGAGTCTCAAGGGGCACCTGGCCGTGGCCTGAGCACCAGGCACAGCCTGAACATGGCCAGCACTCTGGATAACTGGCAGAGAGCGGAGCGACGCCGGGTCGGGGCGGTGGAGTAGGCGCGCTCACATTTTCCCCTGCGCCATCTCGTGACTGGTGACGGTGTGTGCCAGGCATTTTTGAAAGCAGGTCAGATGTGTTACCTCGTTTCATTCGTAGAGTAACCCTGTGAGATGCAGGGATGTAGGAACGTTGTTACCCCACCTTAAGGAGGGGAAAGTGTGGCACAGGAAGGTTAAACTTGTGCAAAGTCATATGGCCACTAACAGTGGAGGATACCTTCTCACCCTAGCTTAGCTTGGCTCTAGAGTTGTGATCTAAACAACTAATTCATGAATCACAGCTGCTTTCCCTTTACTCTATGCAGCCAGATTACAAATCTTCTTGGTTTTTTTGCCAGGCGTGGTGGTACATGCCTGTAATGCCCGGACTCGGGAGGCTGAGGCAGAAGGATCACTGTGAGTTTGAGGGCAGCCAGGGGTACATAGTGAAACCTTGTCTCAAAAAACAAAACAAAACAAAATCTTTGGCTATGGAATTCAGTCTACCTTGAACCCACTGTGTAGCCCAGGCTGGCCTTGAATTCACAGTGATCTGCTTCAGCCCCGCAAGTGCTGGGGTTGCAGGCATGTGCTATAGTATCTGGTTTAAGTTTTTTTTAAAAGATGAATAATCAATCAGTCACACAAATTCACCAGTATTTTACTTATTATTTGTCTTATGTTTTTGCCATGCTGGGGATTGAACTTAGGGCCTTGTGCATGCTAGGCAAATGCCGTACTACTGAACAACAGCTCAGCCCTTTTTATTTATTTATTTTTTCTTTTATTAAAATATAGGTGGGGAGGGCCGGGGATATAGCGCAGCAGCACAAGTGCCTGCCTGGCAAGCGCAAGGTCCTGAGTTCGATTCCCCGTACCAAAAAAATATATATAGGTGGGGACTGGTCAGAAAATCAGCTTGTATTGTAAACCTTCTCTAATTTAGTTTTCATTTTAATAATCATTACGTGTGCGTGTATTCTACTTTTTCAGCTTTTTGCTCTACAAAGACGTGGAATGTCCTGTTTCCAGGTGTGCGTCACGTACTTTGTACGTGCTGTGTCCGTGCTGATGGTGCCCGTGGCTGCGACCGTACCTTCAGTAAGTAGCACTGCGTGGCCGGCCGCACGCGCTCAGCCTTCTGTCCCGGGCGTGGACCCCGTCTCATGGAGCCTCCTCTGAGTACTGGACCCTTTACGCCTTTTGAATTGCTGGGAAAGCTAATCTGTCTCTGACACCAAGCAGTACTCAGTCTTGCAGAACACATTACACGGAACTGTGACGGTAGTGTTTGCCCTTTTTCATTAGTCAGCACATTGAGCTTTTTCTTCCTGTGCAGTCTGGACCGAGGAATTCAGAACTGAAGAAAGAAACAGAGCTTTGTGTCGGCCCAGACAAGTTCATGTAATTTAATCTTATAACAGTGCTGTGACACAGGGACAGCTGTCCTTGTTTATACCTAATTCAACTCTGGGCAGAAGTAGAAAAAGGCATGGTGGTGTTTGTAGTTGCTGTGGTTTGTCACGGGTTTCCCGCAGATACATTAGGACTTACTATGAAGGGAGGAGCTGTCTCAGGTGCATCTCCATCTTCACTCAAAGCCAGCAACACGTAGACCATCAGGTAGAAGTTAGTTGTTACTGGGCATGGTGGCACACGCCTGTGATTCCAGCACTCGGGAGGCGGAGGCAGGAGGATCTCCATGAGTTTGAGGCCAGCATGGGCTACATAGTGAGTTCAAGGCCAGCCTGAACTATTTAAGAGACACCCTGTCTCGACCAAAAAAAAAAAGCGATTGCTGGTAGTTAAGGTTATACCAGCAAATTCAGAAGTACTTCACAGTGTCTGTTTTAGGAATCCGAAGCAATGAGTTGTGGGCATTAAGCTGTCATTTGGACGTGATACTGTTTTTAATTCTATTTAAAATAAGTAAGTGTCCTCATCTATGAAATAGATACCATAATATCTGTGAGAATTAATGAAATAACATCAAGTACCTATTAAAGTACTTTTTACATAATGGTAGTGTTATAAAATACCCTGTGTTATGGTTTGTGTCTAGGTGTCCCCCCCAAAGCCTCCTGCAGTTTTATGTGGGGCTTTTTTGGAGGTAGCTGAATCTAGAGTGTGATTGATTCATGGTTCAGTGCTAGGATTAAGGGTGGGTGATTGCTGGATCAGTCCATTGATTGGGTTGGCACCACCCTAATCCCAGCAGTCTGGATAAGATAAAAGGAGCAGAAAGAGGCTTCTCTCCCCTTTTTGCTCTTGTTGCTTTTGCCATCTTCCATTGTCAAAAACTGTTCTCTGCCATGTGCCACCGTGTCTTGGAGCCAGACGATTAGGGACTGAAACCTCTACAAACTGTGAGCTAAATAAACCTTTTAACTTTGGATATTGGGTATTTTGTCTCAGCGATGAGAGAAAAGTAACTAAGACATCATGTAAAGGTGTGCAGTGCAGATTCACTGCATTTCTGGGGAGAAACAACTCCAATTATAGCTAAAGAAATGCAGATAAAATAAAATAGGGCCAGTGGTGTTTCAGTGGAGGGTTGGGTTCAAAATAACTGATCTAAAAAACGTCTTGAGACAACACCCAGGTCTGCTCTCAGAGTTCTGTCCTGGGCTGCTTGTCTCTTGGATTTTGACGTGCTTGAGGCAGGGACAGGCACTAACATTCAGACTTCTCTTTTCAGTCGATTGCCTTCTACTGGTTGTGCTCCAGCCTCATGGGCCTTGCACAAAACTTGCTGCTGTGTTCTCCACGATTTCGCCAACTTTGCCGAATACCATTGACCAAGTCACATTCAGATACTCCTTATAAAGACCTCTTTGCTGCCTTTTATGCCAAGTTCCTATCAAGAAAATGACATGTTTTCCAGTAATTTTGAAACAATTGCAGGTGTCACTATCACCTTTATGTATGTAGATTTAGAAATTGTTTAATTTGCTTTTATTTTAAAATCATAAACTATGAAGACTATGGGTTAAAATATAAGCCTGATGTATTTGACAGTAATGAAAATCTTTTCAGTGCTAGAAATGTAGTATGTCTAATTGTAAAAGAGTGTAAAAGTGGAACCAAATGTTGTCCCTGCTTAGAGAACTACAACTTGTTAAGACTTCCCAGAACTTTGGAGAATGAGATCAGAAACTGATGTTAAATTGTGCTATAACTCTTACTCATTAAAGTTTTGTGAAGGAAGAGGATCCATTGAGGTGATTTTAAATATTTTCAGTGGGGTAGGGAGGGCTATGCATTTGTTTGAGTATCTGATGAACAGTTGGGTATGGTTTCAGACTCAGGACCTTCATTGACTCGCCTGAAGGTCTTCTGGTGACTCCCAGGCAGGGAGACTTCGTGGAACCCGGTGTGTGGCTGGAAAAAAAGTTCTCCAAATCCATGCAGTAGAGTAGTCCCTGCACCCAACTCCCTAACGTAAGCATCATCTCCCAGCGCAGCTTTGAAGAGTAAAAGTAGCCATTCCTGAATTTAAGAACTGGAATACAGACTAAAGCAGTATGTACTACTAGAGCCCAAAGTAGAGATTTTAAGCATTGTTTATTTAGTCAAAGGAAGAAAATGAGAATGTTAGCTACCTGTTGTGGAGGTGATTTTAACACATTCAGGACAGGGCCGTGGCTTGGATCAGAGTTCACTGTTACTGAACCAGTAACACTGATCTGTTGACAAAAATACAACACGTTCACCTGGAGCGGTGACTCAGTGAACAGCTGGTCACTATGATGCACATTGTGTAAACCAATCCCCAATTGACAAGCCATTCTGCTTCTGTACTTCCTGCTTGCTTATCCCACAAGAGATCAGGGCCTGATAGTTTGGGAATGATCCCGATCAGTGTCAATGTAAATAAATCCGCCTCCAAATCCTGGGTTTCATTTTGGTATTTCTACTTGCCGTTGTTTCTGGTGGGTCGGCTGAGAAGACCAACCGTACTGACTTCTTTGGTCACCAGTCATGGCCCTCGCAGACAGAGCAAGGACCTCTTCAGGTTCCAATGGGAAGGCATGCCCTCAAGATTTCTCGAGTCCCTTCAGAGGGCTGGAGGAAGAATCTTAGCTCCCCGCTCAAGTGGCTCACATTGGACCCCAAAGGGAGGACGCAGTCTGCCTGCCTGCCTGCCTGCCTGATTCCGGTAAGACCCCCAGGGGCACCCCAGTTAGTCTGTCAGTCCTGCTCAGTTCAAGCAGAAGAAGAGCTTGATCAATTCCCATTAGGACCACCCTCGAGGGAAGGGTTGGAATGTTTTAACTTCTGAGTACTGCTGAATGACTGTGTGAGTGAGTGGAACGGACAGCGTAAGCAATAGGCTGCTCCCTCTGTGCACCAAGACTGGGAAGCACTGGTCGCGGTGGCTGATTGGGCCCTCACCTGTGGTTCTGGAGCGATCAACATATGGCATAACAGAGGCCTCACACCCTCCTTAGCTGAGTCATGCCTAAGTCCCCGTGAGGGGCACGGCCAGGCAGGTATCTGAATGGTCTCTGTCTCTGAGGGGTACCCATCCTTTGTCTGCACCATCGTTCAAGGGTACACAACACACACTAGGAGGTCAGAGATGGGAATTCATTAGTCAAAACCCACAGTCCCTGACTGCAGGGAAAAGGGCTTCTGTGGAGTTAAAAATGAAACCGAACCTCTTCTTGCATCTCAAAGGAAAAAAAAGGAAAAAGAGGCCCATTCTTCTTGAGAATTCTGCCTTGGCACTCATCGGGCTCTGCAGTTGTGCCAACACCTATAGCTTCACTCCCTGCTCCAGACTCATCTGCTTCCAGCCAATTGAACTGGTTCCAGCTAGCCATTGCCTGCATTTGGCCACAGAGGCCCTCCCTCTGGAGCCTTCTGCTTCTATCCTGGTCAGATGGCGTCATCTGACACCTACCCGAGATGACTGTCAACAATTCCTTCTGAGTTCCACATTTTTACTGAGGAAAAATTGGACTGTCAGCCCTGACAAATGAGTTGCCATGGCCTTTCCAAAGGTCACCTCGCCTAGAAACAACCCAGTCAAGCACTTCTCAAAGACATCAGAACAGGAGGCAAAAAGCCTATCAACCACTGTCATCCAAAACCTGATGAAAGCACCTGACGTCCATAAAAAAATCCAGTCTGATAGACGACCACACCTTCTGGCTATGAGTTATATGGGCTATGGACACAAAAAATAAATGCCCTCTCGATCCGCGAGACAAAAGAAACCTGACTCTCCGGGCCCACCTCAAACTGAGCCTCTCCTCACCCCGTCAGACCTGGATGGACAGGACAGACCAAGCTCTGTAAAATTGGGCCCCTGAGAGCCCACAGTCATTGCAAAAGTCGGGCATAAATGTGACTTTTCTGGTAGACAACAAAACACTCTGCCTTCAAAACTTCCCTCTGTCAAGTTCCTATCACCGGGGCAACTGGGACTCCTGCCTCTCGCCCCTTCTTCCATGCACAAACTTGCTGCCTGGGAGGATGTCTCACCAAACGAATTCCTGTATAGACCAGTCCCCATACCACTTCTGGGAAGAGACCTCCTCTTCAACTTAGAAGAGACCATCTCTTTTGCACCAAGCCAGTCAGCCTCCCTCTCGTTTAACCCTGCACTTTCAACTTCGACTCTTCCCTAAGAGGAAGATGATGCCTGCATCAGCCTGAGATAACCTCAATCCTGAAGGTCTGAAAACTCTCCTCGCAGAGATGTGAGTCAAAGATTTGCCTCAGCCTGGATATCAACCATGCTGCTCACCACAGCCCCTGTTGCTGTCAGATGTCATGGGAAGCATGAACAGGTATCCAGCCACACATCATCCTGATAGACTTGTTAATCACCTTGGGCAAGATCTCCGTGCCGTCAGCAACACAGCCATCATCTTGCATTCTGCGGTTCCCAACTCATATCCTTTTTGGACTGTTACTCAATTGCCACAAGGGTTTGGGAACTCTCTCACTATTTTCAGGGAGGCCCTTGCAACAGATTTGGCTCTGGGACAGCCTGTTTCTCTGCCCCAGCTCTGTCACGGTCCCCCAAGAAAGGAAAAATGAGGCTTCAAAACTGTAAAATGTCTATAGACCGTCAAACTGCTAAAGTACACCTCTCCTGTCTGAAAAGCCAGTTCAAGATCTCCAAGCTGCCAATGCTGCCACGATTGCCTTCCATATATGTTGCCTCAGTCTTCTACTACCCACAGCCTGCTGGTACATCTTCCTGTACCTAAAGAATGCCTTCTTTGGCCTTTGATTGGCTCCTGTCAGTCAGCCCCTCCTCACCTTTAAATGGAAAGACCCCAGTTCTGGACTCAAAAGTCAACTGACCTGGACTCAACCTCCCAGAGGTTCAAAAACTTCTTTATTCTCTTTGGAGAAGCCCTCACAGCTGACCTTGCTAGTTTGCCAGCACAAAATATCACTGCACTTCTGATTAATGACATCTAAGATGCCTGTTGGAAAGACACAAAAGCTGTGCTACAATATCTGGCAGAAACTGGTTACAAGAAAGAAACTCCTTAAATTTCTTGGAGCTGCTGGCTTCTATACAATCTGGATCCTTGAGTTCGCAAAAACAATGATACTCAGATTGTCTGCCCCTGGGAGCGCCCAGTGGCCTAACTGTATAAATACTTGGATCCAGTCGCTAAGGGCTGCCTCCCCTCTTTGCCTTCACACTGTAATAGCCACTGTCCTTCTGATCAAGAAACCTGACAAGCTCATCTTAGGCTGAGACCTAACTGTCCAGGTGCCATATGCTGTAATGCTGAGATCACCTTGGACAAAGCTATTTTGGCCAAAGCTCTCCTACTGCTTCCTGCTGCTGTTTGGAAACCTGCCACCAACGCAAAATAATTCAATCCAGGGGCCTAAGCCCACTCTGGGGATCTGATTGACTGAAACATCAACCCCAGCTAGAAAAACTTTACCCAGTACTCCCAGAAGATCAGAGCCAGACCTGCCTTCACTGTTTGTTCTGCAAGCTCAAGCCACTGCGCTGGCACCCATACCCCTGCAGCCAGCTCAGGCTTCATCCGTATGTCACTGGCCCTGACCTCATGAAATATAGTGGACTCTCCCCATTTAAAGATACACAGATAGACTTAAAAATCATACAAGTTCTAGAAGAGTTCAGGAACAGCTTGTAACCAGTTCCATAAAAATTTAGCTAAAAGACCTGTAGACACCTCTGCACACACATATAATCCAGGTACGTGTTAATTACCTCTACAGCTCTTAAAGTTTCAGAAACCCAGCCTTAGACCCACCATTCCAGAGTTTGATCCTCCAAACTCACTCTGTGAACAGCTCCTCCAGGGCTCATTCTGAAGAGAGAACACACTCAAAACCCTGCTCTGGTCACTCTGGATGCTGACCAGTCCACGCACGGCCGGAGCCTGAGGACACTGTTCATGGGATTGCTCCATACCTATTCCTCTTGATTTTTGTGTCTTTTTTGCTGTTTACCCCAGTCCTTGCTTCCCTGCCCCTTGATAGCTGTGGTTTTTGCCTTATACTCTATAGCTGTTTGCCCCAAGAGAATAGAACAGTCAATCAAACACTTGACCAAGATGTGATGAGCATCCAAGGCACATTGGACACTCTCCTAGATCAGATTAACTCCCTCACTCCCTTGCCAGAGTAATGTTGCAGAACAGACAGGCCTAAATTATGTCTCTTCCTAAAAGCAACATAGGTTAAAACTGCAATAAGACGACCCTGATGTTACTCCTTCTAGTTGGTTCTTGTCTCAGAAGATCACATGCCCAGCAAAGATTTGCCGGGGAAACTAAAAGGGGGGTAAATGTAGCAGAAGATGCCCCCCCAACCAGTCTACTTCAGTTTGTTTGTTGCCCAGGTAATAGTTATGGCTTCGGTTCCTGTTACTTTTGTTTCTTAGAAACTGCTGGTCACTGTGATGCATAGCTGGTCACTATGATGTACATTGTATAAACCAGTTCCCAATTGACAAGCCATTCTGCCTCTATACTTCCTGCTTGCTTATCCCATATAAGCCCTAGACCACCAGAGATCAGGGCCTGATATTTTGGGAGTAATCCTGATCAGTGCCTGTCGGTGTAAATAAATCTGCCTCCAAATCCTGGGTGTCGTTTCAGTGTTTCTGCTTGCTGTTGCATCACTGCAGTAGGTCCCCAACTTACATTCGCATTGCAAATGTTCACAGGTACGACATTCATAGATGTGAACAAATTGCGGAAATAGCTCGTGTGTGCTGCTGTGTGCCTACCGTGCAATAGTGTACAGTGGTGCAGTGCTCAGTTAGAGCCCAGGATGTCTGGAAGCAAGAGGAGAAGCAGTGTTGATGTGGAGGGGACCGATAGGAAATGCAAAGCAATAACCATGGAAACAAAAGTGAAGATAATTGAGAGATTGGACCGAGGCAAAAAGATGGCAGATGTTGCTTGTTCTTATTACATGAATCATTTAACCATTGGCACAATTATAAAAAACAAGGACAGGATCGTGGAATATGTGAAGTCTGCTGTGCCAGTGAAGTCAACACTAATATCCAAAAAGCATTGCTATGGCGATAGAGGACATGGAGAGACTTCTCCGTGTGGATCCAGGATCAGTATTAGCGTTAAGTCCCAATCAGCTTAATGCTTATTCAAGGAAAAACTAAAAGTCTGTTCAAAAACTTCAAGAAAAAGTGGGGTGGACAGGGTACATCTCTTACTGCCAGCTGTGGGTGTTTTAACAGAGTCGAGTCAGGATCCGACCTTCACAGCATAACAGTAAGTGGTGAGGCTGCGAGAGCAGGTACCGTAGCTGCCCAAGAATTTTTCAGCAGCACTTAGAGAAATTATTGATGAAAGTGTTTATTTATCCCGACAGGTTTTTAACTTCGATGAGACAGGACTGTACTGGAAGAGCATGACAGAAGAGTTACATCAGTAAAGAGGAAAAGTGACGCCAGGCTTCAAAGCAGCAAAGGACACCCTTACTCTGGTGGCAAAGCTTCCGGTGATATGAAACAAGCCCCTCTTGGTTTACCATTCAGAGAACCCAAGTGCTCTCAAGAACACAGCCAAGGGCTCTCTCCCTGTTTTGTGGTGGAGTAACTCCAAAGCCTGGGTTACACAGGCCACTTTCCAGGTTTTCCATCACTTTATCCCAGAGATAGAGAAATCTTTTTTTGTTTGTTTGGTCTGTTTATGTTCTGAGACAGGGACTTGCTGTGTAGTTCAGGCTGGCCTTGAACGCACAGCAGTTCTTCTGCCTAAGCCTCCCCAGTGCTGGGATCACAGGACTGCACCACTGTGCCTCGCTTGAGAAATCTTTTCTGAAGAAAGACATCACATTCAACATTCTTTTGCTTTTCAGCAATGCACCGGGTCACCCCCAACTCATGGATGACTTTCTCTTTTTTTGGAGACAGGGTCTCGCTATGTAGTTCAGGCTGTCCTTGAACTCACTATGAAGCACAGCCTGGCCTCGAACTTGCAGCGATCCTCCTGCCTCAGCCTCCCGAGTGCTGGGATCACAGGTGTGCACCACCACATCCAGCTTCACGGATAACTTTCATTCCAACATCAAAGTAGTGCATCTGCCACCAAATATTATGACACTCGTCCAGCCTATGGACCAAGGAGCTATTTTGACTTTCAAGAAACATCTATGTCACACCATCAGGAAGTGAAGGCAACTGATGAAATAGAAACAACCTTGCAACAATTTTTGTAGGACTGTAAGATCTACAAGGCCGTAAAAAACATCAGCTTAGCTTGGCGTGAGGCTTCAGCTGACAGCAGGAATGGGGTTTGGAAGAACCTTTGCTGCAGTTTGCTCATGACGTCCATGGACCTGAGGAGATGGCTGAGGAATCCAAAGAGGTCTTCAACAGCTTATTGACCCATTGAGAAGCCAGAGCCGGGTCTGCAGGAGGACGACTTCACTGAGTGCCTCCCTGTGCGGCACGAGGAGCTGACTGATGACCTGATGGAATTAGAGCCCAGCGAAAAGATGAAGAGAGCCCAGAGGAACATGGAGCTGGAGAACCAAAGAAATTCCCAACACAGGCAATAGCAAGGGGCTCTTCTTTACTTGAAGAGGCAGTGTTAGTTTTTGAGGCACAGGACCCTAGTGTAGAATGACGCACAAAGTTGCAGCAGCCATTCAGAGTGCCATCCAGTGCTATAGACTCATCTCGGATGAGAAGAAGAGCCGCTACTCAGACGTCACTGGATCATTTTTTCAAGAGGGTAGACAGAATTGAATCCATCCGAAAACCTGTGTCATGTGCATTAGGTGTGGCCAGTTCCATCTTGCCCTCCGTCTCTTGTCACCGATGACCCTTCAGCCCCACCATCACCCGCCCGCCCTCCTGCAGCCGGTAACTCTACTCTCTTCAGTTCACGCCACGCGATCCCCGACATGCCGGCTATTGTACTGTGCTGCACCACCATTTTACAGTAACTGTAAACAGTAACCATTTCACAGTAAAAATAGTTTATTTAGGGTATTTTTGTGTGTGTGTTTGGGTTTTGTTATGCTTTACATTGTGTGTTTGTGTCAGAGGTGTATAAGACTCACTGTATCAGACTTACGAACAAATCTGACTTCCGTTCTCCCGGAACAGAACTCGTTTGTAAGTCGGGGACTTACTATACCGTGAGTAAAGAGAGTTGACTGTGCAGGTGCTTGACGTACGATGAGGTCACATCCCGGTAACTCACTGGAGTTGAAAATAGCATAAATCAAAAACGCCTTGAACAGCCCAGCATGGTGGTGCTCATCGGGAATCCCAGCACCCTGGGGGCCATGGCAGGAGAAGCGCAAATTCACACCCAACCTGGCAGTTTGATGACTTAGTGAGACCCTGTATCAAAATATAAATAAAGGACTGGAGAAGTAGCTCAGTGCAGAGGACCTGAGTTCAATCCCTAGTACAGAAGAAAAACAACAAAAACCAAAACGCACAACAGCATTTAATATATTACCAGACATCATAGCTCTCAACACAAAAGCCATTGATTGTTGACCCTCTGGATGCCGAGGTGACCGGTAGCTGTCACTCCCTCGGCTGGGAAAGTTCAGCCTGCAGACTCGAGTGAGTACCTCCAGGATGGTTACTGAACCGACGTAAAGTCAGAGTGGAAGCTGAACCGCCGTCCGTCAGTGTCCGTCTACATTTGCAGCGTCTGGAGTCAAAGCAGAAGCAGAAATGTGCACATTGGTTTTATTACAGTAAAAAAAGGAAAGGGAGTTTCAGAAAAGTTCCGAACAATTTGGCCCTAGCTGTGTGTTCTTATAATGGGATAAGGGAAGTCAGTCAGTCCCCTCTCTGCACCATTTGTCACCTCCCAGAAGGTGAAAAACAGTGTTCTGGGACTGCAGTGTTTTGAAAGGCTCCTGAAGCCTCGGGGGTCTCCGGAGTGGTGAGTGTCGTGTGTGACTGTCTGCTAGGGACCTCTGAACAGCTTCAGGGTGGTGACTGGGCTCTGGAAAGACCAAGGCACAATTGCAGTGTTGATACTTTTAACCCAGCCCCAGCCTCTGGGGAGGGAAAGGGCCAAAGGCTGAGTGCGTCACGCAGGTCTGCATCACAAAGCTCCTGCATGGCTTGGGCAGCTGCGTGGCTGAGCGTGGGCAGGCTGCAAAGGCGGGTGAGCCCGCAGCGGGTGGGCACCTGTGCTCGCCCCCAGGTTGCCTGGTCTCTTCCATCTGGCCCTTCCTGTGGGTCTTCGTCATATCTTTTACAGTAAACTGCTAGACAGTGTCTCCCCGAGTTTAGTAAGCCTCCCTAAAATGAACCAAGCCCCAGGAACCCCCGGGCGTAGCCCATCAGAAGTGCAGGCCACGGTCGGGCTTGTGATGGGCATCTGAGGTGAGAGGGCTGAGCCCACACAGAGTGTCCAGCAGCCTCCAGCTGCACCGCCCAGGCTGGACTGCAGGACAGGAAGCCAGATGGCTCTGGCTTCTGTTTCCGAACAAGTTGCTGGGACGGGAAAAATCCCCGAAACCTTCTGTGGCCAGAGGCGGTCTAGACTGAAAAAGGAAAAAAATACTTTTAGTTTTTCCATTTCCAAATGCTCCTTTTTCAATTAAGTGAGCCTACTTTAATGTACATACTTAATATTTTACCTTATTTGCTGCTATTCCCTTTGATTTCAAAATGTGTGTTTGTATCTTTCTTCCCAAATCAGATTGGGCGAGAGGCATCTGCCTGTAATCCCAGCACTCTGGAGGCTGAGGCAAGAATTTTGCCACCAGTTCAAGCCCATCCTGGGATACATAGGGAGTTCAAGGCCAGCCTCAACTACATAACAAGACCCTGTGTCTAAATAAATAAATAAATAACCAAAATTTTTTGAAAATTTAGATGTATATTTTATCTAATTTCCTATTACTCTCTTATTTTTAAACCTTCAGTTTTTTTTTTGTTTTTTTTTCCCCAGTACTGGAGGTTGACTCCCAGGCCTTCATACTGAGCTTTTTAAATTTTTTATTTTGAGACATGATCTCACTAAGTTGCAAGTTGTCCAAGGGCTTGAGCTTGCGATCCTTCTGCCTCAGCCTCCCAGAATGCTGGAATTACAGGCAGCACCACCACACCTGGCTGAAATTGCTTTTCAAACATGCGCAGTAAATTTGAGAGTACAAGGCCCTTCTAGATCCCAGAATAATCAGGGAAGGTCGGGTAAAAGAGAGGGGATGTGGTGGAACTTTGAAATGTTCCCATGTATAACGAAAACTGATTATCGCAAATTTTGGTGAACCAATCACCTGGCTTCAGGGTGTATATATTCCCCTCACATCCTCTGGGTAGATTTTATTTTATTTATTTATTTTTTTGTACCCGGGGGTCGACCTCAGGACCTCGCGCACCAGCAGGCACCCGTGCTGCTGAGCGATATCACCGGCCCCTTTTTCGTATGTGGGTTCCGGGAGTCGAACTCGGGCCCTCGCGCTTGCCAGGCAGGCGCTTAAGCCGCTGAGCCATCTCACCGGCCCTGGGTAGATTTTATTAAGCAGCTAGTCATGTTTAAAAAAATTAAGTCGACTGTGGTGGCACATGGCTCTAATTCCTGTGGCTCAAGAGGTTGAGGCAGGAGGATCACAAATTTCAGCCCATCCTGGGCAACTTAGCTAGATGCTGTCTCAAGTATAAAAAGTGCTGGGGACATACAAAAAAAAGTGTGTGGCCTTTGGTAGTATTTCTACAATTTCTACAATTTCTATTTCTACAGTTTCTATAGGTAGCAGTTCCAAAGCCTGGGGGGAGGTGGGCCACTGAACAGGGCCAGAGTGGGCTGCGCCCCGAGATCTCTGACATCTGACCCTGAGGTGCTGAGGGAGCCCTCGGAGCCGGCCTGGGCTGCAGCGCTCTGGAAGGCAGCGTCTTCCAGGAGGGGACAGAGTTTGTGTTGCCCTCACCCAACCCTAAAGGGGATTTTTTCCCTGTGGGCCTTATTTTTGTCACTGGGCCAGATCCATGCTTTTATGGTTGCTTATCATCTCTAGAGTGAGGAGAGACTTGGCCTCAGACCAGCTGGTGCGTAGTGTATCATTAGGATGCCCGGCATCCTGAAATGACCCGACATTGCTGCATGGTTCCGACAACCCTGCATGGTCGGGGATGTGATAAGTGCGAGGATGAGGGTTACAAAAGGAAATCAAGCTACATTCAGGGCACACACCTGCAACCCCAGCACTGGAAGCCGAGGCAGGAGGACTGCAGTTTCCAGCCCAGCCTGGCCAACTGAGTGACTTAGAGAGATCCTGTCTCAAAATTAAAATAAATAAATAAATAAAAGTAAGGGCTGGGATGTAGCTCAGTGTGAAGGCCCTGGGCTCAACCCCCAAGTACTCAGGAAAAGAATAAATCAAGAGCTAGAGAGCACAAACCTGGCATCCCTGCTGAGGAACAGTGGTCCTTCAGGACTACACTGAACAATTGTAGTCTGTGTGAAAAAAAAGATTGTTCAGGTGCAGCTCAGTAACCTCTGTATTTCATGACTGTTCTTAAGTTATCCTTATGTCTTCATCTTTTCCTCCTCTGAGGATTCCAGGAATCACAATTTTTCTTTCTCTCTTTCTCTCTCCCTCCTTCCCTTTTTTCCTTCCTTCCTTCCTTCCCTCCTTTCCTTCGTCTCTTTTTGGAGTCACCTTTGAAATTGCCTCAATATCAAGTTAAGACCTGAAAACAGTAGAAATGTAGAGCCAAGAAAAATTAAAGAGTGTAATTTACTTTTCCTCTTGTATCAATTGCAGTTACTACAGATCGCAAACTGTGGAATCTTGGACATGAAATTTGAAACCAAGAATTTAGACTTTTATATTAAAGATAAATAAAGTTTCATGTAAATATGTAAATCAATGAGGTAGCATTGTAATTATAACATTGTTATAACACATTGTCATATTGTTATAACATTGTTATTATGTGTTATAAGCTGGTTCTAGAAGGACCTATATGATTTGAAAATTCCATGAATCTGTGCAACATTTTCATTTGAACCTTACAGGTATACTTTAACATTGTAATAACTGATTACTTTCCAGTTATTATCTATTTATTGTATTTTCTTTTTCTATGTTTCACAATCATTTGGCCTTGGGTTATTGGAATTTTTGTAGCTTTCAAATTGCAGGTAATTTTATTTATCAAAAAGTTACTAGAAGCTGAGTATGATAGCCTACACCTATAATCCTAGCATTCTGGGAGGCTGAGGCAAGAGGGTTGAAAGTTTGAGCACAGCCTGGACAACTTAGCAACTTAGCAAGACACTGTCTCAAAATAATAAAAGGGCTGGGAACACAGCGTAGTGCAAAGCCCTTGGGTTCAATCCCCATTCTGAAAAAAAAATTTGCTAGAGTTTTGTTTTGTAGTGTTTATACAACCAAAATATATGGTTATATAAAAGCCCTGGATTTATATGTAGTCTTTGTGATCATGAAGGATATGAAGGTATTAATAAATCTCCTTGATAACTCTTAAGAAAGTGAGAAACTGAGAATGGGGCCAGCTGATGCTGGCGGGGGATCCTGGGATCTGTAGCCCTCGGGATAACAAAACACAAGATAAACTTGGAGTCAGGTGGATAGGGAATCTCATGTGTTAAGAAACTTAAAAGGTTATAGTTTGGAAAAAGCCAGGAAAATTTTAAAATCTTGAAAGATATGATTTGGCAAACTTAAAAAATAATTGCTAAATATATGAGTATGTTAGTTTCCTTTAATTTACAAAGTTTTCTCTTTGTACGTGCAATCCATTTTAGGAACTGCGGCTGATCTTCATGTGAGTCTGTTGGCTTTGTAGAGGGCTAAGAAGTATGTAATTTGGGTAGTGAGATTTCCTTTTTGGAATCTGAATTTCAAGACAAAATACTGTATTTGTTTGAACTTTCAAATGTGGTACACCTTTTTCCCCATTTTTCTTACAGCTGTATAATGGGAGGAAAAATAACTTATATTGTAAATACAATTGACATCAAGTTCTTAATATGTTCAACACTTCTGTTTTTTTTTTTTTTTTTTGTGGGTACCGGGGGGTCGACCTCAGGACCTCGCGCGCCAGCAGGCGCCCGTGCCGCTGAGCAATATCACCGGCCCCTTTTTCGTATGTGGGATCCGGGAGTCGAACTCGGGCCCTCGTGCTTGCCGGGCAGGTGCTTAAGCCGCTGAGCCATCTCACCGGCCCAACACTTCTGTTTTGCAAATACTAAAACCTTATCTGCAAATACTAAACTCTCATGTGGAGGTAGTACTAACAAAAGTCAGCACAGGAAAATATTTCCTTGGAGGACATAAGCTGGAAAAATACTAATTAAAAAAACAAAGCACAATTTTGAAGTATTCAGCAGAATATTAAGACTTGTTTCACTTACAAATGTAATTCATGTTTTTAAAAGTCTCCTGATCTTTTTAACTACTATTGGGATTAACAACAGAAATTATCATTCAGTAACAAAAGTTAATCATGAAAAAATAGAAAACATTTTAGTAATTTTAAGTGTGTGTGCCTCAGTTAAAAGACACAAGCTGGGGAATTTCTTTCTGGAGGAAAATCCACATCTGGGCATGGTGGTGCTCGCCTGTGATCCCAGTACTCTGGGAGGCTGAGGCAGGAGGATCACAAGTTCCAGCCCAGCCTGGGCAATTTAGTGACTGAGCAAGACCCTGTCTCAGAAATTAAGGAGAAGTTTTTGAAAAAGGATATGGATGTGGCTCAGTGGAGGGTTCTGAGTTCAATCTCCAGCACTATCCCCCACCTCAAAAAAAAAAAAAAAAAAAAAAAAAAAAACCACGATGTATTTTTCTCCTGCTCCTCCTTCTGTTTCTTTTCCCACCTTTAATAAAACTTTGCTACTGTTAAAAAAATATTTCCACCAGAGTATTTCACAGAAAAAATTGCAAATTCTGAGAGATTTGAAGATAAGGCCAAGAATTGTAAGATTTCCTAGAGCACAAAATGTTTTTAACATGAAGTATTTTCTCAACAATAAGTTTAAATGTTGTATAACCCGTCTAAATTTCTTCTACAGAAAGAATGCGGAAAAAAAAGAGTGAAGGAAGGAAAAAAGAAAAGAATCAGCTGCTAGAATACCAAAAACCAAAACAAACTGAAACACTCAAATCAAACTGGTCCTCAGGTGAGGGTTGCAGAGCTGCCAGCAGATGTCACTGGGTGACTCAAAGACCTTGGCTCAAATCATCCGTGGAGCAGTGTGAAATCAAAAAGAGGCCAGCACGGGACACACACCTGTGATTCCAGCTCTCTGGATACTGAGGCAAGAGGACCACGAATTTGAGGCCAACTTAGTGAGACAAGGTCTCAAAATAAAACTTAAAAAAAGGGCTGATAATCACCCCCAGCACTTGGGAGGCTGAGACAGGAGGATTACTGCGAGTTCAAGGCCAGCCTGAACGGCATAGAGAGACCTTGTTTCAAAAAAGCAAAATAGGGGCCGGTGAGATGGCTCAGTGGCTTAAGCGCCTGCCCGGCAAGTGCGAGGGCCCGAGTTCGACTCCCGGATCCCACATACAAAAAAGGGGCCGGTGATATCGCTCAGTGACACGGGCGCCTGCTGGCGTGCGAGGTCCTGAGGTCGTCCCCCCGGTACCCACAAAAAAAAAAAAAAAAAAAAAAAAAAAAAAAAAAAAAAAAAAAAAAAAAAAGCAAAATAGGGCCGGTGAGATGGCTCAGCGGCGTAAGCGCCTGCCTTGCAAGCGCAAGGGCCCGAGTTCGACTCCTGGATCCCACATATGAAAAAAGGGGCCGGTGATATCGCTCAGCGGCACGGGCGCCTGCTGGTGCGCGAGGTCCTGAGGTCGACCCCCCAGTACCCACAAAAAAAAAAAAAAAAAAAAAAAAAGCAAAATAAAGGGTAGGGTGTTTGCTGAGGGTGAGGCCCAGTGCCAATCCACAGTACCAGAAAAAAAAAATGTATAAATTACATAAAAGCTAAAGGAAATACTAGAAAATCTTGGACTTTATTGAGTAAATTGCTCGTATTGATATCACATTGGTTTTTTTTTTTTTTAATTCTTATTGTCAGGTAAAATAATTATGTTCATTAGCTGTATTACTTTATGTTGTCATGACAATTTCCTTTATGCTGCTTGTACTACCAAGGAGAAAGTATTACTGAAGACATTTATTGGAGCTATTAAAAGATGCATCTTTTTAAATTTTTCACATTTTGAGACAGGGTCTCACTGTGTTGCCCAGGCTGACCTTGAACTCGCAATGACTCCTGAGTGCTGATATTACAGGTATGCAACACCACACTGTTAAATTTTCTTTTAAATTTGGAGAAGTTAGGGTTGACCCAAAGACTAGTCTATCTTTTTTTTGTTGATTTTCATTTTAAAACATTTTTATTAGTCCATGTTTGCAGTATATAATGATTACATTCATTGTGGGGAATTTGTACACGTACATGACACATCTCAATTCTTTTATTTCGCCTTCCCCATTTTTGCTTTCTTCTTTTTATGCCAGCGACAGATTTAGTCATATATCTTGTAAGTCTTTATCAAGCTAATTTTCAAACAGATTAATAGCCAAACAGGCAAAAAATATATAAAACACATAAACCAATTATATTAAATTAAGGTATGCTTTTAGATACATAGACCATGCTGGATTAAAATAACTTTTTCTTTCTCTCATTTTTCCCCTAGCATCTGCCTTTTATTTGGCACTTTATTTATATACTGTGTTTCTCCTATAAGACATCATGCAATACTTCAGGTCGTGTGTCTGATTTATTTCACTTATCATTATGGTCTCAAGGTACATCTGTTTTCCTACAAATGACTCAAGTTGACCCTTCTTTATGGCAGAGTAGTAATTCATTGTGTATAAATACCACATATTCTTTATCCATTCATCTGTTGATAGGCATATATAAGCTTCTTCCAAGATTTAGCTATTATGAATTGTATTGCTATGAACATGGGTGTGCTGTAATATGAAGTCACTATAACGTGATGTCTTTAACTCTTTTAGGAAGATACCTACAGGGGGAGTAGCTGGATCAGATGAAATTTCCATTTTTAGTTTTTCTGGGGACTCTCCAAAGTGATTTCCATAGTGCTTGAAACAGTTTGTACTCCCACCAACAATGAAGAAGGGTTCCTCTGTCCCTGCATCCTCTCTAGCATTGGTTATTGTTTGAGCCGTTCTTTCTGGAGTGAGTTGGAATCTCAGTGTTTTAATTTGCATTTGTTGAATGGCCAGCAATGTTGAACATTTTTTTCATGTATTTATTGGCCTTTTGTACTTCCTCATCTGAGAAATGTCTATTCATTTCAGATGCCCATTTTTGGATTGGGTCTTTAAATTTGGGAGGTAGAATATTTTTAAGTTCTTTATGTATTCTAGATATTAGTCCTTTGTCTGAGGAATAACTGGAAAAAAATTTTCCCATTCTCTGGGGTATCTTTTCACTCTATTGGTTTCCTTTCCTGTGCAGAAGCTTTTCCTTTGATGTGATCCCAGTTGTTTATTCTTGGTATCATTTCTTGTGCAACAGGGTTCTGTTCAGAAATTATTTGCCTATGCCTCTGTCTTCAAGAGTTTTACCTATTTTTGTCTTTCAGCAGATTGTTTCTTTTTTTCTATTTAGATCTTTGATCTATTTTGATTTTAGTTTAGTAAATGTTGAGAGATATGGGTCTAGGTTTAATCTTCAGCATGTAGAAAGCCAGTTTCCCCAGCACCATTTGTTAAAGAGGCTGGCTTTCTTCCAGTGAAAGTATCTGGCCCCTTTGTCAAAGATAAGTAGCTGAGTGTGCCTAGAGTTGTTTCGTTGATCCACAAGTCTGTTTTTGCCAGTACCATGCTGTTTTTATCACTGTAGCTTTGTAGTATAATTTGAAGTCTGGGATCCCGATGCCTCCTGCCTTCCCCTTGTTGCCCAGAGTTGTTGCTGCTATTCTAGGTCTCTTCTGGTTCAATATGAATTTTAGGGTTGCTTTCTCCAGTTCTGCAAGGAATGTTGTTGGTATTTTGATTGGAATTTCATTATATCTGTACAACAGTTTTGGGAGTATGACCCTTTTGACAATATTGGTTCTTCCTATCCAGGAACAGGGGATATCTTCCCATTTTCTGATATCCTCTGTGATATCCCTGTTCAGAGTACTGTAGTTTTCATCGTGGACATCTTTCACTTCCTTTGTTAGGTTAATTCCTAACTACTTCATTTTTCTTGATGCTATTGTGAAAGATGTTTCCCTAATTTTTCTCTTAATGAGTTTTTTTATTGGTGTACAGGAATGCCGCTAATTTTTCAGTTTTGATTTTGTATCCTGCTCTGCTACTGAATTTGGTTATTAATTCTAGGAGTTTTTCAGTGGAGTTTTTGGGGTCTTCTATGTAATGGATCATGTCACCTGCAAATAATAATAATTTAACTTTTTCCTTTCCTATTCATATCTTTTATTTCTTTCTCTTGTCTCATTGTTCTGGCTAATGTTTTGAGAACTATATTGAGCAGGAGAGGTGATAACAGACATCCTTGTTTTGTTTCTCATTTTAGAGGGAAAGCTTTCAGCTTTTCTCCATTTTTTATGATGTTGAATTTTGGTTTGTCATGATGGCTTCTATTCCCATTTTCTTTGGGGTTTTTATCATGACTGGATGTTGGACTTTGTCAAATGCTTTTCATGATTTTTGTCCTTGGCTCTGTTAATATGGTGTATGACATTTATTGATTTGCATATGTTGCGTATCCTGCATCCTACTTGGTCATGATGTATGATCTTTTTGATGATTTGCTGTGTTCTGTTTTCCAGAATCCTATTGAGGATTTTTGCCTCTATGTTTATTAAAGAGATTGGCCTGTAGTTTTCTTTTTTGTTTGAATCTTTTTCTGGTTTTGGAATCAGTGTGATAATTGCTTCCAGGAATGACTTTGAGAGTATTGCTTCCTTTTCAATTTTATTAAAGAGTTTGAGCAGTATTGGCATTAGCTTTTCTCTAAAGTTCTTGTAGAATTTGATAATGAATCAGTTGGGACCTGGACTTTTCTTATTTGGTAGTATTGATTTTTTATTTTGTTTTGTTTTTTTACTTCTTCAATTTCATGGACTGCTATTGGATTCTTCAGGATTTTTAAATCTTCTTGGTTCAACTTTGGTGGTCCATAAGTATTTAGGAGTCTATCCATTTCTTCTGAATTTTTAATTTTATTAGCATACAGGCTCTCAAAGTAGGTACCAGTGATCTGGATTTCTGCAGAATCCATTGTGATTTCAACTTTTTATTTTTTATTGATTTTTATTTTGTTTTATTTTTGAGACAGGGTCTTGCTATGTAGTTCAGGCTGGCCTCATATTTACTCATGTCACCGAGGCTGGCCTCAAATTCACTGCAGTCTTCCTGAATCAGCCTCTTCAGTGCTAGGATTACAGGCATGTGCCCCTGTGCCTGGCTTTCACCTTTTCCATTTTATAATTGCATGGATTTGGGTCTTTTCTTTCCTTATTTTTGTAAGATTGGATATGGGTTTACCTATTTTGTTTATTCTTTCAACAAATCATCTCTTTGATTCTTTGTGTTTTTTAAGTCTCAATTTTATTAATTTCTTTTTGTGTGTGTGTGGTACTGGGAATATTAGGGCAAGAGCATCTCCATTTTGTTTCTTAGCCTCCATTTTTAACTAACAGGTAAATCTTTAGATGAACTTTAGTCCTACTTCCCAAAGAGCCCCCTCCCCTCCTGTAGTCATAAAACCCTAAAAGGAGGAACAAACAGTTTTAGCACAAGGTGGTGAAACTGACTGTTGCCTCCATCCTGTGTGTTAATTAACCTGATGTTTTCAGAAGGACCTTGTGAAATTCCAAAGAAATGATGTAGTAAAGATGTCTCTATGGCAACCAAGGAATTTTGTAAAACCCCCAAATGTGTATTTAAGGAGCTGAGAAAGACGCGGGGTCAGCAGACTCAACTCCTATGAGTGACTGCTGGCCGCTGGCTTCTTTTTAATAAAAGAACTCACTTGTTTCTAGAGTCTCGGTTTCCTGTGAGTATATGCCTCACTTCTGCCATAACAGGAATTGAACTCAGGACTTTGCGCTTGCTAGGCAGGCACTGTGCTGTTGAGCTATATCCCCAGCCCTCAATTTTATTAATTTCTGCTTTGATCTTTATAATTTCTTTCCATGTACTAGTTTTGGATTTAGATAGTTCTTGTTTGTGTAGGATCTTGAAGTGTATCATTAGGTTATGTATTTGAGCTTGCTCTGTTTTTCTAATGTGGGATTAACTGCTATAAACTTCCATTTTAGGACTGCTTTCTTTATGTCCCATTGGTTTTCTGGTAAGTTGTACTAATATTGTCATTTGGTCATAGGAGTTAATTTCTTTCTTAATTTCACTGTTCATTACTCAAGAGGGTAATGTTTAATTTCCATGTGTTTGCATGGCTTCTTTTGCTGTTGATTTCTACTTTCATGATTCAATAATATACATGGCACTATGATTCAATAATATACATGGTATAATTTCTATTCTTTTGCATTTATGTAAGCATGCTTTATGGGCTAATAAGTGGTCTATTTTAGAGAAAGTTTCATATGCTGCTGAGAAGAACGTGTGTTTTGTTTTGTGATGGAGCCCTAAAGATATCTATTAAGACCATTTTTTTTAAAGGTTTGGTTCAACTCTGATATTTATTTGCTTATTTTTTGTCTAGTTGATATGTCCATTTGTGACATTGGGTTATGGTAGTCCCCCATTATGATTTTATTGGGTTTTATCTGATTTTTATGTCCATTAGTGTTTGTTTTATAAAGTTAGGTTGCTGGTGTTCACAATTGTTATCTCTTCCTGTTGAATTGTTCCCTTCACGGGTACATAGTCAGCTTCTTTGTCCCTTCTTATCAGTTGTGGCTTGAACTCCACTGTCTGAAACTAGGATAGCTACTCTCACTTTTTGGGTTTCTGTTGCATGAAATATTGTTTTCCATCCTTTGATTTTTAATCTTTCAATTTCTTCTTGAATTAAATGCGTTTCTTGGATGCAGCATATTGTTGAGTTTTGTTTCTTAATCCATTCTACCAGTCTGTGTCTTTTGACTGGGAAATTGAGACCCCTAACATCAACAGTTATTCATGAAGAGCATTGATTAATTCCTGCCATTGCATTATTTTCCAGTTGCTGACTTCCTTATTTTTTTCCTTTTGTTTAGCTTCTCATCCCACCAAGTGTATTAATTCTTTTCGACTTATTGGCATTACTGGTATCCTTGTGTCTTTCTAGAATACCTTTGAGAATTTTTTGTAGTGCTGGTTTGGCGGTCATGAATACCTGATGCACCCCTTGCTATGAAAGTACCTCACTCCTCTGTCAGTTTGGAAGGGAAGTTGTGCAGGGCACATAAGTTGGGGATGGAAGTTCTCCATGTTTAGGGCTTGAAACACTTTCCTCCAAGCACTCTTGGTCTTTAAGGGTTTTTTTTTTTTTTTTTTTTTTTTGGTACTGGGACTCAAACTCAGGACCTTGCACTTGCCAGGAAGGCGCTGTGCCACTGAGCTATATCCCTGGCTGGCCTTTAAGGTTTGTGTTGACAACTCTGCTGCAGTTCTAATGGGTTTAGCTTTACATGTGATTCATTGCCTTTCTCTAACAGCATTTGTTTTATTTTTGGCTTTTTGAGACAGGGGCTTGCTCTGTGGTTCAGGCTGCCCTTGAACTCACTATGTAGCCCAGGCTGGCCTCGAATTTGGGGCAATCCTCCTGCCTCAGCTTCCTGAGTGCTGGGATTACAGGCATGCATCTCCATGCCTGGCTCTATAACAGCTTTTAAGATTTTTATCCCTGTGACGGACTTCTGGTACTTTGAGCATAATGTGGTACAGAGAGATTCACTTTTGGTCATAGCTATTTGGGGTTCTATATGCCTAACTTATCTGTATGTTTATTTCTTTCTCTATATTTGGGAAGTTTTTGCCATTATTTCTGTGAACAGGTTTTCATGCCATTTGTGTCATTTCCTGATTTTTCACTTATTCCAAATTTTTTTTGAGATGGGTTTTTGCTATGTAGTGCAGGCTGGCCTTGAACTTGCTTATGTAGCCTGGGCTGGCCTCGTACTCATAGTGATCCTCCTGCTTCAGCCTCCGAGCGCTGGGATTACAGGCGTGTGCCACCACACCCAGCACCCAGTTATTCTTAGGTTAGTCTTTGCATCATCTAGCAGTTGCTCAATTCATTTTTCATGTTCTCTTTCTGTTTTGAAGTTGTCTTTGAACACCTGTTCTTTGAAGCCATCATCTTCTAGTTCTGAAATTCTGTCCTCACATTCATCCATCCTGCCACCAACACTTTGAATTTAATTTTTTTGTTTCTGTTTTTGTTTATTTTCAGACAGGTTCTCACTATATAGTTCAGGCTGGCCTTGAACTCATTATGTACCCTAGACTGGCCTCAAATGCACAGTGATCCTCCTGCCTCTGCCTCCTGAGTGCTGGGATTCCAGGTATGTGCCATCACACCTGGCATCAATTTAATTTTTAATCTGGATTTCTGACTGAAACCTTTTCACAGATTCCAATTCTTTGCTAAACTGGTCATTCATGTTTTCTATAGTTTTGTTTAGCTCAGCTAACTTTTTATCAGTATCTTCTGAAATCTCCTGGATCATTTTGGTTATTATTTTCATTATCTAGTAAACTGTATCTTCTGTGATCCCACTGAGTACACATTTGATCTGTTTTCTAACCTCCCATCTTATTCTTTTGAGTAATTTGGGTTGTGCCCTATGCCATTCTCCCCTTGATGCCCACTGGATTGGCTGTGGTGTTGTTGGGAGTTTTAGGAGGCATTTTGTTGCCTGTCTTTTTATTTTTCTATTGTTGTTTATTTGTTTTGTTTTGTGCTGAGGTTTATGGTTGTTGTGTAAAGACTTTGTTGATAGTATAGAGATCTTTTTAGGTAGTCACTTTTCAGTGATGTATTTTGGATGTGACTAACTATAATTCTTTGCCTCATCCCCAAGATCTGAGCATCTTGGTTAATTTGGGAAGGAAGGGTACAGTGCAATTGGCCCAAAACTGAGTTCTCTGGGAATGTACTCTAGTATTGTTAATGTCCTAAAGGTAAACTGAGTGTTGTCTTACTGAGTAATAGCAATAATTGTGTGACCATGGTAATATTAAGCAAGTCTGCTACAGTAGTACTGTTCAAGACAAATTGGAGATTAACATATTGTAAGAAGAAATTATGTACAACCCTTCACCCTAGAAAAGAAATCCACTATTACGGTGTAGAAATTAAGGTAGCCCAGATATTGACTTGCAACCAATATGTAGTGAATGTGGCAGCTATCTGTCTTCTAATGGTAGAAAAGAATTCAACAGTAGTTTTATGGCTTTACTGTTAAAGACATAGGGGCTTAGGAATGGAGGAATGTAGGAGGAAAAACTTGAAACCTTGAACTAAATGATATGAGAAGGAGAAAGAAGCGATATAAAAGATTCTACTGGGGAGTAGAAGGATGTTTATAGAATTAGGTAAAAGTTAAAGAAAAAATGACAAGAAATAGGACATAAAAGAAAAAGAAGGAGAAAAAGGAAAGAAATTATATGGGGAGTAAAAATGAAGATAAAATGAAAGAGAAAAATTAAAAGGGAGAAGAAGAAAAAAATAAAGGAAAAAAGAAGTATGAAAAAAAGAAGCAAGGAAAAAGGACAAAGTAAAATTCTCCAAACTCCAATAAACTGGTGAAGAAGAAGCGAGGAAAGGAAAAAAGAAAAAGCAAAGCAAAACAAAAGCAAAACAAAAAATAACGTGAGCACACACACACAAAATTTCTCTGTGATTTTGAATGTGTCCTCCTCCCAGGATTTACAGTTTTGGGGCAGCATCCAAGACAGAACGTGTCCCCCTGCTCATGCTGGTGGATAAAGAAGGCAGCCAGACCCCAGCTCTGTGCTGGATGCAGGCACCAGCAGGCTGGAGGATTAGGGCAAGGACTCCAACGCAGCGACTTCAAATTCAGAGCAACTCGGGCAGGGCCTGGCCTCTGGTCATGGGGGCAGGACCTATGTCCGTCAGCTCAAACTCCATAAAGGGTCTCTTTCTAGCCTGCCTGCAGCTTCCTAACCACAGCCCTCTGCGGCTGTCTCTTAGCTCGTCACTGTGGGAATGGAACACTGGAAGCCCTGAAGTGAGGCCGTCCTGTGCTGCTCTGGGTTCCGGGTTCAGTCAGCCCTTCCCTGGACTGGCGGTTGACTGAGCACACTCTCCAGGGGCGTGGCAGGCACCTGGACTGGAGCCGCTCGCCAGCTGTCGCCTGACAGAGGGCTCACGGGGGGCAGACTCCTGTGCTCTCCCTGCAGCCCGCAGCGCTGCCGGTCCCTTCCACTGTGCGTTTCTCCGGGAGGCCTCTGCAGGCTCCAGCTTTCACTTTGTCTCGTGGATCCCTTTCCCTCTCGCCTGAGTGAGAAGCCGGGAGCGAGGACCCAGGGAGAAAGTGCAGGCTGTCCCTTCCCTTCTCTGTAGGTTTTAATTTTCTGTCGTATCTTTTCTGGTTCACGGGGATCTACTTCTGTCTTTTTTTCCTCCCCATGTTATTTTCCTGTGCCTGGGTTCTGGACGTCGGAGAGGCTGAGGTGTTGCTGCTCACCACTCGACTGTTTTCCAGGAAGTCCTGGCTGGTCATCTTGCTCCCATTCTGACTCTAGGGACTTCCCCTGAGAAAAAGGATTAGTCCTACAAAAGAAGGTCCCTCTTCTCAGTCTTCCACCCCTCATGCTCAGAAAGTCTTTGTTTTACCTAAATCTACAATCCCAGTTGAGAACTATATATAAAAAAAGCATTTTGATCCTGATTGATTTATACCAAAGGAAGTATAAGACCTGGCCAATATCTGCCCCTACCAGAAAAAAAAGATGCAAAATTCCAAGCATAATAATCAACTAGTTTAAAGAAGCACTTTCCTCCACAGGGCTTGCCTCATTCTCCCCACGCTTCACGTTTGCTTTGTTGTAATGTGAACACAAGGAGATAGAGACATAGCTATCACAAAGAGTGAATGACAGAAAGCACATGTTTTGTCATGTTGTACCACTGACTGCCTTTTTGATTGCTCGGTTCTCAGGTAAGTGCTGCAAGGTAGCCCTGCCTTTAGCCACCTAGTCCTGCACTGCTGATTTTGTCTTATAAAATGAGGACTTCTGGGTATTTTGGAACAAAAGTATTGATGACAAGACCTGAAATAAAAATAAATGGTTTCCAAGAAAGTAACCGTTCCTCCTGAATTATCCTGAGACAACAAAAAAAGAATTTATATCCTTGAAGATCTGTGCTAGACTTCAAAGGTCTAAGAATTTCATTAAAAAGAAGCTGCTTAGAAAATACCCAGTATTTTAACCCCCATTTTAAGATTTCACAGGTATGTTTTTGTCTCTCTGAGTCCCTGAGGTGATTAAAAATTTTTTTTCTTTTTTTTTTTTTTGCCTTTGTTGAGAATTGGGGAGGCAACATTGTATCTGCTTAAGCTTTGATTTTTGACTTCTGGGCAAATTAGAGCTTTTCAGAATGACTTAAAAATAGAAGATGAACTATCCCTAACTACATTTATTTTCTCACAGCTGCATTTCTCTGTGTTCTCTCTTTTGTACAATTAATAATTTGAGGGGCCAGTAAGATAGCTCAGCAGCATAAGCGCTTGCCTGGCAAGTGCGAGGTCCTGAGTTTGACTCTGGGTACCCAGATACGAAAAAAGGGCCAGTGATATTGCTCAGCGGCATGGGCACCTGCTGGTGCATAAGGCCCTGAGTTTGACCCCCGGTACCCACAAAAAAAATTTTTTTTTTTGAAGAATTTATCCCAATTCTAACTTTAAGCTTTCTGGAAATTATGCGAATGAGAGATGCTTCTGATAGTGGGAGTATTATAAAATTGTATTATGAGAGACAGAATCTACAGCTCCTTATTACATGTTATATAAAATTTATCTCATCGGTTTCTACAAATGAAAAATTACTCTAATATGTTATAGAAGTTAGCTGAGTTTATAAATATTATTTTTCAAATATGGATGTTCTCTTTTGGGTTCTAAATAAGAGATGGAGTTTCCACTTAATATTATAGTCATAACCAAATACAGATTTTAAAATGAAATATCATTCATCTTCATTTCTTACCTCCTGTTACATTCAAAGTCTTAAAAAATGAATTTTGAGACTTACTCTTTTATGTCTATATGACAAAGTGTTATTTTACTTAAAATACAGTTGATTTTCATTCATAAATTTTGTATTTGCAAATCTATCTACTCATTAAAGTTTCAGTATCTGTGTTTCTTGTTACCATTAGCAGACCAGCCCATGAACAGATAGAACAACAAATAACTTGAGTCACCCTTTGCGTATATTTCCAGCTGAAGTAAAAAGACAGAAGTCCTTTGAGGGACTGTTGGCTAAAATTTTTTCCCACTCTGTGGGTTTTCTTTTCACTCGGTTGGTGATTTCTTTTGATGTGCAAAAGCTTTTTAGTAAGATGGGATCCCAGCTGTTCATTCTTTGAAGTACTTCCCGTGCAGTTTAGCTTCTGTGCATGAACTCTCTGCCTACCCCTATGTCTTCAAGATTTCTGCCTACTTTCTTTTCCAGTAGATTTAGTGTTCCTATTTTATTTATTTATTTATTTTTGTGTGTGTGTGTGTGTGGGTACCGGAGGTTGACCTCAGGACCTCACGCACCAGCAGGCGCCCGTGCCGCTGAGCGATATCACCGGCCCTTTTTTCGTATGTGGTTTCCGGGAGTCGAACTCGGGCCCTCGCGCTTGCCAGGCAGGCGCTTATGCCGCTGAGCCATCTCACTGGCCCATCCTATTTTAGTATTTAGATTTTTTTTTAAATCTATTTTGACTTTAATTTAGTGCATGATGATAGACATAGTTCTAGTTTTAGTCTTCAGCATGTGGAAAGCCAGTTTTTCCTGCACTATTTATTAAAGAGGCTATCTTTCTTCCAGTGAACATGTTTGGCCCCTTTGTCAAAGATAAGGTGGCTGAGTGTGTTTGTAGTTGTGTGTACATCTTCTGTTTCACTGATCCTCAGGTCTTTTTTTTTTGCCAGTACCATGCTGATTTTATCACAGTAGCTTTGTAGTATAATTTCAAGTCAGGGATTGTGATGCCTCCTCCCTTGCCTTTGTTGCCTAGGATTGCCTTTTCTATTCTAGGTCTCTTCTGTTTCCAAATGAATTTTAGGAATGTTTTCTCTAGATCTTTGAGGTATGCTAATGGTATTCTGGTCAGGATTGCATTAAATCTGGAGAACAGTTTTGGGAGTATGGCCATTCACAATGTTGTTTCTTCCTATCCATGAGCAAGGGATATCTTTCCATTTTCTGATATACTCTTCAATCTCTTTTTTCAGAGTACTGTAATTTTCAATGTATACATCTTTTATTTCCTTTGTTAGATTGATTCCTAAGTATTTCATTTTTTTGGATGCTATTGTGAAGGGTGTGGTTTCCCTAATTTCTCAGTGAGTTTGTTGTTTGTGTACAGGAATGCTATTGATTTTTGAGTGTTTGCTTTGTATCCAGCTACACTACTTAATCTGGTTATTAAATCTAGAAGTCTTTTGGTGGAGTTTTTGGGGTCTTCAATGTAGAGTCATGTCATCTGAGAATAATGATAATTTAACTTCTTCCTTTCCTATCCTTATTCCTTTTATTTCTTTCTCTTGTCTAATTGCTCTGGCTAATGTTTCCAGAACTATAGTAAATAGGAGTGGTGATAGTGAAATCCTTGTCTTGTTCCTGATTTTAGAGTGAAAGCTTTCAGTTTTTGTCCATCTAGTATGATGTTAGCTGTTGGTTTGTCATAGATGGCTTTTATCAGATTTAGGTGAAGACCAACTCTTCCAATTTTCTGTATGGTTTTTTTTTTTTATCATGAATGAGCATTGGACTCTATCGAAAGCTTTCTCTGCATCTATTGAGATGATCTTGTGATTTTTGTCTTTAGCTCTGTTGATATGGGGTATTATATTTATTGATTTGTGTGTGTTGAACCATCCCTGCATTCCTGGGACGAATCCTGCTTAGTCATGGTGTATAATCTTCTTGATGATTTGCTGCATTCTTTTTGCTAGTATTTTACTGAGGATTTTTGCATCTATGTTCATGAGGGAGATTGGCCTGTAGTTCTCTTTTTTTGGGTCTTTCGCTGGTTTTGGTATCAGAATAGTACTTGCCCCTAGGAATGAGTTAGGGAAAATTGCTTCTGTTTCAATTTCATTGAAGAGTTTGAGGAATATTGGCATTAAATCTTCTCTATATTTCTTGTAGAATTCAGTAGTGAATCTATCAGGACCTGGGCTTTTCTTTGTTGGTAAGTTTTAAATTATGTTTTCAATTTCATCCACCAATATTGGGTTATTCAGAATTTTTATATCTTCTTCATTTAGCTTTGGCAATTCATACATCTAGGAATCTTTCCATTACTTCTGTTTTCCAACATATGCGAGTAAAGATTTTTGAAGCAGGTATTGATGAACTTCTGAATTTCCACAGGATCTGTAGCGATTTCACCCTTTTAATTCCTCTTTGCATGACTTTGAGTTTTTTCTTTCCTTTTTTTGATAAGGTTGGCTAGGGCTTTATCAGTGTTATTTAGTCTTTCAAAGAACCAACTCTTCATTCATTAATTCTTTGTATTGTTTTCTTAGTCTCCAATGTGTTAATTTCTGCTCTGATCTTTATAATTTCCTCCCTTGTATGGGCTTTGGGCTTGACTTGCTCTTCTTTTTCTAGAAACTTGAGTTGCAGTATTAGGTTATTTGTGCTTGTTCTGTTTTCCAGATGTGAGATTTCACCACTATAAATTTCCCTCTTAGGAGTGTTTTCATTGTGTCCCACAGGTTCTGGTAAGTTGCATTTGCATTTTCATTTGAGTGTAGATATTGTTAAATTTCTTCTTTAATTTTGTCTGTGATTCATTGGCTGTTCAGGAGAGTGTTATTTAATTTTCATGTGTTTATGGAGTTTTTGCAGTTTCTTTTGTCATTAATTTCCAATTTTATTGCACTATGGTCAGATAATATGCATGGGATAATTTCAATTCCCTTGCATTTACTTAAGCATGCTCTAAAGGCTAGTATATGGTCTACTTTAGAGAACATCCCATGTGTAGCTGAGAAGAATGTGTATTCTGATGTTGTTGGGTGGAACACTCTGTAAATGTCTACAAAGTCCATTTGTTTACAGGTTTGGTTCAGTTCTGTTATTTCTTTGCTAATTTTTTCTCTAGTTGATCTATCTCTTTGTGATAATGGGGTATTAAGGTCCCCCATTACAATTGTGTTATTGCTTATTTGATTTTTTACATCTATTAATATTTGTCTTATATAGTTGGGTGCTCCTGTATTTGGTGCATACATATTTATGATTATTATCTCTCCCTCTTGAAGTTTTCTCCTAACAAGTATGTACTAACCTTCTTTATTTCTTTTGATCATTCTTGATTTGAAGTTCACATTGTCTGCAAACAGAATAGCTACACCTGGGCCGGTGAGATGGCTCAGCGGCGTACAAGCCTGCCTGGCAAGCATAAGGGCCCAAGTTCAACTCCCGGAACCCACATACAAAAAAAGGGCCAGTGATATCACTCAGAGGCACGGGCGCCTGCTGGCTCACGAGGTCCTTAGGTCGACCCCCAGTCCCCACAAAAAAAAAAAAAAAAAAAAAAGCTACACCTGCTTTTTTCTGGGTTCTTGTTGCATGGCATATTGTTTTCCATCCTTTGACTTCTGGTCTATGAATTTCTCCTTGAATTAAATGTGTTTCTTGTATACGGCATATGGATCTTGCTTCTTGATCCATTCTGCCAGTCTGTTTCTTTTGATTGGTGAATTGAGGCCGTTTACATTGATGGTTATAACTGATATGTATTGGCTTATCTTTGTCATGTTATTTTCCTGCTGTTGGTTCCTTGCTTTTCCCCTCTGGTTAATTGCTTGCCCTGCTTGGTGGTTTCTTTCCTTTGTTATTCTTGGAATTGTGGTCATTTTTGTCTCCGTCTAGAATATCTTTCAGTACTCTTTGTAGGGTTGGTTTTGTGGTCATGAATTTCTTCAGTTGTTCTTTGTCATGGAAGTATCTTATTTCTCCATTCATTTTGAAAGATAGTTTTGCAGGGTACATCAATGTGAGTTGGAAGTTTTTTCTTTCAGGACTTGAAATACTTCACTCCAAGCTCTTGTGTTAAGAAGTCTGCCATGATTCTGATGAGCTTCCCTTTATAGGTGATCTGTTTTTTTTCTCTAACAGCTTTTACTATTCTGTTTTTGTGCTGAATTTCTGGGACCTTGATTAATATATGTCTGGGTGTAGATTTATTTTGGTTATAGCTAATTGAAGTTCTATTTGCCTCACTTATCTGTATGTCAGATTCTGTTCTCATGTTTGGGAAATTTTCTGCTATTACTTCTGCAAATAGTTTTTTTATGTCATTTGTGTTGACTCCTGCTTTTTCATTGACACCAATTATTCTTATATTATTTTTCTTTGCATCATCTTGCAGCTATTGAAACATTATTTCCTGATCTCCTGTTATTTTCAAGAGATCTTTCCTTTCATGATTGCTAGCCATGATCCTTTCTTCAAGGTCTGAAAGTCTGTCTTCAGTTTTATTCAAGCAGTTTTGCTGGCTTTTGATGGAAATTTTAATTTCCTGGATATCTCTTTGAATCCATTTCATGTATTCTATTTCTTTTCTATGTTGATCATTCAATGTTTCCATCATCTTCCTATCATCGTCTATTTTTTTTAAACTATCTCTACTCTAGATTTGCTGAGCAATTCCTTTATAAATGTTGACAATTCTTTTTTTTTAACCTGAGAGATTATTTCTGATTTTATTTCCTCTATAGCCTCATGGATTTGTTGCTTTACTTCGATTGCTATCATTTCAGAAATTTCAGGTGTGCGTCTTCCAATTTCTTCTATGTCAGTGTCTCTCGGACTTGTTCTGGGTGGGCTCGAGGTCTGAGGTTGCATTTTGATTTTTCATCTTGTCATTTTCTATTTCAAAAAGTTTTTTATTTTGTTTTATGTGATGATGCTTGTGAGTTTTTGTAGTAGGTACTGTATCAGTAGTATCAAGTCCTCTCTAGGAAAAGTCTGTTCCTCAGGGATGTCTCCTGTGTGTAGGAGATTCTTGGTTTGTGTCTGTTATAAGATCCTACCTTCCCAATCAATTAAGAGTGGGATGTTGGTATCTGTTTGGCTCAGTCCTCAGTCCTTTGGTGTAGGGATGTGGGATGTGGTGAGGGTATTATCCCAGAGCTTCCCAGTATTGTTACAGAAGGGAGAACAACTGATTACAACAGATATGACATCCTAGCTAAAGTAGTAAAATTGACAATAACAATAGCGTCAAGCACAATTTAGAAACTGACAAACTGTGGTAACTATTGACTTCGTACTTTAGACCACAGAAGCAGAGTCTATAGTTGTATAACAGATATGATCATAAACTGGGAGTTTGTATGCAAAGTGTTTCCCCTTGGTCGAGTGGTTTTACCCTGCGGTGGGTAATTTAGGGAGGATAGTGTATAAAACAAAGATAACTGAAAAGAAAGTAGAAGCAAGGCTGGAGGACAAAGGATGATCACACAAGGTTTGGGACACTAGAGAAGGGGGTAGAAAAGAAAGAATGAAGGAGTATTCGAGGGATTATCTGAACTTGGTCTTTGGGTTTGGGGGATGGGATTATTTTTCTGTGGCTGGAGTTCTCCCCAGCCATTTAGAAAAGAGAAAAAAGGAACAAAAGAGAGAAAGAGAAAAAGAGAAAAAGAGAGAAAGAGAGAAAGGAAGAGAAGGAGGAGAAGAAGAAGAGGAAGAAAAAGAAGAAGAAGAGGAAGGAAGAGGAAGAGGAAGAAGAAGAGGAAAGTGAAAAGGAAGAAAAAAAAAAAGACAAAAAAATTGAGGGAAAAGGGCCGGATACCAAGTTCTGGATTCTTCCCGAGCTGGTTGCTGGTCCCTTGGAGGCCTCAGTCACCTTTTGTTATTGTTGCTTCGGACTTTCCATGCCACTAGTCCAACCCGTCCATCCTGGGCACCCTAGGTGGGACCCACTGTGTTCCCTCTGGTCTCTGGGCCTTCCAGGCGGTTCACCTGGCTCGCGGCGGCAGAGAGGTGACGGAGGGGCCGCCCTCCTCCAAGATGTTCCAAATTAGTGAATTTAATTCTGACAAAAGACCTGGGCAGAGCACTGCCAGCTCTGCTCCTGACCCCGGCCTCCCTGGGTGGCGCACACAGCGCCAAGGCTCCCCCGTGTCCACACCCAGTGGCCTCCCCCAGGCCAGGAGTCCAGACGCCTGGAGCTGGAGCCCATGCTCGTGGGCCCAGGTGCCTCCTCTTCCTGTGCTAATATTGTTTGGACAATGTTTCATGCCTATATCTTGTGCTCTGAACAACTATTATGAATATAACAATACACAATGTATTAGTTATTGTTACTGTCCTACTAGCCTGTTTTGAAACTATGTTGTTATTTTTAATTTTTTCTCTTTAAAATTAAAAAAAAAAAAATGATTCCAGTAATCTCAAGACTGTGGACCTCAGAGTAAGCTCAGATCTTGACAAAATTCTGGATTTAAAAGTAGATCAGCAGGTCTGTAATCTAATTGTGTTTTCCACCCTCTAGTGTACAACTCACACCTTAATCCCAGCATTGGACCACGAGTCAATCACAAACTCTGGATTCAGCTGCCTCTGAAAAGCCCGCCGTCCATGGCCGCATGAGGCTTTGGGGGGACATCCAGACACAAGCCATGACACTGGGGCTGCAGCTCAGTGCAAAGGGCCTGGGTTCCAATTCTAGTAGGGGCTCTCTTTCCTGCTGTTTTCTTACTGTCTCCTCACCTGAAAGGTGAATTGTAGAGGAAGAGGGAAGGAAAGAGAAAGGAGGGAGAGAGAGAGATCTCCCTCTGTTCTCATAAGGCCACAGTCCTGACAGATTAGGGCCCCTCCCCTATTACTTCATTTAACCTTAATTATCTCCTGAAGGCCCTATCTCCAGATGTAGGTATAGTGGGGATTAGGGGGTTCAACCTATGAATTTGGGAGGAACACGTACAGTCCACAGCAGGTATCACAATAAATCAAGGTAAAATGGAATTTTTCATAAATGACATTGTGTAAGTGGATAGCCATTTGGGAAAAGACACAGTAGAATCCATATATCACAACATGCACCAAAATAAACTACAGCTGGGTTAAAAAATCGCAATGTAAAAATTATAACCATAGAAGTCCTAGGAAAAACAAATTCTCTTATAAACTTGAGGTGAGAAAACCTTTCTAAGTATGACTCAAATTCCAAATAGATAAATATGACTGTGTAAATATTAAAAACAAAAACTTTTTTCAGGAAACAAAATACTCCACACAAAGTTAAAGACAAATAAGAAGTTGGAAAAAATTACATGTATCACAGATAAAAATCTAAAAATTTCCCCGATTTCTCAGAGTCATAAAAGACTAAAACCATTACAAAAATATACCCAAGACATGGACAGTTCAGAGAAGATGTAAATGTCCTTAAACATAAGAAAATATGCTTCACTTAAAATCAGATTAAAAGCACACCAAATTATTTTTCCTCACCAGACTGGAAAAATTCAAATGTTTGAGGACACAATCAGGTTGTGGAGAAACAAATACTAATTGCTGGGAACACACAGAATGGTAGAACCCTAGTTGGGGATGGGGTAATACGACTTGGTAGCACCTGAGAAAAATTATATTTGTATTTATCATTTGACGCAACAATCCTGCTCCTATGAATTGCATTATGAAGCTACACTTCCACAAAAGTGAAGCAAAATGTACATGGTTACTTTTTGCAACATTATTAAGAGATTTATTGAATGTAATATAGTAAATTCACACAATGAAGTAGCATTCAACCATACACTAGAATATGAATATGAATATCTCTATAAAGTGACACAGAGTGATTTCCAACCTAGATTGTTAATGTGAAAAAAGGAAGTTGCAAAAAAAGTATATATATTATTCTACCTTATAAGAAAGAGAAGGGGAAGTGTGTTTGTATGTAACACACGCATATAATATGAATGAAATTATATACACATATGCTTTTTCATTTTTGTAAAAAAGTAACAGAATTGTTGAAAGTGAAACTAACGCATATTCTGTAAGAGTCCGCAGGGGATTCCAGCATCCAGGTTTGTCTAAAGCAAAAGCTATTCTCCAGCGGGGCACCTGCTCGGGCGTCAGGATCCCAGTACGGAGTGCGTATATCAGCAAAGTGGTCACCTGCTCTGAAATATAAACGGTACACTGACCTGCAAGGAACTCTTTAATGTTCCTCTCACAGGTCAGTCTTTACTTACTAAGTAACTTCCAAGGTCAGTGGAAGGATGAGTTATAAAAGATACTGTTTCATCTGAACTTTACTGAAATTTGTAGGGAGGAAAACGAAACAAAATTTCAAAGGGAAGAGACTTTGACTACAATGGCTTCAATGTTTATTTTATAAAGCTATTTTTTTATATTCACTGAACTCTTCTATGCAAGAAGGCTCTTGGTACTGGGCAACGAGAGAACTCTCTGTACCTATCCACATGTGTACGTTGCCTAACCCAAGATTAGGCACAACTCCCCACCCCCTAATGAAATTGCTCTGAATAAACCTGTGTTTGAGAGTGTCATAGGGCAGTGGTGAGAGCCTTGTCAGGACCAAAAGGAGTCCTGGCAGACCTTCCCAAATACCAGCAGAAGAATATTCTCCTCCTCAGCACCTCTCTTCTAGTTCTAATTCTCCTTCCTCTAATCTTGGGTGAAATTTCAATAGTCCACCCAAGGAGGTCGGAAACACTGCTTTAGCTCAGCGTCTTCAGCTGACAAATCCAAGAACAGGGAAAGGGAGGTAAGCTGTCCGAGAGTGCACAGTGAGGGGTGTCACGCAGCGTCTTCTCACGGAAGCTCCGCAGGGAGTGCCCAATGGGTCGGGAGTGTCATAGAATCATGTGGACGGAGTCTAGTAACCTCACAAAGCCTGAAATCACACACAGGACGGTAGCAGAGTGAATTGGAGCCACATATGGCGCCAAGGGTGAATGCTATTCTGTTACTTATTATCGGGTAACCCGCATACAACGTAAGCACACAAAGTTTTGTCCTTCTCTTCCTGGATGCTTTGCTGTCTTCTGCCCACCATGAATTGCGCTCCTCTGCCACACCTGCCTTGGAGCCACCCGATTATGGACTGAAACCTCTACAACTGTGAACTAAATAAACCTGTCCTCCTTTAACTTTGGGTGTTGGGCGTTTTGTCCCAGCGGTGAGGAAAGTAACGAAGACATCACCTTATTCTCTTAGGGAGAGAATTATATGGACACAAAACAAGTAAACAGGAAGAAAGCATACAGATTTTTACATGTACATGGGAGTCCCCGTAGGAAATTGAAGACCCAAAGTAATGACAAAACCCAAGTCCTTATATCCTGCATTGAACAAAGACAAGCGATTGTGGAAAAATAACTAAATAGTGATACCAAAGGAAGATATTAGTGATTTTCAACCAGGTCTCTGTGTACAGCATTCTCTTGGTCTTAACTCCCCGTGTCTAGTGATAGGAATGTTTTCTTTCCTTTGGTAGAAGGAGGGCGTCTTTCAATGGGAGTTTATGTCCTGCTTTCTGGAAGAATAGGGGAGTCCGAGTGTCCTCCCTACCCCTGCAGTCTTCGGCGCGCTCTGAGCTCAAAGCCATCCCGGGCGGAAGTGGCGAGTTTGGGGTAGCATCACGTGACCCTCACCAGGCAGGAAGGGCACTGCTGGAAGTGCAGGAGGGAGACTTCCACGTGGGGTCCATAGGCAACAGTGTGCCACACCTCTCATATAGTGACAGGAAGGTGACAGCGACTGTCCAGCTTTACCCAGGAAGCTTCCTTTCATTCCTGTTATGGCTCAGATCCAAACTGTCCCCCAAGAGTCTCATGTTCGGAGGTGGCCTTTTGAAAGGTGGCTGAATCAGGGCAATATATTCACTGTGTACTGACCCACTGATGAGTCCATAGCCGACTTCTGCTGCAGGGGCGCACCCCCCACTTCCTGGCTGCCGTGGAGCGAGCAGCCTCCTCCGCCAGGCCCTCTCGTCGCAACCCTTCTGCCTTGAAGCCAGCCAGCCAGGGAGCGAACGTTCTGCAACCGTGAGCCAAGTTGACGTCTCCTCCTAAGTGTGGTGTCGGGTATTTGGTCCCAAAGGTCAGCCTGGCTTCACCGACTTAATAGTTTGTGGGAATAAGGATCTGGGCATGGTTAGGACGCGGTTTTCAATCAGTCCCAGGCCTTGTTTTCCAACACTCAAACAGGACTGCTTAGGAATTCGCCATCACTTACCCTCCTTATGCATCAGCGGCAGGGAACGGGGCACTCTGAAGAAAAGGCGCCTGGGCGCTCTCAGCGCTCCCCGAAATCCGGGCCTGGGCGCTGGGCAGCACAGCCTCTCTGCGTGGTCGGGGTCTTGTTGCTTTATTCTCACAGCTAACAATTGTTTTTTAATGAAAAAATAAAACAAAATTTGATACCAAAATAAGAGAATAACAATATTAATACACTGTGTATGTTGTCTTCAAAGTACTGAGATGACAATACATGAGCTGAAAAAGTTCTTACAGCAAGAAGCAAGCAGATAGCGCAAAACTTTCTTGTCAACGCTCTATGGTAAACTAGCAGTACAGATGAAACAAATTAGTACACATTAAAGTATTTTTAAACCGATGAAATATATAATGTAGGGAAGTATTTGAAACTTCTCCCTGCTTTCTATTTATCTCTCTTCTATTTTACTTTTTATTTATTTGTATGTTTATATATATTTTGTATTTTATATATTTAATGTATATATATATGTGTGTGTGTGTGTGTGTGTGTGTGTGTGTGTGCGTTTCTCATATGAGAAACCATTTGGTATTTGACCTTGTGCATCTGACTTTTTTTTACCTAACATTATGTCCTAAATTTGCATCCATTTGCTCATAAATGCCTCAAGTTTACCTTTCTTATGGCAGCGTAGTACTCCATTATGTATGAATACCATGTTTTTTCCATATCCATCCATCCGAGGATGGACATGTATGCTGTTTCCAAAATCTAGCTGTTATTCATTGTGTGCAGCTAACAATCTTTAAAAGCCTCAGCTGCTCCTGGCTGCTGGCTTGTCCCTCGGCTGGCTGTCGGCGCTCCCTGCAAGGCGTGGTGAGCGTGACCAGTGACTCCTGTCTCCTTGTGTGTCTCCTCCTCCCTCACCCAGTATAATATTTCTATAGCGTCATGAACTCATCAGACATCTCATTGGCCTTCCTTGCTGGTAACTGAACACTTGGTGTGAAAGGTCTCAATATTCTCTAGTCTTCTTTTGTTTTTGTTTTTGTTTTTTGAGACAGGGTCTTTCTATGCAGCACAGGCTGGCCTCAATCTCAAAGCGATCCTCCTGCCTCAGCCTCCAGAGTGCTGGGATCATGGGTGTGCACCACGACACTGGGCACAATCTCGTCTTCTCCTAAGGCCACCAGCCCACAATGCATCGAGGAATTTCCATTTCTGGTGTTTAGCTCACACAGCACTTTGAAGGCAGCGGCAGCAAAGTCCCATGGCCCTTTTCTCTTTATGGTTTATGATTCATTTCTTTTCTGCACCATTTTGTTACCCCCTACAGCCCATGGCTCCCCGCAGAGCTTCAGTTTCCTATCTCTAAGCGCCGCCGCACTGGGTCTGATGGAGCTGCTGTGAGTCCACGCCGGTCGTGTCCTCCCATGTCAACTGTGACAGGTCTCCCCTTTATAGATTGGAGCCAGATTTTTAAAAATAACTGCTTTGTTTGAAAAAGGAGCCTGCATGCCACTACGCACATGTCTTGGGATATCTCACTGAAAGGACTGCCCCACTGGTTGTAGAAGGAATGGGTCCTGTCTCAATTTGTGCATTGTCCCGCTCGCTCTCACTAGAGCCACAAGATCACAAAATTACCTGTACTGTTTTTCTCTCTGTACCTGGATATTCTGAATCCCCAAATCACTTTCTCCCAGAGCTACTTTTCTTGGTACCCTGTTGCTAATAGTTTGGCCGCCTCGGCCACAACTGCATGTCCCTGAGCTGAGTTCTTTTTAATTGTTACTTGTATCAGTCCGTGTTTGCAGTCCATAATGACTGCTTTCATTGAGGGGAGCTGGTACATGTACACGACATGTCTTAATTCTTTCTGTATACCCTTCCCCCTCCACCTCCACTCTCCTTCCATCTCTTGGTTCCCTTCCATTTGCCTAAGATCTACCTCCTCCGTGTTTCCCATTGTCTGTCTTTTAGTTTGCTCTTTGATTTGCTTATTTTACTTAATGTTAAAGTGTCAGATGCATCTATTTTCCCACAATGACTCAAATTCCTCATTCTTTATAGCAGAGTAGTACTTCTCTGTGCATAAACAACACCTTTTCTTTGTCTATAGTCCTTTGTTAGGATTTGATTCAGTTACAAATGGACCCTGATGGATGCCCCGACACCCCAAAAGGAAGGCTGTGAATATAGCTTGGTGACTCTGCCTCTTATTTTAGAGGCAGAAGGTTTTAACAATGATTAAGAAAAGCTGATAGAAGAAAATCAGGCATTTGCTTCAACATTTAGTTTTTTTTCTCCCTGAAGAAATTTAGGACTCTAATATTAATCGATGGGGGAAACATCCGAACTTTGAAACGTCTAGACATTTTTAGACAACCCTTCCAATGATTAGGGGTAAGGATAGTTGTTGCAATTCAGGTTTCAACTGCTTGAAGAAGCTTGGGTATAGGCAAATCCAAATTTCGAAGATAGAATTAAGGGAGTGTGGACTTTACAATAAAAATTGTCTAGATTTTTAAAGCTTGAGTTGTACGTGGATATCAAGGAACATATGTACAAAGACTTAGAAGTAAGAATATTCATTTCACTGTTGTGAAATTAGAAACCACCTAAAGTTTCCAAAGTAGCAATCGCCTGGTCTTTTTCCTATTCTCGTAATGTGGTACTAATGTGCAGGTAATAATGAGGACAATGAATAATGAGACAATGAGAAGAATAATGAGGACAATGAGAAGACAATGAATGACTTGGGACTTCCAGGACACAATAAATAGGGAAAAGCAGATTACAGAAAAATATGTACAGTAGTTCTTTAAAAGCAAAAGTTATAGTCTTACATAAAGGTTAAACCACCAAATATTAACATTTCAAAACAGTAACATTTTGGAAATTTCTATAGTCTCCTGATGATTTTTTGAATTATAAATTTAGTGTATTTGTTGCCTTCGTCATCCTCAGGAACGCCTCCGTGCAGGTGAGGCAGGCGCCGAGGCGCTCGCGTGCAGGAGGCCCGCGGGTGGCTGCAGCTCCCCGGCCCAGTGCCCGTCTGGAACCGAAGGGGCCCGAGTTTGATCCTCAACCCCCCGCCCCATTGAAGTTTTTCTTCGATAATTATAATTTTGAAAAGAATTTTTATGATAATTAAATGATTAAAGACTGAGCGGCGAGTGGCCCAACGCTGCCCCCGGGCGGTCTGTAAAAATACCGCACCGACGCTCGCGAAGGACAGCCATTTCCTGTCCTTCTCGTTCTTTAAAATTACTTTTTGCAGTGCTTGGGATTGAACCCAGGGCCTTATGTGAGCTATTTCTTCTAGGTTTTATGGAACCTTGGGCCTTCGCTTTGCAATACATTTTTGTGCTGCGTGACAGGGATTCACAATTGATAAGCAGCAGCCTCTCCACGTGCTGGATGAGGCGGCGCAGCGGGAAAGCGAGCGGCCCGCGGCCCCGTCGCCGCAGACCTCGGACTCCGCCGCCGCGGCGCCCGGCGAGCGGCCGGAGCTGTGAACTCGCTTTCACAGAGGCTCGGCGCCACCGCCTGTTTTCAGTTCTCCTCGACTTTCCGAGATGGTTTCCAGAACCTGGCGTCCGCAGCGTCTCAGGGCTCCGTTTACCCGGCGACGGCCGCTGAAGCTGGGCGCCTCCAGCAGCTCCCGCCGGGCCGCGGCGGCGCGCGAGGGCTGCGCGGGCGGAGCGGACCCGACGGCCTCCCCGCGGCGAGGGCGGTGCCCCTCGGTCGCGGCTGCCCCGCGGGGCTGCGGCTCCGCCTCCAGCAGCTGCCGAGGCCCGGGCCGCACCGCGCTCGCGTCGCGCACGTTTCCTGCTGCGCAGCGGAGCCGCCGGGGATGCGCGGCGGCCGGGGCGCGCGTGCGCCGTCCCCACTTCGCCGGCCTCGCCCTCCCCGGAGGCCTTCGTGGGCCGTGCGCGCGGCGCGCTCGACCCGCTGCCCAGCCCGGGGCGGAGCGGGGACGGCTGGGCCGGGATTTGTTTTTTGCTCCCCAGACTCTGGTGGGAGGCAGCGTTCAACACCGAAAGTGCGCGTGGGGACCCCGTTCGCTGTCCGTTCTTCCCGTTCTCTTTGTTTTCTCCTCCTTGGGTGGCGATGCCGTGAAGTTGACGTTAGTGAGAGCGTGAGCGCTAGGGGCTCTGGAGTTCGCAGGCTCGCGGCAGCGGTTCGCGGGCGGCGGGCGTGCGCATTCCGGCGGCCCCTTGCGGGCAGAGCCCGCGGCCGCGCTCTCCCTCCCTCTTTCCCTCCCTCCCGCCGCCCGCTCCGGACCCCGCGAGCGCGGGCGGCTCCGAGCGGGCCTCGGCCTGCGTGCTCTGCGGCCCCGCGCGACGCCGGGCCGGCGGTCGCGGTGAGCAGTGCTCCCAGCGCTGAGGAGCGAGCGCGAGGCCGCCCCGCTCCGATTCAGCTCTCGGAAAAGCTGAGCGAGTTCCTGCATCAAAGCCCGGAGGGTCACTTTAGGGTTTTCAGTGTTTTCTTGTGTAGAGAGACTTCAAGACACCCTGAAAATACACGCCATCAACCATGTCGCCAGCGCGGCATAGGAGGACGGATATTTTAGCACCACGGGTACGAGGCGTTTCATCCCAGGATATGTGTCCATGTCTCAACGTAGTGATTTAATTTTGTGTGGAACTACACTGTCATTTGACCAAGGACAGATGAACTCCGCATAGGTTGCTGAAGAGGGATGAAAATTCGGCAGCCGAGCTTTGCAGAATGACCGCCAGGGGGCGCTCGGCGCCGCTGGCGCCCGTAGCTGGTGAGGCTTCTCCGCCCACGCTGCCCGCCTCGAAACAGGGCCGCTAGGCAGATTAAAAAAATTTTTTTTCAGTACTAGGGGTCAGACTCTACCACTGAGTTACACCCACAGCCCGCTTTAAACATTTATTTATTTGCTTGTTTTTGTTTTTGGTACTGGGAATCAAACTCACGACCTTGCGCTTGCCAAGCAGGCGCCCTGCTGCTGAGCTAGGTCGCCGGCTCTGTTCCGGTTTTTTGAGACAGGTTCTCACTTTGTAGGCCAGGCTGGCCTCCAACTTGTGGTGATCCTCCTGCCTCGGCCTCCTGGGTGCTGGGCTCATAGGCGTGTGCCTCCAGGGCTCTTATTTTTTAAGTTTTGAGACAGTCTAAATAAATCACTCACCCTGGCCTTGAACTTGGGATCCTTCTGCCTCATTCTCCTGAGTGGCTGTAATTACCACATGCGCCCCTGCACCTGGCTAGGTATTTCATTCTTTGATGTGTCTTGACTTCCAACACTTCAATAAGAGTCTATGGAAAATAAATATTCCCATTTTTAGATGGCGTATATGTTATATATGAAGTACTGAATTTGCTGGTTGTCTTGCCTGTTTAATTTTTTGCAGCACTGGGGACTGAATCTAGGGCCTACACACTGAGTACATCCCTAGTCCTATTTTATTTTGAGACAGGGTCACGTTTAAATTGCTCAGGCAGGGTTTAAACAAGATCCCCCTGCCTCAGCCTCCCGAGTGGCGGGATTCCAGGGCTGTGCCGCCGCGCCCCGCTCTCTTCTAAACTCTAACCGCATCATTTGGGTGGCAATTCCTAACTCTCCGCTGGGACCTGTGGGGACTAAGCTTTCCGAGTGCGGCTTTAGGTCTCGCACAGGGGTAAAAGTCGTGGAGCCAAGCGCTGAGGCTCCCTCGGGCCTTGTGTGGCGGCGCGGGGCCCCGTCCCCAGCCCGCCCGCCTCCCCGCGGACGTGGCCCGGCCCGCTCGGGGCTCGGGGCTCTGGGCCGCGCGTGACCCCGAGTGGAGCTGCGGGCCGGCCTCGGGCCGCACTGGGCGGTCACAGGGTCTCACAGAAATCTTGGCGGAATAGCCATTTCTAGTCTTTTTTTTTTTTTTTTTTTTCTTCTTTATGCGGGTACCGGGAGTCGAACTCAGGACCTTGCGCTTGCCAGGCAGACGCCTATGCCGCTGAGCGATATCACCGGCCCCATTTCTAGTCTTGACAGCCTTCGTTTACCTTTCTGTTTTCTGAGAAGCTGTCTTTTAAATTTTTCCTCATTTACAAAATAAATCTAAGATCCTGAGCAAGAACATTTGTACCGCGGCCGTGTTTCTCCGCGTGCCGGCTCGGGGTGAGCGTACCTGAGTGTGTCTCTGTGCGGCATCCGTGGAAAACTTTGCTGTGATTCAAGTCACGCGCGGCGCACCTGCGCACAGAGCCCGGGCCCTTCCGCCCAGCGTCCCACCTTCCCCACGGCGTCTGCGCCCCTGCGGCTGTGCTCGCCCCCACCTGCCGTCTGCTGAGCCCCGGAGCGTCCTGCCTCGGCCCCCGGGCCCCTCGTGGTTCCCTCCCCGTGCATCGCCACGCCTGGGTCCTCCTGGGCCTGCTTGCTTTCGTCCCCGGGTTGGTGACCTGCGCCTTGACATCTGAAGGAGGTGCTCGTCAGCACCAGGCTTAGCTGAAGTGTTCCCTGCAAAACTGGCGGGCCCTGCGTGGACAACTCTTTCACTGACCGTTCGTTTGAGAATGATGTCCATCCAGTTCTTCCTGTCAGGCCAGCGCTAGAAATTGGAAAGGCATTTCTCTTACGGAGTCCTCACTGGGCCTGCAGGGTGGGGGACTGTGTCGGACAGGGTTCCAGAGTACTGCGTGCACATTCCTTCAGTGACTTGGTCTCAGTGACCAGCGACTGAAACTTTCTTACATGGGGTTCTTCGAGAGCCACTTGCTTTGTTAACATCTGCTGGCCTTGAGCTTGTCATCTTCCTGCCCCAGCTTCCAGAGTAAGCTGGGATGATAGGTGTGCTCCAGCTCTTTCCTATTTTCCCCCATTTCTCGTCTCTCCTTTTCGGTACTCCCAGTGGATATACACTGTCTTAATTATTTTCTCATTGCTGGGACAAGATACCCAATGTATCCACAAGTCAGAGGAAAAGTTAATTTTAATTACAGCCCATAGTTGGCTGTCTCCAAGGCAGGGTGGCATGGCAGAGGGGCATCACAAAGGAGAAGCAGTCCATGGCAGGGTAGGCAAGAGGCAGCAAGCAGCCTTCTTTCTGTCCCTTTTATTCCATCCAGGCTACCAGCCTATTGATTGGTGGTCCCATACCCAGGGTGGGGCTTCCTTTATCCACAACCAGAGCTATGCTAAACCAATTTAGTCATACACACCCTTAATCCCAGTATCACACACCCTATCCAGCATCACACATCCATAATCCACCCACCTCCCAAAAGCCCCACCTCTGAGTGCTTGAGGCTTTGGGGGACATCTAGTTACAAGCCATGACATACGCTGGTAACTTCATGGTTTTCTACAGATTTTTGACATTCTGTTCATTCCTTCATTAACTTTTCTCTCTGTTTCTTGGTCTGTATAGTCTCAATTGGCCTAACTTCAGGTTTTCTGTTTTTTCTTTTGCTGGTTCTCCTGTGAGAACTGGAGGGGAGGTATGTCGAGATGGGCACTACTTCAGCAGAACTGCATGTAGAAGGTTTTTGGGAGACATGATATTTGAGTAGAGACCTGAATGAGACAGACTGATACACATCTAAGGAAAAGAACAACTGTGAAAGGCGATTAATTATACTCATGGAACAAAATGCGCATTGAGGGGTGTGAAGGTGGGGAGGAGCTGGGTCACACGGAGCCCTGAGGACGTGATAAGTAGTTTTGTTTTGTTTTGGTGTTTTTAGTGGCAAAGGAAAGAATGGACAGTTCTGAGTAAGATATGTTAGGGTCTGATTTAGGCTTGAAAAAGTTCCTGTAATGCTGGAAGAATGGTGCTCATTGGCGGGACGACTGCTCAGGAGCGAGCGGTACAGGGCAGCAGCCGCGATGGTGGCTGGGTGGAGGCCCAGGGCGGCCACGCTGTGAAGAGGCAGCGCTGGAACAGTCGGTGGAATCTACTGACAGGTTGGGTGTGAGCTGCGGGATAAAGAAAGGAATCAAATGATTCTTAGGACTTCTGTCTAAGCCACTGGGTGGATGGCAGAGCCATTTGTTGACATAGAGCAGACTTTGGGTAGAGTGGTACAGAAAATTTGAGACCAAGGTGAGAATAAATAATACTGCGTATGCAAACAGGAAGAAAGGCGAAGTGCAGGTTTCCTTCTGAGGTGCTTGTTGATGCTTAGTTAAATTTCGCTGACTTGAATGGTCGCAGGCCATCCCGCCCGCTCACTGTGCCTGGTATGGGAGCATCTACACGTATTACTATTTGAACAGTGAGAAACGGACTTATTTTTTAATACGCATTTTTTCTAGAAGGGTGTGTTTTGTGTGTGTGGTTACAAATTTGCAACTGAAGAACACTTTTGAGGCTTTTCTCTCTTTTTTTTTTTTGTGTGTGTGTACCGGGGGTCGACCTCAGGACCTCACGCGCCAGCAGGCGCCCGTGCCGCTGAGCGGTATCACTGGCCCCTTTTTTCGTATGTGGGTTCCGGGAGTCGAACTCGGGCCCTTGCGCTTGCCGGGCAGGCGCTTAAGCCGCTGAGCCATCTCACCGGCCCGAGGTTTTCTTTTTTGATTGAGTTAAATATTTTATATTTTTAAATTGACATATAAGATTGTACATATTTACAGGGAACCGCACAATGTTTATATATGCATCTAGCTACATATATACCGCCTACCTCCTAATGTTCAAATCAGGCTAAGCACACCTAGCTCCGAGAGGTTTGTTATGTCTTTTTGGGGAATTTGTTCTCACTTTTTTTTGATATACACGGTATGCTATCACTATCTGTAGTCACCCTACAGTAGACCACCAGAATTCATTTCTCCTAGAAAGTGAGATTCCTAATAGTTTTCTTCATTGTGGTAAAATACCTGTGAAGGCGGTGGGCCTTTCCCAGGCTGCATTACACATCCCTCCTGAAATCTCAGGCTGGAGAAAGGCGTTGGTCACTCTCTGGAGGGCTCCATAAACCAGGGCATTTGCTGAGAAGTTCCATGTTCTTATCTATCCTGAGCTCTCCAGATGTGCAAGACAAATAAATGTTCTCATTCTGAGGGTTACATTTGCTTATTTTTAAAACTTGTTGCCAACTTGTCCTAAAATTCTCTGTTTCTGCAAAAGGAATCTTTATTATTTAGGCAGACTAAGATTTTTTTCATGGAGAAGTGGGGGGATTTAATTATACTTCCAACTCACATTGGTGTGCTTAGAGCAATTCAGAAGGAAGTTAGAGAATTTTGAGAATTTAAGCCAAACTACTCACTCCATCCTAATAAGGTTGTGACTTCTGTTTATTTTACCAGAAAATATTCCCATAAGGACCAAGTAATTGAGTTTTACCCTATAGCTTGAAGGCCAATATCCTGCCCTTGGTGAAACCCACTGAAAGAGTGAATTCCAAAGACGGAATTTCTCCATGGAAAATGTGCTGCTCGCGGCCCTTGGTATTCACACCTGAGGCCTGTTGGCAGTTGTTCTTCAGCTGGCTCAAACAGGCAAGGTGGTACATAAAGGCAGTTTCTATGGAAACTTGAACCCAAATGCTTTTGGGACTTTGAGATCAAAGGCAACATCCTGAATTGTTGGGAGAGCCCCATGGACATTTCAGAACTTTATTGTTCTCCACAGAAAACACTATGGTCAGGGCTTTGGAATGCTTTCTTTTCCAGGTGCAGTAGAACTATGGGCACAAAGTAGAAGTCTGCGGCTTGTGAATTTGTCTGCTCTAATTATTTTACCAGCTCCTCTATAACAGTCATCTCTGTTATTAAGAAATTGTAATCTTCCATTTTTCCCCTTTATATCTTTAATAAAAGATAAAGAAATAAGGCACATAGATTACACTGAGCGTGTTAATTTGGTTGCAGATAGATAATGCTCCTTCTTTTCATAGGTGGTGAGTCTCTATCAGGGTGTCATTTTCCACATAATTTTATTAATATGTACACATGACTGTGTTGACAGGTGTAATGCAGGTGAATTTCAGTTCCTGTCTATAAAGAACTGCCTATAAACTGGATGTGGTGGTGCACACTTGTAATCCCAGCACTCGGGAGGCTGAAGCAGGAGGATTGCCATGAGTTCAAGGCCAGCCTGGGTACATAGTGAGTTCCAGGGCAGCCTGAACTATGGAGCAAGACTCTGTCTCAGAAAAAAAACAAGAACAAAAACAAAACAAAAAAGAGAACTGCCTATTGCATTGTTTGATATAAGTTTTTAAGTGGATTCCTTGTTAGTATTATGACAAAAACCTCATTATTGCAATGTTAGTATCAATGTTTCCAAGTTAAAGTGGAAGAAGGTATTTTCTTTGGCTTCTTCCCCAAGAATGTACTTTTTCTAGTAGATCTTGATTTGTGGTGTTGGGTATTGAACCCAGGGCCTCATCCTTGCTAGGCAAGTGGTCTACCACTTAGCTACATCCCCAGACCTTTGAAATTTTGAGACAGGGTCTTGCTAAGTTGCCCAGGCTGGCCTGGAAGTTAGGATCCTCCTGCCTCAGTCTCCCGAGTTGGGGGTTACAGGCTTGGATCTTGACTTAGACATATTCCTCTGACAAGATCCAACTTTATGAAAGCCAGCACATCCTGACTAATGGCGATGGGACAGAGTCTTCCCGGCTGGTGGAAATCGCCAAGGTCAAGGATCTGAATATACTGCATTTGTCTGTGGGGATTTGCATCTTTGGTTTTGTGGAACAGTTTGATGTATTATGGTGAGTCACAATATTAAAAAATTATTGTATTCCTCACAAAGAAATGGACTGAAGACTTGGAATGTTGCACCAGAACTTATCATTTTTTATTTGTGCATATGAAATATTGGCTGACACTAGAGAAATGAAAATCAAAACAACACTGATGTTCCATTTTAATCCAGGAAGAATGGCTATCATCAAGAAATCAAATAATAACTGTTATGGCTTGTGTATAGTTGTCCCCCCCAAAGCCTCATGTAGTCATGGGTGGGGCTTTTTCAGAAGTGGCTGGATCTAGAGTGTGTGACACTGGGATTGATTCATGGTGCGATGCTAGGATCAAGGCCACTAGAGTTAAGGGGTGTGAGTGCTACCCACCTAAGTAGCCTGGATAAAATATAAGGGATTTAAAAAAAAAAAAAGTTGTTACATGTACATGTAACCACTCCCCAAGATGACTGTAAACTTCATGAACTACAAACATGTACTAATACAATAAAAAATAAATAAAAGGAAAAAAAAAAAAGAAATATTGGCTGAGAGTAGATTAGATTTGGAGAAACTCTCTGTGAGTGTTTACCGAACCTATCATACGCTTTACTTCTCAGAGCTCCCAGAGGGAAGATAATCAAGGGGCACCGGTTTTTTCTGCAGCCTGTCGTTCCCCGATGTGACCTGTAGGGGCGCTCTTCCGCCTCCGCCAAGCCTCAGCTTTAGGGTCCCCACATTCCCAGGCTGCCCTGGCTGCTGCCTTCACTTCTGCGCTGCAGAGAATCAGTGCACGCTTGCAAGAATCTTCTCTCTTACAGCCTCTTTAATAAATGGTGCTGGAAGAACTGGCTGTGCACATGCCAAAGATTAAAATTAGACCCAAAATTTTCACTGTGCACTAAACTAAATTCAAAATGGATCAAAGATCTAAATATTAAAACAGAAACACTAAATCTGCTGGAAGATAGAATAGGTAAAACTCTTGAAGACGTTGTAGGAAAGGCTTTATGAATAAAACCCTAATCACACAGGAGCTATCACAAAGAATCAACAACCGGGATCTCATCTTATTAAAAAGCATTTGCACAGCAAGAGAAACCACCAACAGAGTGAAGAGACAACCCACAGTGTGGGAAAAAATGTTTGCCAGCTGTTCCTCAGACAAAGGATTACTATCGAGAACATACAAAGAACTCAAAAAAATCAGACCTCCCAAATTTAAAGACCCAATCCAAAAATGGGCATCTGAGATGAATACACACTTCTCAAATGAAGAAATACAAACAGCAAATAAATACATGAAAAACTGTTCAACATCACTGGTCATTTGAGAGATGTAAATTGAAACAACACTGAGATTCCATCTCACCCCAGAAAGAATGGCTATCATCAAGAAATCAACCAATAACAAATGCTGGAGGGGCTGTGGGGAAAAAGGAACCGTTCTCCACTGTTGGTGGGAGTGTCGACTGGTGCAGCCACTGTGGAAATCAGTGTGGAGATTCCTCAAAAAACTAGGGTTGGAGGTCCCATTGGACCCAGCTATTCCCCTTCTGGGTATCTTCCCAGAAGAATTAAAAACATCATACCACAGCGATATATGTGCACCCATGTTTATAGCAGCACAATTTGTAGTAGCCAGATCTTGGAAACAACCCAAATGCCCATCAGCTGAGGAATGGATAAAAAAGATGTGGTATTTTTTATACAATGGAGTACTACTCAGCCATAAAGAAAGATAAATTGGAGACTTTTATAGGTAAATGGATGCAACTCAAGACCATATTCATAAATGAAATAAACAGGACGCATATGTGTAAACATCATATTGTCTCCCTAGTGTGAGAAACTGAAAGAGTAAATAAGATCCAAAATGTACAATAGATATTGTAAAACAGGAAGAAACTGTTCAAAAGGAAAGAGAAACTGGGATGGGGGAATGGAGAAAAGAAGGAAGGGAAAAGAAAAAATATATACATATACAAGATAGTTAAGATAGATGCACTACTAATTTCGTTTAGTTCATTGAAAAGAAAGGTTTGTGCTAATATTGTTTGGACAATTGAATGCTGATATCTTGCACCCTGAGTAATTAATTTAAAGATAACAATATGCAATGTATTAACCATTGTTACCCTCCTACTATGTTGTTTTGAAATTTTGTCCTATTTTTTTCTCTTTAAAATAAAAAAAACATAAAAAATAAAGAATCTTCTCTATTAGACCTCTGTTTTCTCACTTCCTGGCCACCAAAAATGACCCTTGATTTTAGATTCTCATATACATTCATCTGGAATTTTAACTTCTCTCTATGGCACCATGTGATGTTTAAATAGCAAGCTGGACCTAGGGTTTAGATGAAACTGTCAAATGGTTATTTGCCATTTAATACACAGAATCATGGGGTGAAAGACACAGAAGGGACTTACGGAGTTTTCGTCAATGTTTTGCCACGATTTGACTAAAGAGCTTCTAATAGCAGAGGGAAAGCGTCTGCTCACCAGCTGCCTGGGGACACAGGAAAGTCCCACCCATATTGGGCAGAATATGTCTTTTTGTATGTACAATGCCGCAACTTCTAAAAGTTCCAAATTGTGTACTTACTTATTTTTTAATCAGAGTAATATTTTTAAATTACCACTGAGGACAGTGGTCCCTGTTTATAACACACCTTCATGTAGCACCCAGCAGGTGTCCACATAGCTGGAGAGATTTCTCTTCCCAGATACAAAACGATACTTTGCTGGGCAGTTGTGTGCTGCGCGGTTGTGTGCTGGGCGGTTGTGTGCTGCGCGGTTGTGTGGTGGGTGGTTGTGTGCTGGGCGGTTGTGTGCTGGGTGGTTGTATGCTGGGCAGTTGTGTGCTGTGGTGCACAAGGGGCTCGAAACCTAGGAACAGAGAGATTTCCTCCAAGGACCCTGGTGGAACAAGGGGGTTCAGGTCCAGTGAGGTCCAGCTCAGCGATTTCTCTTCCAACTGTGACACGTGCTTCAACCGCACGTCTTCCTCATGGGTCCCTGGAAACTAGGGCTTCTGTAAAGATGTTTGCACCCCAACTTATCTGTTAGAATCTGGACAGCTGCTGGAAGTCGTCTCCGCGCCTCTGGTGGTGGCCTTGCTGGGGGGGGGTGTGAGGGCGTGTGTGCTGTGTATTTGCACGTGCATGAGTGTGCACACATGTGTGCGTGTGTGTGCACTGTGTGCCTGTGTGTGCATGTGTAGCAGACACGGGGGTGGAGGTGACGAGGGCAGCAGTGTGGGGCGTAGTCGACAGCAGATCGCCTTGTCGTCCTGCTTCCTGGACCCGCGCTCCTCCCGAAGGCCCTGCACACTGTCCTCAGGGGCTGGAGGGAAATTATCTAGCGAGTGTGGCCGGGGCTGACTCTTGTGCAGTGTATGAGATGGGAACTTGGCTGATGTCAACACACTCATGAGATTTTCAATTTTCAGAGACATTCGTACTTGTGAGTTTGACCTGAACGGCGCCGTTCTCTGTCTCTCATATAAAATCTATGGATATGAGCAACTTGATTTGTTCCGTGTGTGAGACATAAAACTGCTCAAGGGACTGTAGGGCTGAACGAAGCTTTGGGAATAGCTGCTACTCAGTTCATGTGGCCTGTTTCAGATGATGCCAATGTGGAACTCCAAAACCAGGGCCAGCCTTCAGACCTTCACAGAGAAGGGGAAATATTTTTGCTGTTCTACAATACATTCATGAGGAGAAAAAGGTAGTATTATGTCCCTTGAAAGACTGTGGTGCACATCTGCAATCGCAGCACTCTGGGAGGCTGAGGCAGGAGGACTCACAAGTTTGAGTCCAGCCTGAGCAATTTAGTGACTTAGTGAGAACCTGTCTCAAAAATGAAAAATAAAAAACAGAGAATAAAACTCAAGTAAAATGTACACAGTCTAACCAACCAGACAGAAATAAGGAAAATTCTTTATGGCTTCCCCTCAGGTGTGAGGTGAGAGAATCCTGGCTCTTCTCTTTGTCAGATGAACTACTCAGTGTGTTGATTACATGAACGCGTTCGTCAGACAGTTCTGGCCTTTTATCCAGTGCCAGTTGCTCCAGCGGAAGTTTGGCTATGAAGATGCCTGAGGTCACCTTTGTCCTCGAGTTTCTTACAGTCCATGCAAAGACAGCTGCACGAATAACAGACCACAGTATGTGATATAAGTCAGCTTCTCGGGCTGTAACCCAGGAGGACTCTCTGGAGGAGGGGCTCGGAGGGCTCCCTGGGAGGAGAAGCTGCAGTGCAGGGTGCGTAAGCATCTTCTGGGGAGAAGAGGGAGTGGTGCTGGGGGAGGAAGCAGGGCAGGCGGGAGGTGAGGGGAAGCCCTGTGGCCTATGCATGGAGGCCAGGAGCTGGTCACCGTCCTGCTGCGCAGGTGGTCAGCATGGGGCTGTGACAGGAACTGTGGAACTGGCTGGGTGGCGGGCGTGGTGACAGAGAGGTGGGAAGGAAACCTGTCATCGTACTCCTAATGACTTTTCCCCACAGATGCAAAACAATTATGGTAAAAATTAGGCTAAAAATAAAGACAGGCTTTAGAAAAACTGCGTGATAGACAACATGATAATAAATAGAAAATGTGGTTGCACATGATGGAAAGGAGATGTATAGATGCAGGAATTGAACAAAAAAGAATCAAACGCTCTTTACAACAGGACATTCAGGTGTCAGCAGGAGGCAGCCTGCTGTGGGGACACCAGCTGTGGACTGACTGCCCAGGCCGTGCGAGATGACCGAGCCCTGGGGAAGGGAGAAGTTGCCATGTGGGCCGTGGACGCAGCTGTCCTCCGCTGCGGGAGAGGGAAGGACCCCCGCCGTGGTGGCCTCGTGACTGCGGCCTTCCAGCAGCTGGCTCCATGGACCCATGTGGGTGACAGCGACATCGGATGCTCAGCATGGTTGTTCGCTGGGTTCTTGTTGGCCTCGAATTGCCGATTGCAAGGATTCTCTTTAAGATTATGCTGCTAAAGAAAAACCCATAGTGACCCTAGAATTGCTATAGTTTCCCAGCGTGCGTTCATGTTTGGGGCTGGGCTTGTTTTCGAATTTGACTTTACTGAAGACTCAAGGCAGTGGAAATGTGGTTTCCTACAGCACGGCCAGTGCGGATTGCTTTCACCACTAACGCTCAGTCTTTTTTTTTTTTTTTTTGTGGGTACCGGGGGGTCGACCTCAGGACCTCGCGCGCCAACAGGCACCCGTGCCACTGAGCGATATCACTGGCCCCTTTTTCGTATGTGGGATCCGGGAGTCGAACTCGGGCCCTCGCGCTTGCAAGGCAGGCGCTTACGCCGTGCTCAGTCTTTTGTAATGCCAATTTCTGATTATTCGTTCTGAGTGTGATGTCAGCTTAAAGTTGAATAATATGGAAATAATGAAACAGCCCCATTTAAACAATGACAACAGCAAATCTGTTGTGATAGACACTAGATTAACTTATAAAATGTTAAAGGAAACTATTTCATGAGCAATTTTTCATCAGGTTTTATCACGGTAAATTTGTAAGAATAAAAGTAAGTTACAAAGAAAACCCCAGCACTTAGAGACAACAGTTTGTCTGAGGTTGCAGGTGGGGGTGTTGGAGGTGGGGGCGACATGATCCCTGAGCCAAGTGGAGAAAGGCGAGTGAGCACCAAGTGCACAACCGTATGACACGTTTACGCCACACGGTTTAGAGCCATGTGAACAGCTGTCCAGATATCAAACTTTTCAGACTGAACACACATCTCCTTCATCCCCTGTGCCCAAGGCCTCTGCCATTACGGCACTCAGCACTCAAGTGGCGCGACTGTTTCAGGAGATGAACCTGCATTAATACGTTACTATCACTTTGCTCTCATGCGTTTGCTGTAACAAAGCACTACAGACTGGGTGCCTTATAAACGCAGACAGTTCTGCAGGCAGGGAATCCAAGACGGAGGCAGGGCACATCCTGTGTCCAGTGGCCACCTCCTGGTTCTTGCTGTGACCTGACATGCTATGCAACTCTGGCTGGCCTTGAACTCACTGTGACACTCCTGTCTCAGCCTCCTGAGTGCTGAGATTACAGGTGTGCACTACCGTGCTCAGCTTGACATGGTTTTCACAGGGCTTAAATGAGGATTCCTTGGACATGCTGGAGAAGACAGGAAATATTTAGTTGCATGGGCATTTACATCCAGCTATAAATCCAGTATCTTTCTCTCTGGGTGCTTCCAGGCAGGAGTAAGAAAGTGCAGAGCAGGTGTTGAATATAGGGGTAGAGACATGAAAAGATTTCTTGACCTGCTATGTGGCCAATTCCGTCCCACCCTGCCCCTTTTCTGAGTTCACTGAAGTCACTTATAAACATAACTCAAAGCAACCATTTGGATTTTTCTTCCTTAGAGTGTTGTGCACTGTGCCAAGGTGTATTCTATGCCTGAGTTGCTTCCATGCAAATGAGAAGTGCTATCTAACCATGTAGCATGCAGACTAAATGAGCTCAAATCTGGAAAGCTCTCTGTGACGTAGGTCACCAGCGCTGATCCTAACCCAGTATTTTTTGAAGCAAAGGTTTGGGGAACATGAGTGGAGCGGCAGCAGAGGAATGGGAGGGTCTTCCTGCTCACATTAAAGGGGTTAGGATGTCAGGCATGGTACGGCACACCTCTAATCTCAGCACTCTGGGAGGCTGAAACAGGAGAACTGCACTTTTTGAACCCAGCCTGGGCAACTTAGTGATTGAGCAAGACCCTGTCTCAAAAAAAAAAAAAAGGGGGGGGGGCTGGGGATGTAGCTCAGTTCAAAGGCCCTGAGTTCAATCCCCAGTACTGCAAAAGGGGATAAACGGTGTTAGGACGTCAAGGGTGTTGTCAGACGCCTTCCCGCAAAGGCGTCTGACTCTAAGACTTCCGTGGAAAGCAAATTAAACAGGCAGTGATTTAACCAAGAAGAGTGCGGAGGTTCACTGAATCGAGCCGTGTGCCGTGTGCACCTTTCTGGATGTTCGTTATACTTCATAAAGTTTACATTAAAAATAATGGAGGGTACTTTGGGATTGACAGGTGTCCAGGCCACTGAGAATTTTGGGACATTCTGGATATAAACCATAACAATATTCAAGCATCATTGTGATTCTCGTCCACTCCCTGTGACTTCCTCTCCCGGCAGTAGCCCTTCTTTCACAAGTGACCAGGAAAAGCAGATGTCTTGTCCTTATTGCCATTTGAACTGTCAACTCTTCTTGGTTGTTTCCTAAACTGGAATAACTCCAGGACGAAAGGTTTCCATTTGAAATTAAAATAGCTACAGTATGGAAGGTGGACTTTGTTTAAAATATACATGTGTACAAATGTAGATACAGAAGTACATTTAGACTTAACTTGTGGCAATATTCCATTCATACAGCTAGTATGCAAAGCTTTATTTTAGGACACTGTGTTAAGTATCAAATTTGTTACAAGGAATTTGAGACTCAGCATCAATGTTCAAGAAATTTAGTGAAGGAACTGGTAGATAATTACTCTGTCTCCTGGTTTCCAATTCTAGAACAAGGTGTGGCTCGTGGGGTGAATTATTTAAGGCAGGTGAACTGTGGTGGGAGCAAAACAAAACAAAACAAAACAAGAAACAGCCCCCAGACGGAGCAGCTCCTCCGGCCTGGGGTGTCGCAGGTCAGATGGGCCTACCGCATGCGTGGGTCTGGGCCCCCGAAGCCCTCCCGTTCCCTGTCTGCCCCATCTTCCCAGGCCTTGGCTCTCGCTGGATTCCTGCATCTGGTCTGCAGAGAGGAAGCAGCCCCGGAAGGAGAAAACGTCACTTTTCCTACATCCCGTGGCCAGAACTGAGCCCCGTGACCCACCCTACAAGGGGGGCTAAGGATGAACCAGGAAAGCGTGACACACAGCACGCTCTCCGCTGTTAGCAGCTCTTTCAGGATGGCCTTTACTCATTTCTTGAAGCTTGATTTGGATTTGCTTATCAGTCATTAAATTGCTTTCCTTTTAATAAGAAATAGAATCAGGGAATGCAGTAACATTCACTGGCAATCTACTGTATTTATATACGCGTGGTCTCAATTCGCCTCAAGCTGCTCACATCAGCGTATCGTTTTGGAGAAAGTAATCTAAGCTGGGCGTTCGCCGCAGGCTCTTCATTAGAGATCGGTGGAATACGCTCTTGACGGGCAAGCCTGTCCCAAAGGCACCCGTTTACTCTTTCCTCATCTCTGAAATAGGAAGTTTGGTTTGGGTAAGTATTTATTGTGTAAGTAAGTATTTGTTGTATGAATGAAAAAGATAAAAAGTTATGCAAAAGGATCAAAGTAAACAATTCAGAAAAAAAATTCAAGAAATATTTATGGTATTTAATAACGAAACAAAAAGGACACCATGTAAATGTGATGCTTAAAGTCGTAAGAAGAAGGCCCCAGGAATCAGCTTGTGGATTATCCCCACCCCACCCTGGAGAGCAGCGCTTGGTTTGAGTTTTGAGCCACTCATTTCTTCAACTATTTAGGGAAAGCAACCACGTGGAGCTCATGGGTTCAGGACGTGGCTCGCTCCTTCAGGAAGGTCCTGCACCACTGTCGTAGCTGCCTTTGGGTTTGGGAGCCCTTTCTTCTCTGTGATGCAGATTGAAACCTGCACAATAGTTTTATTCTTCCCAGGCAGGGGAGAGAACGACTTCTTGTAAAGCAGAATTCTGAGGATTCTTCCTGCGGGGAATCACGGTAACAAGAACATTGCTTCTTATAACTGCTTTTCTAGACTTTGTTGAGTGGCTTCTCCCAAACACAGCGGAGCTTGGTGTTTAGTAACAATTCTCCAAAGAGTCTTCAGATTGGTATGGTTAAATAGGTTCTGAGGGGTTTAAAAGCTTTAGCTTTTCATCTCTGTGCAGAAAACCTCCCTTCATGCTTGTGTTCTTCCATCTCAACTCAGTTCCGTGACTTTACACTTTCTAAAATGGTGGCAGAAAAGAGGCTGCTCTTTTTTTTTTTTTTTTTTTTTGTGGGTACTGGGGGTTGACCTCAAGTGTGTCGCTGAGTGATATCACCCGCCCTTTCTTTGTGTGTGGGTTCACAGGAGTCAAACTTGGACCCTCACGTTTGCCAGGCAGGCGTTTATGCCACTGAGCCATGTCACCAGCCCCAAAGAGGCTGCTCTTAAAGCTGAAGAACTCTTAAAGCTGAAGCTTTTAAAGCGGAAGAGGAAGTGCCAGGTGCTGGGCCGGACTTTCTCACTGACTCTGTAGCTGAGTCAAAGTCATACAAGAAAAATAAAACATTAAAGTAGAAGCATAATTATTTTTTAGTTTAGAAATAAGATTCTGGGCCAGTGAGATGGCTCAGCAGCACAAGCGCCTGCCCGGCAAGCGTGAGGTCCTGAGTTCGACTACTGGAACCCACATAATTGAAAAAAATGCCTGGTGATATCGCTCAGTGGCACTAGTGCCTGCTGGCAAGTGCGAGGTCCTGAGGTCGACTCCCGGTACCCACATTAAAAAAAAAAAGAAGAAGAAATAAGATTCTGGCCTGGGGTCATAATGCATGCCTATAATCCCAGCACTCGGGAGGCTGAGGCAGGAGGATCACCGTAGGTTTGAGGCCAGCCTGGGAGGCATAGTGAGTTCAAGGTCAGCCTGAATGACACAGTAAGACCCTGTCTCAAACAAACAAACAAAAACAAACCAAAAAACCAAAAGGAAGATTCTAATTATAATTTTAAAACACATTGAGATGCTACCTTCATCTACAATATAATTAACCTTAAATCAGATTAAGTTCTATATGTTCATAGCCCATGCAGATAATTCTTTTCATTACAATATTGTGTTTTCCTAAGGGAGGTTTTCTAAAATTTGGAAAAATACCTTTCTCTTGTTGAAATGTTAGTCAGATATACTTTTTTTTGGTCAATTATTAAATACCTGAATGCTTCTTGGATTTTCCCAGAAATATTTACTTTGGTCTTTAGTACAGATAAATTATTACTTTTATTTTTTTATTTTTATTTTTTATTTTTTTTGTGGGTGCCGGGGGTCGACCTCAGGACCTCGCGTGCCAACAGGCGCCCGTGCCGCTGAGCGATATCACCGGCCCCTTTTTCGTATGTGGGTTCCGGGAGTCGAACTCGGGCCCTCGCGCTTGCAAGGCAGGCACTTATGCCGCTGAGCCATCTCACTGGCCCAGATTATTACTTTTAGTCTTGATCATTAAACAAGTAATTATTCATCAAGTCCTATATTAGGTGCATGGGAGCTATCTACGGACCATCTGGAAAAAGTCCCAGTCCTTGCCTTGTTCTGGTCCTGGGAGAGACAGTTCCAGGCAGCAGGAGCACCTGTGCAAAGGCTGCAGGGAAGGGCATGCTTGGCACGTTAAAAGATCAGCAGGAAAGTGAGTGTGGTTGGGGCAGAGAGCCAGGGAGACAAGCTCAGAGCTGTGAAGTGGGCCACATAGCCATTGTAAAGATCTTGTCTTCTATCCTGGGTAAACTTGGTCATAGATGAGGAACATCTGTATTTTAATGGAATAATTGATTCAATCAATAAAAACTTATTGAGCAATTAGGTGTTAGGAACTCTGTGAGTACAGTTACCCTGCTCCTTGGTCTTAGAGGATGTGATCCTTGGGTGGAGAGACGATGAGAGAGACGAAGAAATAAAGAATCAAGATGTGTTATGTGCAGGTGCCAACTCTCCACAAAGAATGTAATCACATACTGCAAACACGCATTAATTAAAAAATTGGTAAAACAAAAAACTTTAAAGAATAATGTCCCCAAGAGCCTCACGTACTCAGAGCAGGCCCTTGGAGGTGAATTGGGGTGCTCCAGCCGGAGCCTCTGGGCGTGGGCATGGCTGGAGGCAGTCACAGCGCGGCCCGAAGGGCGCCTCTCCCTCCTCGCTCTTCCCTTCTCTGTGCCTCCCGGCACCATGATGTGCGTGGCTCTCCCCTACCCAGGCCCTTCTCCCACGCTGTTTCTGTGTTTAAGCCAAATGAGGACTGAAACTCTGAACTGTGAAGTTTCAAAATAAACCTCTCCTTTAACTTTCCTTTCCTTTTTCTTGTTTTGAGGCCAGATCTTGCTATGTAGTCTAGGCTGACCTTGAACTCACTCTGTAGCCCAGGCTGGCCTTGAACTTGTGGCCATCCTTCTGCCTCAGCCTCCCAACGGCTGGGATGACAGGCGCGCACCACCATGCCCTGCCTCCTTTAAGTTTTGGATGTCAGGTATTTTGTCGCAGCAGTGAGGAAAGTGACTAACACCACAGAAGCAGTCTTGAAGCCCATGGTGAGAGGTCGAGCTTCAAGGGCGGCAGGGAGCAACTGCAGGGTTTTTGGCAGTGGAGCAGTAAGTTTATTTTTGCAATTCAGAAAATCCTTTCAGATGGTGTAAGAAAAAATAGCTGAATGAGGTGGCCTAACAGATATTTGCAACCAAGGTCCTTGAGCTAACAATGGGGAGAAAATGTGGGTGAGATTCCTCTTTGCAGATTAACACTGAGCGCAGCCTATTCACAACTATAACATTGCGGCTCAATTTGACCTTTATTTTGACCAAATTCATGGAAGTACCATAGTTTTATACTCTTACCACCTCTTCTTGTCTTACTCCTCTGCCTTTTACCCTATCACTGTCTAAAATTTTGCCCGTAACACCCATCTTTTTCTTGAAGAAACTGCCCTGGAGTGGCAAGCTCTTGGCGAGACTTCTTCAGCGGGAGACCTGGGCCCAGCTCTCTCTGGCGGCGCCTTGCTTTTGGCTGTTGGACAAGAACTCCAGACAAGAATGTGCTGTAGTTCGTTTGTGCATCACCTGATTTTTGCACTGCCAAGGAATGGCACTGCTTTAGCTGTCTGTGTAGAAAAGCAGGTTGTTAGCAAGTTGTCACATTTAACCCCTAAAACGGGCAAACATGCTTCACTTGGCTGTACGCTTAGCTTAATTTTAGGAAAAGAGTCCCGAGGGAGTGGGCAAGAGAAATGCAGGTGAAAGTTTGAGATACAAATCCTATCAGATGGTTCTTCCTCTCCTTTTTATTAATACATCCTCTCCGTCTCCTGTAATTGTAAAGTCATGCAATACCCAGATGTTGGTTTGGCAAGGATACAAAGGCCGTTAGAAGAATCGAGCCTGCGAGTATGCCATGTGCCAGGTATTGGGCATGAATTTTCAGAGGCTGCACCTTACCGAGTTCACTGGAGAGCAGTAAAAACATTTTACTTCCTGTCCTCCTCCAGTTTTCTCTGGGGTGTTAGAAAAGAATTGGATGGGGAAGCTGGGTTCAGCTGGGGGGAAAGGATGAAGAACTGTGGAATGGTTTTTCTAGAGAACAGCTGGAGTCTGGGTACCGTGCTTGTGTTTGGTTTGGGTTTTATAGGGCCCATGGTTGAACTGCATGAGCTCCGTGCCGGGAAGATGGAGAAGTCATCTGGATACCTCACGGGAAGAAGTTCCTCAGTGGAGACAACTGGGAGCCTACGTCTGCCCGGGCTGATTCATTGGCCACTCTTAGGGAGGGTGGGGGCGTCTTGCCTCACGCTGGTGAGGTGTTCTGAAGGGCAAACCTCGCATGGCCTGAACACTGGAATTTTTCATTGGCTTCTTTCTATAGCCACATTTTCCACTCCTTTTTGGGCACAGGACAGTGCTCGTCATTTCCTTGCAGACAATTAGTTCTCTAATGTAGGTCTTTGTCTCGTTAATTAAATTGAAGCCAAAGATTAACGAATTAGAAACTTATTGTTTCAGTTTTGTGAAGTTTGGAATTATGCTGCCACAAGCCAAAGAAATACAAAAAGCTGGGAAAAATACCTAGAACAGACCCTTCCCTGGCAACTTTGGGAGCCGTATGTGTCTTGATCTCAAGCTTCTACCCTCTAGAACCATGAGACCATACACTCCTGCTATTGGCCTTTAGTTTGTGGACTTTGTTAAGCTAACTTAAGAGATGGGTGCGCTACCCAAGCCCTTTAACCAAGCTCCTGTCGGAGTCTGTGTCTCCAGCGCATTCTCTCCGCACCGCGTTCTGCAGTTTCTCCCTGCAGTGTGAAATAGCTCAACGGAGGCTGTTCCAGCATTGTTGCCAGGGGCTGTTTCCGTGCACACGCTGCATTTGTGATCGAGCTTGCTGATTTGTGTGAATCTGAGTGGTTAGTGGGCCACAACATGAGGTCTGAATGAACGTGTTCTTTATTTTTGAATCAAAAAAACCCATTCATAAGGTTTAAAAAATACTTTTACAGTTTTAGGGAGATTTCAAGGACCATTAAATGTTTCCACATTCAAATAACTCTTCTTGTGCATGTAACTGGGCAATCTCAGGTAAGCCTCTTACCTCTCTGAATCATACTTATACTTAAAGAATGATGGTAACACCAGAGTGCTGCTCACAGCCAGTGGTCGATTTTCAAAAAAGAAGACTGTGAAAGCCCTTTGTGAACTGAAAAATACATTTTTGATATTAATCCAATTTGTTATTTTATAGTTTTGTGTTCTACTTTTTAAAAAATATGAATTGAGATCTCATAATTAAGATCTCACACAAACTCCAACAAAATTTTTAAAAAAACCCAAAACCATCAAGGGGGAAGAGAATACAAATACACTGCAAATCCTAAAGTAAATATTGTGGCACAGACAGCCTAAGCAAACAGCTGGACGATGATTCCTGGCCTTCCTTCCGTTAGATGTGGCCGCGTGCCTGGATTCTGGCAATGAGTCCCAGCGAATGGAAGGAATGTGCGGCTCTTCTGGACCTGACGCTCAAGCCTCACTGGACGCCTCTTCCTGCCCTAGGCTGCGTGAGGCGTGCAGAGCAGAGACCCCGGAAGCTGTGTGTTGGCTTTGACAGAGCTAGAAGTCGGGGACGACTGAGGAGCGGACGCTTCTGTCCCCCACGATGCCATCAGGGTCACCTGCCCCGGGCTGCTGTGTGACAGCGCGATGAACCTTTGCTGTCCTTGCATTTTGGGTCTGTTACAGCAATTCACTTACTCTAATCTATAGAGTTACTGTATCTTACTGTTAAACTCTAGCTTTCAATATTTATGAATCATCTTCTGGTAAAATTGGGAGACATCTTAGAAAGTATAGCGACCTCATTTTTTTATTTTAGAGGAAAAAATCAATAAAAACAATGGTACAAAATTGCAAAACAAGGTTGTATGAGAGTGACAGTGGTTGGTGCATTGCTTATTGTTATCTTCAAGGTAGTTGCTCAGATTGCAAGATATAGGCATGGAAAATTGATCAAACCATATAGGCCCAAACCTTCCTTTTCAATGAATGAATAGGAATTAGTAGTATAACTACCTTAACTATCTTGTATACATACATATACATATATATTTATTTATTTTTCCTTTTCCCTTCCTTCTTTTCTCCTTTCCCCATCCCAGTTTCTCTTTCCTTTTGAACAGTTTCTTCCCATTTCACAGTATCTATTGTACATTTTGGATCTTACTTACTCCTTCAGCTTCTTACACAAGGAAGACAATATGATGTTTACACGTGCGAGTCTGATTTATTTCACTTATAAGTATGGTCTCAAGTAGCACCCATTTCCCTATAAATGTCTCAAGTTTATCATTCTTTATGGCTGAGTAGTATTCCACTGTATAAAAATACCCTGTCTTTTTTTGTCCATTCTTCGGTTAATGGGCATTTGGGTTGTTTCCAAGATCTGGCTATTACAAATTGTGCTGCTATAAACATGGGTGCACATATATTGCTGTGGTATGATGTTTTTGATTCTTCTGGGAAGTTATCCAGAAGGGGAATAGCTGGTTCAAATGGGACCTCTGGTCCTAGTTTTTTGAGGAATCTCCACACTGATTTCCACAGTGGCTGTACCAGTCTACACTCCCACCAACAGTGGAGAAGGGTTCCTTTTTCCCCACAGCCCCTCCAGCATGTGTTATTGGTTGATTTCTTGATGATAACCATTTTTTCTGGGGTGAGATGGAATCTCAGTGTTGTTTTTATTTGCATCTCTCAAATGACCCATGATGCTGAACATTTTTTCATATATTTATTGCTATTTGTGTTCATTCATCTGGGAAGTGTGTATTCATCTCAGATGCCCATTTTTGGATTGGGTCTTTGAATTTGGGGGGTCTGACTTTTTTCAATTCTTTATATGTTCAGATAGAAGTCCTTTGTTTGAGGGACTGTTGGCTAAAATATTTTCTCACTCTGTGGGTTGTGTTTTCACTCTGTTGGTGATTTCTTTTGATGTGAAAAACCTTTTTAATAAGATGAGGTCCCAGTTGTGGATTCTTTGAAGTTTCTCATGCAGTTTGGGTTTTGTTCATGAAGTCTCTGCCTACACCTATGTCTTCTAGATTTCTACCTACTTTCTCTTCCAATAGATTCAGTGTTTCTGTTTTAATATTTAGATCTTTGATCCATTTGACTTTAGTTTAGTGCACAGTGATAGAGATGGGTCTAGTTTTAGTCTTCAGCCTATAGAGAGCTAGTTTTTCCAACAGCATTTATTAAAGAGGCTATCTTTCTTCCAGTGAACATGTTTGGCCCCTTTGTCAAAGATAAGGTGGCTGAGTGTGTTTGGAGTTGTGTCTGCATCTTCTAATCTGTTCCACTGGTCCTCAGGTCTATTTTCTTGCCAGTACCATGCTGATTTTATCACAGTAGCTTTATAGTATATTTTCAAGTCAGGGATTTTGATGCCCCCTGCCTTGCCTATGTTGCCCAGAATTGCCTTTGCTATTCTAGGTCTCTTCTGGTTCCAGGTCAATTTTAGGAATGTTTTCTCTATATCTATGAGCTATGTTAATGTTATTTTGTTCAGGATTGCATTGAATCTGTATAACAATTTTGGGAGTATGCCATTTCCACTATGTTGGTTCTTCCTATCCATGAGCAAGGGATATCTTTCCATTTTCTGATATCCTCTTCAATTTCATTTTTCAGAGTGCTGTAATTTTCAATACATAGATCCTGTACTTCCTTGTTAGATTGATTCCTAAGTATTTCATTTATTTAGATGCTATTGTGAAGGGCGTGGTTTCCCTAATTTCTCTCTCAGTGAATTTGTTGTTTGTATACAAGAATGCTATAGGTTTTTGAGTGTTGACTTTGTATCCAGCTACACTACTGAATTGGGTTATAAAATCTAAAAGTTGCTTGGTGGAGTTTTTGGGGTCTTCTACATAGAGTATCATGTCATCTGCAAAAAATGATAATTTAACCTCTTCCTTTCCTATCCTTATTCCTTTTATTTCTCTCTCTTTTCAATTGATCTGACTAATGTTTGCAGAATTATATTAAATAGGAGTGGTGACAGTGGACATCCTTGTCTTGTTCCTGATTTTAGAGTGAAAGCTTTCAGTTTTTGTCCATTTAGTATGATGTTGGCTGTGGGTTTGTGATAGATGGCTTTTATCAGATTGAGGTAAAGACCATCTATTCTGATTTTCTGTAGGGTTTTTATCATGAATTAGTGGTGAACTTTATCAAAAACTTTTTCTGCATCGATTGAGATGATCATGTGATTTTTGTCTTTGACTCTGTTGATATGGTGTATTACATTTATTGATTTGTGTATGTTGAACCATCCCTGCATTCTTGGGGTGAATCCCACTTAGTCATGGTGTATAATCTTCTTGATGATTTGTTGCATTCTGTTTCCTAGTATTTTGTTGAGGGTTTTTGCATCTATGTTCATGAGGGAGGTTGGCCTGTAGTTTTCTTTTTTGGTTGGGTCTTTCTCTGGTTTTGGTATCAGGGCAATACTTGCCTCCAGGAATGAGGGAGTATTGCTTCCCTTTCAATTTCATTAAAGATTTTGAGGAGTATTCATATTAAATCTTCTCTAAATTGGTTGTAGAATTCAGCAATGAATCCATCAGGACCTGGGCCTTTCTTTGTTGGTAAGTTTTTAATTACATTTTCAATTTCATTAAGTGATATTGTGTTATTCAGAATTTTTATATCTTCTTGATTCAGCTTTGATAATTCATACATACCTAGGAATCTGTCCATTTCTTCTGTGTTTTCCATCCTATGAGAGTAAAGATTTTTGAAGTAGGTATTGATGATCTTTTGAATTTCCACAGGATCTGTAGTGATTTCCCCCTTTTCATTCCTCATTGTATGAAACTGAGTCTTTTCTTTTCTTTTGTTGATAAGGTTGGCTAAGGGTTTATCAATTTTATTTATTCTTTCAAAGAACCAACTCTTCTGATTCATTAATTCTTTGTATTGTTTTCTTGGTTTCCATTGCATTAATTTCTGCTCTGATCTTAATAATTTCCTCCCTTGTATAGGCTTTGGGTTTTTCTTGCTGTTCTTTTTCTAGAAGCTTGAGGTTTAACAATAGTATATGCATGCTAGTTCCATTTTCCTAATGTGAGAATTCACTGTTATAAATTTCCCTCTTATGACTGCTTTCATTGCATCCCATAAGTTCTGGTATGTTGTATCTGCATTCTTGTTTAGGTGTAGATATTGTTTCATTTCTTCTTTAATTTCATCTGTGACCCATTGGTTGATTAGGAGGGTGTTATTTAATTTCCATGTATTTATGGAGTTTTTGAGGTTTCTTTTGCCATTAATTTCCAATTTCAATGCACTATCATCAGATAACAGGCATGGGGTGATTTCAATTCCTTTGCATTTATGTAAGCATGTTCTGTGGGCTAGTATATGGTCCATTTTAGAGAACATCCCATGCACAGCTGAGAAGAATGTGTATTCTGATGACGTTGGGTGGAAGACTCTGAAGACATCTACTAAGTCCATTTGTTCCCAGGTTTGGTTCAGTTCTGATATTTCTTTGCTGATTTTTTGTCTGGTTGATCTATCTCTTTGTGACAATGGGATATTAAGGTCTCCCATTACAATTGTGCTATTGCTTATTTGATTTTTTGTGTCTGTTAATAATTGTCTTATATAGTTGGGTGCTCCTGTGTTCAGTGCATACATATTTATGATTGTTATCTCTTCCTCTTGAAGTTTTCCCCTAACAAGTATGTAGTGGCCTTCTTGATGTCTTTTGATCATTTTTGGTTTGAAGTTCACACTGTCTGCAAACAGAATAGCTACACCTGCTTTTTTCTGGGTTCCTGTGGCATGGAAGTTTGTTTTCTATCCTTCGATTTTCAGTCTATGAATTTTTTTGAGTTAAATGTGTTTTTTTTTGTGTGTGTGTGTGGGTACCGGGGGTCGACTTCAGGACCTCGCATGCCAGCAGGCGCCCTTGCCGCTGAGTGATATCATTGGCCCTTTTCCTGTATGTGGGTTCCGGGAGTCGAACTCGGGCCCTTGCGCTTGCCAGGCAGGCACTTATGCCGCTGAGCCATCTCATCGGCCCCTAAATGTGTTTCTTGTATACAGCATATTATTGGATGTTGTTTGTTGGTCCATTCTTCCAGTCTGTTTCTTTTGATTGGTGAATTGAGGCCTTTTACATTGATGGTTATAACTGATATGTATTGGCTTATCTTTGTCATGTTATTTTCCTGCTGTTTGTTCCCTGCTTTCCCCTCCTCCCCCGTTTAATTGATTGCCCTGCCTGTTTTCTTCTGTTGTTGTTTTTGGAATTGTGGTCATTTTTATCTCTGTCTAGAATATCTTTCAGTACTCTTTGTTGGGTTGGTTTGGTGGTCATGAATTTCTTCAGTTGTTCTTTGTCACGGAAGTATCTTATTTCTTCATTAATTTTGAAAGATAGTTTTGCAGGGTACATGAATGTGGCTTGGAAGTTGTTTTCTATTGGGACTTGAAATACTTCACTTTAAGCTCTTCTTGACTTGAGGGTTTGTGTTGAGAAGTCTGCCGTGATTCTGATGGGATTTCCTTTATGGGTGATCTGTTTCTTTTCTCTAGCAGTTTTTCATATTCTGTTCTTTTTTTTTTTTTTTTTTTGTGGGTACCGGGGATCAACCTCAGGACCTCACGCGCCAGCAGGCGCCCGTGCTGCTGAGCGATATCACCGGCCCCTTTTTCGTATGTGGGTTCCGGGAGTTGAACTCGGGCCCTCGTGCTTGCCGGGCAGGCGCTTAAGCCACTGAGCCATCTCACCGGCCCTGGTATAGATTTTTTTTTTTTTTTTTTTTTTGGTCATGGCTGTTTGGAGTTCTACATGCTTCATTCATTTGTATGTCAAATTCTTTATCCATACTTGGGAAGTTTTCTGCCATTATTTCTGTGAAAAGTTTTTTTAATGGCATTTGCCCTGTCTCCAGCTTTCTCACTGACCCCAATCAGTCTTATGTTATTCTTCTTTGAGTCATCTTGTAGCTGTTGGATTGATTTTTTATGGTCTCTTTCTATTTTTAAGATATTTTTCTGGGGGCCCGTGAGATGGCTCAGCAGCGTAAGCGCCTGCCTGGCAAGCGCGAGGGCCCAAGTTCGACTCCCGGAACCCACATACGAAAAAAGGGCTGGTGACATCACTCTGTGGCACGGGCGCCTGCTGGCATGTGAGGTCCTGAGTTCGACCTCTGGTACCCACAAAAAAAAAAAAAAAAGCTCTCTTTCTTTTCATGATCAGTAGCTGCAGTTCTGTCCTCAAGATCTGACGCCGTCCTCTCCTTCGTTCAGTCTGGCGCATGTATTCAGTGGAGGTTTTAGTCTTTTGCATCAGTGTTTGGATCTGTTTCTTGGATTCCATTTCTTTCCTATGTTGGGGATTTTTTGTTTCCATCATTCTTCTAAGCTCATCTATTCTTTTATCTGTGTCTTCTCTAATATCTTTGATTTTCAACATCATTTGTTTTTGTACCTGAGAGATTATTTCTCTATAGCCTTTTGCACTTATTTTTTCATTTCTGTTGCTATAACCTCAGAAAGTTCCAGTGTTTGACTTCCAATTTCATCTATCTCATTGTGTTTCAGGCTTGTCCTGGGTGTGCAGGGGGTCTGGGCTTGCATTTTGCTTCTGCATCTTGTGATTTTCTATTTTCTCTTTTTAAAATTTATTTTATTTTCTATGTTGATGCTTGCCGATTTCTTATGATAGTCTTTATCACTAGTATTGAGGCTTCCCTAGGAGATGTCTGTTCTTCAGGGATGTCCTCTAGATGTAGGTGGTTCTTTATAGCTATCCCAAGAACCTACATTTCCAATTTCTAAAGGATGCAAAGTTAGTATTTGGCTCAGCACCCAATCCTTTGGTACTGGGCTGTGGTGGTGATCATGACCCCATAAAATCAAAGCATTATCATACAGGGGAAAAAAACTGATAATACCATGTATGACCTCCTGGCTTAAGTAGTACAGTTAGTAATAATGGTAGTTTCAAGTACAGTTTAACTACTGACAAACTATGGTAACCTTTAACCTGCTATCTCCAACCACAGGAGCAAACTTTAAAGTTATATAAGAAAATCAAACATATACTGTGCACTTGTACAGTGTAATTTTCCCCTTAGTGGTGTGATTTTACCCTTCTGCAGGGGGTTGGGAGGGTTATGATGGGTAGGGGACAGGCTAAAGTGACGAATGAGGTCAAATATAGTAGAGTCAAGGCTGGAGGTCAAAGGATGATCACCCGAGTTTTGGGAAACTGGAGGACACAGGAGGAACGGAATGAAACAGAATGTGAAGGAGTAATCAGAAAGGGCAGAGACAATGTTTACTCACTGTAAAATTTAAATTCAATAAGCAGTTAAGGAAACATAGAAAGAGGATCAATAGAAGAAAATGAAAATGGTAAGAGACCTAAGCAGTGAAAAAAAGAAGGAAGAAAGAGAACAAAAAGAAAAGAAGAAAAGAAAGAGAAAGGAGACCAGAGAAAGAGAAGAGAGAAAAGAAAAAAAAACCCAAATACAAAAATAACCAGAGAATACAAAACAAAACAAGATGACATGCAACCAGACAGGAAAGAGATAGGCAGTCAGACAAACAAGGGAGAATAAAAGTAGTGAAATACCTCTGGTGTTTACAGTTCTGTGATAGTGCCCATGTTTAATCCCATAAATGCGCTGTGTCCTCCAGCCACGTTTGCCTTGGGAACTGTGCTGGGTGTGGAGCTGGTCTTGACTCTGGATGTGGGGCCGGGACTGGTCTTCTGTTGGTGGAGTCTCCAGAGCCCAGTGCCGGCTCCTCGCTGCCGCTGTGGGCATTTCCACGTTGCTGGTCTCGCTGCTTCCCCCACGTGCCTGGACAGGCTGTCCTGGGTCTCTGGGGTTCTGTTCAGTCCACCCACCAAAGGTGTGTGCGCCCGCATGCCTGAGGCCCAGCCTGCCCTGGGTGTTGGGGTTCTGGTTGTTCTGGCTGCCAAAGGCATGTGTTCACCCGTGCGCCCGGGGACCAGCCTGTCCTGGGTGTCCCTCATTTGTGTTTTGGGTTGTTCTGTCTCTTTCAAATTCTTCAGTGTTTCCAGATTGCATCCAGGATTAAATTCAAAATCTCTAATGTGATTCATAGTACATGCTTTGATTTCCCTTTACTTTCCCACCTTGTTTCTTTCACTCTTTTTTGTAGATTCCTTTCCAATCAGACAGAAACAGTTCCTTTCTTCTTTTGCCTTTCTGCATTTTTTTTTTTTTTTTTTACTTTCCTGGACTGCTCTTTCTCTTTTTCTTGTCTGTTTTAGGATTAGCTCAACTGTCACCTCTTCGGGAAAGCATTTCCTGGCTGTGTCCTCTGTCCCTGCTGGAATTTTCCTTCAGTCCCCATGTGAAGGCTTTCCATAGCACTTACTTGTCCCAGTGTCATCATCAGTCTGAGCCAAACACTCTTTGATTAGACTACAGCTCACTGGTAGCAGAGGACATTCTTCGTGACATATTTGCATCTCTAGTTTCTAGCACAGTACCTGGAATGCTTTTCAGATAAGCAAACAAATTATTTCAGCAAACATTTATTGAGTGCTTTCCAAGTGCCATACATTTTGTTAAGTGCTAGGGATCGATTAAAAATTGATAGGAGCTGGGCATGGTGGCATATACCTGTAATCCTAGCATTCAGGAGGATGAGGCAGGAGGATTGCCATGAGTTTGAGGGCAGCCTGGGCCCTATAGTGAGTTCAAGTGTATCCTAAAGTACATAATAAGACCGTGTCTCCAAGAAAAATCGATGGAATACATGTCTTTATGGAGATATAGTCTCGCACAGTGGTAGTGAACCTATGTGCCACGATGGGGGTGTTTGTTATCCTTGAAAGTTCTAAAAGGTTCGCCATCACCAGTCTAGTGAGTGAGACAGATACCGAACACGCAAGTGAGCGATCCAGTGTTGGTAAGTGCCGCAAGCGTGCACATAGCAACCACCGCTAACCTCTGACTTCTCATCACTTAAGTAGAAGAAATGTACGATTCGGCACTCTAAAATATTGCAGTCCCAGAACACGAAGAACTACCGTATCTCACAAATAATCATCATAGCTACCATGTATTGAATAGTTACTGTGGGTGAAGTGCTTTAAAAGGATTAGCACGTCGGGATCTTATCAAACACCCGTGAAAACCTGTCAGGCTAGGCTCACTGCTGCAGAGGAATCGATGTGCTACCATGGCCTGAGGATCAAACTCAGAATCAGAGCCATTCCCGTTACAGCGTGGCCAGACACGCAGGGAGAACTGATTTTCAGGGGCGCCTCAGACCCAGCTCTGGTAATTGTGCTGCCTGGGAAGTGACCTATGACTCACTTTTCCTCACAGAGAGAATTTTCAAATGAGGTGTTTCTCAGACCCAGTGAAACCTCACGTCAAATCAGTGGTGTTTGTGGCCTCTGTGTGTCGCTGTGAGCCCTTGGGGATATGAGCACATGGGGAGCCTAGAAAAGTGTGTTTCTACTTGTTGTTATGGGTGTTTTCTGTGTCTGTCTGTCTGTCTGTGTGCCTCTCCCTCCCTCCCTCTACCATTGCACTGTCTTCCTTACAATAATTTAAAAAATGTTCTAAAAATTTATTTATTTTATTAGTCCACATTTGCAGTACATAATGATCACATTGATCAGGGGGATGTATACTTGTACAAAACACACTTTAATTCTTTTTTTGTCCCCTTCCCCTCCCCTCCCTCTAACTCTTCTTTCCCTTCCCATTAACAATAGCTTTATTTCCATTTTTTCTTCAATTCCTTTTTTACATTAAACCCCTTTTCTTTTTCCCCTCCCTCCTCCACATCTCTTGTTTCTCTTCCCATTTGAAAAAAGTTTTCCTACTTCTTAATATCTGTCCTGCATTTAGCTCTCAGTTTATTTGGGTTTCTCACATGGAGAAATGATGAGATATTTAAACTTGTGTGTCTAGTGTATTTCACTTAAATTATGGTCTCAAGGTGTATCCATTTACCTAAAAATATCTCAAGTTTGTCCTTCTTTATGGCAGAGTAGTACTCCATTTTATATAAAAACCATATTTTCTTTATTCATTCATCCATTTATGGACATATTGGCTGTTCTGAAGACTTAGTTATTATAAATTGTGCTGCTATAACATGAGTATGCACAGTATGATGACTTTACTCTTATAGGAAAATCCTAGAAGGGGTCAAATGAAACTCATAGCTTTTGTTTTTTGAGAAATCTTTGTACTGCTTTCCATAGTGGTTGTACCAATTTACACTCCCACCAACAAAAGAGAATGGTTCCTTTTCCCTAATAGCCTCACTAGCATTTTTTTTACCATTTGTTATTGTCTGATTTTTTTCACTCTACAAAAAAATCTTTACTTCAATTATAACACCTAAATAATAAGAAAATAAGATGTCAATAAAATAAAATATCAAATGCATAATGAGTGCTTAGATTAGATATCAATATTTTCACATCAGATGTGTGCTTGCTTACAAAACTTAGGAGATAACATCAGAAATAAAAACTTATGTGAACTACAATATACAAGTAAACAAAAGTCTACCACAGAAATAATCTTTGCTTCAGCTGTCACACCGAAGGCAGTCTTCACACATGACAACTTCAAGTTCCATGCACACATGTCATTTACATGACAGCACCTGTGTTTAGCTTTCCTTCCCTATGTGACGGGCCATTCTTATCACCTCTCTTTCTGTTTTGTTGGGAGCTTCCTACTATGTTGTACAACATGCACTTAGCAGGGAAATAAAATATCAATAAAATAAAAGATCAAATGTGTAATGAGTGCTTAGAATAGACATCAACATTTTCACATCAGCTGTTTTCTTGCTTACAAAACCTAAGAGATAACATCAGAAATAAAAACCTACGTGAACTACAATGAAAATACCAATAGAACTCTACAAATAAAATAATCTTTGCTTCAATTGCCACACCAAAGGCAGTCTTCACACATGAAAATTGTATAATCCATACACACATATCCCTTACACTGATAGCACTTACGTTTTGTTTTCCTGCCCTCTCTTGTACTGTTGACATCTGTTTGGTTTTCCTGTTGTCATAGTAGGTCTTTGGGATGCTGTGCCTGCCCGTTCACCTGTCAGCTCTTTACCTCAATTATCACACCTAAATAATGAGAAAATAAGACATCAATAAAATAAAATATCAAGTGAAATGAGAGCTTAGAATAGATATCAATATTTTCACATCTGGTGTGTGCTTGCTTACAAAACCTAGGAGATGACATCAGAAATAAAAACCTATGTGAGCTACAGTATAAAAACAAACAAAAGTCCACCACAGAAATAATCTTTGCTTCAACTGTCACACCCATCACCAGTCTAGTGAGTGAGACAGATAGCAAATACACAAGTCAGAAACGCAGTGTTGGTAAGTGCTGCAAGTGTGCACATATCAACCACTGCTAACCTCTGAATTGTGTGCTCCACATTGTTTTGCATAGTTCCCTGGGCAGAAACATTTTATTTTTCCCTTGCTGTAAACAATCTCTTATGAGTTCCGGTCACAATCCTCTAAGAAAATTTCTCTGTGGTATTTTTTATTTGTTTGTTTGTTTGTTTTTGAGACAGGATCTCACTGTGTAGTGCAGACTGGCCTTGAACGTGCTTATGTAGCCCAGGCTGGCCTCGAACTCACATCGATCCTCCTGCGTCAGTCTCCCAAGTGCTGGGATTACAGGCGTGTGCCACCATGCCTGGATTTCTGTGGTATTTTGCACTTGTTATTTTCCTTGTAAACTATCAAGCCATGACACACACATTTAGGATCAAGTAAAACACAACTGTTGGCCAATGCTTTGTGTTTCAAGTGACATCATAGTTGCTGTGTAACTCATCGACATCTACTCCATCTTTGGTTTTGTTGTAGAAAGTTTCCATCTCAGGCTTCCATTTTGTCAAGGTTTCCCTAGCAATATTTCCGTCATGGTGCAATGTTGACATCAGCAGTACCATTTTGTTTTTCTTTGCCATATATGAGGCCTATGTAAATGTTTCTGAAATCCAAAGATTGTTTTCTATTTTAAAATTGCAGCATTTCATTTGGAATTTCTGCTTTGTTCCTGCATACAGTTCCTGTGCTGTTCAACTTGTGCTCTATTAGCAAATGTAACATTAATTGGAAACTGATAAACTAATTGTTGAATGTCACATTCTGATTAGTTTGGGAGATGGAGAAACAAGTTTGTTCACATCATGAAGTTTATTACTATATGAATAATGATCTGATGGATGAGTTCCAGGATAAATTTCTAAATTGAAAGCATAGTAAGTCTTCGCATCTACAAGGGTATAAATTTTTATGCCATATTTTGAGCCATCACTCTTCCATAAGTCTTTCACCTTCCTGCAGTTACCATGAGAAATCCCTATTAAGTACAACAGACCTATGAATGCTTTCAATTCAGCTAGTGAGGTGTCATAATAAATACATTTTTGAATATGGATTTTGGTGCATTCAGAGCCTTTTACTTGTATCTCAGCCTTTGTGTATTTCACAGCATCTTATAGCACTTCATATGTTAAAATTTCCAACACTAAATGGCAGTGTTGGCATTCTGTCCAATACATTTCACCCCTGCCAAGACCCTCACTACATTTTTGGACTTGGTTCTAACATTGGATTGTTCCATTTGGTTGTGTGACCATTTTGCAACATTTTGATTCATCAAATATGTACTCACATTGCTGTTTTTCTTCATCATATGAATCAAAGAGGTCTGCATTCCCTGTGTCTATATCAGTTGATTCTTGTCCCATTTCACTGTCATGGGAACTTTGGCTCACACTGCCAATGTCAAAGTTGTCATCATCATCATCATCATCATCATCATCACCGTCATCATTGTCATTGTCATCATCTACCCACACCACTCTTCTGTTATGAAAACATGTATTTTTTCATAATGGATCATCTTCATCATCCATGCATGACTAATCTGATAATTCACTTTTCACTTCCTCCAAAATTGCAAATCTAGGCCGGTGAGATAGCTCAGCGGCACAAGCGCCTGCTCAGGAAGCATGAGGTCCTGAGTTCGACTCCTGGTACCCACACAGAAGAGAAAAAGGGGGCCGGTGATATTGCTCAGTGGCATAAGCGCCAGCTGGCAAGCACAAGGTCCTGAATTTGACCCCTGGTACCCACATTAAAACAACAACAACAACAACAACAACAACAAAAACTTGCAAATGGTTTTTCATGTGCCATTGTACTGAACTGGGATTTTTCCCTAATAGAGTCTCCCCTCTCAGACTTGGTTACAAAGGGCTTCCACTCACACCAGCCTCTCCAGCACCCCCTTTAAACCTTGGCATCCCTGTGGGCACCCAGGCTGCACACCAGCCACATGCCTGCACTGATTACCTGGCCATGCACGCTCACGTGCTCCCCTGGGTCACACCTCGTGGCGGGCTTGCCTGCTATTGTTTGATTTCTTGTTGGCCATTCTTTCTGGAGTGAGATGGGATCTTGGTGTTGCTTTAACTTGAATGGACAATGATGCTGAGCATTTTTTCATTTATTTATTTATACTTCACCTGAGAAGTCTCTATTCATTGCAGATGCCCATTTTTGGACTGGGTCTTTGAATTTGAAGGGTCTATTTCTTTGAGTTCTTTATATATTCTAGATACTAGCATTCTGTGTGAGGAGTAGCTGGCAAATTTTTTTCCCATTTGGTGAGTTGTGTCTTCACTCTCTTGGTGGTTCTCTTTGCTGTGCAGAAGCTTTTTTAAATATTTTTTTTTAAATTTAGTACACATTTGCCATACACTGTGATCGTTAGATCACATTCATCATAGATAATTTGTACTGTACATGATATAGCTTCTTTTTATCCCATTCCCCTCCCATCCCTTCAACCTTTCATCCCCTCCCCATTTACAAAAGCTTTGTAAAAACAAAACTAAAAAGTTTTTCCTTCCATTCTCTTTTTAAATCCCTTTTCCTTTCCTTTCCTTCCCTCTCCCCAGCCTTGTTCCCCTTTCCATTTGAACATGTTCTTCCTACTTCCCAATATCTAGCCTCCATTTTGCTCCTTATTTACATTTTGGGTTTCTCACACACAAAAAGCTATGGAATATTTAAACTTACATGTCTGATTTATTTCACTTAAAGTTATGGTCTCGTGGTGCATCCATATACTTAAAAATGTCTCAAGTTTGTCCTTCTTTAGGCAGAGTAGTACTCTATTGTATCAAAAAACCACATCTTCTTTATCCATTCATCTATTGATGGGCATCTGTGCTGTTTCCAAGATTTAGCTATTACAAACTGCACTGCTATAAACATGGGTGTGCATATATTGCTATGGTGTGATGCTTTTAACACTTTTGGGAAGATATCTAGAAGGGGAGTAGCTGGGTCAAATGGAAACTCTAGTTTTAGTTTTCTGAGGAATCTCCACAGTGGTCATACTAATTTATATCCCACCAACTATGGAGAAGGGCTCCTTTTTCCTCACAGTTTTGCCGACATTTGTCACTGGTTGATTTCTTGATGATAACCATTCTTTCTGGAGTGAGATGAAATCACAGTGTTGTTTTAATTTGCATTTCACGAATGACCAGTGACTTTGAAAATTTTTTCATATATTTATTTGCTATCTGTATTTCTTCATCGGAGAAGTGTCTATTCATTTTATATGCCCATTTTTGGATTGGGTCTTTAAATTTAGGGGGTCTGATTTTTTTTGAGTTCTTTATATCATCTAGATTTTAGTCTATTGTCTGTAGAGTAGCTTGTAAAATTTTTTTTCCCATTCTCTGGGTTGTCTCTTCATTCTTTTAGTGGTTTCTTTTGCCATGCAAATCTTTTTATCAGCAGTTGTTGATTCTTTGTAATATTTCTTTTGTCATTGCAGTTTTGTTCATAAAGTCTTTGCCTACACCTGTGTCTTCAAGAGTTTTAATAATCTATCTCTGAACAGATTAAGCATTTCTGTTTTAATATTTAGATCTTGGATCCATTTTGATTTTAGTTTAGTGCATGGTAAGAGATATGGGTCTAGGTGTAACCTTTGACATGTGGACAGCCAGTTTTCCTAGCATCATTTATTAAAGAGGCTATCTTTCTTCCAGTGAAAATGTTCAGCATCTTTGTCAAAAATAAGGTAGCAGAGTGCTTGGGGTTGTTTCTACATCTTCTACTTTGTTTCATTTGTCCTCAAGTCTGTTTTTACTTTTTTGCCAGTCCCATCATCTTTTTATCACAGTAGCTCTGTAATATAACTTCAAATCAGGGATTATGATGCCCCCGGCCTTGCCTGTGCTGTCCAGAATTGCTTTTGCTCTTCTAGGTCTCTTCTGGTTTCAAATGAATTTTAGGATTGTTTTCTCTAATTCTGTGAGATATGCTATTTGTATTTTGATTGGGATTGCATTGAATCTGTATAACAATTTTGGAAGTATGGCCATTTTCACAGTAGTGGTTCCGCCTATCCAAGAACATGTGATAGCATTCTACTATCTGATGGCCTCTTCAGTCTCCTTTTTCAGAGTACTGTAGTTTTCAATGTATAGATCTTTTATATTCCTTTGTTAGAGTGATTCCTAAGCATTTCATTTTTCTTGATGCTGTTGTGAAAGGCATTGTTCCTTAATGTCTCTCTCAGTGAGTTTGTTGTGTACGGGAATGCTATTGATTTTTAAGTGTTGATTTTGTATCCTGTTATGCTGCCAAATTTGGTTATTAAATGTAGAAGGGTTTTGGTTGGATTTTTAGGGTCTTAAATGTAGAGTATCATGTCATCTGCAAATATTGATAATTTAACTTCTTTTCCTATAGTTAGTCCTTCTATTTCTTTCCCTTATCTAATTGCTTTGGCTAATATTTCCAGAACTATATTGAACCAGAGTGGTGACAGTAGGTATCCTTGTCTTTTTCCTGATTGTGGTACTGGGGATTGAATGTGGGGCCTTCACACGGAGCTACATCTCCTTTTTTATTTTTTATTTATAGGCAGGTCTCACTAAGTCACTAAATTGCCCAGGCTGGGCTTGAAATTTTGATACTCCAGCCTCCACCTCCCAGAGTGCTGGGATTACAGTTGCGTGCCACCCCACTTACCTCACTTTAGAATTTTATTTTATTTTATTTTATTTTATTATTTTTTGAGACAAGGTCTCACTATGTAGGTCAGGCTGGTCTTGAACTCACTATATAGCCCAGGCTGGCCTCAGAATCACAGTAATCCTCCTGCCTCAGCCTCCCAAGTGCTGGGATTATAGGCATGCACCACCACACATAGCCCTTTTTCCTGATTTTAGAGTAAAAGTTTTCAACTTTTCTCCATTTAGTATGATGTTGGTTGTTGGTTTATCATAGATGGTCTTGATGATATTGAGATGAAGAATGTCTATTCCAATTTTCTGTAGGGTTTTTATCATGTATGGGTGTTGGACTTTGTCAAGTTCTTTGGAGATGATTGTGTGGTTTTTGTCCTTGGTTCTGTTAATGCGGTATATTACATTTATTGATTTGCATATGTTGAACCATCCCTGCATCCCTGGGATGAATCTTACTTGGTTATGGTATATGATCTTTTTGATGATTTGCTGCATTGTATCTAAGTTCATTAAAGATATTGGCCTATTTTCTTTCTTTCTTTTTCTTTTTTTTTTTTTTTTTTTTTTTTTTCTATTGGGTCTTTTTTTGGTTTTGGTATCAGGGTAATGCTTGCTTCCAGGAATGACTTTGGGAGTATTGTTGTCCTTTCACTTTCATTAGAGAGTTTGAGGAGTAGTGGCATTAGATCATCTCTAAAATTCTTGTAGAATTCAGCAGTGAACACATCAGGACCTGGGCTTTTCTTTATTGGTAGTTTGTTTATTGCTTCTTCAATTTAATTGACTGATATTGGATTATTTTGAATATTTATATCTTCTTGATTCAGCTTTGGTAATGCATATGTATGTAGGAATCTATCCATTTCTTCTGAATATTCCCTCTTACAAGAGTACAAGCTCTCAAATAAGTTACTGATGATCTTCTGAATTTCTATAGAATCTGTTGTGATTTCATTCTTTTCATTCATTTTTTTTTGTGTGTGTTTGGGTACCGGGAGTTGACCTCAGGTTTGTGCTTATATCATTTGATCAATTTTTCATGCCTATATCTTGTAATGTGAGCAACTACTTTGAAGACAACAATACACAATATACTAACCATTGTTACTCTCCTACTATCTTGTTTTGAAATTTTGTATCTTTGTTTGTATTGCTTTTTCTCTTTAAAATATAAAAAAGAAGAAGGATCTGGATATACCATGTACAGGTACAAATTCCCTGTGATGAATGTTATCATTATATGTATCTAAAATGTATGTATAAAATTAATTTTAAAAAAGGGAGGGGCTGGTGAGATGGCTCAGTGGCATAATCGCCTGCCTGGCAAGGGCGAGGGCCCGAGTTTGACTCCCGGAACCCACATACGGAAAAAGGGCCGGTGATATCGCTCAGCACGAGGTCCTGAGGTTGACCCCCGGTACCCACACACAAAAAAAAATAATAAAAAAAAATTAAAAAGGGAGTTACAGTGTTGACAGTTTCCTCCAGACCCAAGCTATTGAGGGGAAAATAGACCATTACTCCACAATGGAGGAAAGGAAGAATATATACGGAGTGTAGGAGATCCCTTAGGGGCTTCCTAGTATTGCCATGCCCTATTATTACAATCAGTGGAAAACTACAACAATACAATCCTAAAATTTATGTAGAACAAAAAGAGACCTAGAATAGCAAAACAATTCTGGACAACAAAGGCAAAAAGGAAGCATCACAATCCCTGATTTGAAATTATACTACAAAGCTACTATGATAAAAACAGTATGGTATTAGAAAAAAAAAAAAAAAAGGCAGCCCTGAGGATCAATGGAACAGATTGGAAGATGCAGAAACAACTCCAAACATATTCAGCCACTTTATCTTTGACAAAGGGACCAAACACTTTCACTGGAATAAAGATAGCCACTTTAATAAGTGGTGCTGTAGTCAGGGATACAGTTCAGTGGGACAGTGCCTGCCTGGCCAGCATGAGGTCCTGAGTTCGATTCCTGGTACCAAAAAAAAAAAACAAAACAACACAAAATGGTGCTGCAAAAACTGACTTTCACATCATATCATCTCACTGGTGAGAGAAACTGAATGAGTAAATAAGATCCAAAATATACAATAGATACTGTGAACTGGGAAGAAACTGTTCAAAAGAAAAGACAAACTGTGATGGGAGAATGGGGAAAGGAAGAAAGGGAAAAAGAAAAACATATGTATACACAAGATAGTTAAGATAGTTATACAGCTAGTTTCTCTTAGTTCACTGAAAATAAAAGTTTGTGCTAATATTGTTTGGACAAGATATCATGCCTGTATCTTGTACTCTGAATAACTACTATGAAGACAATAATACCCAATGTGTTAATTATTGTAACTGTCCTACTAACCTGTTTTGAAACTCTGTTTCATTGTTACTTTTATCTTTTTTCTCTTTAAAAAAACTGGATTTCACATGCTACATACTAAAACTAGACCCATGTTTCTCACTGTGCACTAAACAAAAATCAAAATGGATCAAAGATCTAAATATTAAAACAGAAACACTAAATCCGCTGGAAGAGAGAATAGGTAGAACTCTTGAAGACATAGGTGTAGGCAGACTTTATGAACAAAACCCCAGTTGCACAGGAAATACTACAAAGAATCAACAATTGGGATATTATCTTATAAAAAGCTTTTGCACAGCAAGAGATATCACCCCCAGAGTGAAGAGACAACCTGCAGTGTGGAAAAAAAATTTAGCTAAGTGTTCTTTGGACAAAGGACTAATATCTAGAACATATAAAGAATTGAAAAAAATCAGACACCCCAAATTTAAAGAGCCAGTCCAAAAATGTGCATCTCAGATGAATATACACTTCTCAGATGAAGAACAGATAGCAAATAAGTTATATAAAAAAGGTTCTACATCAGTGGTCACTTGAGATGTGCAAAATAATGCTGAGATTCCATCTCTGTCTAGAAAGAATGGCTATCATCAAGAAATCAATCAATAACAAACGCTGGTGGGGCTGTGGGGAAAAGGGAACACTTCTACACTATTGGTGGGAGTGTAGACTGGTGCAACCGCTGTGGAAATCAGTGTGGAGATTTCTCAAAAAACTAGGACTTGGGGCCAGGTAGTTAGCTCAGTGGCACAGAGCCTGCTTAGCAAGCATGAGGTCCTGAATTTGATTCCCAGTACCCAAAAACAAAACAAAACAAAACAACACCACCAACAACAAAAACTAGGACTAGAGGTCCCATTGGACCCAGCTATTCCCCTTCTTGGTATCTTCCTAAAAGAGTGAAAAGCATCATACCACAGTGATATATGCACACCCGTGTTTCCAGTGGCAGTTTGTAATAGCTAAATCTTGGAAACAACCCAAATGCCCATGAACTGATGAAGGGATGAAAGTCTGTGCTTTTTTTTTTTTTTAATACAATGGTATTAAAGGCATAAAGAAGGATAATCTTGAGACATTTCTAGGTAAATTGATGCACCTTGAGACCATACTCTTAAGTGAAATAAATCAGACAAATATATGTAAATATCACATTGTCCATCTGGTTTGAGAAACCTAAAGTATAAATAAGAACCAAAATGTATAATACATATTGTGAAATAGGAAGAAATTGTTCAAAAGGAAAGGGGAACTGGGGAGAGGGAGGGGGAAGGAATGGAAAAGAAAAATGAGAAAAGAAGTATAAAATGGAAACAAAGCCTTATAAATGAAGGGAAGCGGGCTGAGTGGAGGGTAGGAGAGTGGGAAAATAAGAAGTATCAAGATATATCACGTACAGGTACAAATTCCCTATGATGAACATGATCATCATGTATATCTAAATTGTACCAATAAAGTTAAAAAGCAACTCACTCTAAAATAAATAGAAAAGTGCCTAATGCACATTAAATGAATGGCCTAACCACTGGAACTTTAATAGTTTTACAAGGCGATTAAGAGGTATGATTGAGTCCCTGTGACAAGTTGCTGAAAAACTGACAAGGGATGTCAAAAGGCTACTTTGTGCACTGCCACTGTGATAGGATTACTTTTCTGGGTCTTACTGTTCCCATTATGACTTGAGAGCATCACAGGGACATGGGATATCAGTGGGTCAGAGACCTGTTCTGTGCTTACTGGGCTGGAGTAAGACGGCTCACCTGACAGGGCCCCAGGCAACCCAGATTAGATCCTTGCGAATCTGTGCACAGGGCTCCAAGAAAGGACAGGTTCTCTGCTGTGCGCTGCATGGGCTGCTCTATATTTGACTCCATCCCACCGGCCATCCATCCTGTCCTAGGAGCTAGCATCCTGTCCTACTGTGGTTTCTAATTATACTGATATCACGTGAAGCATTGTTAAGTTCAGGCAACATTTTTTTTTTTTTTTTTGGCTAGCCAGCATTTCTCTATGGATAACACAGTGCATCAACTCGCATGCAGAAGCAACCTCTTTAACCCAAGTAGAGAAACCAGAAAGCTGTCCTGGCAGCTGCTCCATCCATGCATATACCATCACAAAAGGACCAATTCAATTTTCCTGAGGTGTAATTATTAAAAAACTTGAATAGTTCTGCAACTGTGGTATTGGTTGGCAATAAATGTGCACATAACATACCCTCATGCACATTCTCTGAAAAATATATCCCACAAAGGAAGCATTGTTGCCTCATTGTGAACACTGATAGACTTGTAACCTGGATTGTGTACCACAGTGACTCATTCATCCTAACACTTGGGCTTCAATATCCTCTGCTAGTTCATCAATTTATCTTGTTATGGTGCTAGCTGAAAGAGGAACACATGCTACCTTTCAAAGTGCAGCATATCCTAAAAGTTCATGACAAATATCCTTAGCAGCCAGCAGGAACTGCTCTTTACCAGTAGTAAAAGGCTTTGTGGCTTTAGCAATGTGGTGAGCTACTAAGAATGATGTTCTTAGTGCAGGCACATTTGATGAAGTGGCAGACTTCAATAATAGCTTCTGCTTTTGTTTGCACATCTTTTCTTTTAATGCAAGGTGCATCATCTCCACCCAGTGAAGGAATTTTGAAGTTTTCATGGCTTTTTTGGATAGCTGATTACCACATGTTATACAAAGTAGGCTTGGAAAATGTGAATCATTGATTACAATTAAATGGTAATTTAACCAAGAGTCTTGGTATTTTTTTTTCACATGTAGCTTTCTTTTCTGTTGGCATCTTAGAGTATTCTGCTGTCTCATCAAAGGAGCTCTCCAGTGGCATTTGTTTTTTATTCATTTTGATAGGGTTTATCAAAATTTTGACTGAGCTTATTGTACAGTGTGGGAAAGAGGCATACGCAGAAGTGGTAAATAAAATAATGTGCAGGCCACGCATGGGCTAAAATAAGTGTTGCATTCTGACTAAAACCCTGCCACTGGGTGCAGCTGTACAATTGAATAAACCAACTCTCCTGCCACTATAAATCCTGCCACCAGATGCAGCTTAATTGTCACTTGCCACTCAGTGATAGGGTTTTGATATGAATCTGCAAGCAACTAATATCTGTGTAGTCAAACCTCTCCATTAATGTTCATCTGTATTTGCAGCTGCTCCCTATTGCTAGCATCACTGCCACAGCTCCACCTCAGATAATCAGGTATTAGATCCTCATCAGGAGTGTGCAACCTACATTTCTTGCATGCACAGTTCATAGTAGAGTTCTTATTCCTATTAGAATATAATGCCATCACTGATCTGACAGGAGGCAAAGCTCAGGCAGTAATGTCCATGGCCCAGGGGTTGGGAATGCCAGTTCTAGAGGAACAGAACTGATAGAAAACAGATTTATAATTATGCAAGGGGTTTTATTGTGTAGGCTTATGGTATCTGAGGTAAGTGAATCCACAATGGCCATCTAATGCTGGAGCTGGAAGGTCTGGTAGCTGTACAACGCAAGAAGATAGGACCACAAAATAAGAGGTATCAAAGATGCAGCACCAGCCCATGGTTGAAGGCCTAGAAGCTCCCTAGAGAGTTGCAAGTATGAATCTGTCCTGGAAGGCTGAAGAAACTGGAGACCATTGTTCAAAAGTGACACAGCAAAAGATGCACCTGCTCACACAGCCTGGAGCTCATGGAAAACTTGCACACTGCCTTCTTCTTTCCCTTTTTATTCCATTCAGAATACAAGCCTATTGGTAAGTCTTCCCCCCTCAGTTTTCTGGCCTACATGTCAATTGGCCCCACAGAAACACTAAGGATTGTGGTTTCCTAATCTACTTTACTAATCCAGTGCTTTAGTAATCCAGTCAAGTTGATGAATCATGATTAGTGGTCACAGACACATTGAGATTGAGATCCTTTTGGGTGCCCAGTTAAAGATGTCAGTTTAGACTTTTGGAAATTGAGTCTGGAGCTCAGAGGGTGGCAGGTGTTCAAAGTAGATATTTTAGAGTTTTCAAATTGTAAACACCAGCTGAAGCCATGGAAGTGTGTAGCAAAAGAGGCTCTCTCATTGAAAAAAGGCCAGAGGAGAGTGGAAGAATTGTAGTGTCATAAGAAAAGGTATCCAAGGAGGATCAGTCTGAAAAATCGCAAGCATTCATTGAGAGTGGTCATCATAAAGCCAATGACAAGCTAGGCAAAGATGTCCAAAACCTTATAGCATGAAAATAGGATTTGTTCCAATGAGACTCCTTTGGTTATGGAAGTCAGAAAGCCATTAGTAATCTTCCTGGGGTAATTAGGTATATGGTGGGAGAAGAAACCAAATTGCAGTGGGTGGGTGGTGTAGGAGAGACAAGCTCTCCTTCCTTCAGGAAGTTTGGGCATAAAGATGGGAAAGAGGTAATTCACTTGAGAGACAGGCAGGAACAAAGAAAGTTTATTATTATTTTTTAGGAAGTGTGAAATTTGGAAAATATTTTAAACTGCAGGGAAGAAGTGGGTGGAGTGGAAAAGTCTTACATGACCTCAGAGTAAGGTGTAATTACTGAGCCAAGTGTCAGAGATGGTGGAAGAAAAGATGGGCAAGACTTGGAGAAGGAGAAAGGCACTCCTGTGTCTCAGAGCCAGGGTGGAAGGAGGGCATGATTACTTCTTAGGGTCAGAGGTAGAGAACTTTGGAATGGCTTACCTCTCAGTTTTGTAATATAATATTTTCAGCTGTGATTTAGAGACCATACAGAAGCAGAACATGTGGCTTATGCTGCACCTTGATGAGATGCCAATGTGTAACTTAGCTGATGGGATTCTTCAGTGTGAGGAGGCAGCGCTAATTGGACAATCTCCCAGACCAGAGTGCTGAGGCAGTGCGTGCCTTTGGCTCCTCCTGCATCAGCATTTATTGAGACTTCAGTAGAGCGGGTTTGCAGTCAGCTGCTTCAAGTTGGACTTTGTGTTAATTAAGCACAAAGGAAGATGAGACAAACAAATAAATCCATACCCAAATACGTCATGACCAACTTCCAAACACCAAAAGAAAAAAAACAAAGGGAGGCCTAAAAATGGACAGAAAAGAAAAATACTACCAACATCGGTGGGTCGGTGGCTTGACAACAGACTTGTCAACGGCGATGCCAGAGACCAGGAAAAAAAGGAAAATATTTGTAAAGAAAACATCGTTACTAGCTTAACTAACTGCACTGTGAGGAAGGCATTTGAAAATAACCGGAAACACTGTACCAGGTGGTCATTCTCATTAAAAAATCTTGGGATGCACTTTAGGAATAAAACACTGAATACAGAAGGAGGAAGTGAGATGCAAAAGTAATGTGACAGAAGAACTCGATAAACATGGGAACAACTAAATAATAACTGGCCCCATAGAATAAAGATACTGCTGACTACACCAGAGGCAAACACAAAGCAGAAATAAACTGTGATTATTTAATTGATAGTATAATACTAAAATAAAATATTATACTAGTTTATGATAATGTGTAAAATAGGAAGACTGTGATCGGAGCAAGAATTCCAAAGACATTTTTTTATTCAAGAGGAATATGGATAAATTATTTTATTTTTTGTCAAGTCAAATTATACATGTAGATAATATAAGGGTAAACTTTCTAAAGTTATAGAAGTAGTATATATAAAAATTCAAGGTAATCCAAAATATGCAAACAAAATAGATGAAACTTAAGTAAAGTAAGAAACTAGAAAAAACAATTGTAAAGGATTTTTCAAATTGTGGTTACTGGCTCTTTTAAATTTTAATAAAAAAAATTCTTCACTAACAATTGTGAATGATTTGAGGTACATGGGCTAAGGGAAAGGGGATTTTTCAGTGTATCTACAAGTCTACTAAGATGCCAATGGGCATAGAACTGAATGTTAGTGTTGATAGTGCTAGTTTGGGGTTGAAATGATCATCTGGATGGAAATTCCAGCAGAATTATGAGAAAACTAGAACAACAAAGTTTTCCATAAAAGACCAACTTATAAAATCAATAGTGTTTTTCACTATTAGTAATTAGCAATTATCAACTAGAAAATCTAAAGAAATAAAGAAATAATATCACACAAGAAGTATGGTTGTGAATGAATATCTAGGAATCAATCCCACAAAGAAATGCATTATCTTTCTGAAAAGATATTTAAAATTATTTTAAAAATAAAAGAAATGTTGATAAAAGGATAAACTTATTTAATGTAGTAAAGGCAATGATTCTCTTACACTGATCTACAAACTCAATACGATTCCAATCAAATTTTTATCATATTCTCTGAAGATTTAAAAACTCTGAAATTTGTTTGGAAAAATAAAAATTTATTAATAACTAAGCCACATTGAAAATGAGCAGAATAAGAATTTACCATATCAGATATTAAGACATTTGACAATTATATAATTAGAAAAATTATTGGTTGGGGAACAAATAGAGCAATGGTATAGAAAATAAAAAAGAAATTGGTCAGTGAGTATGAAGAACTTAATAAATAGCTGACAGAAGAACATGTTAAAAATGGTGAAAGAACTGATATTTTAGTGACATCAGGAAAATTCCTGCTCCATAAAGAAAAAAAAAATTGTATCTCTCCTTCACACATATAAAAGGCAATTCTGTATAGATTAAGGACTTCACTGCCAGTTAGAAATTATGAAGGTAATAGTAGAAAATATCTCCATGATTGGGGGTGGTAAAAGGGCTTTTATATAAGATCCAAAAAAATGCATGAAAAAATATTGTTGGCTCTGCCTATATTAAAATTAAGGACTTCTTTACAGTGATGGACATCATACACGAGATTAACACATGAATAAGACTGAAAGAGGTAAAAAGATACTTCAGTATTGGAAACTCAAAATGGACTAATATACAGAAAGATCACAGCATCTATACTAGTAAGAAAAAGAAAGACTGATGAAAAACTGGGTGAAGGATATGAAAAGCCAATTTAAAGAAGATAGCCCGAACGGCTAAATTCATAGAGGCCAAAATGCTGAGATGAGAAAAAAACAAAGCCCCATCAAAGTTATCAGAACAGCAAACACAACAAATGCACACAGGACATGCCAGACCAGATATGTGGTTGTTGGATGTGGGGTTAACAGCCCACCCTTGAACTTCCCTGGGCTTATCTCTCTCTCCAACATAGAAAGAGGAAGAGGAGTCAGAAGTCATGGTGCAGAGTGAAAATAGATTTATTGCAGCAACGCAAATACAAATTTACTGCAGAAGTGCTCCAAGGCCACTTTGAGGGGCGGGAGGCCCAGGGCTGGGTGACCACTGGATGGAAGGCAGCCTTCCTGTCTTCAGGGGGTAGGGGCCATCTCCACCCACCACAGGGCCTGCACTTAGTTGGTTAATGGGCTCATTGCTAAGGGTACAAGGTCATAGAGTGCATCCGGGGAATTGCAATACACAGTTTAGGAACATTTCAGGATGTTCAAACCTCAAAGGTGTAAGGGAACAGTTTTGAGAGCTGGCCCAAGGTTACTGTCCCCATTGGGCAGTCAGTTTGTTGCTTCAGAAGTAAAACCACAAAACTGCATGCTTTTAGTCACAGAGGGTACTTTTCTCCTCCCCTCTAAAAAGACCCATGTCCCTTACTCTAACCCTACCTAAGGGGCCCACCTTTCCCTGCACAGTGATAGATGCTTTTATGTTCTGGGGCTGTGTGACATGGTGTGTTCATTGGTTTATTGATGTCATGCCCTGTTGTTGTGGAAAAATAGGACTGAGCCAGGTGGAAGACACACAGCACCAGAGGCGCTTGGAAGGCAAACAGCTTTATTTATGTTGGCAGGCTGATGGGAATCTCAGTTCCAAATCATCAGCCCTGTCTTGGGGTTAAACAATCACTTATATAGGTGGTTAGCAGGAAATACAAGAAGACTCATAACAGGATTTTCTATAGTTGGCTACACATTGTCTTGTCATATGTTGTTAGGCAGACTTATTTCAGGCAAGTTAATTGTTTTTTTTTTTTTTGTTTGTTTTTTTTTTAATCCTATAGCAGGAATGTCAGGGCTAGGGTGAGCAGGAAGGAACAATCACTGTCTTAGACTGAGCCGAGCTAAGGTGATAATTCCTCAAAACCTTGGAACGGGTTAACGTAACAAGATGCACTTTGTGTCTCAGTTACACTTCTCTTACACACTGAAGCTGGTGTTCGAATGCCAAAGCTGGCTGAGTTTTGCCACTCTCTAATTATGAGAACAGGCTGTGCCTACCTTTCCTATCCTGGAATTTAAGGCAAACTTTAAGTTTTAAATTTTTTTTACACTGTGGCTAGCTTTGGGTGTGTGTGTGTCCTTGCTGGGGATTGAACCTAGGGCTGTGTGGACAGCATATTCTTGAGTGTTTATCCCAGATAAATTCTTGCATGAATCTATGCAGGATACTATTAAGTAACATTAGAGCTGTTGAAGTTATGAAATATTTGAAGAGGAGAAAGTAGAGCAGGTTGGTCCAATGGCTTTAACACTGCTTCCCTTTCTGGGTTGGAATCCTGATGAGGACCTGTAAAACCACATGCTTAGGTGTGGATTACATGTGCAGGTCTTCATGCAAAGCACCGCTTTTTGCTTGAGCCACATCTAACAGGGTGAGGGAGGGAGAGAAACACAGCTGGTGGTGATGTCTGGAGAAATGAATTCAAGGCATTTGCAGGAGATAAGAAGGCAATGAGAGAACTGGAGACATGGGCTCTACAAAGAGGTAGCGATGTGTGGGAACTTCTGAGGAAAACAAGTGCCTGCACCTACTGACTCGAACAAGCAGTGTCTGCATGATTGTCCTGTGTGGCTAGGATGACCAGAACCTTTCCATAGACGCCATTGGAAAATGCCCCAATGCCAAGCTAGATCCAATTACTTCACAGACCCAAGTATTGAGGGAAGGTGTAGAGGGGTACAGAGAAGAAACTGAAGCCCTCTTTCATCTAACACCTAAAGCCAGCAGCTTTTTCTCACACAGCAGGCAACATATTGGAGAAGAGAAAGGGCAGAACACCACACCTGAGCATTCCCATTCGCCACAATGACTGAGAACTTAGCATAAAGAGAGTTAACCTGACAAAATACAGGTAAACAGGAAGAAATGGGGATGTCTTCAACTGTCATTGGAGATTAGGTCAGCTTTAAAATAAGTAGCTGCGTTTTGCCCCTGTGGTGGATTAACTAATGGTCAACTTGCAACACCCAGCTGAACTAAATCAGTGTGGTGCTGGGTGTGGAAGGCCCACCTGAGGATTGTTTCCAACAGTGCAAAAGGAGAACTGGAGGGGAAGATGGGGTGCTGTTGATTCTCCTGGAGAAGCTTGTCGCACTGGTTTTCCTAATGTGAACTCAGCTGTTATCATCGGAGGAGCTCTGGTAATCACTGTTGCTCAGGATGGCTGCAGTGCTTTTTGGGGGAGCTCTGGTCCTTACCTTGAGCATCGCTTCCTGGCTCCAGTGCAGACCCCTCAGCCTGCTGGCCCAGATCCTTCACCCGCTGGCACAGACTTTCTGGCTTCCACCACTGACCTTTGGGCCTTCCCAGCGCAGATCCTTGATACAGACTTGCATGAGACAGTGTCGTGGGCTCTGAGCCTCCAGCTGGACCCACGGAGGACATTGCCACGGGCTCTAGGTCTTCAGCTGGACTCGTGCAGGACACTGCTGTGGGATCCAGGTCCTCAGCTGGATTCTTTGGGTGTCTAGTGTGTAGACAGATCTCTTGAACTCTTCTGCATTTGACTCTTTGGGTGAATATTATAAAATAATTCTATAAATTATGTGTCCTGTATTAAATCTTCTCCCTTGTAAACCCTGACTACAGCAGCCCCCTAGATCTGAATATAATTTGTGGTAGGACTTGCTACACTGCTGTATGCATTTTCATTGTACTAAATTAGATACCTGGGGGCCGGTGAGGTGGCTCAGTGGTGTAAGCGCCTGCCTGGCAAGCGCGAGGGCCCAAGTTCGACTCCCGGAACCCACATTTGAAAAAAGGGCCGGTGATATCGCTCAGCGGCACGGGCGCCTGCTGGCGCGCGAGGTCCTGAGGTCGACCCCCGGTACCCACACACACACAAAAAAATCAGATACCTAATCCAGACAATTCTTTTCCACACTTGACCTAAACAGAAAACATCTGAAGCCAAATTATAAAATGATTCAGAGCAAACACACTTTCACTGGAAACACAATCACAAAGCCGCAGTACTCATGTGCAATGAGCTCATGTATGACCAATTAAACAAGTCTTGTGGGACAGAAGTGACTTTGTGACTCTCAATAATTTTAAATAGGGGCTGGTGAGATAGCTCAGTGGTGTAAGCACCTGCCTGGCAAGCGTGAGGTCCTGAGTTCGACTCCCGGTACCCACATAAAGGAAAAAAAGGGCTGGTGATATCGCTCAGTGTCATGGGCACCTGCTGGCGCACGAGGTCCTGAGTTTGACCCCTGGTACCCACACACTAAAAAAATAATAATAATTTTAAGTAGCTGAAAACTTCATCAGCCTCGTGCAGGTGACTTTAGGGCTCTGACAAAGGATATTCTCTCCTGACAGGTGGCTATTCTTTTCTTCTCTCTCTTTTTTTCCCATACTGTGGATTAAATTCAAGGCATTCACATTGAGCTACAACCCCATCCCTTTCTAAAGAAGTTTGTTGTTGTTGTTGTTTTTTTAATTTTGAGACAGGCTCTTACTAAGCTGCTAAATTACCTGGACTGAGCTTGAATTCATGACCCTCAGTCTCCCAGAGTGCTGGGACTTCAGGCGTTGCCCACACACCCAGTTCCTTTGTGTCTCAATTCTTCCCCATCAAAATGCATTGAACTTGGTTTAACATTCATTTAGTGCACATTCTCCCCTTTTGTCATCAAATCTTTTTCTATTTTTGTCTCCCCACCATGTTTTCAGTGATGATGTCTACCAGCAAGATAAGTTATTGTAAGATAGTTGTTTCCCATTATTCGTCATCAAAGAACTAGTTCTGCTTGAGACAGCTCCTCCAGCTCCTGCTTTGGCACACTCAAGCCCGCCTCCCCCACCCTGAACACTCCCATCGCTCATTTCCGGAGCTCCAAAATGGATACAGAGCGTCAGGACAGCTGCGGGGAAAGAGCATGCGTGGTTACGTTAGTTTACATCATAGCTGTATTTTTTTTTTTCACTTAGGAAATTCATTTAACTCAAAATTACTCATCAGAAGGAGCTAGTAAGACCTCCTGCATTGTTTTGGGGAATTCAGATAATTCAAAACTAGTAACAGTTCCTTGTATGTCATAGCATTTTTCAGAGTTATTTAACTTTCAGGAATTGTTTGTAAGACAGTTATGTAATAACTGGAAACATTTCTGTACACAGGTCTACTCACTGCAGCATTATTTATAAGTGTAAAGAAACAGAAAGCGGGCCAGGGATATTGCTCATGGCACAGCGCCTGCCTGGCAAGCACGAGGTCATGAATTCAATTTCTAGTACCCAAAAAAAAAAAAAAAAGAGCAAAGTCAGAAAGCTTTCAGAAAACCAGAAAAATGCTAGCTGCCTCTTTCTCAGTTTCTTTTTTTTTTTTTTTTTTTTTTTTCTATTTTGTTTTGGTACTGGGAATCAAACTCAGGACCTCATGCTTGCCAGGCAGGCACTGTGCCACTGAGCTATATTCCCAGCCCCTGACTGTGCTCTCTGTCTGAAAGTTTGATGATAATCAGTCTATGCCAACAGAGTTCACCTACAAACTTGAAAAAAGTTTTTTGACTAGGTATTTTTACCTTTAAGATCTTACAATTTTGTAGCTGGTTGTCATGGCATATGCCTGAAATCCCAGCACTTGGGAAGCTGAGGTAGGAGGATTGCTGTAAATTTGAGGCCAGCCTGGGGTACACAGTGAGATCCGGTCTCCAAAACATATCTTGTGATTTTCCACTCTCCATTTCATGCATCATTGTAAACTTCTGTGTCTTCCTCTATCTCGTGTGCTCAGCTCTATGTGCCGCATAGTAAGTTGCTTGCTCTTTCTTTCTTTCTTTCTTTTTCTTTCTTTCTCCTCTCCCACCTGCATCACTCTCTTTCCCTTTCTCTCTATTCAAATACACATAAGCAAGTAAGTCTCACCCTGCCCTTGTCTTGTTCCTGATGTCTGTTTGTTTGTTTTCCAGTACTGGGGATTGAATCCAGGGCCTTTACACTGAACTACTTCCTCAGCCCCCTTTTTTATTTTTGAGTGGGCGTCTCAGTAAGTCAATAAGTGGCCCAGGATGGGCTTGGAATTGCAACCCACCTGCCTCAGCCTTCCAGAATACTGGGATTACAGACATGCGCCACCATACTCTAACCTTGTCCCTATGCTCCTTGGAACTTTGGGCTTCATTCCCAGGACTCCGTGCTGCTAGCCCCATCTTCTCAATATTCTAGATGCCAATGAATAGGAAGAAGTAAGAAAGCCAGGTCATACATTTTTGGACTTCTTACTTAGGAATCTCTACATGGTAGGAACAGAAACAAGAAAAAATCAGAACTAGAAATAGGAGAATAGTGCTGGATCTTAACTATCTGCCTCTGTTAGGTTTCTTGCTGGTTTCCAAACACTGAATGACTCTCAGCTATCCAGCCTCCAGGGGACAGTTGGCAATATCTAATACACCTTTGGGTCATCTGAATCTATAAAGGCCCACATTTCTCACTTTTTTAAACTATTTTGCGATTCTTTAATTTGTAAAAAACTGGTGGTGATGCAAATGATTCTCCGCCATTGAAATGCAAATAGATTTTCTATTGTGAGGATGAAACTGGATCTGTCTTAGAGAGGAGGCAAATATATCTACTAGCAAATTTACTTCAGTGTTTCTGACTATACCTGCTGAGTTCTCCTTGAACAATTTTAAAGCTCTTATTGGGTCTTTCATTAATTTACAGTTTAAATAAAAAAATTTTGACACACATTCATTTAAACTTAAATGAGGCTATCATTTGTCTTGGGAAGCATCATCCTTTCAGTTCCACAGTTTCACTGAGACACCAGCCCCAGCTGGAACATCTGATGACGCCAGGTTGGCAGCCCTGCTGGAGAAAGCAGCCTGAGGAGCCGACCGTGTCTGGGCAGGGGCAGATCAAAGCCTCATTTTTGGTTCATGGCATGAATTCCAGGTGTCAGAACTGGAATTTACTGATTTTGTGTTTTGTTTCTGGCTTTGATTGGATCACGGCCTGTAAGTTATCCCCTATGTGAAGGACAGTGATTTGGAATTTGTTTTCATGGCCTGTTTGGCAAATGGGTAATAGGTATCTGTTCCCTATTGAATGAGAAATAATAGAAAATTCAATTTCGTTTCTGTTCCTTACTTTATTTGTACTCAAATGAAAATTTCTTACTGAGTATATTAGCCCACTTTTGCTATTGTATGACTATGAGGAGGCTTATTTTTGCTCATTATTTAAAGGTGCAGGGCTGGGGGTTTCATCCGTGATGGTGATACAGAGGGATGAAACTCCCAACCTGCTAGATGTCTGAAATGCCAAGTTCCTATTCTCTAAATCAAGGAATGAATTCTAGGAACAATGGAGGTTAAGAGTAGGAAGAATTTATTGAGAGAAAGAAAGCTGCTGTCTGAGGGACAGAAGGGGTCCCAGAACGTGGGTTGTCCACCAACCGCACTTCTCAAGGGTGTTTATTGAGCAAAGCCACGAGGTGCGGCCAGCTTAAGATGGGAATTAATCAACAACATTACAAGTATAGTCGCTTAGGTAATATTGATCCAATGGTGAATCATAGGATGGGTGTGAGGTGGGACAAAGCTATGGTCAACCAATAAGTATACAACAAGTATACTCGCTAGGGTAATATTGATTAAATGGGGATCAAATGGGGAAAAAGTCACGTAGCAAGTGCCCATGGGCAGACAAGGACTTTCCCAGAAGGGCTGGGTTAAGGAGGTTTGGTCTCCACCCCAAGGTGATTGATGCTTACTTAGAATATCGATCACTGCTATTCATCCCTAGGGGAAGTATATGGGTTAGTAGTTCTTTTCCTTAAAGCCTGGCCTCCAGTGAATGCACCTCCAGCCATAGTTGTCTTCTGCGTTGACCTCTCCAGGGCTCAGCCCCATCTGACTGCCTACAGTATTTGTACCTAACTTAGCTGTCTGTAATAATGGGCTTCTGGCTGGCAGAGCACCACATGGCAAGAGACAAGGGGTGAATGTACATCCATGTGTCTGGTCTCTGTCCCTCTTCTTATAAGGCCACCAGGATTTCATCAGGGGGCTCCACCCAGATGACCTTATCTAATCTTAATTCCTTTCCAAAGATCCTGCCTTTAAAGCAAATAGACTATTTGTACCCTGCTAATACCATTAATACATGGCTTTGGGGGTTAAAATTCTATAGGCGTTTGAAGGGGCAGGGTGAACCATATTGAAACCAAAGCTTTGCATATTCTAATTTTTCATGACAATATACTTGTTTGCATAATTTCCATAAGAATCTGTTCTCAAGTTATAAGTGGATAAATAAATAGTGTAGCCAAGGCTTTACCTGTAATGCTACATTGGAAAACACATGATTCTATTCAAATTTAGTCATGTATGAGCATTCTCTTTAAGGAGCAAAGATAGACTTTACTTACAGAGCCAGAGCCTACATCCTTCCTTGCTCCAATCCAGGAAAGCTGGCATTGCGCCTGCCTCACAAGGTTCCAGGTTTCCAGATAATGAAGATGTTCCTGTCTTTTCAGGTCAGCAACCTTCTTAAATTTTGGGGTCCACAGGAAGAAAATAATGCAAATAAATTTAAAGATACTACTGTGGAAATATAACTAGTTGATACTCTCTATAAATAATGAGATTAAAGTTGATGGCAGCAGTGTTATTTCGTGATCAAAAACAGTCTCTGATGGGCCGGTGAGATGGCTCAGTGGCACAAGCTCCTGCCCAGCAAGCGCAAGGTCCTGAGTTCGACTCCCCGTACCCACATACAGGAAAAAAAGGGCTGGTGATATCGCTCAGTGGCACAAGCGCTTGCTGGCAAGCATGGGGTCCTGAGGTTGACTCCCAGTACCTACATAAAAAAAAAGAAAAAAAAAAAAAAAGAACAGTCTCTGAGATTATTACCATCACAAGTGGGTGATATTCCAGGAAAAACTGTGGAAGACTTTTAGATGGGTTAGAAGAAGCAGTAAACATTCTTTCAGTGGAATACAAAGTGCTAAGTTGTGTGGTTCATTGTTTTTAACTTTTTTTTTTTGAGACAGTGTTAGGCTGGCCTCAAACTTGCAGCAATCCTCCTGCCTCAGCCTAGTGCTGGGATTACAGGCATGCACCACCACGCCTGGCTAAGTTATGCAATTCTACGAGAGCCTGCACTTATCATTACTGTTGAGCTACTTACAACAAACTGTTGTAATAAACCAATAGTGATTCCTGTTTGTAGAATGCAACAAATTGGGGAAGATACAATTGATTCCATGCTGTGTATCTATTAGAAAATTCATTTTGGTATTCCCAATTGCCCTTGTACAACTATATGAATTCTCTCTCTTTTTTATTTCACTGAATTCATGAATTTTTTTTGTTAGTACATGTTTGCAGTACATAATGATCACATTCCTCATGGGAAGTTGTACATGTTCATGACACATCTTTTTTTTTGAACCAGCAATCAAACTCAGGACCTTGTGCTCATCAGGCAGGTGCCATGCTGCTGAGCTATATCCCCGGCTCCCATAACACATGTTAATTCATTTTTTTACCTTTTTCTCTTTCCTCTTCTGCCTCCCCCTCCCTTTCCCCTTCCTCCATCTCTTGGTCCCCTTGCCATATGCAAAAATTCTATCTTGCTATTTCCTACTATCTGTCTTTTACTGTGCTCTTTTATTTATATTTTGGGTTTCTCACATAAGAGAAGTCATATGACATTTAAGGTAGTGTATCTGATTTATTTTACTTATCACCATGGTCTCCTCAACATACATCCATTTTCCTACAAACGACTCAAGTTCATCCTTCTTTATACCACCATTTATCCATTCATCTGTTGATGGACATATAGGCTGCTTCCAAGATTTAGCTATTGTGAATTGTGTTGCATGTATCACTGTAATATAATGTCTTTAACCTTTTCAAGAAGATACTTAGGAAAATAGCTAGCTAGAATGGAATTTCTATTTTTAGTTTTTTTAGTACTCTCCATACTGATTTCCATAGTGGTTGCACCAGTTTACATTCCCACAAACAATTAAGAAGCCCTCTGCTCCCTGAGTCTCTCAAGCATTTGTTGTTTAACATCTTGATGGCAGCCATTCTTGCTGGGGTCAGATGGAATCTCAGTGTTCTTTTAATTTGCATTTCTCTAATGGCCAGGGATGCTGAACACTTTTTTCCCTGTATTTATTGGCTATTTGTACTCCTTCTGAGAAGTGTCCATTCATTTCAGTAGCCCATTCTTAATTGGGCTTTTTGTTTTTTGGGGGGGTCTATTTTTTTTCAGTTCTTTATGTATTTTAGATATTAGTCTTATGTCTGAGGAATAGGTAGCAATTTTTTTCCCCATCCTTGCCTACCACATGTCTTCAACAGTTTTACCTATTTTGTCTTCCAGTAGATTAAATTTGTTTTTTTCTGTTTTTCTTTTCTTTTTTTTTTTTTTTTTATCAGACAGGGTCTCACTATGTAGTTCAGGCCGGCCTTGAGCTCACTATGTAGCCCAGGCTGGCCTTGAACTCACAGTGATCCTCCTGCCTCAGCCTCCTGAGTGCTGGGATTACAGGCCTGTGCCACCACATCCAGCTAAGTTTTAATATTTAGATCTTTGACCCGTTTGATTTTGGTTATGGTATATAGTAAGAGATATGGGTCCAGGTTCAGTCTTGCACATGTGGCTATCTGGTTCTCCAGCACTGTTTATTAAAGAGGATATCTTTCCTCCAGCATCAACTCTTTGTCCCTTTGTCAAAGATGAGACAGTTGAATGTCCTTAAAGTTGTTTCTGCATCCTCTGTTGTCTTCTGTTGATCCATATGTCTGTTTTTTTCCAGTACCGTGCTGCTTCTATCACTGTACCTTTTATTTTGTTTTACTTTTATGAGACAGGGTCTCACTGTACAGTTTGCTATGCTCTCACTATGTAGCTCAGGCTGGCCTCAAACTTGTGAAAATCCTTCTGCCTCAGCCTCTCCAGTGCTGGGATTACAGGCATGTACCACCACGCCTGGCATCACTGTACTTTTGCCATATAACTTGAACTATAGCATTGTGATGCCTCCTTCCTTGCTCTTGTAGCCCTGGATTGCTTTTGCTATTTTGAGTCTATTCTGGTCTCATATGAATTTCAGGATTGTTTTCTCTAGCTTTGTGAGGAATGCTATTGGTATTTTGATTGGGGTTGCATTAAATCTGTATATCAGTTTTGGAAGTATGTCCATTTTGAGAATGTGGGTTCTGCCTATCAAGGAACAGGGATATCTTCCATTTTCTTCTCTAAAATTTTTAAAATTTTTTAAATTAATTAAGTTTATCGGTACATTTTAGATATACATAATGATCACACTCTTCATAGGGAATTTGTACCTGTAAATGATATACCTCAATTGTTCTTATTTTTCCCATTCCCCCACCCTCCTTTCAACTCCCATCTCAGTTACTTTTCTCTCATTGCTGAGACAAAATACCTGATGCCCAAAATTAAGGAAGGAAAGGTTTATTTAGCTCACAGTTTGTGGAGGTTTCGGTCCATAATCAGCTGGTTCCAAGGCCAGGTGGCATATGGCAAAGGGGCAACAGTTTATCTGCCCCTGTGGGCAATGTGCCCACATGTGCCCCTGTGGTGGAAGACAGGAAAAGCAACAAGAGTAAAAGGGGTAAAAGGCAGGAGCAAGCCACCTTCCCTCCCTTATATTGTAGGCAGTCTACCTGCCCCAGGGCAGGTATAGCACTCACACCACCAATCTCAGCATTAGACAGCGAACCAATCACAAACTCTAGATTCGGCTCCCTCTGAAAAGCCCACCCCCATGACTACATGAGGTTTTCGGGGACACCCAGACACAAACCATAACATTCTGCCCCTGGCCCCCCAAAGACTCACGCACATCCCTTTATGCAAAAGCATTTAGTCCATCTCTAAGAATTGCCAAAATCCTAACAGTTTCAGCATTGCTGAAAAGTCTTAGTCTGAAGTCTCCTCTGAGATTTAAGGCAAACTCTTAACTGTGAGCCTCTGTACAAATGAAACGAAAGATAAACACTTCCACCATTCAATGGCACAAGATAAACATTACCATTCCAAAAGGTACAAACTGGGTAATAAAAAGGAATGGGACCAAAGCAAATCCAAAACCCAGCAGGGCAAACATTAAGTCCTGTAGTTCCATGTGCAGCATCTGAAGTGATCTGTGGCAAACTGTGAGCTACAAAGGGCTTGGATGGCTCCACCCCTATGGCACTTCTAGGGGTTGTAGCTCCCATAGCTTCTCTCTTAGGCCTGCTTTTCTCCCTCCTTGCAGGTTTCCTCAGACAATCCATGTCCCTGGCTTCTCCAAATTTCTGGGGTCTCTGCACCTTTGGCTTCACCCTCACAGCTTCACACACTGTCCTCTCAGGGACACAGTGCCTGGCCTCTCAGGCCTTCTGAAATCAGGGTGGAAGCCTTTTTAACCCCATAACTCTTGCATTCTGCGTGCACCTAAAATCAGTGCTACATGGATGATGCTGCGATCCGCTGCCAGCTGGAGCAGTAGCCAGGCTTCCCTCTCTCTTGGCTGTGGGGGTCGAGTGCCTGGATCGCTGATCACTCTGAATTCAAATCTGAGGAAGAAATTCTCTATGCTGCTCCCTTTCTGGAACATGGTGCCCTGCAGCTTTATTCTCAAAGCAAAGTCTTTCAACTTTGCAATTTCGAGGCTACAAAGGGTGGGGCCTTGCTGCTTCTTGTGATGCCCTCAGGCCACCTCTTGTGTTCCCTGTTCCTTCTCAGCAGCTGAGATCTCCTCTGCTCTATCTTTGCAGCCCACAGCTTTACTGAGCTTCCATTCTGGCCAAATTCACAACATTTTAAATCCTCCTGCTGGTCTCTTTGCTCTGGATTCTCAACATAGATCTGGCTAAAACTCCCAACAACAGCCATGCCACTGCCTCAACATTAGACGGCCTTGAAATTTCTTCTGCCAGATTAATTAGTCCGCTGCCCTTAATCTCAGTCTCAGGCAAAGTCTCTGGACATGAGCAAAATGCAGACAAACTTTTTGCCAAGCCAAAACACACATTGTCTGAGTCCAACAACCAATGCAGCTCTTCTTCCCAGCAGAAACCTCCCGAGCCTGGTCTTTCCCAGCAGGATTTCTATCAGCCTTCCGGCCTTTTGATCTCTGCCTAGAGTCTCCCATACAGAGCAGCCTGCGGCGTTCCAGTTCTGCCCTTTCAGCCGGCATCTCCGAACCTTTCCAAACTCTTCCCACGAGCCAGTCCCAAAGGATCTTGAACCACGTGGTCAGGTACAGTCACAGCAAAGACCCCACTCCTCTGATACCAAATTCTGTCTTTGTTAATTTTCTCTCACTGCTGAGACAAAAATATCTGACACCCAAAATTAAGAAAAAGTTTATTTAGCTCACAGTTGGTACAGGTTTCAGTCCATAGCTGGCTCCAAAGCAGGGTGGTACATGGCAGAGGGCAACAGTTCATGGTCACAGAAGACAACAAAAGCAGCAAGAGCAAAAGCAGCAAAAGAGAGGAGCAAGCCTCTTTCTCTCCCTTATACTCTATGCAGGCTGCCTGCCCAGGGCGGGTGCAGCACTCACACCACCAATCCCAGCATTAGACAATGAACCAATCACAAACTCTAGGTTCAGCCACCTCCAAAAATCCCACCCCCCCATGACCACATGAGGCTTTGGGGGGACATCCAGACACAAACCATAACAACTCCTCTTCTCTCTATTTACAAAAGATTTGTTTTCATTTTTTCTTTCTTTTCCATTCCTTCCTTCCCCACTCCCACCTCCCTAGTTTCCCTTCCCATTTGAAAATTTTCTTCATATTTCACAATATCTATTACATATTTTGGTTTTTATTTGTACTTTCAGTTTCTCACACCAGAGAAATTATGAGGTATTTACATATATGTGTCTAATTTATTTCACTTAAGAGTATAGTCTCAAGGTACATCCATTTACCTAGAAATGTCTCAAGATTATCCCTCTTTATGGCTGAATAGGACTCCATTGTACAAATGAACCACTTCTTCTTTATCCATTCCTTGGTTGATGGGCATTTCAGTTGTTTCCAAGATTTAGCTATTACAAACTGTGTTGCTATAAACATGGGTGTGCATATATTGCTGTGGTATGATGCTTTTAATATTTTGGGGAAGATATCAAGAAGGGGAATAGCTGGGTCCAATGGGATCTCTAATCCCAGTATTTTGAGGAATCTCCACTCTGATTTCACAATGGTTGCACCAGTCTACATTCTACCAACAGTGGAGAAGGGTTTCTTTTTCCTCACAGCCCCTCCAGCATTAGTTACTAGTTGATTTCTTTTTTTGTTGTTCTTTCTTGGCGGGGGGACTGGGAATCGAACTCAGGACCTCACGCTTGCCAGGCAGGTGATGTGCTGCTGAGCTATATCCCTGGCCCCTGATTTCTTGATAATAGTCATTCTTTCTGGAGTAAGTTGGAATCTCAGTATTGTTTTAATTTTCATCTTTCAAATGACCAGTGATGTTGAACATTTTTTCATATATTTATTTGCTATTTCTACTTCCTCATCTGAGAAGTGTGTATTCATCTGAGATGCCCATTTGTGGATTGGGTCTTTAAATTTGGGAGGTCTGATTTTTTTGAGTTCTTTATATATTCTAGATATTAGTTCTTTGTCTGAGGAACAGCTGGCTAATTTTTCCCCCACACTGTGGGTTGTCTCTTCACTCTGTTGGTGGTTTCTCTTGTTGTGCAAAAGCTCTTTAATAAGATGAGATCCCAGTTGTTGAGTCTTTGTGACAGTTGCTGCACAGTCAGGGTTTGGTTCATAAAGTCTTTGCCTACACCGATGTCTTTAAGATTTTCTCTTCCAGCAGATTTAGTGTTTTTGTTTTAATATTTAGATCTTTGATCCATTTTTATTATAGTTCAGTATATGGTGAAAAATATGGGTCTAGTTTTAGTCTTTGGCATGTGGGAAGCAGTTTTTTTTTTTTTTGTGGGTACTGGGGGGTCGACCTCAGGACCTCGTGCGCCAGCAGGTGCCCGTGCCACTGAGCGATATCACCGGCCCCTTTTTTGTATGTGGGTTCCGGGAGTCGAACTCGGGCCCTTGCGCTTGCCAGGCAGGCGCTTAAGCCACTGAGCCATCTCACCGGCCCCAGGAAGCAGTTTTTGAAGCACCATTTATTAAAGAGGCTATTTTTCTTCCAGTGAATGTGTTCCTTTTGTCAAAGATAAGGTGGCTGAGTGTGTCTGGAATTGTTTCTACATCTTCTAATTTGTTCCATTGATCCTCAGGTCTGTTTTGTTTTGTTTTGTTTTGTTTTTTGTTTTTTGTTTTCATTTTGGCAGTATCATGCTGTTTTTATCACAGTAGCTTTGTAGTACAGTTTCAAGTCAGGGATTGTGAGGCTCTTTCTCTGCCGCTCACCACTGTGCCATCTTCCTAGAAGTCTGTCTTTCTACACTGTGATGTCCTCTTCCACCTTTTTTCAGAGTACAGTAGTTTTCCTTATAGAAGTCTTTCACTTCTTTAGGTTAATTCCTAAATATTTCATTTTTCTTGATGCTATTGTGAAAGGTATTGTTTCTCTAATTTCTTTCTCAGTGAGAGATGTAAAGGAACTGGATTTATTTTTTTGTTGTTGTTGACTTTGTATACTTCTTTGTATACTACTATACTATTGAATTTGCTTGTTAATTTTAGGAATCTTCTGGTGAAATTTTTTGGATCTATGTAGAGGCTCATGTCATCTCTAGATAATAATTGACATAACATATCCCCTTTGTTCTTTTGCTTACCTGATTGCTCTGGATAATGTTTCAAGAACTATATTGAACAACAGTAGTGATAGTGGACATCATTTTCTTGTTTCTGATTTCAGAGGGAAAGCTTTCTTCTTGTCCCCATTTAATCTAGTGTTGGCCATTGGTTCATCATAAATGGCTTTGTCAGAATTGAGATGAGGTCCTTCTTTTATTTTTTTGGTACTGGGAATCGAACTCAGGACCTTGCATTTGCCAGGCAGATGCTGTGCTGCTGAGCTATATCCCCAGCCTGAGATGAAGCACTTCTATACCTATTCTCTTCAGTTTTTTTTTTTAAATCATGAATGGATGTTAGATTTTGTCAAATGCTTTTGCTGCATCTATTGAGATGATCATGTGATTTTTATCCTTGCTTCTGTTTATGTGATCTACCACATTTATTGATTTGTGTATGTTGAGCCACCCCTGAATCCCTGGGATGAATCTTATTAGGTCATGGTGTATGACGTTTTTGATGATTTGCTGCATTCTGTTTGCCTGTATCTTATTGAGGATTTTTGCTTCTATGTTCATTAAAGAGATTGGCCTGTAGTTCTCTTTTTTGATTGGTTTTGGAATCAGGGTAATGCATGAATTCTCTTTTGAAGTAGTTACTTTTACATGTTATTTGTCCTCTCATTAGCTGTGGAGAGTGGTTAAGCTGTGGCTGAGCTTGAGGTCAGCAAATTCCTTCAGATTAGAGCAAAGCTGGTCCCAAGGACACAGAATACCAGAGGCAGACTGTGTAAACAAGTTGACCTCTAACTCAGCTGCGTATCAACAGGTGTTTGGCCTTGGTGTTCTTCCTTGTTAACTATAGTACAAATAGCTTTGAGAATGTTTTGCTTTTGGTGTTCTCAGCAAATGCTGAGACCTTGCACTCTGGATCCTATCGTGCATTTTTTTTTTCTTTTTTTGTTTTACTTTGTATAAAGAAAGACGCTGGGCCAGAGACATTGTCACTGTCTCTCTACCAGAGCATCAGGTCCCACCCAGTCCCAGTGTTCCTTTTAATATGTGTCTATAGTTTCTTCTTATTCTCCCACCACCCCCTCTCAGGACCCCGCTCCCTGTGCAAGTCGTGGCAGTTAGCTAATTGGTTAAGTACATTTTTGACATGTGTCAACTTTGAGAGTTATGCTCTCAAAAATTATCTCTTTTAATATACTCAGTAGGGAGGAGAAAAAAATAAAATGCTAAATTTCTAAAAATTAGGATTGACTTTTTTTCCTAGTTGTATCTAATTTTACCCTCACTGTTCAAGTTTTTGTGATAGCTCGCTGAGTTCATATTATGGGTAGGTTCAATTGTGTTAACTTCAATCACTACCAGGAGTGGGGCCGTTGCTGTGACTATACCTCATCATATGGTTTAGAAGTCTTTCAAAATGGTTTGTGGGAAGAATTCAGAAAAGTTTGGAGATGCAGGCTACCAAAGCCTTAGAATGCTGTGAAAAGAGCCTGGTTGTAGCTTAGAGGACCAGAATGCTGAAAGGAATGTGAATAGGCTCAGGAAGTTTCAGTTGGGAACAAGGGCTCTGTTGGCAACTGGACTAGAAGCCATGTGTGTTATGCTGTAGCAAAAATTTCTCTATGACCTGGGTGTATTGGTGCATGCTGGTAATATCAGCACTCTGGGAGGCTGAGGCAGGTGGATAACAAGTTCCAGCCCAGCCTGGGCAACTTAATGAGACACTGTCTCAAAATTTAAAAAAGGGGGGGTGCTGGTCAGGTAGTGCATTGTGAAGGCCCTGGGGCAATCCCCACTACCACGCAGAACAAAACAAAATGTAAAACTCTACATTTTGCTCATTCCCTGAGACTGTGTGGGAGACTGACACTAAGAGTTGTGGGTTAATTGATTTGGTTGAGGAAATTCCAAGGCAGCTCAACCTTCAGGCTGTGTTATAGGTAGTGCTTGCTTTTAGGTAGATCTATAGCTGAATTGGGAGCAAAAGTCTAAAAATAAAAATTTGAAAAACTTAAATTTTGTCCCAAAACAAGCCACATATAAAGTTGGGGCCAATGGAAGTGTGGTTTCTAAAGATATTAGTGTCATTAAAAAGAAACTAAGTCCTTTGCCCAAGGACAAGACGAAAGATGCTTTGAGGCCATCTCAGAAGTCATAAAGATTCCACCCATCACAGCTTCAATGCTGCAAAAATATAAACCTTCAATTTGAGAAGAGAGCCCCTGGGACCTCTCCTTGAGGAGGGCCTCCTGGGGAATTGGTTCACAGGATTCATTTCACTATGCTCAGCCATCTGGGCAATCAGAATCTGCTGCAACCATGGTCCAAGGGGGTCCTGGTTATTGTTTCTGTTCACAGCTGGCCTTGACATCATCTGTGTGATACAGAATTCTTAAGTCATGAAGTGAGAAAGGCTTCCACCCAGATTTCAAAGGAGGGCCTGGGAGGCCAGGCAAGGAGACCCTGACAGGGCAGTGTGTGAAGCTGTGAAAATTAAACCAAAGATGCAGTGAAGATGCAGTGAAATCAGGAACATGGAACACCTGCCAAGGAAAGCTGTAGGCCATGAGTAGGTTCAGTTCAAGAGAGGGCCATGATAGTTGGTGGAGCCTCTTAAGTCCTCTGGAACACACATCTCAGCACCATATGCTTCTCGTGCTGGATATGGAACTAACTAAAAGACTTAATGTTTGCCATGCTGGGTTTTAGTCTTGCTCTGATTCTTTTCTCTTCCCCTATTTCTCCCTCGTAGAATGGAAATATCTATCCTGTCCATTGCACTTAAGGATTATGTAACTTGTTTTTTATTTTTATAGAGGTTCATAGCTGAGGGCTTGCCTTGAGTCTCAGAAGAGACTTTGACTTGGACTTTTGAAAAATGCTGGAACTACTGAGGCTTTAGGGAAGGGATTACTGCATTTTTGGATGTACTCAGGATAGTTATATCACATTAGGTAGAATTTTGACCTCGTGTTTATGTGGAGATTAAATATGGTTGAAAGAGACATGTTTGTGTATTAAGTTGAGAAGTGGTGGTTAAGCTGAATTGTGTCAACTTGATTGACCTGAAAGACACTTAGGGGGTTAGTAAAGCACACTCTTGGGTATATCTGGTAGGTTGTGGAGGATGGATACTACATCTTGTCTCTGACCCCTTCTTCTCTGGCACTGTTCCCCTGATTTCTTTCCCAAGTACCATATCGAAGTGTCTTTGCTCTTCTGCATCCTTCTGTCATTATGTTTCTACATCAGAGCCAGGCCATGGACTAGATCTTCTGAAACCATGAGCCAAATTAAACCTCTCCTCCTTTAAGGTATGGGTGTTAGGTATTGTTTCTTAGTGATAGGAAAGCTGATTAACTTGTTTATGCTGAAGATTGAAATTTTTTGAATTTTTGCATGAAATTCATATATGTTACTAGCAAATAATAAAAAAATAATAATTTGATGAGAACACAATTCATTCTGTTCCATGTTCATAGGTGCTCCAAAAGTGGATCACTAGTATTGAAGGGTTAATGCAATTGGTTTCCTAGGACTGCTATAACAAACACCACAAACTGAGGAGTTTAGAGCTATGGACATTTATTATATTACAGGTTTAGAAACCAAAAGCCTGAAATCCAGGTGTAGTTAGGGTCATGCTTCTTCTTAAATCTGTAGGTGAGAATCTTTCCTTACCTTTTCCAGCTTCTGGTATTTGCTGGCAGTCTTTGATATTCCTTGGCTTTCAATGCATTGCTCTAATTTCTGCCTCTGTCATCACATGACTATCTTCTCTGTGGGTGCCTTTGCTTCATCTTCCCTCCAAGAGTGTTTGTGTCCCAATTTCCTGTCTTAAAAATAAGGGTACCAGCCATATTGGATTAGAAGCCCACCCTATTCCAGTATGCTCTCAGCTTAACTATACCTATGACAACTCAATATTCAAATAAGGTCACATTCTGAGGTACTAGTGGTTAGAAATTTGACATATGAATTTGAGTGGGAGGGTACAGTTCAACCCATAACAAGGACAAAAGCAGAATTCTAGAAGAAAGACATTGCTAACCTATAACCAGAGTTCAATAAATGGTAATTTTGCATTTTCTCTTCCTTCTTCTTTCAGGCTTTGAGTCAATACAAATTGGAGTTTCAACTGGGTCCCAGTATATTCATTCCTGGTTGGAGGGCTGTGTGGGAGGTCGATCCATCAGAAATGCGATTCTGCCTCAGAGGGGGTTTGGTATGAGGTGCTTATTATGGGTGAAGGCAGTGGGGTAATGTCTGGATCATCCAGAAGCAGAGGAAGACAAGTCTAGACACAAGTTTAAAAGAATCTTTCTGCTCTGGATTCACTTCCCACCATGTCACAGAAATCTGCTCATGCTGGATGTGGGAAAACTGCTTTTTTCCCCCAATAGAATGTGACCTTCTCCTTCCAGAGTCATGGATTTATGAGTTTTCCTGTTGGTTTATTTTCATCTCCCTAGTTGCTTAGAGGAAAATCAGGATAATTCTGAAAGTAGAACTTTTTCAACTCAAGCTTTTTTTTATTACTCCTAGGTTTGTGGTTTTGGGTATTACTCATATATTTACACCCACCAAAGTAAGCTTGAGCTGTTGAAATGTGGTCATTAATTAATCAGTTAACCTAAGTAAAATCTCCCCATTAGGCATTTCTTGTCTCATCTTTCCAATGAGTTTAAAACCAGGTTTCTAATAATTTCTGATTATGAAGGCTCCTCTGGCTTAGGACTCACTGTAGGAAAGTTCATGGAAAGCCCAGGGTGTTAACTTCTTTCCTGGTTATATTCCAGCTGGGTTAAAGTCCTGCTTGTTTTGGCTTTCCTATGTTACCTCACTATGTGGGTGTTATAGGAACCTCCCTGTCAGTGTCCAATACAACCCACCCATTCCCTTCTCAATCTTGTTACAAAAGGTTGGGAAAAAAACCTGATGGTGAGTTTACTTTGACTTAAGCCTCCAGACAAAAACAATCAGGAGGATAAAGTGAGAGGCAGTTGCCACTTTTCACACTGACCTGTACTGAGTCAGGGGTGAGCGCCACAGAAAGAGTATCCCTTTCTGTAATGAGCCCTCTGGAGGAAATATAAGTCTCATGAGAATTTGAGGCTCACTAGCAGTTTAAGAAAGGATAAGTGATTTACATGTGCTAAGAGCCAATGGCAAAAGGAAGTTATTCTTGCATTATGGGTGGTGAAATGTCCATACAGCTATGGGTTTGTCAGAAGGATGTATATAGCAATGAGGAAAAAAGAAGGGGTTCTTTTAAGCAGACAGATGTACTACAAAGCCACAAAGGCCAGCACTGGGTAAAAGTAGAGACCACACGTACAGCCTGGAGATGGGGTCCTGGCTGTTTTTTCACTGACTAGTTGGGGCATAGAGTGTAATCCATTAGCCTCTCTGAATCTCACTTTGTTAATTTCTTTCTGTCTTTACCAAGTGCTCTGGTTCAAGTAACTTTTCCATGAGCATTTTCTATTGCTTGAAAGCTCTTTAGACCAACATACATGTGTTGTTAAGATACACATCCATACACACATGTATTTAGAAGGAAGAGCACTGGTACCATTAGTAATAGTTACTGATAGTGTATAATGGGGATGGCTCTACATGGGACCACAGTTGGTGACTGTTACTTCCTTTAATCTTCAGAATGACTACAGGAAGAGGTATTGTCATACACAGTGGAGAACTAAGCCTTGTGTAGGTTAGTAATGTGTCCAAGTGGAAATAGTAAAAAAATCACCCAGCCAGGCAAAAGTGAGACTCTGGTAAGATGTCAGGATTGTAAAGGTAGAAAAAAGGGCCCTTCAGAATGAGCTAAAAGAGACTCCCTAGCAAGGAAAGTGGCAGAGGAAAGTATGTGAGGGACAGAGGAGGCTGGTGGACATTTCAAAACAAGCCAAAAAAACATAAAAAAGTAATAAAAGCAAGGTGCAAAAAATAAGAATTTCTTAGTGAGAAAAGATTCACATAAATACAATTAGAAATGAAAAGGTAAAATCACAACAGACACTGGAAATCTAAGAGATAGTAACTACTTTGAAAAATTGTATTCCAACAAATTAGCAAATTTTGAAGAAATGGACAGACTTCTGGACACATACAAACTACCAAAATGAATACAAGAAGACATAAATCTGCTTAACAACCCAATAACAAGCAATGAAATTGTCACAGTAGTAAAGAATCTACCAACTATAGAAAGCCCAAGACCTGATGGATTCACTGCTGAATTCTACAAAACCTTTAAGGATGTTATATCACAAATACTCCTCAAGCTCTTCAAAGAAACTGAAAGAGATGGAGTGCCCCAAAGTCGTTTATGGAAGCCACTATCACCCTGATCCCAAAAGCAGAAAAAGATTCAACTAAAAAAGAAAACTATAAGCTATTTTCCTTAATGAACATAGATGCAAAAATCCTCAACAAGATATTAGCAAATAGAATGCAGAACATTATCAAAAAGATCATACATTATGATCAAGTGGATGGTTCAACATACATAAGTCAATAAATGTAATATACCACATAAACAGAAGCAAGGTAAAAAATCACATGATTACATCAATAGATGCAGAAAAGGCTTTTGACACAATCCAGCACCCATTCATGATAAAAACTCTGAAGAAAACAGGTATAGAAGGACCGTACCTGAATATGATAAAAGCTACATATGACAAACTAATAGCCAGCATCATACTAAATGGGGAAATACTAAAAGCATTCTCCCTAAAATTAAGAACAATACAAGGGCGCCCACTATCACCTCTTCTATTCAACACAGTGCTTGAAACATTAGCCAGAGCAATAAAGCAAAAGAAAGAAATAAAAGGAAAACATACTGGAAAGGAAGAACTCAAATTATCATTATTTGCAGATGACATGATACTCTACATAGAAGACTCAAAGAACACCACCAAAAACTCTTACAATTAATAATGAACTTCAGCAATGTAGCAGGATATAAGATCAACACATGAAAATCATTAGCATTTTTGTCCACCAACAATGAATGGGATGAGAAGGAAGTTATGAAAATAATACCATTCATAGTAGCTTCAAGACAAATGAAATAACTGGGAATTAACCTAACCAAGGAAATGAAAGAACTCTACAAAGAAAACTGCAGTAATCTGAAAAAGGAGATTGAAGAAGACATCAGAAAATGGAAAGATGTCCCCTGCTCCTGGATAGGCAGAATCAATATTGTCAAAATGGCCATACTGCAAAACTGTTACACAGAGTCAATGCAGTCCCAATCAAGATACAAACAGCATACTTTACACATCTAGAAAAAACAACCCTAAAATTCATGTGGAACCAGAAGTGACTCAGAATAGCAAAAGCAATTTGGGGCAACAAGAGCAAAGCAGAAGGCATGGTAATAACTGACTTCAAGCTATACTACAAAGCAATAGTGATAAAAGTGGTGTGGTACAGAACAAAAACAGACACTTAGATCAATGCAGTGGAATAGAGGGTACAGAAACATGCCTGGGCACACTCACCTATTTGATCTTCTGCAAGGGGGCCAAAAGCATATGTTGGGGGAAAGATACCCTATTAAATAAGTGGCACTGGGAAAACTGGTTATCTGTGTGCAGAAGATTGAAACTGGTCTCATATCTCTCACTGTATACTAAATTAAAATCAAAATGGATCAGAGATCTAAACACTAAACTGGAAACATTAAACCTACTGGAAGATAAAATTGGTAAAACCCTTGAAGATGTAGGTGTAGGAAAAGATTTTCTAAGCAAAACCTGAATTTCACAAGAAATAACAATAAGAATAAAAAATGGGCTTATATCAGGCTAAAAACTTCTGTACAGCAAAAGAATCAATCAGTAGAGTGAAGAGACAACCTACAGAATGGGAAAAACTTTTTGCCAGCTACTCCTCAAACACAGGACTAATATCTAGAACATACAAAGAACTCAAAAAAATAAAACCACCTAAAATTAAAGACCCAGTCCAGAAATGGGCAAGAGAAATGAACAGACACTTCATGAATAGAGGAAGAAATACAAATGGTCAACAAATATATGAAAAAATGCTCAACATCTCTGGCCATCAGAACAATGCAAATTAAAACAAGGCTAAGATTCCATCTCCAGAAAAAATGGCAATCATTAGGAAATCAAACAATAATACATGCTGATGTGGCCGTGGTGAAAAAGGAACTCTACTTTATTGTTGGAGGAAATGTAAACTAGTACAACCATTATGAGAATCAGTATGGAGATTTCTCAGAGAATTGAAATTAGAAAGTCTATATGACACAGCTATTCCGCTGCTAGGTGTTTTCCTCAAAGAGCTTAAGACATCATACTGTAGTGATACATATACACGAATGTTTATAGCAACACAACTCATAACAGCTAAATCCTGGAAGCAGCCTGTATATACATCAACAAATGATTGAATAAAGAAAATGTAGTATCTATATATGATGGAATGCTACTCTGCTATGAAGAATGACAGATTTGAGACATTTGTAGGGAAATCGATGCACCTAGAAAATATAATATTGGTTGAAATAAACCAGACATACAAGCTTAAATACCATATGTATCTCTCACTTGAGTGAGCCAAAGTACAAAGAGAATGATGAAGGATGGATAGAATGGGACAAGGATATTGATCTCTTGTCGTAGGGAAGTAGACCGATGGAACAAGGGCAAGGGCTGAGGAGGAGGGGAAGGGGAAAGAAGTAGAAGAAAGATGCACCATGTACGAGAACCTAATAACTTCAATTAATGTAAACCTTATATACCATAACATGAGCTAGGATTAATAATATCAACAAGAATGAAAAATGGGATTGGGGAATTTGAGGAGGAGAGAGGGAGAGGGAGGGAAGGGAAGGGGATTAAGAAAAAAGAAACAAGGTGTGGTATGTACATGCAACCAGACCCCAAGATGACTGTAAACTGTAAACATGTACTAATAAAATAAAAATTAAAAATGAAAACATTAGATTTTCTTTATTAAAAATTGTATATACTGTTGTTTTTACAATTATTAAAATAACATGTATATTAAAGAATAAAAAGACTGCATAAAAATTGAAGGAATTAAAATATATATTTTATAGATTTATCACAATTATTTTATTATTACATGTCACCTTCTAGTTTTTGTTTATTTAAAATTTTCTTTATTCTGAAGTTGCAATATGCTTAATAAATCATAAACATTTTCTCATGTTAAATAGTATTTATCTTAAAAAAAAAAACTTATTTTTGTAGACAGGGTCTCACTCTGTAGTTTAGGCTGGCCTCAAACTCAGGGCGATCCTCCTGCCCCAACCTCCCGAGTGTGTGATTACAGACGTGTGCCACCATGGCCAGCAGTCTTTATCATTTTAATTTGACATGGCAACATAATATTTCATCATGTTTTCTCTAACAATAAATTTCTTTATGGTTGAACATTGGGAGGCACGCACTTTCATGAGTAATTCGGAATAGATTCTTCGTAGAGGGTACTTTGATGGATTAAGTCGTATGGGGGTATTGCTTCCAGGAACCATGGTCTTGGGCTCGATTCTTGCTTGAGTATTTGAACTTGTAGCTGTTTTTAAGTGAGTGTTACCTAGTATCTATTCCATCAGCCATTTGTAAAAGATGAGTACTAGAAGGTTGATAACGTGAAGTTAGGTTTCTTAAGAAAATGAAATAAAAAATAAAGGTATGAAAAGTGCTTTCTGAGTGTCAAAGAAAAATGTAAAGAGTGAGTAGAGAGAAGGGTGGCCACAGCACCGCGGGGCTGTGTGTTCCTAAGGCAGCCAGCGCGGTCCGTGAGGGACGGAGCCAGCCCTTAAAGTAGCAATGTGACGACTGTAAGAAAACTTTTCTTGGCACCGTAAGGCCACGCATGTATTTTTATATGCTATGAAGTTGGAAAAAAGTTAAAATTGTAAAGTATTGAGGCCACAGCTATAAAAAGTTAAGGCTTCAAGCCAGTTTGTGAGAATAAGACCGTGTGTGTTATGGGGCGCTAGACGCTGTTCCGCACAGTACTTCTCATGTTGTCGAATGTTCGCCTTCTGCCAGTAACAGTTCTTTCTGCCGGCAAAAGACATTTCAAGTAAAAATGAAGCAAGTTTCCATTTCTTAACACGGTGAAGTCAAAAAATCCGAACATTTAATGTAAATCATGTACATATTTATTTCATTACTATTTAGAGAAAGTAGTAGAAATTCTATGAAAATTTGTGTTCATGATAAGAGCAGACTGCTAAGTAAATGTAAAGGTAGCTTTAGGTTAAAAGTACGATAAATAAGAGGTAATCTGGAAACATGTATCTGTTTAAAATCATCATTGTGGTTGGCTTTGGCCTCTTCTCACACTGATAGACTGGGTAAGAGTCTAGGAAAGACCAGGTGAGTTATCTACCAAATACTCATCCTTCTTATTCTTGCTTAAGAAACTGAATTTTGCTCAATGCAGCTAAAATGCTCAGTGCAGCTAAACTGTTCTCCCAGACTCGCTTGCAGTTAAGAGTAGCCACCTGCAATTTCAACCTATGAAATGACTGAAGAAACCTGCAGCATTCTTCTCTTTTGCTCTTCCTTTCTTCTTGCCCGGAAGGCGCCTGGGTAACAGCCAGCCTGAGACCCCTCCAGCAAAGACGAGAGATTGTGAGGCGCTGAGAACAGCGGCGTGGAAAGGAGGCGGACCCTTCCTCCATTCAGCGGGTGGCAGGAGTTCTCCTCCCTCGGCAGAAGCACCAATTCCCGGGTCTCTTCTGGTGAAAACAATGTGGTGAAGTCTCGGCGTGAGACTGAAGATGGTGTGAAGGACACGCTGAGGCGGAGGACGCGCCGACTTTCCTCCCCTCGCCAGCAAGACGGGGAGCGGCCTGGCGGGAGGCTGTCACGCCCTCCCCTTCGATGCCTGGCCTTCCCTCCCCTCCGTGGTCTCCGCGTCCGCCCTTGAGCAGCAGTCACTCTCCTCCAGGCCTCTCCCCAGCTCCTGCCACTACAGACACCGCTGCCCCCTCGAAAGAAGGGTGGGGAGACCTGGCTAAGATGAGGGACAGGGGTCTGGGCCACTGTAAACCTCCCCAACCTCCCCGAACCCCGGTGAGCTGTGGTGGACACAGCTGGCCTTCCCAACCAGTCCCTAGTTGCAGCCCTGCCATTTTCCCGGAGACCACAGCTGTCAGTCAAACGACTCAGGCCACACACGCACACACCAATTTGCAGGTGTCCGTGACTACCCTAGAGCCCGCCTCCACCATGCACTTGGACCAATCGCAGGCCTGCACTTGGGCCAATCGGCAGGTCTGAATTTGAACCAGTTGCAGACCTGCAGCTGCCACACTCTTCTCCCATTGGTCTAGGAGGGCTCCCTTCAGGTTACTGACTTCCGGTGCTGTAGCACAGGCCCTGTTAAAACAGAGACTTGCTTTTGTAGTCCTGTAAACCTGCTCATGGTTTCGTTCTCGGGTAGTGTGGACTTCGAAGGTCCTGTAAAGCTGCTCAGGATTCCTGAATAGTGTGGACAGAGCAGTTGTCTCTGAAGAAAGAGCAGTAAGCACACGGGGCTGTTAGCCCAGAAGAGCCCCAGGGGCCGGCAGCCAATGATCAGCAGCAGAGAGCAGCGCATGGCGCAAAGCCCTGGACAGCAGTGGCCCACAGGGGCAGTGACAGCAGCTGGCTGTGTCAACTGTTGGCATCTGGTATTATCCAGTGTCATCTGCTGACATCAGGACCACTGGCAGAGCTGTACTTTGCCATTCATGATTTCCATAGAAATACAACGAAAGGATCTTTAACTGATTGGCAATGCAAGGCCTGCTGTTTATTCTCTTCTCCCCCTTCCCCCCTGCCCCATAACTCACAATGGAGGAAGCAAGCTGCCATGTTAGGAGACGCCCAGGTGGCAAGGAGTGGAGGCACCTGCGAGCGCTGTGTGAGGAAGTCATCTAGACGCGGCTCCTGAGCCCCAGTCACAGCTTTGGATGAGGCTGTAGCCCCTGCATATGACTAAACTGCCACCTTGCAAGAGAGTCTGTGGCAGGGCCGCGCCCGATTCCTCACCCACGGAACTCAGTGGTGCATGCTTGCTAAGTGTTGGCGTAACTCTCAGTACGTAAGTAACGTTACTGTGCAAAGGCCGCTGAAGAAGCACAACTCATTTGCATCCGCCTTTAAAACTCATCACCTACTCCTCTCCTTCCAATTTGAGCACTTTTGTATGGCTGCGTTAGCTATTTATATTTATTCATCAATATCTGTTATCCTTTCTTCTAAAGCAAGGTAAGAAAATACTTTTTATAAAGGGCCAATTAGTAAATCTTTTAGGTTTTATGAACTATGTGGTCTCTGTCCTAACTAGCTCTATCACTATAGCATAAAAGCAGTAAATAACGAGCATAGCTGTGTTCTGATACAAGTAATTTGTGAACAATAAAATTTGAATTTCACATAGTTTTTACATCACAAAATATTATTCTTTCGATTTTTACTTAAAAATGTAAAAAACATTCTTAACTTGAAAGTCACTTAAAACCAGGCAGCTGTGGGTAGATTTGGCCCATGGGTATAACTAACCAATTCCTGAACTAAATTCATAGAGTTGTTGATATTTAGCTGGCACCTGGGTGCCCAAAATAAAGACAACATATTTTCAGACTGTGGCCACATGACCATGTTACAGTTAGCACGATGTAGGCAGAAATGATATGTGTAGATTTCGAGCCACACTCTTGAAGAAAGTTGTGAGTCTTCTTTCCTTTTTCTCCTTCCCATTGGGTGGTATGAAAATTGTCTTAGCTGGGAGTGGTGGTGCACGCCTGTAATCCCAGCACTTGGGAGGCTGAGGCAGGAGGATTGTGGTGAGTTCGAGGCCAGCCTAAAATGCATACTGAAACCCTGTCTCAAAAAGACACACACAGACAAAAATTGTCTCAGACTATGTGGGTGACAGAAATGTCCTTGGGATGGTTGAATAGAAAGAGCAAGAATTTTTGGCTCTGGACTGGGTGTAGCCATACTGTTAGGAGAATGAGAAACTACAGCCTTGTTCCAACCTCTACTTTTAGAGTCCCTTTCACACATCACCAAATGTATATTCCACCTAATTCAGCCAGGTGGACTTTGGCTCTGATTTCTTCTCAATGCAGCAGCAGCTTAAGATTTTTCACTTTCAAGAAGCACTGTGGGCGGGGGAAAAAGATGGCGGATGAGTAAGAAGCAGGCAGCGAAACTCTCTCTAAAAGTTACCGTTGGAACACGGGAATATAGCGACCGGGAAAGCGCAGGAGGGGGGGAGATGCCTCCCTGGAACCCAGAAAAGTTCTGAAGCGCAATCTGGGACCCCCGGCACCAGTGAAGGGTGATTTCCAACAAAGAAGAAGGAGCAGACCGCGCGCGCGCACCTTCTACCATCCCAGGAATCGCAGCGCGACAGAAGCTCAATTCTAGGGACACACGGTCACAGCTGGCGCCCAGGGAGCCCCCACGGAGGGTCCTGAGACAGCGGCGAGGCCGGGGAGCGGCGGAGAACTGCGCTGGCCAGCGGTGAGTGTCTCTCAGCCACAGCTGTCCCGCGCCAGAGAGCGGCCGGCTGGGCGCCATTGTGGGGGGTGTGCCGAAACTCAGAGCAGCGCAAAAGAAAAACAGCGCTGGACACTCGCACTCCAGACAGGGCAGCGCGGGGCCTCTCAGGCCCACGAAAGTGTGCTGAGGTCAGCAGGCGAACGAGACTGGTCTCTCAGCCACACCTGTCCCGCGCCAGAGAGCGACTGGCCCGGCGCCATTGTGGGGGGCGTGGTGAAAATCAGAGCGGCGGGAAACCAATGCAGGGAACCCGCGCTCCAGACAGCGCGCTGCGCCTCTCAGGCCCAGGGATAGTGAAAGGGCGCTGAGAGCAGCAGGCGAGCTAGACCGGTCTCTGCCTGAAAGTACAGGCCTCTGCTCACCGCCCGCCAGAGGGCCGCTCCTGGCTTACTGGGACCGACCTGCACGGAACAGGACTCTGTCACCACACGGTGCCTGCCTACAGCAGAGTCAACACCTGGAACTGATTCTTTTTATTTTTTTATTATTTATTTATTTTTTTCTCACTCATTTGTTTTTTGTTCTGGCGAAGGTTTTTTTTTTTTTTTTCTGGTGGGGTTTTATTTTTGTTTTGTCTGTTTTATTGTTTTTATCTTCGTTTTTGTTTCTGTATGTGTATTTGCTCTTTCCTTCATTATTCTCTCTGGTTTTTTATATGAGTGTAAACAGCGCCTCTAACTTCTTTGTGATTGTGGTTGTGATCTGTTCTTCCTTTTATCCCTTCCTTCTCTTTTTACCACCAGTCCTCTGCACCAGTGTCCCAATTTTAGTGGGATCCCTCTTGGTCCTCTAACCTTACATCTAATTCCTTCCTATTCTCCCAACACTCTATTTCCTCCTTAACTCATTTTAAATTTAAACTCCTCAGGGAAAAATTGACATACATAGGACTTGTATACTGCATATAATTTTTCTGGTGTGTTTTAGATTTTGTTATATAACCGTAACTCTATACAGCTAAAAGTGGTAAATAACTGGTTAGCTCAGTCTGTCATTTTCTAGGCTGTGTTTGATGCTTTAGTTAACATTATAGCCAAATGTGAAATAATTGTTCTAAACATCTTTCCTTCCTGATATTTCGTGATTGAGATTGACTAAGGGACACAGAAAATACAGTGGCACAGTACCAAAGAATCAAGGACTGGGCCAAACAGGTAGCAACTTCGCATACTCAACGAATTGAAGAGGTAGGATCTGGCAGAAAGCTCAAAACCCAAAAGCAAGCTCCACTTGGAAGATACTGCAGAGAAGTAGTCATCTTCTAAAGATCTTAAACACTAGCAATAAAGTAACCTACTATAGGTAATTTGCAAACATCACCCTAGGAATTAAAAAAAGAAAAAATGAGATGACACTTAAACAAGATGCAACCCCACACATCCAATTCACCAAAGGCAAACCTAGGGGGCAACGAGGTGGGACAATCCGAAAGCCACCCACCTGGCCTATCTGAAGTGGTAACAACAAAGCAACTGAATGAGGTTCTGGAAAAAATTAAAACAGAAATAATCTCACAGATAACTGCAGAGATAATGTCCACATTGAAGACCATGCGGACACTATAGCTGATACAGACAAAAAAATAGATGAGCTTAAGAAAACTATAGAAACCATGAATGCTCAGCATAGGAAAGAAATGGAATCCATAAGGCAGATTCAAGCAGATATCCAAGAGAACAAAAATTCCATTGAAAGTATTTGTAGCAGATTAAGCCAATGCGAGGACAGGATCTCAGATATAGAAGACAGGTTTGCAATTAGTGATCATGAAAAGGAAGAATTCTTAAAAACAGCAAGGGACCATGAAAAATCAGTTCAGCAGCTGCTAGATGACTCAAAGATAAACAACTTAAGAATAATTGGAATAAATGAAAAAGCAGGAGATAGCATCAATGACATTAAAACCTTGTTCAAAGACATAATCAGGGAGAACTTTCCTGGAAGAGAAAAGGAATTTGATGTCCCTATAAGTGAAGCTTTTAGAACACCAACTAGACATGATCAAAAAAAAAACTTCAGTCAGACATATTATAGTCAAGATCCCAGAAATTCAACAGAAGGACAGAATCTTAAAAGCTGTTAGGGACAAGAGACAAATCACCTATAAAGGAAAACCCATCAGAATCACAGCTGACTTTTCAGCACAAACCCTCAATTCAAGAAGAGCTTGGAATGATGTATTTCAAGCTCTAAAGGAAAGTAATTTTCAACCCAGATTGATGTACCCTGCAAAACTATCTTTCAAAATTGATGGAGAAATAAAATACTTTCATGACAAAGAACATCTGAGAAAATTTATGACCACCAAACCAGCACTCCAAAATCTTCTGAAGGACATTCTAGAAAGAGATAGGAACCCCAACAGAAGGAATCCACCAGGCAGAGCAGATAATTAAATAGCAGGAAAGGGGAAAAACAAAGAGTGGGAACCAACAACAGGAAAATATCATGACAAGTATAAGTCAATACATATCAGTTTTAACCATCAATGTTAACGGTCTCAATTCACCAATCAAAAGGCACAGACTGGCAAAATGGATCAAGAAGCAAGATCCAACAATATGCTGTATACAAGAAACACATTTAATTCAGAAAGAAATTCATAGACTGAAAGTCAAAGGATGGAAGACAATACTCCATGCCACAGGAACCCAGAAAAAAGCAGGGGTAGCTATTCTTTTTGCAGACAAAGTGAACTTCAAGCCAAGAAGGATTCAGAGAGATAAAGACGGTCATTACATCCTTGTAAAGGGAACAATCCAAGAGGAAGAGATAACGATCATAAATATATATGCGTCAAATACCAATGCACCCAGCTATATAAAACAAGTACTAAAGGACATGAAAAATCAAATAAGCACTAATACAATTATATTGGGAGATCTCAATACTCCACTGTCACAAAAAGACAGATCAACTGGACAGAAAATCAATAATGAAATAGTAGAACTGAACCAAACTTTTGAACAAATGGACTTAGTAGATGTCTACAGAGTGTTTCATCCCACAACATCAGAATACACATTTTTCTCAGCTGCACATGGGATGTTCTCCAAAATAGACCACATACTAGCTCATAAAACCTGCTTAAGTAAATGCAAAGGAATTGAAATTATCCCATGCATATTATCAGACCATAGTGCAATGAAATTGGAAATCAATGGCAAAAGATCTCACAAAAACTCCCTAAACACATGGAAATTAAACAGCACCCTCCTGAACAACCAATGGGTCACAGATGAAATTAAAGAAGAAATTAGACACTTTCTACAACTGAATGATAATGACAGTACAACATACCGGAACTTATGGGATACAATGAAAGCAGTCCTAAGAGGGAAATTTATAGCATTAAATACGTATATTAGGAAAATAGAGCAAGCGCAAATAAACAACGTAAGGGTGAACCTCGAGCTTCTAGAAAAAGAAGAGCAGGTTAAGCCAAAAGCCCGTACAAGGGAGGAAATTATAAAGATCAGAGCAGAAATTAACATATTGGAGACTAAAAAACAATACAAAGAATCAATGAAGCAAAAACTTGGTTCTTTGAAAGAATAAATAAGATTGACAAACCCTTATCCAACCTTATTAAAAAAAGAAAAGAAAAGACTCAAATCCATGCAATTGAAAATGAAAAGGGTGATATCACGACGGACCCTGCAGAAATCCAGAAGATCATCTATACCTATTTTGAAAATTTATATTCTACTAAGATGGAAAATGCAGAAGAAATGGACAGATTCCTAGATTCGTATGAATTACCAAAGCTGAATCAAGAAGATTTAAAAATTCTAAATAAACCAATATCAACCAATGAAATTGAAGATGTAATTAAAAACCTCCCAACAAAGAAAAGCCCAGGCCCTGATGGATTCACTGCCGAATTCTACAAGAAATTTAGAGAAGACCTAACGCCCCTACTTCTCAAACTTTTCAATGAAATTGAAAGGGAAGCAATACTCCCAAATTCATTCCTGGAAGCAAGCATTACCCTGATACCAAAACCAGAGAAGGACCCAATTAAGAAAGAGAACTACAGGCCAATCTCCCTAATGAACATAGATGCAAAAAATCCTTAATAAGATACTGGCAAACAGAATCCAACAAATCATCAAGAAGATTATACACCATGACCAAGTTGGATTCATCCCAGGGATGCAGGGATGGTTCAACATACGTAAATCAATAAATGTAATACACCATATTAACAGAACCAAAGACAAAAATCACATGATCATCTCAATAGATGCAGAAAAAGCTTTTGACAGAGTCCAGCACCTTTTCATGATAAAAACCCTACAGAAAATTGGAATAGAGGGTCTTTATCTCAATCTGGTAAAAGCTATCTATGACAAACCAACAGCCAATATTATACTAAATGGCCAAAAACTGAAAGCCTTCCCTCTAAAATCAGGAACAAGACAAGGATGTCCACTGTCCCCACTCTTATTCAACATAGTTTTGGAAACTTTAGCCAGAGCAATTAGACAAGAGAAAGAAATAAAAGGAATAATGATTGGAAAGGAAGAAGTTAAATTATCATTATTTGCAGATGACATGATACTCTACACAGAAGACCCCAAAAACTCCACTAAAAAACTGCTAGATTTAATAAGCAAATTCAGTAGTGTAGCTGGATACAAAGTCAATACTCAGGGCTGGTGAGATGGCTCAGCGGCATAAGCGCCTGCCTTGCAAGCGCAAGGGCCCGAGTTCGACTCCTGGATCCCACATACGAAAAAGGGGCCGGTGATATCGCTCAGCGGCACGGGTGCCTGTTGGCGCGCGAGGTCCTGAGGTCGACCCCCCGGTACCCACAAAAAAAAAAAAAAAAAAACAAAGTCAATACTCAAAAGTCAATAGCCTTCCTGTACACAAATAACAAACTTACTGAAAGAGAAATTAGGGAAACAATACCTTTCACAATAACATCCAAAAAAATGAAATACCTAGGAATCAACCTCACAAAGGATGTAAAAGACCTCTATACTGAAAACTACAGTACTCTGAAAAAGGAGATTGAAGAGGATATCAGAAAATGGAAAGATATCCCTTGCTCCTGGATAGGAAGAACCAATATAGTGAAAATGGCCATACTTCCAAAATTGTTATACAGATTTAATGCAATTCCAATCAAAATTCCAACAGCATATCTCACAGAATTAGAGAAAACAATCCTAAAATTCATTTGGAATCAGAAGAGACCTAGAATAGCAAAGGCAATTCTGGGCAACAAACGCAAGGCAGGGGGCATCACAATCCCTGACCTGAAATTATACTATAAAGCTACTGTGATAAAAACAGTGTGGTACTGGCAAAAAAACAGACCTGAAGATCAATGGAACAGATTAGAAGATGCTGAAACAACCCCAGACATACTAAGCCACCTTATCTTTGACAAAGGTTCCAAACACATTCGCTGGAAGAAAGATAGCCTCTTTAATAAATGGTGCTGGAAAAACTGGCTCTACACATGCCGAAGATTAAAACTAGACCCATATCTTTCTCCATGCACTAAACTAAATTCAAAATGGATCAGAGATCTAAATATTAAAACAGAAACATTAAATCTGCTGGAAGGTAGGATAGGTAAAACCCTTGGAGACATTGGTGTAGGCAAAGACTTTATGAATAAAAACTCAACCGCACGGGAACTATCCCAAAGAATCAATAACTGGGATCTCATCTTATTAAAAAGCTTTTGCACAGCAAGAGAAACCACCAACAGAGTGAAGAGACAACCCACAATGTGGGAAAAAATGTTTGCCAGCTGTTCCTCAGACAAAGGATTACTATTGAGAACATATAAAAAACTCAAAAAAATCAGACCTCCCAAATTTAAAGACCCACTCCAAAAATGGGCATCTGAGATGAATACACATTTCTCAGATGAAGAAATACTAATGGCAAATAAATATACAAAAAAATGTGCAACATCACTAGTCATTCGAGAGATGCAAATTAAAACAACACTGAGATACCATCTCACCCCAGAAAGAATGGCTACTATAAAGAAATCAACTAATAACAAATGCTGGAGGGGCTGTGGGGAAAAAGGAACTCTTCTTCACTGTTGGTGGGAGTGTCGACTGGTACAGCCACTGTGGAAGTCAGTGTGGAGATTCCTCAAAAAACTAGGGTTGGAGGTCCCATTTGACCCAGCTATTCCCCTTCTGGGCATCTTCCCAGAAGAATTAAAAACATCATACCACAGTGATATATGTGCACCCATGTTTATAGCAGCACAATTTGTAATAGCCAGATCTTGGAAACAACCCAAATGCCCATCAACTGAGGAATGGATAAGAAAGATGTGGTATTTTCATACAATGGAGTACTATTCAGCCATAAAGAAGGATAGACTGGAGACTTTTCTAGGTAATGGATGCAACTCGAGAAAATACTCATAAGTGAAATAAACCAGAAGCACATGTGTAAGCATCGTATTGTCTCTCTAGTATGAGAAACTGAAAGAGTAAATAAGATCCAAAATGTACAATAGACATGGTGAATCAAAAAGAAACTGGTCAAAAGGAAAGAGAGACTGGAATAGTGAAAAGAAAGAAGGGAAAGGGAAAAAAAATTGTATATATATATATAAGATGGTTAAGATAGATACACTACCAATTTTACTTAGTTCATTGAAGAGTACGGTTTGTGCCAATAATGTTTGGACAATTGAATGCTAATGTCTGGTATCCTGAATAATTAACTTAAAGATAGTAATACGTAATGTATTAACCATTGTTACCCTCCTATTATGTTGTTTTGAAAATTTGTTCTTCTTTTGATTTGTTTTGTTTTTTTCTTCTCTTTAAAATAATAAAAAAAAAAAAAGAAGCACTGTGGGCAGTGGTTCACAGCTGCACATGGAATTAGAAGACTTCTTTCTTGGTTAGTCACCATGTCAGGATAATTTGAAAATAGGGTAATTTTAACTTTTTTTTTAAACTAGAATTTCTAAAACTTTACAATTATGGGTGGTTGATTTCCTTGGTGTTGGAAGTGGAAAAATGTGCCTTTGTATCCTTTTTCTCTCACTACTCTCATACCTAGGGCAAGGGAGGGATAATACTGATTTGGAGAACATAAATCAGTTCTTATCTCTGAGGACGAATTCAGTGACACTGTCCTGTGTTACAATTATTTTTAAAAATGATTAGTTTTAAAAATTTGCCCCTAAACTCTCTCATGGATATGTGGGTATTCACGTTCTTGCTATAATGAGAAGAAATTATAGTCATAAAGGACGTACTTATCCTATGAGTTTTTCATATGTCCCCCAGCAAAATTTGGGGGGCCCAGGCTGTGAAAAACAGTGGAAAAGTCTGAAAAACACAAGAATTATCAACAACCACTTGGAAACAACAGTACTTAAGGCGTTGTCAAAACACAATGGTTTGCATTTTTGTGTTGACACAGAATATTTCCCATTCATCTCCCTCCCCCTTTCCCTCCCTCTTCCTTTCACTGCCAAAAGCCTGTCAGTGTGAGTAGGCAGTGTTCCAAGTTCTGGCTGCTGGTGTCCTTCAGAGGTTTCAGGGAGAAGTGGTTCTGGCTGAGAGTTAGAGCCAGAGGCTGGCGGTGCAGGGTACAAGGTCTGGGTTTCGGGAACAGCTGGAGCTTCGGAGGGAGGAAAGCAGCTCAGCGAATGAGGAAAGAAGGCACTGGTCGCTTCAGAGGCCGGAGGCTCAGATTCTTCCTGCCCCCACCAACAAGTGTTTTTTGGAAAGGCAGAGTGCTGGTGATGGCAGGTGACTTTGGTTTGGACTTCATGGAATTTTTCAAGTTTACTTTACCTTTTCAAATAACACGCAAATGTACAAATCCCACACTGTAACTAGTCTAAATTCTGTGCATGTTTTTATTGGATGTGAGTGTTGCCACTTGGTTATTTTTAAGAAAGCTGCCCCTGGCTCATTTCGACACTGCTTGCTTGCCTTGCATGTAAGCTAATATTTGTTACAGGGATCTTGGAGGAAAGCAGCGGAGAGTATCAGACGGAAAGTGGAGCCCCTGTGGGAAAGGGCCCTGTTCTGAGACCATGAGTCAGATTTACAGCTGGAGAGCAGGATGGGTTTACTGAGATACAATGGGGAAGTGCCAGCCGAAACCACAGGCCAGGCTCTAAAAAGTTAGAGAAAAAGGTTTTTAAAATGACATATTTTGATTTCTCTCTGATTTTCCTGGGTTCTTATGGAAATGGATAAAACAACAATGACTGGTTTCCTATTCTGAATTTCCATTTGTGAGACTTGGAAAGTGAGACTTGATTTAAGTATCACTTATAAAATAACAAAATGACATTCCAATATTAATATTAAAACAATAATAATTGTTACCATTTGAGATCTCCTGCCTGCCTTCCTCAACTCTCAACATTTTTTGCCTACTTCAGGATTGCCACAAACGTTCTTGAGTCCCAGCAATGCGACAGACCCCTGTACTATGTACTTTCCTTGTAAGAACGCGTGAAGTAAGATTTATTACACCCACTCTAAAGGCAAGATATTGCGGCTCCTTGAGGGTCCTCACAACTTGCCTAGTATAAACTGCATTAGCTTTCCCATTACTGGGTCATAATACACAACTTAAAGGAGAAGAGGTTTAATTTGGTTCACTTTTAAAGGGAATTCAGTCCATGGTCACTTGAAGGGGTATATCCTTATCCCCAGTTCCTCCTCTCCCTCTGTTTTTTGGCCTCCATGGGTTGAGCAGCTTTTCTCTGCCATGTCTTTCCACCATGCCGTTTTTTTGCCTTAAAGTTGGCCATCCAACTGTGTGGGCCAAAGCAAACCTCTTTTTCTTTTTTTTTTAAAGTTGATTGTGTTAGGAATTTCTTCCAGTGATGGGAAAGTGACTAATACAGATTTTGATACCAGGAGTGAGGCTGTTGCTGTGACTATATCTGATCATGTAGCTTAAAAGTCTTTAACACTGGCTTGCATGAAGACTGAAAGAGGTTTGGAAATGCTGGCTAGAGAAGCCTTAAAGTGTTGTAAACAGAGATCAGTGAAAAATTCTGGTCAGAGTTCAAAAAGCCAAAATGCTAGTGAAATTGTGGACAATAAAAGCCAGGCTCATGATGTTTCAGTTAAAAATAAAGACTCTTTTGACAACCAGACCAGCAGCCATGCATGCTACATTATGACAAAAAAAAAACTTGTCTACATTTTGCTCATGTCCTAAGACTTTGCGTGAGGCTAAATTTAAAGATGGTGGACTAGTTAATCTAGTGGATAAGGAGGGGAAGGGGGGTGGAAGGGAGGGGTGGGGACTGGGGAAAAAGAGAAGAATCAAGATATATTGGGCCGGTGAGATGGCTCAGCGGCTTAAGCGCCTGCCCGGCAAGCGCGAGGGCCCGAGTTCGACTCCCGGATCCCACATACGAAAAAGGGGCCGGTGATATCGCTCAGCGGCACGGGCGCCTGCTGGCGCGCGAGGTCCTGAGGTCGACCCCCCGGTACCCACAAAAAAAAAAAAAAAAAAAAAAAAAAAAAAGATATATTATGTGCAGGTACAAATTCCCTATGATGAATGTGATCATTATGTGTATCTAAAATGTATCAATACAATTAATAAAAAAAAAAAGAAATGGGCAAGAGACATGAACAGACATTTCACAGAGGAAGAAATACAAATGTCAACAAATATATGAAAAAATGTTCAGCATCTCTGGTCATCAGAGAAATGCAAATTAAAAAGATTCCATCTTACTCCAGAAAGAATGGCAATGATTAAGAAATCAAACAATAACAAATGCTGGCAAGGCCGCAGTGAAAAAGAAACCCTGCTACATTGTTGGTGTGAATATAAACTAGTAACACCTTTATGGAAATCAGTATGAGATTTCTTCCTCAAAAAACTGAAATTAGAAATTCCATATGACCTAGCTATTTCCCTCTAGGTATTTTCTCCAAAGAGCTTAAGACATCATACTATGGTAATTCATATGTACCAATGTTTATGGCATCACAACTCATAGCAGCTAAATCCAGGAAGCAGCCTGTATATTCATCTACAGACAATGGGATAAAGACAATGTGGTATCTATGTATAATGGAATACTACTCTGCTATAAACAATGACTGATTTAAGACATATGTAAGAAAATGGGTGCACTAGGAAAATATAATGTTGAGTGAAATAAACCAGATACACAAGCTTATATACCATATGGTATCCCTCATTTGAGTGAGGCAAAGTACAAACAAAAAGGATGATAAAGGATGGATAGAAAAGGACAAGGGGATGGATCTCTTGCAATAAGGAAGGGGTCCAAGGGGAAGAGGGTGAGGGTGAGGAGGAGGGGAAGGGGAAGTAAGTAGAATAAAGATATGCTGTGTATAGGAACCCAATAACCTCAGTGAATGTAAACATTTTATGCCATAACGTAAGCTAAGATTAATAATATCAACAAGAATGAAAATTGGCATAGGGGAATTAAAGGAGGAGGGAAAGATTATAAAGTGCATGTACTGCAAGCATGTACTAATAAAATTTTTAAAAGTTAAAAATAATAATCTCATGGAAAAAACTTCAAGGCAGCCCAGTGTTCAGGCTGTGGCATGAATACTGTTGGCTGCTTTTAGCCAGATCTACAGTAAAAATTTAAAAAAGAGAGAGTTAAATGATTTTAAAAACTTGCAGCTTGGCAAGAAAAGTACCTGAGAAGTTGGGGCCGTGGAGATAATGGTTGCCAAAAAGGTGAAGGTTAGGAAAAGCCAAATATTTTACATGAGGACAATAAGACATGGCTTAAAAAACACCTCAAAAGTCAAGACCCCTCCTTTCACAGGCTCAGAGGTATAAACGTGTAAACCTTTCATTTGAGAAGAGAGCCCGTGGGCCCCCTGCTTTCAGGGGCTCACAGCTAAGAGTTTGCCTTGGGTCTCAGAAGAGACATGAACTTGGACTCTTCCACCATGCTGAAACTTAAAACTTTGACAACTCTTAAAAATGCACCAAATAAATTTTATATAATGAGATGGCATGAGCCTTTTGGGAGCCAGAGGCAGAATGTTATGGTTTAGATGTAAAACGTCCCTCCGAAGTCTCAGCTTTCTTCCACCCTGCCTTTCCACCGCTCATTTCTGCTCGGCACCCAGCCAGCGGGGGATGAGACCGTGAGCCAAAATAGAGCAGCGCTGCTTCTTCAAGTGGTGGAGGTCAAGCATTTTGTCCCAGTGATGGAAAAGTAATTAATTCAACTGGTCTGTTTAGATTTTCTTTCTTCCTGATTCAATTCTGGTAGGTTGCATGTGTCTAGAAATTTACCCATTCCTTCTAGGTTTCCCAACTTTGTTTCTTAGCTCATAATCAATCACAGTAGTTTCTTAAGTATTTTTTGTATTTCTATGGTATTAGTCTATCATTTTTCATGTCTAATTTTATTTATTTTGGCATTCTATCTTTATTTCTTGGTTATTATAGCTAATGGTTGAGCAATTTTCTTTATCCTTTCAAACAATCAATTCCTTTATTGACCTTTGTATTGATTTTTTAGTTTTGATTTTATTTATTTATGCTTTGATCTTTATTATTTCCTTCCATTCATTAATTTTGAGTCTGGTTTTTTGCTTTTCTAAATCTTTGAGGTACTTTTTTAGGTTATTCATTTGAACTCTTTCTACTTTTTAATATATATGTATATCGCTATAAACTTCTCAGTACTGCTTTTGCTTCATCCCACAGATTTTGATACATTATATTTTCATTTCTATAATTTAAAAACTTCCCTTTTAATTTCTTCAATTACACATTCTTCTTATCTTTGATTTGTAGTTTTATTCCACTGTGACCAAAGAAGATACATGATATGATTTCAGTTTTAAAAATATTTTATTGGGCCGGTGAGATGGCTCAGCAGCATAAGCGCCTGCCTTGCAAGCGCGAGGGCCCGAGTTCGACTCCCGGATCCCACATACGAAAAAGGGGCCGGTGATATCGCTCAGCGGCACGGGTGCCTGTTGGCGCGCGAGGTCCTGAGGTCGACCCCCTGGTACCCACCAAAAAAATATATATATATATTTTATTGAAGCATCGTAGCTTAACATCTGATCTATTCCAGAGAATATTCCATGTGCTGAAGAGAGGAATTGTATTCTGTTATTACTGGATGAAGCATTCTGAAAATGTCTGTCAAATCCATGATCTGCCATTGAGAAAAGGGGGGTGGGTAAGTAGCCAACTGTAGGAGAAACTAAAATCATAGTAGGTAAAGCAGACTTGAAATCCAAAACTGTGACGAGACAGAGAAGATCACTATATGTTGATAAAAGGATTGATTCAGCAAGAAGACACAACTGTTGTAAACCATGCAACCAACATGCATAACACTTACAGCCAGTATCGTGTTAGAGTCTCTCTCCCTTCAGATCTAACGATGTACATTTTATGTGTTGGTGGTCTCGTGTTGGATTACTATGTGAACTAGGTTTTTAAGGCTTTTCCCCTTTTCTTCACTTTCTGGAATTCTCATATGGAAATATTTGTAGGCTTTGTTCATTAAAATTTTTCTTTTCTTTCTTTGTCTTGCTGGGTTAATTTAAAAGACCTGTCTGCACATCCAGAAATTCTTTCTTCTGTTTGTCCTAGTTTATTGTGGAAGCCCTTGTAGTATTTTTTTTTTTTCATTTACTGAAGTTCTAGCTCTAAGGTTTTTTTTTTTTTTAATGATTTCTAGCTCTTTGGTGAATTTCTCATTCATATCCTGAATGGTTTTTCTCTTTTTTCATATTTTTTAATCTGTGTTCTCTTGCATCTCACTGAGATTTGTTACGATTATTCCTTTGAATTTTTTTTCAGGCACTTCACAGTTTTCCTTCAAATGAGGATCTATTTCTGGAGAGTTATTTTCCTTTGGAGGTGCTGTGTTTCCTTTCATGTTTCTTGTGTCTTTATGTTAATGTCTGATCATCAGGTGTAATATTTGTATCTTAGTTACTCTTCTCATTGCTGAGACAAAATACCCAGCACCCAAAGCTAAAGGAGGAAAGGTTTATTTAGCTCACTGTTTGTAGAGGTTTCAGTCCATTGGCTGGCTCCGAGGCAGGGTGGCATGGCAGGGGGGCAGCAGTTCATGGCAGTGGAAGATAGCAAAAGCAACGAGCGAGAGCGAGACAAGTCTCCTTCTGTCCTTTATATCATATCCAGTCTACCGGGATTAAGGCAGTGCTGATCCAATCAGTGGACTGATCCAGCGATCACCCACCCTTAATCCCAGTCCGCCAATCCCAGCGTTGTGCTACAAATCAATTATGTGCTCTAGATTCAGCCACCGCGGAACAAACCCTATGGCCCTGTGAGGCTTTGGGGGGACATCTAGACACAAACCCTAACAGTTTGCCTCTTTCATCATTATGAAATAGCTTGTGTGGAAAAATAATTTTTTGTTTAGATGGGATAGAGGATGTCTGGACGGCAGCAGTTCACGAAGGTATATGTGGATGTAGGCGTCTGAAAGAGCATGTCCTCAGCTCTACGGCATCAAGCATTAATGGTCCTGGGGCTTATGGTGATAGCTGGTGGTGCAAGATGTGGAGAGGACAGTCCCTAGCTCCCTTGGACAAACATAGGTGACACCAACAGTTGTGGCGATGGCAGCCACAGTCCCTGAGCCGCAGATGTGAAGGAGCCCTTCCTTCACATTAATGTGGGACACGGTTGGTACTGTGACACTAGCAGCCAGTTCTGGAGTCACAGGACGGGATGGGTCTTTCCTTAGCACTCACAGAGTGAGCACAGGTGTGTTGGCATCTGTGACAACAGTAACTATGCACTTGAAGTTGTGGAACAAAAAGTGGACCTTCTCTAAGTCCCGTAGGGCAAATGAGGTTGGTGCTGGGTCTTATAGTACTTACGGCAAGTTGGTGAAGAGGTAGGACCCAGCCAACCCTTTCTATAGGTCTCAAGAGACAAGCAAAAGTGGGAGCAGGGCTTTTGGTACCAGCATCTGTGGCCCCAAGTCCACAGCCGTGGAAGAGACCTCCCTGAGGTCACATTTGGGCTTGTGGCACTGATACCATTCTTCTGGAGGAGCAGGTGTAGAAGATACTGTTTTCAAGCCTCACAGGTTCAACACACTGGTGCTGGGCTCATGGATTTAGTATTTGGGATCCTTGAGCTGCAGGACATGAATGAGACCGTGCTGATGGGGACAAGGCTTGTGGCACTGGTGACCACAGTCCTGGAGCTTTAAGGCATGGAGAGACTGCTCCCCAGTTCCTCGGGACAAGCTTGGGTGATGCCAGGGCTTTCTGCGTGACAGCCACAGTTCCAGGGGAGGGGGCTGGGACCAGACCGTCCTTAGTTTCTGCAGGTGCACACAGGTGTTGCTAGAGGTTGGGGCCATGGCAGCCATGTTCCAGTAGCTGCAGGGGTCAGCTGGGATATTTCCCATCTGGAGGTGGACAGGCACCCATGAAGCTGAGACTTTGCAACAGTAGCTACTGTACAAAGATTAAGGGCTTGAGAAGAGACCTTCCCTAGTTGCTGCCAGGCAAGTACAGGTGTTTCTCGGGCTTGCTGCTGCAGTAGCTGCTGGTCCTGAAGCTGCAGGATGCTGAGGGACCTGTCTTTCCCTCAGTGAGGGACGTACCTGCCCAAGACTTCCAGCTGAGTCAGGGGGCCGCTGCCCAGCCCCACGCCATGGTGCTGTCTAGCACTGGCAGTGGTAGCAGTGTGGGTTCTGGGGTTGGGAAAGGCCCTTTACGACTGGAACTCTGACGCTTTCTGCTTATGCTTTCCCAGAAGTGTAGGCGCCACCACACCCCCTTTGCAGTTTGCTTTGTTGTTTTCTTCTCTAGGTTGCCTTTCTGATTCTCCATGCCGTTTAGGGCTCCTATCACTTCCTTGCTGATTTCTAGAATTCTCTCTCAATCATTCTCCTCAAAATACGATTTTCCTTTGAGAATGTTAAGCTAAATAAATCAGACACACAAGCTTAAATATCACATGGCTTGTCTTACATGAGAAAGCCAAAGCACAAATAACTTAAAGAACAAAATATAATACAGATAATAGGAAACAGAGAGATGGATCTTTTGCAGGTGGGAAGAGGACCAAGAAATGGTGGGAGAAGGGAGAGAAGGAGGGGGGGAAGGGGAAGTAAAAAGAACTGAGCTGCGTTATGTGCACGTACCAACTCCCCACAGTGAATGTGGTCATTATGCACTGCAAATGTGCATCAATAAAGAGAATATGGTTTTTCTTTTGTTGCCCTGGTTCTTCTTTCTGGCAGGGTCATACATAAGGCACCTCTACTTAGGCATCTTGGCTATACTCTCTCATTTCTTAGTTTAAAGATTATTTGGATATAGAGCCATTAGTTAGCTAGTTAATGAGGACAAAGTATTCATTTACAAAGCATCTTTTTTATTTTTTATTTTTTGCTTTTAGCTGGAATTAATTCATTTGAGTATAGCAATCTTTGGTTATTTTTGCTAACAGAATTCTGACTGGACAGCATATTTATTTCAATTAATCCTTTTAATTGAAATGAAATTCACATACCATAAAGGAGACCATTTAAAATGTACAGCTCTTTGGCATTCACTGACCTCACATATGCAAGCACTTATTGTAGTTACAGACATTTTCATCACTTCAAATGAAAGCCCAACTAAGCAGCCACTCTTCACTTCTTACTTCCATGAGTCTCTGGCAGCCAACAGCTTGGTGTTTGTCCTTAAAGATTTGTCTCTTCCGGATATGTCATATAGGTGGATTCATATGCGATGTGAACTTTTCCATCTGGCTTATTTCATATAACATAATAATTCCAAGCTTCACCTATATTATAGCACGTATCAGTAACTTTTTCTTTTAGTGGCTGAGGAGTATTCCATTGCATGCATAAACCACATTGTAAACATCCAATTCATCGGTCAATGGTCTTTTCTCAATTTTTGAAAATGAAAAATACTTAATAAATACAGCCCATTAGACAAAAACTGTCAACATGGAATTCATAAAGCAAAGTGTTAGGACCATCAGATCTGAACTCTTGCATTTATCTGGCCATTGTGGATCTCCGCTAAAACAGCGTGTGTCGTGTAGTAGGTGCTCAGGAGACATTCATGCGCTAATGAATGAATGAACCATTATGATGTGATATTAAAAGTTTGCTTGTAGACAGACTCGGTACTTCCCACTGTGCAAATCCAACTGAAAGCGACAGGGCAGGGAGTCTATTCGTAGAGTCCACACAGGCCAGAGCATAAGGGCCCAGAGCAAGACGGAGTGGATCTGGAGGAGTGGACTGAGAAAGCCAGCACTTGCCTTGAGACTCACTGACTTCACGGGGCAGCAAATAGCTGCCACTCCTATCTTAGGGCCACACAAGAAGGATGCATGCCCTATATTTGTACTTTTGCTCGTTGAATCTCTTATATTCTGGTAATAATTCAAGGAGTCAGAAAAATAGAATATCAACAACTATGAATATGAAAACTGCTGAAATTGCGAGACTGCTGCTTAACTTCTGGAAAAATCAAACCTTGCTCTGCTGCGTCTGTCCCCTGCCATGTATCTAACAGCAAGGAGCACAGTAAGCTCACTGGAAACGGGGCCAGCTCGAGGAGTCCAGGAAAGAACACGCCACACATCTCCAGACATAAACCAAATCTCTTGCATGTGGTGGTTGGTGCATTTTCTTTGTAAGCCTATTTTGTGAGCGTGCTCAGAATACTTTCATCGCTTAAGCACCATTTGGTTATTCTGGGGTTGTAATGGTTTTAGTCTGCTTCAGAATTGCCTAATTTTGATACAGTTTTTCAAGGTGAGAAAAATTTCACAATATTTGGTCATCTTAATTCAAGATTCAAAAATAAGTGCTGATGCTTATAAATAATTTTTCAACAAGCTGGGCATGGTGGCACATGCCTGTAATTCCAGCACTCAGGAGGCTGAGGCAGGTTGCCATAGTTTGAGGCCCGCCTGCACTACATAGTGAGATCTTGTATCAAACAAACAAACAAAAACCCAAAAAAGAATAATTTTTCAACAATAATTTGTGGCCTGTGGATTTTCTAGGAACTAAGTGCAGTCTTCATTTATTGCACTTTGATATATCTTATTGAGGAATATAGAAAATTAAGAGGTTGGGAAAGAGAAATACATACAAGAGGACAACAAAATAGACATATGAGGAAAGCCTGTGGAAATGGATGTAATTTAGCTTTAAAAAGATGATATTTGAAGAATTATATGCTGACCAATAGGATCTTCCTTTTTATTAAGGAGACACAATGATGAACTTAATAAATGTAAGAAAATAATATGAATATTGAATTCAAAGACACTTGGGTTAGCATCTCAGCTCCTAACATGGTCCGTAGATATCCTGGGCCAATTCTGTAGCTCATTTGACCTTCAGTTTCCCCATATGAAAAGTACATAACAGGAATAGTTACCTCATGAGGAATTTGGGAGGATTAAATGTGCTCAGCTTTGCACCCTGATGATGCTCAGTAAAAGTTCAATAAGTATAAACTATTTTTATTGTTCAAAGTCAAGGACATTTATATACTGGTGTGGATCATCAAAGGAGTAGGTAGGTCCTTCCCCTGTGACCTGAGACAATGACAGTGTCGCGTCTGTCTGTGAACCAGATTCTTTTCATACGATCCATTTATATATTGACTAGCCCACAATAGTAGATGCGAACTATAAATAAGGAGCAACTGTTGTAAAAAGCATTAATACCCCGTCAGTGTTGGCTGGCTATCTTTCTGTCTGTCTATCTCTATCTATCTATCTATCTATCTATCTATCTATCTATCTATCTGTCTGTCTGTCTGTCTATCTATCTATCTATCTATCTGTCTATCTATCCTCTATTGTTGGCCATTTAAATTCCATGTCTGTCACCTGCAGGGAGCTGAAATCAGAGCCTGTTGCTGAGGGGGCTGCACCAAATCTTCCGATCTAGATTGCTGTGGGTGCCCTCCTCTTATCGCTTGGAATTTAGCGCACCACTTCCGTTAGCCCAAATCAGCATCTCCACCTGATATTTTCTCTGAAGCTAAGCGTGGCTCCTGTTTCTGGGCAGGTGGCAGGCCGGGGAAACAACATGCTCTAGGAACAGCTATCACCAGTTGGTATAACTTTAAAATTTTTTGCTATAAATACATTTTTAAAATCCAAATAAGTGAAAAGTAAAATCGATCTTATCCTTTGACACACAGCAGTGAAACCCCAGACACAGTGCTGAGAACGTTAGGCACCTTGCATTCCTGGGCCGCACTAGAGCAGGACGGGGAGGGAGTGGAACAGACACCGTCCAGGGCCTGAGATGCGCACTGCCTTACTCTGCTTTTGCTGCCATAACAGCACCTTTGAGACTGGGTAATTTACAGTAAACAGAAATTGATTGGCTCACGGTTCTGGAGTTTTGGAAATCCAAGGTCAAGGTGCTGACCTCTGACAGACTTCCTGCTGCAGCACCAGGTCACCTGGTGCAAAGTGACAGAGAGCAGGAGGCAACTACAGGCGTCCTTCTGAGATGGTGCCAGCCACATGCAAAAGGTGAAGCCCTCTGACCCAGCCCCTCCTCCCAAGACTGTCGCAAAGGGAACTAAATTTCAACATAAATCTGGAGGGGACATTCAGAGCACTCCAGTACTTTTTACACATGTCCAAAGCCTCAGTGAAAAACTCCCAGGGCAACCAACTATTAATCTGTCAGAAATCTAAACACAGTATAAAAACTCTTACAATTTTCATATTAAAACATTATTTGAAACACTCCCATTTCTGTAAAAATCTTTTTGTTTTGTTTTGTTTTTGTAGGCGAGGGATTGAACCTGGACCTCACACATGCTAGGCAAGCACTTTAATAGATTTTTAAATACCCACAACTTCTGGGGTCCTAAAAGGTACAGAATATGTAGACTAGATTTTGAGTGGAGCTATTTCAGGAAACAACCCCATAATAAACATTTTAGGGCATTTTTCCAGCAGCTTCTTGACTCCAGTCTCCTCCTAGGACCCGAGTAATGTTCTCTGTCTCTCATTAACTTTAAGCAGTCGGTGAGAAACAGCCTGGAACTGTTAGCTTGCTGATCCCGCTGATGGTTGATGGTAATTCCTCTTTAGGCTGAAAAGGGAAAAAGTCTGATGCATTCATCTAAAATCTTTATTTGCTAAGGGAATTTGCTTTGGCTAATGCAACTTTTAAGACCTGTTGGTTCACTCCAAGGTCAAGGAACATTTATGTAAGGACTCTTCAATAACATTCTTTCAGCTTGGCAAGCAGAGAATACCCTGATGCCAGATTTCCCTCTTCTGAGTATTAAATTTGTGTATGGCTTCATTTGACTTCCCTAGCATTTTGAATGTTTTAGAAAATACAGATAAGATCATGTAACCATAAAGGCATTTATTTTACTTTGATTTCCTTTTCACTTTCTTTCTTGATTTTTCCAAAGCCCTGTTTGGAAACGATCATAAGCAAAGCCGGCACTATGACAATTTTTTTTTTTTTTTAACTAGACCAGTCAATTTGCATTAAAGATGCTTCTGAGGAAGCTTATTTGCATTTCCCAAAATGTGTTCTGCTAACCTTTAATTCTGAACTCTGCTCCTTAGGATATAAGAGGTGTCATTTCATGAATGTGCTCTGTGGATAAATAAGTGTAGGCATTTTAGAAATGTGGTGATCAGGACACGGCTCTCTTTCTTCCACCCCATTTTGAAGTGACTTAATTCTCTTGAGCCAGATATCTGCTAATCCTGGGAGCCCCGGGGTGTGGGTAAAACCTCAGGCACTGGGGATCCTTTTGGTTCAAACTAGTACAGGGCATCCCTGCATCATAGCATGAAAACCAGGGGCAGTGAATCTCGAGAAGTCTGGGGGAAGTAGCCACTGAATTCCAGGTGAGTGGTCCAGGTCTCACCTTGCTAAGTGTCCAAGACAAGGAGGGATCAGAAAGGCCAGTTTGTCTCAGCCCTGCCATGAGATGGCTGGAAAGTTCTGCAATAGCTGATACCTGCCTTTTCACCATGGCCCCAGGTCCTGACCACCCTTTTTACTGTCTCAACATGAAGAAAGATGACAGCCCACTTAGGAGTCTCCGGGCAGAAGAGAGAAAGAACAAGTTGAGCCATCAGCATGCGCCATGGGAATACAGAGACAGAGGTACTGGGAGAGAGGCAGGATGAACTCTTGGATTAAATTGTGAGAGCACTTGAGGGGATCCAAGTGCTAGCCCAAAGATACTCCCAGCTTAAAAATACGGCTCGAAGGCTAATATACTCGGTACATGAAGTAATCGTCTCTGTCGAAACACAGATTGGTGGTCCAGAAGACCAAATGCAAGAAATAATGTTAAACATGGAGCAAAAACCTGGATGGAAATGAGGAGAGAAACAAAAAAAGGGTAGAGGGTAAATCTAGAGCTACAGTATCGGGGCAGGGGGTATTCAGAGGGGAAAAGGCAGACACTGGGGAAGTGCTAGAAATGTGGGAGATAGGTGCAGCTCCAGTACAGGCACAGACCCACCTGCTGCTAGAAGTTCTACTTGCCTCAAGGAGGTCGGTGTCTATATTATTAGTTCCTTCAATTGTTTGGATAAGCCCCACTCACATTTTGGAGAGTAATTTCTTTCACTCAAAGCCCTTTGATTTAAATGCTAATCTCATCCAAAAATATCTCCACAGGAACATCAATAATGTTTGACTAAATACATGGACACTGCATTCCAGCAAGTTGACATACAAATTAACACTCACAATGAGAAGAAACTAGGACATCATAACTACATATTCATCCTTCACAAACAATGACTATGCTCTATAAGATAAAATATGAAATGGATTTTATTCTATAGAAGATCACAGAATTAGGAAATCAAAGTTTCATTTGGATAAGAAGTAAAGCCTACTGTTTTTAGAAGCTAAAATAGCTTCTAAATTTTAAATTAAATTGCTGTCTTAGTTACTTCTTCATTGCTGGGACAAATACCCAACATGCACAAGTTGAAGGAGGAAAGGCTAATTTTAGCTTACAGTCTGTAGAAGTTTCAGTCCATAGTTGGCTGGCTCCAAGGCAGGGTGGTATGGCAGAGGGACCCAGCAGAGGAGAAACAGTCCATGGCAGGGCAGGCAGGAAGTACTGAGCAGCACCCTGCCTTCTATCTTTCCCTTTTTATTCAATCTGGGCAACAAACTTATTCATTGGTGCCACCCATACCCGGGGGGTAGGGCTTCCATTATCCACACCCAGAATTATGCTAAATTAATTTAGTTATCACACACCCTAATCAATTTAGTTATCACACACCCTAATCCAGCATCACATACCCATGACCCAGCCACCTCCCCAAATCCCCACCTATGAATACATGAAGCTTTGGGGAACATCTAGATATAAGCCACAGCAATTGCTCTGAGAAACGCTCTCCCCTCTGAATTTTGGGCAGTGTTACAGAGAAACAGCTTCGTCCCCAGATGAACTTCCACTAAGGTGCTATTTCTATGATCCCAGAGGTGCCCAGGGTAACCCATGTCCCAGCTTAATCTCTGTACGTTTCTATCTCCCTGCTTCCTCTATTTGTTTACTGTTTCCTTTTGAAATTCTTCCCATCTTTGTTCATTTGTTGTTATTGTCTTCAGGAACTTACTAGTATATCATGACATTTTACAAGAAGTAAACAGACATACTTTTAATAGATAGCCCTATATAAAAATCATATGCATCTCCCATCTGTTTGTTTGGTATTTGTCTTTGATACAAAAGGAAAGAGCAAAGTAAACTCATTTTACAGAACAATAAAGAAATGAAACAGATGTTCAAATTTACTGGTAAACATAATGAATGGTAAAATTTACCTTTTCTCTGAGGTCCAAATGAAATTTACATAATTTAATAACATACATAACTGAATACAATAGTTTTTTATTTTTTAAAAATCGCTTCCTTTTAAATAGGTTTCCCCCACAGGTTGACATCTTATTGCATATTTAATTACTCTATTTTCTGTCCCTTAAGAGTTCCAGATGTTAATATGTCTTTAAAAAAGAAGAGTTTCATTATGGAATGACATGCATGTCATATTTGCTTATAATGACACCAGACTGCAAAATTCCCCAAGCATCAACAACAGAGCTTCTCCAGCTCTTTTAACAGCTCATCTGTATTCTTTTTTTTTTTTTGTGGGTACCGGGGGGTCGACCTCAGGACCTTGTGCGCCAGCAGGCGCCCGTACCGCTGAGCGATATCACCAGCCCCTTTTTCGTATGTGGGATCCGGGAGTCGAACTCGGGCCCTCACGCTTGCCAGGCAGGCGCTTAAGCCGCTGAGCCATCTCACTGGCCCTCATCTGTATTCTCGCAGTGAGATTCTTTGCCTAATAACTCTTCCTTGGGTTGGACCAAGGTCATAATTGATGTGTCAACATTGCAGCTTTCAGAGAACGCTGACAATTTTATCTCTTGGAAGAGATGATAAATGAGGCTTTCAGGAATATCTTTTTAAGACTGAAAAGAACTAAAATAAAACTCTGAATAGACAGTAAGACTTTTTGATACTTCCAAAGTAATTAAATGCCAGGAAAAACGCGCAGTCTAGGGCGAGCACTGAAGGTAGTCTGGGGCGCAGCGGTGACCCTTGAGTCTTCCAGGAAGCTGCCAAGGCCAAGCGGAAACGTCACCAGCTTTTGAGAAAAGCACTGGGCCTGTAACCAACCTGACTGAGGCCTCTTTAGAAATGGGAATGGTAAAGTCGTTTCTGAGATTGTTCTAGTTGCCTTTGAGATGGGTGGAAAGAAGTTTATCCATTTCCAGAGATTAAAAGAGAAAAGGGCAGATTTTTAAACATCTGAAGGCAGAATCCAGCAGGTGGTTTAGCGCTTCTCTAGTCCCAGGATATTTTCTTCCCCCTTGCTTCTTTCAGCCGCAGGAAGACAAGGGCTGTGTCTGACTCACTTTTGTGTCTCTGGAACCTCACAATGGTGGAGCATAGTGTGACCTTCTCATAATACCAGCCGTTGAGAGGCTGAGGCAGGAGAATCCCAAGTTCAAGGGGAACTTAGAGAGAGCTTGTCTCAGAACAAAAAATAAAGCCTGGGGATGTAGCTCAGTGTGAAGGCCCTGAGTTCAGTCCTCAGTACAAAACAAACAAACAAAACAAAAAAGACTGTTCTAGAAATATTGGTTAAATTGCTATAATTTCTACTTTCTGCCTGTGATGCTGCTATTGTAGGATCTTAGAATTACTAGGACTGAAATAGTAATGTCATCTGTGTTTTTTTTTTTTTGTGGGTACCGGGGTCGAACTCAGGACCTCGCACGCCAGCAGGCGTCCATGCCGCTGAGCAATATCACCAGCCCTTTTTTTTCCTTTATGTGGGTTCTGGGAGTCGAACTCAGGACCTTGCGCTTGCCAGGCAGGCACTTATGCTGCTGAGCCATCTCACCAGCCCATCATCTGTGTTTTTAAATCAACATACAAGAAAAGACTTAGAGGCAGGATTGAAAATAGAACTTCCATCTCTGAATTAAGTTTAAAGTTATGGAAACCCTGACATCTTTCAGGGTTTACCCAACGAAGATAAATGTTAACTTCTAGCAAGTTCAACCCAATTAGAATTTCTCAGAACTTTTCTTAAACTTTCTCCTAAAGTCAATCAACAAACAGTTATGCTTCCCTGTGTTTACTTATGTGGAGTGAGTGTTTCACAACCTGTGTTGGTTCTTTCTAACACTGACCTTGTGAGGAGCTAGAATTAGAGAGCTTAGAGGTTGCAAACTGGTGCTTTGCACCCAAATCTGTCCCACCAATTTGGTCTTATATGGTATCTTTAAAGCCAGTGTTTGTATTTGGTATGGAGGGGTCCTAGTGACCACCCTTAAGTTCAATAATTAGCTAGATGGACTCACATGACCGATAAATGTCACTACTTTCGTGACTATAGTATTAATTACACAAAAAGAATACAGATTAGAATTAGCAATGGAAAAAAGTGTATAGGGCTAAGTCAGGAGACACCAAGCACAAATTTCCGGTTGTCTCTCCCTGTAGAGTCATGGGCACAGCGCTCTATTCCCCCAGCAAATGCTGTGTGACAGCCGGTGTGGAGTGTCGCTGAGCAGGGAAGTTCAGCTAAGCTCTGATGGCCAGCATTTTGTCGGTTGTCACAAAGCTGTGGCTGACCTGACTCTCCAGCTCCTCCAGAGGTCGAGTGATAAATATGGCATGGCCCAAAGTGACCTGCTGTGGTCTGGCCCTTGTGAAGACAAAAAGCTCTTGTTAGATACACTACGCCAAGGGTTTGGAGGTTACCTTCCAGGAAGCGGGCAAGGGCCAAGCCTTTCTCTGGAAGGAATAGGGTGTGGGAGCGCAGACCTGTTCGTTCTTTACTGCAGCGGTATTAACAGTGACACTGAGAAAGGTTTAGAAGATAATCCATGTCTTAATTATGGATTTTGGGATTCTTTTGAAAAACAGCTAGATCTGACACACACTTCCACCTGGCCGCTACTGACAGGAGCTGCGCTACTCGTCTTGCTTTGAATAAGGTGTGGACCTTCCTTTCACCAGTATTATACCGGCTGAGGTAAGGATAGGTAGAAAGGAGACAAGGACAATCGTAACTTTAAAATTGTACTTTTAAGAGAAACTGCAGCTTCAGAGCATAAAGTTACCCCAGGTCAAAATGCCTATTTCCTTTCCAGGACCCCACTCTAAGAAGAAGAAGAAATAAAACCCCAAGGCTCTTAAAGGTACGAGAAGCCTGTACACTGGGGCTGTGCTGTTTTGCTCATAAATTGAGCCCGTACATTTCCTCTGCAGACTTCATCCTAACTCCAAACACACGCAAATGGTTTGCATCCTAACCCAGCCCACCACGTGGCAGCCTGACAGTAGGAACACACATCTTAGAGCACCCATCTTGAGGGTGCCCCAAGACTAATAGAGTACATTTTGGGTTATGGGGCCACTCTCCTCCACTCCCCGGAACCTGGGCAACCTCCTAGGGCTGACCCCTGCCCCTACCCCTGTCTTAAGATTTAGTACAGATTAGTACAAAGAGGCAGAGATAAGAAAAGCAAAGACCCCTCAGCCCACTCTAGAAAATTTCAAAATTTCAAACCAGGACACATGCGCACCAACGACCTGCAGTAGTTTTCCTTCCCCAGAGCTCTTTGAAGGTTCACGTGTAGGGACTGCCACGCACACATCCAATTACGACAGAGTGAGCTATGGGAAAGGACGAAAAGACGTGCACAACAGACGCAACTGACAGGACTCAGCACCCTGTCAGTCATGTTGTCAGTCTGCTCCGGAAAACCCCCGGGAAGTGCCCCAGAACTGAGGCAGCATTTTAAGCCCCTCATCTTGCGGGCTGTGGTGGCTCGGGCCTGCATCCCACACTCAGAGGCAGAGGCAGAGGAGGCAAGGGGCCGGCTTGGGCTACACAGCGAGTTCAGGCCAGGCTGGAATCTGTAAGGAGATCCTGTCGCAAACAACCAACCGTCCAACAAATCGACCTTTATCTCTTATGCCCTCAGCATTTGTGCCGCTCTCCTTTCGCGGGCTCGAGCTGCTTACTCTGAGCATGCTATTGCCTTAATAATCTTCGCTGTTTTTCCTTACTGCCACATCCAATTCTGTGTTCATCACACAAAAACCTAGGAACCTGTCCTTACCCCATCACCGAAGGTAACAAGACCATGTATAAACCGCAGCCTCAGACCATAAGGCACCTCTCTCTCGAGGGCCACAGTCCCGCCTGAGTGTGACTTCTGTCACTGTGCCTGGAAAGCCCTTCCAGAGTTGCTTCCTGGGATTCTTCTCTGTGACAGAAGCAGTGAATGGGTGTCCTCGCCCAGGGGTCAGAGGAGTTGAGACCACAGGCATAGCTGCAGGGAGGGAGGTCCGCTCCGGCACACTTTTTGGGCTGCATTATTGGCCAAAAGGAAAATTATATTGTAACAATTTACTCCATTTTAGCACAGCGAAGACTTGAGTACATCAGAATACAAATGTTTTATCTGCAGTTTATTATGCTCTTAAAATGTTACCTCATTTTGTACCAAATGCACTCTGCAACATTTGTAACATTTTGTAAAGAATTATTTAAAAATAGTATTATTAATATGATTATTAGTATTTATTTTACTCGCATCAGTTAACTATTATCATAATTTATTATGAACCATAATAAATTATAATAATTCATGGTTCTTTTGAACTCTATTTGATGTTAAGCTAAGCTTTGCTATGTGCACCTGAACATGGCAGCATCTCTAGCCGTGTGACTGCTTGCACACGAATTGTACCGAGTGGTTTCCTCATGCGTCTCCACCGCTGCAGCCCCTGAGTACAATGCGTGTGTAAGCTTCGTGTGTAAGCAGTCACGCAGTAGAGACGCTGCTGGGTTCAATTGCTATGCTGACCGATGAGGCGGCCTGGGGTGGAGACAGCGCTGGTACCCTGGTTCTGGTTCCTGTAAACACATTCTTCCAGCTCTAAGATGTGGAAATCTTCACAGCATAATTATATTAAACTGTACATTTAATACAAAGAATAAATCTATGCAAAAATTATCTTAATTTAGGTCATTTTAGATTTCTACTTTAAGTAACATGGTAGATTACTGTACTTTTATTTAATAAATAGATAATTGTAAAAAAAAGCATCTACATTTTTCTCTATACGTCATTGTAATTTTCTATTTAAATAGGTTCACATATTCGGATATGTTCGAGGGCTGCAAATGGAAGGCTCGCCCCAAGCGGCAGGAACTCGGCTACACCGCCGGTTGAGCTGCTCAGCTCCTCTTCAAGGGACCTCCTCAGACCTACCCAGTGACAACACGACTTTCTGATTTCTATAACCAGAAATCTTATAATTTCTTATAAGCATTAGATTACAGATGGTTTGAAAAACAGATTTCTTGAAAGATTAGGCTCAAATAAGGAAAAAAAGTCCTTGAATTTGTCATATATCTCTGTAAATTACTTTCTTTTGCTCATCCTGCATTTCCTTCCTTTCTTCCTTCCTTCTTTCTTCAGGAGGAGAACTGAACCCCGGGGCTCACACACGCTAGACAAATGCTGCGCCATTAACCGCACCCCAGGCCCTTCAAGGTTTTTTGTTGTTGTTCTACACCACTTCTTCGCCTCATCTATGAGATAAATTTTTATCCTGAGGATATTGTCACCTGAATGTACCGAAGAACCAAAAGAGTCCTGTGGAGCACAAGTTTCCAAAAATTTTTTAGGAAAATAGTTTTCTACTGCCACAAAGTTAACAATGGAAATCCAGTTATTAAAAGCCCACTAATTCCTTGCTCCTGAAGCGTCTTCACCAGTGTCCCGTTGCGGATCCGCGCTGGCTTGCGGGGCCCCGAGCCCCCAGGGGGTTCGCGCAGCGCTTCCTTTCCGCAGCTTTTCCTCGCTTTCCTCCTCCCTGACACCCCCCGGCCCCCGCGTCCGGCTATCCGCCTTACCTTTGCGTAGTCGTCGGTTCCGGGTAACTCAAAACACAGCCGCAAGAAGGGCGCCGTGCCCCGCACGGGAAGAGCTTCCTCCCGCACACCGCTCGGGGTGCCCGTGGCCGCAGCCCGAGCTGACTCCTCGCCTCGGTCCTGAAGCCGCCTGAAGCTGTCGCTTGTTGGAGTAGTTTTTTGATACCGGTTTGCTCTTCTCTTTACTCAGTCTTGCTTGCACTGTGATGACCGTGGCTTTCAGTTTGAAAGGACCGTAACCTGCCTTTGCTTACTGAATTTTCATAGTGCCTGACTTTCATTTCGAGGTTTTGTCACCAGATGTGAATGCTCTGCCTGTGGCTTGATGTAGTGAGTTGCGTTTTCTCTAGGGATTTAATTGGCTAAGGAGCATCCAGCCATGAAGACATCCCAGTTCTGGGATCTTCAAGTGAGGATGCGTTGTGTTTAGGGGGGAAATCCAATGGTCCAAGAAGTAGCACCAGTACTCACTCAAGGCTGGAGACATCCAGCCCCAGAGAGTTTGACTGTACTAGGGGAGAGCCCGATGTGAGAGCAGGACAGGCTATCAGGAGATCGCTTGTCAGGTCCTCTGCTCAAATGTCTTTTTTCGAGACAGGGTCTCACTGTGTAGTCCAGGCTGGCTTTGAACTCCATACGTAGACCAGGTTGGTCTCAAACTCATGGCAGTCCTCCTGCCTCAGCCTTGCAAGTGCTGGAATTACAGGCATGCGCCACCATACCTGGCTTTCAAATGTCTTCTTAACCAGTGGGAGGACCACACTAAGACCCTTCAAAGGGATCATCCTATATTCCTATGTAATAAAAAATGGCCTATGTATCCACTTAGGGAAGATGAGATATGGCCACCCCCTCAGTAGCCTGAAATATAATGGCATGTATTAATTATAACTTTACTGGAAGGAGCGAGAAAAATGGTCAGAGGTGCCCTGTGTTCGAGGCTTTGTGGCCCTCTCCCTGATCTGTGTCCAAGAAGTCGTGGTCCCTCAGGAGCTGATGGTGTTGACCCCTGTGTCAGCTCCTCTTCCTCACAGGCCACCTCCTCAGCAACCCGCTCAGTCAGCTCCCTCAGGAGTAAAGGCCGTCTCCTGAGTCCTCCCCATACCGGGGCTGGGTCTGCTTCCCACAGGGCCTCAGACTCGGCGAAGCCTACATCTGAGCCCGCCGCTGCTCAGCTTCTTCAAGAAGTGGCAAGCAGTCCGTGCCCTGGCTCCTTTTTCAGTTATGAATATTCAGCAGTGCAAGGAAAGTTTGGGTAGATTCTCTGAGGGTCCTGAAAAGTTTGCGGATGGTTTCCATACTCTAGCAATGGCTTTTGAGCTGACCTGGCGAGATGTCCAATTCATCCTCATCTCTTGTGGCACAGCGGTAGAAAGAAGAAGGATTATAAAGGCTGCGAAGCAGGGCAATGATGAAACCTTTGCAGCTTCACCCTCCGATAACCAGCCAACTGCTGCGTTATTTGGGATTATAACACGGGGGGTAGAGAAGTCAAATGAAAGTTATACAACAAGACCATTTTAGCTGGTATGCATCAAGGGGTCCCCAAACCTGTGAACTACGATAAGCTCAAGTCTATCAGGGCCTCAGTCAGGCCCTCAGTGAGACCCCAGTTGCTTTTCAGCTTCAGCTTGAGGAGGCCCTCCATAAACATGCTAATTTAGACTGAGTCTAGAGAAGGTCAGGTTATCCTAAGGCAGTTCATTAGCAATCAGTCAGCTCCAGATAGTAGGAAAAAACTCCAAAAACTCCAACTGGGCCCACAAACAGAAATAAGCCAATTGGTCGATGAAGCTTATTTGGTGTCCAATAACCGTGACAAAGTAGGGGACAAACAAAAGTAAGGAAAGGAGATAGGCTAAAGCCACACTCGCCCTTTTTGATAAGGCTCATTCAAAGCCTGCAGCTCTAGGGGAATCCAAGGTAATCCAGAGTGAAAAAGCAAGTGCAGTGCTTCAAGTGTGAGCGAACAGGGCACTGGGCAAAGGAACACCCTCAGAAACCACCCAGACTTCACCAGGCCTGCGGAGCACGGAGACCGCGGCACTGGAAGAGACTGCCCTCGTTCCCAGAGGGGTGAGGTCGTCCCTCACCGTGGTGACCGGGGAAGCAGGCCAGACAGCAGCAATGGTTTCTGAGGTGGCCCGTAAGGGTCCTGCGCAAGAGCCACGGTTAAGTCACGGGAGCCTCGGATAATGCCAGATGCAGTGGGACATCACACTGTACTTCTCTACGATGCAGGCACCACTCACGCAGTTCTAGTGTCTTGTTGGGTGAGCTTTCATCTCGTTCTAAAGTCATTATGGGCATCAAAGGAGTTAACCGGACAGCTTTCTTTACCCCACCCTGAACGGCCACTCCGAAGATTTTGTTTTGCAAGCTGCCTTTATGGTGATACTGGAGTGTCCCATGCCAATAATTGGAAAAAACATACTCTTTCTACTCAGGGCCGGTTCGACGTGCTCAAACACTGGTGACCCATGTCATAGTTGCTAGGGACCCAGCCAACCTGACCCCACAGAAGCTGATGTCTTTGCCAAGTAGATCCTCAAGCATGGCATGCGGCACTCAAGGAGGGCTGTCATAGCCACTCCAGGATTCATTCAGCTAAAAGATCCTAATCTATATTTTTATAAAAGATAATATTTTCTTCAGAGAAAAGCTAGATTGGGGTTAAAGCCCATTATTGATATTTTTAGCTATAGGAGCACTGTTGCTATGCCGGTCCCCGTGCAGTACCTAAGCCATCGGGACAGTGCTGCCTAATACCAGCCCCACAGACCCACAAACTACTTCTTTTGCCTCTGAGATGCAGGAAATAGCTGGCTGGATCCACCTCTCCAGGGTGAAGTCCAGGTTGCCTGAGACACCAGGAGGCAAAAAAGAGGGGCCACGAACTTTGTACGCCTGTGAACCAGCAGAAAACCTCGTTTATTTTTAGAAAACACCAGTCACTCTGGTGAACCAGATAATAAAGTGGTTTGCTTTCTCTAAGTAAACTGTGTAAGTAGCCTCTCTACTGTGTTGTTTACTACACTTAAGGTCCCTGTTTCAAGTTATGACATCTTTTATTTTTTCTGCCTTGAAGCTAATCACATCTTTCTCCTATCATCGACGTCCTGAGAGCTTCACAGACGGCCTAGACAGACTCGCTCACGGGCCGCCTTCCTTCAAGACCAGGTGGACTCGCTAGAAGCAGTAGTGGAGTCCCGGCCGAGTGTCTGGAACTGGGAGTCTCAGTTACTGTCCTGGACATGGCCTTCGTGAATGCATCTCAGAGCCTTACTGCTTAGATCTTACATATTTAATCTCTTAGTCAAATCTGTTCCTTCTTATCTGATAGCCATCAAACAACTGGTGATGACCATAACTTGAGATCAGAACCTGCTTCCACGTCCATGGAAGTCTTCAGAGGAAGAGCTCAGCTCCCTTGAACTCCTCTGTCAGTCAGGGCGAGGGTCCCTTGGTCTCCTCATAGGAAGGGCCGACACCTCTATTCAGCTGGAAGTAACTATAGAAGATGAAATTTCCTCTTTCATCCCTCCTCAAAGATTTTTGCAGACCAGGGCTCTCGGGGGCATAGTACAGATAGAAACGAAGGAGCTAAGCAAGTTGCTCCCTTCCTACCATTGAATTCTAAGCACCCGGTGCACCCGGTGGTTGTTCCTGCTTCCATTATTCTAAAATAGGTAAAAAGTAATATAACGAAAGCCTAGAAGATTGCCATGCCCCAGGCGCCAGGGCACTGGCACCAAGCGAGATTTAGTAGGATGCACCAAAAAGCAGAGGTGTCTGCCCCTTAAATTCTGGCAGCCTGAGTTATTGGCTCTTTGCCCTTTTTCCTTTTGCTGCTGCTCCTTTTCCCACGATCTTCAATAAATATAGCTACTTACTACTTACTTTCCTTGTCATGTAAAAGAACCTGGACCATTATTGGCCCATTCAACTGTAAACAAGTACTTGAGCTTAGTGTTTGCCATCCACATAAAATTAAATACCTCATTTTGTATATTTGTATAGTCAATTGTATATAATATATATAAATTCATACCCCACATATACCAGTTGTGAGTGCTCTTTTCTTCTCTGGAATTCTCCGTTCACGCATTCAAATCGTATTCGTCTTAGTTTCTTTTCTTTGCATACTCAGCAGTGGTCCCTCTGAAAGATGACTGTGATCAGAATCTTGTATAAAAATACTGTTGGCAAAAGAGCAGAAAAAAAAGTGGAAGAAGTTTTGTGTCTGAGAAAGAGGTATTTTACATGCAGGAACTACAGAAGGCACTAAGATTTGGGGAATTAGTTCTTCCCCTTTGAAGAAACATCATAAAATGTGTTCAGCATTAGGGAGCCACGCCCTTTTGGATGCCTCATCCATGCGTTATCTTTAGGTCAATCTGAAGCAGACATTTTCAAATGAGAAAAGGAGAAAAAAAATCTTTAAAAATCTCTGTTCTCTTTTGAAATCCTTTTGAATATACAAGAACAGAAATCTCAGGCAGAGAGGTGGTGCTCAGATGCTCATTCCTGGTGACTGTTGATAGGTCCAATTATACCATTTATTCTAACGGTGACACCAGCTTATTTTCTCCTCAATTTTCTGTTCTAAGTTTAGAACAGAAGTTCTGTAACATTAAACAGTTTGAAGCAGTTCTAAGGAAATCTTTCAGGCAACGCACTTAAGCTGATAATTAGAAAGTCATTATGTGAAAATTAAGCGAGACAGGCTATGTGGCTGGAGGGACAGGTGCAAAAGGGCAGTTAGAGATTAATTGAGAGATTCCAGCCCCAGCAGCCTCTATGCGTTGCCCTTTTCCAACAGCTACCCGGGAAATAAGCTTTCAAAGGCTCCCCCGGTTGTTCAAGCTCTGATGTACGAGCAATTATTATTAAAGTCGTGTGTAGATGGTCATTTCCTACCTGCCTCCCAGACAGCACCGGCTCCACGACGGCGAGCATGTTCGTCCTGTTAACAAGGGGTAAACACCACAGAGCCTTCTACTTCTGCAAACATTTAGTAACCAGATAAAATAATAGTGTGTGATGCATTTACTAGATTTCTTGGCAAACAGCTGTTACTCAAAACATTAGCCATTACAATTTTAGCCTGGGAATAAGGTCTGTGGAGTTTCAATTACCTTCTTTTCACCTGCAAATTGCTTTTCCCCAGCCTGCAAAGCAGCTGCAGTGGGAACAGCATGCCTGATGCATATCTCCACTTCGAACCCATGTGGATGGCCTGCAGTGTCACCTGGCACACAATGAGAAGCCTTTAAATGCAACACAACCTGGCTTCTAACATGCCTCGTTTCTCTGCACACCTGCACTCCACTCTTGAATGTGTCCTATATCTACTTCAGATAGATCATTCTCATGCCTCTTTCACTGCCAGTTCCTGAAAATCCTTTCTATGTGATGAGAGTCAGCGAACCTGCCTACTTAGTGAAAGGGGTGGGTCGAGTTCCTTATATCAGTCTCAGGGACCCTCAGACCCTACCGGTGACATCCTGGGCTCTCAGTGTTAAATCCCTTTAGTTGACACTTGTGTACACAGGCATTGTTCCCAAAGCAAAAATTGTTAAGAGTGATTCCTTTTGCCGTCAAAAATGTCATGGTTTTGGATGAAAACTTAGATGTCTATCCTTTTAAAAAGTCCACCCAGAGTAAGGTGCTCTCTGGTGCAGGACTCTCATTCTGGCTCCTTGGCGTGTCTAAACCTAGACTTCCTCATGGCTGAGGACCTGCCATTCAACCCTGGCCACCCATCCTTGCACCACACCCGGCAGAAAAAGCCATTGCAGAGCGCTGTGCCCCTCTGTCCTCAGTTCCAGGAAGTTCGGTTGCGTCTGCACCTCCCGCCCAAGACGCGTGATGACATTTGGCTCTCGTATCTGTGCTCCATTTCGTGAAGCACAACCATGCTAACTCCACTCCCAAATTCCTCAAGGCAGCAACCTCCTTCCCATCCCTTTGCAGCCTTTGTTCTACCCTTGCTATGGCAAACAGAAACACTGAAAGGACACCCAAGATTTGGAGGCAGATTTATTTTACATCAAGGGGCATGGATTGGTATCATTCCCAAAATATCAGGCCTCGAAGGCCCAGGGAGGGAGGTTTTTGTGGGGTAGCAGAGGAGGGGGTACAGAGGTAGAGTACTTGGCTGCTTTTGATTAGTTCTTACAATGTGCATCACACTTACAATGTGCGACCAGCTGTGCATCACAGCAACCAGCTGTTTCTAAGAGACGGAGCAACAGAAACTGCAACAGGAACCGTCACCTGGGCAACTGAAGTATACAGGCCGAGAGGGGCATTTTCTGCTACACCCTCACTTCCTGCTGATTCCTTTCTTGGAACTGAGCCTGCTCGCACCAGAGTGGATAAACAGACATGGTTGCTTACACAAAGGCTTCTCCGTGGTCTCCCTCCTCTCTGTGACTTTAACACCTTGGTCATCTCTTCTGTAAGCTGGAATGACTCCCTCAGAGGCTGTGGCACACTGAATAGGTAGTTGGCCTCATCTGGGGCCTCCTCAGGACTGCAGAGCTGTTCTGCTTGCATTCAATCCTAAAAGACAGAAAATAGGACTTTCAATTACCTTCATCTAGAATAACTCTCAATCTCCTAATGTAAATTCAATAATCTTTTCTGTGATATATTTGAATTCCGTATATCATGAATTATTACTCTGCCAAACCAAGAAACCCTCTAGTTTTGCCTTCTACCCCATGAATAAAACAGCCCACTGCTATGGTTCTATATAAATGGAGATCTGTCCAAGGTCAAAGGCCGTCATCATTCAGAGACTTAGAAAAGAGCTCACATGTTTTACATGACAGGTTCTCCTGGTTTTATTTATGTATACGTATGTGCATTACACACATACTCATGTTTATAAGCACAGAAAGAGATCTAGAAAGTTATTCATCAAATGGTACTTACAAAAGCTGCTTTTCCCCAAACTAAAGTAAGAAACACTTAAAAATCATCCTGGTTACATTTTTATCAAAAAATATATTTGAGTAACAGCTATATGCCAGACACTGTTGTGTGCTGTCCTTTTAAATAACATAACCAAAATAAATGCCATTCCTAGGGCTATTCCTCCTTCTATTGTCCTAACAGAGGTAGAAAATCACATAGCAATTACTCAGGAGATTTCTGATGCTCTCATTGAGAGCACCTGCGTGTTGGACCCCGAGCCTGACCTTAGGTCACTTTCACCCCACCCCCACCTCATTAAGGTCCATAAATATGTGCTGCATATCATGCATGTAATTGAGATCAGAGTGAATTCTGGAACAGGTATGTGTTGAGAGCCACTAAAAGGACACAGCATGATTTCAATCTTTCCTGTCAATCACACCTAGAGATTCGGAGAGGCACCAGGCCCGAGGTGCACCCTTTGATCTCCGAAGGCCTGATTGAGCAGGGGCTGCTGCTGGGTGCTGTGTGGTATGATTTGTGTGCAGTGCTTTTGCTTTCCTGTCACCCTCACGCCATCTTTCTGTTTGTGCTATGTCTTTTGTCAGCACAGACTTGCCCTGAGCACAACTTCCCATGATCTTCAATAAATGTAGCTGCTTGCCATTTAGTTCTAGGTGTACACTTGGCAGTTCTTTCCTCATCATATACAAGAGCCTGGACTATACCTGCTCATTAACCAGTAAATTTTTGTTTCTTTGTTTTTTCGAGACAGGTATTGCTATATAAATCAGTCTGGCCTTGAACTCACTATGTAGCCCAGGCTGGTCTTGAACTCCTAGCAATCCTCCTGCCTCTGCTTCCTGAGTGCTGGGATTATTATAGACAGCCGAGCTAGGCAGATGTATTATAGGCAGTCAGATAAGGGTAGGCCCTCGAGGAAGCCAGGACAGAGGTGAAACACATCTCAATTATGGCCGGAGACACATCTGTTGGAGACCAGGCCTCAAGATAAAGATGAGACGACCAGGCAGGCCAGTGCTTCCTCGGCAGACAAACACCAGGCCTAATGACCCTTGGATAGACAACAGTCACCCTAGTTGGTGACCAAAACCTCCAGACCTGTCATTTCCTGAAAAGAGTCTTTGTTCTTTCCATGCACCCTTGTTATGTGGCTTGTTTCACCGCTGATCACTATTACCTAAGCGACTATACTTGTGCTTTTATTGGTTAATCATAGCTGTAACTCATGTCGTATCCATGTGGTTGTGCTCTATAAAATTTCCCCGTAAAGTGGGGTCCGTGGCAACCCACCGGGGCCTCTCTTGCCTCTCAGGAGTTATATCTGTCTCTCTGAATAAATATTTCCTGTTGTTAACCTCTGTTGTTCCTAGAATTCTTTCTTTGATTTTTAGAGAACATGAACTTGGCGTATCAGACATCTAACAGGTTTTGAGGTATAGTAATTTCATATTCTATCTCCAGTGTCATATCCTGTATCAGGATAACAGGCATGTTCCACCGCCCAAATTCATTAATGGTTCATACATAGGGGCTGCATGTCATGTATGTGATTATAACAGAGTGAATTATTGGACAGTCATGTGCTCTAGACACCCTTGAGAGGACTCAGCACCCTGTCAGTCATATGCAGAAGATCCAATGAGACATGACCTGGTGGGGCGCACATCTTTTAAATCCCAAAGCCTGATTTATCTTTTTTTCCTATTCTCCCTGCCACCATGGCATCGCTTCTTTCCCTGTTCATGGCACCCTTTTGTTTCTGCCGGCAGGAACCCACATTGTTTGAGCAAACCTTCCCTGTTGACTTCAATAAATATAGCTGCTTTTTCTTTTACCGTTGGGTGTACAACTGCAATTCTTTGCTCAAGGTACACAAGAATCTAACTCTCAGGAACCCAGCACACACTGTAACAGTTCCAGTACTCACGGTTCAAAGGAAATGATGTAAACATACAAAAGAGGGTCCTACATGCCCAAGTGGATTCAGCACTATTTGCAAGAGGTAAGATATGGAATCAGCCTTGGTGTCTGCCAATAGATAAAGAAAATATGTGAGTCATCAAATAGATTAAAACCCTCTCATTTGCAGCAAAATAGTTGAAAGTGGAGGACATTATGTTAAGTGAAATAAGCTGAAACAGAAAGACAAGTATTGCATATTCTCTCACAGGTAGAAACTGAGAAAATGAAGAAAAAGTAAAAGTTGACCTGAAAGTGGGAGGGATCTTGTGTGTCTGGAAATGGTGCAAGTTTTCAAAGGGAAGGTGGGGGTAAAAGAAAGGTGGATATGATTGACACACCCTGTGTGCATGTGTGAAAATACACGGTGAATCCCATCAGCCTGTAAAATTAATGTGTGTTAATAATAAAAAGTGTGAAAAAGAAAATTGACTGGCAAATGCAATCCTATTAATCATGGAATCAGATTTATCATATCAGATTATCAGTGGTATGATGACACTATAGGCTGAAGGGTCGAATGTGAACATACAATTGTGTTCAGGGTGACCTGAATGGGTTGGCTCATTCAGACCCTTCTGCCTCGTTGAGAAGAGGAGTGGAACACTGAGAGAACCTTTTTAGAGGACAGGCAGGGTCACACCAGGGAACAGTCACGGTGTTGACTGTAACGGGCTGTGCATGTTACTCATCCTGGTGTCTGGTGTACACGGGTAGGTAGGAAAAATTTCATATTTTGTAGAAAAGTCAGTAGAGCTGATAGTGAGAATTCTGGAAGTGGTGGAGAGATCTTTTACATGATTTCATAAGATTAAGGACCAGGAAGCCACCCTGGGCTGTTGTCTGTTGGCCAACACACCCTCCGTCACTGTATAAATGCCTGGAGATCCAGAATTTGATCCATAGAGAGGAAATCAGCCAAACTCAAGGACTGCTCAAATGTCAGTACTGTTCTAAAGTACTAAAGGGTGGAGAAGGCTCGTGTACTGTCATGGGCAATATATGTTTAAATTGAATTCAGTGTGGAGATCAGGGAAAACCAAACCAAAGTGAACTAAAGGAGTTACAAATCAAGAATACAGGGTCCTGAACTGGGGGTGACGGCACACACTTGTAATCCCAGAACTTCGGGGGCTGAAGCAGGAGGATGGCTGTGAGTTTGAGGCCACCCTGGGAGACATAGTGGGTTCAAAGCCAGTCTGAACTATAGAGTGACTTAAAAAAATACAAGATCCTCTAAAATAAACCACTTTTATATGCACAAAGGATTTTGTATTATCTATCTTCGAGTCACTGATACAGATTTCACCATTCATGTAACACAGGGCTGGGTTGGCAAGAGATAAAAACTTGTAGTTTGGCTTTTATTATTCTCTATGTAGCTATGAAAGCAAATAAGGCAAAAGGTAAGATCCAATTTTGTAATTTCACCTCTTCCTATGTGCAAAATGGTCTGAAGTTAGTGGGAAAGACTTTTCCCTTTGAAACCCTGGAAAACCTAGGATTGAACAAACCCTAAGAAAAATTTTGATCATCTCAGTGAAAGGAGTACAGACTTAGGTCCTCAGATGGGGGCTGCATGTTTACGGCTGATCTTGTTACCTTGGCTTTTAGGGGAAATCCAGCAGGTGCCTTGAGGAACACGAAAACCACTGCATCAGGGAAACTGACTATCTGGGCCCGAAACTGTTTACCAGTCTGTGCGTGCCTGGGCTCTTCCACCCACCTCAGGTATGCTTATAATAGTTGGAGATTCTGGGATCGATTTCCTATGCTTCACATGCCAAAAGCCAAATAGTACTCATATTTCATGCCCAGTTTTACCACAAGTGTAAGTTTTTTGCCAAATAGTGCAGTACTTGAATCCAAAATTTATTCCTTACAAACTTTCTTACTTACAAGTTCATATTTATGTGAATGCCTTGCTGGATAACATAACTTTTGATTTGACAAAAAGAGCAGAGCAATGATTAGATGTTACTTGCGAGAGTGTCTGCATGAGAACAGTGATCTTTTCAGGAAGAAGTAGAAGGGCGTGCATAGGGAGGGGCTGCTAATTCTTTTTTTTTTTGTGGGTACTGGGGGTCGACCTCAGGACCTCGCGCGCCAGCAGGCGCCCGTGCCACTGAGCGATATCACCGGCCCTTTTTTTCGTATGTGGGATCCGGGAGTCGAACTCGGGCCCTCGCGCTTGCCAGGCAGGCACTTACGCCGCTGAGCCATCTCACTGGCCCCAAGGGCTGTTAATTCTTAACAACAAAATCAGACTTCTGAGCAAATGAGTTACAGACGAATCGTAACTTAGGATGCCTTCTCACAGACTGGAGGGTTTCATCCGATCTACTTGCTGATGTATTGTATTCCCCTTAAACAATAAAGAAAATTAATCCAGGAAGGTACAGTACGGAGGAGATTCATAGTATTTTCTTCAAATTGGCAGCTGCAAAGTGCCAGGTGCCAATGGGAATGCCCAGCTCTGAGAATTACTTTGGGTTTTTGCTGAGGGCTAAGAACAGAAGGTCAGGTAAAATATTTTGAGTTAAACAAAGCCTAATGGAGAAGGAGAATGACTTACAGTTTTGTTCACTTATAGAATTTCTGCCTTGTTTTTATTTTTATTTTTATTTTTATTTTTATTTTTGAGCCTGTGTAGCCCAGGCTGGCCTCAAACTCTCGGCGATCCTCCTGTGTCAGCCTCCTGAGTGCTAGGATTATAGGTGTGCGCCACCACACCAGGTCTGCCTCGTTATCAGATACAATGATAATTGTATGGACCAAGAAATAATAAAGTCAAGGGCCGGTGAGACAGCTCAGCGGCATAAGCGCCTGCCTGGCAAGCGCGAGGTCCTGAGTTCGACTCCCGATACCCACACACAAAAAAATAATAATAAGAAGAAAGAAATAATAAAGTCAAGGATTAAAACAGCAATTGGTCAAGTAATTTTCTTATGTTCCATTCCTCCCATTTGCCAAGCTTCTCTCTCCTTTCTGCATCACCCAGAGGCTTTATCATTTATCAGAACTACTTTCCCTCTGTTCCTTTCCTCTGAAGCTCTTCCTGACTGCACCAGAAACAAAGCAAAACAAAACAAAACAAAACACCTAAGCATTTTCTTTTGGGGATAGTACCAGTGACCTATTATTGTTCAAAGTGTTACTTATCCTTCCCAGGTAATTTTGTGGTTTGAACAGTAGTTTCCTGCACCTCTATTCAAAGAGTGACGCATGCAAAGCAGTTCAGGCTCCTTTCTGGTGTTGTTCTAAATACCACACTTGGGCCGGCGAGATAGCTCAGCGGCATAAGCGCCTGCCTGGCAAGCGCGAGGTCCTGAGTTCGACTCCCTGTACCCGCATATAAAAATAATAATAATAAATAAATAAATAAATACCACACTTGACCCTAATAAGAAAACAGATTAAAACGATCCAAAAGGTATTTAACAAAAACCTATTTTTTAAGGGAATGTTCTATTTGCAGAAATACAAAAATGCATAAAACACAGCCCTGGCCCTGAGCGAGCCGCTGAAGATGGCACTGGAATGGAGATGATTCAGTCTTCAGGGCACAGTCCTAGAGTCTTTGAATGGGAAGGAGTTCACCTGCTGAACGTGCGACCCCACAGGACACACTCACCATCCCTTAGCTTCCCACTGCACTCTGTGAGCCTTTGCCCCACTACACCGTGAGACCTCTGTCTGAGAAATAAACAACAATGTGACTCACTCAAATCTACTTTTGGTAGCTGAAGCCAGGCAGCTACTGCCATTTTTTAACCCCTAGTGCTTCACTGCACAATGGCGAACCAGACGGAGGGGCCAGTAGGCCTTGGAAAGGACTAACGTGAACAGTTGGTAATTTTTACTACGAAGACACAGGACAGGGTTAGAAGGTTAAGGGCAGGAAGGTGACGTCCTCTGACATTTAAAAAGAACTATTTCAGTTTTGTGTGAGAATTGACTGTAGAGAAGCCACAGTCTGTGGAGAATGTGTAGGAGGATTATTGCGATATGAGACGGTGGCGTGAAAGTAGAGGCCGTGGGATTCTGGAGACAGTTTTAAGATAAATACTTATGGGATTTGCTGAGAGGTTAAATGTGGGGTTAGGATGGCAAGAGTGCAGGAGGGGCATGGCCCGTAGAAAGCAGGCAGACTTTCCTGGTGGGGGCGATGGGCTACTAGTTTTACGTAAAAAGCTGGCTCTGTGCGGCTGTGAAGAGGGAGGGGATGAAGAGCTCTTCTCTGATATTCCTTTTACTGAGAAAACTATTGGTCTGTCCCATTGATCCATCTGTTTCTTCTAGGATATTAAACCAACTTGAGGAAACCGAGAAGAGAATATGAGGGGTTGCTAGCGTCCCTTCCAGCTCTGTGCTTGCAAATTCTGTTGGAATGGTGCTATTCCTTCCAGCCACTGGGGCGGTGGTTGTGTGTCTAACAAAAAGGGAGTAGGCTAATGCTGACTTGATTCCTAAGTTAAAATTTGGTATATGGAGAAGCCTAAGCTATATACTTAAGAAATAATCAACATATTTTATAAATTTAAGATGCATTTTTATATATAATACACCATTATTTTTGCCCACAACAAAAGCAATAAAATCATGATCAATTAAACTAGAACATAATGCTTCTTATCACCTCAGTTATGAGACCTATTCTGATTTTAGAAATGTCAAAATGTTAAAAAATATGTATCTTAAAATCAGTGAAGGGCAGGTGAGATAGCTCAGCGGCATAAGCGCCTGCCTGGCAAGCGTGAGGTCCTGAGTTCGACTCCCGGTACCCACATATGAAAAAAGGGCTGGTGATATTGCCGAGTGGCATGGGAGCCTGCTGGTGCGCAAGGTCCTGAGGTCAACCCCTGGTACCCACACACACACACACACACAAAAATCAATGAAATACAAATGCCCAAATCCCTCAATGATGTAAGTTAAAAACCAAATAAAAATAAAGGCTGGGGTTTGTACTGAATCATATTACTCTTTGGAGAATGACTAGTATTCGTACAGGAAGTTTCAGAATAACTGGTATATCTCTCATGAACTGTGAAAAGTATATTTTAGTGGACATCTTTTTTAAGTATATTGTGCAATCTGTCTAACCTATCATCAGAATTTAAAAAGAACACATTGTACCTATATCAAAAATAATACAGAAAGATTTCAAATAACATAGCATTGCAAATCATGAAACTAGAAAAGCAAGAACAAACCAAATCCAAAATTAGTAGAAGGAAATAAATAATAAAGTTCAGAGCAGAAGTAAATTAATAGGAGACTAAAAAAGTACAAAAGATCAATGAAGTGAAGAGTTGGTTTTTTGAAAGGATAAGCCAAAGTGACAAACATTTAGCCAGGCTAACCAAGAAAAAAATAAAGAAAACACAAATAATAAAGTTAAAGATGGAAAAGGAGACACTGTTATGTATCAGCTGTAACTAATCCCACAGAAACACAAAGGCTCCTCAGAGGCTACCATGAACAACATTTGCCAACAGATTAAAAAATCTAAAGATGTGGACAGATTTTTAGAAACATAATCTACTGTTACCAGGTGGTTCCTTCTAGAAATAGCTTGCCAAGTAAACATTCAGGGTTTTGGGGTGCTCACATCTCCTTCTGGAGTTGGTTTCTGGTTCTTCTTGTCTTGATCAAAGAATTTAATGAAATGAGTGAAAAATAGTAGCAGTGCTTATTTGACAAAGCAAAGTTGAAGGGTGAGGGAGAAACTGGCTCTGCAAGGTGAACTTGGGCTGAATAGAAGAATAGAAAAACAAGAACACCCTACAACATGAGGGTGGGGCATGTGCAAGAGAGAACACAGGGGCAGAAACTCAACGTGGGCCATCCTCTTTGTGTTACCCACTCCTCAAGCTGACGTCAGGTCTAGGCCATCCTACTGAAAACCTGCTTGAGTTCTCATGAGAAGTCCACATGCAGGGACTTGGAACTGTTCTGCACATGTGCTCCGAGAGCTTGTCATTAACAGGTTCTCCAGCCAGCTTTGCCATGCCCTAATCTCCTGTCTCACTTTCCCCTGAGAGAAGCATATCCCCATAATTCTTAATGGGGTGCTGAGGGGGTGGAGGTCTCTGTCTTCTAAAGTTCTTCCAGCCGGAAGAGTCTGTAGACCTTACCTATTGGGGAAAAGAACTCTCCAGCCACCTTGGGGTGTTGTGGCTCACTGGCTGGGTTGAAGAAAACAAAAACCTGTCAGAAGGCAATGAGAAAAGAGTTAGGGACCATTGAGCTGCCTGTTTTATGGGAGAAAGAAGCTTCACTATTAGGCCAAATATGAGGAGCAGGTCAGATTTCCATGCTTCTTGAGCAGCACTAGAGTTTTGCTTTTTGAAGAGAAATCTCAAGTCTTCCAGAGGCTCACAGGGGCAGCCTTCTCCTTTTGGGTGATCTTGTTCTTCAGAGAGTTCAGGTGGGACTGGCTTTATTCTAGAAATGTGAATCCCATTATCTATCTCTGCCACTTTTACTGCAGTGGGTATGCCAAGGATCACTGATAAGGGGCCCTGCTATTTTGGCTTTAATTGGTCTGTGGGAGTCCCCTCTCTTCAAGTTTTTATGAGCGCTTTGTCTTCAGGGCAGACACTAGGTGGTCCTCCGGGGCCAGGAGCTGGCAGGATTCTGTTCACATTCATTTGGATGCCTGTGTACTTGGCCCAGATTAATGAGACACTGTAAGAGCCTTGTGGCCTTGGGGTCTACTATCATATCAGAGGACAGCAATGGCCTCACATGTGACATCTCAAATGGGCTCAAATTTATCCTAGTTCTGGGCATGTCATAACCCTCATGAGCACTGTTGGCAGCAGTGAGACGGAGCTAGGAGTCAGATACCTCTTGGTAAAGTTTTGCCAGAATTCACTTTAGAGTTTAGTTGGCTGTCACTACCGTTCCAGAAGACTGAGGCCATCAGGAGGAATGGAGGTGGCACTTCATCAATTTGCCACCCTCTGAGTTATATGGGAGGTGAAAGAAGGCTCACTGTCATTCTGGAGGGACTAGGGTAGTCCAAATCTAGGACTTCTTTAAGAAGCACCTTGCCTACCTCTGTAGCCTTTTCTGAGCGGGTAGGAAAGGCTTCAATCCAGCCGGTAAAGGTGTCAATCTGGACCAACAGTTGTTTAAATCCTCCGCATGGTGATGTGTGGGTAAAGTACAATTGCCAGCCTTCCCCAGAGTGTGTCCCTCTCCTCTGGACAGTTCTAATAAGGGAGGTGGTTTGGGCTTGTCCGTGTCATTGTAGGCATACAGTGGGCAAGTCTGTAGGCTTGTTGGGTGGTTGGTTTAGTCCTAGTCCTGTGAAAACCCAAATGACCATTTCCAATGTAGCATTTCTTCCCATACGGAAGGAGTCATAAAGTGTTTTCATAGCCTTCCACTTTGGTGCCTTGAGGAAAGATCAGCTTGTTTTCTAAATAAAACCAGAGTCCCTTTTTAATTTCCCCTTGTCTTGAGGCCCATTTATCTTCCTGGGGTGTACGGACTGGTTTTAATGGTTCCTCAGGAACTGGAATCAAGGCTGGAGTCTTAAGGGGTTGTAAGGCTGCCCTTTTTGCTTCCCTATCAGCCTTTTGATTTCCCAAGGAGACTTCAGACCTGTCTCTTTGGTGCCCTTTGCAGCCTGCTTGGGAGGATGGGCTGCCCCTAGGAGTTGCAGGATCTCCTGCCTGTATTCGTAGATGATTGGCAAAGCCACTCTCACCAGTGAACCGCGCCTCCTCTGGGGTTAGCAGGCCGCTGGCGCCCTGCCTGCTGACACTGCTCTGGGGCTTCGCTTGTTCACAGGACGAGCTACCTTCCGGGCCTGCAGGCGTCGAAGAAGCGGGGTTGAGGGCGAGTTTCCATGACTGCAGGGCCGCGTCAGAGCACGGCCTCGTGCTTGGTGACCACTCCCCCGCTCACCACGAGTAACTTCGTCTACGGAATAGCCTTGACTTGATGGGGACTCAGGATATCTAGTCTCCGTCCCAAAGTTAACTTGGCAGCTTCTTCTCTTACTACAGCTGCAAAGAACCCCCGACTGGGGTGCCCTGGAATTTGGAAGAGAACTGTGCATGTCTGTGTCACCGGAGGATGGATTGGCGGCAGCTTCGTCAGTGAAGCGGAGGTCTCGTGCCATCACGCGTCTTCCCATTCAGTGTATCTGTGAGACACGCAGCACCCCTTTAACTCCCTGGTAAGAGCAGCTAGTGCAGCAGGCATCATGCTTAGTCCTCCACTGGCTCCAGTTTTTTTCTGTTGAAGGGGGAATAACCTTTCCAGGGTGGTTTCTTTCCCTTTTTAAGGCACATTGTTCATTCGCATAGTTCCTACTCTCTGTACATCTGTAACTGAAAAATGGGCCTGATTTGTTGGCCTGGGGGCTATAAAGAGGAGGTGGGAAAGACCTCCCAGTACCACAGATCAGCGAGGCCCGCACACCCCTGAGACCAAGCATGGCTTCCAGGACAAGGCTGTCCTCTTAGTTTTCGAGGCTTTCTTGTGATAGAGTCACAAAAGCCTATACATAGGGGATTTCATTCCAGCTTTTATATTTTAAGCAGAAACACTGGAACTGCGGAATAGTCTCATGCTTTAAAGTACCATCCTGTACCCATCTTTGGACACCTCCCAGCTCATGTTGAGCCCAAACCATATTGCAATAGTAGAGAAGTTGTTTCTGTTTTAAATCATCAGGATCAAACCTTTCCCACTCATCAAGGGTGCAGACTAGTGGGGAAGCTGGTGAAATCTGCATGGTGGTGAGGTTCAAGAGGCTTCCCATTGGCTCAGCTTGGGGCCTGTAGAGAGGAGACAGCTAGGTCTTGACACCTTAAGATGGCATTTCATGCAGAAGGAGGAGACCCAAAGGCCCACAAAGCATCCTTTGTGAGGCCCCAACACAAAGTAGATAGACATCTCCGTCCAAACCATTGAGCGATGTTGGCTTCATTCACAGAAGCACAGAGGAAAGCCACCTGGGGGCTTTTGCCTCCTTAGGAAGAAGGGAGCTAAGCCACTTGCTGGCCTTACCTAGTCCTTTGCCTCCTGTGAAATAAGGGTGGAAGTTTTCCCCATGCAAAGTTCCCTTGGCCACTTGAGGCCCTTGATGGCTCAGCTGCTATTTTGAGTCCCTTGATGCCAACTGGGAAAATTGTCTCTTGCATTTATTCCATTAGTGAGGGCAGACCACACACAAGAGAAATCACTGTTGCAAAAACTCAACATGGACTGTCATTTTTATATTACCCACTCCTCAGATGAGGCTGTCCTACCAAAATCTTGCCCAAATTCTTGCGAGAAGTCTATGTGCAGCGCTTTGGGAACTGTTCCAGTTGTGTGTCCTGGGATTTTGTAATTAATGGGTCATGCCTACTTCTCTAGCCAGCTTTGCCACACCCTGGTCTCCTGCCTCACTACCAGGTCGATTTGAAATTATTCCTGGGTGTCATGCCTCATGCCTCTAATCCCAGCACTCAGGAGGCTGAGCCAGGAGGTTTGCCATGAGTTCAAGACCAGCTTGGGTTATGCAGTGAGTTCAAGGCCAGCTTGAATTACATAGTGTGACCAGAAAACACCAAAATAAATAAATAAATAAATAAATAAATAAATAAATAAATAAATAATTTAAAATCATATCGTTTAGGTTTTCACAGAATGGCAAAGCCTCAGAAAGGTGAATTCAAGGGAGCGAGGTTTGCCTTGGAGGGCAGTTCTTTTGCCTTCTGGTCAAATATTGGGAGCTGTGTCTCAGCGATAAGAAAATGACCAAGACAGTTCTGGAAGTCTTAATCAGAGCAATTAGGCAAGAGAAAGAAGTAAAGCATATCCAAATTGGAAAAGAAGTTAAGTTATTCCTGTTTGTAGATAACATAATCTTATCAATAGGAAAATCTAAAGACCACCAAAGCACTGTTGAAACTGATAAAGACATTTAGTAAAGTTGTGGGATGCAAAATTAACATCGAAAATGCAATGTTCTATGTGAGAAGAGTAGCTGGTAAAGATTTTCTCCCAGTCTGCAGGCTGTCTCTTCTCTCTGCTCATTTTTTTGCTTGCTGTGCAGTAACTTTTTTGTTTGATGTAGTCCCGTTAGTTAATTATTTCTTGTGCTGTTGGAGATCTATCCAGGAAGTCTTTGCCTAAGCCTTTGCCTTCCCGTGTTTCTCTTATGCTTTCTTTCAGTTCAAAATTTCGGCCTTATACCTAGGTCTTTGATCCATTTCGAATTGATTTTTGTGTAGGGTAAGAAATAGGGATCTAGTTTCAATCTTCTGCAAGTGGATATCCAGTTTTCCTGGCACCATTTTTTAAAGAGGTTTTCTTTGTTCCAAATATATTTTTTGGTTCCTTTGTCCAGAATCAGATGGTTGTGGTTCCACGGGTTTGTTTCTGTGTTCTTTATTCTCCTCCATTGGTCTGTGTGTCTACTTTGGCACAAGATGCTGCTTTTGTTACTATGGGTTTGTAGCATAATTTTAAATCAGGAATTGTGATGCCTTCAGCCTTGATCATTTTTGCTTAGGATTGCTTTGTCAATTCTGGGTCTTTTGTACTTCCCTATGAATTTTAGGGCTATTTTTTAGCTCTGTGAAGAGTGGCATTGTTATTTTGAAGAAGATTTCTTCAAAATATTTTATGTGGCCATTTTGTTAATATTGCCCTAATCCATGAACATGGGAGATCTTTCCAATTTTTTTCTTTAGCATTCTGAAATTTTCATTATAGAGGTCTTTTACCTCATTGGATAGATTGATTCCTAGGTATTTTTCTGAGGCTTTAATAAATGGAATTGTTTTCCTGATTTCTTTCTCATCTAGTCCATTACTGTTGCACAGTAAGATTATTGGTTTTTTAACGTTGATTTTGTATCCTGCCACATTTCTAAATTCATGTATCATCTCTGAACTTCTTTTGGTATAGTCGTTAGGGTCTTCCAAATATAGAGTATATCATTTACAAATGAAAACAATTAGACTTCCTTTTATTTGTATGTCTTTTATTTTTTAGTCTTGTCTAATTCTTCTAGCTCAAGTTTCAAGAACTATATTGGACAAGAGTGGCAAGAGTGGATATCTTTGCACCACTCTTGATTTTAGAGGAAATGCTTGCAGTTTCCCTCTGCTCGGAATGAGGTGTGCTGCGGGCTTATTATTATTATTATTATTATTATTATTATTATTATCTATGGCCTTTGTGATACTGAGGAACCATCCTTCACTACCCAGTCTTTAGGGCTTCTGTCATGAAGGGGTATTGAAAATTGTTTAAGGCTTTCTGTGTATTTTATTTAATCTTTCAAAGAACCAACTCTTCGATTCAATGATTCTTTGTATTGTTTTATTAGTTTCAGTTGCATGAATTTCTGCTCAAACTTGCTCTTTTTTTCTAGAACCTTGAGATTCAACATTAGGTTATTTAGGGCCGGTGATATGCTCAGTGGCATAAGCGCCCACCTGGCAAGCGCAAGGTCCTGAGTTCGACTCCCGGTACCCACATAAAACTGTTAGGGTCGGGACACCCGCCACGTGAAGGAAGACTCCAAGAAGCGTTCTCTCATGCAAAGGGCAAGGGGTTTTATTATCCAAGCATGCGTGGGGCTCACTGAACACGCAGGAACAGTGGGCCCCAAGCCAAGCCTGAGCAGCGCTTATATGTCTATAGAACAAAGGGAGGAGGGGTCTTTGCAAGCGCGGTTACAGAAGCAGATGGCATTGGTTAGTTTAAACAGCTTTTTACATTCATTCGGAGAAGACAATCATACGGGAGTTTTTAGGCTGGCCGATGGAGCGGTGGAGGACGTTTCCTAATATGGGCAGCAGGTGTCCAGGAAAGGCACATTTTGCAAATTCTTTTAGTCATGAGGTAGTTCTTATCTCATGGCCCAGATCCCTGGTCAGCTCTGTTCCGTTTTTATCTAACTTAGGTAACTTTAAATTGTAACAGCTCAATTCCCGGAACATTGGGAGGAGGGGAACAGCAAAGACCAAGCATTTAGAATGGAAAATTTCTCTTACAAAACAAAACAAAACAAAACAAAAAACATTAGGTTATTTATTTGAGCTCACTCTGTTTTTCTGACGTGGGAATTTATTACTATAAACTTCCCTCATAGGAATGCTTTCATTGCATCCCATAAGTTCTGGTATGTCATATTGATATCATCATTTAATTGTAGAAACTGTCTCATTTCTCCTTTAATTTTGTCTGTGACCCATTGGTTGTTCAGGATGGTATTACTTAATTTCCATGTGTTTATGCAGTTTTGTGGTTTCTTTTGCCATTTGTTCCCAATTTCATTACTCTATGATCTGATAATATGCATGGGATAATTTCAAATTTTTTGCATTTATGTAAGCATGTTCTATGTGGTCTTACATATGTGGTCTATTTTGGAGACAGTCCTGTGTCCTGCTGAGAAGAATGTGTATTCTCTTGCTGTTGGGTGGGACACTCTGTAGATATTAGGGGGTACCACAGTGGGTAAAATACACCTGACCATATTTTTCTAATGAAGATATGCACTTTAGCATAAAGGTAGCCGGCTGTCCGTCTCAGTAGCTGCATTGGGGGAATACAGGAAATAATCTTTCCAATCACTCACTTGGTAAAACAAACAGCAAGGTGTGTGCATGCTTGTCAAAGCATAAATGGGTGAGTTTTATCCATGTTAGGTGCTCTGCTACATTTTTCTGTATTTATAATGTTTTATTACATGTTTTCTTTTGATTTTTCTTGTAGAACTAGCCCAATTCAGTACAATGTTGCATGAAAATCTGCTTTTGCAACTTTGTGGGAGGTTGAAAGTAAGTCAACAGGTGATTTCAGCTACTAATGATGACTTGGATCATGTAAGCCAAAGAAAGAAGTTAGCAAGATATGACAGATAAAGAAGTACAGATGAAGACTTTGATTCAGATGAGGAAGAAAGCAATGATGTCAATAAATATTTAACTAGTCAAAATGCTACAAATGGTCAGGTATACCTGAATGATCCATTAGAACTAGGTTATAAAATGTTATTAGGTTCTTGCTGTGGGTGAAAACTATTGGACTGAATGCCAACACTGCGAGTCAGTGTTGGAAATTGTTTGTAACAGACAACATGCTATGAGATTTTTTGAAATACACTAGTAATGAAATACAAGTAAAACATTTTATACACATCAATAGTAATACTCAAAAATACATTTATCATGTCTTTTCTAAGCTGTTTTATTTTTTATTTTTATTTTTATTTTTTGTGGGTACCAGGGGTCGAACTCAGGACCTCACACACCAGCAGGTGCCCATGCCACTGAGTGATATCACCGGCCCTTTTTTTCCTTTATGTGGGTACCAGGAGTCAAACTCAGGACCTCGTGCTTGCCAGGCAGGCGCTTATGCCACTGAGCTATCTCACCAGCCCATCCTTTATTTTTTAAAATCTGTACCTAGTCTAGATTCACTAACCATTTCCTTCATTATGGCCATGACCTCTTAATTATCTATAAAATTATTTCTGTTTTGACTTTGCCAAGAGATTTATTCATCTGTTTTGTTACTTCCGCATTTTAGAAGATTCAGCTTGTGGCTTTTGGTCTCTTCCACCTCCATGCCTCCTGGACTTTCTTTGGGCAAGTTGAAGATGTTGGGGTTGCATCTTGCTTCCATGTTTTATCATTTTCTATTTTTTTGTTTTGTTTTCTTTTCTGTATTGAGGCTTGTAAACTGTGTATGGTAGGTAGCTTTATTAGTAGTATTGAGACCATTTTATGTAATGATTATTCTTCAGAGATGCCTTCTAGGAATAGCTGGCTTTGGCCTTTGAGTCTGTCCCAGGCTGTTTATTAGGGATGAAATGTTGCAACCTGTTTGGCCTGGCACCCAGTTCTTTGGTACCGGGCTGTAGTATTGTTTATGATCCCCAGACAACCTAGGTATTGGCGTACAAGGGAGACAAATTGATAACAACAACTATGCTCCGGGGGTAGAGTAGTACAATCAGTAATAACAACAGCATCAAACAAAAACTGGAAAATGACAAACTGTAATAACTAATTCTTTGCTACTTAAACCATAGGTACAAGATATATAGTTATATAACAAAATCTAAGACAAATTAGAAAATTATATAAAATAAATACCCACTCAATAGAACAATTTTACCCCTTTCACTGCAAAGAAGTATTCAGCCATAGTGAGGTAGAATTAACTGTGTACAGAGTCATAAGGATAATGGCACAGATATGGAAGTGTGAAGACAAAAGAGAAAAGGAATAGCTTATGAAAAACAAAGCAATGGAAGATGTGAAGAGTGTGGTAAGATTGATTTAAAAGTTCTGCTAAGGAATAAAGAGATATTAGTGGTATTAGAAACAGTAACAGAGAAGACCAAGTAGGAAAAGGATAAATAATGGAGAGTAGAGATTAAACCAGAGGGAAGAAAAATAAGAAAAAATACTAAGGGCACAAGTTAAAAGAGAGTGAGAAAAGAAGGGAGAGAGGGAGAATAAAAGAAGAACCCATTCAAACAAAGTAACATTAAAAAGGGATGGGGACAAAAAATGGGTGGTAAAACTCCAACCTCCACCAAAAGAAAAAAAAATTAAAAATCAGAAATGTACCAATAAAAAAAAAAAAAAGAAATGTACCAATACAAGTGGGGAAAAAAAAAGAATTAAATGAATGAAGAAGAAGAAAAAAGAGAAAAAAGTTCCTATGTGTTTTCAGAAGAGTGTTTTCTTCTAGGGCCAGTAGTCTTTAATTTTACAAGTGACATTCCTCTTTGCCCTTCTGTGTAGCCTCTGAGTGTGTATGGAGGTTACTCAGTGCCAGGGGACCTCTCTCCACAATCCCCTGTTTATAGCAGCTATAGTGGGGAAGGTGTGGGGCCTTGGTTCTGAGGGTCCTGTTGTGAATTTCTGCTAGCTGGGGACCAGCAATGATTACTGGATGTATATTGGTGTCCATGGGACAGACTCCTGACACCAGGTGGGGCTTGTGTCAGCTCAGTATGCCCAGAGGAGAACCAAATCTGTCCAAGACTAATGTGGGAAGATTCTGCAGGCCCAGTGAGTTTGCAGGGCTCTGGGTGGTAACTCACAGATATCCAGAGTACTGGGCGGAACAGGTAGACACTTAACCCTTTCTGCTTACCCAGGCAGAGGACCACCTTTTGTGTTAGGCAGAAAGGGACTGTGCCCAGGACTCTTGCAGAATGCAGGTGGAGATTCTGATGAGCACAGAGGGGAGGCAGTGTGTCTGGTGCTGAATGGACACTGCCACTGCACGGCAAGCAGAAACAATGAAATGACACCCAGGATTTGGAGGCAGATTTATTTTATGTCAACGGGCACTGATCGGGATCATTCCCAAAATATCAGGCCCTGATCTCTGCTGGTCTAGGGCTTATACTGGATAAGCAAGCAGGAAGTACAGAGGCAGAATGGCTTGTCAATTGGGGATTGGTTTATACAATGTGCATCACAGTGACCAGCTATGCATCGCAGTGACCAGCAGTTTCTAAGAGCCAAGAGCAACTGGAACTGGAACAGGAATGATTACCTGGGCAACTAAGAAACTGAAGTGTACTGGCTTGGGGTGGGGGGCTTTTCTGTTATACCACAGTCCAGGTGTAGCAGGCAGAGATTCACACGGGCTTGGGAGACCCCATAGAAACCCAGGCTGGCTGGGGACTGGTGCTGGACATTCGCCTCTGGCAGGTCTAGGGTTGGAGCAGGGCAGTGATAGCTGGGTGTAGGCTCAAGCAAGCCCAGGGTAGAGGGGCTGAGTACAGACTCAAACTAGACGGGTGTTAGCTCTGTGTGCCAGGTGAATGTCCCAGTTGTCATGGGACAAACTACAGGCCCTCAGTGGGGGCTCGGGTGTGCCCAGGACCCAACATTGAAGTCTCCTGACACAGGCAGGGGTCGCTTGTTTATCCTCTGAGCCTGAGATCAGGCAGATGGGGAGGGAGCCGCTCCTGCCCCGATCACTCACTGCGTGTGTGCCAGCGGAAATGCTGCCAGGCTGCAGCCTCCCGTGCGTTTGGAGTGGGGACAGTGAGATGAAAGGGCCGCATACCCCAAGTCCACCCTGTGCAGCTGGACTCTGCTGCACTGCTAGGGCTCCTCCAGCTTTATGGGGATCCCTCGAGATGGCCGTCCCCATGACGGACGCCGGCAGAGCCCCTGCAGCCAGTCCTGCCAGACTGCTTCCCCTCTTTTCAACTCCGGTGCATATGTTTTGTTTGATCTACAAGTCTCTTTCAAAATGATGTTTTGCATTGCGCGTATGTCTGCCTTTCTTCCGATTACCTGTGTTTTTACTCGACTCTCTCGGTGTGATTCCTCTCCCACTCAGCCACGCTGGGTCCCTGCTTCTTCCATTCTCACATCTTCTTCCACATGAAGGAAGTTAAATTAGTGTCATAGCAAAGACACCCATGAGACTCTTTGGTCCCGGCACACCCAGGGAAGAGAAGTAGTGTACCTGATTTTACAACTTCGGTAAGAGTCAGTTATGCCTGCTTGGGGGTCAGACCTTCCCCCTTCTCCCGTGACAGAGAGCTCCGTCCTGAGCAGTCCGCCTCCTCTCAAGTCTGCGGGCTGTGAGGCTTCGCCTCGGCAGTTCTCCAAGCGGGATGCCCTGCTTTACCGAGGCTCGTGTGTGGCTAGGAGAGGAAGTCTGCTGTGAGGGCCGAGAATCACGGGCGTATGTGTTTGTCAGGCACATTCTCCAGTTAGTCTTTGTCAGTGATAAAAGTGACATTCATTACTGCTATTAATCTTACTCAGCTCTTTTTCCCTTTTCTTGGAACCAGAGCAGAGAGGTATGTTTTACTGAAAATATATACACTTACTATGGCCTGACATGTTTATGTATTTACTTTGTGTTTCTCACTAGTAAGACGCAAGCTCCAGGGCAGAAATTTATTTTGCTCTCCTCTATGTCCACGGTGCCCAGGACTGACACAAGGTAGGCTCTCAATGAATACTTGTTAAATGAGGACATCAATTATTATGCCAGGATAAACAAGGGTGAGGACCTTAGGGCTGATTGCAGTTTCCCTGCATCACCTCCATGTAATTATGGGTTGTTAATTTCCTATCTGTTCATTCTTAAGAGCACTCTAATGGTGTTTACTTTTCCCACCCCTAGGGTCTTATTTTCTAATTCAGTCCTGATGGACCAAGAAGAAAAAAGTGTGTTTGACAGATATTCATCTCAGACCCTAGATATTGAGTATTTTTGTTGCGCTTTGGCTTTTATCTAGTTTTGCATGGCATAAATTTGTGAATAAATGATATCTGGGTATGTGGGTGTTACGCTCATCATTATGAAGTTGAGAATGGTGCATACATTATTTGAAGTTGACAAGAAGTTTTGCTTCCATTAGGGCCAATCAGCATGCAGATTTTCACATTTATAAGTTTGGCCTTGGGCCGGTGAGATGGCTCAGCGGCTTAAGCGCCTGCCCGGCAAGTGCGAGGGCCCGAGTTCGACTCCCGGAACCCACATACGAAAAAGGGGCCGGTGATATTGCTCAGCGGCACGGGCGCCTGCTGGCGCATGAGGTCCTGAGGTCGACCCCCCGGTACCCACAAAAAAAAAAAAAAACAAATAAGTTTGGCCTTGTCTTTAAATGCTCTCTTGAAACTATTTGTCAGACTCAGATTCTTTCATGCTTTCTGGATTTAGGTGTGTATAAATTTGGCCATGTGTATGCGAATTCTTGGGTACTTTTGTCTTTTCAGTTCTCTTCTTTCCTATGTACCAGGCCTAAATAATGTTGAATTAGGGGTGGGTTTTGAGGCAAAATTACATGGTTAATTTTAATTGTGTCTGTGCATATATACATGCGCATCTGTTTAGCAATAGTAGTTTGTGCTTTAAGTTCTCTTGTTTTTTGTTGTTATTGTTCCTTGTGGTAACATTTTATTTGGAACCTTAAGTGGGAGATAGTCATGATAAAATTATGCTATTCCTATGATGATACTTCCATTGTAATGTCAAAATACAAGGAAGTCAATTAGAATTATTTTAGGCCTTTATTTTGAGTTGATTTTTGCATATGGTGATTTCATTTCATTTTTCTACATGTAGATATTCAATTTTTCATCACCATTTCTTGAAAAGACTGTCCAGCTTCCTGCGGTGGACAACCTTTGAGATGGTGGAGGTGACCCGCGCCTCCTGACAGTCGATGTGTTCCTTCCTCTTGAGTGTGGGTGGGACCCGGGGACTTGCTGCTGAGTAGAATATGACAGAGTGATGGGCATCACTGCTGAGGTCAGTGCCTTTCCCTTGGCACTCCACTCTCTTGCTTACCAGCTCTGACGAGCCAGCTGCCATCCTAAGAGCTGAAGGCACTGAATGCACCATCCAGCCAGCAGCCAGTGAGGACAGAGGCTCTGGCCCCATGGCTTCCAGGGGGACTGAATCCTGTGCATAGCATTCTCCTACCCCAACTAAGCCTTGAGATAGGAGTGCTCTACCACCTTGATTTTTTTTTTTTTTTTTTTGTGGGTACCGGGGGGACGACCTCAGGACCTCGCGCGCCAACAGGCACCCGTGCCGCTGAGCGATATCACCGGCCCCTTTTTCGTATGTGGGATCCGGGAGTCGAACTCGGGCCTTCGCGCTTGCAAGGCAGGCGCTTAAGCCGCTGAGCCGTCTCACCGGCCCTACCACCTTGATTTTTGCCTCTTGAGACTCCTTTAGCTGGGGGTCAGCCTTGCTTCACAAAGAAACTTTGAGCTGGTAAGTGTGTGGTATTTTAAAGCTTTGACAATTTTGTCACTAAGCAATAGATAACTGTCTTAATTACTTTTTTCTCATTGCTGGGACAAAATACCTGACACCCAAAGTTAAAGAGGGAAAGGTTTATTTAGCTTACAGTCTGTGGAGGTTTCAGTCTGTAATCAGAGTGGAAGCCTTCTTAACCCCACAATTACTGCATTCTGCATGCACCTAAAACCAGCACCACATGGATTGTGCCAAGATCTGCTGCCAGCTGGAGCAGCAGCCAGGTTTCCTTCTCTCTTGGTTGTTGGGGTTGAGTGCCTGTGTCACTGGGCACTCTGAATTCAATTCTGAGGAGCAAATTCTCTATGCTGCCCCCATTCTGGAACATGGCACTCTACAGCTTTCTCTTTTGCAGTTTTGAGGCTGCAAAGTGTGGAGTCCTGCTGCTTCTTGTGATGCCCTCAGGCCATCTTTTATATTCTCCTGTTCCTTCTCAGAAATCAAGATCTCCTCAGCTCCATCTTTGCAATCCACAGCTTTACTGAGCTTCCTTTCTGGCCAAACTCACAACATTTTTAAATCATCCCACTGGGCTCTTTGCTCTTGATTCTCAACATAAATCTGGCTAAAACTCCTAACAATAGCCATGCCACTGCCTCAACTTTAGACTGCCTTAAAGTTTCTTCTGCCAGATTAATTAGTCTGTCACCCTTAATCTTAGCCCCAGGCAAAATCTCTAGACACAAGCAAAATTCAGACAAACTTTCTGCCAAGCCACAACACATATTGTCTGGACTCCAACAACCAATGCAGTCCTTCTTCCCAACAGCAACCTCCCAAGCCTGGTCTTTACCAGCAGGATTTCTATCAGCCTTCTGGTCTGAGCTCTGACCAGAATCTCCAATACAGAACAACCTAAGGTGTTCTAGCACTACTTTTTCAGCTGGCATCTCTGAGCCTTTCTAAACTCTTCTCACAAGCCCTTCCCAAAGGCTCTTAAACCACATGGTCAGGTGTACTCACAGCAACAACCCCACTCCTGGTACCAAATTCTGTGTTGGTTACATGTCCAAAATCTACTGTGAAAAAGTATTTTTGTAATTTATTGATTTAGTTCTTATTTAGGATCTCTTTCTATTTTTGTTAAAAGCAAAAGACTCTCAATCACTTGACCTACAAAAGGATCTGTTACCCAGTCATCCAAATCATTTGCTTTCTCAGTTTCTGCAAATCATATCAAAGGACTTTACCGAGACATAACCAATAATTATTGGTAAACTTGCTACATTTTAATTTAGAAGCACCTTGTTTAATGCAGTATCTTAAAATAGTGGGGAAATTACAATAATAATTTTATGTATTTTCACCAAGGTAGCATTTTTGATATATTTTTATATTTTCACAGTGCATTAAGAATATTTTCCTTAAAAGCTTTGATTGCAATATTTAGCCTATTCAACTTATAGAATTTATTTGTCCCAAACCTAATATTCAACATCATCTTTGTGCTCAAATTAAGAACTGAATTTACTTTCTGTCCAAAAAAGACTCATTAAAAATTTTAAATATATTAATATATATTTTAAGAATATTATATAAACCACTGAGAAACAAATTAGGGTGTACACTTTGTAAGAGACTGTTCAGGACATATTTGGGTTTATTTTTGCTTCCAGCAGTAAAAAGATAGGATTTTTTTTTTTTTTTGAGATGGGGTCTTGCTATGTAGTTCAGGCTGAACTTAAACTCACTATGTAGCCCAGGCTGGCCTCAAACTGACAGCGATCCTCCTGCCTCTGCCTCCCAAGTGCTGGGATTACAGGTGTGTGCCACCATACCTGGTCTAAAACGATAGATTGACTCTTTTTTTTGTGTGTGGGTACCGGGGGGTCGACCTCAGGACCTCGTGCGCCAGCAGGCACCCGTGCTGCTGAGCGATATTACCAGCCCCTTTTTCATATGTGGGTTCCGGGAGTCGAACTCGGGCCCTCGCACTTGCAAGGCAGGTGCTTACGCCGCTGAGCCATCTCACCGGCCCTAGATTGACTCTTGATAGAGGAAGGAAAAGAAAGTGTGTTATCCAGGTATTCACCTGCAAAAATAAGGTCAAAGGAGAATTTCCAAATTTGGCAATAGATAATGTTAACTATCCTCCTTTATCACCAGTGTCACAAGGCGTGATTTTTCAGAGTAAAGCAACTCTCTTCTGCATTTCTCTCTTTGGAGAAAATAAAGTTGTCTAAAACTACTATTAATTTCATTCATAAAAAAATTATTATTGGTATTTTATGAAGAATAATTTGCATAGAATTGGAACACATTGTCCAAAGACCATACACATTCATTTTGGATTATTATATTGTAGGGACAAGGTGGGACGTGTAATGTGAAAACGACTAGTGTGTGTCTTAATATTGAGGTCCCTGTTATTCACTTTTGAATGCATTGGTTTTAGGCCGCTAGGCTGTGACTTTAGGTAATGGTGATGGCAGTGAGGGACTAGGTTATCTGGGTACAAAGTTTGGACCAAAACTTTGAGGTTGCTAGGGAAGTTTCAACTGCCATAGTTTAAAATAGTTTCAAAATTATATTATAGCCAAGAGCCTGGATTTTTCTTCTCTAAAAAGAATAAAATACTGGCCCTTCTATAACACAGGAGAGAAATCTGGCTGACCCTACAGACTGTTGAACTTTGGAATGGGCCACTAAGTGAAATGGGGAAATCACATTTGCTGGCTGCCTACGAAAGTAGAGTATTTCCTCATCTGTCTGGTATGTTAGGGTAGAGGTGGGATGGGGTGCAGAAGAATGAAGAGATCCCTCGAGCCCTTTCCAATCCTAAAAGTGCCAAAGTTTCAGAGTGGAATGCACAGTATTGGGTAATAGAGAAACAAAACATCTCTTATCAAGAAGACATTTTGCAAATAAGAATTTGTAATTCTTGGGAATATTTTTAGGAATCAATTAGTAAAAGATTCATAATATAGTATTACCTGTATTTATAATCTTTATTTTAAAGTGATGTCTATACATGGCACACTTTCATTATTTGTATATGATTTATGTAGTGCATTTTATTGTAATTATTGTCCACGCAGACCTCTTTTCTCTACTTAGCCTGTGTGTTTTTTCTAGGCAGGCACTGTGTCTTTCCCGGTATATTCCTAGAACCCGGGATAGTCCTGGAATGACTCATGGAAGCAGCTCTTGAACTATTTTTAATAGACGACACTCACCTGGAGAGACCCATGCTGGTCTTGCTCCTGTGACCTTTTCTTGCAGAATTCATTTTACCTAGTTCAGAGTCATTGTCATTTCTAATTCCTTTACTTTTGATACCGATTTTGTTCTTTTTTTGTGACTAAGAGAAACAGTGTATTTTAGTGACAGGGCATGGACTTTGCCAGACTAAAAATATGCTCATAATACTACTCCTTCTGTGGGAGGCATGCCCTCAGGTTGAACGGAAGTGTTAAGTCAAAACTGGGCCATCGCCACAGTGGGTAGGGACTTACACTAGATGTTACTAAGTTCTTCTTTGACTCAGTGTTCAGCACACTTTAATTCAATATATTTTAATTATTCCTCTCATAATTTTTGCTTTTATTAAAAAGAAGATGCATCTGTAATCCCAGGTCCCTGTGAGGCTGAGGCAGTGTGAGCTCAGCTTGAGTAACTTAGCAAGATCCTGTCTCAAAATTAAAAACATAAAATATAAAAACAGATGAGGATGTAGATCAGTGCAAAGGCCCTGGATTCAATGCCCAGTACTACTACTCTACTACTGCTACTATACCACTACTACTATACTACTACTGTTACTGCTGCTACACACACACACACACACACACACACACGCATGCACACACACACAAGATGCTTTTATCTAAACCCTCATCAATCCTCTCTACATTCAAGAGGATTTGCATACCTTCCCTTAATACCTTGTTTTTCCATGTCAATTTTCGGGAAGTAGTACCTTATGTTTTCATAACAAATCCGTTCTCAAAAGCTATCATGAATTTCAAGGCTTCCATTCAGGGAAACAATTGCTATAACATGTAGGGTAGTTTTATGACAGTACACAGTATGATTTTAAAGATTTTGTTTTTAAGACAGAAATAATATATTTATAGAAACCCTTGCTATTAATCTTTATGAATTAAACAAATATAAGTCTATGTATGCTATTGCATTTTAATGTCTCAGAAAGCATTAAAAGCAAAAACTAAGATGGTAGGTAAACTAGTCATTTGTCTGTTTGACTTTTCCCCAGCTCCCTTCTACCTACTCTACTTTTTGAGTACATTCTTGATTTTTTTTTTTGCTAGATCTGAGCTAGCAAAGGCACTGGTGGGAGACTGGAGGGAAGAAAAACCTGAGTGTCTCCTCCCTCTTCGCTTGGGTTAAGGGTCCTCTCTGGCAGCATGTCTTTCTCATTACGGTTCCAGCGTTTGCAGGGCTGGCCCTCTGTCATTGTCCTGTCTACCTGGGCAGCCAAACCATGGGACCGGGTCTTGCTAATGCATGGCCTGGCTTTGGTCTTGACACCGTCATCCCCTCCTGTTTTTGTTCCATGGGACCTAGAGGAGGTTACAGCTTCCTTCTGTTGCAGATTTCTGGGTTGCCTTACTGATCCACCTTTGAGTTTTCAGTTCTTTGAAACACCTCTCACTTTTCACTACACGAGCCTTTCTGTGGGACTGACTACCTATATAAACCCGGATGTGCACGGTGGGCTACTTAGGAACTTAGTAATTTAGATAGATGAACAGAAACCTTTGTACTCTTACTTATGTTTATGTGTAGTAAGTTTCTGGAAAATTTTTCCTTTGAGTGCAGATTTCAGGTGTTTTAGACAAAGATTTATGAGGCTATAGCCTCGTAAATTTCTGTGCTCCTTTTCCAGATAAAAATTTACACAACCATTATTTTTAGATGATGAACAAAAGGATGGAGGAGGCAGAAGATAGAGGCTCTGCACATCATTCGTGTCAGATGAGACACTTTATTTCATCCTCAGGCAATTCTGAGTTGATCTTTAATATTCATGGAAGGAAAATAACTCTTGTCTAAAAAAATTGGGAATTTGGTGGTTTGGAGAGAAAGTGTTTTACAGGCCAAGCTGCAGACAAACCACGGCTATGAAAGGGCTTTCTCCTCCTGTCCTGAGCTCTCCACAAGGAGGCATATTAAAGGACTGATTTATACCGTGGGTGTTATCAGCTCTCAGAGTGTTCTGGATATATGTGCTAATCTTAATCAAAGAAGGTGCCAGAAGCGATGGCCAAGAACACCAAGTTCTTATTTACTGTTCCTTGATTTATGTAGCACCAGGGACTGAACTGAGTGAAAGCATTTGCAGCTTCCAAGCACTACTTTTGATTATTTCTAATTCTTTAAACTCCTTCGAAAAGACACAGTCAGATAAGTAGGCAAGGTGGCCTCATCCCCAGGAGGACGAATTTCTTCCACTTACTGGTATCACTCTGGATAGGACGGATGCTGCCAGGAGATCACAGGTATTCCCAGGATGCTCCAGGCCTGTAGCTCAGGTACATAATTTTTTTCATGTGAAAGAAATGTTCACGATAACTGTTACAGCAAAATTCTCCCAACTTCAATGAGACAATATTTTCTGCTGATACATTTGTGATCCTCCCATAACTTAAGTTTATGGTGTGAGATAAAATTGTTTGAAGAGAAAAACAAAATGATAATAAGTTATGGCACAGACCCCATGTTTCTTGAATGTATTCTGTAAACATTCATATAAAATTATTTGAAAAAGTAGTGAACAATTTTTAGTGCCAAAATAACTTAGCCTCTTGTTAATAACAGCCTTTTTTCTTTATTTGTGCTATCGTGGCTGCCTCAGTGTCCTGAATCAATTCAACATGTTTACCTTTCATGTAATTTTGATTTTGGGGAACAGCCAGCAGTCACATGGTGCCGGAGTCAGTGAATAGGTAGATGGGGACGCAGCACAGTATTTGTACAAGCCTGCTTTTCCATTCGACAGCACACAGCACCAGCATTCGGTACATGTATTTTAATCACACCTCCTAAAGACAGTCACGAAAGAGGACTTCCAGAACTGCTTCAGAATGTGGCAAGAACAATGGAATGTGCTCAAAGTGAGCAGGAATATTTTAAAAGGAATTAATGGCAGAGTGTCTTTCATTGTAATAAATTTCTAAAAATTTAAACAGTTATCATATTTTCAGTCACATCCTGACCCCCCCCATATGAGCTACACTTTGAGAATAAAATAGTAAAAAATAGTGTTTATAGAAACTTCCACTAGTAGGTCGGCTGGAGCATGCAGAGTAGAGTGGGGAAAGAGGCAAGGCCCATTAGTGATACTTTGAAGCTTGCACCATGCTAAGGAGCTTGGCTCTTACCCTCCAGCTAGCGGGAGAATTTTGGCAAGAGTACCGCGGCAGCAGTGCTGAGAGTGGATGGAGGGAGACAAGAACTAGCCCGGGACAAGGAAGGAGTGGCAGAAGGGTGCTGCAGCAATCTCAGGAAGAGATGACTGAGGAGCCAATGAGTTTACTTCCTTTGTGATATTTAAATATGATATTGAGTGCTTGCTTTGGCCACACACATACTAAATATGATATTTAAACAGTCTTCTGCATTTCCCCTCCATGAATGCACACTGTCTACCTCCCTCTCTCCTTAGAGAGAGAGTTGTTTGGAGGCTACATGATTAGTTTCAGATCAAAGGGTGTGGGGGACCACCTGGACAGCTGTCCTTGAGAGGAGAGCAACTATCTCCATCTTGGCTGAACCTGGCCCTATTTCCACCTATTGATACGTACAGAGCTGGCTAGGACTTTTCCTTATCTCTTTAATTGGCTTTAGGCAATGCAAATTGGTCCAGCCGAGGTGCTGATGTGTAGCCTTTGAAGCAAGGTGACAGGCCTGTGTTTCCCCGCCTTTTGCTCCCAATACAAGGTTGAGCCTGGCGGGATGGAGAGCCGTGCTCCGCGCTGTTGGCTGGGATCGAGCCTCGAGAAAGAGCCTATGACTTCCCAGGGCATAAAAGATTATACATCAGAGCTGAAGCACCGACCCCAAAACATTAGATGCTATCTTGAATTGTGTTATGCAGATTACTCCTTCTGCATATCCTTCCCTCTGCATTTGCAAAGGTGATTTCAGGCCTAGCCCAGCTCATGAGACTCACGTACTTCCTGCCACTCTCACAGTCACTCATTCCGGGGCACTCCCCTCTTTCAGAATTAATAAAACCCGGGTTCGGCCCTGGGTCGTGGCCTTTGTCCCAGTAGCCACCATCTTGGCTGGACTTAAGACCCCTTGGCTCCCCACAACTATAAATATGCCTTAGTGTCTTTATTCTCGCCGTGGGTTGCACTGGAAGTGGTAGATTGGAATTAACTCGCTAGGATTCCAATAACTTCCTTTTGTGTTTACAAATCTAACTTCCTGGTCCGTGACGAGGACCAGGAAGGTCTCTCTATAAAAGGGTACATGGTTATACAAAGGCTCAATTAATGTGAAGGAAATTTTATTCTTATATAACCCAGCCCCCTTAGCAAGTAACGGAGAAATTTAGACAACAAGGAAAACAAAACTGACACAGTATTTCTTTAATATCTTAAAAACAATTTTTCAGTAAATTATGTCCTCTTCAGTTCTTGTCTCCAAGGTCTGCAGTGCCTCTGTTATAAATGAAAACCATCCTCAGAAACAACGAAAGAGTTTGCAGCATTGGTAAAATTTTACACAGAATTCAGAGCACAGAGCACAGAGCCTATTTTTCCTTCTGCTCACTCCGTGGAATATCCTAACAAGATGAGCATCACTCAGAACACCTTCTCACCCAGATCCTTTTAGAACATTTTATGTCTCTGATTACATTTTTAACTCCTGCCATGCCCTAATGGCTCTTTTGGTGAAAACCTAGCTTCAGTATTCATGGTGGGCAGAATTTCTAAAATGGGCCCTGAGACGTTCTGCCCTTCACCCTGGAGCCCACGAGTTACCACTTCTTTGCTTATGTGACATCACATGGCAGGTAACCCGACGGTAGGAGATCACCATGTTGGACCAGATCAATTCCCGTAGCCCCTTAAAAGTACAGTTTTCTCTGGCTGGTGATAGAAGAGAAAGAGGAATTCAAAGTACAAGCAGTATTCAAGGGCCCAAGGCTAGTGTGACGCTGAAGAGAGCTGTGTGAGAGGTTTGTGGGTGGCCTTTAGGTAGAGGGGGACCCCATGACGGGCATCAAGGAAAAGGAGGTTCAGACCTACAACTGCAAAGAACTGGATTCTACCAGGAGCCTCAATTAGATTGTGTTAGCGGCTAAGTTGTGTCTCCCGGAAATTCATATGTTGAAGTATTAACCCTCAGTACCTCAGAATACGACAGTGTTTAGAAAGAAGCTGGGATGGCAGTAAAATGTAGCCTTTCTAAGACCTGGAGTTGACACCTGGAAAACAATAACTTGAAGAGAAAAAAGTAGATCTCTGGTAATCTGGAGGGAGTGACAGGAAAACTAGAAAGTACACATAGAAGCTGGAGAAGCAGAGCACAAGTCAGAGGGAAAATTGAAGGAGTTTGGAAAACTGGCCCTGGCTCCTGGGAGGGGCGCCCATCGCTGCGGGCACAGGTGAACCCGGAGGGGGTCAGGAGTCCCGGAGAGATCACTGACTGGTCTGCCGGTGCTGGGCCTAAGAAAACCCCACAGCTGCCGTGAACGGAGCAGTGGTGCGGGTTTACTCCGAAAGCGACGCCTTGCTCCTGGCGGGCTGCGGCCGGAGAAGAAACGCGGTGCGGCGCCCGCATTGAGCGTTCAACCAGGGGCTCCTCCGGAAGGGGTCGCCTGTGTGAGACCGAGCCACAGAACAGCGGCGCCTCAGGGTTTCTGGTGTTCGCCTACCGCGGCGACAGGGTGGGAGAGGGCCCGGGACAGTGACAGAGAGGGTGGAGAAGCTTCGGCTCAGCTGGGAAGGTCGCAGGGCCCCGCCCGAGGTGGGAAGAGGCCACGCGGCCGCGCGGCTTTCAGGGCGCTGGGCAGGAGCGCGCGGCGCGAGGCTCCGGCCCCGCCCACGCCCTGCTCGCCCCTCTGCAGCACAAGCGGGGGGCATGGCCCGGCCGGGTGGGCGAGGGACCCACAGGCTCAGCACACACGGGGACGCGGGGCTGGAGCCACCGCGGCAGACACGGCCAGGCCGCCCTGCGGCGACGAGCGAGAGCAGCGTGGCAGCGCGCGGCGGGTCCGGGCCAGGCGGTGGGCACCGGGGGTCCGGGGCCCTGGGGGGAAGCCGGCCCTTCAAAGACGTGCAGAAATGGTTTTGACTCGTCTCTCTATTTGTTCATTAGTTTTGGGGAACTTGGAGTTCTTTTTCATTTCTTTTTCTATTTTTCCTTCCTTTGTCCCTTTTCTTGTTTAAAATTTATTTTGCTGCCTCTATTTTCTTTTTTCTTGTGTGTCTCATGTGCTCTTTTCTGTTACTTGTATCTAATTATATTAATTTTGTTTCCCACTTAATAAGATCTTCTAACCTCACTTTTCTCTCTTCCTTATCTTCCTTTTCTTTATTTTTCAAATTATAATTCTTTCATTTTCCTCTTCCCCACTCCTCCGTCTTCACTAGTATCACTATGAAGTTATATTAATCTGGAGATATTAGTTGATTCTGTGCTATTACTGGTGAAGTCTAAGAAGTTCAACACAAGGACAGAATCTTAAAAGCTATAAGAGAAAAGCAACAAATCACTTATAAAGTTAAACCCATTAGAATTACAGCAGACTTCTCAACACAAACCTTAAAGCCCAAGGGAGTGTGAAGTGTTTCAAATCTTAAAAGAAAACAAATTCGCCTCCTGCCCATCGGAAAGTTAAGACCATGAGGAGTCGGTGGGCTTGGCGCCTGCTGCTCTGCAGTGGCAGCAGGGGCAGCTGGGTTTCGACTCCGCGCGGGCGTTTCTCGCTGGCCCTGCGGAGAGATTTCTTGACTACCACAAGCAAGGAAGGATATGATAGGAGGCCAGTGGACATAACTCCTATAGAACAAAGGAAATTAACTTTTGATACCCACGCATTGATTCGGGATTTAGAAACTCATGGATTTGACAAAGCACAAGCGGAAATGATCGTATCAGCATTAAGCACTTTATCAAATGTCAGCCTGGATACTATCTATAAGGAGATGGTCACACAAGCACAACAGGAAATAACAGTTCAACAGCTAATAGCTCATTTGGATTCTATCAGGAAAGATATGGTCATCCTAGAAAAAAGTGAATTTGCAAATCTGAGAGCAGAGAATGAGAAAATGAAAATTGAATTAGATCAAGTTAAACAACAACTGATACATGAAACCAGCCGAATCAGAGCAGATAATAAACTGGACATCAACTTAGAGAGGAGCAGAGTAACAGATATGTTTACAGATCAAGAAAAGCAGCTTATGGAAGCAACCACAGAATTTACCAGAAAGGATACCCAAACCAAAAGTTTTATTTCAGAAACCAGTAATAAAATTGATACTGAAATTGCTTCCTTAAAAACACTGATGGAGTCTAACAAACTTGAGACAATTCGTTATCTTGCAGCCTCAGTGTTTACTTGCCTGGCAATAGCTTTGGGATTTTATAGATTCTGGAAGTACTACTAACATTACTACCATTGCTGCTAATGACTTCTTAGAACACTACAACAAGAGAGATTTTCTTTCAACACTGTCAGTTGCTGAAGAAACTTACTACAAGATTATTTGAAGTATATAAGGACTAGAGAAGTGTTTCAGGTATTTGACCTTGATGTATTTTATGTTGAAAAGCTGTCATCCAAAACCTGATTTTCTTGAGATGAAAGAACATTCTGTCCCTAAGCTTTTGATAGTTCATACAAATGGAATCAGAATTATCTTGTGTTTGAACAACTTTATAAATAAATTTTGTTGATATCTGCTGCAAAAAAAAAAAAAAAAAGAAAACAAATTCTAATCCATACTAATAATATCATACAAAATATCTTTTAAAATTGATTTAAAAAATGTTCTTTGTATGACAAAGAGTACCTTAAAAAATCCATGACCACCAAATTAGGGCTCTAAAAATTCTCAAAGATATCCTAAAGAGAATGTAGTAAAAATAAAAACAAAGCCAAAATGTCTAATGCAATGAATACAGCAGGTAGGGTGAGCACTTAAATAGCAAAAACCAAACAAACAAATGGAATGAGCAACTGGAAAATGATGCAAAGACAGAATAAGTTAATTAATACCTTTCAGTAATAACCCTCAGTGTGAATGGTCTCAACTTCTCAATCAAAAGACAGATTGGCAAATGGAATCTAATGGCTTCCTGTATACAAGAAACACATTTAATCCAAAAAGACATTCATCAACTGAAAATCAAAGGGTGCAAAACAATATTCCATGCAATAGGAATCTACAGAAAAACAAGAATAGCTATCCTATTTTCAGACAAAGTGAATTTCAAACCAAAACTAATGAAAAGAGGCAAAGAACGCCATTACATACTAGTTAAGTGGACAATTCAACACGAAGAAATAAGTCATAAACATATTGTGAAGTTTGATGTGATTTGGTGTAAAGTTAAGTTTGCTGTAAAATTCATGTAAAGGTTATACAACTGTAATTCTGATGTGTTAGGCTGAGTCACAAAATGGCTACTATCGCCACAACATGTTTGCTTAAGTTTCTGCTTTTAGTAGATAAGTTTCTGTTTCCCCACATCAGGGTAAATTCCTAAAAATCATGTGGTTTGGACTGTTGCCCAAGCCCGTGCGCGGGCTGCATTCCCGCGCCTGGGCTCCTTTGTTAGCCTTTTTCAAACTGATTGGTTGCCTGTTTGCTGAACTTCCCTGCCCATAGGTTCCCCTAAGTAACCAATGAATGTACTAGATACCCTTTAACTCCCTGCGATTGGCTTCTGTAAACTTCGCTTGCCTGTCCCTCATTACCATACCCAACCCTATAGAAACCCCTCGCTTCTGCCCTTCGGGGTCGCCTCGGCACATTCGCTGGGTGACCCTATGCCGGTGTAGCCCTTCAATAAACCCCGTGCCTTTTACATAAGAGCCTGTGTGGTTCTTGGAGTGTCTCCCTTCACAGACCCCTCTTCTACGGACTTTACAATATATACACCAAATGCCAGTGCACTCAACTTCATAAAACAAATACTAGTGGATATAAAAGATCAGAAAAACATGAACATAATCAGTGAGAGACAAGTAAACAGGTCAACTAGACAAAAATAAAATAAAATAAAATAAACCAAAAAAGAAATGTCAGCATTGAACCATATATTCAAAGAGATGGACTTAATATTATGGTGTCCACCCAACAGCAGAATACACATTCTTCTCAGCAGCACATTGAGCTGTCTCCAAAATAGGCCTCATATTGGCTGTACATCATGCTTAAGTAAATACAAGAGTCGAGATCATCCCATGCATACCATCAGATCACAGTGCAAAGAAACTAAAAATCAATAGCAAACGAAACCACAGAAATCATGCAAACACAGGAAAATTCAACAATACAAATTTGAGTGATCAATGAGTCACATAAGATCTCAAGGAAGAAACTGAAGTGAAAGTCATTCTAAGAGGGAAGTTTATAGGTGTAAATGCTCACATCAGAAACACTGAGTGAGCCCAAATATACAACCCAGTGATGGACCTCGAGGTCCTAGAAAAACAAGTTCAATCCAAGCCCAAACTAGTAGTAGAAGAAAGCCAATTCTAAAGATCAGAGCAGAAGTTAATGAAATTGAGATCAAAAAAGAATCACAACGAATCAGTCATCCTTTTGACTTATTTTTATTTTTTAGTAGTGTCTCTTTGCAGCACGTAATGATTACATTCACTGTGGGGAGTTTGTATATACATGTGACACACCTCAATTCATATTCATCGCTCCCCGCATCTCTTGGTTCCCTTCTCTTTTGCGGAAAATCTGTCTCCATTTCCTACTGAAGCCAGCAGATGGGGGAAGTTAGGCAGAGAGGGCACAGGTCCTGAAGAGTTAACCTGAAGTAAACTAAAAGTCAGGGCTTAAGTGAGTTAACATCCCAAAGGGCCCAAATAATTAACCAACCACAGAGCCTAAGGGAATGCAAGGGAAGAAGAACAGGTCCTAAACAAATGGCAGAGACCCTGGAGGAAGTGAAATGCAAATGAAACAGCTTGCATTCTGGGTGTCAAAAGCCCACTTGCAACCAGGAGCATCACTACAAATGGATGTAAAAAAGGGCGTCTGCCTTCACAGATCACCCTTCCCTGACTAGCAGAGAGCTTTTCTCTTATTCTTTCTAATAAACACGCATTAGGTCATTTCCCCACCTCTTGCTGCTTGCTGTTTTGTTGGCTTCAATCTTTGTTGCCCTAAAACAAGAACCCAAGATCTGGAGGGATCCGTTACACTATTATCTGTCTCTTATTTTGCTCTTCATTTATACTCTGGGTTTCTCATATGAAAGAAACCATGCGATATTTAAGCATGTGTGTCTGATTTATTTTACTTAACATTATGGTGTCAAAGTGCTTCTATTTTCCTACAAATGACTCAGATTTACCTTCTGAGAATTTCCTAGTCACACTCTTTGCAATATATGTTCAACTTGTTTGTAAGAACACTTCAAAGGTAGAACTGTAGGTTTCATATTGTACCACAACAGGAAGGTACAACATCTGCTTGTCCCACTTTCATGATGGTGGTACTGATAGTTCAGATGGTGACTGCCCTTTGCCTCAGTTATGAAACTCTCATAATCACTTTCATCGAATGGTCTCATCCACTTATCCTCTATTCTTGGCTAAAACATTTCATTAGGAATTACAAAATGGTGATGTTTCTAACACTGTCATTTCTTGCACATTAACTAGTTGGAATTCTCTTATCATTTAGGCTACTCTGAATACAGGAAAACCAGGACAAAGGCAAATAAATGCTCACTTTTTAAACTATTGAAGAAGGTTTTAAGCAATATTTTTACATGATCAAAGCCCTGGTAAGACATTTTACCTTAAACCACTTTTGATACCGTACCCAGTGCTTAGTCATTTTTGCTAAAATTATCTGGGTTAGTTACAGCAGTAGATGAAAGTATTCCATCCTGAGGATTTCAGAGCTTGGATAGCTGCTAGTAAACTCTTGAGACTGCAATCCATCCTAAGTGTCACCACTTCCACTCTCAGTGCACCTTTGTAAACATGGTGTTCCAGGGAAATCAACCTATCAGTTTTCTCTCTATGAAATCTACATCACTTAGATTCTTTTTTTTTTTTTTTTTTAATGCGGGTACCAGGAGTCAAACTTGGAACCTCATGCTTGCCAGGCAGGCGCTTATGCCACTGAGCTATATCACCGACCCTAGATTCTTAATTTTCCATTATATTCTAGACACACAGAATCTTAAAATATAAGTTTTTTATAAAGATTATTTTAGTATACTTGTAGAAAGTCAAGCTATAAAGCAATTGAATAGTTCTGCGTGAGTATATATTCATATGTATTGTTTTTGGAACAGAGAGGCTTCACACAAAAATTGGTAACTTCTGAATAGAAAAAGCTGGAAATAAATCCAAACTGCACAAATAAAGTTAAAAAGCAATTCATTCTTTCCAGTAGTACAGTTCTAAAAATAGACTGATACTGTTTGGTTTAGTGATTTGGACTTTGATGTAGCAACATAAAATCATATTTGATCTCAAAATCAAGCGAATATTTGGTTTTGTTTAAAGGCAAAATTTTTGAAAGCTCTGATTTGCAGATGTGTGTGAAAGAAAACCACCGAAATTTGCTTTGCCTTGTTGCAGTGAGCTGATGTTAGCGCGTGAGGACCGAGTGAGACTTCTCAGGGTTGACTTTGGGTCTCTTCACTTCCTTTTCTCTTAAGGCAAAGCGTGGTTTGTTTTATATTTGATAAAATTTGTGCTACTAACAATATGTCAGTAAGGAATGGATTAAAATGCCCATTTCACTCTCAAGGTCCGATAAGCTGAAGAGACTTCAGGAGGGGTATGCAGGGTGTCTGACTCTCTAATGACTGCCTGCTGAGAACTGACGATGATTTATCAGTCTCAACTTCTTTCTATAAAGAACTTCCTTTGGCAGGTTGGTCAAAAATTGGTCATAATTTTTCAGCAGTGGGACTTGGGATCAGATTTACCTTACACACATGGCCAAAAACATTTGCCAAGTAAGCCAAACAATGAATGAATGTCTCCCTCTAAAACTGTCCTGGGTGGGCCTTTCTTTTTCTCTGAACTTTAATCAAGTGCGTCGACTTGTTCCCTGGAATGCTAGAGTGTCCATATACTAAGAAAAACATATACTTTGTTCTGTTTTTTACAAATTCTTGAAGAGGTGGTAATCCAAGACTTCGGCTCTGATGAAGTTGACAACTTTCCCCGCAGCAGAAAAGACTTCTTTCAGTGCTTTTGGCCAAGCCATTGACCCCAGGGCAAGCCCTGCACAGCACAGCGTTCTAGTATCACAGGCTACTTCTCTCCTTGCCAAAGCTCCACCACATGCACTGCCAAGCATCACAGGTGCTCCATTTTGTGCAAAATATCAAAATTTTATTCCAGTTAAAGTTTTCCTTGGAAGAGAAACCATGCTGATAGCCCTTGGAGTTTCTCAAAGGTGCTCAGAAAACAGGAATTCTTACAAGAGCTCCTTCGCCCACATAGATGCAAGGTGTTTGGCCTGGTTGAGTGCTGAGGATGATGATTTTCCCACCCTGATTTGATGCAAGACAAAAGAAAGGTATCCAGTAATAGGACTTTACGGCGACACACATTGGCTTCTAATTCATTGGCTCACCAATCAGGTCGACAATTTGTACAGGTGTCACCAGTCTGCAGGGCTGCCGTGCTGCTATTGTCTGTCAGTGTGACCGCTGAGCTTGCAGACTGCTCCAAGACAAGCCCTGGCAGTTGGGCCAAATTGATGTTTTAGTGAAACAGTGCCCTTTTCAAGTTAAGCCTCCACTCAATCATAATGAAAATCCACCCTGTTCTCTGTATTTTCAGATGGAGGTAATGGAGAATTGTTAGCTTCTTTGGCTAAGTACCTCAGTTAGCAAGAACCTCGGCTCACTGGACCACTGAAGTCTTAGGTTTCAAGTTAGGTGCTGAAAGTAAAGCAAAGGGGTGTGTAAATTCACATCCCTCCTCTCCGCCCATTTGCTTTCTCTGCCTTCCTCTTTTCCTGCCTCCCTCCTTCTTCTCTCCCTTCCTTTCTATTTTTAACCAGGCCTAATCATTATCATCATTATCATCATCATCACCAGCATAATTATAATAGTAACAAATATTTTGTAAATTCTGCTATATCAGGCTCAACCTTTGGGTTAGGTGCTGTTATTATTCCTATTTTATGGGGAAACTGAGGCACAGCGATTCGGTAATTAGTCAAAGTCACAGCAGTCATGAGCAGTGAAACCGTACTCCAATCCAAGTAAGACAGCAAACACACTGGGGTCATAATGCCTCTGCAAAATCAGCATCGTGTGCTGCGTAGCGGCCCACTCTGTTTTCCCATATATATTTCAAATGAACATTATCTTAGTAGTGTAATTCTACTTTAAAAGTTATTTTTCCCCATAAGACAATTCTCAACATATCAACAAAGAAAAAAAATTTTTTTTCTTTTTGTGAGGATCCTCAAGCGACCACAGTTTAAAATTATTTCCATACAACTTTTTATCAGCATAGTCTTCTTTGTTGATTGGCTGGTGCTGAGGCACTGGAGCCAGACACTATTTCAGGATAACAGCTTTGGACTTCCAGAACCATGACCGACTACAAACACACTACTGGCCGTAGATGTTTTATGATCCTTTCTTTCTGACTTTCTATATTTTCTAAAGAAAGTTAGTCCCAGAGTTTCTAGGGAGAACCCGGAAGTGTCTGCTTCCCGTGGGGAAGTAACAGCGGCCTGTTTGACAAGCACATGTGTCTGCCTCCTGATATCGAGGAGGAAATCCACATATATCTTCATGACTTGAAACTTTTATCATAATTCCACAATTGAATTGACAAAATCTGAAATGGAACTCAATACATAATTGATGTTCTCTGGAAATACAAGATTATACATGATTGTTATATTGAAATAAAAACATGTGTTCACTTTAGGGTCATTTGATTATATTAAATTAATACTATAAGTACATTACTTTTCAGAGAGGCATGAGGACCTCCTGCCTCTTCTAACTTCCTAAATTAGCAAATACCAAAAGTTGATAATGATCTTTTATGAGTTTTGGGTTGGCAGAACTATATTTTTAAAAAGTGTTTTCTCATTTCTTTTTTTGGGGGGGATTGGCTGATGCTCATTTTGCAACCTAAATTCCATAGCTTGTGGTCGTTAGGCCCAAAGAAATAAAATATCTAAATCTACACTGTTGGTTTTGCTGCACCCCTGCTCCTCTGTGTCTGGGCCAGGGTGGCCGGTGGCAGCAGGGCTTCTCTTCCACAGTCTCCATCTGACCTGCTGCACTCGGCTGCCCGTTCTTCACACTGTCCCAGAACCTGGCCACTCCTGACCTTCTTCCCTGCTGCCCTGCTCTAATGCAGAGCATCTCTTGCCATCCCACACTTTGCTCTCCACCCAACTTCTCACAACCCTCCACTGGCTTCAGAACTGATTTAGAATAAAATCCAACATTCTCCACTACCCTTTATTATCTTGTTCCTGGCTCCTCTCTGTGTTAGTCATGTTTCCACGGCAGCACTGCTGCATAACGAACAAGCCCCGTGTCTCGTAGCTGGACAACATGCATTTGTTCTTTTCATCCACAGGCTTGCAGGTGCACACTAGCAGCTCTGCTGCAGGGTGCTGAGCGAGTTTGTCTCTGTCCTTACAGTCTCCACTCTAGTACTGTCATCTCCCCTGTGGGGCGTGATCCTTCTATGGAAGATGGCAGGGACACAAGAGGCAAAACTCAATGACCAAATCCCATGACAGCTTCTGCTGGAGGCCTGCTTTCCACACTCCATGACTGCATCTCTGATGATTTTCCTGGTCTTAATGGTCTTAGCTAATTGTTTCAGTGCGGCTACATAGGAAGTCCAGGTAATGTGATTCTCCCCACTTTATTCTCCATTTTCAAAATGTTTAGGCTATTCTAAATTCTCTGTCTTCTCTTCTAAAGATCAAGGTACATTTTTGTTAGAAATCATGTTGTAGCTGGGTACCAAGTAGGAAAATCTTAACATCTTTATCATATATTAATGTGAAATGTATTCAGATATACAATCCATGACAGGATCCTCCTTTCATTAGTATTTTGTGGTTTTCAGCATGCAGATTCTGTTATTTTCTTAGCTTCATATCTAAGTACTTTGTTTTCTTTGGCGCCATTATAAATGGTATTGTTCATTTCAAATTCTATTTCAAGTGCTCAGGAGCACATTTTTTTAAACTTGTGCTACATATTTTTGATTTTACTATTTTAAATTTTATTTATTTAATTTTTAAATTATTAGATAATGTGATCACACAATAAGGTCTGTATAATTTTTACTGTTTTAAATTAAGTCAGGTAATTTTTCTGGCAAAGTGCTTAATAGTTATGAATGTTCTATGGCTATTTGCAAAGACTATATATTGTTTATAGTACATAAAAATTAAATCTGATTACTTGAAGCCACTTATACAATATTATTAAAAATCCTTTATGTTCTTAGAGATGATCATACCTTGTTAAATTTCATAGCTTCCGGACCTTCTGCAGAACTCCGAGACCAAGTTATAGGACCTTTATAATTCCCACTATGTGGTTCCTCGGGTGTTGAGTAGACGGAGTGCTAAACACCACTGCTCATGGCAGGCATTGCTCTAGTGCTCTTTTAATCATTCCCAGGCGACGGTGCTGTCCATGTGGGGTTGTGGATTCAGAATGGAAACACCCATTTCCTTCACCTCTGGCCAATTGCCGGAGTGTATGTGGTCTTGGCATATATAAAAGAGGTGCTGTGGAGCAAGGAAAGGATGAGGAATGTGACACAGAATGTCCCACAGTGTGGCCTTGAAAGAGTGAGGCTAGCTCCTGAGTTTGATGAGATGGTGGTGGGGGCCAGAGAGATGGACGTGAGCTGGGTGAAGCTTCCTTCAACCCAATTCTAGGGTAGCCAGACTCAATTTTCTGAGTCTGTGAAGCATTTGTAAACAATTTTTATGTTTCTCAATCTTGATACACCACCTTTTTAGTTAGAAATTCATCCCCGCGTGTGGACAAGTGTCTTTTCATACATCTAACCAGTACCATGAGTATTTTCTTTTCTATCTTTTTAGATATTTCACTGGGAACTTGGAGTAGGAACTGCTTGTGAAATGCCATTTTTGTTAGGGTATCTTCAAAAGTTTAAAGCATTTTTTTCTATTTCTGAACTAAGAGATTTTTCTAAAAATCCTGTAGTTTCAATTCATCTAGATGACAAAGATCTACATCATTTTTCTCTAAAAGAATGCATCTCTTGATCCACGGTGCGTTTGGATTGGAACCCACTGGTCCCGAGCTTATGTAAAGGCCAGGAATCCATCCAGCACTCAGTTATTGCCGGTCTTTTCTCAGGACCCTGAGACGGGCTCCACAGGGACTTCACCAAGTTCACCCTGGGTATAGCTGCCTTGGAAGCGTGGCACAAGCTAACTCTGCCATGTCTGCCATCCTATTTTCTTGGCTGATTTCCCAAAGTGTAACCTCCTCTATCAGCCCTTTCTCCCTATTTGCTCTTCTTCATGTGACCCTATGCCTTTCCTTCCTGTGTGACTGCTCTCCTGAGTGCCACGCAGTGCGCTTTGGAAATTTTGTGCCTTTGTTGAAAACTCTTCTCTCTATGGTTTACTTATTTATGCTTCAATTCTTTAGTAGTAAAGAAAATGATTTCAAATGTATCTTCCATACACACACACACACACTTCACGTTAGCTGTGTATAAACTCAAGGGAAGGCCTGTCCATCCTAGCCATTTCTGTAATAAGGAGTAAACTGTTATAATCAGAGAAAAAGCCCTGTTTCTCAGCACAGGGATGCCAAAAGAATGTTCAATAAAAGCTAAACAGGGCCATACGATTCTTCCACAAGCTTCTGATTTGATTTATGTTTTGTCTGCCTTCAACATTTCTTGTGACAATAGTCAATGTGCAGTGTAGCGTTAGCAATTGCACTTTTCCTGCTGTTGCAAGCATGTCTAGAGATCTGAGTTTGCAGTTATTTATGTGTTATCCATTACAATAACACTTGCTTGGACCGGTTATGGAAAGAGAGGCAATGTCTCATATGTATGAACTAACTGTCCTCCCATCATTGCCATGACTGAAGTTCGACCCACCCTATACCTTTTTATCATCTTTCTTGGCTGAATCCCTGCTGGATGGTGGTTATATGATTACTCTAGAAGGACCAACTTTGGCCCGTGTATTTCACACACATTCATGTGCACATTTGTCATTTTGCGACAGAAGTCTCTTTGGCACTTGATGGTTAAGTTAGCTGCTCCCCTCCTTGAAACTCTTCTGCCTTGATTTCAGTGATGCTGTTTTTACACCACATGCCAGCATGGTCATTTTTTTCCAGGTCTCTTTACTTACACATTTGAGGTTTCTGGGGTTTAGGGAGTGGCAGTCATGTTTCTTTCCAAAGTGGGCTCTCAACCTGTGGAGAAGTGGACAGGGGAGGAAGATGGGGAGCAGCCCACCAGCGTTGTTACGGTAAGTCTGGATTACAGAATGAAGCCTGAGAATGAGCGTCTCTCTCTGACAGAAGTGGATGGACTTTGCCACCTAGTTGTAGGTAATCAAGGAGGAAGCTTTTGTGCCTCTCCTTGCAGAGTACAACCAGCTTCAGCAGCTTTTTCCGGGAGAAGCAAGACCGTGTGCCCATGCTACAAGTCTGGAGGAGATCAGAGATTGGACTGTGGGGCTCACTGCACACCCGTTCTTCTACTTCACAGCTCTGATAAACTACTCCTCCGTCCTTGAAGACCTTTCTAAAACTGCGTGGGAAATGTATTTTTAGCTCTGTAGGCTGTCCAGCTTGACATGCAGATATCCTCCCAGGCATAGTGAATGATCTCCCCTCCTCGTCCCGTGAAGAGTAAGTCATCAATCCTTCACACGCTCGAAGGACAGCGACCCCCCAAATCCTACCCTTATGTTTACATCCAGCTTTTTAGTGATTGCTCCTTAGAGATATATTAGATATATTTAGATATATTATTAGATATATTAGATATATTTAGATATATTATCAGATATATTTATCATCTACATGCTGTTTTTAAATATGTACACATTGTGTAATGGCTGAAGTGAGTGAATTAACATATTCGTTACCTCCCATATCTATTTCTGTGGTGAGAATACTTAACATCTCGTCTCAGAAATTGTCAAGAATACAACACTTTATTACTAACTTTAATCACAATGTTGTACATTAGACCTCTCGAAATTATTCCTAGAACTATTCTTTGGCTTTGAAAATAGGTTATTAGGGAATATTTCTTAAAGTAGGAAGCATGCATTTGCTAAAGTCTCATATATATTAGAATCACAATAATATATGTGTTGTTTTCTCACAGTATCATTCATAGTAGCCTCAAGAAAAATCAAACAACCAATATTGTCAAAAATGGCCATATTTCCAAAGTTGATATACAGATTTAATGTAATGCAAGTCAAAATTCAAGCAGCATTTCTCATAGAACCGGAGAATACAATCCTAAAATGGAACCAGAAGAAATCTAGAATAGCAAAAGCAAAGCTGGCAACAATAACAAAACATGAAGCATCACAATCCTGGGTTTCAAGTTATATTACAAAACTGCAGTGACAAAAACAGTTTACTACTGGCAAAAAAATTAGTCATATGGGTTAATGGAATGAAATAGAGGATGCAGAAACAACCCCAGGCACATTCAGTTATCTGATCTCTGACAAAGGGGCCAAAAACATATGCTGCAGGACAGAAGGCCCCTTCAGTAAACGGTGTTGGGAAAACTGGTTGCATACATGCTGAAGATTGCATTTAGACTTGTATTTCTCACCATTTACTGAAAAATTGATCAAGGGCCTACATATTAAAACAGAAACACTTAATTTGCTGGAAAATAAAATAGGGAAAACTCTTGAAGACATAGGAATAGGTAAAGACTTTCTGAATAGAACTCAAATCGCACAAGAAATAAAATCAAGTATTAACAAATGAAATGATATCAAATAAAAATCTTCTGCATAGCAGAGGAAACAACCAATAGCATGAAAAGACAAATATAGAGTAGGAAAAATTTGCCAGGTACTCCTGAAATGGAGGACTACTAATCAAATATATAAATAATGAACAAAATTAAAATCCCCAAATAAAAGACCCATTTAAAAAATGGGAAACTGAAATGAATAGACACTTCTCAGAAGTACAAGTGGCCCCCAAATACATGAAAAAAAAATGTTCAACATCTCAGGGACTCAGAGAAATGCAAATTAAAACAACACTGAGGTTCTATCTTACTCCAGAAAGAATGGCTCTCATCAGGAAATCAAATATTAACAAATGCTGGTGAGGCTACAAGGGGAAAGGGAACCCTTCTACATTGTTGGTGGCAATGTAAACTACTACAACCACTATGGAAATCAGGATGGAAATTCCTCAAAAAGCTAAAACTAGAAATTACATTCAACCCAGCTATTCCCCTTCTAGGTATCTTCCTGAAAGAGATTAAGACCTCATATTGCAGTTATACATATTTGCCCTTGTTTATAGCAGCACAACTCATAATAACTAAGTCTTGGAAGTAGCTCATGTATCTATCAATAGATTAACGGCTAAGGAAAATTTAGTGTTCATACACAAGGGAGTATTATTTAGTCATAAAGAAGGGTAATTTTGAGTTATTTGTAGGAAAATAGATGCGACCATAATGTTAAGTAAAATAAATCAGACACATCAGTCTAAATATTGCATAGTTTCTCTTACATGAGAAACACAAATTATAAATAATTTAATGGGCAAAATGAATGATGGATAATAGGAAATACAGATAGATCTTTAGCAAATGGGAAAGTGATGCAGAGATGGAGAGAGGGGGGCGTGAGGGGAGGGAAAGGGGAAATAGAAAGAGTTAAGATGTGTTACATACATGGTCCAAATCCCCATGATTTGGATTATTTCGTCCCCATGATGGATGTAATAATTATGTACTGGAAGCATATGCTAATAAAAAATAAAGATATTGTCTGTTGCATTTTCTTTAAAATTATGCCATCCTTTTCTAATGACCCCTGGGCCAGCATTTCATCAGGGCTCAGAATTGTGGCACAGATGGGCCTTGTGTTGTACATAAGTCTGAAGCTTAGTTTAAGAGTACTAGTCTGAAATCTAAAAATCTTTCTGGTTCTGACTACGAAGTTTGATGAAACTTCTAGGGCATCTTTCAGCATTCTCAGATAAGTCCCATTTGAGTACAGGGAGGGTTCTGAATGGCTCTTGTCTCTAAGACTGAGAAACTGAATGAAGTTTTAACCCTTTTTGCTTACAAGGCCATATGCCCCTGAGCCTGTCCTCATGTAGGTAGGACTTCACCCTTTCCTGCACGTGGAAAGCGCCTCTCCCCCGGTATAAGCCTACTCTTGGATGAAGCAAGGTAGAGTCCCGTTCTGCTGGGCGGACAGCAATGCCAAAGAGCACTTCATGCCAGCTCAGCCTCGAGGCAGGAACGTGCCTGGCAGGTGAATCAGCACTGAACCAGCTCCACCTGTGTGCAGAGAATGAGTCAAGGCCTGCGGGGGAGACACACAATGCTTCCTTCATGCATATTTTCCTATTATTGTCATGTGCTTATTTTCTGATGGAAAATTAGCATAAAAAGAGAAATTCTCCTGAGACACTGCCTCAGTACATCAAGTAATATTCTCAGATGTGAGTTAATGCTCTAACTTCTAGAGCATTGAGTATGTCAGCTACTCAATCTGCAACACCCTTCAGGATTCATGGATGCTTTATTGTTGAGCCATAAGAACACATAACCCATCTAAGTAACTCTTTCATTCTCTTGGTGGTTGGAAAAAATCTACACTGAATTTGATTTTTCAGTGCCCAACCAAATCCAAAGTCTACATTTCACTCAGTTGCTAGATGTTAAACTAGTTTGTACAACTTTCCCAAGAAATTCATTAGAACACTGACATAGATGCAGACCATTTGCTGGTTTCTTTGTTTATTCATTCACCAGTGTTTATTGAGTATGGTGTCCATGCACCAGGATTACAAGTGCAAGTAAGAAATGTCCCGGCTTCTGGAACATTAGTTATGCAGTGAAGGAGACAGACACAGTGTATAATTAACTTTTTTTTACTGCAACCAAATACTCTGCATACACAACTATAAGGGGGAATATTTTATTTCAGCTCACAGTTTCACAGATTTCAGCCCGTGGCTGGCTGATGCCAACACACAAACCTCCTGACGGAAGGGGATAGCTGAAGCAAGCTGTCCAACTCCTGGATTCAGGAATCAGAGAAACATGGAAAGAGCTAAAGAGAGAAAGAGGCCTGGGACCAGATATAGTCCTCGAGGTCAGGCCTCCATGACCTGCCCAGACACTCCCAGAGCGTGTTTTACTAATTTCCTTGGTACCTGTCAAGCCACTCAAATTGACAGCCAAGATTAACCGTCATACATGAAAACCAGGATTCCTAAGACAAGTTGATGTGAGAGTGACAGAGGCACGAACAAGGGTGAAGAAGTCAGCAGCTTTGGGATGAAAAGGGGAAAATGGAACATTAGACCTTGTCTTCAAGAAAATGTAAGGAGTTTGCCAGATGGAAGGGGAACCCACACAAAAGAACATGTGGCCTGGAGTCATGTAATTATTTAGTCAGCAAGAGCATTGTTTGTTTGGGGTAGGCAAGCAACAAGTGTTTAATTTAGAGCCTCATACACATGGAATGGCAGGTTCTTTTCCCAGCAGAGTGAGGGCCCTAGAGCAAAAGTGGGGGCAATGGTTTGTATCCAGGGAAATATTGCAAAATCATGTGAGCTAAGGATAGTTTTATATTTATTCACTTGGATACTTGTTTTTCACAGTAAGTTTGTTTATTAAGTTCTAATTTAAAATTACATCAAAGTTCAAATATTCCTTTAGAAACATATATTGTCGGGTTGGGACAGCATGGCTAACATACTTCTTAGTTTGACCATACCTTCTTCATTTTTCTCTCCTTCCAGGGTTATGCACTGAGCATGAGCAGCCCAGCCAAAAACTCTGATGTGGCAAGAACAAGGATGGGGGGAGCCCAAAGTGGAGGGCAAGAGATGATAGAAGAGTCTGTGGTCACGCCGACTCATGCTTGGGCCCATGAACGATCACTGAACTCTTTAGCACAGGCAAGCTGGGGGAAACGAGTGGTCTCGTACTCGGCCATTCTGGATTTCCAGGTGGCCTGTAGCCCCCACCTGCTTGGACAGATGGAGCAACTCAGGGAGCAGAGGAAACTCGTACTTAGCACTGACTTGGCCTTCTGTGAACTGTAACTTTGCTGCTGCTGCTGTTGTTTTAAAATTGCTCTCCCATTCCTGAGATTTCTCTTTACTTTTCCATTGTAATTAAAATTCTTCATGTAAATCACTGGGTGTAGGTAAGAGGAAAATAATACAGAGCTTGCTATTTAATGTTTATTGTTGTGAGGAATTTATAGATAAGTATTTTGGGTTGTGAATAAAATGGATCACTGGCATGTGAACATCTTGGCTCTCAGTGTATCCTTTGACAAGGGAATGCAACAAGTCAGCATATTCATAATTTGATTTTCCTCTAGAAATGCTGCTGGTGCACTGCATTTGTAATAGCAGAAGCAACAATTTCTATTTCCTTGTGAAATGTTTTCTGACAATCATCATTTCGGTGTCTAAGCACACTTTCGTTTGCTCTGCGAGCCTGCGGGAAGACTCCATTAACAGCCAGGTCCCCTTAAGCTACAGCTCTAAGCAAGGCTCTCAAAACGTGTAGAGCGGCTCTCAACAATATTTAGCCAAAGAAGCTGCTGTGATATTTAAAGTTATTTGTGTGTGTTTACAAAGAAAATTACCATGCTGATTGGCCTATAACACAATGCAAGAAATTGAAAACTACTCTCAGTGACTCGTGGTACCTCTCACTGAACAAATGGTACATGCTGGCCATTTCTCCTTTTCTCTCCATAGAGCAGCTGTTATTTCTATCCCCTGTGTGAGAAACTGAAAAGAAAAAAAAAATGACAAGTAGCACTTTGTAAGACCAGTGGAGTGACAACATGATTTTCAGGTAGCAGATCGGATGACACATGGCTGGGAGAACGCTACATTTATTAACTCAGTTTGAATAACTGCAGCCCTGGTTTCAAATGAGGACACTAAAGCCCAGAGATTTGAAGCACCTCGTCCAAGACCCGCTGGTCTCCGGGCTTGAGCTTGGTCATTCCAGGCTCCCAACCATCACGTTACAAATAACTTTTTATTTTCAGAGAAAAATTGTTACTTTAAATTTACTTAATTTAAAAGAAACAGGGCCGGTGAGACAGCTCAGTGGCATAAGCTCCTGCCTGGCAAGTGTGAGGTCCTGAGTTCGACTCCTAGTACCCACATAAAAAAAGAAACAATTACCTTATAAAATCCATTTTTTGTTTTAATTCTTCTGATTTTATAAAAAGGATTACTTATAGCTGGCAGAGTTTCAAGATATGAAATCAGATATCTGTACTGAATTGTGAACTTAGCAACTAAACTAAAACTTTCAAATGACTGATACTTGGCTGGACTTTGCATCTCGTACTGGACCATAATAAATAAACTCCCTGACTAATCTCATAGAATGAAACACTCAACCTTGTGTATCTTCACAGTGGATTCCTCTTATAAATTAGGAATTATGCAAAAACAATACAATGAAAGTGACTATTATAACTCTCATTGAAGAGTATTGACTGGTAAAGAATAAAATAGTATTGGGTACTTAAACCATCTGATGCCATGTGATATTGAAGTCTTCAATCTCTTTGTGCTTTAGTTTTCTCATGTAAAATGAGGTTAACAATAGCACCAGTATCAGAGTTATTATGAGAACTAAATTATATAACACAAAGTGCCTGGTACATAGAAACCCCTGAATAAATATCAGCTATTATTATTATTGCATTCTTGACAATGTGTGTTACAGATTGTTCTTTGTCTAAATTAGGCCATGAGTAAATTCAGCGAGAAGAATTTATTAAAGGGTAAAATGTGCAGAACGGCTCTCAACAATATTTAGTCAATGAAGCCGCTGCGATATTTAAAGTTATGTGTGTGTGTTTTCAAAGTAAATTACCATGCTGATTGGCCTATAACACAGTTCAAGAGAATGAGTCCTGGGGCCGGTGAGATGGCTCAGCAGCATAAGCGCCTGCCTGGCAAGTGCGAGGACCCGAGTTCAACTCCTGGAACCCACATATGATAAAAGGGCTGGTGATATCGCTCAGTGGCACGGGCGCCTGCTGGCGTGCGAGGTCCTGAGGTCGACTCCTGGTACCCACAAAAAAAAAAAAAAAGAGAGAGAGAGAGAGACTGAGTCCTTCGCATACGTCGTCTGTATAGGTGAGTCTGCAATAAGGCCAGAAAAGCTCCACATCCGTGTGCGTATAATGAGAAAACAACATGACCTCAGGAAATGGTTTTCCTGTGCCACATGTTGCCACATGTTTGCTCTGGACCAGATTAGCTGTAGCCACCTCCCAACTTCATGATTTCAGTCTGTATCCACAGATGAGCAAGCATTTTGAGCTCAAAAATATTTTGGCTTGGATGATGATAACAATTTTATAGGCTTTACAAATCTCTGAACTGTTTCAGAAAAATACCCTTCCAGGAGTGCTAGTAATATGTCGGCCATCTGTGAGAAATGCAACAGACCTGTCAGTTAAAATCCCTGAACTACCAGTGGATTAGAAGCAATGTAGAAAGATCGCAGTGTTTCGTATCTTGCACATTGGTAATGAGTCCATTCTAAAATTTCAGAGTAGATTATTTTCAGACTTCATTTCTATTGGTAGGTATTTCCAATGCATAATGATTCTGTTCCTCGTGGGGTGTTGGAAACTGTACATGACACATCTTAATTTTTTAATCCCTTGCACTCCTCCTTCCCCCTCCCTCCATCTCTTAATCTCCTTCTCATGCAAGAAAGATCTATCTCTCTACTTATTATCTATCTTTTGCTTTGCTCTTTATTTATATTTGGGTTTTTCATGTAACAGAAACCATGACATATTCAAACTGTGTGTCTGATTTATTTCATTTAACATTATGGTCTCAAGGTGCATCCATTTTCCTAAAAATGACTCAAGTTTATTCTTCTTTATGACAGAGTAGTACTCCATTATGTATAAATGCACATTTTCTTTATCCATTCATCTGTTGATGAACATATAAGCTGCTTCGAAGATGTAGCTATTGTGAATTGTGCTGCTATGAATATGGGTGTCACCGTATCACTGTAACACAATGTCTAGGAAGATCCCTAGAAAAGGAATAGCTGGAATGGAATTTCTAGTTTTGTTTTTTTGAGGAATCTCCATACTGATTTCCATAGTGGTTGTACTATTTACACTCCAATTAATAATGAAGAAGGGTTCCTTTTTCCCAGCAGCCTCACCAGCAGTTGTTATTCTTTGATTTCTTTATGATGGCCATCCTTTCTGGAGTAAGATGGAATTTCACTGTTGTTTTAATTTGTATTTCTCAAATGGCCAGAGATGTTGAACAGTTTTTCATGTATTTATTGGACATTTGTACTTCTTAACAGTGTCTATTCATTTCAGTTTCCCATTTTTTGATTGGGTCTTTTGGGGGTCTAATTGTTTTTGAGTTCTTTATATATTCTCAGTATTACTCCTCTGTCCTATGAATAGCTGGCAAAGTTTTTTTCCCGTTATGTAGTGTCTTTTCACTCGGTTGTTTCCTTTGCTGCAAAGTTTTTAAAATATGATATGATTACATGTGTTGATTCTCAATGTTATTTCTTGCATAATTAGAGTTCTATTTAGAAAGTCCTTGCCTACTTCTATGTCTTCAAGAGTTTTACCTATGTTATCTTCCAGGAGATTACCTGTTTCTGCTTTAACATTTGGATCTTGGATCCATTTTGGTTTTAGTTTAGTGCATGGTGAGAACTACAGGTCTAGAGTCAGTCTTCTGTGTGTACAGTCAGTTTTCCCAGAACCATTTGTTAAAGAGGTTGTCTTTCATCCAATGTAAGTTTTTGCTCCCTTATCCTTTTTTATAAAAATCACTGTAGCTTTGTAGTATAATCTGCTGTCCAGGATTGTGATGTCTTCTGCCTTGTTCTTGTTGCCCAGAATTGTTATTCTAGGAGTTTTCTGGTTCCACATGAACTTTAGGATTGCTTTTTCTAGTCGCATAAGGAATGCTGTCGGTATTTTGATTTGGATTATAGTAAATCTGTGCATCAATTTTCAAAGTATGACCACTTTAACTATATTGGTTCTGCCTATCTAGGAACAAGAGATATCTTTCCATTTCCTGAGGTCCTTTTTGATCTCCTTTTACAGAGTACTGTAGTTTTCATTGTAGGGGTCTTTCACTTCTTTGGTTAGGTTAATGCCTAAGAACTTAATTTTTCTGATGCTATTGCAAGAGTTACTGTTTCCCTAATTTCTTTCTGGGTGAGTTTACTATTGGCATTCAGGAATCTATTGATTTCTGTGTATTAACTTTGTAGCCTGCTACCCTACTGAATTTGGTTATTAATTCTAGGAATCTTTTGTTGTAGGAACTTTTTTGTCTTCTATATAGGTTATCCTGACATCTGCAAATAATGGTGATTTGACTTCTTTCTCTTATACACATCCCTTTTATTACTTTCTGTTGGCTGACTGCTTCAGCTAATGTTTCAAGTGCCACACTGAATGGAAGTGGTGATAGTGGGCATCCTTGTTTTCTTCCTGATTTTAAAGGAAAAGCTTTCATGTTTTTCCCTATTTAATATGATATTGGGCATTGGTTTGTCATGAATGCTTTTCATCAGCTTGAGATGAGTTCATTCTATACCTATTTTCTTCAGGGTTTTATCATAAATGATGTTGGATTTTGTCAAATGCTTTTACTGTATCAATTGATATGATCATGTGGTATGCTTTGCGCATGCTTCTGTTTATGTGGTGTATTGCATTTATTGATATACATGTATTGAACTATCCTTGCAATCCTGGGATGAAACCAACTTAGTCATGTTGTATGAATCTTTTGATGATTTGTTGCCTTCCATTTGCCAATATCTTTTAAAGATATTTGTGCCTGTGCTCATTTAGGTGATTGACCTGTAGTTTTCTTTTTCAGTTGGGTGTTTGTTTGGTTTTGGAATCACAGTAGTGCTGGCTTCCAGGAATGAACTCGGAAGCACTCCTTCCCTTTCAATTTCATTGATGAGCTTGAGGAATATTGGTTTTATCACTTGTTTAAACATGTTGTAGAATTCAGCTGTGAATCCATTTTGTCCTGGGCTTTTCTCAGTTGGTAGGTTCTTTACTATTGCCTCAATTTCATTTCTTGTTATTGGATTGTTCTGAATTTTTATGTCTTCTTGATTTAGTTTTGGTAATTCATGTGAATATAGAAATATGTTCATTTCTTCAAGATTTTTGAATTTGTTGAAATGCAATTTTTTCATAGCTATTATCTTCTGAATTACTGTAGTGTCTGTTGCAATTTTGCCTTTTTCAATTTTAATTGCAATAATGTGAGTCTTTTCTCTCCTTCTTTTGGTAAGTTTGCTAAGGGTTTATCTATTTGTTCTTTTGAAGAACAGGCTCTGGTTCACTGATTATTTGCACTGAGTTTTTCATCTCAATTTCATTAATTTCTGCTCAGATCTTTATGACTTTTCTCTTTAAATTTGGTTTGGATTTGGACTGCTGTTATTTTATGAGTATATTAAAGTTCATTATTCAGTTACGTATTTGAACTTGCTCTGTTTTTCTAATGTGAGCATTGATTGCAATGAGCTTCCCTCTTAGGACTGCTTTCACTGTGTCCCATAGGTTCCGGGATGTTGTCCTGGCATTGTCACGTGATTCCAGAAATTGTTTAATTTCTTCTTTGGTTTCTTCTCTGAGCCACTGGGTGTTCAGAGGTGTGATATTAAGTTTCCAAGTGTTTATAAATTTTTCGTAGTTTCTTTGGTGATTGATTTCTAGTTTTGATGCACAATGGTCTGACAGTAAACATAGGGTGATTTTGATTCTTTTGTATTTATTTAAGGATTCTTCATAATGTAGTATTTGGTTGATTTGGGACAAAATTCCCTGTGTTGCTGAGATGAAGTTATATTCTTTCGTAGTAGGGTCTTCTGCAGATACTATTAAGTCCATTTGTTCAAAGTATAGGTTAACTCTGGCGTTTCTTTGTGGATTTTTTGTTTAGTTGATCTCTCTCTTTGTGAGAATGAGATATTAAGGTCACCCACTATGATTGTGTTGGTATTTATATGATCTTTTATGTCTTGCAATCTTTGTTTAATGAAAATAAGTGCTTCAGTAGTCAGTAATATATATATTTACAAGTGTTACCTCTTCTTGTTGAATTACCCCCTTACATAGTATGGAGTACTTAGGTAAGTGCCTCTTTTGCTCTGTTTTAGCTTGAAGTTTACTTTTAGAGTAAAATTGCTACCCCTGTTTGCTCTCAGGGTCCTGGTGGATGAAACGTTGTTTTCTACTCTTTAATTTTTAGTCTATAAATCTTTTCTGATTAGATGAATTTCTTGAATGCAAGGAACTACTGAATTCTGTTTTTTGATTCGGTCTTACAACTTGTGTATTTTAATAGGAAAACTGAGTTTATTAATATTGAGAGTTATTACTGAAATATGTTGATTTATTCTTGACATTGCATTCTTTTTCTGTTGATAACTTGATTGTTTATTATCTATTTGCCTTGACTAATATATTCATTCTGTCCGAACTGTTGGCTTTGTTGTCTCTGGCTAGGATGAATATTCTTGAGTATTTTTTAGAGTGCTACTTTGTTTTTCATGTATCACTTGTGTTGTTCTTTTTCATGAAATATTCTTATTTTTCCATCCAGTTTGAAAGAAAGTTTTACAGAACATGTTAAAATGGGTTGGAAGCTGATTGATTTTAGGGCTTGAAATACTTCAGTCCAGCCTCCCCTAGCTTTTATTTATTTATTTATTTATTTATTTATTTATTTATTTTGTAGGTACCGGGGGGTCAAACTCAGGACCTCGCACGCCAGCAGGCACCCGTGCCACTGAGTGATATCACCGGCCCTTTTTCTGTATGTGGGTACTGGGAGTCGAACTCAGGACCTCGTGCTTGCCAGGCAGGCGGTTATGCCGCTGAGCCATCTCACCGGCCTCTCCTCTAGCTTTTAAAGCGTGCATTGAAAAGTCTGCTCTAATTGTAATGGGTTTGTCTTTATTTGTTATTTTTTGCTTTTCTGATATTTTAAGATTTTGTCTTTTTGTTGGACATCTGGAATTTCAACTAATATGTGTTCTTCTTCTTTTCTTATCATATTTGGTTGGTGTTCTGTAAGCCTTGCTTGCCTGTATATTTAAGTCATTTCTCATACTTGGAAATTTTTCTATTATGATTTCTGTAAACAGACTATTGATTCCCTGTGCTGTCTTCTAGTTTCTCTCTAACTCCAATTAGCCTTAAATTGGACTGCTTCGCATCATCTACTAGCTGTTGGATAACTTTTTCTCATTCTCTTGTCATTTGTAGATTCTCTGTGTTTCCTCATAACTTGCCATTTTAGCCTCAGTTCCTGAAACCCTGTCTTCACATTGGCCATTTCTGCAATTCATAAACTTTATATAAATTTTTATATCTGGTATTTCTGTCCAGTATTTTTTGGGGAGTTGACATATTTGGTAAGATAGTAATTTGTGTTTTGAAGTCTTTTGGCCAGCACTTCCAATTTTTTATTTGCCTTTCCTATATCCATATTGGTCATTTTGTGTGATTGTTCCATCAACTTTTGACTCATGTCCTCTCTTAACTCACAAAGTTTCTTCTCTTCTTTAATCAACTCACAAAGCTCTGCTACCTTGTGTTTGCTTTCTTCCCTAGCAGTGCCCCCTGGATCTGCCTTGGGAGAGATGGGGGTGACTGGGGGCCTTTTGTTCCCTTCCCCCCATATTCCTGTGTGTTTGTGTGTGTGTGTGTGTGTGCATGCTTTGGTGTTGGAGGTTGAAGTTAAGTAAAGTGAAGAGAGAGCATAGTTGATATGAAGATATTTTCAGTTAGATACTGCCTGCCAGTGATATGCTTTTGGCTTTATTTGACTAGAAATAGTGTCTACCCCTTTAGCTATTTAACTTAAATGGTTTGGACCCCGTCACTGTGTTTTGAGGAGAGAATTTCTACTGGTTATAACAGCATCGACAAAGATGATCATATATCATTCATGTGTGTTCAAACTTGCATCTACGCTTTCACCCTTCATCGATACCTTTTATACCCTATATGCTATCGTTAATTACAGTTAGTCTGTGATGTGGAAGAAGAAGGAAAGGAAAGGGATGGCAGGATGATGAAAGAGGAGTGCAAGTCAGCATGAGGAGGGTGGATGTGAAGACTAATAACAGGCAAAAACACAGGGGATCAGATTCTGTTGGAGGTCTTCATGGTTGGAGTGAAGGGTTAGTTTTGAGGGTTTTGAGAAGTATTTGATGGGTGGGGAAGGGATGAAGGAGGAGGGAGATGTAGTTTGGGATCGAGGAAAGCTGCGAGAGACTGTCAGAACCTGTCGATATGTTTGCACACCGGTAAGGTGGACAAGAGGCAGGGGAGGCAAGGGAAGACAAAGAAGAGCAGCGAGAACTCAACAGAGAGGACAGAGGTTCACATGAGAGAAGGTAGTGGTGACCAAGAGCAGAATGCAGGGGGAGAAATCGAAAAGAAAAATTGAAAAGTGGGAGAAAGAAGCAAAAGATAAGAAAATAGTGTTGTTCAGAAGCTAGAATGTGGAGAAGAGGGAAAGAAAATAAACAATGATTAAATCAAAGCAAAAGAAAGAAAGAAAGAAAAAGAAAGAAGAAAGAAAGAAAGAAAGAAAGAAAGAAAGAAAGAAAGAAAGAAAGAAAGAAAGAAAGAAAAGTAGTAAAAACATTCTGATGGGGACCCAGATGAAGCACTCCAACAAGAGCATGTACATTACCATGTGATTTCCATGCCCTAAAGCCTAGGGGTCCATGAATTTTCCTGCCTGTCTTTGTTTCAGTCTGATTGCAGGCAGCCACACCAATATCTCCTCTTTTCCCTTGCACTGAAATTTTAAACTAGCCCTATCTCAAGAATTCCCCTCTCCAGCCAGCACACAGAATTGGATGCTGTCTGGGCTTGGCCTAGGGATTACCTGCCCCTCCACCCCACCCCCGGTGTAATGGTGGCATCAACAGGGGCGGGCAAGAGTCTGTGTGTCCTGGTGTGAAGCGGCAGGAGTCAGCGGGAGTCCCTGGACATAGGTGCACAGTGGTGGGAGTTCATGGGCACCATTTGCTTATTTATCCTCTCTCTGCCTACAGTCAGAGGACTGGGCTTCCCTTTCCCACAGTGAGGGCTGCTGAGGGTGACACCAGGCTGCAGCGTTCCCCGTGTTTGGAAGAGGGTGATGGGGAGAGGGGGCTGGAATATGAAGAGCCTTTCCCAGGAGTCCAGCCTCTGCAATCTTCTTTGTTCCCTCAGGCTGTTTGGGAGTGGGGGCTGGGGTGGTGCCACTTCACCTTTTCAATGATCCAGATATTTGGTTTGGTCTACGTATCATCTTTCCAGTTAATTTTCTGTTTCAGAGCATGAGTCCCTTCTCCACTTCAGAGTTCCTGTGTTTTCAGTGAATCTTCTCTGAAAACATCTGACGTGACTCCTCCTCTAGTGGGCCACATTGCATCTGGCTTCCTTTCATCTGTTGATGGGCATGAGAGGCCACTTCCAAGATTTGGCCCTTATGAATTGTGCTGCCATAAACATGGGCATGAATACATCGCTGTATTATGATGGCTTTAAGTATTTCAGGAAGACACCTAGAAGAAGAATTGCTGGGTCACATGGATTTTCTATTTTTAGTTTTTTGAAGACTCTCCATACTGCTTTCCATAGTGTTTGTATTAATTTACATTCCCACTAACAATATAGAAGAGTTCCTTTTTCCCTGCAGCCTCTCCAGCATTTGTTATTATTTTATTTCTTGATGATAGCTATTTTTTTAGGAGTAAGGTAGAATTTTAGTGTACTTTCAAGTTGTATTTTTCTAATTGCCAGAGATATTGAACATTTTTTATGTATTTATTTGTGTTTGTACTTCTGAAAAGTGTCTCTTCATTTCACTTGCCCATTTTTTGATTGGGCCTTTTATTTTGGAGACTAATTTTTTCTTTTTATTTTTTTATATATTTTAGACACAAGCCTCCCAGGGTGGCATACAGACTTCTTTACTAGGTGCCTTTATTGTATCTGTTCACGTGTTAACAGCTACCATCTGTGGTGGGGGGTGTATGTGCTATTTTAGAGAAGAGATACACGAAGAAATCATTCCTAACGCCTAAGCTCACGGTCCACGTTATGAGTTAGATGGAATGTCTCCCCAAGTTTCGCGTATCCAGATGTGGGGCTTCTGGAGGGTGACTGCATCAGGGAGTGCTGTACTCCTGGGTGTGTTCATCCACTAACGCCTTTATAGCTAAACGTCCATTTGGGGGCAGGGCCTGGTCAGAAGAGGTGGGTCTCTGTGGGTGTGGCCTGTCTTCCTCCCTAGCTCCTTCCTTCTCTTTCTCCTTTCTGGTCACTTCAGTATGAGCAGCTGTCCTCTAGCCAGGCTGTTCCACCATGTTGTTTCTGCCTTGCACCCACTGACCATGCAAGGACTTAGCCCTCTGAAACAGTGAGCCCAAACAAACCTCTCTTCCTTGAAGTTGTAGATGTTGAGTATTTTTTCCGAGCAATGGAAATGTGACTAAGACAGTCCATAAACATTATTTCTGAAAAGAAGGGTGATAGCTAGGTTGTGCCAAACGGATTTGTAGTGGGGGGAGCATTCTTCTAATCCAATTTTTTTTGCATTCTTCAGTAGACAGAACAGAAAACTGATGACTTTCTTCAGTGCTAAACTATTCAGTGACATATGTGAAACTTGTGTGAAACATTGGTAGCCTTAGTTCTAATAGACTCAACTACAAAAAAGGATGGAAATCTGAAAGTTGAGACCGAATGAATGAAGAAACATTCAGGACTAAGCCAGTCCTTAGTCTTAGGGAGCTAGCAAAAATATTATCTAGGTTTCTTTAGCCAATCTGTGTCTATTCAAAAGGTAAAAGGGTCTCCTTGCAGTCATATGGAATTGTAATACTTCTGACCATGTATCTTAGTTACTTTTCTCATTGCTGGGACAAAATACCTGATAATCACAATTTAAAGGAGGAACGGTTTATTGCAGCTCAGTTTGTAGAGGTTTTAGTCCATAGTCAGCTGGCTCCAAGGCAGGGCGGCATGGCAGAGGGGCATCGCAGAGGAGAAACAGTTCATGGCATGGCAGGCAGGAAACAGCGAGCAGCTGCCTTCCTTCTTTCATTCCCTTTTTATTCCGTCCAGGCCACAAGCCTACTAGTTGGTGCCATTCACACCCAGGTTGGGTCTCTGTCTTCAATAAACCCATTCAGGCACACTCAGAACTATGCTAATCCAATTAGAGGGCTAAGCCAGTTATCACACATCCTTAATCCATGTTCACACACCCACGATCCAGCTGCCTCCCAAGAGCCACACCTATGAGCACATGAGGATTTGAGGGGACATCTAGATACAAGTCATAACCCACATACAATTGTGTATTATCTCTTTGTATGGACACTGCCAAAAAGGGTGACAAACAGGATCCTACAGTAAAAAGCTGCATAAAGAGAAAAAAAAAAAAAAAAAAAAAACCCAAAAACTTTACGGCAAGCACAGTATTACCAGAACTTTGTTTTATAGCTTACAAAATGATAACGAAAACCTGTGAAGGGCATTTATGTGTGTTACCTTCTTCCCATTTTTTGGAAGTACAAAGTGAGATTTAGAGAGATTGAATAAGGCTTTGAATCCTGTTCATAAACTAAAATAAATTCATACAACAGATTTTCCCCATAAGAATGACTAGACTGGGCCGGGGATGTAGCTCAGTGGCATAGCAACTGCCTGGCAAGCGCTAGGCCCTGAGTTAGATTCCTGGTACCAAAAAAAAAAAAAAAAAAAAGAAAAACATTGGACTATATAGATAAGGGTAGAATCTGGTGATGAATGGAGAACCTGCTTTGATGAGGTATCATCAGTCTTGGACAAAACATGACAAAAACCTAGAATCCATTTAGGGAGTAATGACACTAGTGGAAAAATTCAGCAGCACATGGATGATCATGGATAGAATCATTATTTCTCCCCTCTATAGGGTGTTGAGGTCCACAACTCAGTGAGGCAAATGATTTTCTGTCTAAATTGCACAAGTGATTTCATTCTAGAATAATTTTGGATTAAGTGTATTATACATAATGAAATCAATCAAACCTATATAACATTAGGCCTTTTGTGTTAATTTCAGCATAATCTGTGTTTGTTCAAGGGCTTTTTCTGTTTTTAAGAGACTCTCATGTTAACTTTTTGATGTTAAGCTTTAATGAGACTAAGAATGTATTAAAATGTATTGAAATAGAAAATAGTATAGTTAATACTATAATCAATGAATTTTGAAAGAATAACCTAAATACTTTGGAAGTTTGGGCTTGTTCAGTTTAGAAAGTGCTCACTAGAGAGCTTAACAATTTCTGATTCAGTTTTGATCTGGAAATTTCTGCATTCCAACATCCACAAACCTTTATTTGTACCTCTATAGTAGTATTTACTTTTGCATAAAATTTTACAAATGAAGGCCCTGAAGCTAAGAAAGATTAACTTCCTGGATGTTCCATAGCTAGCTAGACTCCATATAAAACTAGAACTCTAACCCGCAACCTGTAGCAAGCATAAAAGCAGCATTGTCATTTGTGTTAGAGCTGATCCTGTCTTTTTCTCGTATGTTCCACTAGATTTGAATTTAGGTACTTCAGGGTGGGAACTGTTTTATTTGACATTGATTCCTAAACACTTAAGCTTTTCTTAACAGTAGCTGCTTGAAAGTGTTGAGTGGCATTGAAAAGTTCTGCATGCATGTAAAGTGTACCATGTATGCGATTTGCTTCTCTGTGGTGTGTGAACCTCTGCATAATTATGCGATGCAGGAGTCCCCCTTACTCGTGAAGATCTGGAAACTGAGAGGGCTGCCAAGTGATTAACGGGCAGGTCGCACTTGTAGTACGGATGCACCAGAGGGAGGGATGATTCATGCTCCACGCAGAACTGAGAGAGACGGTACCAGGTTTCACCCCACTACTCAGAACGGTGTGTAATTTTAAACTTACAGGTTTTTTTTCTTGGAAATTTTTATTTAATATTTTTGGCTCATGGTTGGCCCTGGGTGACAAAATGCAGAAGGCAAAAGTGTGGATAAGGAGAGGCTACTGCACTTTTTTTTTTTCCAGGAGTGCTATCACAAAGAGATATTGAGTTTTGCAGTTGGATAGGAGTTCAGTTCTCATCCTTTCACTAATTGGCTTTGCAACAAGATTTTACTTCCCTGAGCTTCATTTACAAAACTGGGGAACTATCATCTATCTCGAGGGTTGGTGTGAGGACTAGAGATAAGATATTTCAAGCACTTAGCACATAGCGGGCACAACAAATGGGTGGCTCGTTTTTTGGTAATGATTTTGATAACTATATTGATTATCCTTGACCGCTGAGAGGCAAACCTTACTCCTTGTGATGGTGTGATGACTGTTTTTAATCTCTGTGATCCGTCACCCCCAAGATTCCCAATTTCCTCCTTTGGTAGAAGCAGGCTCTTCTTCCAAGGGGTTCAGTCTAAAGTGATCTCAATAACACTGGACTCCGAGTGAGAGATTAAAATGGCTGAGGTATCCGTCTGGGCTGAAGATCTACGAGGGCTGGGATTCCGGGCTTGCACCACCCCACCTGGCCTAAACGCAATGTGAATTTCACATCAACTGAAAATAGGAGATGCACTTTTGTCAAATGGAAAGGGGTCAAATTACTACAGTTAAATGAAAGAAATTGTTTCTAACATTTTATGAAAGTACGCCTAGTAAATAATGTGAAATGAAAAATTGCCCTTGGTCGAAAGTTGAAATATATGTAAATACTAAACTGGGCTCATTGTCATTTGGCAGTTCAGTTAAGTCCAAGTGGCATGTTCAACAATTCTCCGAAAATTTCCCTGCTTGGAAAAGCACTAATCGTAATTCAGGTGAAATGGGCCGAGGAACCTGTTCTGAGGCCGGCTCGGGCCACGTTGCCTGAGCAGTCGTCTGAGGCGTCCGTTCAGCCCTGGGAGGGGAGGGGACAGTGGTGTGAATCGTGTGCCCCATCTGCACCATCTGCTGTTTCTTTAATTAGAACGGTAGCCGTGTCCTTCTGATTTTATCTAGTTGGGCTGAAAATATCTCAGATGTGTCTGTAAACTAAAAGAAATGTCTTCATCCTGGAGGAAATTAGGGAAATAGCTTCAGAGGAACCAAACCTTACACGGTGAGCTCAGGGCCCCCGGCCCACTAGTGAGCAGTAGAGCTGGGCCTCAAGACCACGGCAAGACCTCTTTTCCCCGCTGCTTTTCCTCTCACAGCCGTGGGCTTGGCCAAGCTGCTTGCGCCTCCAGTCCCAAGGCCGGGCTAGGACAGCGTGCCTCAGTGTCCTCCTGCGTTGCTTAGTGGCTGCGCTCCAGGTCACTCCTCTATCACGTGGAGCTTGAGTCCTTTCCACACCCCGGCAGCTCCAGATGCTGCCGCTTCCTTGAAGAAGTGGCGGGGACCACCCCCTACTGTGGCCGAGGTCAGGGTCCTTATTAATATCTTCAACCTCCCCAAGCCCCAGTAAGGTGTGATGAATACAGTGAGCCCTCATGAAATTCCCTACTTTCACCCCTGCCATTTTTTGCAGAGATGCAACAGCTATCATCAAACAGCTCCTTGTTGCCATGACAGCTGGGCTGTCCCAGATGCTCTGTACCTACTTGGACCAATCCCAGGCCTGCATTTGGACCAATCAATAGGCATGACTTTGAACGAATCAGAAGCCTACATTGGACCAATCCCAGGCCAGCAGATCCTGCAGAAGCAGCCCTCTCACACTTCTTGGGAGGCTTCTTCGAGGTACTGATGCCCCTGCCCTGCTGCACCGGTCCTGGTAAAATGAAGCCTCGCTGTGGTGCACGCAAACCCGCTTGTGACTTGTTTCTTAGGCAGTATGGGCTTGGAAGATCCCGAAAATCTACTTAGGATCCTTATCCTGAGTAGTGTGGACAGAGCAGTCACGTTAGCATTAGGGTCGTTAGCCCCGAACAGCTCCAGAGACAGCGCCTGGCAGGGTTGATGGGTGGCATCCAGCACAAACTGGCATCAAACAGCAGTGGCCAGGAGTGGTAAAGACCAGCACCCAGTAAAGCTGACCAGTTGTCCCTGGGCATGGGCCAGCAGCGGGCAGTATTGACTCATGGCATCCATCCAGCTTTAACTGGTGTCAACTGGTGGCATCAGGGCAGCTAGCAGCACTGTACTTTGCCAATCCATGACTTCTACCTGAATCAAGCAAAAGAGCCCTCAACTGATGGACAGTGACAGGGTTATGATGTGGCCTCTTCGGGCGTCAGTTTTCTTCTCTGCTACATGAATACTGAAGTCCTTTTCAGCTTTAAAGTGTTGCAGCTCATATTGTAAAGTTCATTATATTCTTTTTATTTTGGTACTGGCAATCAAACTCAGGACCTTGCGCTTGCCAGGCAGGCACTTGTGCCACTGAGCTATATCCCTGGCTCCATTATATTCTTACTGTTTTAAATTTTAATTTTGTAGAGAACCTTTTTTTTTTTTTTAAACATTGCTTTCTTTTTGTAAAAGCTAAGTAGGTAGAAAGCTGATCACTAATTTTGAGACAGAATATAAGACAAATTAGGTGCTTCTGGATTTTTGAATACTGTAGCTAATCAGATAATTCCAATAAACAAGGAAGCTACTTTGGTGGAGTAATTAAACTTGCTAGACTGAGGAAAACTAACTCATTTATAATAGAAGCATGCTAGATTAGGGTATCCGCTCTGGTTCTGGAGACAAGGGCTTTGAAGCTTTGGAAAATCATTCAAACTCTAAGAGATTTAATTTCTTCATTCATAAGATGAGGCTCTGAGATTAATTGATCTCAGTGTTCTTTCTAGTTCTGTGATTTTGGACTTTTGACATTTATAGCAAATCAGAATGTTATGGTCTAACAGTTCTTCTCAGTGATACTTTCTGTACTATTGTAGGACAGCAAACTTATTATAGAACTTATCAGCGAGATCTTTACTTTTTAAAAATGATGTTAGACTTTTAAAAAGTGGCTCTAGAATACATCTGAATGTGCCACCCTCCTCAGGGGCTTTTCCACTCCTCTGTGTTCCCTTGTGTGTTCAGGGTAGGGAGCCACTGGAGCTGCTAGGAAATCCCATTTAAACAGGGAGCATGGCTGTGTTCAGACGCGCTTTCACGCTAAGACTTCTGACCTCCCAGCACTGTGCAGAGCGGGAATGCAGACAGCAGACATCTTTGACTTGCTCCTGATCAAGAGGAAAATAATTCAGTCTTTCACCGTTAAGGGTCATGTTTGCTGCAGCTTTTTTGTGTGATTTTTTAAAATTGAATTTAGGAAATTAGCCCCTATTCCTACTTTCTCAGATTTTTTTCCATTTATTAATTGGTGTCAAATTTTGTTAAATGCTCTTTTTTCATAAAAGATAGATGTGAGCACCTGGAAGACTGAGGCAGGTGGATTGCTGCGAGTTCCAGGCCAGCCTGGGCTACAGAGCAAGATTCTGTCTCAAAAACAAAAGCAGTAAGTTGATTGATGTGATTTTCCTCTTCCTTAGTCTGATAATAGGGTGGATTACAGTGATTGACTCTCAACCACCGAGCAGCCTTGCGCTGTGGGAGACACTATTTGAATATGATGTATAACCTTTCTGTAAGTTGCTTGCTTGTATTTGCTAACATTTTTTAAAGGATTTTTGCACTGTAATAATGAGGTATACTGGTCTACATTTTTCCTTTCATTTTCTTATTTTGAAGGGATCTTTGTTTTGTATTGATATCGGGGCAATGCTGGCTTCTTGGAATAGACTGGAAAGTATTCCCTCTTTTCTATTTCTGGAAGAGTCTTTTGGTTTGACATTTTTTTTTTCTAACAGGTGCTATTAATCTAAATGCTTGGTAGAATTCTACCATTCCATAATGAATTTTATCTCTGAATTTAGAGATGGATATTTAGAGGGGGTGTTCTAAAATTATTAATTCAATTTTCCTACCAGTAACAGGATACTAAAATTATCTATTTAATATTGGATGAGTTGTGATACTTTCTGTTTTTTTTTTTTTTTATCAAGTTAACTTTTTTGTCTAAGTTAAATTTGTGGGTAGAGTTGTTTGTAGTATTTAATATTACCCTTTTCTGTTTTTCCTTCTATTCTCTTTTCTCCCTTTTCCCTTCCTCCCTTTCCCCTTCCGCTCCCCCTTGTTCTCCTTCCCATTTGAACATGTTCTTCCTGCTTCCCACTATCTAGTCTCTATTGTGCTCCTTGTTTACACTTTGGGGTTCTCACACAAGAGAAATAATGTGATATTTAAACTTGTGTATCCAATTTATTTCACTTACGATTATGGTCTCAAGGTGCATCCATTTTCCTACAAATGACTCAAGTTTCTGTCTTTATGGTACAGCAGTACTCCATTGTATATAAATACCAAATTTGCTCTATCCATTCATCTGTTGATGGGCATATGGGCTCTTTCCAAGATTTAGCTATATAAATTTTTCTGCTATAAACATGGCTATGCATATATCACTGTGGTATGATTCTTTTAACTCTTTCAAGAAGATATATAGGAGAGGAATAGCTGGGTCAAATGGAACCTCTAGTTTTAGTATCTTGAGGATTCTCTATGTTGATTTCCATTGTGGTTGTACCAGCTTGCACTCCCACAAGTAATAGAAAGGGGTTCCTTTTTCTTCACTGTCTCACCAGCATTTGTTATTGGTTGATTTCTTGATGATAACCATTCTTTCTGGAGTGAGATGGAATCTCAGTGTTCCTTTACTTTGCATTTCTTGAATGACCAGTGATGCTGAGCATTTTTTCATATGTTTGTTTGCTGTTTGTACTTCTTCATCTGAGAAGTGTCTCTTCATTTCAGATGCCCATTTTTGGATTGGGCCTTTAAATTTGGGGGGCCTATATTTTTTAGTTCTTTATATATTTTAAATATTAGTCCTTTGTCTCAGGAGTAACTGGTAAAATCTCCCATTCCTGGGTTGTCATTTCACTCTGTCAGTGGTTTCTTTTGCCATGCAAAAGTTTTTTTAATTTGATGTGATCCCAGTTGTTGATTCTTTGTAATATTTCCTGTGATTGGGATTTTGTTCATAAAATCTTTGCCTACACATATGTCTTCCAGAGTTTTACCTATTCTATCTTCCAGCAGATTTAGTGTTTCTGTTTTAATATTTAGAACTTTGATTCACTTTGATTTCAGTTTAGTGTATAGTGAGAGATATAGGTCTAAGTTTAATCTTCAGCATGTGGAAATCAGCTTTCCCAGCACCATTTATTAAAGAGGCTGTCTTTCTTCCAGTGAAAATGTTTGGGATCTTTGTCAAAGATAAGGTAGGTGAGTGTGCTAAGAGTTGTTTCTGCATCATCTATTCTGTTCCACTGATCCCCAGGTCTGCTTTTTTTGGCAGTACCATGCTGTTTTTACCACAGTAGCTTTGTAGTATAACTTCAAATCAGGGATTGCGATGCCTCCTGCCTTGCCCTTGTTGCCCAGAATTTCTTTTGCTATTCTAGGTCCTTTCTGGTTACAGTAATTTTAGGACTCTTTCATCTAGTTCTGTGACATATGTGATTGGTAATTTGATTGGGATTGCATTAGATCTGTGCAACAGTTTTGGAAGTATGGCCATTTTCACTATATTGGTTCTGCCTATCCAAGAACAGGGGCTATCTTACCATTTTCCGATATCCTCTTTGATCTCCTTTTTCAGAGTACTGTAATTTTCAATGTAAAGATCTATACATTAAAAACTACAATACTCCATTAGATTGATTCCTAAGTATTTCATTTTTCTTGCTGCTATTGTGAAAGGTGTGGTTTCCCTAATTGCTCTCTCATTGAGTTTGTTACCCATGTACAGGAATGTGATTGTTTTTTTGAGTGTTGACTTTGTACCCTACTATGCTGCCAAATTTGGTTCTTAATTCTAGGAATCTTTTGGTAAAGTTTTTGGGGACTTCTACATTGATTATTATGTCATCAGCAATTAAGGATAATTTAACTTCTTCCTTTCCTATCTATATTCTTTTTATTTCCTTCTCTTGTCTAATTGCTCTGGCTGGTGTATCCAGAACTATATTGAACAGGCATGATGATAGTGGGCATTCTTGTCTTGTCCCTGATTTTAGAGTGAAGGATTTCAGTTTTTGTTCATTTAGTATGATGTTGGCTGTTGGTTTGTCATAGAAGACTTTTGTCAGATTGAGATAAAGACCCTCTATTCCAATTTTCTGTAAGGTTTTTATGATGAATGGGTGTTGGGCTTTGTCAAATGCTTTTTCTGTATCTTTTGAGATGATCATGTGGTTTTTGTCTTTGGTTCTGTTGATGTGACATATTACATTTATTGATTTGAACCATCCCTGCATCCCCTGTATGAGCTTTTGGTTTAAACTGCTCTTAGAGAGGTTCAACATTATGTTATTTATTTTAGCTCACTCTGTTTTTCTGATGTGGGAATTCACTGCTATAAATTTCTTGCATAGGACTGCTTTCACTGTGTCCCATAAGTTCCCATATGTCATACTGGTATTATTGTTTAATTGTAGAAACTGTCTAATTTCTTCTTTAATTTCATCTGTGTTCAGGAGGATGTTATTTAATTTCCATGTGTTTATGTATTTTTTTATGGTTTCTTTTGCCATTGTGTTCCCAATTTTATTTCACTATAATCTGATAATATGCATGGGATAATTTTAATTCCTTTGCTTTTACTTAAGCATGTTCTATGAGCTAGTATGTGGTCCATTTTGGAGAAAGTCCTATGTACTGCTGAGAAGAATATGTATTTTGTTGTTTTTGGTGGAGCACTCTGTAGATATCTTACTAAGTCCATTGTTCAAAGGTTTGGTTCAGCCCTGATAGTTGTTGAATTTTTGTCTAGTTGATCTGTCTATTTGTGACAGTGGGATACTGAGACCCTCATTATAATTGTATTAGTGATTATCTGATTTTTCATGTCCATTAATATTTGTTTTCTATAACTGGATGTACTAGTATTTGGAGCATATATATTTGTGATTATTATCTCTTCCCCTGAATGTTCCCTTACCAAGTACACAGTGACCTTCTTTTTCTCTTCTGATCATTTTTGGCTCGAAATTCACTTTGTCTGCAAACAGAATAGCTACCCTTGCTTCTTTCTAGGTTCCTGTTGCATAGAGTATTGTTTTCCATCCTTTGACTTTTAGTCTGTGAGGTTTCTTTTTTTTTTTTTTTTTTTTTTGCATTAAATGTGGTTTTTGTAAGCAGCATATTGTTAGATCTTGTTTCTTTCTTTTCTTTTTTTTTTTTTATGTGGGTACCGGAAGTCAAACTCAAGACCTCGTGCTTGCCAGGCAAGCGCTTATGCCCCTGAGCTATATCACCAGCCCAGCTAGATCTTGTTTCTTGATCCATTCTGCCAATCTGTTTCTTTTGATTGGTGAATTGAGACCATTCACATTAATGGTTATAACTGATATATATTGACTTATCCTTGTCATATTATTTCCCTTTCTTTCCTTTCCATGTAATTGCTTGCTTTGCCTGGTGGATTCATTTTATTAGGATTCTTGGAATTGTTGTCTTTGTTGTATTTTTCTAGAATATCCTTCAGCACTTTTTGGAATGCTGGTTTGTTTGTCATGAATTTCTTCAAGTGATTTTTTATCATGGAAGTATCTTATTTCTCCATCAATTTTGAAAGATAACTTTGTGGGGTTCATCAATCTGGGTTGGAGGTTGTTTTCTTTTAGGGCTTGAAATATTTCACTCCAAGCTATTCTTTACTTAAGGGTTTGAGTTGAGAAGTCTGCTATGATTCTGGTGGGTTTTCCTCTATAGATTTGTTTCTCTTCTCTAACAACTTTTAATATTCTGTTCTTGTGCTGAATTTCTGGAACCTTGACTATTATATGTCTTGGTGTAGTTTTTTTTCTTCCTGATCATGACTATTTGAGGTTCTATATGCATCACTTATCTGCATCTCAAATTCTTTCTCCATGCTTGGAAAGTTTTCTGCTACTATTTCTGTGAACAGGGTTTTATGGCCTTCATTCTATCTTCTGATTCTTCCTTGGTTCCAATTAATCTTAGCTTAATCTTCTTTGCATCAGATAGCAGCTGTTGGATTGATTTTCCACGGTTCTTTGCTATTTTTAAGAGATCTTTCATTTGATGATCACCAACCACAACCTTGTCTTCTAGATCTGATATTCTGTCTTCACATTGGTTGACTCTGCTTTGTATACTTTCAGTAGAATTTTAAGCTCCAGGATTTCCCTTTGAGTCTGTTTTATGGACTCCAGCTCTTTTCGATGTTGAGCACTCATGACTTCCATGTATTTTCTGAGTTCCTCTATTTTTTATGTATATGTACCCTAATCATTTCCTTCATTATGTTCATCACCTCTTTTATTATCTTCATTTTGTTTTTGTCAAGATACTTATTGATATATTTTTCTTACTTTTGCTGTGATCATTTCATAAAATTCAGCTGGGGGGCTTTTGAATTCTTCTGACTCAATGCCCCCTTGATTTGGCATGGGTGAGTTGGGAGTTATAGATTACATCTTGCTTCTATGTTCTCTCATTGTCTATTTTTTTGTTTTATTTGTTTTCTGCATTGAACCTTGTAAATAAATTACTTATGGTAGGTAGCTTTTTTTTTTTTTGTGGGTACCGGGGGGTTGACCTCAGGACCTCGCGCACCAGCAAGCGCCCGTGCCCCTGAGCAATATCACCGGCCCTTTTCTCGTATGTGGGTTCCGGGAGTCGAACTCGGGCCCTCACGCTTGCTAGGCAGGCGCTTATGCTGCTGAGCCATCTCACCGGCCCTTTGGTAGGTAGCTTTATTACTAGTACTGAGATCTCTTTAGGAAATGATTACATTTCAGAGATGTCTTCTAGGCATAGCTGGCTTTTGGCTTTTGAGTCTGTCCCAGGATCCTGCCTCTTCAATTTATGAGGAATGAAAGGTTGTAGCCTGTGTAGCCTAGCACCCAGCCCTTTGGTACTGGACTATAGAATTTCTTATGATCCCCAGACTGTCTATGTATTGGCATACAAGGAAGATCAACATGAACTATATCACATTGATTAAAGTAGTAGAATTACTAATAACAATGGCATGAAGCACAGACTGGAAAATGACAATCTGGTAACTATTAATGTGTCACCTTTAACCATAGGAACAATATTTTATAGTTATATAACAAAATGTAAGACAAATTAGAACATTATGTACAATAAATATGCACTCAATTGAGTGATTTTACCCTCTGGGGAGAAAATTTTAAAAGGATAAGAGGAAAAAATAGAGAAATAAAAGAGGAGAAAGAAATTGGAAGCAAGGCTGAAAGACAAAAGATGATTATCCAAGTTTTGGGAAACTGATGCAGAGGATAAGAGTGAAAGAAAAAAGGAAGAAACAGAGATAAGAATAAAACAAAACGAAAACTAAAAACAGTATTCACACTCATGAAAAAGAAAAACAACAGCAACAACAAAAAAACCAATGCCCCCCCCAAAAAAAAAAGCCAACAAGGAATGAAACAAAAAAGAAATTGCTCTGTGAATTCAAGCTTGTGGTTATCTTCTGCAGTCTAAAATTTTGTGATAGTGTCCAATTCAGGTCATGATTCTGGTCTCACTGGTAGACTAAGGAGTCATCCAGAGCCCAGATCCATGCTGGATGACCCCAGCAAATCTGCAATACGATTAGGATGGGGTGCTGGTTCTGGGACTTTCAAATCCACAGAAGTTCAAGTTGATCCTGGTCTCTGATCATGAGGGGCCTGAGTCATTTAGTTTATAACCCTCTGGGTGTCTTTCGCTGGTCTGACCATGGCTTCCTGTCTCTGGACATCACCCATAGTTATCCCTTACCCAGTCACTGTGGGAGTTTAACACTGGGAGCACTGAGATGAAGCCAACCTCCAGCTGCTCTGAGTCCCAGGTTCAGCTGGCCCCTCCCTTAAAAAGTGTCTAATGGAGCACTGTCTCCAGGGGGCACTGCAGTCACTTGGACTGGAATAACCAGATATTGTAGTGCACAGCACCCACTGCTCTGATCCACTGGTGCGTTTCTCACCGGAGGCCTCTGAACTCACCCACTTTCACTCTCTCTCTAGATTTGATCTTCCTTTCTCACACCATGAGCCAGGAGCTGGAGAGAAAGTGCAGATTGTCCCTGCCTTTTTCTTGATTGAGCTCTGTCTCTTCACTTTCTCAGTGGGCTCCAGTATTCCCTTCAGATCCTTCCTGGGTTCTGGGCATCCACCTTTCTCCTTTGTTTCTTACCCAAGTTGTTATTTTCTGCTGTCTGGATTCCAAATCTTGGAGACGTTGCCTTGTTGTTGCTTACCACTCCACCACCCCACACTGAATTTAATTTGCTCTATTTGTACCTTTTTGTGGTGTGATTATACTGATAGGTTTCCTTTCAAATGTGTGTGTGTAGTGCTAAAAATTTACCTCTCTGCATTGCTTTAGTTGCATTTCACATATTTCAACATGTTACATTTTTATTGTTGCTCAGTTCTAGGTCTTTAAAATTTTCCCTTTAGACCTCTTTTGTGGCCATGATATATTTAGATGTTAGATACTTTGTTTTTAACTGTTTGGAGATTTTTCTGTTATGTTTCTGTCATTGATTTCCAGTTTGGTTCCTTTGTGGTGAGAGAAATAGTATATACTGTATTATTTTAAATTCCTTAAATTGTTTTATCTTCAAGGATATAGTTGTCTTGGTATATATTCCATGGGTTATTAAAAAGAATGTGTATTGTTTTCTCTGTTTCTCTAAATGCCAAATCATATCCTATTTGTTTATAGTGTTGCTTGTTTCTACTATATCCTTGCTAATATAATGTTTAGTTTCTTATGAGAATGAGATGTTGAGGGTAACAATTATAATTTTGGATTTATATATTTTTCCTTTTAGTTCTACCTGTTCTTTGCTTCATATTTTTGAACTTTGTTATTCGATAAATTGACATTTAGTACTATTATGTCTTCTTGATGGACTGCCTTTTTTATCATTATACAATTTTCCTCTATGGTTCTGGTAATATTTTTCTCTAAAGCCCATTTTATTTAATATTAATAGAGCATTTCTTGCTTTACTTTGATTGATGTTGCATAATATCTTTTTCCACCCTTTCACTTTTAATCATTATATGTGTACCTAGCTTATTTTTTATTAGTGCATGTTTGTGATACATAATAATAACATTCACCTTGGGGAATTGGTATGTATACATATCACATTTTAATACATTGATCTACTAAGACTTAAGTATGCCATTTTATTTTATTTTTGTTTGTTTTCTCTGTTTACAATTTTTATTTTTCCTGACTTTCTGTGTGATGCTGGAATTTTGGTCAGTTCCGTTTTTATTTATCTATAGTAATTCTGAGTGTTTCTTTTGTATCACTTTCCCAAGGTTGCTATATATTACATCATACACAGAATCAGTCTTCTGATTTTTTTACTTTACCAGTTTCAATGTTGTAAACTGAATTCATCTTCATATATGTCCTTTCCTCTTCCCTCATTTATAATATAGTTGCATTGAATTTTTCTCTACATACATTTAGAAACATATCTATGTTATAATTTTTGCTCTAGTCAAAAAGAAGCAAAATTTATTGTATTCGCCCACATTTTTGTTTACTATATTCTTCTTTCCCTGAGTTGTAAGGTTTCTTCTTCTATTATTTACTTTCTGTTTAGAGAATTTTCTTTATTCACTTTTGTAAGGATAGGTCTTGTAGTGACACATTCTCTTTTTTTTTTTGGTAGTGGGGATCGAACTCATGACACATTCTCTTATTTTCCCTTCATCTGAGAGTGTGTTGATTTCTCTTTAATTTCTGAAGGATATTTTTGCTGGGTATAGGATTCAATTGGTTCCTTTCCTTTCCTTTAGCATGTGAAAAATACTTTACTTCCTTTTGGTCTTCATGGTTTCCATGAGAAATTTGCTTTGATGCTGTTTTTACCTAAAGGTCATGGATCATTTCTGTCTCACTGATTTTAAGATTTTTCTCTTTATAAGCAGTTTTCTGATGTGTCTGGGTATATAGATTTTCTTGACTTTGTCCTATTTGGTTCACTCAGATTCTTAAATGTTCAGGTTAATATTTCTGATTACATTTGGGAATTTCCAGCCATTATTTCTTCAAGAATTTTTTCCACACCTGCCTTGTCATATTGGTATTTGCATGTATTTATTACCCTTTTATTCAGTTTGAGATTTTCCTCCTTCTTACATAATGAGTGATTTTTTATTAAAACCTGGACATTTCCTTATGTTATGAAGCACTTTTTTCAAACCTTCTATTTGCACTTCTTTGACACTGTTTCATAAGGGAGAGTCACCACCTCATTATGACCTCTTGTCATATAGAGATGGAAATTCAGGTTCCCCATTTGGCCTCTGTTTATGGCCAAGAGATGCTAATGCTTTCTGTACCACTGGGTAAACCTCCCCCCCCCCGCCATGGTCTTCACTGACCTTTTGGTGGGAGTGGACTCCTTACTCCTGAATGAACAATTGTGATAATCCTGATTCTCCACGAGGTCTGCTCTGACACTTCCACAGAGAGCAGATGAGGGCTGCCACTTTCTCTACTACTAGATGGGGTGGAAGAAGAGTCCCCACATGGTATTTCTTGTCATTACAATGTACAGGCCTTGTTGCCAACCAGCAAAGATGAAAGTCCCTCCTCCCTACTTGGCCTTTTCTGCTACCTGATGGGACTCTGGAGTGAATTATTATAGCTTTCAGGGCTAAAATTTAGGCTACCACTCAATCTTTGCTGGTATGAGTATGCATGGAGCTAGGGTTTTTTTGTGGTGTTTATCTGGGAGGGAAAAGTTGTTGTCTAAAAGATTTTTTCTTGATAGGCTAACCCTTTCCTCATTGTTTAGCTAGAGAAAAATCAGTGTTTATTGGGGATTTCTCTCTGTGGACATTGACATAATTAGGTTGCTGGCTTCCTTGATTCCAAGTCTGAGATGAGACAAACACCAAACCCAAGGAATCTACCCCTGGGTCAATCCTTGGGCCCTGATATTCCCAACCTACCTTCTTCTCACCTTTCACAATCTTCATATGTTTGTTTTACTTATAATGCAAAGCAGAGCTCAGAGAAACTAGCCTTTCTCTCCCTCTGTAAAGTCTTCCCAGCTCCAGGGAAGCAACTCCTAGGCAACCCTTCCCTCAGGAATGTGGGCTTGCGCTTTCTCACCGGGGTCCTGTGCTTTTCTCACTGATAAGGGAGACACATCAAGTAGTTCTGTCGTGGGAATCTCCTCCCTTAGAGGGGCAATACTGGGTACCATCACCAGTAAACCTAGCAAACGGGGTTATAAACAAGCTTCCCAGCATCCTAACCTCCTGAGATGCACGGGATATGTTTCCTTTTTAAGGCTAAGATAGAGTTAGCTGCTAGGATGACTAACTGCCTTTGTTTCACTTCTGTATCTTTACTAACTTGACATCACAAAGTGCATAAAAGGGATTATCTCCTTGGTTCAGGGTCTAGCCTGGTTTTAAGTATTTCTAGAGGCTGGGTCCTGCACTAATGAAGTCCTCCTGTAATCCTTCCTGGTCTCTTCGGTTTCTTGGAAATTCCACAACAATGTACTAGGTTCTTAGGAGGAGGAATATAGAGAAGTGCATCTATGCAATCATTCTAAAAGTGAAAAACCCCAATAATGTCACTGAGCAACTTACGTTTTCACTCAATAATATGTTACAAAGGCCTTTCCATTTCAGGAAATATTGACTGATGTCATCCTTTCTGTGGCTGAATATTACTCCATTTTCTGACTACTAACTTGTTTTAAGGTAATCCATAATTAACATACACTTAGTGACATAGTAAACAATGTTATGATGAAGATCTTTTAACATCAAGGTTTGTAATCTCGTGTCTATAATTCTGAAATCCAATGTTTTGTAAACCACATATTTTTAAATGTTTGATGCAAATTCATTTTGTGCAAAATATGCACTCATATAAGGATATTCATAGTCTATTTGTTCTGCTTAGTTTGCCGTTTCAGATATTTGCTTATGGGTTACTGACCAGACTCTGATGGGATTGTTATAAAATATGTAATTTATGCATCTTCTTATTTTCTAAGGTCCAAATGTTCTAAATTCTTGCATATTTCTTTCATATCTTCTTAGGATGCTTGCTAAATTTTGGATCACAATGTGAATTCCACTACTAAAATATGTTGTGTTCTTAAGTACCTTTTGTTTCTACACATTCTTGACAACTCTGGATATTATCATGCAGTAGTTTCAACTTACATTTATTTTTCTATAGGATTATAAATAGAATCTGTAAATGTATGTGAGGAAAATTTGGAAAATATGGAGTAATATAAAAAGAAAATTAAAACATAGTAGGACCTCTTCCCAGAGGTAATAACCCAATAGTTTGTCTTATTTTCTTCATATGTATTTTTAAAATACAAAATTAGAATTATACGATATAGTGTATTTTCCTATTCCATTTTTCATTAATAATGTATTGTAAACAATTTCCTGTCTCTAAACATTCTTATAGAACATAATTTAAATGACTATATGTTTTTTACTGAAAAGATATGCTATAATCGAGAGCACTAATTCCTTAATTGGAGTACATGGATTGTTTCCAGGGTTTTCTCATTGTAATTATATTGTAATAAGCATAATCGCACACATTCTAAAGTGTAAGAGATTACAAAGAGGATACTTGGCACTGATACCACATGTACTGAGTTCATGGTTTTGCAAATGTTGAGGAATGAATTGTGAATCGACAGAGAGGGTTAGTGCGCTTTCATTGGAAATGATAATGGTAAGAGCAGCTTCTGGGTTTCCAGGAGGGTCCCAAGTGGGCCGCCGCATGAACTGAGCTAATTATAGATGAGCAGAGCACCAGGAACTGCTCAGTCCTTTAGTGGCCGCCAATTAACAGGTGTCTCTGTGGATTTAAAATGACCAATGGGAACTCAGGATTCTAACCCAGTTCTTCAACATGTAGCTAGCTGCCTCACTCATGCGTTACCCAAACTATTTTCTACAGCTCCAGCTTGGGTTATTCATCTAAAATTCTATCTTCTCTGAAGTTGTTCGTCTGCACGCTGATTATGGTAATTTATGAACACCATCCAGGGTACAAGTTGAGGAATTAGGTTTAGTCCTTCCTCTCTAGCTTCCCTCTTTTTTCTCAGTTTTTCTCCTTTTGCCCTTCCCTCCAGAAATACGTACATGTATGTGATTGATTTCTGTTGTCAAGAAGCTCAAACAAAAACAAGCAGAGATCATAGACTTTGGTTTCTCACAATAACTTACTTTGCAACTATGGAAAGGCAGTTGAAATTCTGACTTTACTCTCTTCAATTACAAGGTAAAGGTAGTCAAGTTAGCTGTCTAAGGTACTCCCAGCTCCTAAACAATGTTTCCCTCGCTTCAGGCCATCATATTGTCACCGGAGGTGATGTCTGCACCATTTTCCTGGGATTTTTTGGTCCATTCACATTTTGGGAGGGCTATTGTGGTTTTACATTGCTTTATTTTTATCTATTCTAACTGTAAGACTGCTTAGTGTGCGAAGGATATGGGGACTGCATTCTTTAGTCGCCCTCTACTTCAGGGTGGTCGGGAGAGTCAGTCACTTCCCCCATTTCTCAATGCAGTACCCATGTTCCACCGTAGGAAATAGGGACTATGTACTAGTTTGCTCCATTTAAAGCCATGCGACCACGTGCAAGCCATTTAATATGTGTGGGCCTCAGTTTCTTCATCTGTAAAACAGAGAGACAGTTATCCACCTCACAGCTTCCCTTTAGGGAGAGAGTTGGCTAAGGAGCCGGAAAGCCCTGTGGAAAGTGGGCAGTCAGTTGTGCGGAGCAGCGGAACGTGGGTCAGAAGCCCCTCAGGCCACTAGATGGCAGGGCGGAGTCACCGAGTTGGCTCATCTCGCACTGAACCAGGTTGACCTTAGTTCATCCACGTTCTAGGCCAGCATCTATTTCTTTCCCCTTTCATTAGTCCAGTCTTCTGGCTTTACCTCCTTGCCTTTCAGGACCTCCAGACTGGAGTGAAAGGAAGAACTTTTAGCAACACATTAGCAGTTGCCTGTCCCACTACCAACCTCAACTGCTCCGGGGGAAGCAAGTGTCTCCGTCAGAGGACTTGGCTGTCATCCTTGCCCAGCTGAGACCCAGGGCCACGAAACCGCCTTACACAGCCATGTGGTGGTCTGAGGTCAAGGGGAGGCTGGGCGGGCTGAGTGTCAAGGTGAGGAATGCTCCATTCCTAGCACCTGGGAAGTCCTTGCATACTCAACCTCACCTCCCTGGAGTGCGGATGGTTTGGTACTTTACAACACACTCCAAAACCCTGTGTGATTTTGTGGGATAGGAAGAGTTGCAGGGTAAACACCTAATAAAAAGCGATACAACCAGAGCATGAAGGAATACCACTGCTCTCTTACCTGCCATTGTTCGAAGATATGCAGACACGCAGTGGTACCTCCAGGTCCTGGAGCCAGGCTGGACACTGATGAAAGTGCCTCAAACCAAGGGCTGTCCTTCCAATTAGGCAGAGTAGATAATCTCCCAAAGATGTGGTCCGTGAAGCGATAGAAATAAAAATACCTTCCTCATAAGGGTGTCATTTCTCTTTGTTTGCCTCATCAAAATGCATATTCAGGGGGTTATATTTTCATATGAATTTATTTTTTATTTCCTATATTAGTATGAGGAACTGGATACCAGGGGAAAAAAGTGTGTTTTGATGGGGTGGGGTCAGAACATAGGCTATTTCAGAGGAACAAGGGAGACCAGAGCAAGAGGCCAGACCAACAAGGAAACAGAGTGGCATAGGGTTAGGGTTACCAGTAGGTTAAGTGAGATAACATCTAGTACATCTTTAGCTGGAGACTGACACAAGGACTCAACAAATATTACTACAGTACATTTCACAATTTCCGGATCCTGGGGCTATAACAGGAAACAATGCAATGCGGTTCTTGCTCCCTCAGTCTGATAGAGGGACATTGGCCAAAACTGAGAATAAATTGTCTGGCAAATGCCTTGCCAGGAGGTCAGGGACAGGAGTTTGCCGAGCAGGACAGAGAGGCACACACTTTAGGGTTTGGACCGAAGGGCTTTCAGGGAAGGTGATCTTCCATTCTGAGACCTGGTTAAGGAATGAGTGATATGGGGAAGGCAGAGGGGGAGAGTTACAGATGCAGAGCTGGGCCCGGGCAGGGAAGGTCCCAAGAGCTGACAAGTGGTACAGCTGTGGGAAGACAGCGGTCGTGATCGCTGGATTGAGATGAGCCCGCAAAGGTTGGCAGCAAAACGGAGTGTAAATGGCAGGCTGCAGACATATCTTACAGTTGTTTGAGTCTGGAACTGGCTACTTAAGTGAGAAAAATCTTAGTCACCAGAATAAATCTGCCGTTTTTGGAATGTTGAGGCTGCCATCAACTTCTACGGAATTTGGGAGAACACCAAATATTCTAATTACCACTTTCTGACTCTGAGTCATATGCCACGGTCGGAATGCTGTTACTTTTCCCCTTATGACTTTGCCTTTTCTATTCCCTCAGAAAGGTCAGAGCAGTACAAAGTCCCCTCACACACATGTCCCAACGTCTACAATCTGCAAAGACGCAGCAAGGACCCCTTAGGTGAGAAAGGGGACACAACTGAACTACAGGAGGCTCAAAATGGTTACAAGTTTAAAAATAAGTATACAGGAAATTAAATAATGCAATTCATCTCACCTTTACTTCCTTTCTTTGCTGGGATAACCAATGTGGATAGATTGGTGTGAATTCTTTTACATATTTCTCCAAGGGCAAACATGAATAAAGGCTATATACTCATAAGAGAGCAATTTTTTTGTTTTTAAAAGGGATAGTATTTCACACATTATTTTGCAACTCGCATTTTCAATAGGAGGGTGGGGGATGGGGAAGGGAAATGAAAATCTTGGAAATGCAGTGTGTATTTGTACAAATTCCCAAAGGTGAATGTAATTATTATGTAATGCAAGGACAAATGAACAATAAAAAGAAATTAACTAACAGGCACAAATATTTTATAATAAAAGTAGCACTTATTAACATAAAATGGTTTTTAATATAAAACTGAATCACGTTAACATTCACATGTTCAACAAACGTGTTGTTAATACTAAATTACCATAGACATTTTGTAAGACATATAAGCTTTATGTAAGGCAGAAGCGTTGTGGAAGATTGAGTGAAGGATATATAAAAATTCCGTAAGGTATTTTTGCAACTATTCTATAAATCTAACAAGAAATTAAAACAAAAAAATAAAAAGACAATTTATGAGATTAAAAATGAAAAACTTAATCTGAACTTTTTGATAGCTGCATACAACTGTACAGTACTGTGTCCTATAATTTAATCAAACTCTCCACTCTTGACAGACCTGAATTGTTCTCAAGCATGTTTTTAGTGACTGTGAAAAGGCTGTAGCAAATGCGCATTTAAAAATCCTTACAGAGTTTTTCTATGGGGTTTGCTATGGTGAGTATCAAGAAGTCGGTTGAGTGATTCAAGTAACTATATGTGAATCAACATTAAATTTTGCCAGGTATCTTTGCAAAAATGTTCTGGCAAATTATAAAAATGTTCTGTGTCTCAGTAGAATAGGTTATCGTTCTTTTTAATTGCTGCAAACCTGCTGGGTGACATATTGCATCACACTGTCATTTTAATTTTAATTTTTTTCTCTAGTAAGTTAGAGCATAATTTCATTTGCTTATTGGATATATAATATATATGTCCTAAATGCATCATACATATGCATATATATATGCATATATATATATATATATATATATATATATATACATATTCCTCTCTGTCTCTCTCTCTATATATATACACATGTATTCTGTGTATTTTCAATTTGTATGCTTGGCCAATTTTTTCTACTCAGCTATTTGCCTTTTAAAAGCATTTGTAGATTTTTATCCTGTATAGAAGTTAATGCCTTCGCACAAGTCTGCAGCTACTTTGCCAATCCACCATTTACCTCTGAATGACATTTCTACGTTTAGCTTTTGAGGAGTCTCCATACTGATTTTCGCCGTGGTTGTCCGAGCTTACATTCCCACCGGCTCTACTGGCAGGAGGTTCCGCTTGCATTCACGGTTTATTGATTCTTCACAACAGCCATTCTGACTGCGGTGAGATGGAATCTCAGTGTAATTTGTTTTGGTTTTTGATTAGGTTTAATATATATCTGCAATACATAATAGTCACGTTCAGCTTTGGAGTTTGATACATATACATATTGCAGGTTGATCATTTTTATTCCCCCTCCCCCTCCTCCCCTCCCTCCTACCTGGATTCCCAACCATCTACCTCCCTATTTCTCAACATGGCTCTTTTACTTTGCTCTTTAAATTATTTATATTTTGGCTCTTTCATATTAAAGGAACCACGCAATATTTAATCTTTTGGGACTGACTTATTTTACTTAAGATTGTGGTTTTAAGATTCATCCACTTTCCTACAAATGACTCAAATATATCCTTCTTTATGGCTGAGTAGTACTCCCTTGTGTATACATACCACATTTTCGTTATCCACTTATCTGCTGATGGGCATATAAGCTGCTTCCATGATTTAGCTACTGTAAGTTATGCTGCTATAAACATGGGTGTGCATGATGTTTTTAGCACTTTTAGGAAGATATCCAGGAGAGTTATAGCTGGGTCAAAGGGAATTTCTATTTTTATATTTTTTGAGACTTCTCCATACTGATTTCCAGAGTGGTTGTGCTAGTTTACATCCTCACCAACGACGTAAAGTTTGCCTTTTCCCTACAGCCTTGCCAGCATTTCCTGTTTTTTGAGGGATTGGTCATTCTTACTTGAGTTTGATGGAATCTCGTTGTTTTTATTTGCATTTCTTTAATGGCCAAAGATGCTGAATATTTGTATTTCTTCTGAGAAGTTGATGGGTTAAAATGAAGTGTAGAAAGATCCTCCTTGTTTGTAACACAGTGTCGTGAGCTTGTTCTAGAGATTAGATACCGGGGTGCCCGGCAGAAGCTCCCGTGAGCCTGGGCCACACTCGAGGACGACCCCTTTCTTCCCTGTCGGGAAGACGGAGGGACACGTTTGTTCCCGGCGCTTGGCCGGTTCTCGGGGGCCACACACTCCCTGCCTCCACTCATGCGCACATGTGGGTCACTGCCACTGTTGTGTGACTGCTATTTAGGGCCCTCGCTGGTAGGGGACTCGGGAGTCACCCACGGAGGGGACGCTCTGCCCGGACCCTTCCGTCGGAACCCAGAGCGCCCTGCGCTGGAATTGCAATTTCGGGAGCTGAGCGCTTCCCGCCTTCCTTCTCTCTCTCCTGTGTGATTGCGTGTGGCGATCAGCAGTTTATTGAACTTTGTTTTATTGCTTTTACCTTGGCGTTAGAGGCCTTCGTTGTTTGCAAATCCGAACCTCTAAACTGAGAAGCTGCGGCAGACTGTACTCCGTCTAAGGCTCCAGAAGGGTTTGTTCATTCATTTACCCATTTTTTTTTTTAATTGGGTCTTTTATTTTTGGCAGTCTAGTTTTTTTACTTTTATATATATTTTACGTTTTAGTTCTCTCCAGGAGGATGGGGTTAGCTGGTAAAGTTTTTCCCATTCCCTGTGCTATCTCTTCGCTGTTCGTTGTTTCTTTTGCTGTGCAGAGCTTTTTCCAATTGATATAATGTGGTTTCTAGATTCTCGGTGTTATTTCTTGTGCGATTGGTATTCTGTTCAGGAAGTCTTTGCCTATGTCTATGTCTTCAAGAGTTTTACCAACTTTTTCTTCCAGTAGATTCACTGTTTCTATTTTTATATACGGGACTTTGATACATTTTGATTTGATTTTAGGACTTACTGGCCATTTGTACTTCTTTGAGAAGTGTCTATTCAGTTTATTTGCCAACTTTTTGACTGGGTTGTTTGTCCTTTGGGGGTTAATTTTTTATTTCTTCTGAACGTGGTGTGTAAATACTTTCATTGCATTTACCCTCTTTTTCTCTTCGTTTGGCCCAAGTTTGCTCTGCAGAGCTGATTTCTCCCAGACCCATTCATCCCGCGATTTTCAAATAAACTTTTTGGCACAGTTATTGGCTTGTCTCATGGGTTCTTTGTTCATGGCAAGAAGAACCTAGAATATTTTTGATTGGTGAGCCATTTCTGAGGGAACCACCCTATAACATAAAGACACTATTGATTTGTGTGTATTGATTTTATATCCTGCCATGTTGCAGAATTTGTTCATTAGATCTAAAATCTTGTGGTGTGCTTGGGTCTTGTATGTAAAGCATGCAAATGGGGATGATTAGAATTCTTCCTTTCTTATTCATAATCCTTTACCTTTTATCTCTTGCCTTTAGTGCTCTGGGTACCACTTTAAATACTGTATCAGACACTTTTTACATACTGTAGTGAAAACCCTTGCCTTGTTTCTGACGTTAGAGAAGGTTGCTGTGTTTCCTTGTTCAGTATGTTGTTGGCTGTGGGTTTGTCACATATGGCCTTTATCAGTTTGAGGTAAGATCCTTCTATACTTATTTTAATTAGACTTTTTATCATGAATGGATGGCAGATTTTGTTAAAAGAATTTTCTGATCTATTGAGATCATGTGATTTCTAGCTTTGATTCTGTTTATGTGGTGTATAATATTTATTGATTTATATATGTTGAATCATCTAAAGATGGTTCCTTGGGATGAAGTCAACTTGGTCATGGTATATGATCTTTTTAATGTGTTGTTGAATCTGCTTTCAGGGATCTTTATTGAAGAGCTTTGCATCTATGTTCACCAAAAATATGTCCTGTAGGTTTTTTTGGGGGGATCCTTATCCAGTTGTGATATCAGATTTTATGGAATAAATTTAGGTTCATTCCTTACATTTCTATTATATGGGACAGTTTGAATATCATTTGTGTTAGTTCTCTAAAGATCTGGTAAAATTCAGTAGTAAATCCATTGGATCCTGAGATTTTCTTAGTTGGAAGAATTTTAATTACTTCATCAATTTCATTGCTTGTTATTGATCTGTTTGGAATTTTATATCTTCCTGGTTAAATTGCATAGGTCTTATGTATTTAGGAATTTAACCGTTTCTTTTGAATTTTCCAATTTATTGGAATACAATCTTTCAAAATACTTTCTGGTAATATAAATTTCAATGATGATGGTTGTAGTTTTGCCATTTTCATTTCTAATTTTATTAATTTGGGCTTTTCCTCCCTTGTTGTTTGGCTGGGGGTTTATCAATCTTGTTTATCTTTTCAAAGAATCAACTTTTCAATTCATTAAAACTGTGTACTGTTTTTTAGTCTCAATTTCATTAATTTCACTCTGATCTTTATTATTTCTTTCCTTCTTGTTCTTGTTTTTCTAGAACCTTTATATGCATCATTAAATTGTTTGGGATCACTTTGTTTTTGCAATGTGCATACTCATGGCTATAAACTTCTCTCTTTGAACTGCTTTCATTATGACCCACAGATGTTACATTTCCACATTATTTAGTTCTAGGAATTTTATAATTTCTTCCCTGGCTTCTTCTGTGACTCATTTATTGTTCAAGAGTGTATTTTCCAGTCCTCATGTGTTTAAGCTGCTTCAGATCGGTTTCTTCTGCTGTTTGTTTCTAATTTGATTCCTCTGTGATCTGATAAGATATGTGAGATTCTTTCAGTTCTTTTGTACTTACTGACACTTGCTTTCTCCTCTAAATGCATTTTAGAGAGAGTTCTGTGGGCTGCTGAAAAGAATGTGTATTGTGGTGGTGGTGGTGAAACTCTGTAGATACCAGTTAAGTCCACTTGATTTATAGTTCAGTTTACCTCTGATGCTTCTTTGTTGATTTTTTGCCTGGTTACCTATCTGTGAGAGTAGGGTATTGAATTCCTCCCTATTTGTCTCTATCCTTTTATGTTAAGTAGTGTTTTACGTAATTGAATGTACTGACATTTGGTGCATATATATGTACAATCGTTATCTTTTTCTGGTGAATTTTTCCCTATACTAACATGTGGTGGCCATCTATTTTCAGTCATTTTGCTGTTAGTCTGTGTAGTCTTTGGAGACTAGATATGTCTGTTGCAGGCAACTTATAGATTGGTTTTGTTTTTGATCCAATCAGCCAGTCTTTGTCTTTTGGAGGGTTAAGGCTATTTACATTTAAGGGTTATTACTGTGAGATCTGTACCAGTTCCTGTTAAGTACTCTTCCAGTGAGATTTATTCCTTCCCTAGGCCTCACGGTTGCAGTTGTCCTCATCATCTCTATTTAGGATTCCCTTAAGAATTTTCTGCAATGCTGGTTTGATGTTTTTAATTTCTTTAGTTTGTTCTTATCATGGAAGGTCTTTTCTTCCTCCTTCAGTTTTGAAGGGTAGCCTTGCAGCACATAGTAATCTAGGTTGGCAATCATTTTCATTCAGGGCTTGCAAAACTTTCTTCCAAACTCTGATCTTCAAGGTTTCTGTTGATAAATGTGTTGTTTTTCCAATGGATTTGCCCTTAGCGGTGATTTTTTTTTTTTGTGGGTACCGGGGGTTGACCTCAGGACCTCGCGCACCAGCAGGCGCCTGTGCCGCTGAGCGATATCACCGGCCCTTTTTTCGTATGTGGCTTCCGGGAGTTGAACTCGGGCCCTCGCGCTTGCCAGGCAGGCCCTTAGCAGTGATTCGGTGCTTCTCTCTAACAGCCTTTAACAGTCTTTCTTTGGCATTTTGGGTGCAATATATCATGGAGAGGTTTTTTTTCTGGCCATTTATACTTGGAGTCCTTCACCTGGGTATCCTTCTCATTCACCAGATTTGGAAATTTTTCTGCAACAATTTCAGCAGTTATGCCATTGGGCTGTACTTTAACCGTTTCCTCAAACCCAATGATTTAAGTGTTTGTTCCTTTAGAGTCGTCTAGGTGTGCCTGAATAATCTTTTTACTTTTTTCTTGTTCTTTACTCAGGATTACTGACTGAATGTTCTTATATCCTTTCTTCTGATTTATCTTGTCTACTAATAGCACTTTCAGTTGAGTTTTATATTTGACTTAATGAGGTTTCATTTCCAGGTTTGTTTTTAGAACCTCTCTCTTTCCTCAAGGGGACTTTCATATCCTGCATTGTCTCCCTTAATCGATTCAGTTGTTTCTTTGCTGTCCTTTGATCTCACTGATCACTTTTAGTATCTATTTTTAATAATGCATCATCTGGAATTTCACCCACTTCACTCTGTAGGATCAGCTTTTGGGAAATCACATATTTTTAAGGCATCTTATTGCCTCGCTTTCTCATTTTAGTTGTGTTTCTGTTTTGAGATTTGCAGATTAGTTGGGAAAAATGTATTGTCTGCTGTCAAATGGTGGCTTTTTTTAAAAAAATTTTATCTTTATCAGTACCTGTTTGCAGTACCTAATGATTACATTCATCATGATGGATTTATACATGTACATAACACATCTTAATTCTTTTTTATTTGTTCCCTTCCCCTTTCTTCCCTCCAACACTTCTTTTCCTCCCTATTTACAAAAGCTCTATTTCCATTTTTTCCTTCAATTCTTTTTTTCCCTTTAAATACCTTTTCCCTTCCTTCTGTCCCCCTCCACCATCTCTTGTTCTCCTTGCGGTTTGAACAAGTTCTTTCTACTTCCTAGTATCTACCCAAGTGGTGGTCTTTGTAATAAGTCTTTCTCCATGTAATGGACCCTGGGTTGTGGGTGGGTCTGTGTGTGAAAGTTTCCACTCGGTTTGTTAGAAGAGAGTGACTCTTAGTAACATCAACACTTGCGAAACTACATGTCTTATCAGGTAATTGAGAACTTGTTTAAAAATATCTCTACTTTTTGTTAATCCAGGAAAAGAGGGGAGATGTAAAATATAGTAAGCTAGAAAGAATTAAACACTGATGATATTCAGATTAATACTAATAATGTATATAGACAGGAGAGGAAAAGATACAAAGCAAAGAAGAAAGAAAGAAGAAAGGAGAGCAGAGAAGTAGAAGAGGTTAAATGAAAGGATATAGAGAAAAAGCAGAGAAATAAAGCCAGTACAAATGGGAAGTGAGAGGACAGGTAAGGGAATGGTATTTAATTGTTGAACTAATAGTCGATCAAAAGTAATATCCCTAGGAAACAAACTTTTGTACAGGAATCCATGACCTAGCAACACGGACCGTGATGGAGCTAAAGCTTAAAACTAATACACACAGTTATATCCACATATACATATATAGGGAGACCAAACCTTACTACAGAAAACAGAATTCCAGCTCACGAGCTCTGCTGGCTGGACAGACGTCTCAGAGCAGTTCGTTAATGCTTCTCTCTTCAGACCATGTGTACAAATAAAGGTTTTAAGATAAACGAGTGTGTGGATGTCAACATGCTCACTCTCCTTAGTGACGGAGAAAATGTAAAAACATGATTTTCTTCAAACTGGAGGTATTTCTCTTTGGAGCGATTAGAAATACTTAGTATTTGAGTGGAGAGAAAACACTTGCTTTCTGTGGTATGTGAAGGTGGGAGCTCAGCTGCTTGGAAACAATTGAAACAATGAACTGAAAACAAATCACTGAGGAAAAGTGTCTCACCCCTCTGCGCGAACAGCTGCTGGAGGGTTCAGCCTCACAGCGGGAGAGCATCTCTCTGCTCTCCATTTCTGTAGTCACCACTGGACTCAGATGCTTTCTCAACGTTCTTCTCAGAGTTGGGGCACACCTAGAGGGGACTAGCAGCAAGGGTTAGGGGAGGTGGCGGGGGTGATGGCAAAGTGGTCGATGTAGAGCAGTTTTTCTTCCTGTAATGTACTGTGGCCCTCTGGGGTATCTTGTACAGTTGACCAATACATTGAAGGGCACCTATCTATCTATCTATCTATCTATCTATCTATCTATCTATCTATCATCTCTCTCTCTCTCTCTCTATCCATCATCATCATCTGTTATCTCTTGACAAGAATAGGTATTCTGGGCTATAGGGCCCATGAAAACTGTCACTTTTTATGCTAGAAAATTTAGTCTAATGGTAATCAAATAGGGAACTAACCTTAGAGATGTAACTCCTTTCTACCGCATGGAAACATGAAATTACAAAAAATATACACATACTTTTCTAAATTTCTTGGAAATTAACTATAACTATACTTTCTCCTGAAAGTTTCACATCTTTGTTAGCTGTTCCTTTTCAGTATCTGCTGTTACCTATACTAAGGGTTTTTTTTTTGTTTTTTTTTTTCAGGCTTTTTCAAAGCCTGCCCATTTTATGCTACTTAGTCCTCTATCCAACAAAACTTCAAAACCACAGGTGGAGGAGGAGCTGGTGAGAAGGACAGGAAATTTTAGAGCAAGAAATGACAAAGCTTCAGGGATTTTAATCTGCACTAAGACACTTGGAGTGATGTGAGCTCATGCCCCTCCTAACTGCCAATTTTGCAATGTTTGTACAATGTTTTGCAATGTCAGATTCCTACACAAATGATAATGTCCACTTGTTAATGATGTTTAATTAGCCTAACTGGGGGGGACCTCACAGAGCAGGAAAAGGTGTGATGACAGGAGGGTTATGACTCCCTCGTCTTTAAAGAGCACCCTGCTTCTCCCTTCCTGTGGGCGGGGTGACATTGCCTAGCCAGGTCCTCTGCGCATGCTGCTTTCTGACAGCCCCCTGCCCCATCACTGACTGCTGAAGTGCCAACTACAGCAAACCACTGCCAGCAAATCCATGCCTTAAATAACCAAAGTAAGTGTGTCAATAGAGTGTGAGGATGAGTGACTTGGGCACAGGACTCATTGGTAGCTACCAGGCCTCAGTTGTATTTCCAGTGTTCTTTAGAAGTGGACCTTCACGCCTGCCTCAGATGGCCACGAGGGCTCCCTGTATCACCATCAACCGCCATGCATTTCTGCCACCAGTTTCGATAAAAAAGTTATCCATGTCAGCATTTCTGAGGGTTAAATGAATTCTCTCACAATCTAAGGGCAAACTATGGCTTCTCTGCCTTCCTTTGGACATCTCTTGGTCCCATAAAAGCATCTGTTTCTTTCTGTCTCTCCTTGCAGCCTACGATCCTCCTAACTCCATATTTTCTCTTTTGAGGATGCCAAGTGCTTGCTTGCTTGCTTCTGTATGCTGGGAGCAACCAATACCCACACATTGAGTAGTTGGTTATTCTCAGCTTTAACCCCCTTCTATCTTATCAAGACATCTTACATTCAAAACTAGTGGTCTCAAGACCTTTACATTGTTAAAATGTATTGAAAACACCAATTGTTTACAGGAGTAATACCTATCAACATTTACCATATTAGAAAGTAATATTGACAGATTTATTTAGAATTATAATTTCCTTTAGGAATGACAATCAAGCTGGGTGTGGTGGTATGCACCTATAATCCCAGCACTTGGGAGGCTGAGGCAGGAGGATCACCATGAGTTTGAGGCCAGCCTGGGCTACATAGCTAGACCCTGTTTCAAAAAAAAAAAAAGAAAAGAAAAAAGAAAAAAGAAAAAAAGAAATGACAATCATAAATGTATTACATATATGTAATATATTTATTAAAAAGTAACTACTATTGCCAAAACAAAAATTAGTGAAAGAACAGCATTGGCTTTTTCTTTTCCTTTTTTCTTTTCTTTTTTTCCTTATATTTCCTTAATGTCCAGCTCGATAGAAGACAGTTGTTTCTGCCTTCTGACAGATGATTTGGGTTGAAATAAATAAAGCAAATGTAGGCTCCCCAGGCTCACAGTTAGAAGAGTATTTTCAGATAATTGTGGATATTCTTTTTTTGAAACTACATCAAATCTTGACAAGTGGCCATTTCTTTTTTTTTTTTTTTGTGGGTACCGGGGGTCGACCTCAGGACCTCGCGCGCCAGCAGGCGCCCGTGCCGCTGAGCGATATCACCGGCCCTTTTTTTTGTATGTGGGTTCTGGGAGTCGAACTCGGGCCCTCATGCTTGCCGGGCAGGCGCTTAAGCCGCTGAGCCATCTCACCGGCCCAGTGGCCATTTCTTAAAGGCTATGTGCAATGTAGATATTTGAAAGCATATCAAGAAACATATTCTCTGTTACATTAAAATTCATTGTTCTATCTTGCTTTACGAATGGATCCTTTGCTCATACACTGGTCATTTAAAAATATTGGTTTCCTGAATTGCATAAGCCTTTCAAATACAATCATTACCATCATTACCAGTTCCATTGCAAGACTTTCAATAGTAGGAAGCCCAAGATCCTAGTGGCAGATAGTAGTTTTATAAACTAATTTGCACTGGATAGCTCAAATGTTATCATGGAAACACATCTATTAATTATTTTACTTGAAGTGGCAATGTAATTAATTCATTTTACTGAAGTATCTGCCAAATACTCCATTATGAATAGCCACAGTCTATCAGTGGTTCTTTTCTAAGGAAAGGCTAGGTAGAGGCTGGCTTGTACTGGGACTCACTCTCAAAGGAACTGGTTCTCGAGTCAAGCGTCGTATTTCCATTGGCAGGCATAGTGTTTTATACATCTTATTTTTTCTTACAGAATATTAAAACCCAGGGATTCAATCGCAAGATTTAGAATCAGTACCTTTCACAGCATCACTTAAATGTTACTGCTTTTCCTTCAGGCAAGTACGTGGCATTGAGAAATGCATGACTCCTACCGTTTTGAGTCAGTGGCCTGATTCACGCGAACGCACAAAAGCTTTTGTCTTCTGTTGCTTTCATAACATCAGTGCAAAGGCCAAAACACTGAACAGGTTTTTCATCTTATCTTGAAAAACTTTGAACACATTAAGCCCGAAAGGGTTTCCAGTGTCCTCAAGGGAACCTGCACATTACCACTGGAGCCAATGCTGAGAATTACTTCTCCAGGTCACTTCTCAAATGTTAATGACATGCACATTACCAGAAAATCTTAATGTGTAAATTCTAATTCAGAAGAATCCTAAATGGAACATGAGATTCACATTTCTAATGAGTTCCCAGGTAAAAATGATACTTCCTAGAGATGGCTACATTTTGAGTACAAGTCTTTTGACTTGCAGTGAATTTACATTAAAAGTAATTAAAATTACAATTAAATATTCAGTTCATTAATCATATTTGCCACATTTTGAGTTCTCAGAGCCATCGGAAACTAGTAGGTATCATATTGGACAAATAAAAACATAGGTAATTCCTACCATCACAGAGTCTTTTGAACAATGCTGCTCTAGGTTCTCTATGTAGATAAAGTTACATAGAAAAAGTTACCTAGAACATGATAGGTTATCTGACTGAATTCATTTAAATATTAATTAGAAGCTATTCTTCAAAGCATATGTGAGAATGATTTATGAATAACTTTGACATTTTTCTGATCAGTGCAACAAAGGCTGACAATTTAAGCTTTTAAAAAATGATTCAAACTCAGTAGTCTCAAATGGCATGATTAATTTCTTATAAACTCCCCAGGGACATGTTTTTTATGAGCTATGTAAACTGATAATTCAAAAGGCCACTTCATGTTATTCCATTTTCACGGGAGAAAAGATTCTATTTAAAAGACAAAATGATTAAGAGTACCTGATATGGAGATAGAAAACTCCCTGGCTCACTGTGAGTGACTTTCACTTCTCAGGCGTGGGCTCCACAAAGCCCACAGGAGCAGTTCCAGGGGCAGAGGTGTGCGGGGAGAGGAGGCTGCGCGCTCGGGAGGAGGGTGGTGTTCTCCTGGGCTCCTGCAGGGCAGTGGCACACAGGGGGTCCTTGGGGTTCATGTGGGCAGTTCTTGCTCTGCTGGGAGCCAGCCCAACTCTGTGCCCCATCTCACTCAAGGAAACATTCCAGGGTAGGTTTTCTAAAAGTGTTCTGAGTCTGCAAAATGCGCGAGCTGACGCGACCCTAGTTGGAATGAAGAGCGAGTATAAAAACAAATGAAAATGAGAGGACGGGAGAGCGCGGCCTCCGTTCTGTGTGCCTCCTTCAGAATCTTTTCTGTTGTCTGCATCTAGAAGCACAATTTATTGTGTATCTGCAGAGAATAAGCTGAGAGCACATCACACTAAATACCTTGCTATTTGGGGGCTACAAGAACATCTCAGTAGCAAAGCAGAAAGCTTGCTTTGGCCTCTTTTGAAACAAAGTGTGTTTCAGGACTAGAGGACCTGGCGCTTGCCAGGCAGGCACTGTGCTGCTGAGCTGTATCCCTGGCCCCCAGGACTAGACCTGAAGCTGGATGTGTTTGGAAAAGTGAAAGACCCCCGCCCTGCTGTTCGCTCATGAAGTCTTCAGCGAGGGGCTATAGAGAGGGCAGAGGGCGCCATCGGCCTAAGCCACCGGTGGCTCGGCCGCAGCAGGGGGTTAACACCAGGTTAGCACCTCCGGGCATGCGCGATACTGTTCTTCTCAGTCCAGTTGTCTTTTGAGTAGTTGTGTTTTGGCTTTGAAATTTTTCAACATCAGTAAAATCCTCTCAGGCTGAGAACACTGATGAATTTTATTGAAATTTACATATAGAAACATATTTTCCAGTTGCCACAGAAACTGTCGCCCTGTGGCTTTTGAGAGTCTGTAAACCGGTGCGCGGTCTCTCAGCCCTGCAGAGAACTGCTCTTGGCGCTGCAGTCGTCCAAGGCCCCCCAGGCGAAGTCTCCTGGGCATCACGTGAGGGCAAGGCTGGGGTGGCATTTCTGTTACTTTGTTGTAACAGAAGGCAGGGCAAAGCAGGATTTCCTTTTGCTCTTTGGGGTGGAGGTGGGCACCAGGGGAACAGGTTTCCAAACGACGCTGGTCTTCTTTGGGAGCTCACTGCAGAGTATCCTGCATCTGCCCTGTGTAGGCAGATGTGGCCTCACCCTTTCACCAGCCCCATCTGGGCCTCACCTCAGCCACACGACCTGCCTGACTGCGTTGCTTACGCACCTCCCGACTCGCAGCACCCAACAGTTCCTTCTCCGTCCCAATACCCAGTGTGTCTGCGGGCATCAGAGTGAGAGATTTCACAGGGCCATGGTGAGAAGTGCCAGCTCCTAGAGATGGTGGCCTGTGGCGGAGGTCTCCTCTGCAACTTCTCAGTGCACAGAGGGCAATTACCTCATTACCTACTGTGTGCCAAGCTCTGGGTTAGGTGCCAGCAGAGTGACCTGCCATACTTATTTGTCAAATGAAAGAATGGATCTCTCATGGAGTTTTCACAATGACCGTATCAGTTCATGGAGCAGACCAGAGAAGCTTATAGAAAAGAATGAACCCTGAAGGCAAGCAGGAAATATTTTTAGAATTCCTCCTTAAAGGCGAAATGGTTTGTGTTTGCATATAGGATTTTTCTTTTCTTTCTTGTTAGTTTACCTGCAGTATCTTAAGCTTTACTGTGTTTTTTAAAGATTGTATAGGATTTTATGCCTAAAGCCACAGAGTCTCTCAGAGTTCGTAGTTGACTTAGGGGATTTCTAAGTGTGAATACCACAGCGATGCTGCATTGTGTTTTTCTGTGTTAAGCATGATATTTTGTCTCTCACTGATACTTAAAATATATCACAAGTTTTGAAACTCGTTTGGGGATTTATTTTAAAATATGAAAAACCTCAAGAAACAAAAGCAAATGCAAAGGAATTGAAATTATCCCATGCATATTATCAGACCATAGTGCAATGAAATTGGAAATCAATGGCAAAAGATCCCACAAAAACTCCCTAAACACATGGAAATTAAACAGCATCCTCCTGAACAACCAATGGGTCACAGATGAAATTAAAGAAGAAATTAGTCACTTTCTACAACTGAATGATAATGACAGTACAACATACCGGAACTTATGGGATACAATGAAAGCAGTCCTAAGAGGGAAATTTATAGCATTAAACACTTATATCAGGAAAATAGAGCAAGCGCAAATAAACAACTTAAGGGTGAACCTCGAGCTTCTAGAAAAAGAAGAGCAGGTTAAGCCAAAAGCCCGTACAAGGGAGGAAATTATAAAGATCAGAGCAGAAATTAACGTATTGGAGACTAAAAAAACAATACAAAGAATCAATGAAGCAAAAAGTTGGTTCTTTGAAAGAATAAATAAGATTGACAAACCCTTATCCAACCTTATTAAAAAAAGAAAAGAAAAGACTCAAATCCATGCAATTGAAAATGAAAAGGGTGATATCACGACAGACCCTGCAGAAATCCAGAAGATCATCTATACCTATTTTGAAAATTTATATTCTACTAAGATGGAAAATGCAGAAGAAATGGACAGATTCCTAGATTCGTATGAATTACCAAAGCTGAATCAAGAAGATTTAAAAATCCTAAATAAACCAATATCAGCCAATGAAATTGAAGATGTAATTAAAAACCTCCCAACAAAGAAAAGCCCAGGCCCTGATGGATTCACTGCCGAATTCTACAAGAAATTTAGAGAAGACCTAACGCCCCTACTTCTCAAACTTTTCAATGAAATTGAAAGGGAAGCAATACTCCCAAATTCATTCCTGGAAGCAAGCATTACCCTGATACCAAAACCAGAGAAGGACCCAACTAAGAAAGAGAACTACAGGCCAATCTCCCTAATGAACATAGATGCAAAAATCCTTAATAAGATACTGGCAAACAGAATCCAACAAATCATCAAGAAGATTATACACCATGACCAAGTTGGATTCATCCCAGGGATGCAGGGATGGTTCAACATACGTAAATCAATAAATGTAATACAGCATATTAACAGAACCAAAGACAAAAATCACATGATCATCTCAATAGATGCAGAAAAAGCTTTTGACAAAGTCCAGCACCTTTTCATGATAAAAACCCTACAGAAAATTGGAATAGAGGGTCTTTATCTCAATCTGGTAAAAGCTATCTATGACAAACCAACAGCCAATATTATACTAAATGGCCAAAAACTGAAAGCCTTCCCTCTAAAATCAGGAACAAGACAAGGATGTCCACTGTCCCCACTCTTATTCAACATAGTTCTGGAAACTTTAGCCAGAGCGATTAGACAAGAGAAAGAAATAAAAGGAATAATGATTGGAAAGGAAGAAGTTAAATTATCATTATTTGCAGATGACATGATACTCTACACAGAAGACCCCAAAAACTCCACTAAAAAACTGCTAGATTTAATAACCAAATTCAGTAGTGTAGCTGGATACAAAGTCAATACTCAAAAGTCAATAGCCTTCCTGTACACAAATAACAAACTTACTGAAAGAGAAATTAGGGAAACAATACCTTTCACAATAACATCCAAAAAAATGAAATACCTAGGAATCAACCTCACAAAGGATGTAAAAGACCTCTATACTGAAAACTACAGTACTCTGAAAAAGGAGATTGAAGAGGATATCAGAAAATGGAAAGATATCCCTTGCTCCTGGATAGGAAGAACCAATATAGTGAAAATGGCCATACTTCCAAAATTGTTATACAGATTTAATGCAATTCCAATCAAAATTCCAACAGCATATCTCACAGAATTAGAGAAAACAATGCTAAAATTCATTTGGAATCAGAAGAGACCTAGAATAGCAAAGGCAATTCTGGGCAACAAAGGCAAGGCAGGGGGCATCACTATCCCCGACTTGAAATTATACTATAAAGCTACTGTGATAAAAACAGTGTGGTACTGGCAAAAAAACAGACCTGAAGATCAATGGAACAGATTAGAAGATGCTGAAACAACCCCAGACATACTAAGCCACCTTATCTTTGACAAAGGTGCCAAACACATTCGCTGGAAGAAAGATAGCCTCTTTAATAAATGGTGCTGGAAAAACTGGCTCTACACATGCCGAAGATTAAAACTAGATCCATATCTTTCACCATGCACTAAACTAAATTCAAAATGGATCAGAGATCTAAATATTAAAACAGAAACATTAAATCTGCTGGAAGGTAGGATAGGTAAAACCCTTGGAGACATTGGTGTAGGCAAAGACTTTATGAATAAAAACTCAACCGCACGGGAACTATCCCAAAGAATCAATAACTGGGATCTCATCTTATTAAAAAGCTTTTGCACAGCAAGAGAAACCACCAACAGAGTGAAGAGACAACCCACAATGTGGGAAAAAATGTTTGCCAGCTGTTCCTCAGACAAAGGATTACTATCGAGAACATATAAAGAACTCAAAAAAATCAGACCTCCCAAATTTAAAGACCCACTCCAAAAATGGGCATCTGAGATGAATACACATTTCTCAGATGGAGAAGTACTAATGGCAAATAAATATACAAAAAAATGTGCAACATCACTAGTCATTCGAGAGATGCAAATTAAAACAACACTGAGATACCATCTCACCCCAGAAAGAATGGCTACTATTAAGAAATCAACTGATAACAAATGCTGGAGGGGCTGTGGGGAAAAAGGAACCCTTCTTCACTGTTGGTGGGAGTGTCGACTGGTACAGCCACTGTGGAAGTCAGTGTGGAGATTCCTCAGAAAACTAGGGTTGGAGGTCCCATTTGACCCAGCTATTCCCCTTCTGGGCATCTTCCCAGAGGAATTGAAGGCATCGTACCACAGCGATATATGTGCACCCATGTTTATAGCAGCACAATTTGTGATAGCCAGATCTTGGAAACAGCCCAAATGCCCATCAACTGAGGAATGGATAAGAAAGATGTGGTATTTTTATACAATGGAGTACTATTCAGCCATAAAGAAGGATAAACTGGAGACTTTTATAGGTAAATGGATGCAACTCGAGAAAATACTCATAGGTGAAATAAACCAGAAGCACATGTGTAAGCATCGTATTATCTCTCTAGTATGAGAAACTGAAAGAGTAAATAAGATCCAAAATGTACAATAGACATGGTGAATCAAAAAGAAACTGGTCAAAAGGAAAGAGAGACTGGAATAGGGAAAAGAAAGAAGGGAAAGGGAAAAAAATTGTATATATATATATATATATATATAAGATGGTTAGGATAGATGCACTGCCATTTTTGCTTAGTTCATTGAAGAGTAAGGTTTGTGCCAATAATGTTTGGACAATTGAATGCTAGTGTCTGGTGTCCTGAATAACTAACTTAAAGATAGTAGTGCGTAATGTATTAACCATTGTTACCCTCCTATTATGTTTGTTTGAAAATTTGTTCTTCTTTTGATTTGTTTTGTTTTTTCTTCTCTTTAAAATAAAAAAAATAAAAAAATAAAAAAAAAAAAAGAAACAAAAGCATCCGGAACCCCGCTAAATCTCCGAGAAGCCCTGCTTACAATCTAAAGCATGTGAAGTTATTTTAAATCCACAGTTGAGAATATTAGTGTATGAGGTGCAGTTACATAATTTGGCCACACATTAATTGCAGTCTGCTATTCCCAGAAGGGTTTTAAGGCAGCTGAGTCAGCACGTTAACCCTCCTGCCCGTTCTCAGCTTTTTCTCTGAGCTGCAGGAGGAAGGGTGCTTGTCCGGGTGACCTCAGCCAGGCTGTGTTACTTGATCTCCCACCAAATCACTGTCCCTGTGTTAAGATTTCCTCTTGGGGGCCGGTGAGATGGCTCAGCGGCTTAAGCGCCTGCCTGGCAAGCGCGAGGGCCCGAGTTCGACTCCCGGAACCCACATACAAAAAAGGGGCCGGTGATATCGCTCAGCGGCACGGGCGCCAGCAGGTCCTGAGGTCGACCCCCCGGTACCCACAAAAAAAAAAAAAAAAAAAAAGATTTCCTCTTGGCTGTCAGCTTCTAGGTTGCTATACACATTTTAGACATCATTTCTTCCAGTTTTTAGATGTTAGAAATGAAAAATCTGAGACCCAGAGAAAGTGGCAGAACTGGTGCTAGGAATCTCCCTTTCCCTCGTGGCAGCCACTCGGAAGGTCACTCCCCCCGCTGTTCATCCGTGTCCTGCGCACACCCTATGCACGACTTCTGGTTCTGAGCGCCGCGGGTGAGCAGCGACTATAAGATACTCTTTGCACTGCTTTAGAGGTTTTTAAGGCTGATCTGCGCGTCCACGTTTGCTCTTTGCCAACGGTGCTGCTTTTGGAGGAGTCTACTCCGCACTCCGAGAGTCCGTGCTGGACCAGATGCTACACAATCTACTTGTCTGTGTTGACTCTGAAATTAGTTAAAATTAAGCCAACGTTATCGTGATTGTCTGGACCTGTGACGTCATTCTGAGGCCAGGTCTATTCCACCACCCCACCTTCGGGATATTAGGCGAGTTACTTAACCTCCCTGTGACAGTTTTCTTACCCATAGGGTAGGGATAGTAATTCCTATCTGAGAGAGTTGCAGTGAGAAAAAAATGAATTATTACATACAAAGCTTTTGGAACAGTGCCCAGCATCTAGACATTATTGTTGTTTTATAGGCTTATTCAGGTTTTCTTACTGAAAGGCATTCATGTCAAATAGATAAATATTTATACTATACTTATGCCACTTTACTATTATGCATCATATATGTCACAAAAATAGATTTTAAAAATTTATTAAATAATTAACTATTTTTGGATGCTAAGAGATATTTTGGATATCTTTTACATATCCTCAGTGGAAACTCTAGACAACACTGGTCTAATTTCCATGGCCAATATTTTATGCTCTTCCTCCTTCAACTCTATTTCATAATCTACTATCAATCACCAAATGAGTGAAGGACAAGATTCTTTCCAACCCCAAAGCGATCCTTCCTATGTTAATATGCCAACCTTTCATCAGTTTTAGCGGTTTAAAGTGTGGAGAAGCTTACAACATGTATCTTCAGTAATTAAGGATTTCCCCACCCAGCACCAGCAAAATTATTCTGTGCTGATCAGTCAGAGGCTGTCATGGATTAATTACTCTGTATGTTCAGTGGTTAGAATTTTTTAATTGATTGAATCTGAAGAATATAATAGCTTTTTCAGTGTCTCTGGTTTTTTTGCTTTTCACAGTGTTTTGTTAGTAGATGGAAATGCATCAAGAAATGATCTTTTCATAGTTCCCCGTGTGTCAGTGGAGAACTCTGCATATGGTCCTAGTTACCAGAGGGAATCAGAGACGCTCCACAGAGGTTTCGGATGGCCAATGTGTCAGAGTCCCAGATGGGCTGCAGATGACTTTTAAAATGAAGCTTATCTTTGAGTAGCTTTATACTAGGACGTATCCCACACAATTTAGTAAGATGACTGATGTTTCAGGTGTTATGTTTCTCAATTTTTATGGAGTTATGAAAGTAGCTGAGGCATCTCCAAGATAATAAGCCACTGGGAAAATTCAAAGTCTTTTTTTACTTCAGGATTTAAGTACTAATCACTCATTTTTACTTTGGAGGAGGCAAAAGTGATCATTCAGTCAACATATGAATGTAATGATATGATAAGTACACGTGTACTAACTGGAATTGTTCGTAAATTTATCTCATAACTTGTCTTTACCACAATCTTTAAAAGCAGCTATTAAATACTAGGATTATCTTAGAGTTCACCTGTGATTTCATAGTTAATATTCTGCCACATATTATTTTAAAAATAAAAAGTGCAATAAAGAAAGATGGTTTATTCAAAGATAGTGAGTTGAGAGTAGCTGCTGAAGAAGCTAAATCCAGCTGTGATTAAACTGGAACGACTTTGGGATTGAACAGAGTTCTTAATACGTATATTTAAGGTTTGGAGGAAAAGAGGGTACACTGTTCTGCACCCTTAGAGAGTTAATATTACTTACAAGGAACAGTAGTTGAAAGATATCAGAAGGCTATGTAATTAGGGTCTTGAGTTTGAAGAGGCCACGTATATTGGTGCATATATTGGTGCCAGATGTGTCCAGGAAGGTAAGAGTAAGCTCTACCAAAATGGCTGATATTGGCCTGGAACTATATTCTCCAGTTGGTTATTTAGTGACACATTGCCAACAATTATGGCGCTTGTTGGTAGGTGTTCATAATTAATAAAAATGGCGAGCCACAGTGGCATAAGCGCCTGCCTTGCAAGCGCGAGGGCCCGAGTTCGACTCCCGGATCCCACATACTAAAAAGGGGCCGGTGATATCGCTCAGCGGCACGGGTGCCTGTTGGCGCGAGGTCCTGAGGTCGATCCCCCGGTACCCACAAAAAAAAAAAAAAAAAAAAATGGCGAGCCAGTTTTGTTGGAGAGGAAAAACACAAGCATAGGTCTCGCTTCAAGGGCAGCGGGTGATGGTTAATTTTATGTCAACTTGACCAAGTTGCTTGGTACCAGTTGCCTGGTCAAACACCAGTTTAGATGTTACTGTGAAGGAATCTTTTAGAGGTGATTACCACTTAAATCAATAGACTTGAGTAAAGCAGGTTACCCTCCGTAGTGCACGTAGGCCTCATCCCGTCAGTCAAAGGCCTCAAGACAAAAAAGACAAAGCTCCCGGAGGAAGAAGGAAACCTGCCTCCAGGCTCTTCAGATTTGAAATGGCAGTATCAACTTTCCCTTGATCTCCAGCCACCCAGTCAGCCCTCCAGATTTCCAGCTGCCAGCCTCACAGTTGTGTGAACTAATTCCTTAAAACAAATCTCTCTCTTTCTCTGTCTCTCTCCTCTCTGGATATCCATCCTGTTGGTTCTGTTCTCTGAAGACCTCTGATTAGAACAGCATACGGACATCAGCCATGACTTGTGGTACTTAGACTTTCCTCAAGTGCACAGTAAAATTTTCTCTATACTCGCTCTCTTCAAGGAAAAGTGTCAGAATTGCAAGGTGACTGTGTCACCTTTAAAAATATATATTTCCTATGGGTTTATATGTATTTGTAGCACAACCCATAAACATTTATCCCTGGCAATTAAAATATTTTTATATTATCTCTGTTTTTGTTACTTTTAAACCCGATTCACATATATTAGGAGCACTTTAATTATACATGAAACTATAATTATTTTTTCTGCCCTCCTTCCTTTGCTTCTTCTCTCTTTTTGTCAATTTTGTAATAATATTTTGAAGTCTTGTTTATAATCTTCTAATATGTGAGCATTTTATTCTATTTATTTATTTTTTAATGTGAGTACTGGGAGTCGACCTCAGGACCTCGCGCTTGCCAGCAAGCGTTTGCGCCGCTGAGTGATATCACTGACCCTTTTTTTCCTTTATGTGGGTTCCGGGAGTCGAATATATGGACACTTTAAATTTTTTTGTTTTTTTTTTTTTTTTTTGTGACAAGGTCTCCCTGTGTGGTCTAGGCTGGCCTTGAACTCAGGATGACAGGCGTGTGCCACCATGCTCAGCTGTTCATTTTCTATGGAGAGAAAACAGCATATTTTAATCACGTATTTAATTTTCTGGTTTTATATCTTATTTAGGAAATAATTTAGTAGAAAAACATGGACCTATTAGTAATCAAATTTCAAAAACTTCATTTTACTGGTAAGGTACAAGTTCTCTGATTTGTTACTTCATCCTTCATTCTCAAATTTATTACACTGAGTCATATGAAATTGCTCATATTCAAACATTTTTGACTTACAAAAATGTCAACTTTATCACAGAGCCTGTGCGGTCCTAAGGAAGCTCCACTGACGCAGGAGCACGGACAACTAACGGTGAGCGGAGGCCAGGTTAAATGGCCTCAGAATGCAATGCTGCCTGGGCTCACTGAACCAACTGGAAAGTGCCCTGTCCTCAAGGGTCAGATAATAGACTGGTCCAGCATTTGAGGGGACCAGAAGGATGCTCTGAGTGGTACCATGAAGAAGACAGCTCAGTGAGAAAAGGAGATTTATCGATGAATGTTAATGCTGTGGAGGACACCTGGACTGCTCTCCTTGAAAGAAGAGCAATTATCTCCACTTTGGCTGAACCTGGCCCTATTTCCATGTACTGATATGTACAGAGCTGGCTAGGACTTTTCCTTATCCCTTCAATTGGCTTTAAGCAATGCAAATGGGTCCAGGTGAGGGGCTGAGGTCCCCACCCCTTTAGCTCCCAATACATGGGTGAGCCTGGCGGGATGGAGAGCCGTGCTGCACGCTGTCGGCTGGGATCGAGCCTCGAGAAAGAGGCTATGACTTCCCGGTGCATAGAAGATTACACATCAGAGCTGAAGCACCGACCCCAAAACATTAGATACTACCTTGAATCGTGTTATGCAGATTACTCCTTCTGCATATCCTTCTCTCCGCATATTGCAGAGGTGATTTCAGGCCACCTACCTAGCCCAGCTCATGGTACTCATGTACTTCCCACCACTTTCACAGTCACTCATCTCCGAGCCACTCCCCTCCTTGAGAATTAATAAAACCCACATTCAGCCCTGGGTCGAGGCCTTTATTCCAGTAACCACCATCTTGGCTGGACTTAGGACCCCTTGGCTCCCCACAACTACAAATATGCCTTAGTGTCTTTATTCTCGCCATGGGTTGCCCTGGAAGTGGTAGATTGGAATTAACTTGCTAGAATTCCAACAACTTTTCCATGGGATTACAAATATAAACTTCTTGGACCTTGACGAGGACCAGGAAGGGCTTGCTATAAATGCTACAACAATGGGCTGTTTTTAAAGCCAATTCTTTGAGTGATAAGGTTTATAAAATCGCCATAGTTCTAATTACAGCTGGGAAATATAATTTCCATTTTGAAAGAGGGAAGATAAGAAAGTGATGAACTAAAATAAAGTAGGCTCTTTTCTAAGATACAATAAGTGGTCCAAGACTGGGTCACACTGTGGATGCAGAAGAAATATTATAGTCAAGATCATAAAAAAGAACAGCATGTATGATAGAAGTAGAAATAAAGACAAATCAGTACAGTGCAACCATAAAGTAATTGGCTTCCATTACTATATCATAAAAAATTTAAGAAATAATAGCAAATAATGCTTTAGACAGAGCTGTACATGTATGGTTTGTTGTTGAAAAACATTTTCAAACGTTTTAAAATTCCATGTATTTTGTTTTATGGTAGTTATTTGCTACTAATTGTCTTCTTCAATCTAAATCACATTATTAGTTCATACACAAAAAGAATGTTCTAAAAAAGTTAAATGAGTCAGGACTGAGGTAGGACGATGATGGAAGCATAATATTTCATTACTTACAATAAGTGCAGTGTACACTTCCTGTTAGGGTCAGACGGGGCTACTGCTCTGAGTACGCACGCGCGAGCTGCAAGCTCTGCGTTAGCCCAAAGCTCCGACCGCTGCGCGCAGCTAGTCGTGTGATGTGGGTCGGGAAGGTCATTTCCGCAAGTACATGATGTGCTGTGTGCACTTTGAAACTAGTAATCCTAACAGTACACAAATTGGTAGGATTGAAATGTGGTCTGGACAAGACGCTACGAGATAAAATGCCAGAAGAAAAGATGTGGCCAAGATGTTTGCCCTGTAATCATGCTTGTCTCGACTGGCTTTAGGTTTATGTTTGTTTGTTTTTAAACTCAGTTGTAAGCTAAATATTTGAGTTAATCCAGTGTGTACTCAAAGTCATCTGATCATTTGATTTTTGTAATATAAATCATTACAACATAATAAAAATTGTATTGAAATTAGCCAAGTACGTATAAACTAAGAAAAATAATTAAGGAAGATGGATATCTTTAGATGCTGTGCCCTCTCCTATAGAAGAGGGAGAAGGTTTCTTCTAAATTGCTTTAGACTAGAAATTTATTAACCAACAATCTTCAGGATTCCCCCCCCACCCGCCCACACTGGGAATTAAATCCAGGGCCTTGCACTGAGCTACATCCTCAGTGCTTTTTATTTTGGTAGTTTCTTGCTAAATTGGGTTTGAACTTGAAGTCCTTCTGCCTGAGCCTCTCAGGGGCTAGGATTACAGGCATGTGCCACCGTGCCCACCTATCTTCAAGTTTTGATGAAGCTATATGAAGTTTCTTAAAATGCATACATTTCATGTTAAAAACAAACAAACAAAAATCTTTTCTTGAAATCTGAGAACACTTTGGCCACACAGGCCAGGGCCCTACCCTGTGGGTTCTCAGTTGCGGAGCGGCAGCTGTGCTTTTGGATGAGGCAAAAGCTCTCTCCTGTGCCACGGTGTCGTCAGCGCCCCGCCGAGTTCACAGAACCGTCGCCCGCGCGGTTTCCGCAGGCTCCGAGCCGAGATGTGCGCTGCATGGCGATGTTGTAGTCGATGGTGGCCTGCACTGTGGCAGGGCTCATAAGATTACAATGGAGCCGGAAAGTTTGTCACCACTAATACTGTCACCACACCTCTTCTGTGTTTCGTTACACAGACATTTCCCACCGTGTTACAATGCCTACATTATTCAGTACAGTTGCGCACTGGTGGGTTTGTACCCGGGGCAATGGGCTACCCCATCTAGCCGGGGTGCATCAAGTATCCACCGTGAAATAGGTTTGTGTAAGTACACACCGGGACGTTCACACAAAGAAAAAATCGCCAAACCACAGCAAAGCACTGCCGAATGTTATTTCACCATGACAACGCTAGCCTTTTCATGGCGGACAGGCTGCGTCGCGAGGAGGACAGTACCCTTCCGCTCAACTGGTAGGGGTCTGGGTGTGAAGGAACCCAAAACAGAGGTGTGAGGTTTGGCTCGATGGACTCTGAGAATTCTTTCCATCCCCAAACTTCTTTGATTCACTTTATCAGCATAGAATCATTTTCTAAGAAATTGGTCTTTACAAATTTCTTTTTATTTATCTTAATACCATTTTAAGACGGATAATAATCTTATGTAATAAGACGCCAAGACATGTAACTAGCATATGTCTTAGCTAATGAGAGGAAAGCGGCTACCGCTAAACCCAGGCTCTTATTATGTAAGAAACTCATGCGTCCATTTTTCATCTATTTATTAAGTACCTCCTAGCGCAAGGTCCTGGAGGGGTAGGAGCACAGTGGTAAGCAGACAGAGCATGTGCTTCTGCCAGAGCTTATGTTGTGGCATAGGAAATAGAAAATAAATAAGTATATAATTTCAGAGAGTAACAAGTACTGGGAAGAAAGGGAAGCAGCGAGGTAATCTGTGCTCATCCGGAAATGCCGCTCTTCACTTCAGTGCCCCTGAAGGTAACATCTGGGCGCAGAATGACTGGCGGGGAGATCAGGGGTTCCGGGAGTGGGGGAGAGCAGCCCAGGCAGAAGAGCGAAGTCGAGCACCGGCGATGAGAGTGCGGTTTTCAAGGCGAAGGCGTGGCGGGCGGGGACGCCTTGCAGGGAGGGGAGCGGGCAGAGCGGCCCCGTCCTGGGGATGCGCCGAGCGCAGGAAGAGACTGGGATTTCAGGCCGGGAAGGAGGTGCTCTGAGTGACTCTAGCTCCTCTGTGAAGAATTCACTGCAGCAGGGCAAAGGAGAAGGCGCGAAGAGCTGATTCTGCGGCCCCGCCTGGGTGGCCGCGCTGCCGATGGCGGGAGGTGCGCGGTTCCGACTGCCGAGGAGCAGCACGGGCGCCGGGCTGGCCGGGGAGGCCCGGAACAGAGGCTGGAGCTGCTGAGCGATGGGGAGGCTGCCGGCGCGGAAGAATGAAGAGTGGGAGCGGGTTCTCCCGGCCCAAAGCAGGGAGCACGCTGAGTCCTTTCTGGGAAGGCCAGGGGTCAGCACACGAGGGAGACGCAGACGGCCGGGTGCGAGCGCGGCTGGGCACCAGGGGTCTGCGCCCTTCTTGGTGGGTGGGCCATAGGCCAGCGGGGGAGAAAAGCGACAGGAAGGAAGCAGCAAAGGAAGGAACATCCGGCCTCTAACTATTTTGTCACTAAGGAGTGAACAGTCGAGAAAGCACGGTCACCATTTACCTATTCTGTTTGGGGGAAGAGATTGGGTTTTATTTAATCTTATCTTATCCTCAGAGTCCTTGTTTGATAGCATTTCAATCATCCCGGTAATTCATAGTAATTCACTGATGATAAGAAGACTAAGCACGAGAACAATCATCTCAGCCTATTTCTCTGTCTTCTACAAATTACCTTCTTGTTTTGACTCCTCTTTCTTTTTTTCTTTTTTTTTTTTTAATGTGGTTCCCGGGAGTCGAACTCAGGACCTTGCACTTGCCAGCAAGTGCTTATGCCGCTGAGCGATATCACCGGCCCCTGACTCCTCTTTCTTTATTGTCTCAGCAGCAACCAAAAGCGGACAAGTTCTTCCTAAGACTCCGCCGTGAGCCAACCGCGTGCTTCTTCCCACGTGAAATATGTTATTCTCTGGCACTTTAACCTGCCAGTATGCTAAAACTGCTGGCTCTTATGTTACAAGTGTTCTTAGATTTCTTGTCTTCCTGACTCAACGGTTTACTTTCTGCACATCTTGTGTCTCTTCCATCATGTTCTCTACTCCGCTTTGCTTGTCACCAATAACTGATTATCTTTGCCTGCTTTTTGCCTCTGATGATTTAGACCAGCGGTGGTGAACCTACGGGGCACATGTTATTTGTTTTTCTTTTCAGACAAAAGTTGTTAATGTTTGAGTCTTTTTTTCTAAACTAAAACTTCAGCATTCAGGTTTAATCGCAGTGTTGGCACTTTGTGATGAGTAAGTGGGTTTTGGGCTGCAGTTTGGGCGCTCGTCTCTAAAAGGTTCACCATCACCGATTTAGATCATCCTGCTTTTCTTGTGTGCCTGCTTAGCCTTGTCATTTCTTATTCTTTAATTTGAGCTTCTCCATACTCCTTAGGTACCATTTTATTTATTTCTCCTAGATTTTTCTCTGTTTAATCACTAAATTCTGTTCTCTGTAACATTCTTTGTTGCCTGCCATTTTCACAGTAAATCTATACTAAGCAAATTTATTATAGGAACTTTTAATGCACTTTACAGTGCTTTGAGATGTTGGTTAGATAACTGCTACCCTAAATGTCATCATGAATGGTTAATCCTGCTGAAGAGCAATACTTGCATTTTTTTCCCTGACCTCTAGGAGCTCCATTGATGGTTTTTGTAACAAAACAAAACAAAACAACAAACTATGGTGTACAGATGGCTGCGCTCCTTGACTGGTTTTAATTGGGCAGAGACGCGTAAAGACTGCAATTAGGTGTGATCCAGTAGTAGGAAATAAAATTCACATTAAATGACTAGAAAATCAGATTTGGAGAATATAATACAAATAAAAATATACATGAAGAAAAAAGCAAGGAATGAAACATATTTGCAGGCTTCCTAATTTTTAGTAGATATTTAAAAGCCCCTCCTTGAAATGTGTGTCATCGTAGGTTAAGGAGGAATTATACTTCATAGAAACCAAACAGGGCTTTTTTTCTTTCCCCCCATATACTGCTGGAAAGACTGAAGCCAAATTAGTGCCTCAGATTAGTTTTAAAAATCCCTAATGGTCTCTAGACAGTCTTAGGCCCAGAAGTATTTTGCCCCTTATTCACTGCCCCTGCTTCACGCGTTCTCTTGCTGTTTCCCGAATGCACCAGCGATCTTTCTGGTGCGCGGCCACAGAAACTCCCTTTCCCAACGTCTCTAACCATTTGGTGTCACTGTTGCCCCGTTTCCCCCTCAGTCTGACTAGAATACCAGCCATTTGGTGTGAAAAGCTGTCACATTTGGAAAGGAGCAACCAGTCAGAGAGAGATTAAATTGTTTTTCTTTGTCTGCCTGCTGTTCCAAGTCTCTGCTGGTGCTGCCAGTTTCGTGCGGGGAGAAGCAGGACTCTCGGCTGTCGTGAGCGAGGCGGAGGGGCCGGCTCACCTCTGCCGTGGGGTCCACACCTCCCGTGGGCCGGGAGGACGTCCCAGGCAAGGCCCAGAGGAGGCAGCTACACCTTCCCGAGGAAAGACGTTCCCTCGGGATTGGGAAGTGCTGGTCTACCGGGGAAGCTCATCTTTTCCATTTTTGTGTCACTGATAGCAAGAGTTTCTGTGGACAGAGCAACCTTAAGGACATCATTCCGGAAAGCTGAATTCACCAGAGGTTAGTTCAGTTCTCCAACGAGGGCAAAATGCTCAGAGAGTAAGCGATTCCTGTCTGAGTCATTCTCCGGAGATGGCCCTGCAGTCTGAGGTCAGAAGCCGTGGTTCTGTGTGAGGACAGTGACGTGTGGGATATAAGTGCTGCTCTCAAGCACGACAGAGCTGAGAAAGCCACGAAAGGAATGAATCTACTCAATTAAGAAAAGCTACTGAGGAATAAAACTGGTCCTGTGGAGAATGGTGAAAGATACATGAACCGTGAAGCTCCCTGTGAAGTACAGAAAGCTCGTATGTATTGGGGTTTAAGTTTTTGTCACTCAGTGTTAATGTCTCTACTTCCAGACCTATTGCAAAAATCAATACTGCAACTACTGGAAATTAACGCAGGATTTTAGCACTGTCATCTTTCCTGTAGGAAAACGAATTAGAAGCTATTATTGGAAGAACTCACCCTTTCTTCTCTCTTCGTGTTTAGTGAGTGCACTGCTAAGCTAGAGACTTCGAAAGCATTGTGTCATCTAATACTCGTGACAAGTTTGTGGGGCTACACTCTTGCCGCCTCCATTTTCAGAATGACGAAATCGAGGCTGAGAGACTTACCGAAGTGACTTGCCCCAAGTTACACAGCTGGAACACGGCGCCACCAGGTTCAAAGACAGACACAGGTCACTTTGTTAAACATTCGCGGTGCTGTATACGTTCATTCCGGACAGAGCTTCAGAAAAGGAGGCAGAAAGTCATCTTCCCTTGAATCTGTTAGCCATACCCGGACCAACATTTGAGAGCGATTACTGGGCCACTAACAGATTCCTAAGGAACTGGTGAGACAGGAAAACATATTCCCAGCACAGAAGTTTGCAAGACGATGTCGAACACGACTGAAATCTAAAACAGTTTTTGTGCAGATGGTGGGGCTTAGTGCGGCGACTTATAAAGCGCTCGCTGACGCTCAGGCCCACGCTAAGGCCCAAATTCACCGTCTCTCACGGTTTTGAAAACAGGCTTTCCCACCTCCGGCTGAGTGAACTCATTTGAGCTATTTCATTTCTCTGGACTCTGTTTTTTTCTCATTTGTAAAAGATAATAACTGTGCCTGTCTTACAAGTGTGTTGGGATTATTAAATGAGTTCATTCATGTATGTGAAATGTGGACAGCACACAACCAGTTTTCAAATTCAGCCCGCTAGCTGCCATCACAGTTAACATCACCTCCATCTCGTTAATGCCCTTTAACTCTCACAGCATCACTCATTACCCACCTGGCAGTACACAAAATGCTTTATTAAATCACTTTATCCTATAACTTGCAAGATGGGCATCGCTAACACCGCTGCCTCCCACGCGAGGTTTCTGAGGCGATGCTGCAACTCGCGTGTCTGGAGTCAGCCAACTCCACCACCACCTTAAGGGCCACAGATAATATGAGCAGCTGCTGCAACCCAGACAGCTAGAAAAGGCCAAGGCGGAGCTCAGACTAGCATTGTCCAACTCTAACTGTACACTGCATTTTTAGAGTAATTTGGGGACTGATGAGAATTAAAGAATTGAAAGCAAGGTCCCACCTAACAATCAGATGTGCTGACTTCTAGCTTTGTCTAAATCAGGTTTGTCTAAAACAGAATAAAAAAGGCAGAAAAAAATTAAAAAATACTAGCAATAAGCAAGAAGATAAATTATATTAATGAAATATAATTTCATAAAGTATAAATGAAGTGTGAATGACAATGGATCAAAGGAAATCTAAGCAAAGGCAAATTATCAAACTGTAACCATAGAAGCTCATTTTAACATGGCAAAGCAAACCCAGAGAACAATAAACTAAGTTTGTTTGCTATTATTTTTCATTTTTCCAATGACATTGAACAGTTATCAAATTGTAGCAATCTTACAAAGAGACAAAATAATTTTTTGGGGGGGAACCAGGAGTCGAACTCAGGACCTTGTGCTTGTCAGGCAAATGCCGTGCCACTGAGCTATATCCCTGGCTGGAGACAAAATAATTTAACACTTTGAATTATTTGATTTTTAAACTCCATTCATTTAAAATTAATTTTTAACTGGTACATAGAAACTGCACATACTATTGAGGTACCTTGTAATGTTTTTTTTTTTTTTTGTGGGTACCAGGGGGACGACCTCAGGACCTCGCGCGCCAACAGGCACCCGTGCCACTGAGCGATATCACCGGCCCCTTTTTCGTATGTGGGTTCCGGGAGTCGAACTCGGGCCCTCGCGCTTGCAAGGCAGGCGCTTACGCCGCTGAGCCATCTCACCGGCCCCCTTGTAATGTTTTGATGCATGTATACTTTGTGTAATGTTTAAATCAGGTTAAGTATATCTATTTTCTCAAATACTTATCATTTCTTTATGCTGAGAACTTCCAAAAATTCTTTCTTCTAGCTTTTGGAAGTGTACAGTACCTTCTTATCTATAGTCAGCCTCCTGCACAGTAGAACACAGGAACTTCTTGCTCCAGTCCTATAACTCAGAACCAACTGGTCAACCTTTCCCCACCAGTCCCCAGCCTCTCTCAGCCTCTGTAACCATCATTCTACTTTCACCTTCTAGGAGATCAATCTAAAATTCCACACATGAGTGAGATCACACAATACACTGAAAAGAAGCATAACAGTAATAATAAGAATTGCAAAGATGATGATGAATGGTGGGTATCATTTATTTATTCTAGCAAAGTACAACACTAAATATTTATATAATTCCATTTTTGAATTTGCAGGCCTCACTCATTCAGCATCTCCATTAAGGACCCATTGTGTGCTAGCTCCTCTTCCAGGAATGAGCAAAACCAAGCTTGCACTTTGCTGAAGTTTATAGTCTGAAACTAACACAAAGAAAAAACTTTAAAAATGTTACCTAGCTTTGGGGTTTGGCATGGTGACATCAAGGATAGACGTGGAGCACCAGGGAAGGAAAGTGTCTTAGTTACTTTCTCATTGTTGAGACAAAACGCACCCAAAAATTAAAGGAAGAAAGGTTTATTCGTCTTACATTCTGTAGAGGTTTCAGTCCATAGTCTGCTGGCTCCAAGGCAGGGTGGCATGGCAGAGGGGCATCGCAGAGGAGAAATGGTCCATGATAGGGTAGGCAGGAGGCAGAAAGCAGTGAGCTTGCCTTCTTTGTGTCCCTTTATATTCCACCCAGGCTACAACTCTATTGATTGGTACCACCCCCATTCAGGGTGGGGCCTCCATTATCCACACCCAGAACTATGCTAAACCAGTTTAGTCATCACACACCCTTAATCCCAGTACCACACACCCTAATCCAGCATCCCACACCCATCATCCAGCCACCTCCCTAGGCCCCACCTCTGAGCACATGAGGTTTTGGGGGGACATCTAGATACAAGCCATGACAGAGCTAATCTGAAGAAGAGTTGAGGTCCATCTCTAATAGGTCAAATGCTGAATTTGAGGTCATGGCAGGTCATCCAAACTGAAATGCCCAGTGGCTGTATAAGGGGAGGAAGGAACAAGTGAAAGGTGAGGGATGAAAATAGAGACTGAGGAAAGATTTCTCAGGGAAGATAGTTGATAGCTGAGTCTGCCAATCCAGTCACTGAAGGAGGATAAGAGGAAACTATGAGGTGGGGAGGGCAGACTTGTGAGAAGCAAGAAAAGGCTGGAACAATGAGTAGATGTTATTTAAGAGAGATGCAGACGAGAGGCAGATAAAGAAATAGTGTTCCAAAAGCAGCAGAGATCAAGGATGATGAATAAAGCCATCATTGCTTGCCAAGAACACAGCTGCTGGTGATGTCAAAAGAGAACTTCAAGGGGTGGGGAAGCAAAATGCATTCAAGGACCAAGCGAGAAGGAGGGACGAGGTAGGCAGGAAGTGCAGGCATGGGACAAAGGCGGCAGCAGGATGTTGGGTAGAATGGGTCAGAGGCCACCCTAAGAGTGATGTGGCATCATCCCGGCCACACAAGGCCTCTGAACACCAGCTACTGTGACAGAAACTGCTAATACGAGCTCAGTGAGGACAATTCCTAACAACACAGTGAAAATAATTAGTTTTACGTGTGGTAGTTGGCTTTCAGAATACAGCCAAGCCCCTAGAAGAGACCTTGGTGTTGGCTCTTGAATATGAATTAGAAAACCTGAGCTGTTCAATAGGAAAGCTTTATTTTCTCATCTCTTTCACATGGAGATTTATTTTTGCTGTCAGAAGGGTGCATTCTCTGGTAGGCAGCAGGTTTTGAAGCAAGGGAGAAAAATGCAACCCATTCAATCATGAAGTTGTACTAGGAAAATTTTTTAATAAAAAATAGATAATAAACAACTAAATAAATAAATGAAGGAAAATATCATTTTGGCAGGAGAGGCACTATAATTTGTCAAAGTAATTAATCTCAGCAATGGAAAGTCCTAATTAAATGGCAAATACTTAAAGTACTTCTTGGATAGATAGGTTGGCTGTGGGCCTAGACTGTAGGCTGGGATTGGGGATGGCACAGATACTGCAAGAATCTTCTAGAAGGAAATCATGAGAGATTTGGGGAACATGTATAATTAGATATTTGTTTAGCATTGGCCTGTTGCCACATTAAGCAACATAACAGAACGAGGAAAGAGAATAAAATAAAAACCTCATGTAGAGAACAGCCTGTGTGTACTACAGTAAGTAACAGTCCTTTCATCTCTGCATAGGTTATACATGGCTACAAAAGTAGGGAAGTAGGATGATTTTTCTTTCCCTTTCACTCTATATTTCTTAAAATTTCAAAATAAGCAGAAAGGAATTAACAGGGAGGAAATTCAAAAGACTACACAATAACTCAAAATTTTCCTCAATCTTTTAAGTGATATGCCAGTTGAAACTACATTAGCTCATCCTAATTACACTCTGAAATTTTTGTCTCACTGGAGACTTCTTCAGGAAATATGTTTACAAGTAGATCTGGAAAGGCTATATTTTAAATGCTAGAGTATTTTGCATTTATTTACCAGAAATGATGGTAAAGGTAAATGATTTTGAAACATTGAGATATTTGATTTTGGTAAGGCTGAATTTTATCATTTCAAGGTTAGTGTCAACTTCTTTGACTCCCATGTTATTTACAGAACTCTTTATGAGAAGTAGTCATAAAGCGTTGTTCAGCATATGAACAAAAAAATTCTGTCGTATTTTCAACTGCAGGAAAAACTGTTTTAAAATCCTATCAATAAACCAATGGATGAATGTAAGGTTACAATATGTATTACAAAATATACTAATGGTAATTACAAAACAACCACTGCTCTACTTCTGGTTATTGATGAGCTAAGCATCTTAAATTACGATTCGTGATGCTGACTGATTATATCTGTGTTTGCGGCTCACCGTAAAAAGCTCGCTTTAATTGAATAACGAAGTCTCCGGAGTAGGGCGGGGGCCGGCTGTGAAAATGTAATTCACACTGCTGCGTGCGGCCTAAAATGCACATAAACAGCCACTACTTGCTGGAAATGTAGCATCTCTTTCAGAATCTTAAGACAGTTTGAGCACACCACCTGCTCTCTGTCTCTACTCCTTCTGTGCTTTTGTTAATCTAGAAGAATGGTTCTTGAAATTCTTTCCAGGCTCTGCAGAGCTTGCCGCCTGTTCTGAGAAGCATCTGGTTGGAAGCAGCCTCCCTCTCTGCGTTTGCGCCCAGGGGTCTGGTGTGTGGTACGCTTCTTGGGAACCCATTCTGGCTCACTGTCAGTGTTAATGCTTTTGCGTTTGCTGCAGCACATATTTACGGTGAGAGCAGTAGCCCACACCAAGTCACTGAGGGTTACATACTCTGTGTCAGGAAAACTTGATTAGTTTACCTGGATCTAATTTGCACAAGGTTACCTGGAAATTGGTGTTTGTTTCTCTTGCTTGATGACTTCAAGATGGACCTTGTCCCTTTAAGGAATCCTGGATACGTTGAATACTTTCTCAAACATCTGCTTTGGTTTCATTGGGGAGACTTCAGGACGGCTCTAAGTCACGCAGCTTTCTTTCGGAAGTAAGGTACCTACCTGTTAGTAAGACAAATTTTCCAAGGGGCTAAAAAATGAAGGCATTACAAAGGAGCCCTGAGTCTTAACGGGGATGGACCTGTCAGATCAGGTGTGAAAGGTTATCTGTTGCTGGCCACTTTTTATTATTTTCATAGGTTTTTGTATAAAATGAGCACACATATGCTAAAAATGTAGAAATTTCAAAATTTATAAAGGAGAAAATTAAAACCTTGCATAATGTTTAGAAATAATCAATAGCTAACATTTCTGTGGTGCTCGCTGGGTAGCAAATACTGCTCTCTGGCTTATGTTAATTCTCTCAGCTCTCATGATGATTTTAATGAGGTAGATATTGTCACTGTCCTCAACGAAGAGATAAGGAAACCGAGGTGCGCGTTACCTTACTTGCCTAACGTCTGCTTGAGACCAGGTAGCACACCGGGATTCGCATTACACAGTCTCCTGATAGCTGCGCCATGTTGTTGGCACTCACCACTGCTAACACGGACACAGAATTCCTTCCACACTGCTTTTGATCAAATTTTTAAAACGAGAATGAGATCAGAGTATATTTAATTATCTGCCTTAATTTCATATACTTAGTCTACAGCAAATTTCTGCAATACTACCTATAAACTTTTGGTAAACATCTTTGTAAGAAAGATATTTTAATTCAGTAATGGTTCTGTGTCCCCTCTCCACTTCGTGTATTACCTATTTACACAACTTGCTTGGCAGCGAGCAGCCCAGTGCAGGAAGAAGTTAGAGGGCCAAGTTAGTGTGAGGTGAGTCTGAGAGAATGACCTTAGGTTAATCTTTTGGCTTCTTTGAGTTTCAGTTTTCTTGCCTGTAAAATGGGCTTTAAATTGATAACCCGAGCACAGGGTGGTTGTGACCACTGTGAAGCGTGTTAAGAATGTGTACAGCCATTTAGAGATGACGACACTTCCAGTAACATCAATGAGCTGCCCAACCAGAAGTGACAACCCTAGGGGAATTTTTTCCCATGTGAAGAAGGAGATAAAAGATTTATTAAAGCAATGAGCATAAAACATCCTCAGTGACTACTGAAGAAAACTTCAGCAATGGTAGTGGAAACTGAAAGCAAAACAAAGCAAACAGCAAAGTAAATAAAATTTCCATGTATTTCCTTCCAGATGTTTTCTCTCCATTTTTTAAAGCATGTCATTCAATTCCTTGCTAGTGGACAAACGTCACTGGAACAACTGTTTGCTTTTATCCCTCCCTTTTAATTTGTTACTTGCCTTTCTCCTCCCTAACGTCCCCCTTTTACTTTGTTACCTGCTGACACGCCCCCGCCCTTCTCTTCCCTTCCCAACATCATCACCCTGTGAAGAGCTTCTGTAGATAAATGAGGTGCTGGGTTAGAGACTGAGCCTGTTGGGGACCTTTGAGAAGAATTTCCTGTGCATTCCTGATCTCTGCTTTCACACCCCCCACCCCAAGTTTCATTGGCGAGCTGGGCTCTTGCTATGGAAGCCCACAAGGAAAGAGATTTTGGCCTGTGTCCCCACAGAACTAAGTGAAACACCTGTCTTGTAAATGTGTTATGGAGACACCCTTAATGTGTGGAAAGAAAACCTGCATTTTAAGAAGACAGCCTCAGTCCTTCCTCACTGTCCTGAATCCACGTTGCCCTGCCTTAACGAATGTGCTGTAGAAAATTCTACAGGGTAACTTTAGACGAAATATGTTTGTATGCTTTGAGCATAGCTTTCCAGATTAAATACTGTTGCCAAGGGGTTAATGGGACTCAAAGATCCCTCCCCATGAGGACTGAGACTCCATCTGTTGATAGAAATTCCATCTGTTTCTTGAAACGGTTTATGGGTTTGGCAATATCATGTGTTGGCCTGACAGTTGCTTAAAAATCCTTTTTAGCCCGATACAGGTATAATTTTTATGGTATCCACATTTATTTTTTCACAGTCTAATTTTAAATTAGAAACCACTCCAGACCTGTCTCTGGGGGACCAAAGTTGTTCTGAATATGAGTGCGGCACTGCATGGCCATCTCTTGACCAAAAAGATGTAACTGCCCTGCTCCACTGGAGGAGTGAAACATTCTTCCAATTTTAATGCCATGAGAATTGGAATGTTCCAGTGAAAGCCATCGCAATACTTCTGGACCTACTTCCCTGATTTCAGGGGATTGTTAGTAGACTGTCTTCATTAGGTGCCAGGATGTGAGACTACCTTCAGCATGTGTCATTTTCCATGAATAACTTTCCTACGGGTTTAAAAAACAAAAGGAGCAGACACGTGCTCCAGGGGGGAAGACTGGGATTAGGTCCTCCCAAGGGCGGATGGAAGCTGGAGAGAAGAAGTTCTTCCGTCTCTTTGACTTCATCAGGAAGGGAGATCTGCTCCCCCTTGCTTCCTCTCCTTTTGCACAGCTCCAGCTTTGAGTTTCACTGACAGAGCTGCCTAGGCTAAATTCATCCTCGGACAGACACCTCTTCCCTGGGTAGGACTTTCTGCTTCATCCTCCTCATGCTCTGTAGAGCACTGGCTTTTGATCACGCCTCTTCCTCATCTTATGTAGACCTATTTGTTCACAGTGGGTCCATACAAGATAAGATTTCTGATTGTGAACCTTAATTCTGACTTGTCTTCCTTTAAATTCTACTTCTACATTTTTTCTGGTTGCACATACCACTGCTGCGAACAAGGGTCCTCTTCCTTTACCCAGAAAATACTCTCTTCGGACCCAAATTAGCCCTTAAGCTTCACATGCATGAAGAGATTGAACAGCATTCACTAATTTGTTCAACTCTCAGTTGTGCTCGAACAGAACCGGCAGGTGGTTGGCAGTGTTCGTGCTAGAGTAAGACAGAGTTCCCGGTCTGCGAAGCTGCCGTACCCATTTCTCTACCTGCTGATCCACCAACATGACTTAGGCAGTCCCAGGCTGTCCTCTTCCCCAGAGGAGTTGTTCTGTCCTGTTATTTAGAGCTAAAGGTGAACAGGCTTCTGTCTCAGAATAGGAAGATAATAAACTCAGAGTCATGAACTTAGCTAGCTTTGGGGGCCAGGCACATCAACCTGCGATCTTTATTTCTGGGAAAAATGCTGGACCCTAACCTTCTAGAGACCATGGAGGACACATTAATCTGGAACCCTAGATTTTGTACAGATGATGGGGAAATATTTAAGAATCGAATTGTGGCCTAAAGGAGAAGGGGTAGGTGAAAAAGAGCAGACAGGGTCATGAATACCATGGGTACTACTCTTCAGGAGGACTCCTCCATGGTCTCTAGAAGCTGTATTTTGGCATTGCCCTCCAAAGTCAGCCAGAACCCAGGGCATGATGGATCCTCTCCAAAAGGGTCAGACTCAGAGAGTTACTCAATCTCCCCAGCAGGGAGGTTGTTGGATCCTAGAGGACAAAAAGCAATTAGATTTTTTTCATGGTAGTCATTCTTTCTGGGATAAGATGGAATCTCAGTGTAGCTTTAATTTGCATTTCTCTTATGGCCAGTGATATTGAACATATTTTCATGTATTTTTAGCCATCTGTACTTCTTTTTAACATGAAAGAAATCTTGGTAAAATTATAAATGTATTATATCCATTGCTGACTGATTTTCATCCTAGAAGAAGAGAAGGACAATGTAAGGGATGGCACAAGGCAGAGACCAGCCAAGACCACCAGGCTTTTTTCAAGGCAACATGGCATGGAATTTATTGTGCCTGGGTTTAGGCAGACAGAGGGCGATAGGGCTGTCTGTAGGGAGCAAAGAGAAGTGGGCTTTTTTTTTTTTTTTTTTAATAGGGCTTGAAAGAAGGCAAGAGACATTAGGTGGGAAGATCTTAGTAAACATCAGCGGTCAGAGTTCTCAGGATATCTGTGTCTCAGTGGGCAAAATCCTGGAGGCATCCATTGTAATTGTTTGGGTGTCTTCAGGTATCCGGGTGTTTGGAAGATTCGTGTTCCATCTTATCTCTTTTACAACATCCTGTATTTGCCGAGGGCACTGGTGCTGAGCTGAGAACAATGCCTTTGCTGGCAGAGAGGTTGGGTACTGGGAGAGTCATGTCCGAATTGAGCCTTACAGACTCCAGGTGTCAGAAGTTGCAGGTAAGCCCCGAATTCCTGCAGGTTGCAGAAGGAGTTGCAAGGTAGTGCCTAAATAGATATCCATCTGCCCAGGTCAAAAGAGTTGAAGTAGAGGGACTCTCAGGCCCCTCACAAAAACAAAGGCAAACAAACAAACAGAAAACACAGAACAGAAAAACAAAAAACAGAGGCCAGGGATATAGCTCAGCAGCATTGTGCCTGCCTGGCAAGCATGAGGTCCTGAGTTCAATTCCTGGTTCCAAAAAAAAAAAAAAAGCAAGAGAAAAACAAAAAACACTGAACAGGGCCAGTGAGATGGCTCAGCGGCGTAAGCGCCTGCCTGGCAAGCACGAGGGCCCCAGTTCGACTCCCGGAACCCACATACGAAAAAAGGGCCGGTGATATCGCTCAGCGGCACAGGCTCCTGCTGGCACGTGAGGTCCTGAGGTCGACCCCCGGTACCCACAACATCAACAACAACAAAAAAACACTGAACAAAAGAACATCTGCCAGTCCAGAGGTGCCTGAAATTAATTTAAGAAAATACCTGTTCATCCTGTGTGGTGTGGAGATGCACAGGTGTGGAGTGTGCTGGGCTCCACGGACAGCTCAGCCAGACGAGGGAGAGCTCAGCGGCAAGATTAAATTGTCGAACTTGAAGGAGAACAGGAAAGTATATCGGCAGCAACAGAACAGCAACGTGCTCTTTCTTACAGACCTAACAGAAATGCTTTCTGAAAGCGAAAGCAAAAATGTCTTAGATGAATTGAAAAAAGAATACCAAGAAATAGAAAACTTACAGAAAACCAAAATCAAGAAACAGTCACCCTGATTTCATAAAACAATGTGTGGCATTTGTTGTTCTATAAGCTTTTCTATTGAACACTTCAAGAAAGAGTTACTGTATAATCTGAAATGGTGGGACCCGACTGTAGTAAACAGCTGTTAAAATCTGTTAACTACCAGTGTTTATTTTCCGGTCATGTCCTTCACTTGAGAGGAGTTTTGACCTTCCAGCCTGTGGCAGTTGAAAGAGGCAATGTGTTCCCAATGGAAGGGAGAAGTCTTTGCTGGAGTAAAGATTGAAACTGAAGAGAATGATACTCAAATTATGTTTAGATATCTTTCCTCCTGTAAGAGTGAGGCTGATATTTTGTCACTATTCTCAGAAGGTCAGGGTCCTTGGTCTTTGATATAGTATCAAGCCTCTGGTCATTACTTACGGTTTGGTAGGGATTTTTTTCGGTCGCCGTAGCCTGCCTTGGCAGTTTAGTAATTTGGGCAAGAGTTTCTGCATCTCTCCAGTTCGCACCCAGACATCTGGAGAGACAAAGCAGTGGCAGGAAGTTCCACCAGCTGGGATTTTCAGAGTTGATCTAAAATCTGTGGCCAGTTCCAGATGTGCGATTTTAAATTTTTATCCTTAGAAACGTGTTTCTGAGGAGAATGTTATTGAAGAATGTGTTAATGCCCGGACTCAAATTCCAGCAGACATACTAAAGTTTGTATCAGTGGTGGTGAACAAAGCCAAACTATATCTTGAAAAGTCTGTTGTTCCTTTAAATATGATGTTGCCCCAAGCTCCACTGGAAACTCACCATAGAAAAATTTCCAGCGTTTCACCTACAAGAGAGACACTGCAGGTCTTTCTTACAGATGGACACATGAAAAAGTAGTCCACCAGTTCACTGATGTCCTGAATACTGCAATCAAGAGATGTGTCTTGTATTTACTGGGGGACAAAAACCTGGCACCAAATAAAGTTCTAAAAACTTGTGATATGAAAGTAAATGTTGCAATCCTATTTTCTGCGGGTATTAACTCCATGGTGATTGCAGCCCTTGCTGATCACGATATTCCTTTAGATGAACCAATTGATCTTCTCGATGTAGCTTTCATGATAAAAGAAAAGACCATGGCGACTGGCTTTCTTAAAAGGCAAGAAGAAGATCACTGTGAAATGCCTTCTGAAGAATTCTCTGAGGACGCTGGTGCTGTTGATGGTGACAGTACCGATGATAATGTCCCAGATAGAATTAGAGGAAGAGTCGACTAAAGGAACTACAAACTATTAACCCTTCTCGAATTTGGAATTTTGTTGAAATTAATGTTTCTCTGGAAGAACCCCCAAAACTAAGAACTCAAATCTGTCACTTCAACACAGTTTTAGATGACAGCATTGGCTATGGAGTCTGGTTTTCTTCTAGAGGAACTGGTTGGTTAGCAACCCAGGATGGAGGGAAATCATATCACAGCAGTGCAACAGTAATTCTCACAGGAATTGGCGCAGATGAGCATCTTGCTGGTTATTCTTGTCATCACATCCGCTCTCAAACACTTGGACTAGAAGCATTGAGTGAGGAAATAGCAGTGGAACTGGGCTGGATTTCTTCTAGAAGCCTTGGTCATGATCACAGAGCTATTGGTGATCAAGGAAAGGAAACAAGATTTCCATTCCTGGGTGAAAGTGTCATCTCCTTTCTCAATTCCCTACCAGTTTGGGAAAAGGCAAACTTGACTTTACCTCATGGAATTGGTGAAAAACTATTTTTACATCTTGCAGCTGTGGAACTTGGTCTCACAGCCTTCACCCTTCTGCCAAAATGGGCCTTACAGTTTGGATCCAGAATTGCAAAAATGGAAAACAATAAGGAAAAGACATCTGACAAATGTGGAAGGCTCCAAGTCATTTCCTCAGAAAACCTTTCTTTTGAAAAGGAGATTAAATTATAATATGATTTCACAGTGTTACAGTATTTACTGAATGACAGGTATATAAAAATAAAGTATTTCACTTCTTTATTATTGTTAAAAAAAAAAAAAAAGAAAGAAAGAAAATACCTACTTAAATATCCTTTAAACTTCTTTCCCTGCTTCATCCAGAAAGTTCCCAAGAAAGGCTAACGAGCTATGCAGGGCGAGGTTGAGTGTAGAGAAGTAGAGAAGGAACCATTCATTTCTCCACATTTCTACTACATTTCCAGTCCTAAGCACTGGAGAAACCCAGTTCTAAGTACTCTCCTGGGAGGACCTCTAATTTCCTAGTTAAGAATATTTTATAAAATTTAGTGACTGTAGCTGTCCTTTACCCAAGGGCAAGCTAAAAATCCATGAGAACTGCCCAGGTTTTCACTCAGGGAGAAGAAAAATGCAACTGAGACAGAGGGAACTGTTCTGCCGTGTGAAATAGCAATGCTGGAAAGCATCGCTCTGAGGAAAAGACTTGCCTCGGGAAAGACAAGAAATTTGATGTTTCTGCTTTCCCAGGAAAACATAATCTCTTCAAAAGCCAAGGATTTATTGAAAAAAAACAGGAAGTTGGGATGCAGGTTGAAAGAGATAAGAAATGAGTGAAAGAATCAAAGGAATAACCATAGGACTAAAATACCAAAAAACGCAGAAGGAACCACAGTCATAAGGCAGAACAGCAGAATTGCTAGAGGCCGGGGCTGAACTCGGGCTCCTCTGAAGAACGCTGGAGAAAGCAGCGCCAGCGGCCGTTGCTAAGGCGTGCGCGCCTGCTGCCCACCAGACGCAGGGTAGATGAGAAGCGGAGACTCGGCGAGGTTGCCTGCTGTGTCCCGGCAAACAGGCAGCAGGTGACGGGCAGGACTCACACTCGGGTCTGTCAGCCTCCTCACGTCCGCTGAGTGTTTCACGGCTAAATACCAGGGCGCGGAGATGGTTAGGGCTGGAGAATGTTCGAAGAGCTGACTCGGAGATGACAGGCATTGAAAGAGAAAGTTGAGCATAAAGAAATATAAAATAGAATACTGACTTCTTGGACTGAAAAGAGAGTTATATTTCTAAAATGAAAGATCTTATCCAGAAAACTGGACAATTGACTTATTAAGAACTCATACTTTCTGCAAAAATGAAAATGGGGTAGATGAAAATCAAAGAGTTAAACAATTGTCAAAAATGAGTTTCTACTTCCCTTAAGAATGTAGGGGGATAAGTATTCAGATTCATGGCAGTATGAAGTATTAGATAAAAAGTATGTATCTTAAGGAAGTAATCTGAAGTATAGGCAAGAAATCATGCAAAGGTGGTGGTCATTAATAAAATCAGGAAAAATATTTAAAACAGATGCAAAATTTTAAATGTGTAAACTTAACCAAACTGTTTTAATGTTCAGTGTAGATTGCTAAAATAGAAAAAGTACTTGCTTCCTACTGACAGATCCTGGTAACTGAGGCTTTTTATCAGTGGAAAAGACTGTGATATCTTCACAAAAATTTTAGGAGGAAGCTGTGGACCCATTTGACACAATAGCAGAGTAGGACACTGTTGAAGCTGGCGATCATCTTTAAATTCCTTGAGGTCACCCTACAGGAGCAGGATAAGGCAGCAATGCTGGCTGGTCTTTTGTAGAAGTTAGTTTCTCTCTGTAGACTCTGTACCTAGCTCAGAAGACCTGCAATACATTTTTAATGCTAAGTCACTGGCCCAAACCCCCCAGGTAGTGTTAGAAAAAGAAAGTTTTGTTGGAGTTAGGCCAGCTGGAAGATAAGGAGAGGATTTAGGAAGGGAAGAAATTTCAGTTAGAACAAAGAGTGGAAAGAAAAAGTATGTTTTTCAGATCCCTTGCAAAGGTGCTGTTGGTAGCCCACACAGATAGAATAGAGCCAGTATAACAATATCTCAGTGTTATAGCATGATAATTACTAATTAATTATGTGTTTTCTTATTTGGTGCTCCTGAAGAATCTTTGAAGCTTGGAAGAACTAGTATTACACCATTCTCTATTCATCTTTGAATTACAAATAAGAAGATTGAGGGACAAGGAATGTAAGATATTATTTCTTAAGCAAATTGTTGGTCAAGAAATTCAGCTAGGCAACTCTTAATTTGATGGGAGAAATTTAAAGCAATAGAAACTGACTTAAATTCAACATTGAAAGTGATGGAGATTCAGTGTCATAACCCAAATAAATGATTGATAAAGAAGCAGGTCAGATTTATATAAAGGTATGCATGTAGTGAGGTTTGAGGTCAGAATCTGGTTAGTGGTAAGTGAAAAGACAATCCCCAAACAATAATCTAGAAACTCAGGGATAAATTTTTCTCCTACAGTCCAGAAAGCATGAATGAAATAAGCAAATCCATTCAAAGAAGAAACTTATTGCAGTGTTCCATATCTGAAAGTCTGATGATTTGTGGAGAGTCCACTGCCATCTCCAGGCAGAACAATAGCTCAATTATCCTATACGGATAAAAATCTTCCCTATTAAGATGTCGAGAGATTTTGATCTGGGGTCTGCCTGTTCTATCTAAGCTTCAACCAAGTAGGATCTCAAAACCAGCTCAAGTGTGGCTGATGTGGGAGACCTGAGTCATGTCAAACCAAGATGGCGGAAGCCGAGAGCTGTGCAGGCTGGACCTCATCTTTGTTTCCTGGAGGGACAGCCAACTCTGCCGTGTGCTTTAAAGACAGCCTCAGACATCTGAGACTCCTATTTTTCCAGTCAAGTGCTTATCCGTCCATTCGAAAATTATTTCAATACTTAAGGCAAATATGCTGTTGCTTAATTCCACAACAGAGAATGTCAGCCAGTAGAAAGATATTTTGCAAATATGTATTGTATTTACTTTAGTTCATACGTATTTGTACTTGTTGAAAGACAGCAGAGATCAAATAAGTTTTTAAAAATAGGTTTTAATAATTTCAATACAATTTACTTATACATTAAAAATATGCACACAGAGATTTTCTAGAAAGATAGCCAATTTTAATTGCTAATTAGGCACAAGCTCGGTGGCTCCTGAAATCATTTCCCTTTTTCGTGTTAATTTGGGTGTAGAGGGCTGGATCCAGCGGGGTTATGCCACCCATGAAATCCTGGCTAAAGGTTTGGGAAATTCCGCAGCCTCTGTTTCTAAGGAGGACACTCCAGACAGGTGGTGTGCTAGCCAAGTTCCTTTTTTCCCTTTGTGTTACTCATAAACTCCACCCCGCAATCTCTGGAAACTTCTCTTTCATCTCTAGAAATGATAGTATCTCATATATTGGCTCCTGGGTGAAGAAATATTCCCCGCCAAAGCAGGTTAGTTCCGTTTTTGTCCAGCACCAAAGCAAAAGCCGTAATCTTGTTTGATGTTTGAAATTAAATAGCCAAGCAATAGTTTTCCTCCTTACTGATCATCTGATAGGATCTTTTGAGGCAGTTCAAGTAATTACCCGTTGTTTCTATTTCCTGAAAAGTACCACATATCCCACACCTGGTTAGAGTCCAAAAATGGAGAATCTGCTTGGAAATTCTGAAACTACATGAAAATTTTCTTGTTAGTCCTTTGTTATGTTATACTAGTTCTCTGAAGAGTTTTCAGGTGGAAATTTAATTTCTAATGATTGAATATTTTACCACACAAGAGACAATAGACAGATAGAGGTGAATGTGGTGTTTTTTATAGTTTGTTTGCTTGTTTCTGGATAATGTTAATTGATAGAGAACATCCACACAGACTCAAAATCCTTTAAGTGTTTGGGAATAGTTTTTATGGCTTGTACAAGTTTTTCCCAAACTCTGCATTTTCCACAAACACAAAGTCCAAACTGCTAACCAATTAAGCCTCTGCTGTAAGGAGTCAGATGTTGATTATTTCCCCCACATAAGAGGCTCTTTTATTCTCTTTAGATCTTTTCAAAGGACTTATAAATATTTGTGCTGTGCCTGGCTATAAGGGTAACCCTCTGCCTGCCAGGATATGTGGTAAGAATGATGCAGCTGGCAGGAATAGGCGGGGTGCCGTTCATCAAGCAATGAATCACCATTTACCTTTTCACTTTTCCATGCAGATTAGTTAGAGGTCAGCTCAGTTCAAACTCTTACTGGGTCCGGTCTGCCTTCCTTGTCTAGGGTAGGGGTTAACTGAGACCTTCTGTGTTGGCGCCATAAAAGTCCTTAAATATTTATTTAAGTAGTGAGCTCTGTGACTGATTTCTTAGAACACGATTTACCTTCAGCAGTGATGACTGATCAGAGTTATTTGGCCATTACTTTTATCGTGACCATTTTTAAGAGCTTCAGCGGCTTTGTCCCTGGCAGTTCTCTCTGTGAAGATAACGGCTCAGGAACCAAGAGCCTGAGTTTCCCTCGGCTTCGGGTTCTGTGCAGATGGACTCCACCCTAAATGTCTCCTCCTCGCATGACACCTGAAGAGAGGAAAGATCTGGGAAACTTGAGCTTCAGTTATGAAATTTCTATAAAAAGTTTACTTTAAAATACTACTTGGATACTCAAATTCTTCCACTTTTCGCTGTTACTCGTGACGCAGCTCTGACCACATGCGCATGGGAAGCTTTGATGGCCCGTTTGATGAGGACTTTAGGGCGGTATGGTACTTGTCTTTTGCTGCATCACAAATCATTCCAATACCTGGTCGTTAACATAGTCATAACCATTTATTTCTCATCATGTCTATAGGCCAGAAATTTGGAAGAACATAGATGGGAGGTTCTAGCTCCAGGTCCCTAATGTGACTGCGGTGGCACCGTCAGCTGCCATCATCTGAAGGTTTGACTGGGCTGGAGAAGCCGCTCCTGACGTGGCTGTCACTGACAGAAGTCGCTGCGCTTCCTGTGGGGTCCTCTCCACGGGCCATGTCCAGGTCTGCACAGCACGAAGGTTGCAATGTCTTCTAGGTTGTAACCTTGGGACGCTGTGCTCCGTCTTTTCAATATCCTACTGTGACACAGGTCCTGCCTTCAATGTGGGAGGGGTCTACGTGGGGGTGAACAGGACTGTTGGGCCATGAAAATTACTGGGGCCATCTCGGAGGCAGGCTACCACCGGTGGATTTCTAGAAATCCCAGGAGGAGGCCAAATTATCAAGTGATTTAAGTAGAAAACTTGCTTTTATTGATATATATTTTATTTATATGTAAACCAAATCTTATATCCCCAAGTTTTCTAGTCTTTTTCCTTCATCATTTGAAATGAATGGTTGAATCTTCTACCCACCCAAGGACATTGTGAGAAAATCAGAATTCTCTCCCCACCAATCCAAGTATTTGACAAGTTTTATATTATTCTGGTCACTTTTTTCTGTAATTTACAATTCCATTGGCTTCTCCTTTCTTCTCTGTATTTTTCCTCCTGTAGTTGCTCTCCTTAGACTGCTTTGTCTTGCACATGATATGGTCCCCATTTCTATTTCAATCCAGTGTTTAAAACAAAAGACTGTTGTGTGTGGCAGACTTTTAACTAAAAATTTGAAATAATGAGGAAGTTTATGGTCAAGCATTATATCAAAAATAACTTAAAGGGCCGGTGAAATGGCTCAGCAGTGTAAGTGCCTGCCTGGCAAGCTCAAGGTCCTGAGTTCGACTCCCAGTACGCATATACGAAAAAAGGGCCGGTGATATTGCTCAGCGGCACGGGCACCTGCTGGTGCGCGAGGTCCTGAGTTTGACCCTGGTACCCACAAAACAAAACAAAACAAAAAAACTTAACGTTTAATGATAGACATTGATAGATAAAAATTTTATCTCAAGACATTTCCCACTGGCTATTTCTTCAGGCCCCAATGTACAACTTCTTATTTCTTCCCCTATTTCCTACTTAGTTCTCTTTCCTCTTCTCCTGTCCTCTCTTCTCCTCTCCTCTCTCCCCCTCCCCTCCCCTCTCTTCTGTCCTCTCCTCTCCTCTGCTCTCTTCTCTTCTCCTCTCCTCTTCTGTCCTCTGTCCATCTTATTCTTGAGCCCTGTCCCGTTTGTAGAAGGAAATGAAGCTCTCCTTTTCATTTACTATGCAGAATAATTCAGCTATTATGTTGTTTTCTTTCAAATTCTCCCATTGGAAGAGTCACTGACTACACACAAGAAGTTCATAAATATAGTTTTTCTAAGCAAAGAGTCACCTTTTGTAGCAAAAACTATACTACTCAGTAATTTTCCTTTCCTTTATATACAGACATATTTCTTTATTTTTTGTCTTGTGTCTTCCCTTAACTGTTTATTTTGGCATAATTTCAGGCCTGCAGAAATGTTGCAAAGAATAGTAGAAAAAATTCTCATATATATTCTTTGTCAAGTTTCCCCCACATTTTAACATTTTATCACATTTGCTTTACGCTTCTCTGTGTGTGTAAATTTTTTCTGAACTATCTAAGAAGAAGATGAAGACATGATGCCTCCTCATCCCTAAATATTTCATGTGTATATTCTAAAAACAAGAACATTCCCTTTCTAATGTAGAATTAATAAAATTACACAATTAACATTAATGATGTTAACTAGTGGTCAAATCTATAATCTTTTCATTTTTTCCAAATAGCCCAAGAAATTCCTCCTCAGTGAAATAGAGGCCAAGGCCAATGTTTCACTTTGCTGTCAAACCTCTTCAGCCTCTTTCAGCCTAGAGCTGTTCCTTAGTCTTTTCTTCTCTCTCTTTTTTTTTTTTTTTTGGGTACCGGGGGTCGACCTCAGGATCTCGCGCACCAGCAGGCGCCCGTGCCGCTGAGCGACATCACCGGCCCTTTTTTCCTATGTGGGTTCCGGGAGTCGAACTTGGGCCCTCGCGCTTGCCAGGCAGGCGCTTACGCCGCTGATCTGTCTCACTGGCCCCTCCTTAGTCTTTAAGTTCTGTGACGCTGACATCTTCGAAGTTATAGTGTTGAATATACCTTGATTTAGGTTTGTCTGGTTTTCCTCCGGATTAGATTCAGGCAAGCAGTGCAGAAGTGAGAGTGTTTTTCTTAGTGGATTATAACAGGAGAATATTTATCTGTATCCCTCAAACGATTCAGGTTCAGGGTCTCAGCATGGACGCATCTTCTTAGCGGCCCACTGTCAGCCACTACGACGCCGTGCTGTGTTTTCAAGTCAATGTGCTTTTCTATGATCATGATGAACTCATCATTTATGTGAACTAGTGAAGAAATACAGTGATGGAAAAATAGGGAAGGAGAGAGGAAGGGAAGAGTTAAGGGAAAGAAAAAGTGTTGCCTCTAGGGAGAATGAGCATTACAAACCACTATCTGTATTTTCTACTGAAGATTTGCTATTTGAGAGTTTAAAACAAGAAAAAACTGATATTTGGGGAAATATGGTTAGGTATTTGAACATTCTGATAATATTTATATGGGGAAAAGCTCTTCAAAAGAGTATTACTATAAAGAAACGGAAACTTAAGTCAGCATTATAACCTCCAGTACACTATCCTCCTGCTCCTGTTTCTATAGCAAACAAAATACAACTTTCAGCACAGTTTTAAACTATCACAAAGATATGAAAGTTTGTCGTAAGACTGAAGAGCAGTCTGTCATTTGTTGGCAAACCCTGTGAATGTGAAACAAGAGTATCCTTGTACGAATGTTCAGAATTGCCAATACCTAGTTCACAATCCAGAGTTGCAAGAAAATGAAATGTTATTTATTATAATTTGGAACTTTCCTAAAAGTTTTTCACACCCTAATAATAGCATAACAATAAGCACAAGTAGACGATTCACAAAAGAAACACGGTAAATGGGAAAAAAGGGTTCAGAGTCAGTAATAAGCAAAGAAATGCAAGGCAGATTTTTTCACTGAACAGATTGGCAGCGATTGAAAAGAATAAAATTCAGTACTGTGAAGTACGTGAGTGAAAGGGTGTTTTCATAATTACTGATGAGATATAAACTAGGACCAGTATTCCCAACAGCAGATTGGCTATTTGGACATCAAAACTTTTTGAATTGTGCAGATTCTTTGACTCAACAATTTCATTTCTAGGAAAAGTACTCTAAAGAAATAAAAGTATGTGGGCTGGTGAGATGGCTCAGCGGCTTAAGCGCCTGCCTTGCAAGCGCGAGGGCCCAAGTTCGACTCCCGGAACCCACATACGAAAAAGGGGCCGGTGATATCGCTCAGCGGCACGGGCGCCTGCTGGCGCGGGAGGTCCTGAGGTCGACCCCCCGGTACCCACAAAAAAAAAAAAAAAAAGAAATAAAAGTATGTGTACTCAAATATGTGCGCCCAAGGAAGTTTATTCTAATACGTTTGTATTAGTTACAAATTGGAGATAACATTGTACACGTTCAACATAAAGATATGAGCTGAATAATATACCCAGGCAGTCACCCATCCAGCTGCTGCCTCCATGCTGCAGATCAGTTTCCACTGACGTGAACATCCGTTCTGTTACTGACACCCTGGCACGTGGAGAAAGGTTACAGAGTATATGAAAATGTTTCTGTGAAAAGCATATTTTATTTGTATATTTTGTTCAGATCTATATGTTTTCACATTTTGTACCCAAAGGAAAATATATAGTACCAAAATTAATATCATTTGTCATAATAACATAACTACCATCTTTAATTTTAGAAATTAAGAGGAGACCTCAAGATGGCGGATGAGTAAGAAGCAGGCAGCGAAACTCTCTCTAAAAGTTACCATTGGAACACGGGAATATAGCGACCCGGAAAGCGCAGGAGGGGGGGAGATGCCTCCCCGAAACCCAGAAAAGTTCTGAAGCGCAATCTGGGACCCCCGGCACCAGTGACGGGTGACTTCCAACAAAGAAGAAGGAAAGAAGGAGCAGACCGCACGCGTGCACCTTCTACTATCCCGGGAGTTGCAGCGCCGCGGAGGCTCAATTCTACGGACACACAGTGGCAGCTGGCGCCCAGGGAGCCCCCACAGAGGATCCTGAGACAGCGGCAGGGCAGGGGAGCGGCGGAGAACGGCGCTGACCGGCGGTGAGTGTCTCTCAGCCACAGCTGCCCCGCGCCAGAGAGCGACTGGCCAGGCGCCATTGTGGGGGGTGTGGCGAAACTCAGAGCGGCTCGGAAACTGCTCTGGGAACTTGTGCTCCGGACAGGACAGCACGGGGCCTCTCAGGCCCACGAAAGTGTGCTGAGGTCAGCAGGCGAACGAGACTGGACTCTCAGCCACACCTGTCCCGCGCCAGACAGCAACTGGCCCGGCGCCATTGTGGGGGGCGTGGCGAAAAACCAGAGTGGCGGGAACCAGTGCAGGGAACCCACGTTCCGGACAGCACGCTGAGCCTCTCAGGCCCAGGGAGCGTGAAAGGGCGCTGAGAGCGGAGGCGAGCTAGACTGGTCTCTGCCTGAAAGTACGCGCCTCTGCTCACCGCCCGCCAGAGGGCGCTCCTGGCTTACTGGGACGGACCTGCACAGAACAGGACTCTGTCACAAGGTACCTGCCTACAACAGAGTCAACACCTGGAACTGATTCTTTTTATTTTTTTTATTTTTATTTTATTTTTATTTTTATTTTTATTTTTTTCTCACTGATTTGTTTTTTGTTCTGGCGAAGGGTTTTTCTGTTTTTGTTTTGTTTTGTTTTGTTTTTTGGTGGGGTTTTATTTTTGATCTGTCTGTTTTATTGTTTTTATCTTCGTTTTTGTTTCTGTATGTGTATTTGCTCTTTCCTTCATTATTCTCTCTGGTTTTTTATATGAGTGTAAACAGCGCCTCTAACTTCTTTGTGATTGTGGTTGTGATCTGTTCTTCCTTTTATCCCTTCCTTCTCTTTTTACCACCTGTCCTCTGCACTAGTGTCCCAATTTTAGTGGGATCCCTCTTGGTCCTCTAACCTTACATCTAATTCCTTCCTCTTCTCCCAATACTCTATTTCCTCCTTAACTCATTTTAAATTTAAACTCCTTAGGGAAAAATTGACATACATAGGACTTGTATACTGCATATAATTTTTCTGGTGTGTTTTAGATTTTGTTATATAACCGCAACTCTATACAGCTAAAAGTGGTAAATAACTGGTTAGCTCAGTCTGTCATTTTTTAGGCTGTGTTTGATGCTTTAGTTAACATTATAGCCAAATGTGAAATAATTGTTCTAAACATCTTTCCTTCCTGATATTTCATGATTGAGATTGACTAAGGGACACAGAAAATACAGTGGCACAGTACCAAAGAATCAAGGACTGGGCCAAACAGGTAGCAACTTCGCATACCCAACGAATTGAAGAGGTAGGATCTGGCAGAAAGCTCAAAACCTAAAAGCAAGCTCCACTTGGAAGATACTGCAGAGAAGTAGTCATCTTCTAAAGATCTTAAACACTAGCAATAAAGTAACCTACTATAGGTAATTTGCAAACATCACCCCAGGAATTAAAGAAAGAAAAAATGAGATGACACTTAAACAAGATGCAACCACACACATCCAATTCACCAAAGGCAAACCTAGGGAGCAACGAGGTGGAACAATCCGAAAGCCACCCACCTGGCCTATCTGAAGTGGTAACAACAAAGCAACTGAATGAGGTTCTGGAAAAAATTAAAACAGAAATAATCTCACAGATAACTGCAGAGATAATGTCTACAATGAAGACCATGCTTAAGGACACTATAGCTGATACAGACAAAAACATAGATGAACTTAAGAAAACTATAGAAACCATGAATGCTCAGCATAGGAAAGAAATGGAATCCATAAGGCAGATTCAAGCAGATATCCAAGAGATAAAAAATTCCATTGAAAGTATTTGTAGCAGAATAAGCCAATGCGAGGACAGGATCTCAGATATAGAAGACAGGCTTGCAATTAGTGATCATGAAATGGAAAAATTCTTAAAAATAGCAAGGGACCATGAAAAATCAATTCAGCAGCTGCTAGATGACTCAAAGATAAACAACTTAAGAATAATTGGAATAAATGAAAAAGCAGGAGATAACATCAACGACATTAAAACCTTGTTCAAAGACATAATCAGGGAGAACTTTCCTGGAAGAGAAAAGGAATTTGACACCCCTATAAGTGAAGCTTTAGAACACCAACTAGACATGATCAAAAAAAAACTTCAGCCAGACATATTATAGTCAAGATCCCAGAAATTCAACAGAAGGGCAGAATCTTAAAAGCTGTTAGGGAGAAGAGACAAATCACCTATGAAGGAAAACCCATCAGAATCACAGCTGACTTTTCAGCACAAACCCTCAATTCAAGAAGAGCTTGGAATGATGTATTGCAAGCTCTAAAGGAAAATAATTTTCAGCCCAGATTGATGTACCCTGCAAAACTATCTTTCAAAATTGATGGAGAAATAAAATACTTTCATGACAAAGAACATCTGAGAAAATTTATGACCACCAAACCAGCACTCCAAAACGTTCTGAAGGACATTCTAGAAAGAGATAGGAACCCCAACAGAAGGAATCCACCAGGCAGGGCAAATAATTAAATAGCCGGAAAGCAGAAAAACAAAGAGTGGGAACCAACAACAGGAAAATATCATGACAAGTCAATACATATCAGTTTTAACCATCAATGTTAACGGTCTCAATTCACCAATCAAAAGGCACAGACTGGCGAAATGGATCAAGAAGCAAGATCCAACAATATGCTGTATACAAGAAACACATTTAATTCAGAAAGAAATTCATAGACTGAAAGTCAAAGGATGGAAAACAATACTCCATGCCACAGGAACCCAGAAAAAAGCAGGGGTAGCTATTCTTTTTGCAGACAAAGTGAACTTCAAGCCAAGAAGGATTCAGAGAGATAAAGACGGTCATTACATCCTTGTAAAGGGAACAATCCAAGAGGAAGAGATAACGATCATAAATATATATGCGTCAAATACCAATGCTCCCAGCTATATAAAACAAGTACTAAAGGACATGAAAAATCAAATAAGCACTAATACAATTATATTGGGAGATCTCAATACTCCACTGTCACAAAAAGACAGATCAACTGGACAGAAAATCAATAATGAAATAGTAGAACTGAACCAAACTTTTGAACAAATGGACTTAGTAGATGTCTACAGAGTGTTTCATCCCACAACATCAGAATACACATTTTTCTCAGCTGCACATGGGACGTTCTCCAAAATAGACCACATACTAGCTCATAAAACCTGCTTAAGTAAATGCAAAGGGATTGAAATTATCCCATGCATATTATCAGACCATAGTGCAATGAAATTGGAAATCAATGGCAAAAGATCCCACAAAAACTCCCTAAACACATGGAAATTAAACAGCATCCTCCTGAACAACCAATGGGTCACAGATGAAATTAAAGAAGAAATTAGTCACTTTCTACAACTGAATGATAATGACAGTACAACATACCGGAACTTATGGGATACAATGAAAGCAGTCCTAAGAGGGAAATTTATAGCATTAAACACTTATATCAGGAAAATAGAGCAAGCGCAAATAAACAACTTAAGGGTGAACCTCGAGCTTCTAGAAAAAGAAGAGCAGGTTAAGCCAAAAGCCCGTACAAGGGAGGAAATTATAAAGATCAGAGCAGAAATTAACGTATTGGAGACTAAAAAAACAATACAAAGAATCAATGAAGCAAAAAGTTGGTTCTTTGAAAGAATAAATAAGATTGACAAACCCTTATCCAACCTTATTAAAAAAAGAAAAGAAAAGACTCAAATCCATGCAATTGAAAATGAAAAGGGTGATATCACGACAGACCCTGCAGAAATCCAGAAGATCATCTATACCTATTTTGAAAATTTATATTCTACTAAGATGGAAAATGCAGAAGAAATGGACAGATTCCTAGATTCGTATGAATTACCAAAGCTGAATCAAGAAGATTTAAAAATCCTAAATAAACCAATATCAGCCAATGAAATTGAAGATGTAATTAAAAACCTCCCAACAAAGAAAAGCCCAGGCCCTGATGGATTCACTGCCGAATTCTACAAGAAATTTAGAGAAGACCTAACGCCCCTACTTCTCAAACTTTTCAATGAAATTGAAAGGGAAGCAATACTCCCAAATTCATTCCTGGAAGCAAGCATTACCCTGATACCAAAACCAGAGAAGGACCCAACTAAGAAAGAGAACTACAGGCCAATCTCCCTAATGAACATAGATGCAAAAATCCTTAATAAGATACTGGCAAACAGAATCCAACAAATCATCAAGAAGATTATACACCATGACCAAGTTGGATTCATCCCAGGGATGCAGGGATGGTTCAACATACGTAAATCAATAAATGTAATACAGCATATTAACAGAACCAAAGACAAAAATCACATGATCATCTCAATAGATGCAGAAAAAGCTTTTGACAAAGTCCAGCACCTTTTCATGATAAAAACCCTACAGAAAATTGGAATAGAGGGTCTTTATCTCAATCTGGTAAAAGCTATCTATGACAAACCAACAGCCAATATTATACTAAATGGCCAAAAACTGAAAGCCTTCCCTCTAAAATCAGGAACAAGACAAGGATGTCCACTGTCCCCACTCTTATTCAACATAGTTCTGGAAACTTTAGCCAGAGCGATTAGACAAGAGAAAGAAATAAAAGGAATAATGATTGGAAAGGAAGAAGTTAAATTATCATTATTTGCAGATGACATGATACTCTACACAGAAGACCCCAAAAACTCCACTAAAAAACTGCTAGATTTAATAACCAAATTCAGTAGTGTAGCTGGATACAAAGTCAATACTCAAAAGTCAATAGCCTTCCTGTACACAAATAACAAACTTACTGAAAGAGAAATTAGGGAAACAATACCTTTCACAATAACATCCAAAAAAATGAAATACCTAGGAATCAACCTCACAAAGGATGTAAAAGACCTCTATACTGAAAACTACAGTACTCTGAAAAAGGAGATTGAAGAGGATATCAGAAAATGGAAAGATATCCCTTGCTCCTGGATAGGAAGAACCAATATAGTGAAAATGGCCATACTTCCAAAATTGTTATACAGATTTAATGCAATTCCAATCAAAATTCCAACAGCATATCTCACAGAATTAGAGAAAACAATCCTAAAATTTATTTGGAATCAGAAGAGACCTAGAATAGCAAAGGCAATTCTGGGCAACAAAGGCAAGGCAGGGGGCATCACTATCCCCGACTTGAAATTATACTATAAAGCTACTGTGATAAAAACAGTGTGGTACTGGCAAAAAAACAGACCTGAAGATCAATGGAACAGATTAGAAGATGCTGAAACAACCCCAGACATACTAAGCCACCTTATCTTTGACAAAGGTGCCAAACACATTCGCTGGAAGAAAGATAGCCTCTTTAATAAATGGTGCTGGAAAAACTGGCTCTACACATGCCGAAGATTAAAACTAGATCCATATCTTTCACCATGCACTAAACTAAATTCAAAATGGATCAGAGATCTAAATATTAAAACAGAAACATTAAATCTGCTGGAAGGTAGGATAGGTAAAACCCTTGGAGACATTGGTGTAGGCAAAGACTTTATGAATAAAAACTCAACCGCATGGGAACTATCCCAAAGAATCAATAAATGGGATCTCATCTTATTAAAAAGCTTTTGCACAGCAAGAGAAACCACCAACAGAGTGAAGAGACAACCCACAATGTGGGAAAAAATGTTTGCCAGCTGTTCCTCAGACAAAGGATTACTATCGAGAACATATAAAGAACTCAAAAAAATCAGACCTCCCAAATTTAAAGACCCACTCCAAAAATGGGCATCTGAGATGAATACACATTTCTCAGATGAAGAAATACTAATGGCAAACAAATATACAAAAAAATGTGCAACATCACTAGTCATTCGAGAGATGCAAATTAAAACAACACTGAGATACCATCTCACCCCAGAAAGAATGGCTACTATTAAGAAATCAACGAATAACAAATGCTGGAGGGGCTGTGGGGAAAAAGGAACCCTTCTTCACTGTTGGTGGGAGTGTCGACTGGTACAGCCACTGTGGAAGTCAGTGTGGAGATTCCTCAAAAAACTAGGGTTGGAGGTCCCATTTGACCCAGATATTCCCCTTCTGGGCATCTTCCCAGAAGAATTAAAAACATCATACCACAGCGATATATGTGCACCCATGTTTATAGCAGCACAATTTGTAATAGCCAGATCTTGGAAACAACCCAAATGCCCATCAACTGAGGAATGGATAAGAAAGATGTGGTATTTTTATACAATGGAGTACTATTCAGCCATAAAGAAGGATAAACTGGAGACTTTTATAGGTAAATGGATGCAACTCGAGAAAATACTCATAGGTGAAATAAACCAGAAGCACATGTGTAAGCATCGTATTATCTCTCTAGTATGAGAAACTGAAAGAGTAAATAAGATCCAAAATGTACAATAGACATGATGAATCAAAAAGAAACTGGTCAAAAGGAAAGAGAGACTGGAATAGGGAAAAGAAAGAAGGGAAAGGGAAAAAAAAATTGTATATATATATATATATATATATATATATATATATATATATATATGATGGTTAAGATAGATACACTACCATTTTTACTTAGTTCATTGAAGAGTAAGGTTTGTGCCAATAATGTTTGGACAATTGAATGCTAATGTCTGGTGTCCTGAATAACTAACTTAAAGATAGTAATACGTAATGTATTAACCATTGTTACCCTCCTATTATGTTGGTTTGAAAATTTGTTCTTCTTTTGATGTTTTGTTTTTTCTTCTCTTTAAAATTAAAAAAAAAAATTTAGAAATTAATATTATAAATAATTGTATTATAAATTGTATTAAATATCTAGAAAATAGTGAGCTTATATGAAACTTTCATATTTGTTAGTTTTCTAATTTTTAATAATTAGAAAAACAAATGATAGTGTTTTACAAGTTTTAGTGTTTACAGTCTTTAGTGAGTTTCCCATTAAAAAGAAGCATGTTTTTGGATTTGGCTCACATCTCATTAAATTTCGCTTTGTGAACATACATAATTAATGGAAAACACACATGGAATTTTTTTGGATAAAATTTTGTAATGTGTTGTCATAGAAATAAATTTCCAAAACTAAAAGCAAAATCCATTAATACTTTTCTGGTTGCTTTTAAAGGACAGTCATTTGAAATTTACAATAGATATAAATTGGCAAATTAAGAAATATGTATGGCTCAAAGAAATAAGACAAAATGAAGGAAAATTTGGCAGGTATTAAGATATGGTGTTTTCTGTTAGTCTTATATATATATACTTACATATTTAACTTATACATAGTTATATATATTTATATGTACTTTTGTATACATATATATTTCATTTTTTAATATTTAGTACATATAATATATACATACACATATATTATATATTACATAACATATATTTAGATGTATATACTATTTATATTATGTATTTAAATATATTTATACATTTATATGTATCTAGATAGATTAGATACGGCAATAAACACAGAAATAGCAAAGAACCGTAAAGCTCCAGATTGGAAAGACAAGCTAGAATTTTTCCCTGGAATTTAAAAGAAATTTTCCGTTGCCTTCTAGCATCCAGGGTTGTGGCTGAGAAACCTGAGCTTACTCAGATTCTTACTTCCTGCTAGTTACCTCCTTTTATTTTCTGGACGTTTTTAAGATCTTCTTTTTACACCTAGAATTCTGAAATTCCGTAGCGCCGTGCGCGCGAACGGCGCGGTTCGGAGGCCGAGGGAGCTGAGGGGTCCGGGGCCTGCACCGGCCCCGCCGCGGCTCCGTGGGCAGAGCGGACCGTCGCGGCCGCGCGTGTAAACCTCAGGTGGTGGCGATCGTGGCGATTTGAACACACAGGAGGATGTCTCCGTTCCACTGCAGTGGATCGCTGTGCGGATGAGGAAAGAGGCACCGATGATTAAATCCAGCCTTGCACAGCGAAGCGCGGGATGCAGAAGGGCGAACTCTGACTCTGCGGACTCAGCGCCTCCAGAAGCAGAGCAGGCGGCGACTGCCAGGGGCGGCGGCCGCGGCGGGAGGGGTCGGTCACGAGCTACAGAGTTTCAGTTAGCTGTGTACTACACGGCGACAACTACAGGAGTGGCAGTTAACAAGATTTTATGTATATGTTTTTAAAATGCTAAGACAGCAGGTATAAGGCATTCTTACCACAAAATGATAAACGCGTGCAGGAACACCTATGCTGATTAGTCATTGCACAGTGTACGCGTACTTCAGAACAGTGTCTTGTACATGGTAAACACACACACTTTAAAAATTAATTAAAAAGAAAGCAAGCACCCTGATGTATGCATGGCCCGAGGCCCTTTTCGCCGCACACGGTCTGATCTTGAAATCTGAATATAATTCCAGAGTTTTGTCCCTTTCCTGGTTGAAAATCCCGCGCATGCTCCCATGTCACCTTGACCTTGGCGCGCTCGGCGGTGACCGGAGTCCACGCTCGGCGACCGTGCTGGGTGAGGTCTCCGGGTCCGCGTCCGCCCGGGCGTCTCTGCACGCGGGCTCCTCCGGTGTTTTACGCTCCCTTTCGGCGCAGGTGCTGAGCGCTGGGCTCCAGGCGTGCAAGAGCCCCTTCCCTCCGAGAGCTCGCCGCGGGGCGCGAGGAGGCCATGCCCGGGTCACGAGGCGACTTCCAGGCCCTGCTGAGGCTCTGAGGAACCCAGTGAACTGCCCCCATCCTGATGACGCTTTGCAATAAGAAGCGCTACAGCCTGGTACTGGATTCAGCAAACAGATCCCCCAGATAATTTTTTCCAAGGTGTTTTATCCTAAACATTCCTAAAACATAATGTATTCAGAGCATTTTCCTCCTTAACTTTTGAATTCTAGTGTATTTTAGGGATATTTACTCTGCATATTTCTGACTCATTTGCCTATAGCGCAGCACATTATTTTCTGAGTAGTTTGATATTCAAGAATTTTCACGACTTTCTGCTATTCACTTTTTTTCAGCCCTAACCCCCACTAGCCCCACCCAAACCTGAAAATCCTGTCGTACTTACACAGCACTAAATATTCAAGCTCTCCCTAAAGCTAAAATTGGTAATGTCCGTGTGCTGTTAACTTGGATTTCCCGCCTGATTGGCGTGGGCACCGCCCAGAGATTCGTAAAGCGCACTTCCGGGCGGGTCTGTGCGATCGTGGAGGGGTGACACTGGGGGCCACGTCTGGTCCCTGGGTCCTTTCTCTGTTGCCCTGCTTGGCTTCCCGGCTGCCATGGACTGGGCAGCTCCGTTCTGCCTTGTTCTTGTGCCCCAATGTTCCTGCCTTGGAGCCAGCTACCCAGGGACTGAGCTGCCTAAAACCAGAATCCAATTAAACCCATCTTCCATTAAGTGCTGGGTGTCGAGTATTGCAGCCCACTGATGGGAAAACTGACTAATACAGTTTGAGGTCAAAGGTGTACATTCACGGCCATATTCCATATTTGTCCCTCCTATTAAATGAAGTAAGTTTCAGCAAAGTAAGTGGGAGGAAAGGGAGGGAAGGGTAGTTTTCCTTCTACTGGGAATTCAGTGTACACAGTTTTTGCTGGGTGTTCCCCCATACAAGTGTGAACAAGCGGAGGGAGCAAGGCATTGCTTTTCCTTGAATAATATGCTGGCCGGGGTATTTTTATTAGAAGTTGGGCTTTTGTAAAAACTGTGCTGAATCGGAAGAAGAAAGGGGTGATGGAAATCTTCAGCATCCTTTTTCCCTTCCTTTCCATCCCCAAGAAATAAAAAATCCCGCTGAGAATGTGCAGTGCCTTCCAGGAGAGTTGATCATTGTTATGTTTCAGCAGCCCTTAAAATTTGTAAAGTGACGCCGTCGGAGTTAACGTGGTGGAGCCTGCAGTCTCCAGTCTCACATCTGTTGCCTTCCAGTCTCTCCTGTTATTGCTACAGCTATTCCTGTTGTTACTGTTACTGCAGACATCTCGTTATGTTTTCAAACTGAAGTTCGGCTTCCATTTCTGAAAGCGTCATAAGAACTAAGCTCTCTGTAAAACTTGAAGGAAACGTTTTAAAACTAAAGCTGAACAGGTTCAATCTGAACTTCATCAATGGCTTCCTTGAAGCCAAACGTGTCTTCCGAGGCCCATTAATGTGATCTGGAAGCACCAAAGACCCACATAGCTTCTTAGAGTCCAAAAACGCCTCCTTCGGGCTGGCATCATTGCCCGGACTCTGCGGGCTGGGGCCTTAACAGGGTCTCGGTAAAGTTTATATCTTGTTTCTTTCTTGGTTCTATTAATGAAGAAGAAATATAAGACAGTGCTAGCCTGCCTGGAGAACCAGTAGCCAGATGAAAGGCCTTTGGTATTGGCAGGACTGAGAGAGCTTTTGCACACCCAGCATCCATTTAGCTGTTCTGTAGCATTCATATTTGTGAATCCTTAATAAACAAGGCTATGTCATTTGGGGGCCAAATATATAACGAGCCTCTGTGGGATATAGGATTCTTCCCAGGCCCTAGGACATATATGCATCTTCCTGGAGAAGAAAGCTCACGAAGGACCTTTCGATCACTAGGCTTGGTGATCAGACCCACCGATGAAAAGGCTCACATTTATATGGCCAGTTTCCAACTCTATCGATAATGGCTTTTATTTACTCATTCAACTATGTGCCAGGCACCACCCTCGGGGCCAGAGAATACAGTGGTGAAGAAGAAAGGGAGAATATAACCTTCAAGGAACTTGCAATAGAGTGGAAGAGATGGGTAACAAAATATACACTGATGTTTTTTAATAACTACCCTACAAAAATTAAAGCGAGGTAACACAGGCTAGAGAACAGTGAGATACGTACACACAGCAGCGGTGGCGGTGGCATTAGGGAAGAACTTCCTGAGGAGTTGACATTCTAGATATGGTGAGAGAATGAACCACGGGCTATCTAGAGAAACCCATTCCAGAAGAGAGGCCCGTGAGGGCCAGGGCCCTGAAGCTGAGGGGCGACAGAAACGCCCGCATGTCAGAAGGGCTGTCGTAGCAAAAAGTATTGAGGAAATCTGTTCCTCTCACTGCCTCATCAAGGGCAAAATATGTCTCTAGCTTCTTGATTTTGGGATTATCCGTGTAATTACCTTTGGCCCACAGCAAGCGGGCAGCGATGACAGTGTTGATTCTGGCAGAGGAATATCACGTTGTAGCTGTACCGCTCTGCTGTCGCATGAAGGACGAGGCAGGCAGGCAGAGAGGGCCTGCAACCACTGCAGCTGATACACGTGTGCCCAGGGCTCCCGCAAAGGAAATCCACTCCATGGCTCACGGATCTGCGCGAGTACATGACTGACCTCCTTGGGACTGTGGATGTTTTAATGCAGCACTATTGTGGTAACTTGACGAGGATATTACAGGCCGGCCAATTCTCTAAGTCTAATGGAAAGTCACCGGGTGCTCTCAGTGTCAAGCCACTTTAAGGGAATGACACATATTAAGCTTTGAAAGATCATTGTGTTTTTAAAAATCTTCACTTACTGAAGAATATACTGTACAAAAAGATGATGTCAGTTTAGGAGAAATAATTCAAGACAAAGACGTTAATGGCCAAAAATCTCTCCCTTGATTATTAAAAATGTGAAAACAGTAAATTCTGGTTGCTGTCTTAGACGCCTGGCAAGTCTATGACAGTCAGTGAAATTGAAGACATTAATTTCTTCTGTATTCAGGATATATGCTGTTTTTTCATAACCAGAATGAGTTTTGCTATACTGCAATCAGCCAAATGTCTTGGAACTATCTGTTGCTTTTTTCACATGGGAAGTAGGGAACACAAAGCTTGTAGTTAGGAAAAACCTAAAATCTTTTCCAAGAGATTTTAAATATAAAAGTGAGAAGCTAGGGCACAGAGAGAAGAAACCAAATGCTTCCTGGTTCTATTTTTAAAGGTCTAGACAGCTATACACATACAATATAGTAAAAGGACAGAGACAGGAGGTGGGGAGGGAAGAGAAGGCAAGAAAAGAAGAAAGAAGAGGAGAAGGGGGGAGAGTGTGCACTTGGACAGTAAGTCAGAGAATTAACATTGCACTGTTGTCCCTCCAAGCATTCCCGAGCACGTGCACATCTTACATTGTCCTTGAGTTTCCATTTTCCTACCAGAAAAACAGAACATTAACTGCCTTACCTGCTCATATGCTTGTCCCGAGAATAGTATATGGTAAAGCACTTGAAAGAAATTATTCAGTACCACACATATGGAAATATAATTATAAAACTAGAAAACTGGCCAAGGTCTTTGCTAGTAAAGGATAATACCATGCATGCAAGAATTCTTAGTAATTTACCTCAAATACGGCAGTTACTAACACGTCTAGAAAATTTCCAGTTTTACTGAGTTTAGGTTAAAGAGTATGTCTGAGTGAGCGTGGCCTGTTGTGTGTGCTGCTATATTTAAATTTTGAGGTAATAAAGCCTGACACTCAGAAAAATATCACACTTTTCAAAAGTAGTTTGCTATTGTGGAGGAATAGGGAAAGATTTGGGCTCTTCTGGGTCTTATTTTTTCCTGTATTAAATGAGGAATTAACCAGAAAGTGAAATTTAGATGCTTGCTCTTTATCTCAGAAAGAACTACCAAAATTACAGGTGCTTCCCTGAGCCTCAGGGCAGTGTCACTGTCAGTATACACAAGTTATAGGTTCTGAAGTTGGTCCTAAAAGAACAGACAGAAAATGGTGAAAGCTCTCATGAATACTTTTTCAATCTCTTCTGCCCATTTCTCTATAATCCCTACATCATTCAAGAGAAAGTTTTACTCTACTCACAAGGACAACTGTAAAATCTTCACATGAACTGACATTTTTTAACCAAACTACCCATTTATATTTTACCATTTGTTCAAAGTATTCTTGGTCTTGTATTCAAAGTATTCTTGGTCTTGTGTTCCAAGTTAAACCAAAATAATACCACAGGGAGAAAGTTTGGGTGAGGCTGTGAGGGTGCTACCCAGAGGGGACCGATTTGGCCAGCTGGCTTCTCTTCTCAGGTGGTAGATTTCAGACTTCCAGGCAGAGGGGACATCAAGTCATCGCCAGTACGGCAGAGGGAAGCTCTGGGAACTCAGATATGGCGCTGCACTTATGACTCTGCAGCTTCTCACCAGGGACGACATGGCCCAGTGGATTCCATTGGTTCTAATCGTCGAACAGCCAAGAGTCCTCCTCTCGTTAATGTTCTGGCCTTCATCTTGTCAGATGTTGTGGGAAATTATAGGTGTACAAATCAAACCATCGCTCTGAGAGCCAGGAGACACGTGTGTGTTTGCTGTGATGTCACTTCCTGTCACTCGATGGCTTCTTCTTTATATTAACAGTTTAAAACCCCTGCTTCAACCGGGTTGCTGTTTATTTCTTGATTCTCTGTCTTCCTTCTCCTGTTGCAGGACTCCGTTCCTACCATCCAAGCCAAATAGAGCATGTTTTCTCCCAAGTCTGACAGATCAAATGGGTTACTTTCCCTTTTTTCTTGGTGTCCTGTCTGTGTTGACCTAACCGGCCCCTCTTTCAGGTTTGTCTGATTTGCTAAAAATGAGCCTTCCTTTCCAGGATTACCCAGACTCTTAAGAAGCCTGAGCCTGGCTCTTTTTAATTTTTGCTCCAGCCTTTAGAAATACTTCTTCAGACAGGATCTGAAGATAGCGCCCATCCCAGCAAGTTAGATCTCTCTCTCTCACACACACACGAGGATTGAACCCAGGGCTTTCCACTGAAATCCCCAGCCCTTCTTAATTTTTTTTTTTTATTTTGAGACAAGGTCTCACTAAGTCACTGGATTGCCCAGAGGCTGGGATTGTGGGGATGCAGCACTTCACCCAGCGAGCACTTTCCCTTTGAAAGTAACCCAGTGGGTGGAGGAACCGCAAAATGTTTAGGCATTTCCTGTCTTAAACACTAAAGAAATAATCTGCTAGTCATGAATGTTCCGCTTATTAACCTCATTTCAAAAAATTACAAACACCAAAAATTACAAACAACAAAATAGTAATAAAGACGATGGGAAAGCCAGGTGGAAAGTGAAAATGACTTTCTAACATCTCACTGGAAAACACAGAGTGAAAATTTGGTCATACACTACATTTCCCAGAAGGCGGTGGTTTATCTATTTCACATAATGACTTTAGACTCTGAAGGCCAAGGTAAGACTAACCTCAGATCCTGTTTCCCACCTTGATGTGCTGCTGACTTCGTGGGTCACCCTGGGCCTTAGTTCTCAGGCCTCCTCATCGGAACAGAAACACTCCTAAACACAAAGACAGCATCACTCAGGCACTAGAAATGGTAAAGGAGGCACATCTTGCCACCTTCTGAAAATCTAAGTGATTTGTAGAAGTGAGCTTTTTTTTCAGTCATAGTAAAGTTTTCAAATTCTTGTATTACCATGTAGGACACTGGACTAAGACTAGCAATTTGGTAACTATGCGAAGCCAAAAACCTGGAGAGAAAGGGAAATAGAGGAGACCGTGTGTTAGTACTGACATGGATTATCCTGTTGACGTGTTTGAACAAAATGTTTACTTCAGAGCGCTCAGTTCAGCAGGACTGAGTGGAAGGTTGCCAAGCCAAGTGGTCCATCAGTACCTAATCAAGGCGTGGAAAGGGAGTGGTCGATTCCCATCCTCGGGCGTCTCGAGTCTGCAGTGTCTGGGATGAGTTCTCCCGCCTGGCAGATGTCCCCTCCAGGCGGGCCACTGGTCAGGCTGCATTGCAAGACCGGGCTGCGCGGTGCCGAGGCTGCCCGCGGGCGCTCAGAGCTCAGCCTGCTTCGCGGTGCTAGGCCGGTTGTACCCCAAAGCCTGAGCTCACTTCAGGTTTCAGTGTCCGATTCTTGGCCCTTTTTTTTTTTTAAGTAGTCTCATGTCAGAATTTTTAGCTACGTCTAGAACCTTCTCTCTTTTCCTTTTTCCTTCTTTTCTCTATTTCTCTTTTAATCTGTTCTCCCCTCTTCCTGCCCCTTCCCCTCCCTCCCTCCCTCCTTCCTTCCCATTTGCTCTTAAAATTTTTATTTTCAAAAATTAATCTTATTCTGGGCCAGTGAGATGGCTCAGCTGCGTAAGCACCTGCCTGGCAAGCGCGAGGGCCCGAGTTTGACTCCCGGATCCCACATACGAAAAAAGAGGCCGGTGATATCGCTCAGTGGCACGGGCGCCTGCTGGCGCATGAGGTCCTGAGGTCGGCCCCAGTACCCACACACACACACACACACACACAAAGTTAATCTTATTTTATGCTCAGGGTAAAGCAGAAGAACCTGTTCAGGGATGTATGATATTTGATTAGAAGGCTTCCAAGATACAGAAATAAGGCAAACCAGGGAAAAAGTTTTTAATACATTTTCATGCTTCTGATAAATAAAATCCTTTATTCCTCAAGGTTATTTTTCCCCTATAATCTGAAACAGTATTTCTCAAAACCCAAAATGTGGTGGGTTTCTGTGTTTAATTAGCTATTTTTTCAGACACCCTTGCTTGTCTATGTTTTCTAGAGCTTTCTCCTTCCTAATATTTTAAAACCAGAAATTTCTTTCACTTTCTCTAGTAACTTTAAAATATTTTATTTTGCTTCACATGTACCTCACTCACTGTTTTCAGAGTGGTATGTCTGAAATACGTGCGTGTAAATACGTATGTCTAAAATACGTGCCCTCTCCCTGGTCAGAGGTGGGGGCCTCCCACTGCACTTGTCCTGGCCGTCCACATTTTCTTTACTCCTATTATTGTCTTCACTTTGTTTTCTTCAACTGGGTGTCACCAATCTTCCCTCCCGGAATTTCTTGGAACTTGCTTTCTTCAAGGCACTTCTGTAATACTTTTTGTGCACTGGGATCGCAACAATTTGAATTATGTTAACATAATCTCTTGCCGTAGTTTCTGCGATTTGGGAGTTATAGTGACTCTTTGTAGCGAACAGCAGAGCTGACCTGATTCTTCTCTGTAACCCCAATGCTTGCAACAGAGTAGTTTTCCAAAACGTGTAGCAACTGAATATCTTAACAGTACAGTTTTCTCTATCTCCTCATTTATTTCTTGATGTAATACAGTGATATGCTACAGCTGGCTCACATTACGTTAAGAGACCTGATTGTTAAACTCACACATTTTACAAACTTTGATATTAAAATTATATCATACAAATGTAATCCATTACATTGTATCTAAAGCAAGTTAATAAATTCTTGCCGCTCATCACCACATAATTATTTTGTACACTTAGCGCTTGTCTGCACCCCAGGCTGCGCACCTCTGTGTGCGCACGTGTGCAGCGCGAGGCGCCCACGCGTCTCTCCCACAGCGCCACCTTAATTGACAAAGGTGGCACCGTTTTCACCTCAGAGACTGGCAAATCAGGTCTCGATTTATTATTTTATTGCTTGTTTACCTATAAGAAAATAGTGAAAATGTTAATAATCAAGGGTAAACTTAAAAATAATTTTATACCTATAGCTGTTACAATGTTAAATAGCACCCTGGGTTGAGGAAATATGTTTACAGTATTCAAAAACTATGGTGTTACCAAACACCACAAGGTTTCTTGCATAATTGGAGAACAAGAGAAGTTCCAACAACCCTTTCTTCATTTTATTTTTGTATTACTTATTAACATAAAAATCCCAACCTTCAGTCCTGTCCAAACTACACTTGCTCATCAGTTGCAATGATTGGCTATAGAAACAACAGCTGAAAATCAAAGCATTGACTCTGAGAATTAACTTCCTATATGGAATTTAAAATAATGTTATACTTTTTACTATTATTTATAAGTTTTGACATACAGTATTATGTCAATAAATTCATTATAAATATACATGAGTATATATTATACATATACGTACTTTTTCCAGAGATTTTTCCACTGTATATAATATTTAACTACTCATCTTTACTTTCATTTATTTTCTGGCCCTAGTCTTTTGTTTGCTTGTCTTTGTTCTTTAGGTAAAGTTTTTCTTTTTCCTTATAATGTTAACTATTAGTATACAGCCATCCAAAGAGTTAGTTATATATAGAGAGTAGTGTATTTTCATATTTATCTAAATTTTGTCTAGAGAACAACTAGTATAATAAATGCTAATAATTTCTTTGTACCAATTATGGCCACTTGTTACTCAAAATGTGTGTCTGGAATAACCGCTCCCCCACTTATGTGCTGTCCCCTCAGCACAGTGTTTCTCCATAACAGAGAAAATAGGGAAAGTGGATGTGCATGTAAGCTTTAGAAATGGAATAGACAACAAAGGAGAATTTTCCAGATATCGAGTTTTTTTTTGTAGGCGGGTACCAGGAGTCGAACTCAGGACCTCGCACTTGCCAGGCGCTCATGCCTCTGAGCTATATCACTGGCCCCCAAATATTGATTTTTAATAACTCATCAAGTAATTCACATTTTGGGCTTGTGAAATGAAAAGAGACTGGCACACCTTTAACTTGATACCATATATTTTATTAATAAAACACTTTCTTGGCAATTAGGGGTAACTGTAAGTTTTGTGGAAGCTGAAACTTACACTTCCTAAGCAGGCCCTCTTAAAAAAACAGAATACACAATTATGTGTAAAAATATTAGGTTTCAAAGTGAATACTTATTTAAAGTTAAAAATTACAACAAATTGCAGATTTTACAAGGCTGATGCATAGCCACAAATATCACAACATAGGGAAAAACAATTCATACTGCCTTTTTTTGTGTGTGTGTGGGTACCAGGGGTTGAACTCCTGGACCTCACGCACCAGCAGGCGCCCGCGCTGCTGAGTGATATCACCAGCCCTTTTTTTGTATGTGGGTACCGGGAATCGAACTCAGGACCTTGCGCTTGCCAGGCAGGCACTTACGCCGCTAAGCCATCTCACTGGCCCCATACTGCCTTTTTATATGGGTACAATTGTGTCACAACATCATCTGTACAAAAGAAAAGAAATTTAATCTATCTTTTAGGATAGCTAATAAAATTTGTTTTATTATCAGAAAATTTTCTCTCAGTTTAATACCTTGTCATTAAAATTACTATGTAAATTTTTAGGATTATTGTCAAATTTGGGAAAGCGCTCACGTTTCCTTCATTAATGAGGCATAAGATTTCAGGTGGGTTTCTTGTATATTATGATTAATTGTAAATATAGTTTGAATTAGTGAAACCGATTAATTAATGTGTCACACCCTCGCTTTAGGGATATAGAGGGTTTTATGCTGTCTTTGTCAGTGTCAGTGTTAAAGGTATGTTTCAGCGGACATGAGGAGCGCAGTTGAGACAGGTACAGCGTGCAGGTAAAACAGGAAGTTCTGGGAGCCGGGGAGGAGCAGGGAAGAGCTGTCATTCCTGACCAGAGCCATGGAAAGGATCGCTAAACAAATGACGATCCAGTTAATGGAAGAGGCAAGACCTTGAGGTCAGCAAAGCCAGGCATGGATCCCAGCTCTGCCCTGACCACCACGTGGAACCTTGCTGCCAGGGACCACGCTGAAACGACACAAACCTCTGCACGTGTTCCAGCAAAACAAGGCAATCTGCCCTCGAATCTCCCTTCGCCATATCACCAAGGTGATCCTGGCTCTTCCCCCACTGCCTAACACAAGGGGGGTGTGGCAGAGGAAAAAGTGGGGCAGCAAGAATAAGTGGTCCTAGCTGATTTCAGTGAAAACATCTTACATTTTGTAAATTCTCTGTTTTCTTTTAAAACACATTCCTAGAGTTTCTCATGAGCCCTTAGGCTGTGCTGTGCCAGGGAGAGGATCACTTCAGTCATAGTCGGCTGGAGGCATCAGGGAGCGAATGACCTTCTGGGTGGTGATACAACCGTGATGGCCACAGACTGAGGCGGAAACTGAGACCAACACCGGTGTGGCTGCCAGCCCGGTCTTCCTGTACACTGCGTCTGTCTGGAAATATCTGTCTTTCAACAATTGAAGGAAATGAAAAGTGCTTCATATTGGACAATCAAAAAGAGGTCCCAGGGATGATAGTATTCATTTCTGCTTCTGGCAAACTTCAGTTTATTGGAAAAGACTGAGGAGCAGTAAAGAGAGTCCATTAATATATTATCTCTAATGTATGGTTGCTTGTAAGACAATACATTTTAGGCATGAGATGTTTTTAAAAATTATCATAAAATTTCTGATTTTCCAAAAGCTAGGAAGAATAGAACCATGTTTTTATGACTGGGAAACATTGTTTTGGCAGTCTATTAAGTGTGTCCTGGATTAAATGCTGACATCGGAAAGGGTTGTTACGCAGGGACTTCATTCTGCCACGTCGCGGCGCCTCCATATCCTCACTCCGCGGAACGTGAATGTGTTTCCTTCCTTCCACCCGTGCGATGGCCGTCAGCTTGGCTGTCCAGTGGAATCCTCGGCATGCTTTTTAACTACCATCTTCTAGGCATGTCCACAAGTCTTTCACCTTCAAGATAACCCAAATAATTTTGATCACAGTGAGAGAACCAAAAACTGTCAAACAAAACTCAGAGCAAGACATTTTCAGTCTAAGCTTCTGGATTTCCATTAGAGATTGTGGAACTCGGATTTAGAAAGAGGAAACAGAGTCAGGAGCCTGTTTACCTCACTTCGTAAGCATGATAGCTCCGCCTACTGGGAAGATGGGCCTTTAAAATGAGTACCTATTGTACTCTTCCATAGAAACAGTTGGCTCAATCACTGGCAAAATAAATTCAATTTTGACTAATGACAAAAACAAAAGTTATTTACTATCTTGGTCTGTCTGTGCTGCTATGACCAAAATTCCTTGAACTGGCTGGCTTATACACAATAGACATTTATTTCTAGAGGTTGAGAACACAGCATCAACACCAGCAGATTCTGTGTCAGGTGAGGGACTGGTTCCTGGTTGATAAATTGCACCATCTCACCGGGTTTTCACATGGCTGAAGGTTAAGCGATCTCTCTGGGGCCTCTTTTATAAGGATGCTGATCCAAACAGAAGCCCTGCCTCTATGATCTCATCATCTCCCGAAGGCTCCAACTTCTAATACTGTAGCTTTGAGGGTTATGACTTTAATATATGAATCGGGGGGTGGGCACAGCATTCACATCGCAGTAGTTACTAAAGGACATATTGTATAAATCAGAATTCCTCTTGCCCATGGCCATGGAGGAAGGGAAGACAAACATGGACAAATGCACAGCATATTTCTTTCAATGCTGAAGACCATTTGAAGCAGTCATTCTCTTCTATCTTTCTATTGCAACTTTAATCTTCTTATGATGAATTCCAATGATTTTATCACACAGAAGTAGTCAATGAAATAAAAACTTCTGTTTTGACTCCTGAGCTACCTGGCACTCTTTCTTCCTCTATCAATTTATTTTGGAATAACTTATTTTAACTTGACCTTGACTAGTTTCTTAAAGGTTTGTTTCAGAACTCCTTTGGCTTTCAACTCACTGTGTGGGAGGACAGAAGCCACGGTCTCTCACTGGGGCCAGAGTATGGGCAGTGACAAGCAGAGTTCAGCCTAACTCAACTCCATCCAACAAGTCCAACTCCATCTGCACTACAGAAAACAGAAAATAAAATACGACCCAGTCCTTTTCCTTGGAACACGTGGAATAGCGGTTATTACATGAGGTAGTCTGAGTGTGGTGAAAAGCTGGGCTGCCGTCCCTTCCGGGCAGGTTCCCCATCAGTTCGTCCCCTGCGTGAGTTGCGTAGTGTGTAACCGTGCCTTAGTTTCTGTCTGCTGAGTGAATGAGCACCTACTTCAAAGGTTGCTGTGAGGATTCAGTGATTTTATATATTTTTAAAGCCCCGTTTAGGTCAGTGCCTGGCGTACAGTAGAGCCTATTCTTTTTAGCTGTGTTCATATTAACCAACAATGATTTAGTGATTGCTGTATACTAGTTATTATTCTAAGTGTATATTGCTATGTATTACTATGAGATATTGACTTTTTTCTTCCTTGTATTTTCCTGGGCTGTCATCCCTTAATATTATTAAGCAAATAGCATATTATGTGCTTATTTCCCACAGAAAGGCATGTGATAGGAAAATATATTTATAAGGCTATAACTATAGATAGATAATAGACAAGAGTTAAAATGCAACACACAGACACACAAATAGGAGTTGAAGAAAAAAATAAAGAGTTGAATAAAACAAAGACTAAAAATAATAAATCAGGAAAACCTTCCTTTATCTGAATTGGGATCCACATAAAATTCACACACCGTGACTGGTCGATATGTCTCTTTTCTTTACAAAAGTTGCCTCTCCATCTCTTTCCTTAAAGATTTTTTTATTGAAGATACCATACTTTACATTCCACAGCTTCCCAGAGTCTGGATTTTGTTAATTCCATCCTGTAGTATCATTTAACCAGCTCCTCTGTCCCTTGTGCTTTCTAGAATTTTTTTACTTGCTTTAGAGCATTGATATGGGGGTTTTATTGCAAATCTGCGTCCCAGGCAGTGCGCTGTGTTCCTCAGGCACTGCTTGCTGTTTGTGGTGTTTGTTTTTGTGTTGCTGCTGTGCTCTGATGCTTGTCGCCTGGATTCGTTCATTTCACTGAGAGTGATACTGCTATCCTTTCCTGGAATATTTTAAGGTGAGAATCTGACTTATCAAATATTTGCTTGACGTTTGTATCCAAAGACATGATAAATACTTGCTTTTTTCTTTATGTCACAATATTCAAATTAATAAATTTTTCTGTAACATCCTCCAATGGTGACAAATGAGGATGAAAGTGAAATGCATGAAAAATGAATCCATGAATTTAAACGTGTCTGCTTTCTACAATCGCTTGTAATTATTATTTTAATTGATGTTCAAATCATCTCTACTATCTCCGGTGGACTGCTTTATAGCTTGTTTTCAAATCCTTTAAATTTAATCCTAGGAGCCTTTTGGTCCTGTTTTCCTCCTTGCTTTCTGGCCTGGCAAGGTGTTCTAACCATGCCCTGTGCGTTTGCTGTCCTGCGTCCGAAACCAGCCACTTTGCAAGGAGCCCTGGCCACCTGCGTGGAGAATGACACCGACGCCTCAGGATGGTAGGCATTCTCTCCGCTCTCAAGTTGTCCTTGATAGGCATGTTCAGTGGATGGAGCTTGGGAATATAGATTTTAAAGGTAAAATTATCAAGTATGATCCAATAATTCATACAAATAGTGTCCAAGTGGTATTTGGAGCTGACCTCCTCAGCATGGGCTGTCATAACAATGTACCATAGGCTGTGGGACTTAAAAAACAGAAATTTATTTTCTCTAAGTTCTGGAGGCTGGAAGTCCAAAATCTGGTTGCCAGCACAGTGGATTCTGGAGAGGGCTCCTTCCTGATGGCCCTGTGCTTGTTGTGTTGTCGTACGGTCTTTATTTGGTGTGGCCACAGGGTGACAGTGTGGAAAGGGAGTGATTTCTGTCTTCCTCTTTGTGTGAAGCACCAGTCCCATTACGGGGCCTCTACTCACGATCTAATCCATCTCCAGTTATCTGCTCAGGGCTCATCTCCAAATACCATTACACTGTGGATTGGAGCATCAATATATAAATTTGTGGGGACACAAATGTTCAGGCCATTACAGAGCTGTAGGGTTTTTACTAGCCTCATTAATCTTGAATAAGTATCCCATTTCTCCCACACGAAAAAAAGTCCTTTTCTTAATGACATTAACATAATTATTCACTTGTTATAATAAATTTAGTGATTCTACACTACTTTTCATATGCTTTCTCATTCTCCCACACCACTTCGTAATATACTTACTCTCTGAGGTCATCCTTTGTATAGAGAGCCCTTCCTGGTCCTCATCACGGTTCAGGAAGTTAGATTTGTAAACCCAAAAGGAGATTATTGGAATTCTACCGAGTTAATTCCAATCTACCACATCCAATGCAATCCACGGCAAGAATAAAGACACTAAGACATATTTATAGTTGTGGGGAGCCAAGGGGGTCCTAAGTCCAACCAAAATAATGGTTATCGGAACAAAGGCCTCGACCCAGGGCCGAACCCGGGTTTTTATTAATTCTAAGGAGGGGAGTGGCTCCGGGATGAGTGACTGTGAGAGTGGCAGGAAGTACGTGAGTCTCATGAGCTGGGCTAGGCCTGAAAATCACCTTTGCAAATGCAGAGGGAAGGATATGCAAAAGGAGTAATCTGCATAACACAATTCAAGATAGTATCTAATGTTTCGGGGTCGGTGCTTCAGCTCTGATGTGTAATCTTTTATGCCCTGCGAAGTCAAACTGGACCTATTTGCATTGCCTAAAGCCAATTAAAGAGATAAGGAAAAGTCCTAGCCAGCTCTGTACATATCAATAGGTGGAATTAGGGCCAGGTTCAGCCAAGATGGAGATAATTGCTCTTCTCTCAAGGACAGCCGTCCAGGTGGTCCCCCACACCTTTGTTCTGAAGCTTTTTCTCTAGTAGGTCCCACAAAAAGTGTTCACAGGAATAATATTTCCAGATTTCTTGCATATTCTTAAAACCTTTTTGACTTTTACATTTGAATATCAATCTTTGAAAATCTTAAACTTATTATGCCATTGCCTTCGGCATGAAGAATTTCTACTGGACTATAATAATAACATCATTTTCTTACCTTTATAGTAATCCTGTCTTTTTGGCTGGATGCCCCTTGAAAGTCCAAACATTTTAGCAGAACACATCTTGGTGTTAAATGTTTTGGGTTGTTTTTCCCAGATGTGAGGTAAGATATTTCAAATACAGTTTAACATCTTTTATTGTTGTTTCAGAAAGGTTTTCTTGATTTATAGTTATTTTAGTTATGTTGTATTCAATTTTTGTTTTTCCTTCAACTACAATTTGAGTGTGTGTTGGATTTTATTTTCTTATCTTTCTTCTAAATATTTCCATTTTGTTTCAATAGTTTTCCATTCCAGTAGATTTCTGAAGGGCGCTGTTTGCTCACTCTTACAATCCACTTTTAATTCAGTCTCTATTTCTGAAATTTTTATGTCATTTAAAAATCTTTCCTGACTTCTATTAGTTCTCTTCAAATCTTTCTTCTCAATTTTCTTGTTTCTGAGTTTTTCTGATCCATAATTATTTTATCATATCTATCATTTTCTTAGTTTCTGTAAGAAATGAAGAGCTTGTTTGAAAATATGGTGGTATAGGGCCAGTGAGATAGCTCAGCAGCATAAGCACCTGCCTAGCAAGTACGAGGTCCTGAGTTTGACCACCAGTACCCACATTTAAAAACAAAAAAACAAAAAACAGTGGTATAGAGAATACATATGTTTTATTGACATGTCTTCTTGCTGTGATTTTATTGTTCCAGGGATAATATTTAAATCTACTTATCATCCATGTTGTTTCATTTTAAATTACAGTGCAATCCTTTTAATTTAAGGTAGATGAATTTTTTTCTGAACTTTTAGGCAGGAAAAGTGGCCTCAGTTAGTGTCTCGTCTGTTTCATGATGCTATAACGGAGTACCAGAGACTGGGGAATTGGCTCATGGTGCTGGAGTCCGGGAGCTCCCAGGTTAAGAGCCTCACATCTGGCAAGGCCCTCCCACTGTGTCATCCCATGGTGGAAGGACAAAGAGAGGGCAAGAGACAAAAGGCAGCCAAGCTCAACTTAAAGGACCGTATGTAAAAATGAATCCACCCCCAGACAACAGAGGGCACAGCCGTCGTGGCCAGATCACTGCTTAAAAGTCCTCTTAATACTGTCATTTTCGGGATCAAGTTTTCAACATCTAAACTTTGGGAGACTTATTTAAACCATAGTGTGATGGAGACCACTACAAAGTGGCTCTGAACAGGATTTAAAATTAATCAATTGGCTTTCTATGTTTACTTGCGAGTGTCCAAGGCCTAGGCCCCTTGACTGGAGATGGACAGTGGATTCATGGTAAGTGAACCTCTATGAATCACTGGTCCCAGCTGTGGCCTGTAGTGGCCTGTGATGCCCTGACACTTCAAAGGACAAGGCCACAGCTGAGGACACCTGGCTCCAACCCCTATAAAGACTGTAGCTTCAGGCATCTCACTCCTGAGGTGAAGGTCAACCTGGAGATAAGATAGTTCTCCCAAATTAACATAATTTATCACTTGGAGAAGTCCTTAAACTGACTCCCAAGGTCCTGCTCAGTTTCCCACACTTTCCACTCTATCCCCTTCCTTTGTTTAAAAACCAAATAAATACAGACCACCCCAGGAAGTTGTCTCAGCCCCCCAAAAATCTCAAATTCTCCTAGAGAGTTTTGATCCTCCTGGAGCCCTGAAATCATATCACTTATCTGTTTCATTTAAGCCTTCGCTGTCCACTTGTTTGGGAGGTTGTGGCCCTGATCAGTCCGTGATAATAGTGCTAGCTTCCTAATTTCATGGAGCTAGATATCCCTCTTCTGTTGTTTGTTTTACTGAAGAAAAAAGAGTTTCTGCTCTGTACAAACTTCTACAGTAGGGAAGTCCCTTGCATCAACCCACAGATTGAAGCTTGTGGAAGCTTTTCCTTATGTAAGCCACTGCTCTCCACGAGACCCACTGTGCTTTTACTACTTTGGAGGCTCTCCTGGCTCCTATCTGGTTTACTGCCTCCTCCCAAGTCTTCCTTACACACATGCTGATATTGAGCAGTTCAGGTGGAGCTGTCTCTCTCAGAGCTCACATAAGGATAACTTGTCTCTAGTTTTGTGGTAGATGTCTTCCATTTTTGGTTTTGCCATCAGGCAGGTTGCTCTGTATATTTTTGAGGGAACATGTTACTCAACTTTTTGTTACTGTGATAAAGTATCTGACACAAATGACTTAAGGGATGAAATATTTCTTTTGGCTCATACTTTTAGTGGATTCAGTCCCCGGTTGGCTAGTTCCACTGCCATGGGCCGGGAGTGAGGCAGACATCATGGTGGAAGGACATGATGGAGCAAAGCTACCCCACCTCATGGCAGCCTGGAAGCAGAAAGAGAAGGAAATCACAAGGAAGGAAGAGACGTGGATAAGATACAGTCCCGCAGGTCATTCCCATGTCCCACTCCAACTAAGCTTCACCTCCTAAGTTTCCACTACCTCCTCATATTGCCATCAAATTATGGTTTCATTAGTGAATCAATCCACTGATGAAGTTACAGCCCTCATGATTCAATTATTTACCAAGGCTTATGCTTTTGGTGGACACTGTGAATCTAAACCACAACAGGGAAATGTTCACAGATTCAAAGCTACTACAATTACTATGTTCCTAGAATTGTCTCTAAAACTGACTCTGACTGCTGTTAGCATGCTATAGGCTTCCAACTCTTTCATTTTGTCATTCTTAGTCCTTTTTCTGAGCAAAAAGAAAAACAAGCTTGTGTGATTGTGGTAACTTGATTGGCTTGGGAGCCACCCTGGAGATTTGTGAAGCAGACTTCTGGATGTGTCTGAGTGGGTCACAAATGTGTGATATTGAGGTCTATATATGTCCCTCATCCCTTCCTCTTGAGTGCTTCTCCCCTGCTTTGCAACCTGCCCACCAGGAGCTAAACACCTCCACCATATCTTTCTACCATGATTTTTTTTTTGCCATGGACTGAATCCCCTGAAACTGTCAGCCAAATTAAATCTCTCCTCCTTTAAGTTGTGGATGTTGAGTATTGTGCCTCAATGGCAGGAAAACTAGTACTGAAAACTGGAAGCAGAGATATGGAGTGGTTGCTGTGACTGTACCTAGTCATGTGGGTTAGAAGTTTTTGGAACTGGTTTGTAGGAGGGTTTGGCATGGTTTGGAGATATGGGCTAGAGAAACCCTGGAAAGCTGTAAGCAGAGCCTGGTAGGTGATTCTGGTAGGAGCTCAAAAGACCAGAATAGTGACAAGAATGGGGAAAGGAAAGGCCAGGCTTATGAGGTTTCAGGTGGGATTGAGGATTCCTTTAGGAGTTGGACTAGAGGTCATGCATGTTACATGCTGATAAAAAAAAATGTCTACTTTTTGCCCCTGTCATAAGATTTTGAGGGAAGCTGGGAAAGGGCTATAGATTAACTGATCTAGTGGAGGAAATTTCAAGGTAGTCTGACTTTCAGGCTGCGACATGGATACTGCTGGCTGCTTACAGCAAGATTTATAGTGAGAATTAGGGGCAAAAATCAGGGTAGAAAAGTTTGAAAAACTTAAATTTTGTCCTACAAGGAATCATGTGTAAAGTTGGGGCCAATGGAGGTGTGGCTGCTAAAAAGATTACAGCATTAAAAAGAAACTATATGCTTTGTACAAGGACAGAAACGAAGATGCCTTGAGAGTATTTCAGGAATCAATAAGACCTGACCCATTGTAGGCTCAAAGTCACAAAAGTTGTGGGTGTTGGGTACTGTGTCCCAGGACAGGAAAGCAGATACAGCTTGCATGTAAATCTATAGTAAAAAAGCAACTTCGGAAGGAAGAGCTCATAGAGTCCTATGAGCAAGCCAACAACCAGGTGGTTAAGAATATGGATTCTGGGATAAATGACTTTAGAATCAGTCACACAATCACACTGTCACTTATCGGCATTGCGACCTTGCACAAATCATTTAATCTCAATTTCTAATCCTCAATTTCCTTATGTGTGAAGTGGAGCATGCTATAGTATAAATGTTAGTGTCCCTACCAAATTCATACATTGAAATCCAAATCCCAAAGTGATAATATTAGGAATTTGGGCCTTTTGATAGGTGATGAAGTTGTTGTGAGTGGGATTAGTGTCTTTATAAATGAGACTCTAAGAGAAACCTCTACACCTTCAACCATGTGAGGATACAGCTGCTGGTACCATGAATGAACCAGGAAATCAGCCCTCACCAGACACTGAATGTGCTAGCACTTTGAACTTCCAGCCTCCAGAAGTACAAGAAATTATTGCTGTGTATAAGCTACCCAAGTAAGGGTATTTTGTTGTAACAGCCTGAATGGATTAAGACAAAGTAAAGTTTATTTTTTAAGAATGTTGTGAGGAACCATAAGCAATGCAGGTAAACTCTCTGACATAGAAAGTGCTTAGAAAGCTTCAATAAATGTTAGGCTTTTGAACTGTTAGTTGAATATTATGAAGGTCTTTTTTGGCTTCTTATAGTTTTGCTGAGAATACAACATTCAAGTTTTCAGTGTGGGAATGAGAAGCATACAGATGAGTAGGTACCACTTTAGTTGTTCCATGTGGTTCTAGAAGCATCTGAAGTGCCTGATCGCCTAAATCATACAATTAAGCAATGGAAGTTAGCTTGCAAATACACAGATGTGGGAGTCTTGTTGTTCCTGATCAGTGGTGAGGAATCACTCTTTTGTTGGAACCTAAGAAAGTCACTTAATAATTTGGAACCTTGGGTTGTCAATATAAATTGAGTCAGTGTAGCTAAAACATTTCTTTAAAACACTTTTTGTCTCCCAATTCTCTGTTTTTTTAAATTTCTGACCTCAGGTTCACGGACATCAGGGAGTAGGGGATGGGAAGAGTGGAGACTGGGAATGGGGAGATCTACCTCTCTAATGTCACTAGGATGGGAACATGTATACCTGGAAATGATGAGGAAATGCTACTGGCCCACATGAAATATAGACCAGCTGAAAGCATGAGTGGGTTGAAATCACGAGTGGATATTAGACATTGGACAATGAAGATCGTAGGAGGTAATGTGCTCTATAGAAATCAAAGGAATTCCTTGGCTTGGTGAAGCAAGCTCCTTGGAGTGTCCCAAAACCAGATTCCTCAGTTCTTCAGAACTGACCTCACAGAGTTGTATACTTGGTCAGGTTCCTTAGTGCTGTAGTGTTGAAAAGACAATTTAAGTTGACCAAGTGTCTCACAACTAGTGACAGAGATTTTTAACATACACAGTGAAAATGAGGATTTCTCTGCATTAAGTCCACAAATACAAAAGTCTATAAATCCAAAACTGATATAGGTAGTTTTGAGCTAGAACCTTCAATTTAAATTTTTTGTAATATGCTCTCTACTATTATAAAAATATCCAGGGGTGGAGGGAAAGGAGATAAAGGTAAATGTGGGTGTGCACCAATTCCCCAGCATGAATATCTGTATTACTAAAATGCACTGTAGAAAAAGAGAAACAATCAAACAAAAAACAAACAGCAACAAAATTTCCCAAATGATTTGGGCTCCAAGACTAAAAGTCATGTGAATTTCCTTTTGTAAATTTGGCTTTTGTACATTTCACCTATCCCAAAGGATGCAGAAAAACGTCTCCTGGCCTGGCTGACTGGGCTGCTTTGTTATGATGCCCAGGACCCAGTTATCTTAGATTTTTTACTTTTTCTAAGACTTCAGCTGATATTTTTTTTACAAAAATTTAAGTATTTATGTTGTATAAGGATATAAGAGATTATTCACTCTTAGTACATCATCTTGAGTTCTACCAGAGGGAATGTTTACAATTCTCTTTGTGAAGGCAGTTCTACCATTCACTGTTAAGAGGAATATGCTCATAAATATTGTGGTGAAATGGATTAGGTTGAGAGTAAAGACCAAAGTAGAATGGGATAAAAACTTGGAAATAGAACAAGAGCGAATCTGGCGGTGGTCGCAATTACTTGATAGACCGGAGATGTGGAAGACAACAGAGGAAAGGTGTCTGGTTTTGCTTTAGCAACGATCACATCCTCTCCTGAATCTGAGTGCATGCAACTTCACTGGGCACTGTGCAACAAGAACTAGCCACTCGCACCCCTTTTTTTCCATGAATGCTGCTGTAATCATCCTTGCATAAGAAGCTGCGGGTGTTTTCTCACATTATCCAGTAGGCAGTGTGTGATCTCCATGTGCCAGAAACTGTGCAGCTGTGGAAGGTTTGCTGGGGTGTGGATGTGCGGAAAGTTATTTGAGTTCATTTCTCCATTCACAGTTTAAGCCCAGAGCGCTGAAGACTAAAAGATTTAATGAGATATTGGAAATGACTCAGACCTATGCATTTCTATGATGATCTGATCATGTGGTGAGAGAACGATGAAATAAGAGCACTGACGTGATGTCTGTGATAATAGCATAGTAAAGCCTCCTACGGCACCGTGAGGGGACACGGTTCCTGTTCCGCCTTGAGCCCAATTTGCACCTACAGCTAGATGTGTACAAATCCGGAAAATTTAATGAGCCGAGACAATACTCCCTCGAATCGAAGGGAATCTGTTCATGTGACTCGAATGTCTAAGGAGGAGGCTGACGGCCAAAAAGAGAATGGAATAAAATGGGGATGCAGAGGACAGCAAAGTGCTTGCGAATATTTACCTCCCCGTACAGTGTCCCGGACTCATTTCTGAGACTTACAGAAAAAGAATTTAAGCAAAGCCCTGACCTTGGGACAACACAGAGGGCCTCTTTGGCAGCACCCACGCATCAGGATGTGAGACAGCGCCGCCACTGTCCAAATGGCAGCCCCAGTCTGGTAATGCCAGGCATTAGGAGATAGCAGCCTCGGCACAACCGATAGAGTTCTACGTGTTTCCCACAGTAGTTTCAAAGTTAAGGCAGCTTCACATAACTTCGTAAGCTGAGGCCTTCAATGAATGAGTTAGGGTACAAAGAACAGAACAGATCCTAAGCAGTAAGTGTGGCTACAGAATAGTTATACATGTGACACAGCCTCTGCTATCAATAGGCATAACTTTGTAAGGAAATGAAATTCTTTAAAATATGAGTCATTTGCATGAACGTGGAATTAAATCGTAAGACCTAGAGAAACTTAGATCACATATGTCAACAAAGAATGCTTGTACTGAAGAGCAGATATACTCAACCTGATGTAATTTAATTACTTATCAGATTTGTTTTTACTTTTTTAGGTGCATTAGAAGGGTCAGAATGCTCAGAGAGCCCTACTATTCCCTCCCACCCCCACCCTACCTCCTTCCGCCCACTGCCAGCAACAAAGTGTTGTCTTCGTTTTTGGAAGCATTTGAAAATTAAGCTTTGCTCTCTACTTTCAAGGAAAAACAAATCAGCTTTGTGGCACTTAATCATTTGGATCTGGTTATAATGTGCCAGCAAGATCTATTCAGAAAGCTATTATGGTTCATATCTAGATGTCCCTCAAAGTCTCATGCGCTCAGAGGCAGGGCTCCTGGGCAGTGCTGGATCATGGGTGTGTGATTCGCATCACTGGATTAGTCCACTGATGGGTTCATAGCTGGGTGTGATGTTGGGAGGTAAAGCCTGGTGGGAAGAGTGGGAAGAGGTGGGTCACTGTTGGTCTGGTTATATACGTGTGTGTGTGTGTGTGTGTGTATCCCTCCTCCTCCCTTGATTGTGCTCTGTGCGCTGCTTTCTGCCTGCCTTGCCATGGACTGTTTCTCCTTGTCCATGCCACCGGCCAGCTATGATCAAAACCTCTACAAGTTGTGAGCCAAAATAAACCTCTCCTCCTTTAACTTGTGGATGTTGAGTATTTTGCCCCAGCAACAAGAAAGTAATGACGACAAAACAAAGATGAGAATTGAGATGGGGATAAAAGACTAAGAAACTATAATAGTAAAATCAGGAAACTATGGAGGAAAGAACAAATAATGGAAGACATTGACCCCTAAGTCCTGAAAGCTGTCGTGGACCGTTCGTCCAAGAGGCAGGAGTAGAGACTGGGCGGGAGACTAGCAGCTGTCTGGTTAGTGAATCTAAATAGACTGTTTTGAGGGATATGCTGGCTAGCAATCACAAGACACAAACATGCACATCCCAAAATGTAGTGTCTGCAAACAATAGCCATTTGTTTTTTCTCATCAATTCATAGGTAGGCTGTTAGGGTCTGATGGCCCAGTTTGGGCTTGGCTGATTCCAAGTAGGCTTGCTCACAAAGCAGGAATTAGCTAGAGGTTGGCTGAAGCTGGATGTTGTAGGAGAATGTCAGCTGAGATGACTTCTCCGTGTGTCTCTGCCTCCGGAAGGCTAGTCCTGGCATTTTCTCATGTCAAAGACAAGGAAAGGTCCAAGCACCCTTTTCAGGTATCTCTTTGAATCAAGTTTGTGCTGGCCATTGGCCAAAGCATGTGACGTGCTGCAGTCTGGTGTTGACTATCATCTTGGATTGAATTTCCTTGAATTCAATGTTAATATTTTCAGTGCTACACAAATGTGTACAACTGATGTTGCCCATCTATTTTATCCAGAAAGCTATTCATAAGAAGATAAAAATAAGAAAAGTGGTTAAAAAGTCATAAATTATAGGAATTAAAAGTGATAGCTATAACCAACAATGTAGATGGATGTTCACATAATATACAAGGTAATATTTTTCTGTTAAAAATGCACATCACAAGACATTATATGCTATATACTGTACTTTTTGTAAAATTCAAAACAAACATGAACAATTTTAAGGGTACTTATTAACTAGATCTTTATTTTTAAAAGAAGAAAGGAATGATATACAAAAAGATTCAGGATAATAGTTATCCCAAGTGAGACTAGAAGAAGGAAAGGGTGATGAAGAATCGCATTAGAAAATACAAGTGTTTGTTAATATTCTACTTTTTATGATAGGTATAGAGATATATGGACCATTACTGTTTTAAAATTTATATATACATACATATAAATATGTATGTATATATTCTTGATATATCAAGGAGGTCATGCACAAGTTCCCAAACTATCAAAACCTGTGACTATAAATCTTATCACCTTTTAAACTTGATTCAATAAACTACCAGTGAAATCTGAATACTTAACCATGATTTACTTCCACACTGGACATTCTAAAATAATGTGCAGCCGGAAGTGAGCACAACAAAATTAAACACGAAGTTCGTTTTCAGTACCCTACTTGGCTGTCGTAAATAATGAAGTTAGACAGATGCAGCAAACTCGTTTTTCTTATTTCAGATTAACCAGGGGGAAGACTATCACTTAGTTACTCTTCACTTGGAATTTCAATTTAGAGCGGTGAAAAGAAAGTAGACATGAGCAAAACGCTCGAACGCGGTCACAGCATTATCAGGACACATGAAAATCTGAGAAGCCACTCAGCACTGACTCTCCACGGCCTAAACTGAGTTTCGTCTGAGGCAGGAACAGAGGTGTCATACAATACCTGGGTAAATAAAACCCTGCGTGGAAGAGCGGAAGAGCGCTGTGAGGGCACAAAAGCCGACACCAAGCCCTGGCCCTGGAGGCGGTGGCAGACGCTTCCTTCAGCGAGGACTCCCTGGGAAGGAGTTAGGGATGGGGAGGGCCACGGAGAATCCCCCCAATTAAGCAGATGCTATAAAACGGCTTAGTCTCCTCTCCGTCGGGCTACTCTGAAAAAAGACTGCAAAAGCTTGGAGGGGCACGCGTCTCTAAACTTCTCCCTTTCTTTCTCTTTCTTTCCTTTCTCTCTATTTTCCCCACCATCCTCTCCTCCCTCTTTCTTTTTTCTTTTCTTCCTTCCTTTCTTCTTTCTTTCTTTCTTTCTCTTTCTTTCCTTTCTTCCTTCCTTCCCTCCCTCCTTCCCTTCTTTTCTTTCTTTCTTTCTTTCTTTCTTTCTTTCTTTCTTTCTTTCTTTCTTTCTTTCTTTTTCTTCCTTCCTTCCCTCCCTCCCTCCTTCCCTCCCTCCCTCCTTCCCTTCTTTCTTTTCTTTCTTTCTTTCTTTCTTTCCTTCTTTCCTTCTTTCTTTCTTTCGCGGGTCCTTTTGGATTGAACCCAGGGTCTTCACACTGAGCTATATCTCCAGTCCCTTTTTAATTTTTTATTTTGATACAGGGTTTTGCTAAGTTATCCAGGATAGGCTGGAACTTACAGTCCTCCCGTCTCAGCCTCCCTAATTTTTTTTTTTTTTTTTTTTTTTCCTTAGAATCACTTTCCTGCCGAGGATATAGCTCAGAGGCACAGAGCCTGCCTGGCAAGCGCGAGGTCGTGAGTTCGATTCCCGGTACTAAAAACAAAACAAAACAAAACAAAACAAAACAAAGAACCACTTTCCTTCCTGCATCTGTGAAACTGTGCTACTGAAGGTAAGCTTACCTGTGCGACCTGGGGGCCTTACCTCGGTGCCGTAAGTTAGACGTCACAGCAGCCGGCAGGAGAAGCCAGCGCCCTGGTTCTCCCTCCGGTCCCGGGGCCGCCGGCCGGAGCGGACAGCCAGGCGGGCGACGACAGCGGGTGACCGCAGTGAGGGCGGCGGGGCGGCCACGCGCACGGCTCTGCACGCACCGCCCGGCCGCGGCCGCGCATCGCGAGGCCCACGGGGTCCTGTCGCTCAGCGCGAGCGCCGACGCTGCCGGGGACACCCGTGCGCGCGAGCGGCCGCGGGCGGAGACGGACCCGGGTCAGGGCGACACCGGCCTCGGAAGGGAGTGGCCTGGTGGGAGCGCGAAGGAAACCTGAGCCCGCGTGGACGGCGGCCGGGGCAGGCGCCCTCACACAGACTCGGGAGGAAGAGGCGCCCGGCGCGGCGCGGCCGTGGGGAGCGAGGTCGGCGGGGCGCGGCCCGGATCGGCCGTGGGGAGCGAGGTCGGCGGGGCGCGGCTCGTCGCTCCTCGCCGTCAGAGCCCCGAATCCGGGGCGCCGGCCCGGAGCAGCCCCCGCCGGAAGAGGGCCCGGCAGGAGGAGCCAGCCCGTCCGCTCGCCGGTCCGTGCGGACGCCCCTTCCCGCTCTCCCGCGGACCCCCGTGTCCCGTCTCCTCCCACTCGCGCCCACCCCACGCCGGGAGGATCGTGGGCCCGCGGCGGCGGCGGCACCCAGCGCGCAGACGGGAGCTCCCGCGGGGCCCCCACTGGCTCTCCGGCCTAGGGGTGCAGGGCAGCCCGCCCTGAGGAAAGGGGCTGCAGGAGAGGCCGGGGTCCCGGCACGGGTGCGCGAGGGGTGGGCACCCAGCACGGACCTTGCCGGCCGAGGAAGCGAGCTGCGCGCTGCCGGGCCCTCGCCACGCGAGTCCGGCGCAGGACCGCAGTGCGGGGCGTCTTCTCTTACCTGGCGTCCTTGCTTCAGAGCGCGGAAGTCGGAGTAATGGATAACTTACAGCTTTTCATTTGAATTCTGGAGGCACGTATTCAGCAGAGCGATTATCTAAAATGTTAGCATAGTATAGACGCGGAGTATGTTCACGTTTCTACAGTAAAGACATTTTTTTCAAAGCTGTCGAGCATGGTAGAGAACAATGGCATGTGCGGGGAGGTGCGGCACGGAGGGCGACAGCTTGGGGGAGGCAAGTACCCGCGTCTCGGGCAGGAGAGCCCAGCAGAGCAGCGCCTGGGGCCAGGAGGCGCGCCCTGAACAGCGGAGCCATCCCGGCCCGCACCAGGGCGGCGAGGGTCGGGCGTGGTGGAGGAGGACGGAAGGTAGTTCTGGTTCTGCCGGAGACCCCAGGCTCAAGGAGAGCCGGCTCACAGGAGCTGATGTCGACATTCGGGAATTGCACAAGCCAAAACTGTGCTAAACACAACTTTTTTTTTTTTTTTTTCCCCTTTATGTGGGTACCGGGAGTCGACCTCAGGACCTCGCGCTTGCCAGCAGGCACTTGTGCCGCTGAGCCATCTCACTGGCCCAACACAACTATCTTTAAAAACGAAATGATATAGATCTTTTGCAAAAGGGAAGGGAGGAAGAGATGGGAGAAGGGGCTGGGGGAAGGGGATGAAAAAAAGAATTAAAGTGTTGTGTACACGTACCAAATCCCCACCGGGAATGTGATCATCGCATACTACAAACATGTGCTAATAAAGATAAAAATTAAAAACAATGGATAACCAAAAAACATATTTAAAACAAAGGTAGTAAGTACTAAAAGTTAACTACTTTGTTAATTATTTTACCATATTTTATTATTTTCTGTTTTAGAGATATTTGCTCCTGAATTTAACCATGGTGAAAAGTACAGCAGCGCACAGTAAAAGGGCGAGCTGAGGCTCTCCCGTTCCTGACTCCACATGCAGTGATGCCACGTGGGTAGCTCGAAGTTGGCCGTGGTGAAAGTCATTAAATCTCTGAAAGTGGCCCACGGTAAAATTCCAGGCTTGTTTTCCTCCAGAGAGCCAGTTGCTGAACGTTTACGTTTATCAACACTACTGACCAGGAGCTGAATCACGCAGCGGGTGTGCACGTGGGGTCACAGGGAGGACATGAAAGGACTTGAAAGGAGAAACCCATGGTCCTTGGTCATTGCTGAATGTGAGAAGGGCCCAGAGAAAACGGCCAGATTCTTCTCAGCTTTTTAATTCAGGCAACAGTAATCAAGTGTGTATGTATGCATAATTATGTATATATATGATGTGTGTTTGTATAATCCTGCAAAAATATGTGATTTAAATTAGAAATTTAGTTTTGCATATGGGTAGGAAATCATGTGTCCAATCGAGTAAGCAATTGAGTCTAGGCTCAGAGGACAAGTCAGGGCAGAGAGTATAGATGAGAACAATGGGAGCTAAGGTATTAGTAAAAGCCATGACGAGGAACTGGAGTCAGTAAATCAGGGTGAGCACATGTGGTAAGCGCAGGAGAGAAGGAGCCGATGCTTGACAAAACTGAAGTCTCGGGGCTAATGAGAAAGACGACCCGTCTCTAGGAGGCCCCAGATGTGGTTTTTGAATGGTGCCTCCTTCTCTGCTACAGATGGCACAGCTTTGTTCTCAGACTGTGTGCGGTTGGTGCTGTGATTCTCCTGCAGAGGCGTGGCACGAACCCCACCCAGAATCTTTACCGCGTACAACCAGGATGCATGCAACAGCCTAGGCCTGCACAACGCTTTCCTTATCTGGCCTCAGTCAAAGCAGGCAGCTTTTGGGTCCCTGAGTAAATGGCTAGAGCAGTTGTCTCAAGTGCAGAATAAGCTACCTCTGAAGAGTGAACAGGCTGACCAGGGTGAGATGCACCAACCGTCCTCTACTCCAGACGGTACCTTCCACACCACAAAGCCCGAAAGGTCGCTGGTATGACAGGCTTAGCTTCTGCCCTCTGGAGTGCATGCATCTTGCATATTTGGTGTGATTAAAATGTTGCTGATAAATAAATCAGTACAATGTTGTAAAGACTGTCCAGACAGTGAGGCCGCTTTGCCTGTATGCAGAGGGTGAGAGTTTGCGCGGCTCTGGGGTAAAGCCGTGGGTGGACAACCTTGTCCATCCCACCCGAAAACAAACTGCTTCTGATCCTCTTCGCCAATAAAGATGGGTACCATTTGCTGAGTACCACATGCTACCCCTGTTTGATTTGCTCTTGCATACCTTGTGTAGCACAACTTAATCTTCTATTTATCCATCTGCATTTCTGATGATCCATCTGTTTTTGGTAAGGGTCAGTTTCATGAATATGCTAAAAGCCTCTATCACTTCCTTAAATCCTCAGAGGTGGAATTATTATCTATTATTCTTCTCAGGACAAGGTAGTTTAAAAAAATTGGAGGAGGACAGTTTTAGACATCTTCACATTACCTTCACCACTAGGACAATTCTCCCTCCACAGTCATGGAACCAGGTAAGTGTTCTGTGAATTTCCAAGAGCATCTATTTCAGTATGCATCAGTTTTCAAGGAGAAGGCCACATGTGAGCCCATAGACTCAGTGGACCTGCCATGAGCTAACCCTGGGCCACTCCAGGTATGACTAGCACACAGGTAACGACGGGGACATGGTAGGACTTTGGATATCTGGTGTCAGTATTAACTGAGACTCCATAGCCAATAATCCTTTAAGCATCTTGTTATTATTCCTTCTCCAGTTCATGGTTACCAAGAAAATGCCAGTGGGCCTGGTGTTTCAGTGCCTTTCCTCGTGTGAATGTAGCCTGCTCTGGAGCTAAGCCCCAAAACTATCTCAGATCTAGAAACAGCACTAGGGGTTGTGACCGAGATTTTATTTGCAGTTTCCTTTAACCTTCTCATCATTCCTTTTTATTTTACTCTGATTATATAAGTGAAGCAATATCTGTATTGGCTGCCTGCCTATCATACCTGTAGGAAGACTACATCATTTATTAAAAGAGCTTTTGGGCTGGGTGTGGTGGCACATGCCTGTAATTCCAGCACTCAGGATGCTGAGGCAAGAGGGTTGCCATGAGTTTGAGGCCAGCCGAGGCTACATAATAAGTTCAAGTCCAGCTTGAACTACATAGCATGACCCTGTTTCATAGAGAGAGAGAGAGAGAGACAGAGACAAAGACAGAGACACAGAGAGACAGGGACAGACAGAGAGACAGACAGAAGGAGTTCTTGGTTCATAGCAAAATTGAACAGAAGGTAGAGAGATTTTCCATATAACCATGGCCCATATACACACAGCCTCCCCCACTAACAGCATCCCTCCGCCGAGTGGTCCACTCTTTATAACTGATGAACCACGGTGACAGGTCATGTGAGCCCATGGCTTCCACAGGGTCTCCTTTATGAGTCTGGACAAGTTTTTGATATCATCCATGAACTGTTGTAATGTCATGCAGATAGAGTTCACTGCCCTAAAAGTCCTCTGTGCTTTGAAGATTATACCCCTTTAAAAAATCATTTTCAGTGCTGGGGATGGAACCCAGGGCCTCAGGCATGCTACGTGTGCATTCTGCTGCTGAGTTACCACCCCAGCCCTAAAGGCCATATATTTTTAATGGTAGCTCTGTAGTCTGGGCCAGTTCCGGCATGACCTTCATCACAATAGTCGCAGGCGCTTTGCTTCTGATGCTGGAAGCACCATTACGGGCTCTCTAATGTCACGGAGCTCCTCCTTGGCTCCACACTGCAGAGCAGAGCACGGTGAGCTTCTCAGCAACGCCAGCGCCTCCTGCTTGCTGCTTTCCTTACTGCACTGCTGAGTGGAGGTCCTGGGCTCCTAAGGAAGAACAGAAGGGGGGGCGCGGAATTTCCAGACTTAGGCAGTAAGGCTACTCTAGGATGCGCATGTTTACGAGCATTTTAATTCATTTCTCTACCATTCTGCACAGCAGTTCTGCCATTTATATTCTACTTATCATGAGCTATTGCTTTTTTAAAACTTCAACAGCTACAAACTCTTAACTCCAAGAGTCATTGCCTTGGCGTTAAATCTTACAGTATGACAAAATTTTCGCAGCTCAATTAGAGTTAAACTTAATGTTTCAGTTCCTTGATGCAGAACTCTTAACAGTTCATTTCGTATTTTCCAACCTTCTTCCAAGGTATGTCATCCAGATGCTACATCAGCTTCAGTGTCGAGTCCGTCACTCCTTCATCCCAAGTTGGACTGAGCTGGGATTTTGTCCTGGTTATTGGCTTGGTTTCTAGGCTCGAATGCGGAAGTAGACGTTGAGGGGGACATACACGTTCTTGTAATGCTTCTGCCTTATTTCAGCCCTATGCATCATCCTAACCAATGGGCCCGGTATCTTCATACAAGACAGAGTAGGTTATTTCTGGAGGCCTAGCCAGCCTGCAGAAATTTGGAGGGTTAAGAATCTCAATTCAGGGCCGGTGAAATGGCTCAGCAGCATAAGCGCCTGCCCGGCAAGCATGAGGTCCTGAGTTCGACTCTCGGTACCCACATTAAAAAAAAAAAGAATCTCAACTCATCTCCCCAGATGGACCTATCCCAAGTCTTACTGTCCTGCTCCTTCCTGATACGGTCCTGACTTTGACCTGGGAGACCCGATAGGGGTGAGATCTCAGCTTCCTGTGAAGCTCTGTTACAATTAAAGTGAGGAGCTACTTTCTTTTTCTTCTCAGCTACAAAAGGTTATGGATTCATTAAATGCCGTCAAGATACCCTTTGACTTTTGCATTTTACCTTGCACTTCGTAACTCTGCACTTCTCATGATGTCTCTTTAATGGCGCAACAGTCCTTGGTAACAGCCGCCCAGCTCCTTGTTCTTGTATTACTCTTTCCTCCGTATTTCTCAAGCACCAGAAAGTAAGTCCTCACAGCTTAGGTCCGCCGTGTTGTCCACTCCAGAAAAATCGTGGCTGGGGAACAGGGAAGAAATGTCTGATACGCAGATGGTCCACGGTGGTGTCTTCTGGTGCTCCTGTACCCGGTTTAATGGTCAGGAACAGTAGCCATGGTCTAAGAAAGGCCATGGCAACCTGGACTTAAGCCGTCCCCGGGCACAGGGTGGTCTCCCTCCAGCGGAGGTGCCCTCTGCAGGGGTGGGAGCTTAGAGTGCGTGGGGGGCAGGAAGCCTCAGTTACAGGCTGGAGGCCAGTTGTAGTCTTGAAGCACAGCTCCCACACTTGCTACTTCTCTTTTTATGCTTCCCCAGCACTAAAAGCATCCAGTAGCCTGGAGAATCTGTTCTCAGTTAGGCAAACTTGTGGTAAGAGCAGGTAAATCCCAGCGGGAAAGGGCGCCCTTGGAGTGCAGACCCTGAGGTCTAGTCCAGAGCCTCTCTCGGGGAGACCTACCCGTCCTCCTCAATGACAGGTACCGCCTGCTGGCTACTGGGGACGTGAGCCTCACTGGGAAGAGCACTCGGCTGTGAAGAGCTGCTGTCACAAGTTCAAGTTCCCTCAAAGAAGGTGGCCTACCATCAGTGACCGTCTGATAGAGGGACGTGAAGCCCAGAGATCTTTGCTGTGATTACCTGGAATCTCTTGGTCATTTCAGCTCTGGAACTTATTGTGGGAATGACTGGCTGAGGCTGCAGATGCAAAACCGCTGAGAATCTGCTTCTGCTCTGTCCAGCTCTGCCTTCCTCGCTGCCCTGGGTGCACGCGTCCCGACAGGACTTCCGATTAACCTTCAACTCCGACGCTGCATCTCAGAACCTGCTTCCAGGGAACCAGGCCACAGCCCTATTTTATTGCAGCAGTGCAGTCAGCTCTGTGTCCACGTGGTCAGTGCGACCCCAACCAGGGCACGGTTTAAGACAGACTGGAGAACAGAGCGCCCTAGTGGAGTACACTGCAAGTCATGGACACCCATGTCATCCTCATTTTAACAAATAGTTTGCTACAAGGGCCAAATCTCTTACTTAAATGGCAGGAAAGTTAACTGAAATATAACCCAGGCAAGGAAATAGCTAAAATACCAGAACAGAGACACAGTCTCTTAGACTGGGTACCCAGCAAGAGAAAGAATCCGTGACTTCGCACAGACTTCTTATCGTGTACACACTTTGGAATAACTATTACATTATTTTATTAGTTTTTATTTCCAATTAACTCAAGTTTATTTGTTTTTATGAAGAATTTCCTCCTCTTTCACAGTATTTTTTTTTTTTCTCTTCTTTCTAAATTGAACACAGATCATGTTTTAAAAAATTCATGTGGTGGGAAAAATCAGAAACAGTGTTTTTGCAAAACAATAACATTTTACTTCTGGGAACACAAAATTATTAAATATTTTTAACTGACACAGATTATATCAGTAGATGTTAGGACAAAAAGTTCTAAGATCTAAGTTTTATTTTTGTTTTTATTTTTAGAACTGCTTCATATCTGACCACAATAGCAACATCTAAAAAGATACTGCATTTCACTTACATTTTTGCCATGTTAGCCCTATTTTCATTCCCACTGCCATTTAAGCAGTGTAATCACTTAAAAACCACTTCCCATTAAAAAACAAAATTAATTTCCTAAGTGTTTGAAACTTAAATATAGTGTGTGATAAATTCAAACTTTCTAGAAATTTTAAAGCTTAGATCCTAGCATAATAAATCCCAGCAAGAAGTGCAGGTGAGGACAATATCTTTAACAAGCATACAACTTGAAAATTTGTAATAGCCAAATCTTGGAAGCAGCCTATATGTCTATCAGGAGATGAATGGGTAAAGAAAATGTGGTATTTACACACAATGGAGTACTACTCTGGCATAAAGGAAGATAAACTTGAATCATTTGTAGAAAAATGGAGGTACCTTGAGACCCTAATGTAAGTGAAATAAAGCAGACACACAAGCTTAAATATTACATGGTTTCTTTTATATAAGAAACCCAAAATATAAATAAAGAGCAAAATAAAAGATAGATAGGGAGACAGATCTTTCTCAAGTGGGAAGATTAAGAGATGGGAGAGTAATAAAAACGGAATTAAGCTGCGTTCTGTCCATGCACCAACTCCCCACATGGAATGTAAACATTATGCACTGCAAATGTGCACTAATAAAAATAAATTTTTAAAACCTGAAAATAATATTGATTTCAATTAAGGTTACTTTAGCGCATCTACCTAGTCAATTTTCAATCTCAAGAGAAATTGTGAAAACAAAAATATTGAGTACAAGATACCTTTAAGAAAAATGTCTCAAAACATTTGAAGATTCTGTCTTTCATATTTGCTGGGAACCCTCCTAGAAAGCAAATGATTGCATCTGCAGGCTCCTTTTAACATGCCGGTACTTACAAATCCTCATGCTTATATTCTGTACTTCTTCCTTTCTTATTTCTCTTTGAAGTCCCGCTTCCTTCTTGTCACTCAATCTTTTCCACTGCCATTTACATTATTATGCGAGTCGAGGTCTCGCCCTGTCCTTTCTTTGGTAAAGGGAGCCAAAGCAGAGGGGAAAAATAAAAGGCAGGCAAGCAAGGCAGTGATGAAAGCAAAGATAGGGACCAGACAAGATTTCTCCTGGTAAATTTTTTATTCATGCCTTTATTTCTTTTGTGAACTCCCCAATATTCATATTTTCTGTTGTGAGAGCCTTTGTTTCCTGTGTTAAAAATCCAAGAATGTGACTACATCTGAAATTTGTTGTTGGATCTAATCCAAATCTTACTAGTGCTGTGGCCTTGGGCAAGTTGTATTAACCTCTAGCACTAGTTTCCTCCTTCATAGTGTCCGACACACACATAACGAACTTAGGCTGGAATTTAGCCTTCATTTAGGCACGCTTTCAGTTCACCGACATGTAGTGAGCACTTTTCATTCACCAGCAATTATGTTAGGATCTATAGATTTTTAGGAAATAGAAACAGTGAGTTTCAAGCATAAAGTAAATGGGAGCTATTACAGGACTAGAAAGCTCACTCCAGAAGAAAGCTGAAGGGCTCCAGGAGGAAGTAACGGGGTGAGAGAATCAACAGGGACATAAAAACTAATATGAACTTTACCCTCCTCCCCCTCCTCAAGTACTGACTAAGAAAACAATGAAGTAAAAGCTTTTCAAGTTTTTGGCTTGATTGAGGGGGTAATAGACACAGCTACACTCTAGATATTGGGGAATAATAAATTTGAGGGCCAGTGAGATGGCTCAGCAGCTTAAGTGCCTGCCCTGCAAGCGCGAGGGCCCGAGTTCGACTCCCAGAACCCACATACGAAAAAGGACCGGTGATATCGCTCAGCGGCACGGGCGCCTCCTGGTGCGCGAGGTCCTGAGGTCGATCCCCCGGTACCCACAAAAAAAAAAAAAAAAAAATGATGTCAAGGGCCGGTGAGATGGCTCAGCGGCATAAGCGCCTGCCTGGCAAGCGCGAGGTCCTGAGTTCGACTCCCGGAACCCTCATGAAGGAAAAAAGGGCCGGTGATGTCGCTCAGTGGCACAAGCGCTTGCTGGCAAGCGTGAGGTCCTGAGGTCGACTCCCAGTACCCACCAAAAAAAAAAAAAAAAAGATGTCAAATTAGGTGTAGGGGAGACATTTAGAAAAATATTGTAAAACCATGGAAATCTAAAAGGATTTAACATGCTTTTTGCTTCACCAAAGTATTTTCATTCTTTTATCCTTTAAAAAAACTGAAACTGGAAATTTTAGTCAATATTATGGGTGTAGTTTATGTTAAAAGGCCAGGTAAAACTCCAAGGAATACATTCTCAAAGGAATAGCTTTTGTCCTTCATGAAGAGAATTGGAACTTGAATGCATATATATTTACTTAATATTAACATAAAAGTTAATTTTTGTAGGTGAAAAAAATCACTTCTTTTGCTTCTGACACCCCAGAGGATTTGTGCTTGATAATTTTCCTGAAGACGGTGTTGGACCCTGACTTCATTGTAGATGTTTTAATAGCTCTCCTTGGGGAGTTGGTGTATATAGTATGCTCAGGTAGGTTCTGCAGAGGCAATTTTTAAATGTGCACTCTTTCCATGCGTTTATAACATATTATTTATTTCTTCACTTATTTGGGAATTCTAAAGCCTCCCTCCACACACATAACTAATTTATCCTCATTTTACCAGTGATTGACTTGTACTGAGCTGGTTTTTAAGAACAGTTTTGTTTTGGAACACAATTGTTAACTTTGCCTGTACAAGGAAAAGGAAGTCACTGAAGACCACTCTAAGTTATCACTGAATTTCAAAATGTTTGCATGACTGAGCATGCCTGTATGGGTATTCTTTGAGCATATAATTCTGTCTTGTCATTTCACTAGGGAGCAGAGAGCACCTCAAAATCATTTGTGGGAGGGATCATTTGAACACCCTTTGGCTTATGGCAGCCTGGCAAATATTATTTGCAGTTCAGGTTAACAGCAAGCATGTGAGTGCCATTTGTTCTGAAAATCAAGGGGCTCTGTTATTAAATACACCATAATGCGGACTTAACCAATTATGGTATTACTAGGAAAGCTGACTTCCAGACGGAGGCTACTTCACAGGATTCAGAGCCAAGGATGTGGTGGGGGCATTACCAAAACTTAACCCCTAACTTGCCAGGTTAGCGATAGCTTTACCAAGTTTTTCTCTCCATCATCTGTGAGTTGATTTAACAGTAGAAATGGTTCCCGTATGACCCAAACTCAGTCACTGCAGACAGCTGGAGCACCAGGAAAACTGGCATTTATAACCCCTTTTTCCCTTCAAAAATTAGATTTTGATTTAATTTGTGGAGCCTGGCTCCTCCAGTTCTCCTCCTTTTGTATGTGTACAGAGGGCAATGTATCTATCCCAAGTGCCATCTTCAGGAAATCCACTGGCATCCTGCAGATTCTTACAATGATCCTCAAAAATTTTTCCTTGAAAAAATTTTAAAAGTAAAGCTGATGCCAGGGGCACTTCACACTCTGCCAGTACTGTTGGCGGTTGCTGTGGTGAGGTGATTATTGAATATCGAGGATTTTAGGAGTTGCAAAATTATCAGAGATTTAAGGTTGCATAGGAATGCAATGAAACTCCAAATACTTGGGGGCCAACTGCGTATCACAGGACACTGTGCTGATAGAAGGGTGAGGTCCCGAAACGGCTGAGATGAAAATGATTTTTACCCCAGAGGAAGCAGGGTTGTTTTTGAAGCAGCACTTGTGTTTTCTGGCTTTTAGATAGACAGCACCCTGAGCACCTGCCAGCAATGCCATTTACCACATGACACTGAAGGGGCCGCGGTTCCGCCAAAAGTCTGAGAAAGAGGCTATGGAAACACACTGCTACTTGCAGTGGTTTCTACCTCTGCCCCCTATAATTTTCTGTACCTCAGTTTTCTTAACCGTAAAATGGGCTTTCAAGTTATAGGTCAGTACATGGAACAGGCCCGACTGAACAGCATTCTGGTGCATATCGGTGACTCTGCCCTGCTCACTCCCTTCAGCATGTCTGGCCGCGAGGGCCTTCTGGGTTGTTGCTGCAGTCGTCCCCTCTGTCCTCAGTAAACTGTCTGGGCTTTAAGGAGTTGTGTGCCTAATTGGAGAGACCGTCTTGTGCTCATGTTTTCTTCCTGTGTTGGCGTCGGGTGGCTAAGCAGTGAGGTGGGAATTAGCAGGGGAGGAGTGGACCACGGTGGCACTGCAAAAACAGGCCGGCAGCTCAGTGCCTGCAAAAAGTCCTCCGTTTCCTGTCTTCCTCCTCCACAGGCCTGCTGTGCTACTCAGGAAGAGAAAAGACTAAAAGGAGGGGGATGGTGGCCCCTGGGTTGAGACTGAATTCGTGGGAATATGGGGGGCACTGTGAGAAAGAGAATGGAGAGATTGGGCTGTTAAAAATCTATAATGTAATTTTAGAAGCATCAAAGGGATTGATTTCTAATTTAGCCCTAGGGACCAATTAATCTGGTGAGTTTTCCCAGCAAGTTTGGGGTTCATGGATTCCCTTGGAAATCAGAGAAATAGAATCAGAAAGTTACAGTTCGGTTCGAGGCAGCAGGAGCATCTGTTTTAGAGGTTTACACGTGTGCATGTCTATCATGTCACTTTCACTTGGTACTTGTTTATTATTATAATACCTGTCACAACAGGCGCTGTGGGATTGTGACTTAATTCACAGTTTCATTCCAGCATCTGGCATGCTATCTTATAAACTGTAGGTAAACGATACATGTTCGAAAAATAAAAACTAAGAGGAATAATAGAGAAAGGAAAGGGAAAAAAGACAGGAAGGCAGGGAAGAAGAAGGAAGGAAGGAAGAGAGGGAGGCAGGGAGAAAGGCAAGGAAATGTAGCTAGTATGTGTTTTCATAGCTTTTGCAAATGACTGCAAATTCTTCTTAAAGAACCCTAGAAAAGCTAAAATCTTTTCCAATCATCCACCCCAGAAAATAACAGAACTATTCAAACAGAGAAGTTACAATGACAATAGATCTTTATACAACTTAACAGTTACCCCAGAACACCAAGTTTTAGGGATGTAAAAACATGTTTTAAAGAGAGTTAATCTGATTAAATTAGCAGCACTACATATTTAAAAAGCCATGTTCAGTAGGTGGGGGGAAAAGATCATATTATGCAAAAACATTTTAAATAACATAATTGAAATGCCATTGTATTATTCACCAAGTCCTGAAGCTCGAATATGAACTTTTCACCTATTTTTAATACCCTGGTATATTACATAAACTAAATCATTGTGCAGTGGTTTTACTAAACCCGAACACCTTTCAAACTTTTCTTAGCCTCTTGAGGTTGATGAATTGTTTATTGTTAAGCAATTTGGTTGCCAAAAAGAGACATTCTAACGAGACTTTGGAAGACAAACCTGAAAAGTCTCATGAATTTGGACGAAATAGCACTTGTTGGAAGTGGTTTACTCACATTCAAAGACTAGCTCTGGTGCCCACTTTGGCAGCACATACACTTTAGACTAGCTCAGCAGCGGGCCATTTTTTGCATATATTGTTAATATCTTCATGAGCTCAACTTACAAAGCAGAGGTGGCCGGCACTTTCCAATGCTACTTCTGTCGGTACTCAAGGAAAATAATCTTCAGCAAAAGGGCTGATATTGTTGAATATCTGCTAGAGATAGAATGTGGGTAAGAGAAAACGCAATTTCTTCATAAGTATGTTAATTCAAGTAAAATGTCAAGAATTCATTGATAAATAAAAATATGCCCCTCAATTCAAGCTCCTTGGTTACAAGGACTGAACAAATAACTTCTAGATTTATATGTTAGTTTTAGATTGAGCAAGTGTGAATGGACTAAAAAATATGTGAGCAAACTAAGTACAATGCTCACTTATCTAGATGCTGTGAACACGAATGTCCACGTACAACTTCCTTTCCCTTCCTCTTTTACTATTTTAAAGGAGAAACTTGAGGCTTTTCTATGACATGTAACTCCATGCTATAGTATGTGTAGTATGTGTGTCTCTCTCTCTCTCTCTCTCTTGGTAATTACATTTGGATATTCCCACTACCCCTGGAATTCCTGGCGCATAGGCAACATTCAAAATTGTTAGTTGAGCTGAATTAGTCGTAAACACTCAAACAGTGTTATTTGAACAAATGGATGGAATAATGCCCCTTTGTTGCCTGTCACAGTTAGTTATTCAATGTGCATTAGCATGAAAGAGCAAGCCAATTAGATTTAGTCTTTTATAGAAATAAGATGTTGCTCTCTTTAAATTTAGTAACTACACTAATTTCAGGGACCATAAATATATACTGAATAAAACAAATATCGTTTAATGAATAAAAACTAGAACACACACAATCTTTATATTAATCCAGTGCCTCCTTTTCCTAAGGTGAGTCTTGGACATGACTTTATATTCATTGAAAAGAAATGTTAATTTGTCACTTCTAGATTGGAGAAGTCTATTTTATTTTCTTGGAATTTAAAGATCATTAAATTGAGTTTCTTAACACTTTCCAATAAAAAATGAACAGGGATGAAATGTGGAATGTCTCTGTTTAAAATTATTTTTTTCAGGAGTAACAACCAAGTGGGCCTGAACTATGGAATGGAGAATTCATCCTCATTGGCTGATCTAGAGTGTGATTGATTCGTAGTGCAATGCTGGGATTGAGGGGGGTGATTGCTGCATCAGCCTGCTGTTGGATTGGCACCGCCCTAACCCCAACAGTCTGGGTAAGATAAAAGGAGCAGAAAGAGGCTGGTTTCCCCCTTTTGTCCTTACTTGTTGCTTTTGCTGTTTTCTGTCACCATGAACTGTTGCCTCTCTGCCTTGGAGCCAGCCGATTATGGACTGAAACCTCCAAAAACTGTGAGCTAAATAAACCTTTTCCTTGTTATCTTTGGGTGTCGGGTATTTCGTCTCAGCAAAAGTAACTAAGAGAAAAGTAACTAAGACATGTTCAGACAACTAGTAGCAATACCGGTGACTACTCAACAGATCTCACGCGATACCATTCAGGCTAAGGCAGGTTACTCGAACTAAATTGAATGGCATGTGCTTTTGAAAATGATTTCAGTTTATACTGTGGGAAGGATGTGGAGAAACATTTCACCCTTATTAACCAATAAATGTTTCAAGGGAGTACTAAAGAAAGTTTTATTTATTGTTTGTTTGTTTGCTTGTTTGAGCCAGGGTCTTGCTATGTAGTTCAGGCTGGCCTTGAACTCACTATGTAGCCCAGGCTGGCCTCAAACTCGCAGTGATCTTCCTGCCTCAGCCTCCTGAATGCTGGGATTACAGGCATGCGCCACCATACCCAGCAAGAGAGTTTTAAAAGAAGCAAATTTAATAATGAGGATGATGAGTCTGCTCATCCCTACAGAGGGAAAAGATCACAGCAAAAGAAAAAATACTAGAGTTGGAAAGGACGGTGGAGATAATTTATACATTGTTCAGCTCCGACATGGATCCTTTGCCTGACCTCAGGCGGGCCCCTGAGCCCATCCGGCACGCCCTTGTAAAACCCAGTTTTAGCAAGAAGCCTGCTGGGTCAGTTAAGCAACAATGCCCACCTTAGATACCTGATCACCCCCGACATCTAATTGGGTTCCTGTGTTCCACATTACTCAGGGGACAGCTGGTCACCCTCGTCCGTCTCCAGCAGAATCGACATTAGGGGCCTGAGCCAGCCTCCTTACTCCAGGGGCTTTCATAGCAGTGTTCATGCAGCAGGCCTTCCTCCGCTCCTTTGCTATGAATTTCTACTGGGTCATGCTGTATTTGGAGATGGGCCCAGTCTCTCTCCTCTACTGTGGAACTCCTTGCTGTGATCCCGAAACCTATCTTGATGGTCTTAAAAAAAATTCACCTTTATTGTTCCTTAAGAAGTGTCACTGAATTATTTTTTCCTTTAATACCTGTTCTATTTTATGTTACCAAAATGAGTTCTAGGAAGACAAATAACTTGTGTTTTAGTTACCTTTTTTGTTGCTGAGACAAAATACCTGACACCCAAAGTTAAAGGAGCTAGGACACGGATTCTGAAGTTCATCTTATCTATCACAGCCCCCCCCATTAATATAAACCTAGGCATCCTGGAATTTGTAAAGAACTACATGCATGCAAGCCAGGATACTGCTTACATCTAAGGAGGAAATGGCGATTTCGTCTGAGAGGGGTAATTAAGGCATTTAGTGATAATAATATCCTGTTTTCAAGATGGCTCTGTCATCCCTTTAGGCTTCCTGTATCTTACATACTGCGTGGTCCCTGGGTTCCAGGCCGTGTGAGGACAGTATTCTCTGGGAAGTGGTGTAGACCTCGGTTCCACATGTACCTTTCCCATCCACGCCCACACCCCTGGGAAGAGCACGGAGTTGGTTAAAGTGGCCGCATTCAGCGCTCTGCATCCTGAAGCTGATTTTCACACTGCCCCCGCAGCTGCTCCTTCCTCTCTCATCAGGTATCTGCTCCTCGCGTCCCCAAGGCCCTGCACCCGGGCCGCACACGTCTTGTACCTGGCGAGGCTGGCCCCCGGCTGGTGTACTCCCTCCACGTGTTCTAAGACCTTCGGAACTGTTAGCAAGCGAGTTATACAATACATTCTTCCAGGCAATTTCATTGTACCCACATGAAGGGAAATGAGTATTTGGAATTCTGACCGTGAACAACAGGAAGTCACAAGACTGTACTGTAGTAAAAGTTCTAATTTATGAATCACCCCTAGATGCTAATAGGTACATGATTTTATTTTCCCTGAGGCCATTTTAGTCCTCTGACTCTGGAATCCTGCTTAATTAACGTTGAGGGTGTGAGCTGGGTACCGAAGAGGCCGTGAAGCCCTTTCACCTGGTCTTTCAGGTCAAGACTCGGCTGCTCCTGGCCCCAGCTACCAGCTCATTATACTGAGCCATGTGGGAAAATGGAGCGTTAACCAGATGCGACCCACTGTCCCCCGACCCCCGAGGTGTCCGGGGGCAGCTCCCACGTCAGGCCTTCGCCCGGGGCGGGGGTGGAGGCCAGCTTGGCGCCGCGCGGAGGACCGGCCAAGGCCAGCGTGGAGGCGCGCAGGGACCCGGGGCCGGGTCTCTCGCTTTCGGAACCTCCTCTGTCAAACCCTGCATGGTGGCCGGCACCACGAGGCAAGCAAGAGCCGCCTCGTAAGCAGAGCGCAGCCTATGGTCCCGGCCGGCGGCGCCGGGCACACACACCCAGGCCGGGCCGGGCACACACACGCAGGCCGGGCCGGGCACACACGCCCAGGCCGGGCCGGGCACACACGCGCAGGCCGGGCCGGGCACACACGCGCAGGCCGGGCCGGGCACACACGCCCAGGCCGGGCCCGGCACACACGCCCAGGCCGGGCCGGGCACACACGCCCAGGCCGGGCCGGGCACACACACGCAGGCCGGGCCGGGCACACACACGCAGGCCGGGCCGGGCACACACACGCAGGCCGGGCCGGACACACACACGCAGGCCGGGCCGGACACACCGGGGCCGGGCGCTCCGGGCGGAAGCCCCGCGCAGTGCCAGCCGAGGTCGCCCGGGAGCAGGCGCGGCGGCCCACGCGTGGGGGACAGGGCTTTTCGGTGGAGGCCGCCAGTGACTTGGCGCCTAAGTCACTGCTCAAAACCGGCCCTGAAGCGCACTGGGCTCGGGAGCCATGCTGGGGAGCCGCCGCCCGGCCCGGGCGCGCGCCTGGGCTTCACGCGGCACCGGGTCCGCTCCGGCCCCGCCTCGTCGCCTGGGCTGGGGTTCGGGCAGCGCGAGCGAGGCGCGCAGGGGGCGGCGAGGCCGGATCGCGAGGCCGGGCCCGGGTCGGAGGCCTGGGCGGCCCGGGCGGGCGCCGCCTCGAAGCCCCGTGCGCATCGCGCCCGCGTTCGCCTTCGGTGCCCGCTCCTCCCGCCCTCCGAGCGGTCGCGTCTGCGGGAGGCTCCGCTCTGGGCTGGGCCGCGGGCACGCCTGGGACCCCAGCGCTTCCCAAGGCTGAGGCAGGAGGATCTCAAATTCGAGCCAGCCTGGGCGACTTCGCGATTTACGGAGACCCCCCCCCAACAAAAAAAAAAAAAAAAAAAAAGTATTTGGGCTGGGGATGTAGCTCCGTGCAAAGGCCATGGGTTGAAGCCCCAGCACTGAAAAGCAACAACAAAAATTACTAATTTAGTATATGCACAATACTAATATTTCAGTTCTCGCAAAACCTTTGTAAAGATGGATTACTTGTTTGTTTGTTTGTTTGTTTTTCCTGTATTGGAAATAAAATTAAGTTTTCGGTAAATTGTCTGAAGAATGAATAATTTGAGAACTTTGTTGTCTTCTCAGTTTCTGAGCTTCTCAGTTTCTGTCTTTGCATGTATAATTTTCTACCTAAATTTCTTTTCAGTTACCATTATAACATAAGCATTTTTCATGTAATAAAATCTTCATAAACATGTTTGTATGATATTCCTTCAAATAGTTTAATACATTTTCCTTCTCTGAAGTTATAAATAAAGTTAGTTTTTTCTCCATCACAAATAATGATGTAATAACAGTGCTAAATGTCAGTATTTAAATTATTTCATTAGAATATATCCACAGAATTAAAATGAGTGTGTCAATGCAATGAGTATTTTATTTTTTTATTTTTTATTTTTTGTGGGTACCGGGGGGTCGACCTCAGGACCTCACGCGCCAACAGGCGCCCGTGCCGCTGAGCGATATCACCGGCCCCTTTGAAATGAGTATTTTTAAAACTATTGATGCACTTGCTAAATAAATCTTATGTATTCATAAAATAATATGTGAATGTGAATTAGCTGTGTTAGTCTTTGTAAATTAAAGGTATAATTACAAATTGATTTTAAAAATCACAATGTTGTATGTTCCAGTGCAACTGATACAGTCAAATCTCAAATGACAAATGCAACCCATGAAATATTTCTTTGATAATTAAGGAGGTAGGAAACGGTACTTTTAAAAAGAGCTAAAATGATTCTTAATAGATACCTTGTTTCAGGTTGCCATCCATCGTACTGACCAAGAATCTAATTTTACTTAAGTATTTAGATCATATTCAGCAGCAGAAAATTAAATAAAAAAATGTAAAATATCAGAACACAGACCACATAGTGTTTAGGCTACAAAAAACATAATGGAGATGAAGCAAGGGATTTTAAAACACTGATCTAAAATGAGCCACTGTGGCAGCCACTCCCTCTCATTTTCAGTCTTCTCTCCTTCCTCCTCCGTGTGCTGTGTCCCACCCACCACTTCCCCCGCGTGACCTCGGGACTGTCTCAGCAAATCCAGTTACCATTAAACCTCTAAATTATTGTATCACAATAACAAAAAGAATTCCTGAAAATCTGTCTTCAAAGATAATATTTGTCACAGACCTCAATAAAACTAAGGGCTTGACACAAACTGGGAGAATCCATCCCAATAAAAAGCTACATAGGTGACAAAGAATATGGAAATAAGATGCATCATCTAGTCTTGTGTGTGTCTCTATATAAACTCCAAAGAAATAAAATTTTTTTTTTTTTGTGAGTACCGGGGGTCGACCTCAGGACCTCACGTGCCAGCAGGTGCCCATGTCACTGAGCGATATCACCGGCCCTTTTTTCGTATGTGGGTACCGGGAGTCGAACTCAGGACCTCGCGCTTGCCAGGCAGGCGCTTACGCCGCTGAGCCATCTCACCAGCCACAAGGATCTTTTCATGTATTTGTTTCAAATTTACTCTAAATTGACAGATAACATTGTATGTATTTGTGTGTGTGTGTGTGTGTGTGTACTATGATACTTTGAAGTATATATACATTGCAAAATGGTTAAATCTAGCTAATTAAAATATGCATTACCTTACATAGTTCTCATTTTTGTGGGGAGACTATTTAACATCTTTCTTGGCATTTTTAAAGAATACAGTATATTGGCAGATTGCCACAATTACTCGACGTGGAACTATGGGATTTAATATCTGCCGTGCTGGATTTTGGTCTGTACTTTGGTCCCATTCTTTTCTATCCCCCCACTTCTAACTTTTGGAATGGTATTGTTTATCTCATGCCATTGAATGTTAGAAGTGTTTAACTTTCTTTTCATTTGTACAGGGGCTCCCAGCTAAGAATTTGCCTTAAATTTCAGAGGAGAGTTTGGACTTGGACTTTTGAGCAATGCTGAAACTGTTAGGACTTTAGCAATTCTTAAAGATGGACTAAATGCTTTTTGCATAATGTACAAGAGTCTTTTGGAGGCTGGGGTAGAATGTTATGGCTCATGTCTAGATGTCCCCCCAAAGCCTCATGCAGTCATAAGTGGGGCTTTTGGGAGACAGCTGGATCATGGATGTGATACTGGATTAATGCATTGATTGGTTAAACATAGTTCTGGGTATAACTGAATGAATTTATTGAAGAGGGAAGACCCACTCCGCATGTGAGTGGCACTAACAAATAGGCTCTTAGCCCGGATGGAATAAAAGGAACAGCAGAAGAAAGGCTGCTGCTTCCCGCCTGCCACACACTGGACTATTTCTCCCCTGCGGTGCCCCTGTGTCATGCTGCCCTGCCTTGGAGACAGCCAGTTATGGACTGAAACCTCTACAAACTGTGAGCTAAAAGAAAGCTTTCTTCCCTAGAAAAAGATATCAAAGCAGGCGTGGTGGCCCATGCCTATAATCCCAGCATTCTGGAAGGCTGAAGCAGGAGGATTACAAGTTCAAACCCATCCTGGACAACTTGGCAAGTTAAGATAAAACAATACAAAAAAGGAGTTCTTGAGTTTAATCCTCAGTACCACACACATGAAAATGAAACAATAACAAAATTACAACACATCCTCATTAACTGAAGTCAGCATGCAGTAGTATAGCTCTGTTTAACTTATTCCTCTTGTCTAACTAATTTTGCATCCTTTGACTAACATCCCTCTCTTCCCCCACACCTGGTCCAGCCTCTGGAAACTACCATTCCACTCTCTACTTCTGTGTGATCAACTCTTTAAGATGTCGTGTATGAATGAGATTATGCAGTATTTGCCTTTTTCTGCTTTTCACTTCTCTTATGTCCTTCATGTTCATCCATGCTGTCATAAATTACAGCATTTTCTTCTTCTTGGGCTGAATAGTAATCCACTGTGCATTCTGTCACATTTTCTCTGTCCACCAGTCTCTTTTCGGCCATCCCACTATTGTGAATAATGCTGCAATAAACATGGGAGTGAGCCCGTCTCCAAGATGGTTTCATTTCCCATAGTTGTCCATCGCAGAAGGAAGGAATTTGGGATGCTTTCCAAAATGGCTGTGTTAATTCACATTCCCACCAGCAGGGTGTAAAGTTTCCCTTTTGTCCACATCCTTACAAACAGTTATAACCTTTGACACAATAGACCGACCTTAAATGTATTTAAAGGCATATGGGAAGTGAGAAGCGAATTTTCCTGGATGGTAAATGGCTATCGTAAACCACAGAGTTTGACTCATCTGTGGAGCTCTTTTTTGGCCACTGTCCTTTTACTCTAACACATGCCATGCTATACTGCAATGGAACCGCATACAAACTACTGGTTTGTAAATATCTCAAAAGCAAGAAGGAACTTCATTTCATTCACCTGTCAGTCCTTAGAGCCTAGACTAATACCTGGTCCTTAAGAACAGAACACTCCGTAAGTCCTTGTCCAATGACTGAATGAATGGGGTTGTTTTTAGTTCTGTTATTAGATTACTTCCATTTTACCCTAGCAGCAGCCTTTGTAAATTACTCTAACGCAGCCTGGGTATAAAAATGCCAGAAGGCTGGTAGAGTGCTCAAGAGACAGGATGAGAGGGGAAAACTGAACAAGAGAAATTATTCTTTTAAAACTTTGTTCTTTTGAAACTGCCTAGCTCTGTGACTGCTTCATGGCTTTGTAATTACTTTCTTGAAAGCATAACTGAACTTATGGGATGCCTGATTGTACCACTGTACCCAGCTTCATAAACTGGTGATCATTAATCTACTCTTGTAGTGGAGAATCTCACCCTGCTAGCCAATCAGAGCTGCCAGGCTGATCCGTGTCGCCTTTGTACCTCCTCTTGTGCATCATATATAAGCCCTAGGCCACCAGAGATCGGGGCCTGATATTCTAGGGATGATCCCGAGCATCCGCCTGCCAACGTAAATAAATCTGCCTCCCAATCCTGGGTGTCATTTCGTGTTTCTGCGGCCGTTGCAAGGGGAGGCGGGCTCAGATCTTTTGGTGGCAATATCGCATTTCTGATGTGTTCTCCTCTCATGAGCAAGTCCAGGTTCAGGGCGCTCCAGCTACAAAGCAAACTGGCCGAGTGCGTGGAAGACAAACCGTCTCTCTGGCGATGTCGGGAAACAGATCTACTCCTTCAACACCTGTGTTGTCATCTACGATACATTAATATTAATTTATATCACAAAGTAGACTATTTAATCCTTCAGAGATTAGGTCATGGCTTTTATGCCCTTATCACATCTAGTCCCAAAACAGTATGGAAATTTAGGGGCTCACGATGGAGGGTTTAAGGGTCTTGGTCATGGTGACACAATGAGAAAGGGGTCGACGTGAGCCCTATCTCCTCACAGCAAGTGTTCTTTCCCCCGCGGCACAGACGCGGACCCCAGGGCGGAGCGCGCCGAGATGGACCAGGCGGAGCCTCGCGCAGAGCGCGCCGCCCACCCGAGAGGTTTCCAGCGGCGACTCCCGCGGACGTCGGAGGCACCGTTAGAGAAACCCGTGTGGCTGGCGCTGGGAAGGCAAGGGGGTGAGGGGTGACTTCTGCCAGGCCGGTGAGGAAAGTCCGCGTAGCTTGCCAAGTCAACAGGACTCCTCGGATGCCAAGAATCTGGACATTTGGAGTGAAGGGGAAAGAATCTCGACTTGAGGAAAGCACAGCTGCAAGGGCAGGGCTCGGGCGGAAGATCAGAGGGCGGCGGGGTTTCAGGCTGGCAGGCCCTTCAGTGGGCGGAGCGTGCGGCATCGTTAGAAAGGTCAGCTGAGGCCGGATCGTGAAGGAACTTGACTTGCAGAGGCGGGCATTTAAATTCATTATGGAGGCAGTGACCACTGAGGGTGGAAGTTTTCTGAGTGGACCACTGAAATCCCGGAGCCAGGGAAATAATCTGCTCAGACTGCAGCCCCTGCTGTGTGTCCCATTTTTATCGCGTGGAGAATGCGTGCGCCTGCCTCTTTGGCCGGTGTCAGGAAACCCTTTGATATTTCCCCAGGGTAGTATTTTCTTCGCACACCTCAGAAGGGGAAACTGAAAATCCTATGAGCATTTCCAAGAAATGGGCTGTCCCAGGGCAGTGAGCCCTGACTTCTGCAGGACAAACTGGTCTGCTTTGGCCAGGGCGTGCGCGGCACATACTCACTTGATAGCAATGGGAAAACCAGATATTCCATCTGTCCGGTGATCAAACGCATAAAACCTCGCAGGAATGTACAGTGTGCTGGTTTGAACAACACAGAGAGAAAGGACCTGCCTATTTGTGTCCCCTGGTAAGGACATTAGTGAGGGAAACCTTTGATGTTTAAGCAATCATATAATTGAGTCTACTGTTGGACCCAGAAGTAGAGGGTTGGTTTCAGAAATGAACACTGAACATTTTAATGGCACTAAGAATAAGTGGAGGCGTACGGTAAAAAACAGAGCATTATCTTGGAAATATTCTGATTATGCAGATTTTGAACTTTATCTGTTTAAAGTCATATTGCCAGTGACTTAAGCTTTAGGTATTATGACTTTGGAAATCTTAAAAAAAAAAACAACAATAAAATGACCCAGAGACTTCCAAATCTGGTGTACAGAATATTTTGTGCAAGTTTTAATAGGATAGGGTGGGTGAGGAGAGTTCAGATGACCACAGGAGGACACGTCTGTCATGGCATTTGCTGATGCGAATTAGAGTCAATTCCTCACCCTGGTACTTCACTTCATCTCTCCGACAAATTTGCCACATCCCATTGACTCACCCTGGACAAAACAACCGTCTGCTCCTTTCCATTACCAGCTCACTTTAGGGCTTCACTGCCTTCCTCCTGGATTAGTGTGATAGTTTCCTAACTGGTATTCCTGCCTCCAGTCTCCTCTCCTACCCGACTGGTAAAGTATCTCCACTTTGCCCTGCCCAACTGGCAACTGCTCCAAACTAACATCCTTAAAATACTGCCCTCGGTTGGTTCTACTTCCTGCCATGGTCCCCACTGCATACTTCACAGCTAGTCATTCAAGGAACTCTTGATTAAGCATGGCAAGAAGCAGATGCTCCTCCTTTCCAGGGTTATCAGCATGCACCCCAAAGTGTGCTCTACTATTCTCATTTTTCTGAGAATCACCCCTGCCCTGGCCCTCCCGTTCTCCGAGTACAAGACTTCTTCCCTCCTCCTCTGCACGAATCTCACCTTCTACACAGTTATTCTAGTTCACTTTGGTTTCTAAATTTTCAGGATGCCTTTCTAAATGTCCGTCTGAACTCCTGACCCTGGCACTAAATTATAGACCACTTTTCTGGTTACTTAACTGGTTCCCATTTGTGAGTTTTGCCTCCCTAAGCAATTTTATGTGCCATGAGGGCAAGGGTCATGTGTGACTCCACTTCTGTGACTTCCTCAGTGTTACACACTCTGATAACTGAAATAAATTTTGAAATAATAGAGCTTTGGAAAGAACTGTTTAAATTTAGAATTATTTATCTTAAATCATATTGTATAATGTTATTGGTAAAAAAAAAAAAAGGCTGACCACCTGGTCTATATTTTCAATGAAAACAAGCAAGAAGAGAATACAGATACTGATACAGATATTCCTCAAGAAGGGGGTTTTAGGCAGTGAGTATCATGAGTTTTGGAACAAAGAGCTCTCTGATTAGGAACTTTGGTTGCAGAATTTACTGTACCGGACGTGATGGTTTATATGGATGTTGCCAGGGACCCTCCATGAGAGCTCCGCCCTCTCTCTGGGAATCTACACGACACTTCAACCGCAGAGAAACTTGGAGCCTGGTAAAGGTGGTGACCTAAAGCCCCTTAGACACCAGTCCTCCCTGTGAGTGGGCTGTGGGCTGAGGACGTCAGACAGGAAGCAGAGAAGAGTGAGCGCCAAACGGGGCCGCGAGCCGCGGGAGAGGGAGGAGGCAGGGCTGCGACTCTGCTACCAGGCCGCAAGTCCCGGTCCCAGTGCCTACGGCTCAGCTGACCTTTGTCTCTGCAAGCAGGGGGCATGAGCAGTCTCGTTTCAAACCATAGTTCAGAAGTTAAGTGTCGTAGAACCAGTGGTGATAGAGACTGGCAAATAATCCACTTATTAAATAATTTTCTCAAAAATAGCTTTTAAACAACACCTTTCTGTACCAGGCACCCTACAAGGGAAAGGAACAGAGACTGTAATTTTTTTTTCTTTAGAAAAGTAGCCTTTGCCTTCCAGCAGGTCAGTATGGTTTCAAATGAATACACTGTAAAATGAAATAAAATGAAGTAAAAGGATTAGGGCGAATAGCCCCCTTCGCACGAAGAGGGGATGACAGATGTGTGCTGCAAGGTTGCTTGCGGAAAGTCTCCCCTAATTCATTCTAGGGTCCCATGAGGAGGGCAAGGGCTCTTATTCATTTAGATTTTTTTGTGTTTTATTTTTAATGAATACCTGTTTATGGCACATAGCAATGAGTTTAACTTATAACCTGGTGTTTTGTTCTGACGACCAGGGGACGTGTAACTGTGACATTCATCGGAGACCCTGTAGAGAGCAGTGAGCTGTAAGCCAGGAGAAACAGAATCAGGCCTGGGAATAAAATCAACCGTGTGTCTTATCTGACTACCCCTTCACACAGGACCTGAAATCGCCTATTAAATCCTTTAGCAAAAAGATCTTCCCTGAGCAATATTAGTGAGGTGGAAAAGGGAATGCTGGAGCCATTTTCAAATTGTAAGGATTCATTTACTTCCTATTTTACCCCCTCATTATGTGACTTTTCTCCCAGGCTTCTGCTAAAATTCATAAAATTGAGCCATGAAATAACTTCTGCATGTCCCGCACAATAACAAAGGGGACAGAGAGGCGAGGCCGGATTCCTTCTGACCCAGGCGCCTCACACACTCTCTGGGAAGTGAATTATCGTAGCAGTTTGGGCAGCAGCTGTGACCGTGAGGGAGCTGCTCCTTGGTTTCTGGTGGGACACCAGACACAGTACACGGCGGCAGGTGTATTCCGGCCTTCGTTTCCAAACACAACCGAGGGGCATAGTTCTGATATTCTAGTTATGAAATTCCCAGCCCCTCTGCCTTTGCTCGTGCAGTTTCCTCTTCTTAACCCCTACTTTTATCTGAAGATTCTCTGTGAAAATTCCACCCGTTAATCAAACCTCACAATTCAATATATACTTACCTTGAAGACCTTGCTGACTTTGATCAATCTTCTTTCCTGATACTCTATTGTCAAGGCATTATCTAAATATAGATAATGTTTGAAACCTGTATCTTTTTTGGTTTGTTTGTTTGTTTTTTATGTGGGTACCGGAAGTTGAACTCAGGACCTTGCACTTGCCAGGCAGGTGCTTATTGCCGCTGAGCCGTATCACCGGCCTCTTAAACCTGTATCTTATATGAGTCTTGTTGTTAGGCCAGTGGTTCTCAACTGGGGGTGATTTTCCTTTGAGGAGACGCTTGGAAAACTCTGGAGACATTTTTGCTTACCACAGCCAGGACAGGTGTTGGTACTGTTAGCACCTAGAGGGGCACAGCTGGAGCTGCTGACCAGGACGACCCTTCACCCACTGAGAAACCCTGGCTTGAGCGCACTGCCCTGGGCATACGAAGGTGACCAATGGATGGTCTTCAAATAATAAGTTTCTTGTGAAGTAGTTTGAGCAAAGCAAAGTTGGAGGCTCTTAATGAGAGCTCAGCTTCATTCTTTCTGGGGCCTGCTTGATGGAACTGCATTGCGGCTTTGAAGCTGCCCGGCTGTTTGGGGCCCCACTGGAAGTATGGTCACCAAGGCCAGGACCCCCTAAAGCTGACCCGTTCCGGTGACAACACACCACGCTCATCAACTTTTATATAAAAATGTCTTTAGTTTTGACATCATAGAAAATTTTTCCTGTTAGTTCTTTATGTGGTTTCTTAAAATTTAAAGACACCAAAGCAGGGTATGGTGGCGTATGCCTGTAATCCCAGCACTCGGGAGGCTGAGGCAGAAGGATCCTTATGAGTTCAAGGCCAACCTGGGCTACATAGTGAATTCAAGTCCAGCCTGAACTGCATAGTAAAACACTGCCTCAAAAAAAAAAAGACACCTAATACATATTCCCTTAGGCAGTTTCAGTGCTGGCAGGGTAGGGTATAGCATCATTCTGCATATCACAGATAGGACCGAGGAAAGTAGCTCCTGATTTGCTGACCATGCAGTGAACCAGGGTCTTCATTAGAGTTACTGACTTCTACGCACAAACCACAAGCCTACATTACTTCTAAGATACTTACTGCAGCATCGTTGATTATCATTTGAAACTGGAGTCTTCTGAAACCCAACAGGGCATACTTCAAATGTCTCCCTTATCTTTGTGGTTACTCAATCCTATAGGAATGGCCGCCCGCCACAGCAAGGCGGCGTTTCCTGTCTGGAGATGGGGTGTTTACATCAGCCTTGTGGATCTCAGCTAGGAGACTGGGCCGTGGTTAGTTTGGAACCTGTTAGCTGGTGAACTTAACATGAGGCTTATTTTGAAAAATAAGTTTTTGTGAGCACTGTTTTAGTAGATAAGCAAAATATTTACTTTGTAAGAATAAACTCTCAGAGATTATAAATGTATTAGGCATATGTGAATGTATGTATACGTTTATATGTATACATATAAGCTTACAAGCATGGAAGCTAAATGTATAAAAATTAAATAAAAGATGATTTGAATAGACTCATTTCTTATTCGACTCTACCACCATAATTTCTCTCTTTTGATTTTTGGGGGTAAAGAAAACACCCAGTCGACGTCGCTCCTGGAGTAGGCCATGTGTCAGCGGGAGTGGGGTAACAGGAGGACTCTGTACCTTCTGCTCAATTCTACTGTGAGCCTAAAACTGCTCTAAAAATGAAGCTATAAAACGTTTCAAAGCCAGCAGCTCCGAGGTTCTCTGGCATTTGGTTACACTTTGACTCCATTGCATCAGGAAAGAAGAGAAGGAAGAGGCAGTCACAGGCTCCTTCTGGAAACAAATTCTCATCCAACACAAAGACATTTGTTTATGCAGAAACTTTTTAGGTTATAACTAAAATGTAACACATTACAGATTCCTTTACTTCTGTAAAAAATTGGACACAAACATTGTTATTTTCTTTTTTTTTTTTTTTTTTCTTTTTAATATTTGAGAAATTCACTAGAAATTCTAGTCTGTTCAGGTCAGAAGTAAAAATGAGTTTAAAAGACTGGAAAGTATTTAATAGCATGTAAAAACATTTTTCTTGGGTGGTCTCCTTTAACTCATCTTTTCTATTTTCATTCTCCTTATCACCTGCATTTTCAAACATGTTACAATATCAGACAAGTAGATTAAAGGGAAACAACTTCTACAGGAATGTATATAAAGAAAGGGTGAAAGGGGAAATGCAAAGGTTGATTCATAGTTGTGTTTTATATTTTTCTCTTCGGCATTTACTACTAGGATAACTTTCACTACTGTCTAACAAAATGAACGAAGAGTGCAAAGTTCAAATATTAGGTTTTCCTGTGGCGCTGGCTTCCTGAGCACTCTGGAGCCAACATCAGCGGAGGGACAGAAGGGAGTCCGTGTTTCTGTCTCTGTGGTGGACTGCTGCAGTGGCTGCTTGACAGCAAACAAAATCCCCAAAACCAGATTTTAACCTCCACCTCAGAAGCTCAGCGACCTAAGGTTAAAGAGTTGAGCTTCAAGTCTCCATTGACTTCCTCTGCTTTCCACCAACCCCTCTCCCAAAATTGCCTCCATAAAGCTAAACAAACAAAAAAGGCAAAACACCAGATTTCTCCACAAAAGGCATTTTGTTTTCTACCCAACTGTTATGTAGACTATATGAAAGTAGCAGTCATGGCAGAAGGAAATTTACATTTAAGTAAAATTCCCCTAAACAACTTAAAATCAATGGATATGTTTTCCTCCAGAGAATTCTGTAATTACCTTGGCTTCAGCCCGCAGAAAGTAACAGAGCATCACAGACAGCTCGTGACTGACTGCAGCTTAGATCTGGGGACACAGATGTTGCGGACCTCTGTAACGGCCACCAACTACGGGGACCCACCAAGCCATTTAGCAGTCTAAGTGGCCTACTCCAAAGCTTCCACATAGGATGGAACAAGACTTGATCATTCCTCACGGTCTCCTGAAATGACCAGGGTACGACAGTAAAGTAACAGCTGTGATTTAAGCAGCGTCCTGGGATTAGGGTTGCCAGATAAAATATGGGCATTCAGTTAAATTTGAATTTCAGGCAAATGATCTTCTTTTTCAGAGCGAGTATGTTCCAAATATTACACAGCGCTTGTTTACACTAAAAAAAATTATTTGTTTTTCATCTGAAATTCAAACATAACCATATTTGTGCATTTTTGTTTTTATTTGTGAAGTCTGACAACTCTACCTTAGAAGATATTTTCAAACATCAGCTTTAAAAAACTTTAAACGCTAAAATAACAGGCAAGGTACATATTTTTAAAAATAACTGTCCAGGGTATGTAAAACAAAAGGCATTGAATGTCAGTGCAAGAAGGCTCAATCTGCGCAGAGTGAATTTTTTCAAATTTGGGGATTTCTTAACCTGAGACATCCTCACCCCATCCCACACAGGGCTCACCTTCTCAATGCGCAGTTACGACTTCTGAGATCATTGAAGCCACCCATCTGGAAAGGATTTGGGAGAACTAAATATCAGGTTCACTTAACACGCTCACAGTATCGTTTAGTTGATCTAAATTGGACCAAGCCAGAATCATTGCATTTCTGCAAGTTGTTCTCAGAAGTTGTGTGGGGACTTGACTAGCATTCCGTATGTATGGGTCCTCAATAGTCACTGTGTTTGTTATTAATACAGGGTTTTGCGACAAATAGTAGCTCTATTATGTAGGTTGCACGAATTAGAATATTTAATTTCTCTTATCCTCAGTTTCTTTGTCTATAAAATGAAAGTAGAACTCTAACTCTCATTCAGCTGTTAAGACCATCTGAGATGCTCCAGTTAGAACAAAGACGGACCTGTATCACTTGTCAGCCTATGGATTCCCTGGACGCAAAGGCCCATTCTACACTGTTCACGCTACTGATTCAGCTCCAACCGCTAAATGTGCTTTTGATAACTAATTATAGTAGTAGAAGTAGTTCTAATATTATAGCAGAAAATGCCCCCCGGCCAGTCTGTTAGTTGCCCATGTGGCAGTTCCTATTGCAGTTCCAGTTGCTTCTGTCTCTGAGAAATGGCTGGTGATTGTGACGCAGAGCTGGTCACTGTGATGCACACTGTAAGAACCAGTCAAAGACAGCCAAGTACTCTACCTCTGTACCTCCCCTTTGCAGACCCCATAAAAACCTCCTTCCCTGGGCCTTCGAGCCCTGATATTTTGGGAATGATCCCAATCAGTGCCTGTTGACATAAAATAAATCTGCCCGCAAATCCTGGATGTCGTTTCACTGTTTCAGCTTGCCATTGCAGTAATGTATTAGAGGAGTACATGATAAATGCAGAAATTCCATATTTAAAAAAGAGAATTGCTCTTAATGAGTTGCTAAAGGATTTAGGTTTCTGTAGGTATAGAAGCAAATTTTTAAAAACAAATACACTTTATTTTAGGAAAATAACCAGAAAGGCCCTTGAGTCATGGTACTAGAAGGTATTGTGAGGTCATCTGAAACCTCAGTGTAGATGATACGAATTGAGATGTTTTTGTTAACTAGTGAAATTTGGATGTATCTTTTTTCTGTTAACTAGTTGAAGTCAGATTTTGGCCTTTGAAAATTAGTGTAGTGATTACATAAACATGGACTTTGGTTGAACTGTGGATATTTCTTGTGTGGTGGTGTTTTGGATTAACAAGGTTGCGCTCGGGAAATAGTCTATTGATTACTATTATTGCTCCATGAGACCCTGCGGGGCAGTGCGCTGTGCTCAGGAGTTGTGAAGGCTTGTGTTTCCTCGTGATGGAAGTGATTATCCCACCTTCGATTTTTGCCAGCGCAGGAGGTGAGAGGGATTTAAATCAGGGAGGACAGGACCTTCTATTCTGTGAGACTGGAGTTGCAAGGCTGGACGTGAAGACATGTAAATGTCTCCAACACAAACATCATGGGAGTTTGTGGAGGTTGATCCGGTCGGTGTCATGGGGAGGATTCTTGGTACCAGGACCTTTGGGTTCTGTTTAGTTCCTGTGAAACCCAAACATATTCACTGCCGTTAGACATATGAGAAACCACAATTTGTCCTGGTGTTGTCCTTTCACCATCCAGGGAAATTTTATAAAATACTGCAGTGTGGACCTAACCACACTTACAGAGTTAGCCAGAGGATCTACGTACATGCTTGGAGGAAATTGGAACAAGGAGAAATGATATCCCATGGAATCAAGAAAGGAGAAGTCACAATGTGACCTGCAAGAACAGTTCTGTAGTAAAGGCTGGGAGCCCAGACAGGACGGGAGAACTGAAAAGGGATCACCAGGTTTGGTTTCCAGGATATCTATGAATTTCTTGGGGATTTCCAGAAGTCACTTGGGAAGTGGAGTAGAAGAGTAGACTTCCTGAAATCAATTGGATATTTAAAGAAGCATAACCTTATTATTTAGTTGAGATGTGGAGACAAATTTATTATATTACATTCACCTTGGGAGCCAGGAATCTTAGAGATGAAAGTGCTGCCTAATTTTTTTTTTTTTTTATGTGGGTACCGGCAGTTGAACTCAGGACCTCGCGCTTGCCAGGCAGGCACTTATGCCGCTGAGCTATCTCACCAGCCCAGTGCTGCCTAATTATAATAATTATCTCATCTGGAATTCTTTTTTTTTTTTTTTTTTTTTTTTTGTGGGTACCGGGGGTCGACCTCAGGACCTCGTGCGCCAACAGGCACCCGCGCCGCTGAGCGATATCACCAGCCCCTTTTTCGTATGTGGGATCCGGGAGTCGAACTCGGGCCCTCACGCTTGCAAGGCAGGCGCCTACGCCGCTGAGCCATCTCACCGGCCCTCATCTGGAATTCTTAAAATCTTTAGGAGCTATGAGGAAGGTAAGTCCAAGTACAAATACCTCTCTCCTCTAAAATGGCTTATGACCTCTCTTTTGATCTTCATTATTATAAAACTTTTTCTATGTTGTAACAAGAGGGTCTGGCTTGCAGATAAGCTTGGGCTCAGACTTGCCTAGACATTTTCAATGCACTGGGGGCAGCCTACCAGGATCTGCTTGGAGGAGCAACAAGGGAGAATCTCCAGGAAGACGGAGTAAGCACGAGCTTGGCCTGATAGTAAAAAAGCTGGTGGGAGGAGTGACTCTTAGTACAATCACTCTGTTACTGGTATGGTTAATTTTGTGTATAATTTGACTGGGCTAACGGCCGCCCAGATGGGCAGTAAAGCATTATTTCTGGGGTGTCTGTGGGGGCGTTTCTGGAGGAGCTCAGCATTTCAATTAGTGACTGTAAAAATCAATGTCCACCAATTTTGCAGCCTCCTGAATTCATTCAAAGCTGTATTTGTTCACTAAAATACATTGAATTCTATTCATTGAAAATGCCTCTTTCATCCTCACAGGAAAAATAGTTACTACATTCTACCCAAACACTGGCAAGAAGAATGAAGATAAAGGGTTAAGAATCCTAAAATGAAAAAAAAAAAAAAAAAAAAAATACTAAAATGGTTCTGTCACTGCTTTTGAAGGCTACGTTTGAAAAGGACATTCAGACAAGATGGCAACCCAGGGCCGAACAGGGGCAAAACCACAGGATTTGCCAGGTTAGTCCAGGAAAACCACGGCAGGCACTGGGTCCAGCCCGCAGGCAGAGAGACCGTCCAAGCCAGGTCTGGAACCTTGCCAGAGGCTGAGAGGTGGACGCCAGAGGCGCCAAGGGGCGGAGCCAGCGGTTCGGAAGTGGAGAAAGCAGCCGAGGTAACGGGAGACAGGAGTGCAGTAGGCGCGCTTAGGGGCCGGTCCATTTCTCTGGACAGTGTCTCTGCAGTGCCTCGCCGAACGCTGCAAGCATACATCCACTGCACAGTGGAGTAAAACTAATTTTCTGTACCTGATACCACAAAACCCCAATCTAATCTTCTATCCCAAGAATACCGAATTTGGGTACGGAGACAGGAATATCAGGGTCTGAGTTACTGGGTTTGCCATGATGGGACACGGTAGACTTTCTGGTCCGTGCCTTAGACTTGTGTCCATCCGTGACCCCAGCCACTGCCTCGGCACAGCAGAGATCCTGACAGAGCCTGCAAACAATGACCACACTTCTAGTCCATCGTTCTGCAAGCAGGAGAAGTGAGCGCTAAAAGGAGGGTGGAGTCCAGCATTGCGTAGACCTGGAAGTGTTCTCTGCAAGCGTGCAGGACTTTGGTATTAAAAATCTCAGAATGCAGGGATGATTATGGAGACTCATTTAGCTGTAAGTTGCTAGGTAAAGGGAACTGTCAGCAGGATTACTAGATCTGGCACACTGCTCTGAGGAACCCAAATGGTGTCTTAGTGTATGTGACTGTCGTCTGGGCAGTGGAGCTACACGGCCTTGAACTTGTGTTTTAGTGCTCTGTGAGAAGCATGTGTCCTTTCACCTTGACTCACAGCTGTTTTACATTGACGCTCAGAACGCATATTCTCACAGTGTTCTAAACAACTGAATATTTAGGCTTTATTACTCTTATAGAAAAACAGAGGCCTCAAACCCCAAAAAGAGGGGCAGGGTGGAAAGCAGGTACAATGCAAGTAGCAAAGGTGAAAGTTCGAGTCAGAGAGCACCTTCTGAGTCACTTGTCCTCTCTGCATGGTGACTAAAGGCTTGGACTGTGGAGGACGCCTCTGCAGGAGCAGTAGGCATTGGGCAGCCTTTTCAAGATCCCCCTGCCGTATTATACTTCACAAGCTGCTGTGATGCTATGCCATCACTTGCACTTTTTAAATCTTTTATATCACTAGCCAAATACATCTTCGGATCTGAAACCTTTGTCCCTGCAATTTCAGCTCCTAAAACTTGCAAAAACAAAAACAAAACAAAACAAAAAACAACAATAGGATTTATAGAACAGAAAGAAGCAAAACAAAAGGCCAGATTAGATCAACCATTCTATGCAAAAAGAGTGCTTTAATTTCTGATGTCATCTACAGTTACTGGATGGTAGGAGTGAAATGCTTTGCAAGGCATTCAGGCAAGGAAGATTTCACAGCAGCAACTGACCTGCTCGGAGTTCTGATTCTCACTCATTCATTGCAGGCACTGAGTCAACAGATGTGAGTGGCGTGGTCCAAATGGAACTGTGGAAGGATGGCTTTTCATCTGTGATAGAACTCTGTAGAGAGGAAGAATGATGACCAAGAACGACGTGAGTGGGTGTAGTAACCCTCAAATGCTGTTCTCATGTGTGTATTTGCTGTCTTCCTTTTGTTTACCTTCTTTTTTTATTTTTTAAAATTATATTTCATTAGTATATGCTGTTACACAATAATGGGACTTATTGGGGAAGTCCACACGTGCATTTAACACATCTTTAACAATTTCAATCTCATCACCCCTCCTTTCCTAGCCCCTTTCCTCTTGCTTGGCCCCTTCTCCATCTCCAGAAATCTACCTCCTGGTTTACTGTCAACTGTGCCTTACTTTAACTAGATATGTGTATTAGTTACTTTTCTCTTGCTGCTGAAACAAAGTACCCAACACCCAAAGTTAAAGGGGGAAAGGTTTATTTGGCTCACAGTTTGTAGAGGTTTCAGTGCACATCAGCTGGCTCCAAGGCAGGGAGGCTGGGCAGAGAACAGCTCATGGTGTCCACAAGACTGCAAAAGCAACAAGGTGGTGGGGGAAGAGAAGCCTCTTTCTGTCCCTTATATTGTATCCAGTCTACCAGGATTAGGGCAGCACCAATCCAATCAGTGGACTGATGCAGCAATTACCCACTCTTCATCCCAGCACCCTTAATCCTAGCACTGTACCACGAATCAATTACACATTCTAGATTCAGCCACTTCCAAAAAAGCCCTATGATCACATGAGGCTTTGGGGGGACATCCAGGCACAAACTATAACATTCAGCCCCTGGGCCCTAAAAGACTCATGCACATCTCTTTATGCAAAAGGTATTTAGTCCGTCTCCAAGAGTTGCCAAAGTCCTAACAATTTCAGTATTACTGAAAAGTCCAAGTCCAAAATTTCCTCTGAGATTTAAGGCAAACTCTTAGCTGTGAGCCCCTGTACAAATGAAAAGAAAGTTAAACATGTCCAACATTCAATGACACAAATAGACATTTCCATACCAAAAGTTACAGATGGGGTAATACAAAGTAATGGGACCAAAGCAAGTCCAAAATCCAGCAGGGCAAACATTAATTCCTGTAGTTCCATGTGCAGCATCCGAGGCAATCTGTGGCAAGTTGTGAGCTCCAAAGGGCTTGGGTGGCTCCACCCCTATGGCACTGCCAGTGGTTGTAGTTCTCATGGCTTCTCTCTGGGGCCAGCTCTGCTCCCTCCTTGCAGATTTCCTCAGATGATCCACGCTCCTGGATTCTCCAAACTTCTGGGGTCTCCATTTGTCTTGGTTACTTCTCTCTCATTGCTGGGACAAAAAACCTGACACCCAAAGTTAAGGAAGGAAAGGTTTATTTAGCTTACAGTTTGTGGAGGTTTCAGTCCATGATAGGCTGGCTCCAAGGCAGGGTGGCATGGCTGAGGGGCAACTGTTCATGGTGGCAGAAGATACAAAAGCAACAAGAGTAAAAAGGGGAGAGCAAGCCTCTTTTCCTCCCTTATATTATAAGTAGGCTTCCCACCCTATGGTGGGTCCTCTACACCCTAGGATGTAGAACTGCTGAGCCTCTAAGTTAAGCTTCTAAACTGCTCAAGTTGACACAGTGAATCAACCATTAGAACATCCTAGGGCATAAACAGCTGCCCTGAGGCATATCCTCTACACCCTAGGATGTAGAACTGCTAAGTCACTTAGTTAAGCTTACCCAGCACATCTTTCATTCTCCGGTTTTAGGAAATTTTCTTTCATAATTTCAGTGAATAGATTTTTAAAGCAATTATCCTATTTTTTAATACCTTCTTTTAGACCAAGGAGCCTTAAGCTCTTTCTTTTAGATTTATTCAGTACTGCTCATTCTTTTTCATTGATCTTATCTGAATGTTCTAGCACTTCCACCCTGTATTCAACTCCTGATATTCTTTCCTATGATAGATCATGTTACTACCCTGGCTTTCATTTGAGTTTGTTATTTGACTTATTGAGAGCTTCATTTCCAAGATTTTTGCCTGGTTCTTCTTAAGAACCTCTGTCTCTTTACTGCAATAATCTTTTATATCCTGCACTGTCTTCTTTATTTCATTCAGCTGCCTATTTATCTTTTCTTTGATCTCACTGATTATTTTAATTATCGTCTTTTCTTTAAATTCTTTTTCTGGCACTTCATCTACTTCAGTATCTGTGGGGTTAGCTTTTGGGGATTTGTGTATTTTTGGAGGCAGCTTGTTGCCTTGTTTTCTCCTTTCAGTCACATGTCTGTGTTGAGGTCTGCCGCTCAGTCGGGAATACCTCCTCTACTGTTGTGTGGGCTTCTTTTTGGTAAGTGGCTGTCTCTTCATAATGCACCCCTGATTTGTGGGTAAGTGTACCAGTAAAAGTTTCCATTAAATCTTTTCTTGATGCTAGGTTCCACCTTACTGCTGCTTTGGGAGGAGAGAGTAACTACTACCAACATCAGTGCTTGCAAAGCTAGCCATATATTATCAGACAAGTGAGAATTCATTTTAAAGATCTTTACTATTTTGCTACCACAGGAAAAGTGGAGAGAAGTAAAGTGTAGCAGCCTACAGAAAATTAAGTTTCCCATCCTGTCCTCAAATTCATAAACTTCCCGCCTCAGCCTCCCAAGTAACTGGGACTACAAGTATGCACCACCATGCCAGGTTTCAACATTCTTCTTTTTTTTTTTTTAGATTCATGAATGTCTGTCTCACTTACTTTCTTTCTTTGTTACTGGGCAAAATACCCAGGAGAGTTTTATTTTGTCTCACGGCTTTTAGAGGATTTAGTCCACAGTTGGGTGGCTCCAAGGCAGAAATAGTACCATCGAAGGGTCTGGCAGAGGAAAGCTGTTCATGTCATGGCAGCCAGGAAGCAGTGAGTGAAGGGAGAAGACACCCCACCCCACCCCAGTGACCCACTGTAGCCAGGCCCTACCTCCTAACAGCAATGCGGCTATGAACGCATCTGTGGACTAATCCACAACGAAGATAGCACCCTCATGGTCCAATCGTTTTCCAGATACATGACGCTTTGGGGGAATACCCAAGATCTAAACCATAACACCATGGCTATGGCGTATTCTGTTGTATTCATGAATCACACGCTCATTCAGTTACCTATCAATGGACATTTCAGGTATTTTTGTTAATAGTCATGCTCTTATGAGGACTCTTATCATTCTTAATACATATCTTCTAGATTATACATACAAGAATTTTTCTAAAGCAATACTTCTGAACTTTCCCCCCTGTGTTGCTGTGTATTGAACTTAGAGCCTTACACATACTAGGCAAGTGCTGTATCACTGAACTACATCCCCAGCCTATTTCCAACTTTTTAAATAGGACATCACCCTTAAGAACTAGCATTCAGGGCCAGTGAGATGGCTCAGCGGCATAAGCGCCTGCCTGGCTAGCGCGAGGGCCCGAGTTCAACTCCCAGAACCCACACACGAAAAAAGGGCCAGTGATATTGCTCAGCGGCAAGGGCACCTGCTGGCACGCGAGGTCCTGAGGTCGACCCCCAGTACCCACAAAAAAAAAAAAGAAAAGAAAAAAGAACTAGCATTCATTCTATGCTTCACTGGAACAAGCAAATGGGGCTGCTCTGGCTAGAGGCAATTTCCCAGACCTGCGTGGACATTCCAATGTCTAAAGCAACCAGTACTTGGCATTCCTGTCACCTAATGCCTTAGATGCACTCTTTCCTGTGCTCTAGCGAAAGTACTGAAAGTGGATAGCTGGGATATGTTGTATGCAACTGTTCAAAGTGTTTTCAAGTGAGTCTTCAACTTACCACTCAGGTGGCAGCAGATGGAAAGTCTTGGCACTTGCCAATACATAGTATTGCCTGAATTTGACATTTTGCTAGTGAGGTCAATGGAAAAAGATCTTTCTCACTGTGGCTTTTTATTTTTGATTTGTCTATTTTTCACGTTAGGGTTATGCATCAGTTTCCCAGGGATACCACACACTTCGTGACTTCAAACAGCAGAAACCTATTACCTCATGGTTCTGGAGGTCAGCAATTTTACTTTTTTTTTTTTTTTTGTGGGTACCGGGGGTCGACCTCAGGACCTCGCGTGCCAGCAGGCGCCCGTGCCGCTGAGCGATATCACCGGCCCTTTTTTCGTATGTGGGTACCGGGAGTCGAACTCAGGACCTTGCGTTTGCCAGGCAGGTGCTTACGCCACTGAGCTATCTCACTGGCCCAGGAATTTTACATTGATGTTTCAGCAGAACTTATTCCTTTGGGGACCCTGAGTGAGAAACCACCAGTGCTTCTCTCCCAGCCTCCAGTTTGGGTGGTTGTCAGCAATCCTTGTGATTCTTGGCTGTGCTGCCTCCCCACCTCCTTTCTCAATAGCCCGCCTTCTTCCGCATCTGCTCTTTCAGTGCCATCGCACAGCCTTCTTGCAGGGATGCCCGTCATTAGATGCAGGCCCACCCGAATCCATCTTTACCTCAGCTGTTGGCAAATATCCTATTCTGAGGTTTTGAGTGAACGTGAGTTAGAGGGAACACAATTCCAAAAGAAGACTCATGCAATTTTTTGCTACTAATCGTTCATATGTTTTGCCCATTTTCTCTGTTGTCATTGGCCTTATTCCTGTAAATTTGGGGACTTAAGTGTTCCTAATATAAACCTTTTGTAATATTAGTTACCAATATTTTTTCATTTTCTGTTTTTCTTTTTCTTTGTTCTGTTTTGTTTGCTTGTTTGTTTTACAGTGAACCTGAATTTTGAGTCATGATCCCAGGGGCTAATATTCCACATTTGTATCTGCACTCTCTTTAAAAGTCACGTGGTTTGAGGAATGGATCCAGTTTTTCCTGTGTATATACAGTTGTCTAGTTCTTCTTTTAAAATCTATCCTTTTTACCTAGTGATTTGAGTTGCCTCCTTAATTATATATTAAATTTCCTTACTTATGTGAGTCAACTTTAGAATTTATTTTACTTTTCGTTTGTCTACCTATTCTTACACTATCTCACTGTTTTATCACAGAAGTTGTGTTAATAGGTACTAGGTCTAGGTACCCAGCCCCACATTTTCATTTTTCCACAGTATTTTTCCTATTATTTATTTGTTTCTACCTATAAACTTTAAAATTACCATATCTAGCTCCAGGAAAAAAAGGCATTAAAAATTGGTGTTGTGTTATACTTAAAAACTTGGGGGCCAGTGAGATAGCTCAGCAGCATAAGCGCCTGCCTGGCAAGCGCAAGGGCCTGAGTTCGACTCCCGGAACCCACATACGAAAAAAGGGCCGGTGATATCGCTCAGCGGCACGGGCGCCTGCTGGCACGCGAGGTCCTGAGGTCAAGCCCCGGTACCTACAAAAAAAAAAAAAAAAAAAAAAAAAAAACAACTTGTCAGAATATTTCTGACAAGAATACTTATTGTGTCTTTCCATTTTTTTTTCAGATATATTCTGTGCCGTATAGTGTTCTTTAGTCTTCTATGCATTTTGTACATTTCATGTTAGGTTTATGCCTGGGTATTTTATTTTATATTTTCCTAATGTAAACAGGGTCTTCTCTTCCATTATTATCCTCTAATGTTATGTTTTTATGGATTTGGAAGCTTTTGATTTCATGTTACATTTATTTCTTACTGCTTTACAAAGTACTGTTTTTCCTATTTATTATCATGACTCTTATAGATATGCAATCATTCCATCTATAAACGAAAACAATCTTATGTCTTCCTTTTTAATTATTATGCCTCAAATTGCTCTTATTTGGTTTTACAGGCTCAACATCAGTACAATATTTAATAGTAAGACAGAAAGTGTGCACTCCTTAGCTGTTCTTCACTTTGGTGGGGATATTTTTAGTGTTTCTCCATTAGGCAAGAGCCTGCCTTTTCTGGCTTGAGGAGTATACATAATTTCTCATACCAAGAAAAGATTTATCAATTTTGAAATTAGTGTTAATTTATGTGAAATGACTTTCTGGTATAAATGGACATGATCATATTTGCTTTTTCTTAATGTGATGAATTTTATTAATGTTTTTAAATGTCGAAATATCCACTTATCTTAATGTACTATTGAACTGTTTGCTAATATTTTATTTAAGATTTCACATCTATTTTTAATAATGGGATTGTTTTATAGTCATATGTGTGGTTTCTGTATCAGTGTTAAACTCACATCATGGAAGGAATGTGAAGCTATTATTTCATTAGTACTGCCTGGCACAGTGGAAGTAGCATTCAGATTCATCTTCAAGGGTGTAGTCGTTAAGATTTCTTAATATTATTTTGTTCTGATAACTTTAGGGGAGGAGGCTAGAGAGGCTCTTTGGCAGCTCTTTATTCTATGAAAATTTGTTTATGTACAACTGAAGCCAGTTTTATATCTTACTAACAAGCTATGCATTACCTTTTATCTTAGAGTTTATTTCCATGTAGTTGCACAACAGATTCTCAAAGTGATTTTTAAGAATCTGTGTATTTTCATGATATCATGCCCTTTCCATTCCTTATTCTCTGTATTTGTCATTGACTCTCTTTTTCAGCTAATAATTTGCTTATTTTTGTTGTCTTTTTCTAGAATCAATTTTTGTTCACTGTTTTCTAAAGCAGTGTTACCATTAGCAATTTCTTCCATTTGTTTTATATTAACTTTGTTTTTTCCTATACTTTTTTTTTTTTTTTTTTTTGTCTTTTTGAGATAGGGTCTCACTATGTAATTCAGGCTGGCCTTGAATTCACTTTGTAGGCCAGGTTGGCCTGGAACTCACAACAATCCTCCTGCCTCAGCCTCCCAAGTGCTGGGATTACAGATGTGCACCACCACGCTGGGACTTTTTCTATACTTTTTAAGTTCCTTTTTTTTTTTTCATTTTATTGTTCTGTGAGTGTATTTTCCCACTTTTTTTTTATTGGTTATACAAATTAATGGGTTTCATTTTGGCAGATTCATATAAACATATAGCATACTTTTTTCAACTCCCATCACTCTGCTTGCTCCACCCTCCCCTTCCAATTTTGTATATTCTGGGGCGTCTGATGTGTGTATTTTATTCATACGAATCCCCCGACTACTCACCCTTACATGTTTCCCTTCCCTCCTATTCCCTCTTTATTGTCTTGCTGTGTTTTTAATGCTGTGAATTTCTTCGAAGGACTGCTTCAGCTATATTTCTTTTCTTTTTTTTTTTTTTGTGGGTACCGGGGGGTCGACCTCAGGTCCTCGCGCGCCAGCAGGCGCCCGTGCCGCTGAGCGGTGTCACCGGCCCTTTTTTTCGTATGTGGGATCCGGGAGTCGAACTCGGGCCCTCGCGCTTGCCAGGCAGGCGCGTACGCCACTGAGCTATCTCACCTGCCCGAGCTATCTTGCATAAATTTTAGACATGTAGGAACAAACTCCACTCCTGGTACCAAAATTATGTATTTGTTTTCTTATTGCCGCATAAGAAATTAGGATAAACTGATGGCTTACAGCAACATACATCTGTTATGACACAATTTTCTGTGCGTCAGAATTCCGGGAGTGGCTTATCTATTTGGGGACTTTAGTTGCAATCAAAATATCCACCGGGCTGCATTCTTTCTTGGGTGTGGAGTTCTTTCCACCCTCAGATGCTTAACGGTGGAATTCGGCTTCCTGTGGTTGTGGCTCTGAAGCCTCCTGTCCTGCGGTCTATCCGCCCGGGGCTGCTCTCGGCTCCGGTGCCCTCTGCAGTTACTTGCCATGTGAGGCTCTTTCCAACATGGTATTTCTCTTTTTCAAAGCCCGCAAAGGAGAGTTTCTTACTCCTGTCGGCTAAGACTGAGTTGTATGTAACGCAGCTAACAGAGTGGTCCCCGTCACCACTGCACGCTGGTGAGGATGTCACAGGCTCAACCCACACACGTGCACGAGGGAGCGGACTATGCGGAGACGCAAGGCATCGGGTTCTTCTTAGAACACGTCAGTTGCAAGTCCATCTTGGTAGGTGATTTTACTTTTCTCTGAACCTTTCTTTGTCTTTGTTGTTGCGCAGTTTTTCTATGATGGTTTAGATGTAGATTTGGTTTTTCGTGCAGCTCATCCTTGTGTTCCTTTTAACTGGATTCATGTTTTTCGTAACTCAGGAATCCTCAGATATTTTCTTTTCTAACATTTCTGTGAGGTTGCTTCCACCTGCTGCTAGATAAATTTATTTTTCAGTCTAGGTTTCCATGAACGCACGAGTAATACGAGCTTGGATCCTAGATTTGTGTGAGAGCAGTTGTATGGTTTTCAGTGCTCGGCGGAGACTCTTCTTATACAGTTAACTCTCTTCTTTCTCCTTCACATTCAGAGTCCCCAGGACAAGTGGGTCTCCTCCGTGCCCTGCAGACAGGCCCATTTTTCTGTCAACTTGTTCAGCGAAGGCGTGGCCCTTTTGGCTGTGTGGCTTCATGGAGTGCCCTCTAGGCATTGTTTAGTGCCACCGCCCCCACGCCCTGTGCAAACATGGATTCCTGAGGAGCTGCGTTCCTGTATCACAATTTAGACTCAGTTTCCACTTCTGCTTATCATTTTGGTTTCAGCTGATGATTCATTTTGGTTTGGTTTGATCTTTGGTGATTTTTTTTCTTTTTCAGTCTTGTGAGTCAAACTCAATTTTGTTTTTGTTATTATTTAAGCACTGTCCCAGTGATTTACAGTTGGAGGATGTTTTAGAATATAGTCATATTGTTGATATGGCAATTTGAATCTCTTTTTAATTGCTTTTTAAAAAATTTTTAATTTTATTAGTACATGTTTGCAGTTCATGCAGTTTACAATCATCGCGGGGTGTAAGTACATGTACATACCACAGCTTCTTTTTTCTTAAATCCCTTTCCCCTTCCCTCCTCCTCCTTTCCTCCTCCTCCAATTCTCTGATCCCATTTTTCATTCTTGTTGATATTATTAATCTTAGCTCATGTTATGACATATAATGTTTACATTCATTGAGGTTATTAGGTTCCTGTACATGGCATGTCTTTATTCTACTTATTTCCCCTTCCCCTCCTCCTCAGCCCTCACACTTTTCCACTTGCTGTTTTTAGTCTTTTGTTTTAATCTAGCCTTGTTTTTCCTCTGAGAAGTAAGTAGTGTACTTGTTTGTATTCACAGTGGATATGTGTTTTGGAATTCTAAGATTTCCCTCAGCTGTCCTGTGTCTTTCATATTCCAGCAAGTTTATCAAAGGCTAAGACTTTTGATTTGTGCATTTCATCAGAGAGAAAGATCATCTTTTACCAATATTTGTCATGATACACCCTTTTTTATGGAGGCAAGAGTAGATAGAAAGTTGATTTGCTGCAAGGATAGTCAAAATAGTTTGTTAGAAAACAATTTAAAATAATTTCCTATAACTTTAATAAAAATACACATTTCTTTTGCCAGTTTTTCTTTCTTAGACTCACAACAATCCAATCTTTACCTCATAAATCTGAAAATTAGAATAACGATTTTTATAAACTGCCAGGAAAATCTTGTTATGTCTTGAATTATAATGGTAGTTTGTGGGAAAATGATTTTGTGATCTTTTTCCATATTCTATATTGCAAATCTGCTTCTGCTTTTACAATTAAATAAAGTCATAGAAGGTATTTAAAATTTTAGTATACATAAAAATATTTGGGGTGCTGAGAAGTTGCTTATTCTCCACGTGCACATTCCCTCTGCTTCTACAAGCTGTATAAGGGTACAATCTTTGTATTTTTTAGCAAGCATTGCAGGTGAATCTGATACACAAAGACTTGTATATTGATTCAACAAATCTTTTAGCCAAAATCCTTTTTTTCTCTTTCATGTGTGGCTGTCACAGTGCTTGAGCCTTTGGGAGATGTCCGAAGACTGGCAACATATTGAACTGGATTGGGTTTTAAATTATGACTTACTCCCTCACTGATTACTTCCAGGCCTAAAATAACTTCATTTCATGTTCTGGGTTTCTGGAATTTTTCTGACTTGCACATTTTTGTTTTATTATGTTTTTAATATTGAAGCTATAAATAATAATTTTGACATTTGATAGCCTTTGTAGAGATATTTAATATCTCATTTGGCTATGGAACCCTTCATTTTATTTTTCCAATTACTGTCTTCTTTTACAGTCATGCTATCAAGGTTATTGGTATCAAGGTTATTGGTACCCAGTGCTTTCTTCATTAATTCTGGCCTCATGCTACTCAGGTATATTTTATTGTGGTTTTCATTATCTTATGACTTGTTTTATCCAGTTCTTCCCAAAAAGTCTTACCCGTAATAACATTATTTATATTTACTGTCCAAACTTTTCATAAAATGTGAGTGTCATTAACAGGATTTTGTTATATATTTACTTTTTGTAATCTGATTTGTCTTTTACATAATGCAGTTTTATAAATTGAATAAGGTACTTCATTTGTATTCTTGAATTAACACCCATATGTTATCTAATTTTAAACAGAAAGGATCACAATTTAAAGTTTTTTCTATTAAAGTAAGTAATTTATTGTAAGAGTAGTGTATTATGCACACTGACTAAACCTTGAGAGGAAGTTGTATTTGGCTACTCTCTGCACAGCAGTGATGTATTCTGCAGTTACAGAGTTTGTTCACTAAGAGAATGGATTAATAGCATATGAAGTCATTCCTTTTTCATATCTTTGTTTTTCAAAATTAAGTCTAGAGGGATGATTTGCTAGAAAAGCTCAGCAGATTCTGGGAAAATTAGAGTGACCGGAGATATTAAATCTAGTGGCTTAAGATGTCACCCTCCTATAGCAGGAATGAGATACACACAAAACTACCCACGAGCAATGTGACCACTCTCATTGTTAGAGCATCTAGCAAATTTACCTCATGGTGAAAAGGAAAAATGCAGCCACCCAGGGGCTTTCTTGAGCCTGTCTTCTGCTCTCAGTGGCCACAGCCAGGTATCCTGGAGACAGGGCCACAGTGCTTAGGCATTTGGGGCAAGAGTTATCCCTCTGTGAAACATGGCAATATGTGTAGGAAACCGTGGGAGATGAGCAGGATAGCTCTGGACTAGCAGCAACACAGCAGGCACCCAAGGGCTTAATCAGGAAAGAAAAAAGATGAGACGGTGCACTTTTAGCTTTGCTTTTTTTTTTGTAATCTTAACATTTTATTTCATTACATTTAATTATTTACATTTTTATAGGCTTTTGCACCAGAATTTATTATTTTAATAGCTTATTTGAGTTTTTTTTTTTTTTTTTTTTTTTTTTTTTTTTTATTTTTTTTTTGTGGGTACCGGGGGGTCGACCTCAGGACCTCGTGCGCCAGCAGGCGCCCGTGCCGCTGAGCGATATCACCGGCCCCTTTTTCGTATGTGGGTTCCGGGAGTCGAACTCGGGCCCTGGCGCTTGCCGGGCAGGCGCTTAAGCCGCTGAGCCATCTCACCGGCCCTTGAGTTTTATTTTTAATTAAATTAAATAAATTAAATAAAATATTAATTTAAAATTTAATTTAATTTTTATTTTTCATTTGCATCTAGGAAATTAAATGTTAGATATCAGCTAAGGGAATTATTTTTAAAAGCATGCATCTTTAAAATTATTTATTTTTTTATTTTTTTATTTTTCTGGGTACCAGGGGGACGACCTCAGGACCTCGCGCGCCAACAGGCACCCATGCTGCTGAGCGATATCACCGGCCCCTTTTTTGTATGTGGGTTCCGGGAGTCGAACTCGGGCCTTCGCGCTTGCAAGGCAGGCGCTTACGCCGCTGAGCCATCTCACCGGCCCCTAAAATTATTTTTAAAAGTATATCCATACGAACTCTCAGAATCATCCGCTATCATTGTATTTGTTACATTGTTCTCTGCCAAGGATTATTAAAGTCATAGTTAATTTTAATAGTAGTAAATGTGCTATTGAAGCTTGTTGTGGAAGAAATGATCTTAACATCTTAAGTCTTCAGGATTTCTGTGCAGTTCTAGTGTGGAATTTTCCAGCAAAACTCATTTGTTCTATGTTCTATTTCTCTCATTGAAGAATACTGACCAATGAATCTCTGTGGATACGTCAAAACTAGCTTACCGTGGTCAGGTGAGATAGCTCAGCGGCATAAGTGCCTGCCTTGCAAGCGCGAGGTCCTGAGGTGGACTCCCGGTACCCACATTAAACAAAAAAAAAAAACAAAAAACAAAAAACTAGTTTACCCTAACTAAAAGTGAATTTTTAGAAAGAGAAAAAGATAGATGATCTTCAGGAATATTACTAGGAACGAGAGTTCATATTTGAACATTTAATACTTCTTTGGATTGGATACTTTGCTCGTATTTTATACCTTTAATGCATTAAAGAACAATCCTTGTTTATTTGTACTTCAGATCCTATACTGGAATTTAGGAAGTGTTGCAATGATGACAGAACATTCAGCAGATTTGCTCTGTGGCCAGTGTTGCTGTCAGGCGGTTTCTTCAGCAGTCAAAGCAGGGGCCATATTTAACCTTCTTACAGGATTCAGATACAAAAAGGCTCCAAAACATTGTCATGCAAAACCCGTGAGTCAGCAAGCTACTGAGGAAGGAAGAGGGGGAACTGATGGTGTTGTAAATTTGGGAATCTTGGATAAAGACAATTACAGTCTTTACACTCACGAGTGTGTTCTGTGCACTATGACTCTCAGACTGGGTCGCAGTAATGTGACATTTCCCCAAGGTAGTTCATTGTGGTCCTAGTAACAGCTTGGTACATCTGTGTTTAATGCCTTACTTAGGAAAGTCTACAAGAACTCCTCATGCTCTGATCTTGATTATGGGGAGTTTTTCATTCCTACACATCTATGGACTCCAAATCAATCTTCCCTCGTTTTACGCCCTGACCCAGGGCCTTGGCTTACAGCTGAAACCAGTCCTGGCTGTCAAAGGACCTGACTGAAGCCAGATGGAGTGTTTCTTATCAAAGGATGCCACACACAAACGTTTAGAAACTTTACTCTCAGGAAGTCTTCAAATACTATAGCAAAACAAAATTCCCTAACTTCAGTCATTCTCTAACTTCATTCTAATCTCATTCCCTAACCTCATTCTAACCTCATTCTCTAACTTCAGTCATTTATTTCGTATTCTGTCTGCAGTAGAAATTCAAAGCAGTTGATAACTACTACACAATTATTCTCATACATTTGTTTATTGTTAGTATTAGCAAATCACTACTTGGTTGTCTCTTTTTTAAAATGATGAATTGTGCTGGTTCCTTGAAAGCCTTGAAACTAACACATTTCATTTCTGGCAGATAACCCCAGTCATGTCGATCTGGTCGTCCAAACCCTGTTGGGAATGCAGTTGCGCAGGGATGTGGGCAGAAACTCCTTATGAAACTTTTGGGAAGAAATTCACATACTCTTGCAACATGTCTACAATGGCTAATATGTGTGTCCACTTTCCTGGGCTGCAGGATGCCAAAATCGTCAATAAATCATTAATTCTTCACGTGTGCAGGGGTGTTTCTTGAAAAGATCAGCATCTGAGTCAGCTGACTAAGTGAAGTTCACCATCACCAGCACGTGCTGCCGTCATCCACGAGAGCCCGGTGGAGCAAGGGAGGCGGGAAGAGACGTCTTTGTCTTCTTGAGTTCGGGTGTTCTCCTGTTCTCAGACACCAGAGCTCCTGGTTCCTGGGCTTTTGGACTCTACACTAAATAGGTGCTCAGGCCTTCTAACACAGACTAGCTTATGCCGCCAGCTTTTTCTAGCTCGCTAGCTGTAAGATATGATGGAATTTCTCAGCCTTTACAGCCAGGCAGACTGATTCGTACAACAAGCCTCTGGCTGTGTATCAATACATGTGTATGTAGGGTTTGTGGCTTTGGAGGACCCCGAATAATGACTTTCTTGGCCACATTCAAACTTCAGTCCACTCAAGGATGGTCTTGGATTTTTGTAAAGACTATTACAATTTTTACTCCTGAATTAGGGCTGCCAAAGTAAGGGTGCCTGGTTAAATCTAATTTTCTCATAAACAACTGATGATTTTTTAGTATACAGATGACCTATAAATCAACAAGTTATTATTTACCTGAAGTTCAAATTTGACTGAGAAACCTGCATTTTAATTTGCTAAATCTGGCAAATCTAATATTTGAAGAGCATTTATAGAACAATTTTTATGATTTCATTCATACACCTCTCTTCTGCCTATCTTTAGAAGCAGACCATATTCCCAGAGTTGAATAAGACCTCTGATGGCTGTAATATTAGTTTACTGCTGACATCAGTGTTTGAAAGAGTTTCGTACCTACAACAGCAAAAAGCTAAGGCGTAAGAAATGCCAATATGACTGTGTAATCTCAGATGAATCTCCTAATTTCTCTAAATGTTAAATACCTCAACTGTTAACGGAGATAATAGCATCATTATAGGCTGGCGGGAAGGATGAGTACAATTTAATTCTTTGTAATGGCCTGAAAGGACCTGGGCTTCCTTCCGCGCCATTCCGCAGAGTGGTCCCATGTGCGCACCAGGGGTCTGACGGGGGTGACACCCGGTCTCCAGCGATGATAAAATGTAAAGAAACAAGAAGCAAAGGAAGTTCAGACAATGATAAGAGCTACGCGCAAAATTAATCTGATGAGTGTGAAGGGCTATTAGAAAAGGGCCTCGGCTTGGAGAGGAGGAGGGCTGGGCTGGCCGGGCGGACACTGGGCCGGCGGAGGTTGGAAGGAAGGAGCAGGGGTGCGCAGCCTCGGCCCAGCGGTGCGGGAGCAGAGAGGCTGCAGGTGGGGTGCGCGGGAAGGAGGGCGCGCTGCCTGCTCGCTCAGCGCTCATTCTGGAGGTCCCTTCACACAGCACAATACAAATTAATGGGTGTGAAAGGAAATAAACCCGCGTGCAAAGTCGAAGCCCGTATCTTTTAGGAGGTTCACCATCATCAGATCAGTGAGCGCTACCAGAACAGACACAACAAAAAATAATCGCCAACGCTCGGCCACCGCGTGTTCCGGGATCTAACGTTAATACCGACGTTAACGCTTGAGATAATTTCTTACCGCCGTGGAACTCACGCTCGCCTCGCACAGGGATGTCGCGGGACGTCAAAACGCGCCCGAGTTTCTTGCGGTCCCTTTCGTAGGGTGTTTTGAACTGCACCGTGCACAGCCGGGCGCTCTTCCACGAAGAGGGAGACAGAGGTAACCCTGGCTTCAGAAGAAGGCAAGATTTAGTTCTAGGAGCTAGCGAGGGAGTAAGTCAATAATAATGTGAGGAAGTGCAGTAATAATGAAGATTTGTGTTTCCTGTCAGCAGTGAACAAAGTAGGTTTTTGGTTTTTGGTTTTTTTGAGAGAGAGTCCCAGAGCCAGTGTCACGGTTTCTAAGTTGCCCAGCCGGGGCTTGAACTTGTGATCCTTCTGCCTCAAGCACTCAACTTTCCGGAAGCCCCGGTCTAAGAAGGAAGAAGTCCATGATGATAAAACGTCCACTTTTCCCCAAACTTTTCACTCTTTCCACAGTACCAGCTGGTTCTTCCTTTTGGGGATACCCTGGCAAGATAACCAAGCGGAGAAACAGCAGAACTCAGCTCTAGTCTGGCTCTGAGTTGCAGCAAAACTTGGGCAAGTTTCTTAACATTCCCCAGTCCCCGTTTTTTATGTTAAAAAAAAAAAGGATGAAGGACTAGGTAATATCTAAGGTCCTCTTAAATGGTAAATTTGTTCTAATTGTCCTTTTTCAATACTGAAATAAACTTTTTAGAAAGGAAAGAACTTGTTAAATCAAATAAAAAATTGTTATTTTGTCTAATCAAATATCAAAACACTACTAAAATAAATTTTTTTATTGTAATGGAATGAAATTGCTAGCAGATATTTGAATAGATAACATTTCCGATAGTTGCCACATCTTTTCTCTGCACTAGGTTTATTTTATTAGGAAAAGGTTTCCAGCACACTACTAGTCAGGCGCTCTCTGGATTCAGAAAGTACCGCTTGGTCATCACAGGCTGGTTAGCACTGACTTTGCTACTGTTACTGTACTTGCCATCATGCTTCAGACTTCGGGGTTATGAGTTTTTAGATAGGTTCTCCAGACTAATTTAGGGAGGCGCCAAAAATTAAGTATCCTTTTCTAGTACATTTTAAATGTCAATTTTAAAGTGACTCAAACTTTTCCTGGAAATTGTCTTCAATTAAATATTTATTGGACAATGTGTTAAATATTTAATTCAAAAAATAAATGGGACCCAACCATGCCATTGGAAAATTACAGTTTGTTGGGTGAGAAACTCAACCCAAGCCAATCTCATGTGTAAAATTCTTTAATTAAGAGAAGTACAACATATAATGGGAACTTAAGGTGGAAATGGTTAACTCTGTCTGGGAGAGTTAAACAAGAATTGGGAATTCTTGAAGGAGGTTAAAGGAAATATAATTTGTTCAGGAGAGAAAGCATATGAACAGGAACGGCTGTAGCAAAAGGAGCATGAAAGAAAACAGTTTTAGAGACATTTGGAGGGAACAGTCATGTGCTGCCAAGCATTTGAAAGTTCTCTATCCTGTTACAAAGTTTGGAAATTTTAACAAATGGAGTACTTGCAGGATTTGAGCCAGGAGTTGAGGAGAATCAGAGAGAGGCCATGGTGTTGTGCATGTTATCAAGTTTACCTTGTTTAATCCTGATCAGTCTTTCTGGTAGTTTTGACATTCTAGCAAACTAGTGAGGAAACTGAGAATTAGTGAGGTTAGTTTCCCCAGAGGAAAGAACTAGCAGGTGGCAGAGCAGGCGGTTGAATCTAATTGTTTGCCTCCAGATTCCAGAGGCTGCCATTCCAAAGGTTACCCCCGGGCACTTTCTGTGCCTGGGGGCTGACAAGTACCTAACTTGGGAATGCCCCGCCCTTCCTCTCCAACAATGGCCTGCCAGGGCCACCCTCGGGCCTTTCATCGCCTCCAGCAGGTCTGGCCACACAGTTCACAGGCAACATGGACAAACTTAATTAAATTCAAGTGAGTGTTGTTACACCGCCCTGACAAGCCCAGTTGTGTGCAGCTGAATAATTGAGTTGTGCGGATATTTTCTCTTTGCCTTCTTGGTGGTAGGCTTTTTTTTGGGGGGGGTTGTTTTCTTTGGGTTTCTAAAGATGACCCTGACACTTTCCATAAAGCTGTTTTCTAGTAGGAATGCCCTCCATCAAAGAGACGCAGTCCGGTTGCCCGGCTACCATGAGAAAGGCACACTCTGAAGTGACAGTGCCGACCTTTGCCTAGAGTACCAGGGTCTCTGTGTGTTCGGTACAGTGGTGCCTCCCAGGGACCTCACAGCTAGCTCTGCATGGTGGCTACCTGAAGCCCACACTGTCAGGCCCAAGGGCACAGCCTCGCTGGTGTGAGCTCATGGAGCCCATTGAAAACAAACCACATCAAATTGGTAGTGAGCAAAAGAAAGGGCCACTTACAGATTTATTTTTTGAATAAATCTCGTGATACGTGCAGGTGACACTGATTAAGCCCTACTTTTCTGATGCAGCTCTCCATACAGTGAAGAACAGTGCCGTGTTGGTACAGAGAAGCCAGCAAAGGTTGCGCGGCTTGTGGACTCCCTAAGCGGGGTGGATCACAGGCGATTTGTGCCTACTGGCGTCTTCAGGACCCAGTTTTGTCTTTCAAATTTTTCATTAAATAGCCTTTTCTAGCTGTTTAAATACTGTATTGCAAAGCTTATAGTTCAGGGGGTCCTTGGTGCTGGTTTCCCTTGTAAGGTCAGTAGCCATCCAGCCTTTCTATTAATTCCCAGCTTTCAATATTAATTTCCAGTATGCAATACAAAACTTATTACATCACAGAGCAAACATTTGAAAAGTTCTGTCCTGGACATGTGAACTGCTTCTTGAAAAATGTGGACTGGTATGATTTTCACTTTTTCACCAGTATGCAGGGTTTTTTTAAAAGAGCTTTTGGCTTGAAAATATTTGACTATATTTCACAAATGTAGGCCATGCTATGGCCTAGTCATGGACACATTTATAAATTAGGTGTGCGCAACATAGGAAGTTTCTTCCTTTTCAAAATCTTGATCTTATGGTTTCTTTTCACTTTTTCCATAGTGGTATGGGACACTTTAGTTCATGTTATCTTTCATGTAGATTATTTTATATTACTTTATCTGCTCCAGTTCCTGTGTATAGATGGAGTCGACATCGTTACCCACATTTTACACATGATGAGGTAGAGATTGAGTGACTACCCCAAACCACATACGGTCCCTGCTGAAACTCATTTCTTTTCCTTTTTTCCCCCACAAAAGCCTAACGCTGTGCTATAGTGTGAATGTGGTGGTGGTAGTGCTGGTGACTCTGGCCTCAGTGGCTCATTTTGCCCTCTCCTTTTTCTAATTTTTCGGCGTGGTTTCAGTAATACCCCTTTGCTCCTCCTCTGTGCCCTGAGGGTCCTGGGCATTCTGGCTGATTCTGAAGTAGCTCAGGCTCAGTCTGTTTTCTTCCTCTTTTAATCAGAGAAAATTCTGTGAAGTTTCAGCATTTATTCTGAAAAGTATGAAGAAGTGGTTAATTTTCAGTTCAATCAGAAAATCCTCTGAAAATTACTGGAGAAGTAATGTAAGCATTTGATGATAGCATTAATTTAAGAAAATATTTAATAAGCAACTGCTATGTTCCAGATACTGCTCTGAAAGCCGGAATGAAAGCAGCACACAAAGTGTCCGTCCTCGTGGTTTGGTGGATTCCAGTTCCAAACAAGCATGAGGTCAGGCCGCCGAGAGCAACCCCGTATCGCTCTGTGGTTCATGTCAGCACGCTTTAAAGCGACTGCAAGGGATTCGGATGTCCGACCATTTGTGTTTGGAGTGTAACACAGGGATTCTCCCTTGAACCAGACAACTTTGTTTTATTTAAAATAGTCTAGAAAGTTTTAAGATATAAAAATACAAATCTCAATCGAAATAGATCATTATCAGGAAATTCATATAATCTATGAAGCTTGGATACAAAATCCAGATGTTCATCAAGACAGCGTTGGTGTGGAGGATGTCAATATTTGAAACAGGGAAGTAAATGCATGGAACTAGTTAGGCTGGAGAGGGACTGAGAAGCCACGGTGACTAGTGAGGCCGAGTTCCAGAAAACAAGTCGTCAGCACTGGCGGCTGGAAGGGCAGGAGATGGGCCAGGAGAAGCAGAGCCACTCAGCGGGAGCTGGGATTACAGCTGCTCAGTCTACTGCGAGCCAGAGACATGGGCAAAGGGCTGCCAGGGCAAAAAGACGGGGCAAGTATGCACCTTCTTCCTTTCTTCAGGCCTTTAGTATCACTCTGGTGCCTCTCACTGGCCAATCAGAAAGAAACCAAAGGCTCTGAGAACCAGGCTGCGGGAATCTGACCCCTTGGGATATAGAGGAGAGCAGATAAAGACAGGAAATGAATTTGGTAGATACAGACCCAGGACGAGAACATGTATGGATTTTCCTTCATTAAGCATGATCTCTGTAACCAAACTGCACGGGTTCAAATCCTAGCTTGGCCACTTGTTCTGTGGGTAATGTTATATACACTTAATTTGAGCTATAAAGTGAGGGGCAGGTGGGACGAGCACTGTGTAATGTGTGAGGGTGTGGTGAAGGTCGGAAGGACTCACGCAGCACATTATTACTAGTGTGGCTGAGGCACTATCGTAGGTGATGAGAAACATGAAGAAACCATCTGTGCTCTCAGAGCCGCGTGTGCTTTACCTGTGAAGGGAAGCACACTGGTGAGCAGCAGTAGGGACTGTCCTACGCAGGGGAGGGGGACGCTGAGGATAAGCTAAAGGTGGAGCCACCTTATTTAGCTTCCAAGTTGCAAACTGAAAGGGGTGGGACTATATGCAATTACTTTTAAGACCCAGTAGCATAATTAATATTTAAATGTCCTGTGTAAATTTGTAAGAGAGTACTTTATATTTATTAATTATAAAAATAATAATATTCATTGTAAGGCATTGACAAACAGAAAAATACAAAAAAAGCCCCACAACAATATGTTACCATCTCTGAATCTTTTACCAGAATACCAACAATTGTTGTTGTTATATATATTATAAAATTTAAAACATAACTATATATAACTTTAAATCCTGATATTTTTCATTACTGTATATTGTAGTCATAATTTGCAAGGGAATAGATTTAATACAGGACACTTGAATTTATAGGAGTATCTTATAATATTCATCCAAAAAGTCAAATGCAGAAGAGTGCAATAGATCTGTGCTCATGCTGGAGACCCGAAGAACCCTGTCGAGAGCCTGGATCCCCAGGCAACGTCTCATGCAAGTCCTTATCGAGGAGCCTCACCGGGAAGACCCAAAGGGCACAGATAGAAGCTGGAAAGTCTGCGCCAGCAGGGCGAAGGATCTGTGCCAGCAGGCTGAGGGATCCGCGCTGGAGCCGGGAAGCGATGCTCAAGGTGAAGACCAGAGACCAGCAGTCATCCTCAGTGACGGCGAGGACCTGAGCTCCTCCTCTGATGAGAACAGCTGAGTTCACGTCAGGAAAACCAGACGCAGCAAAGCTTCTCGTGGGAGATCAGCAGCATGCAGTCTTCGCCTTCCATTCGTTGGCAGCAGGCCTCAGGTGAATCTTCCACACCCAGAGCCGCGCTGACGCAGTTCAGCCGCGCGGCCCCACTCAAGTTGACCATTAATTAATCTACTACACTGTACTTTTTAAAAAAATTTTTATTTTAAAGAGAAAAAGTAGAACAAAATTTCAAAACAACATAATAGGAGGGTAACAATGGTTAATACATCGCATATTGTTATCTTTAAATTAGTTACTCAGAATACTAGATATTGTCATTCAATTCTCCAAACAATATTAGTACACACCTTTCTTTTCAATGAACTAACAGAAATTAGAATTGCATCTATCTTAACTATCATATATATATATATATATATATATATATTTTTTTTTTTTTTTGCTTTTCCCTTCCTTCTTTTCGCCATTCTCCCATCTCAGTTTCTCTTTCTTTTTGAACAGTTTCTTCTCATTTTACAATATCTATTGTACATTTTGGATCTTATTTACTCTTTCAGCTTCTCACGCTAGGGAGATGATATGATGTTTACTTAGGTGCATCTGGTTTATTTCACTTATGAGTATGGTCTCGAGTTGCATCCATTTACCTATAAAAGTCTCTAGTTTATCTTTCTTTATGGCTGAGTAGTACTCCATTGTATAAAAATACCACATCTTTTTTATCCATTCCTCAGCTGATGGGCATTTGGGTTGTTTCCAAGATCTAGCTATTACAAATTGCGTTGCTATAAACATGGGTGCACATATATCTCTGTGGTACAATATTTTTAATTCTTCTGGGAAGATACCCAGAAGAGGAATAGCTGGGTCACATGGGACCTCCAGTCCTACTTTTCTGAGGAATCTCCACACTGATTTCCACAGTGGCTGCACCAGTCGACACTCCCACCAACAGTGGAGAAGGGTTCCTTTTTCCCCACAGCCCCACCAGCATTTGTTATTGGTTGACTTCTTGATGATAGCCATTCTTTCTGGGGTGAGATGGAATCTCAGTGTTGTTTTAATTTGCATCTCTCGAATGACCAGTGATGTTGAACATTTTTTCATATATTTATTTGCCATTTGTATTTCTTCACCTGAGAAGTGTGTATTCATCTCAGATGCCCATTTTTGGATTGAGTCTTTAAATTTAGGAGTTTTTTTTTTGAGCTCTTTATATGTTCTCGATAGTAATCTTTTGTCTAAAGAACAGCTGGCAAACATTTTTTCCCACATTGTGGGTTGTCTCATCACTGTTGGTGGTTTCTCTTGCTGTGCAAAAGCATTTTAGTAAAATGAGATCCCAGTTGTTGATTCTTTGTGATAGTTCCTGTGTGGTTGAGGTTTATTCATAAAGTCTTTGCCTACACCAATGTCTTCAAGGGTTTTACCTATTCTATCTTCCAGCAGATTTAATGTTTCTGTTTTAATATTTAGATCTTTGATCCATTTTGAATTTAGTTTAGTGCATGGTGAAAGATATAGTTCTAATTTTAATCTTTGGCATGTGCAGAGCCAGTTTTTCCAGCACCATTTATTAAAGAGGCTATCTTTCTTCCATGAATGTGTTTGGCACCTTTGTCGAAGATAAGGTGGCTTAGTATGTCTGGAGTTGTTTCTGCAGCTTCTAATCTGTTCCATTGATCTTCGGGTCTGCTTTTTTGCCAGCTTAGACAAGTTTCTTCCTTTCTTCAACATCTTTGCATCATCTATAAAACAGTATCAGTCTCACAGAATTGTGAACATCAAACTAATAATACATAATACGTAATGACTGATGCACAGTGGATCTTTTATGGCCAAGGTGCTCATCTGGGGACACTTTTGCTTACCAGGGGACATTTGGCAATGTCTGGTGTCATTTTAGATGATTATGACTCACATCTGCTACTGGCATCTAATGGGCAGAATCCAGAGATGCTGCTAAACGTTCTTCAATGTACAGGACAGCTCCTTACTACAAAAATTATCTTGCACAAGTACCTGTTCTATAGGTTAGTTATTAGTAGTTATTGTTAGTTATAACTACTAGTAACATGGGAAACACTAAGGGTCAGAGATGGTAAATAACAGAACAAGATCATCCAGCCAAGAGGAAATGATAGAATTGGCTTTGAACTCTTCTGTTCTCGTTGCACATTTGAACCCAACTCAAATGTACTCGCCACTACATCTCAGTGAGAGAGGAAGCCACCTCCTGGGGGGCAACTGGGAAACTATGAGTTAACTGCACAGCTAAGCTCCCTGAGGAAACTGGTGGTTAAGACCTCAGCTATGTACAGGTGCATGTATAACGCGACATCAGCAGAGAATAACAGACTTGGAAAGTTCTGTCAAAAATCCCAGCTTTCCCTTCCCCCTTGTGACCACTGTTCACTGCTTAATCACTGCTCTACTTCTGTAACCTCATTTCATGCTGATTTCCAATAAAAATATTGCCCTACAGAGAAAAAACCATGTGAAAGTAGAGACAAAGCTTTGTTCGAGGTGCTTGAGGAGACATGAGTCCATTGCAGAGATGCTGGCAAGTTAAAGACACTCTTTACTCCTTACTCCGTGTCTGAGTGGCTTTGTTTGGGATCCCATTTGTCTCCTGATTCATCAACTGCCACTTAAAAGTAAATATGTAGCTACACGTAGACCTTGTTCTTTTATAATAATAATTACATTTATCTTGGAGATACTATTATGATTTAGACTTAAAACATCCCACAAAAGTCTGATATGTTCAGAGCTGTGGCTTTTGGAAAGTGACTAAGGCACTAATCTCATCAGTGGTGTGCTCCATTCACTCATGAGTTCACCCCAAAATGTGTAACTAGGAGGGCATCACGGTTGGAGGGTGCAGGCCACTGCAGGTGTGTCTTGAAAAGATCCGCCCTGTCCCTACCCCTTCCTCTGTCTGGCTTTTAGCTTCCTGGCTATCACAAGGCAAACAGGCTTCCTCTGACGTGCTAGTTCTGCCGTGGAGCCAGCCAGCCATGGACTGAATCTTCTGAAAGGCTGATAGAATAAGCCTTTTCTCCTTTACACTTTGTATGTCAGATATTTTGTCCCAGCAACAGAAAGGTGACAAATACAAATAGTATTCTCTAATAAAAGGAATAAGGACTCCTTAGAGACGTGGCCAAAAATATACAAGATGAGCCTGGAGTATCTTTATAAATGGTTATATGTAAGGTAATACTAAAAACCAAAACCAACAAGCAAAAGCACAGACACCAACAATAGAAGTATGGCAGGGCCGGTGAGATGGCTCAGCGGCGTAAGCACCTGCCCGGCAAGCGTGAGGGCCCGAGTTTGACTCCCGGATCCCACATACGAAAAAGGGGCCGGTGATATCGCTCAGCGGCACGGGTGCCTGTTGGCGTGCGAGGTCCTGAGGTCAACCCCCCGGTACCCACAAAAACAAAACAAAACAAAACAAAACAGAAGTATGGCAAAGGCACACAGGAGACAACTGAAAGAGCACCCAAAGGCCAAAACTGCGACAACTTCAGCAAGAAAATAATGTAGTATTATATGAAAATCCAAAGTGTAAAACAACCGTCCATGAGTCTATACTAATATAAATAAGTGACTGACTATATAAAGTAATGGGAAACAATAAGCATATCTGGCATGAAGAGAATTGCAAATAATTTATGTTAATATTTTCTCCTCAAGAAAGAGGAGGATAAACCCCCATTTCTTAAGTGTGGGCTATGTCTAGTGACTTCTGTCCAAAAGTACCACATGGAAAGAGGGGAAGAGAACATTATAAGAGAGCAAGTACTTCATTTACATGATCAAGTTTAACAGCAACAGTAAGTCAGACTGACACCAGGTGGCCCTGATGTGATATGCTAAAAATGACTTTCTTTTATCTCTGTGGGCTTCTTCCTCAAAGCTTATAACCCCTGTCCAGTTATTAGAAAATCATCAGACAAGTCCTAATGGTGGGATATTCTATACGATGAATGGCCAGTACTGATCAACACCTTCAAGGCCATGAGAAATAAATTCAAGGTGATCCTCAGTAGCCATGACAATTAAATGGATTAAGGGGTCCTGCATGAAATTCTGGGACAGAAACAAGACATTGGGTAGAATCAAAGGAAATCTGAATAAAGTATGGACTTTAGTTAATAATAATATATCAATATTGGCTCATTACAGTGACAACCATACCATGTTGGAGTAAGATATGAATAGTAGGAGAAGTTGAGTGCTATGATTGTAGGAATTCTCTATGTTCTCATTTTCATTTTGTCTCTAAATCAAGAACTACAGGTACCCCTTGACTTATAGTGGAGTTATATCTTTATAAATCCATCATAATCTGAAAACATTCTAAGTTGAAAATGCACTTCATATACCAAGCCTACTGAACATCATTTCTTAGCAACATGGAACATTGCAAGCCATGGGTTGCCACATGGCTGGCTGGGTTCTGTGGCTATCTGCTGCAGCTCTGTACCAAGAGAAGCTACAAAACTGTATATCCTTAGACTCTGAGAAGATTGAAATCTAAAATTCGAATGCACAATTTATATTCTCTATGATGAATGTGATCATTATGTATATCTAAAATGTACCAATAAAATCTGATTAAAAAAAGAAATTAAAAAAAATAAAATTTGAATGCAAAATGAATTTCTATTAATGTATGTCACTTTCATACCCCAAAAGTTGAAAAGTCAAAAAAAGTTTAAAAAATTAATAACTCAAACATTAAGGATTATCTGTGTTCTAAAATAAGTTTAGTTTTTTTTTTTTTTTTTTTGTGGGCACCGGGGGTCGACCTCAGGACCTCGCACGCCAGCAGGCGCTCATGCTGCTGAGCGATATCACCAGCCCCTTTTTTCGTATGTGGGTTCCGGGAGTCGAACTCGGGCCCTCGAGCTTGCCAGGCAGGCGCTTATGCCGCTGAGCCATCTCACCGGCCCAATAAGTTTAGTTTTTAAACACTACATTTGAATAATTACTTTGAAATTGAGAGTGGAGATTTTTCTTCCCTTCTCATAGATAAAAAATAAGTCAAGTAGGGCTTTTGAGGAGAGGTTGGATTATGGGGGAGAAGGGTTTCAATACTTTCAAAACAGACATTGTATGGGATATTATGAAATATTAGAGGGTTTGAGGGCATTGTGTCTTAGAAAATGGTGTAAAAGATTTGAAGTAGTAAATTCAGTAGAAATTCTATAGTGACTATCAGTGTGTATATAGTATAAATTGTTTTAAATCATCCATCTGAAGAATGAAACAGGATTTAATGTATTTTGTGTGAAAAATCTGTTTAAGTTATAACTTAAGGTAGGTATAATACTGTGTAGGTTCACAACAGCAAGCAGAAACACCAAAATGACACCCAGGATTTGGAGGCAGATTTATTTACGTCAATGGTCACTGATCGGGATCATTCCCAGAATATCAGACCCCAATCTCTGGTGGTCTAGGGCTTATATAGGATAAGCAAGCAGGAAGTACAGAAGCAGAAAGGCTTGTCAATTGGAGATTGGTTTATATAACGTGCATCATAGTGACCAACTACACATCACAGTGACCAAACATTTCTAAGAGACAGGAGCAACTGGAACTGGAACAGGAACTATTACCTGGGCAACTAAGAAATTAAAGTATACTGGCTGGAGGGGGCATTTTCTGTTACATTTCCCCCCTCTTTTAGTTTCCCTGGCAAATCTTTGCTAGACGTATTACATGTGATCTTCTGAGACAAGGCCCAACTAGAAGCAGTATCATTAGGGCTGTCAGTGATCTTAGGATGGGTCCTAGTCACGGTACCCAAGATTGCCTTATTACAGAGTTTTTTCCTAAGTTGCTTTTAGGAAGAGACATAATTTAGGCCTGTCTGTTCTGACACATTACTCTGGCAAGGTAGTGAGGGAGTTAATCTGATCTAGGAGAGTATCCAATGTGCCTTGGACACTCATCACATGTTGGTCAAGTGTTTGATTGATTGTTCTATTCTCTTGGGGCAAACATCTATAGAGTATAAGGCAAAAACCACAGCTATCAGGGGGCAGGGAAGCAAGGACTGGGGTAAACAGCCTGAAAAGACCAAAAATCAAGGGGAATAGGTATGGAGCAATCCTGTGAATGGTGTCCTCAGGCTTCAGCCATGCATGGACTGGTCAGTGTCCAGAGCGACCAGAGCAGGGCATTGAGTGTGTTGTCTCTTCAGAGTGAGCTGTGTACTCCAGGTAAACTTTCCAGTGGGTCTAAGGCTGGATTTATGAAACTTGTAGAGGTAGTTAATATGCACCTGGGTTGTATGTGTGTGCAGGAGTATCTATAGGTATAGCTGATAGTAGGACCCTATAAACTCCTGTTGTCTTTTCAGTACAGATAGGGAATGTCTTGGGCCAGCCTGAATAGGTGCAGATGAGCACCAAGAGATATTTGTAACTTCTGTAAGGTTTTATTTCTATGTAATCTATCTATCTATCTATCTATCTATCTATCTATCTATCTATCTATATATATTTTTTTTGTGTGTGTGTGTGGGTACCGGGGGGTCAACCTCAGGACCTCACGTGCCAGCAGGCGCCTGTGCCGCTGAGCAATATCACCGGCCCCTTTTTTCGTATGTGGGTTCCGGGAGTCGAACTCGGGCCCTCGCGCTTGCGGGGCAGGCGCTTAAGCCGCTGAGCCATCTCACCGGCCCCTATATATCTTTAAATGGGGAGAGTCAACTATATTGCATGGGGTCAGAGCCAGTGACAGACACTGAAGCCTGAACTGGCTACAGGGGTACAGGTGCCAGTGCTGTGGCTTGAGCTTGCAGAAATAATGGTGGGGGCAGGTCTGGCTCTGATCCTCCGGGAGTACCAGGTAAAGTTTTTCTGGCTGGGGTTGATGGTTTAGTCAATTGGATGCTGGAGGGGGCTTAGGAGCACAGGTTTGGCGTCTTTGGTGGCAGGTTCCAAACAGCAGCAGGAAGCAGTAGCAGGAGAGCTTTGGCCAAAATAACTTGTCCAAGGTGACCACAGAATATCCAGCCTGTTGGGTTCCATTCCTAACAGAGCTACTTCCCTCTGTAAACAGGATGTACTCAGCATCTGTCAGAGGGTCCATTTTTAGGTCCAGTACAGTATGTGGCACCTGGACAGTTAGGTCTCTGCCTAAGGTGAGCTTGTCAGGTTCCTTGATCAGAAGGACAGTGCCTGTTAGAGCACAGAGGCAAAGGGGGGAGGCAGCCCTTAGCAACCAGGTCCAAGTATTTGCACAGGTAGGCCACTGGGTACTCCCAGGGGCTGACAGTCTGAGTAAGCATCATTGTTTTTATGAACTCAAGGATCCAGATTTTATAGAAGCCAGCTGCTCCAAGAAATTTGTGGAGTTTTTTTTTGTTTGCTTGTTTGTCTGTTTTTGCAGCCAGTTTCTGCCAGATATTGTAGCAGAGCTTTTGTGTCTTTCCAGCAGGCAGCTTGGTTGTCATTAATCAGAAGTGCAGTGATATTTTGTGCTGGGAAACTAGTGAGGTCATCTGTGAGGGCTTCTCCAAAGAGGATAAACAAGTTTTTGAGCCTCTGGGAGGTTGAGTCCAGGTCAGTTGAGTTTTGAGCCCAGAATTGGGGTCTTTCCATTTAAAGGCAAAGAAGGACTGGCTGACAGGAGCTAATTAAAGGCAGAAGAAGGCATTCTTTAGGTCCAAGCAGGTGTACCAGCAGGCTGTGGGTGGCAGAAGACTGAGGCAACATATACAGAGGGAAATCGCTGTGTCACTGGCAGCTTGGAGATCTTGAAGTGGTTTTACAGGCAGGAGAGGTGTATTTTAGCAGTTTGACAGCCTATAGACATTTTGCCATTTTGAAGTCTCATTTTTTTTCTTTCTCTGGGGACTGTGATGGAGCTGGAAGGGACAGAGAAACAGACTGTCCTGGAGCCAAATCTGTTGCTAGGGCCTCCCTGAAAATAGTGGGAGAGTTCCCAAACCCTTGTGGCAGTTGAGTAACAATCCAAAAAGGGTGTATGGGTTGGGAACTGCAAAATGCAAGGTGATGGCTGCATGGTTGACAGCACAGAGATCTTGCCCAAGGTGATTAACAGTCTATCAGGCTGATGTGTGGCTGGATGCCTGTTTATGCTTACCATGACATCTGACAGCAATGGGGGTCATGGTGAGGTGGCATGGTTGATGGCCAGGCCCAGAGGTGAGTCTTTAGCCTGTACCTCTTCGAGGAGAGTGGTCAGAACTTCAGGATTGAGGTTAACTGTCAAAGGAGACAGTCACTTTTAACTTGAAGAGGAGGTCTCTTCCCAGAAGCATGGAGACTGGCTTACACAGGAATGTCCTCCCAGGATGCAAGTTTTTGCCTGGCAGAAGAGGCAAGAGACAAGTGTCTTAGTTGCCCTGATGAAGGTACTATGGGCCCCTGGTAGCCCAGCTGAAGAAGAAAGCCCGGTGGCTTTTTGCCCTCCTCTTTGATGTCTTTGAGGAGTGCTTGACTGGGTTGTGTCTAGGTGGGGCCACTTTTGGGAAAGGCCATGGAAACTCATTTGTCAGGGCTGACAGTCCAATTTTTCCTCAGTCAAAATGTGGAACTCAGAAGGAATTGTTGACAGTCATCTCAGGTTGGTGTTCAGTGATACCATCTGATCAGGATAGGCATAGCCATGAAGCAGAAGGTTCACAGGGAGGGCCTCTATGGTTGAATGCAGGCAATAGCTAGCTAGCACCAGTTCAACTGGCTGGAATTGAACTGGAGTGAAGCTAGTGGTGTTGTGAAGCTATAGATGTTGGGGAGCAACTGTAGCAGCCAATGAGAGTGCCAAGGCGGAATTCTCAGGAAGAATGGGCCTTTTTTTTTTTCCTTTGTTTTTCTTTGAGCAGTTTAGTTTCATTTTTAACTCTGTAATCTCAGTAAAGCCCTTTTCCTGTAGTCAGGGACTATGGGTTTTGACTAATTAATTACCATCTCTGACTTCTTACGTGTGTGTTGTGTACCCTTGAATGATGGTGCAACAGACAAAGGGTGGGTACCCCACAGAGAGAGACCATTCAGATGCCCTCCTGGCTGTGCCCCTCGCAGGGACTTAGGTGTGACTCAGCTAAGGAGGGTGTGAGGCCTCTGTCAAGCCATATGTCAATTGCCACAGAACCACAGGTGAGGGCCCAATCAGCCACTGAGACCAGTGCTTCCCAGTCTTTGTGCACAGATGGAGCAGCCTATGGCTTACGCTGTCTGTTCCACTCACTCACACATTCATTCCGCAGGCACTGAGAGGTTAAACATTCCAACCCCCTTCCCTTGAGTGTGTCCTGACTAATGGGAGTTAATCAGACTCCCCTTCTGCTCAAGCTGAGCAGGACTGACAGACAGACTAACTGGGGTGTCTCCTGGGGTCTTACCGCAATCAGGCAGGCAGACAGACAGACAGCATCCTTCTTCCTTTGGGGTCTGATGTGAGCCACTCAAGCAGGGAGGCAGGAATCCTCCTCCAGACCTCCAAGGAGACTCAAGAAATCTCAAGAGTAGGCCTTCCCACTGGGACTGGGAGAGGTCCTTGCTCTGTCTGCGAGGGCCATGGCCAGTGACCAAAGAGGTCAGTACGGTTGGTCTTCCCAACTGATGCACCGGATGAAATAGCAAGCAGAAACATTGAAACAACACCCAGGATTTGGAAGCAGATTTATTTATGTTAATGGGCACCGATCAGGATCATTTCCAAAGTATCAGGCCCTGATCTCTGGTGGTCTAGGGCTTATATGGGATAAGCAAGCAGGAAGTACAGAGGCGGAATGGCTTGTCAGTTGGGAATTGTTTTTTTTTTTTATTTTTTTTTTTGTGGGTACCGGGGGTCAACCTCAGGACCTCATGCACCAACAGGCACCGGTGCCACTGAGCGATATCACCGGCCCTTTTTTTTCCGTATGTGGGATCCGGGAGTCGAACTTGGGCCCTCGCACTTGCCAGGCAGGCGTGTACACCGCTGAACCATCTCACCAGCCCGGAGATCAGTTTTTACAATATGCATCATAGTGACCAGCTATGCATCACACTGACCAGCCATTTCTTTTTTTTTTGTGCATACCGGGGGTCGACCTCAAGACCTCGCGTGCCAGCAGGCACCCGTGCCGCTGAGCGATATCACCGGCCCTTTTTTTGTATGTGGGTTCCAGGAGTCGAACTCGGGCCCTCGCGCTTGCCAGGCAGGCGCTTACGCTGCTGAGCTATCTCACTGGCCCTGACCAGCCATTTCTAAGAAACAAAAGTAACAGGAACTGTAACTGGAACTATTACCTGGGCGACTAAGAAACTGAAGTATACTGGCTGGGGGGCATTTTCTGTTACAGGTATAATTGCACCAAAACCAGCTGATGTTACAGAACCAACATCTCCGACAATATAATACCAGTTAGAACAAAGGAGAGGTATCTGTCAGACAAGGCTCTTCAGTGGATATTGCTCTTTGTCTATCTAACATATGCTTTATTCTTTTTCTTACTAGAAGATTCTCAAATTGGTTAAGAGAAGCAACTAGGCCATCCAAGATAATTTAATATCCCATACTTGAAGCTATTGGTGACTATGCAACACGTCTATGGCCAAAGAGGAATATGGAAACGGCTGGACTTGGGGAAGGTTTTGCCTTCCTCATTACAGGCACCAAGTGTTCTTCACTCTTTCCCCTTCCTTTCTATAACATGGGTTCTGTACCCAGAGTTTCTGACCATGAGCCTGTAATGCTGAGAAAAAGGTCTCCATACTAAGAATAGATGGAAGAGAAGACAGGCATCCAAGTCCTTAGTAACATTTCTGAGTAGCTTCTCTAGACTGGACAGTTTTCTTCTTACACAAGATGAGTTGTCTCACTTTTGCTGTGGTTCTATTCCATGAAGGGAAGTATGGGCAAACTTTCACGGATACGAACGGACCTCTCAGTATGAATATTCATAGACGTGAACAAATCGTGGAAGTAGCTCCCATGTCTGACCAGACATTGTCACAGTTGTGCTGCTGTGTGCTCACTGTACAATGTGATAGTGTACAGCAGTACAGTGCTTAGTCAGAGCCCAGGGTGTCTGGAAGCAAGAGGAAAAGGGTGGTTATGTGGAGGGGACTGCTAGGAAGTGCAAAGCAATAATCGTGGAAACAAAAGTGAAGATAATTGAGAGATTGGATCAAGGTGAAAAGCTGGTAGATGTAGCTAATTCTTATAACATGAATTGTTCAATCATTGGTGCAATTCTAAAGAACAAGGGCATCATTTTTGTGTGTACGGGTTTTTTTACACTTTACATTGTATACTTGTATCAAAGACGTGTAAGACTCACTTTATCAGACTTGTGAATGAACCTGATTTATGAATATTCTCCTGGAACAGTGCTTGTTCATAAGTCAGGGTACAATGTGGGTCAAAACTATGATCAACCAATAAGTTACAAGTACAGCTGCTTAGATAATATTGATCCAATGGCGAAGCAGGCTACATAGCAATACAAGATAAAAACAAAGACCTTTTTAGAAAGAGATGGATTGGGCAGTCCTGGTCACCCACCAGGGTGACTGGTGTTTATCTAGACTTTACTGGACCAGGTGATTCCAATTATCTTATCCCCTAGGGAGGTCTGCAGGCCTGGTCATCCTGTCTTTATCTTGAGGCCTGGCCTCCAACAGCCACAGTTGTGACGCATTCGCATCCTCTGCACCAACTCTTGAGGGCCTAGCCCTGTCTGACTGCCTGTAATAATTTCTGCCTCACCCACTGTCTGTAGTAGAAGAGTTCCCAAAACTCACTGCAGAGTGTCAGAGAAGACTCCTCAGAAGAGCAGAGGAGAGGCTAGACTGGGCTGAGTGACTCAGGTCAGCTCATGGTCAGGCAATCAATAAGATGAGGTGTATAGATGCACCATTCCAATGTACTGATCATAGATTTTAATGAGCCAGTTTCCTCTCTTCATTTAGAGGAAGCAGATCAATAAGGGGTTGGGAGATTGTGTCATCCCCTCCCGAGCTGTCTTGTTATCACAAGGGTCTATCTTTGTACCCAGGGAATGTCAAAAGGGATTTGAGGCCAGTGAATTTCCTCAGGTCATTATCTATGAAATAGTGACCAAAGATAATGGAAGATAACACATTTTGAAATATGCAAATGAAGGAAATTCCCCCCAGACTGTGACTTCTCCTCCCTGCCAAAAGTCAATATAATGTAAAACAAGCAGATAAACAAAACCAAAGCAACGCAAAGTCAGACTGCCTAAGCACCAAGGGGGAGGTTTTTTTCTGAAGTGTCATGGCAGAGTGCAGTGGGTTGAATTATGAACTTTTTGTGAGTGAGTCATCGACTACACATGATCACTATCTCCAGTTAAATGGGGACTGTTTACATTGGTTGTATTCACGTTCATGTCTTTCCTTGGTTTTTAATTTCATGGAAGTATTTAGCATGAACTTAAGAGGGAAATTTTTCTTTAGAAGGAAAATAATACATTTTGAAAAATGCAAGTGAAGGAAAGTCCCCATAGCTGATGAAGATAATGTAGAAGAAGGTATAAAAAGAATATTTCTGGGGCCGGTGAGATGGCTCAGCGGCTTAAGCGCCTGCCCGGCAAGCGCGAGGGCCCGAGTTCGACTCCCAGAACCCACATACGAAAAAGGGGCCGGTGATATCGCTCAGTGGCACGGGCGCCTGCTGGTGCGCGAGGTCCTGAGGTCGACCCCCTGGTACCCACAAAAAAAAAAAAAAGAATATTTCTGATGATTTAGAGGATCTTTTATTTTTTTTTATTTTAAAGAGAAGAAAAAACAAAACAAATCAAAAGAAGAACAAATTTTCAAAACAACATAATAGGAGGGTAACAATGGTTAATATATTACGTATTACTATCTTTAAGTTAGTCATTCAGGATACCAGACATTAGCATTCAATTGTCCAAACATTATTGGCACAAACCTTACTCTTCAATGAACTAAGTAAAATTGGTAGTGTATCTATCTTAACCATCTTATATATATATATACAATTTTTTTTCCCTTTCCCTTCGTTCTTTTCCCTATTCCAGTCTCTCTTTCCTTTTGACCAGTTTCTTTTTGATTCATCATGTCTATTGTACATTTTGGATCTTATTTACTCTTTCAGTTTCTCATACTAGAGAGACAATATGATGCTTACACATGTGCTTCTGGTTTATTTCACTTATGAGTATTTTCTCGAGTTGCATCCATTTACCTATAAAAGTCTCCAGTTTATCCTTCTTTATGGCTGAATAGTACTCCATTGTATAAAAATACCACATCTTTCTTATCCATTCCTCAGTTGATGGGCATTTGGGTTGTTTCCAAGATCTGGCTATTACAAATTGTGCTGCTATAAACATGGGTGCACATATATCGCTGTGGTATGATGTTTTTAATTCTTCTGGGAAGATGCCCAGAAGGGGAATACCTGGGTCAAATGGGACCTCCAACCCTAGTTTTCTGAGGAATCTCCACACTGACTTCCACAGTGGCTGTACCAGTCGACACTCCCACCAACAGTGAAGAAGGGTTCCTTTTTCCCCACAGCCCCTCCAGCATTTGTTATTAGTTGATTTCTTTATAGTAGCCATTCTTTTTGGGGTGAGATGGTATCTCAGTGTTGTTTTAATTTGCATCTCTCGAATGACTAGTGATGTTGCACATTTTTTTGTATATTTATTTGCCATTAGTATTTCTTCATCTGAGAAATGTGTATTCATCTCAGATGCCCATTTTCGGAGTGGGTCTTTAAATTTGGGAGGTCTGATTTTTTTTGAGTTCTTTCTATGTTCTCGATAGTAGTCCTTTGTCTGAGGAACAGCTGGCAAACATTTTTTCCCACATTGTGGGTTGTCTCTTCACTCTGTTGGTGGTTTCTCTTGCTGTGCAAAAGCTTTTTAATAAGATGAGATCCCCGTTATTGATTCTTTGGGATAGTTCCCGTGCGGTTGAGTTTTTATTCATAAAGTCTTTGCCTACACCAATGTCTCCAAGGGTTTTACCTATCCTACCTTCCAGCAGATTTAATGTTTCTGTTTTAATATTTAGATCTCTGATCCATTTTGAATTTAGTTTAGTGCATGGTGAAAGATATGGATCTAGTTTTAATCTTCAGCATGTGTAGAGCCAGTTTTTCCAGCACCATTTATTAAAGAGGCTGTCTTTCTTCCAGCGAATGTGTTTGGCACCTTTGTCAAAGATAAGGTGGCTTAGTATGTCTGGGGTTGTTTCAGCATCTTCTAATCTGTTCCATTGATCTTCAGGTCTGTTTTTTTGCCAGTACCACACTGTTTTTATCACAGTAGCTTTATAGTATAATTTCAAGTCGGGGATTGTGATGCCCCCTGCCTTGCCTTTGTTGCCCAGAATTGCCTTTGCTATTCTAGGTCTCTTCTGATTCCAAATGAATTTTAGGATTGTTTTCTCTAATTCTGTGAGATATGCTGTTGGAATTTTGATTGGAATTGCATTAAATCTGTATAACAATTTTGGAAGTATGGCCATTTTCACTATATTGGTTCTTCCTATCCAGGAGCAAGGGATATCTTTCCATTTTCTGATATCCTCTTCAATCTCCTTTTTCAGAGTACTGTAGTTTTCAGTATAGAGGTCTTTTACATCCTTTGTGAGGTTGATTCCTAGGTATTTCATTTTTTTGGATGTTATTGTGAAAGGTATTGTTTCCCTAATTTCTCTTTTAGTAAGTTTGTTATTTGTGTACAGGAAGGCTATTGACTTTTGAGTATTGACTTTGTATCCAGCTACACTACTGAATTTGCTTATTAAATCTAGCAGTTTTTTAGTGGAGTTTTTGGGGTCTTCTGTGTAGAGTATCATGTCATCTGCAAATAATGATAATTTAACTTCTTCCTTTCCAATCATTATTCCTTTTATTTCTTTCTCTTGTCTAATCGCTCTGGCTAAAGTTTCCAGAACTATGTTGAATAAGAGTGGGGACAGTGGACATCCTTGTCTTGTTCCTGATTTTAGAGGGAAGGCTTTCAGTTTTTGGCCATTTAGTATAATATTGGCTGTTGGTTTGTCATAGATAGCTTTTACCAGATTGAGATAAAGACCCTCTATTCCAATTTTCTGTAGGGTTTTTATCATGAAAAGGTGCTGGACTTTGTCAAAAGCTTTTTCTGCATCTATTGAGATGATCATGTGATTTTTGTCTTTGGTTCTGTTAATATGGTGTATTACATTTATTGATTTACGTATGTTGAACCATCCCTGCATCCCTGGGATGAATCCAACTTGGTCATGGTGTATAATCTTCTTGATGATTTGTTGGATTCTGTTTGCCAGTAGAGGATCTTTTATTATCTATTTTCTCAAAATTTCTTTGCATTTTATCTGAAAATACTCAACTCATTCCTTCATTTTTCAGCTTTTGCTGTACAAAAAAGTGTATATCTCTTAGAGCAATATTTACCAGTTTCAGTTTACAAAAAAGATTGTTCTTTTTGTTATAAAGGATGAATCTTTAGGTAGTCTACTCTTTAGATTTTAAATATAATTCTTTTATGTCTGTCATGGTGGACTGCATTACTGTTAATCCACAGAGAGGAAAATGTCTTCTCTTACCCAAAGGGATCACTGAAGCCCTGAAACAGAACTCTCTTTGCAGCTGTTTTGGAAGTTGCTGGGATCTGGGAAAATGTGAACAGAGTGTGCGCTTGTATGCAATTTTTCTTCCACTCATGGACCACAGCTAGTGTAGCATTTTCCCAGATGTCAATGGATAAATTGACCCAGTTATTAAGCACTGTTTGGAGAAACATTACAGCCAGAGATAGACATAAGAAGCCTACAGACTATACCCCAGAAAGTCAATAGAAAGTATGTTAGTGTCAAAAACTTCCATTAACAAAGATTTTTTTTTCAGTAAGCACATATGACTAATGATCAATCGATATGACCAATGGAATGTAAAAGTAAGGAATAACTTTGATCAGTTGTGGTAACCAAGAGCAGTGCTTTTCCTACATGAGAATTTTGAGCATCTTCTGTTTGCTTGGATGAACAGGATCTGTATGACCAAGGGGTTGGCTGAACATATTCTTCCCCAGGTGAAATACTAGGAACATGTGCAGACAGCCTGGCATGATCTCACTAAGCCACGGGCTTTTTCCTCTCTCTTTTATCCAAAGTCAGGGAAAATATGGACCTGATCATCACTTCTGGGAAGCACAATTGATTCCAGGAAGGCATGGCAGGGGCAGATGCCCGGAGTAGCATTTATTCCCTGCTTAATTGGCCTGCAAGGCCAGGAGTGGGGCTCTTCTTTATGATTTGTAACAAATGCAAGTGTGCCAGGCGAAGAATGGTGGCCTTCTGCCAGCTAACTCCTGGTTGCTATTTGCTGTCTTTGGCTTTAGAAACTTCCTCTTTCTCCCCAGGCTACTGTACATCTGAACTAGCAAAGTCTGATTACAGAAAATTGCAGCTTTTCATATTTATGCGTTTTTATGCTAGGAAGGTTTGAACAGAGACTTCCACAGCCTTTCGCAGTCCCATATCAGCCTCTAATTGCAGGAATGAGGGAATTTCCTTGGCCTCTGATATGCTTGCAGAGACAGAAAAATATCAGTCACTCCAGTTATTTCAGCTCAGAGGAAAGTACTCTGGGGCAATGGATTGTCCTCTAAGAAACAGGAGTACATTTCAAATCTCTCTTTTGAGTGTTCAGTACATTTCAAGGAAACATTACATCCATGTAACAACCATCATAGTCAGTGATGAAAAGAGACCCATTTAAGAGCAACTTCACTATAACTTAAGGAGTTATAAAAGAAAAAGAACGATCTACAAAATTAAAGCAAGGAAAAGAGACAGTGGAGAGCTGGGCGTGATAGCACACACCTGTAACCCCAGCACTCAGAAGGCTGAGGCAGGAGGATCACCACAAATTTCAGGCCAGCCTGGGCTATGTAGTGAATTCAAGGCCCACCTGAACTGCATAGTGAGACCCTGTTTCAAAAAAACAAAACAAAACAAAAACAAACACAAACAAAAAAATGCCAATAAAGAAAAGTTTGTCTGGTATAGAAAATTGAATTTGAAAAACTTAATAAATGTTCAATAAATTATTCAAAAAACCAAATAAAGAGAAACAGACAAAAATGATAAAAGAAAAGAACACATAAACAGAAACAAGAATATATATATGTGATAAAAATATATATGTGATAAAAAGTTGAAAAAAATAGACAAAAAGAAGTTCTAATGGAATAATAACGAAGGGAAATTTTGAGTTGAAGAAAGTATAAATCTCAAAACTAAAATAGGAACACAAGGCAAAATAAAAAAGAAATTAATAACATATGTTTACAGAAAATAAATTAAGTTACATGCAAGCAACTACTAAAGGAAAGAGAAAATTCCCAGATACTCTAAACACTACCCAGAAAATAAGAACCGCTGTGTCCAGCATAGCTCTTGAACACTCTGGAGGGAGGACGGTGGAGGATGAAGAAACGAAGACAAGAGGCAGAGAGCTGAGGTCAGTGGAGCCCTCTCCTGATGGGAGAGAGGACCGCCCGGCCACTGCAGCATCGGAGGCTGTTTACAGAGAATTTAAGGGGAGGGTAAGATCCAGAGCAGGAAGAACATCTAATCTTCAGCGGAACATCATGCCTTGGTGGTTACTCGAGGAATGAGAGAGGAGCTGTCTGTATTACCCTGGGGAAGGCCAAGTCACTCTGTGTGCCAGCTCCCTGAGCATGCATGTTTCTCTTGTTGAACATGAATATATGGATAAAGATGTTTTTAAAAATTCAAAACATTTGCAAATGAGCTGTGAAATTGAAGGAAAGCGGGAGAAAGGAACTCATTAATTGGAAAGGTAAAGGGACCGGTGAGATGGCCTGGCAAGCGCGAGGTCCTGAGTTTGACTCCCGTGTACGAAATACGAAAAAAGGGCCGGTGATACCCCTCAGTGGCACAGGCGCCTGCTGGTTTGACCCCCAGTACCCACACACAAAAAAGGAAAGGTAAGGAAGTATCTTAGTCTGCTTTCTGTTCCATAACAGAATACTTGAGATCGGGCAATGTATAAGGGAAGGGATTTCATTTGGCTCACAGTTCTGGAGGCTGGAAGTTCAAAGCAGGGCAGCTGCTCTTGGGGAGGTGCTCATGGGACATCATAATGGGACAGAAAAGCAGAAGGAGCTGCTGCTGACACCAACAGCAGAGATGAGGACAAGGGGCGGACTTGCTTTTTCACAGCCCACCCTACAGCCAGTAAACCAGGCACACAAAAATTGGCCCAGTCCTTGGAGAAGGGGAGCTCCCTGCTGGTAATCTAATCACCTGGTAGAGTACACACCACCCTTACATGAGAACTGAATTTCAGTGTGCGAGAGGGGACAGACATAATCCAACTATTTGACAGACAATCAAAAATTTAGAAATGTATAGACTGTCATAAATGCTAAGAACTGGTCCTTTGAAAAGCAGAAAAATATGTAAAGTGCAAGGAAATCTAAAGGGAAAAATTAGAACATGAATGTAGTTATATATGACAGGCGGGGACACTGTCTATTCAAATGAGCCCATCCATCATTTTAGAGAAACCCAGGATTCATTTTACTTAGGTCATGAGCAGTTCCCAGAGGACATGTCATCAGGTCACAGAGGACACATCAACAAGTCACGAGCCTGCCATTTCTCCAAACCACTCCCTCAAAACCCACCAAAAAATACTATTAAAAAAGACTTGTAGCCTGTCGGAGGCACCGTCTCTGTTCTGCTCTCTCAGGTTAAACAATAAACCTGGTTGGACTGTTGAGTTCATGTCCTTTTCCCCCCCACTCAATGTGTCTATAAAATTTAAAAACACAGAGGGGCCGGTGAGATGGCTCAGCGGCTTAAGCGCCTGCCCGGCAAGCGCGAGGGCCCGAGTTCGACTCCTGGATCCCACATACGAAAAAAGGGGCCGGTGATATCGCTCAGCGGCACGGGCGCCTGCTGGCGCGCGAGGTCCTGAGGTCGACCCCCCGGTACCCACAAAAAAAAAAAAAAAAAAAAAAAAAAAAAAAAAAAACACAGAGATTATCACATAGTTACTTTTCTCATTGCTGGGGCAAAATATCCAATACCCAAATTTAATGGAGGAAATGTTTATTGTAGCTCACAGTTTGTAGAGGTTTCAGTCCATAGTTGGCTGGCTCCAAGGAAGGATGGCACAGCAGAGGGCATCGCAGAGGAGAAACAGTTTATGCAGACAGAAGGCAGCAAGCAGCAAAACAGTGAAGCAGCAAGCATGGCAGCAGATCTCTTTCTGTCCCTTATATTCTTCCCAGGCTCCCCACTCTTAGGGTGGGCAGCACTCACACCCAGGGTGAGCCTTCCTATTATCCACACCCAGAACTATGCCAAACCAATCAGTGGACTAATTTAGTGATCACACACCCTTGATCCCAGCATCACACATGCTAGATCCAGCCATTTCTGAGAAAAACCCACCTATGACTGCATGAGGCTTTGGGGGGGACATCTAGGCACAAACAATAACATTCAGCTCCTGCCCCCCAAAGACTCACGCACATTCCTTTATGCAAAATGTATTTAGTCCATCTGTAAGAGTTGCCAAATTCCTAACAGTTTCAGCACTGCTGAAAAGCCCAAGTCAAAAGTCTCCTCTGAGATTTAAGGCTAACTCTTAGCTGTGAGCCCCGGTACAAATGAAAAGAAAGTTAAACACTTCCAACATTCAATGGCATGAGATAGACATTTCCATTCCAAAAGTTACAGACAGGGAGATACAAAGGAATGGGACCAAAGCAAGTCCAAAATCCAACAGGGCAAACATTAAGTCCTGTAGTTCCATGTAAAGCATCCAAGGCAATCTGTGGCAAGATGTGAGCTCCAAAGGGCTTGTGTAGCTCTGCCTCTATGGCACTGCCAGTGGTTGCAGTGCTCATGGCTTCTCTTTGGGGCTGGCTCTGCTCCCTCCCTGCAGCTTTCCTCAGATGATCCACGTTCCTGGCTTCTCTAATCTTCTGGGGTCTCCACTGCACCACTGGATTCACACTCACAGCTTCACACGCTTGCCCCTCAGGAGCATACTGCCTGGCCTCCCAGGCCTTCTTCTGAAATCTGGGTGGAAGCCTTCTTTACTCCACAACTCTTCCATCCTGCATGAACCTAAAACCAGCACCTTGTGGCTGGTGTCAAGGTTTGCTGCCAACCGGAGCAGTAGCCAGGCTTTCTTTTCTTTTGGCTATACGGGTTGAGTGCCTGGATCACTGAGCACTCTGAACCCAACCCCCAGGAACAAATTCTCTAGGCCACCACCATTTTGGAACATGGTGCTCTGGGGCTCTCTTCTCATAGCTAAGTCTTTCATCTTTGCAACTTTAAGGCTGCAAAGGCTGGAGTTCTGCTGTTTCTTATGACGTCCTCATGCCACCTTTTCTATTGCCCTGTTCCTTCTCAGCAACCAAGTTCTGCTCTGCTCTGTCTTTGCAGTCCACGGCTTTACTAGAGCTACATTTCTGGCCAAACCCAAAATGTTTTAAATCATTCTGCTGGGCTCATTTGGTGTTGATTCTGGCTAAAAGCCCCCAATAGTAACCATGCCACTCCTCAACTTTAGACTGTCTTGAAATTTCTTCTGCAAGATTATAGTCCACCACCTTTAATCTCCATCTCAGGCAGTTTCTGGACACAAGCAAAATGCAGACAAACTTTCTGCCAAGGCATAACACACATCATCTGGAGTCCAGCAACCAATGCTGTCCTTCCTAGTCCCAGCTTCCTCCTGAGCCTGGTTTTTACTGGCAGCATTTCTATCAGCACTCTGGTCTTCTGAGTTCTGGCCAGAATTTCTCATCAAGTACAGCTTAAGGCATTCCAAACCTTCAGCTAGCATCTCCAAACCTTTCCAAACTCTTCTCACGAGCCAGTTCCAAAGGCTTCTGAACCACATGGTCAGGTGTAGTCACAGCAACGACCCCAATCTGGTACCAAATTCTGTCTTAGTTACTTTTCTCATTGCAGAGACAAAATACTCAAATCCAAATTTAATGGAGGAAAGGTTTATTGTAGCTCACAGTTTATAGAGGTTTCAGTTCATAGTTGGCCAGTTCCAAGGCAGAGTGGCATGCCAGAGGGGCATCACAGAGGAGAAACAGTTCATGGCAGGCAGACAGCAGCAAGCAGTGAAGTAGTGAAGCAGCCAGGAATAACAGCAGCCCCCTTTCTGTCCCTTTTGATCCTCCCCCCCCTTTTTTTTGCTGTAGTTTCTTTCACTTTTGTTCTTTTTATTCGTGTGTTTCCTATTTTGAGGTATATATAGCTAAAAAAAAGTTTCAGGAAAAAAAATGAAGACTGAACTCTGAAAGTTATCCTAAGTTATGTTAGTACTATAATAATTAAAATACATTTGCCAGATTTTGTCTCTTTGTATATAAATGTTCTATATTCATATACATATATATGTTACTGTTTTATTTATGATACTGATATATTACTATAGTATATACATATAAATAGCTGGTTGTTTTAATTATAGTAGCATTGTAATGTCAGGGTATATATTTATATACACATAATATTATGTTACTATGGTACTATGTTACTACATATGTTGTGTATGTGTGTATAATACATTTACAAATATAACAGCAATAGCATGGCACAAATATCACACAATAAAATAGGTAAATGAATTTAAGTCAGAGTTAACTAACAATGATAAAGGTTTAATATCAGATTCTTTCTGCTGTAAGTTATCAGAGAGACTAGGAAATAACTACATGCCTGGCAAGGCAATGAGAGAAAAGTTATCATCCTGCCCAAAAGGACTGGGAGAAAGTGAGTTTGGGCACTCTCTTTACAGTTTTCATGGTTTTTCAGGTAGTTCTATTGATTGAGATAAATAGATGCTGCTTGTCCAGATATATTTTGTGCCTTAGCAAGTCAAACTGCCTCTGCATTATGGGATGTATGAGGATATGTTTTACTTTGTTTTCTTTCAACAGGCTCACTGAGCATAAAGAATATATTCTTGGAGTATTTGTTAGAATATCACTGAAGACTGTTTTACTTATACTAATATACTAGTTGTTTCAGAAAACTTCCTAAGATGACTTAGCCTTCCCATATTTATGACTGTTTTGGTAATAGTGAGTTTTCTGACTGGTTAAATAAGATTTCACTTTTAAAATTGCTGATGCTTAAGGGAAGATAGTTTGTAATAATGTATGTTATATAACGAAACCATGATGTTGAGAACAAATTACAGTACCCGATGAAGCATTGTTTATGTGTATAGTTTAAATTATTGAATTAGGCCCAAATGGGGCATTCTGTAAGATGTGTTTTATGAAGTGGATTTTTGTGTTTAAATGTTGATTATCTGTCAGTATTATTTTCAGCTTGTGTTTACTTACTTACAGGACATGGACTTTGCTTAGAATTATTAGACATTACAGTATACATTTGAAAGATACATTCAGTAGAAAGGTGGGGAATGTCTCGGCAGTCCACGTGATAATGGATTGAGGTAAAAATCCTCGAATGAGCAGCCCGTTTATGGAGGTTCTGTTCTTCCCTCAGAAAGGTTGTTTTGCAATTGAGTCCCATCTGGAACTAAATGGTGCTTCTTACCACCTGGAGTCTAAAGTGCCTCTGCCTCCATCTCTAACAGGACAAAGCAGCCCAGGTTAGAATGCTGTAGGGCTAAGCAACTCGACTTTTCCTCCAGAATGCATACAGTAGGCTACTGGCATTCTAGAGAAATCATTTGACAATGATTTTCTTAAAGATAGCTATGAGCTTTTGTAGTTACGAGTCATGAAATCTGTTGACACGGCAGCTTTTGCTAGGGAAAGCAACTGGCGTCTTGAAAATGAGGAAGAAACAAATTCCGCTCAGTTCGTACAAATACTGTAATCAGCTGAGCTCGAGCGATGATGCAAAGACATAAACGCATAGACTTAATCAAAGGTGGCTCCCTTCCGTCCAGCAGTCCCGAGCCTCTTCCCGGTCCCTCAGTGCAGCGCGAGGGGCAGTGTGCGCCTGGCTCCGCTCTGGACCGCGTTTGTGCGGCATCGCCCTGCGGTCAAGTACATCCGGATTTTCCAATCAGTGCTAGGGGTTTGATTTTTCTCAATGAGTCTTCTTAAAAGCTGAGACCTGCGTGGGCAGCGGGGTCCTGAGAGGGGGCGATGGGAGATTAAGAAGAAATTATAGACACATACTAAAGGGAAAGCAGGGACCAGATGGGACCTGACCTCTCTGAGGGAGAGGCAGTGACAATGTCCCAGCCCCGGCATCTTTATTTATACAAAAAAAAAAAAAAAAAAAAAGGAAAAAGCGCACGACGGGATCCAGAGTGCAAGGTCTCCGCGTTTGCTGAGAACGATGAAAGCAAAACATTCTCAAAGCCGGCTGTACTGTAGTTAACGAGGAAGAGCACCAAGGCCAGACACCTGCTGATAAGCAACTGAGCCCGGGGTCAACTTGTTTACACAGTCTGCCGCTGGCATTCCGCGTCCTTGGGACTGGCTTTGCTCTAGTCTCAAGGAGTTTGCCGACCTCAGGCTCAGCTGCGGCTCAACCGCTCCCCACACTTTAATTTTGTGTTTTTAAAGTCTTTGCTTGAAGAACTCCGTAGGTATAGTTATAGGGTGGACGCTACTTTCCTGTTGCAATCTCATGCCTAGAGTGAACACATTACCCTTATCATGTATCACTTTGTAAACACAGTTTAAGTGCTCAAGCAGTGTTCCTTTCATTTTATTATAATCTGATTAAATCATCTTATTAAAGACCTGTGGGCTGGCAGGAAATGCATCTCACTGGAATCCTGGAATCGTACACTCCCCGAAGTACCCAGAGTGGCCTCTCTTTTTTCGGCAGTGTGGGGCCTGCCAAGATGCCTGCAAAATGGCCACCTTGGGTCCATGGTGGCCCTTTCCCTCCAAGCCTCGCATGCATCCTGTGGGTTGCCCCATCTGCCCCTTTCCTGTACCAAAGCCACCCGCTTCTCTAAGCTTTGGGAAAATGAGAGCGAGAAGGCTGAGCTATACATGGGGCATTTGTCAATTTGGCCCTGCCTTGAAGCAGGAGAACACCGAATCTGGTGGGGTAGGGGGTAGGGGGGAATAATAATAATAATAATAATAATAATAATAATAATAATAATAAAACAGACGGCAAGAACATGACCTGCTGCCTTGTAGGCGATCGGGATATTACATAGAATGCTTTCCGGGTGAGGCTTATCTCCATCTGCATATTAATAATAACACTTCACCTATTCTCCTGCAGGATAACAGGAGGATTCATTCATTCATTTTTTAGAATGATCATTATATGACATTATATGCCCAGACATAGGATTTAAAGGTTATATGAATACGAGAAAACAATACTCAATATGAATCCAAGAAATATTCTATGTGGCCTGAAATATAAGCTAGATTATTGAAATTTCTTAAGATTTACTCAGACTTGCATCAATCATATGTTTCTATGATTAACCTAAGTTCCTCTCACCACAATGTCTAGAAAGTATTTTTTGGTCATTCTTTCAGTAAGAGCGTCAACCAAATGTTTCCTCCAACTCCCTTTGCCTTAATGAAGTCTAGTCCTTGAATCTTAATACTTGTTTTAGGTAAACTGCTAACAGACAGGTGCAAATGTGAGGCAGTCCCTCTCCTCAGGGCTGCTCACCGCAGTTAAGTGCAGTACCTCACAAGGAAGGGTCTGTCACTTGTTCCTGTGGGCACAGAGGGTTGTTGAAGGTACTGTAAATTATGGATGGTCATTTATTTTTAAAACTTAATAATAGGGCCAGTGATATAGCTCAGTGGCATCAGCACCTGCCTGGCAAGCACGAGGTCCTAAGTTAGACTCCCAGTACCCGCATAAAACAAACAAACAAAACAAAACAAAACAAAACCTTAATAATAAACTTTTCTTGAACTGGTTTTGTTTACTGTCTTCTTTATGCAAGAAAGCACATGGCCCAGTGACTTTTCAGTAAAGGCACAATTTCTTAATCAATTTCACCAAGATACTCTTTCTGGACAAATTTCTTCCTAGTTCTGAATTTTACACTGATTGTGAGAAATGAGTGTTTAATAAGAAGTAGGAGACAAAAATTAGATATTATTCTAAATAGCTTGTGCTTGGTTTTACTGTCCTATTTTCTGCAATTGTCTATGAATAGCAAACTCTATGTTCTCAACACCCTGAGTTGTGAGAAACAGCAATATCAGCATCAGTTGTGAGGTTGTGAGGATTGCCCCTTCCCAGGCTTACTAAATCAGAATCGGCATTTATTAAGATAAAAATAGCATAAAAGTTTGACTATACTACCTTAAGGCACAGTTTAAAATTACTTATTTGGCCGGGGATATAGCTCAGCGGCACAGCACCTTCCTGGCAAGTGCAAGGTCCTGAGTTTGATTCTGGGTACCAAAAAAAAAAAAAAAAAAAAAGACTTATCTGTGAAGCTTTTGCAAAAAAGAGATGCCAAAGTTCTGCAGTGGACCAACTGATTCTGAACAGCTAGGAATCTGCCCGCCCCTGAGCATTCTAGACAACCTGCCTCCTGTCAGCTGCTTAGGCAGGTCTAGCATTGCTTCTGAGAGTGGAGAGAAATCCATGCGGCAAACAGTGACATATGTTTTCAGGAAGAATTGTTGTGAGTACACACTTAGATCAAATGTTGGGACTCCTTTCAGGTCACCAAGGCAACAGATTAGAGGATCAACTGAAGTTCATGGACTTGTATCACTTCCTTATGGAATTAATAATTGTAGTTGCTGATAAAATGGGACTTAAACTAGAGAATACATATTTATGATAATCTTTTCTGAACATGTGAAAAGCATTAAAATGTCATTGGAGCATTTGATTCTGGTTTACACTGACAGCAAAAGTTCATGCTTCTTCTAGATGACATAGAACAACCAAGTGGCTCTGTGATTTCACAGCTGAACTGTGCCGAGCACTCACCATGCATAGTTTGCTAGAGGAGAGCCAGCTCCTGAGTTCTTGCTTTTGTTTAGTGTGACAATAACAGAATCCATAAATCTTAATGGTTTTTTCCCTTAACTTAATGACCTTTCATAATAATAGCAACCAAATAAGAGCAGCAATAATTTCTAGCATGATTATATCTTTTATCATCTGGCTGAGAATCTATTGAGATAAAACCACAAACATTCCAGTTCAGTTTTCTTAAAATGCTAGATTCTAAGATTGTAGGTCATTTTCTTACAAAGAGACAGTCTAGGACTGACTGTTGATTTCATAGCAAATTTTTCATTTCTTTGGTGGATTATTTTGTTCTTTCCATTTTTCTATGCTAATTATTCCTAATTCTTGTCTGGAAAAAGCTAATTACTATCTTGATGAATGATTACCATACCCTGATAATGAAAGAAATTATCTTATTTAAAAGTAGTTTTTTTTTTTTTTTTTGTGGGTACCGGGGGTTGAACTCAGGACCTCACGCTTGCCAGGCAGGCGCTTATGCCGCTGAGCTATCTCACCGGCCCTAAAAGTAGTTTTTATGAGATAAAACTAGGGATGACATTCAGTAACTCAATGAGATACAAATTTCCTTAACAAAACTAGCAAAACGCCCTTATAAATAGTCTATGAAAACTTTGCCAGACATTGAATAAATCATGTGGGGTTTGTGAGTCCGGTTGTGCCCCAAAGATGCTGAACACGTGTGATACTTCACGCCGCAGAGCTGGAGTTTGGACTGAACTCCCAGAACACATCTGCCTCTTTCTCTTGGTCTTCAGACAGTACCAAGAGTTGTCTTTGCCCTAATCTCAAAAATCTGTATGACAGTTTATTACAGAATTGCTTTATTAACTAACATTACAATTCTTAACTGGAGAGATTATCTCAAGTGTGATTTTAGTATAATTTTTCCTGCCACATAAACCCATTTCATCTTGGTTTGATGTTAGTGTAAATTCAGAATGCTTGACTCGGTTTCACACATGCTGTGTACATACACTTTCCCGTAAGGGAGTCCTGTTCATGAGCTGTAACTGCGTATTTGCTAGATTTCTTTCTCTCTCAATTAAGCCTACTGATTCCAACTGAAAATTGTGACTCCTACTCTAATTTTTTTAAAAACGGTGATTAATTCAAAGTCTTTGGTGCAGCGATGTATCTTCCCACTTTATTTTTTATTAGTATATGTTTGCAGAACATAATAATTACATCCATTTTAGGGAATTGGTGTATGTACATAACACATTTCAATTCTCTTTTTCCCCCTTTCCGCCAACCCCCTTTTATTTTGCCAGCATCAGATTCATTTATCTATCTTATAAGACCTTATAAAGTTAACTATCAGATATACAGATCAACAACCAGACTAACAGACCAAAACACATATGAAACACATAAATAAGACAGTGTTGTGGCTCGTATCTAGATGTCCTCCCCAAAGCGTCATGTGCTCATAGGTGGGGCTTTTGGGAGGTGGGTGGATTATGGATGTGTGATGCTGGATAGGGTGTGTGATACTGGGATTAAGGGTATGTGATGACTAAATTGGTTTGGCATATTTCTGGGTATAGATAAAGGAAGCCCCACTCTGGGCGTGGGGCCACAAATCAATAGGCTGGTAGCCTAGATGGAATAAAAGGGACAGAAAGAAGGCTGCTTGCTGCCTCCTGCCTAACCTGCCAAGGACTATTTCTCCTCTGTGATGCCCCTCTGCCATGCCGCCCTGCCTTGGAGACAGCCAACTATGGACTGAAACCTCTACCAACTGTGAGCTAAAATAAACCTTTTCTCCTTTAAATTGTGGGTGTCAGATATTTTGTCCCAGCAACAAGAAAAGTAACTAAGACACTCAATTATACTAAAAGAAGGTACACTTTTAGATACATTGTTGATACTGGGTTATAATAGCTTTTTCTTCTCTGTGTCTCTCTTTTTTTCTATTATCTGTCTTTTATTTTGCACTTTATCTATGTTGAGTTTTTCACATAAGAGAAACTATGCAAAGTTTAAGCTTGTGTGTCTGAATTACTTTACTTATGGTCTCAAGGTACATCCAATTTCCTACAAATGACTCAAATTTATCCCTCCTTACAGCGTAATAATATTCTATTGTGTATAAATGCCACATTTTCTTTATCCACTCATCTCTTGATGGACATAGACTGTTCCCCCAAGATTTAGCTATTATGATATCTTTAATTCTTTTGGGAAGATTCCTAGACGTGAAATAGTGGGGTCAATTGGAATTTCTATTTTTAGTGTTTTTGAGGAATCTTCATTCTGATTTCCATAGAGGTTGTATCAGTTTATATTCCCACCAACAATGAAGAAATGCTCCTTCCTCCCCACAGCCTCACCAGGATTTGTTATTGGTTGACTTCTTGATGATAGCCATTCTTTTTAGAGTGAGAATCTTAATATTTTTTTTAGCTAGTTGAAATGCTTTATTCTTACAAATACTATAAAAATTAGTATAAAAAGTGAGTGTGCTCAGTCTTTTAAAAACCTTTTATTTATGATACAAAGAGTTTGTCTGGAAAGTCTTTTTCTTTTTACAAATGTACCTTAGCTGCATCAATAGTAGTAAAATGTAGAAAAAGCTACCATTATAAAAATAATTTAAGGGAAAATAAACACATACAGTTTCTCTTGTGGTTCAGTGGTGGTAAGTCCAGGCTGTAGCATCCTTTTTTGTGGGTACCGGGGGTCGACCTCAGGACCTCGCGCACCAGCAGGCGCCCGTGCTGCTGAGCGGTATCACCGGTCCTTTTTTCGTATGTGGGTTCCGGGAGTTGAACTCGGGACCTCGCGCTTGCCAGGCAGGTGCTTATGCCGCTGAGCCATCTCACCAGCCCCAAAAAATATTTTGAAGGCTTAAAGAAACAGAAAAAGATTATGAAAACAAAAGAACATAGAAAGCAGTATCTGTTTACGTGAACTGAGTATGAACAACCAAATATATTAATTGTTATATCAAACTTTATCAAGGAAAGAAAGGAGGATATTTATGGTGCCAGTCATAGGTAAGGATGCAAGGAATAATCCTAAATAAGAAAAAGAAAAATCAAAGAACATATGGAATAATTTTCCCCTCAAAACTTGTTCCATTGTGGAATTATTCTCTAAAAACAAATGATTAAACAAAAAAATCCTGGACATTCACATTTATCCTTGCAAGGTCTTGGTTTTCCTCTGAAGGAAAAGATTGCAGCAACAGTGCCTCAACTGCTAGCCCAAGTGTCAACTAGATGACCTAATAGGGCTTTTCCATCTTTAATTTCTTGATGCTTGCACTCATAAATTTTCATGGTGTTTAAAGTGTTTTAATCTTTCAAGGGACTTCTGAAAACTTCTATAAAAACAGATCCAAGTTAGAAATAGATTAATCACTGACAGCATGAAGAAGAAAACACTACTCATTTCAGTCTACGGAGTCAAGACCGTGCATATTCATTCCCTCATTCGTTCAATAAATATTCCCAGTGCATCCTATGTGCCAGGATTGTGAAAGTTCAGCATCCTAACTCCTAACCAAACTAAAGCCTTGGTTAAAAAAGAAAAGCAAACAAAGCAGAACAAAAAGTTAGGAGTAATCTATACACAGTATACTTGATTCTCTGATCCACAGGTGAAAAACAACACTTAAACAGAAGGGTGGAATGTGAGAGAAGGAATGGGCTTGAGGATGACTCTTGTCCTTAGTGAGCAAAAACCAGTTCTCTCTGTGCTACTGCAGCTCCATGTACTCTGTGGCAAGTCCGTTAGCTTTGTCCCAGAGGATACAGGGGCAGAAGGTGAGGTCCATGGAAAACAGGCTCTGCTTTCACTGTCTTGCAGCGGCAGACCCTGGGCACCTGCTCTGATTTTCCTCTGTGCTAGTTCTAGGTGTTAAGAATCCCAGCACCTAGAATAATGCTCATCAGCAGACAGGAAAAACAGACATAATTTTGCCTGGACACGCTCAGGGTGTACTAACCTTCTCTGCAACTTTCGCACCAGGGAAATTGTGCTAGACTTTTGTCATCAGTGTGATTACTTCTGAAATTATTTATAAATTTAGACACATTTTGAAAGAAAACATACTACAACATGAGGTCAGTGTATTCGTGCCTCCCCTGTCATAGGACATTGTCAGTCTGTGGACAGAAAGAAGGTGTCACGGACTGAGCAGCCTGGGCCTGAGCCCAGGGACACGAGGAGGGGAGCAACTTGGCTCTATAGGCAGGGAGGGGTCGGTTTGTGAAACGGACTCAATAACTCTGTTTTTCACTTCTGGCATTATCTCTGGGGAAATTAAGTCTCTCATGTCTTAGTTGTTTACATTTTTCTACTTTCTTTAGAAATTGGTATATTTCATTCCCAGTGAGCCATTTGTAAATATATCATCATTTTCATCCAAATAAATATACATGTAAGCCCTCATATGGCCTAGACAATGTACTAAACAGTTTACATGGAAGGTCATGACACTTTCACCTAAGTTTTGTAAAAGCAGTATTAAACAGACTTTAGAGTTCAGAAAAGTGAGCCTGAATCTGCATGTTAATCCAACCTACCTAACTAAAAGTTCATCTCACTGTAATAACTGGGTTTGTAACGGCATCTCTCCAGGCATGTTCCACTCAGGTAAAGCACGAGGAAACACTCTGGAGTCATATAAGTATGGGACCAAACCACCCCACATCTCCAGACTCACAGTGCACTTGTGACATCAAAGTCCCCGTGCAGTCTGAAATGAAGAAATCCATTTCTTTTTTTTTTTTTTTATATGAGTATTTCACAAATTTTAGATGACTGTTAGAGAATTTTTTCTCCAGTAAAACAAACCAGGCACCGAGCCATTGGGAAACAGTCGTATAGTGTAGTGGTAAACTTTGTTAATTAGAAGTCAATTTACCTAGAATCAAATGTAAACCTTATTGTATACTCTAAATCAGTGTTTGTCACAGTGAAAGCCTGGGCTAACTGGGTTGTGAATTCAAATAAATGGTCCTGACTAGTATTGGAGAAAAGAAAACTAGTAGGGAGAAAATACGAGGTTTGTTGCATTCAGTGGCGTAAAAATGGTACTGACTCATAAAATTTTTACTGAATCACAGTGTAAATGGGATTCTTTACGCAGTCACGCCAAATTTTTGAAACCATCGTTTTCCTATAAGCCATATGAATTGCTTGTTGTGCTTGGGTGTAGGTGGTAACAAATGTCTGTATGTCGTAAAACTAACACAAAAAGGACTTCCGTAACACCACAGCTAAATACATTGCTATTACTGAAAATAGAATTTTAGAGGTGAAATATCTTATAAAGGATAAACCAAGATACAGTCTCATGAGTTGTGATGGTCAGATGCTGACAGTGATATAGGAATGTTCCAGGAGCTCCAAATGACATGAGGGGATATTGTCTGATACACTGAATTCGTGTTTCCCAAAACTGAATGAATTCTAAGGAACTATTTATTGAGCAGGAGAGATACAACCCTTGAGAGGAAGGAGGGGTCCCAAATGGGTTGCTGAGGACTCTGCTGTTCAGTGGAGGTTTTATAGAACATAAGCACGTGGGTACAACGTGGGTTACAGCTATGATCAACCAGTAAGATTACGAGTACAGCCTCTTAGGTAATACTCATCCAGTGAGGAAGCAGGTCACATGGCAAGTGCTCACGGAAAGAACAAGAACTTCAGGGGAAGGGATGAGTCCCAGGGTCTCGGTCACCCGCCCAGGTGACTGAGGTCTAGCTAGACTTTATCAGACCAGGCATTACCACTTATTTTAGGCCTGGTCATTTTGTCTTTATCTTTTTTTTTTTTTTTTTTTTTTTGTGGGTACCAGGGGGTCGACCTCAGGACCTCGCGCGCCAGCAGGCACCCGTGCCGCTGAGCGATATCACCGGCCCCTTTTTCGTATGTGGGATCCGGGAGTCGAACTCGGGCCCTCGCGCTTGCAAGGCAGGCGCTTAAGCCGCTGAGCCATCTCACCGGCCCTTGTCTTTATCTTGAGGCCTGGCCTCCAACAGATGCTCCTGGGCCACAGTTGTGCTGTGTTCTCATCCTCTGCACTGACTCTCCGGAGGGCCCAGCCCTGTCGGACTGCCTTGAACATTTCTACCTAACTTAGCTGTTATAATAATAGGGCCCGGAACTCACGTCTTCTGATATATACTCCAGTTTTCTTTTACTTGTTGGTGTATTGGTAAAACTTATTTATAGCATGTTTAGGGTTGCTTTTAAGGGATAAGAAAACCAGGTGCCAATTTTAGCAAATTATTCCTGGATAGCAAGTCAATTACAGTTTATAAAAATGCTACAGGCTTAATTTGAAGGAAAACGTAATTTAGAGATACTTCAATGCTGCGGTGTAATCCCAATTCCAACTAATAAACCACCACACTTTGTTATTAGGTGGGGCCACCTAATTATCTGGTTTCTCATGTGTGCATCTAGAAGCCCGGGCAGGGTTTGCAGAGGCCTTAACACGCGAGTGAACAGGGATCTTGTGCTGTGGAAGCTACAGGCACAGCCTTTACTTTAGCTCTCTAGGAATAAACAATGCATCAGGTACGGGAAACCCTCTGAAACACGCCGCTTTTACGAAAGAACAGGGAAGCACCTCACAGCGAGGTAGTCCACTTTAGGGCCCCTGGATGGTGGTTCAGGTGGTGTCTGCAAGGTTCCACCTCCGGCTGCGGGGGGTCTGGGAGCGGGTCCGGCGGGCCCGGGGCTCCCGGCCCTTCGGAACCTCCCGGGCGGGAGTCCTGCGGCTCTCAGGTCGGCGTCACCTCCTTCCGGCAGCCCGGGGCCACCGGGGCAGAAATCACTCGATAACTTAATCTTGGTAGAGGCGAGGCGCGCCGAGGCCTGCGCACCCCGCGATAAGCCGCGACATCCGGGGGAGTGGGGCGCGGGACGGCACCCCCGGCTCTCATCTGGAAGCTCGCGGGTAAACAGGCGCGGAGGGAGCGCGCCCTCCCCCCGGCGTGGGCGGCCGCCGGCTGCACGCGAAGTCGCCGCGTCCTCGCCCGGGGTGCAGGCCACCGGCCGGGCGCTCGCTCCCCGCGGGTCCTCAGCCGGGGCGCAGGGGAGCAGCGCGCGCGTGACGTGGGCGGCGGGAGGGGCCGGGCGAGCAGCCCGCGGAGGCCCCCCCTGCGCCCCCTCCCCTTCCTCCCCTCGTCCCCCCCTTCTCCCCCTCCCCTTCCTCCTCCTCCCCTTCCCCCTCCTCTCCCCCCCTCCCCGCCTCTCCTCCCCTCCTCCCCTCCCTTCTTCCCCCTCTCCCGCCCCTCCCCGCCCCTCCCCCTCCCTCTTCCCCCTCCCCCTCCCTCTTCCCCCTCCCCCGCCCGCGGCTCCGCGTCTGGCGCCGGCGCCCGGACCCGGCGCCCAGCCTGAGCCGCCGCGCAGCCCCGCACCTTCCCGCCCGGGCAGAGCCGGCCGGCTGCAACTTCTTCCCCGAGCGGAGCGGCGCGCCAAGGATCGGGGCTTATTCTGTATTTTCGCCGCCTCTTTTTTTAAAGAAACTTATCCGGGAGGCTCGGGGCATCGCGCGCCCGCACCTGGAGGCGACACCCGGGATGGTTCTGCTGTCACTCTGGTGGGTCGCGGCCGTGCTGGCGGAGGTCAGGACCCCCGCGGACGGACGGGTGAGTGCGGCGGAGCCCCGGCCTTCCGGACGCCCGGGGCGGCGCTGACAGCGGAGATGCACGCGGTCCCGCGCCGCCCGCCGGCCCGGTGCCGCCCGGTGCGGCGGGGCCCGGGAGCGGGCAGGGCGGCCCGGAGCGGCGGGACCCGGGCTGGCCACGGGGCAGAGTGGGGAGGGCGGCGATGCCCAGCGTTCCGGCCCCGGTTTAAGGCTTCTTCCTAGCCTGTTTCAATGCAGAGGCTGCTCTAATCCTGACCCAGGACGGGAGTTCTCCGAAAAGACCACCGAGTGTTAGAATTTGAAACACTGAATTAAAATTTAAACTGTGGACGACTCCCTCCCCCAAATTGCTTTTGAATTGGCTCCTGCTCCTGTCACACGAGCGCCTGCGACGAGGTGCAGCTCTGGGCACCGTCCCGGCTCCCAGCGCCTGATTAGCAGCTCCCGAAAAGCGTCGTGGTAGAAATAAGACGCAGGTGGTGATAAGACGAAACCCAGTAACTGTGTCTTTTTCTCACTCCCTTCTCCTTTCCAGGCTGGTAATGAAGAAATGGTGCAAATAGGTAAGCCTCGTTCTCAGACGTCATCTTATCTTAGTTCAAAGTGGGGAATGAAGGGAGCTAAGTAAGTAGTTCTGAAATTTTACCTATTAGTGGTTTAAAAAAACCATAGTCCAGGAACATTTCTGTTCCCTTTCCGGAGGAGGGTCCCACTCTCCTCAGGCTAAGTTATAGTGATGTCAGACTTGTCCTGGCAGTTGGACTTGCAGGCATTGGTTTATTACTGCCCTGTGCCAGCACTGGTGTGCACGTGGAGGGGGGCAGAGGAGCTGGAAGATTTGGAGATGAATAAAACCATCGACTTCTGTAGCATTGGGAGGGGCGAATCTGATTAGAACAGAAGGCAAGTTGTAAGAATGCTACAGAGCAAAGAGGAAAAATGCAGTACAGAGAATGAACATTTTTCTCTTAAATTTTTCCTGCTTTGGGTAAAAAACCCTTTGATGACTTCTTTTAGTCCATCTGCTTGAAATTAACCTTTAAATGGCAAGGCAGTATTAATATCTTTTGCAAATAGTACCTAAAATCTCAGTGTTGCTGCTGCGGGATTATTATTCCCATTTTCTGGGTGAGGAGACTAATGTTCAGAGAGTGTAAGTGATTTGTAAGAGGTCACTCAGATTTGTTCTGAATACAGAGACTGCAAGTCATCTGACAAGAAGCCAGGCTATACTCAGCCTTTTTATACACATTTTATTCTAAAAGATATTATTCTAAGAGATAATTATTTTTCACAGAGTATTTTTCTCTGTAAATTCTGTATTTTTGTCAAGTGATACTATAAAGTCATCTTTAGGAGAAAAGTTTCCATTAGCATTGCTGTACACAGTTACAAATCATTGACCATTTACTAAATGCCAATCACAGGGTTAGTTTGTGTGCATATGTAACCTCATTTCCACAGCATCTCGGAGATAGGTACTGGGGAGCCTGTTTCACGGAAGAGGACAGTGAGGCCTGAGACGTTGCAGCTGCCTGTCCAACAGGTAGCAGATCCATGCTTGTCACCTGATGGCACAAACCTGGATCCAGGCCCAGCGGTGTGCCAGGGAGCTCCTGGGCTCAGGCGGTTTATGTCCTTATAAGCCAAATGTAAGTTGAAGATGTTGAAGTCAAAGGTGTACTTAATACCCCTGACCATCTTCACTTAGCACACGATGTGCTGTTCATGCTGGTGTGGTCCTGCCCGGTGAGAGCTGTGGCTCTGCACTGCTGCCTGGCAGCGGGCATCGGCAGCACTGATGATGCCCGTGTTGCTAGTTGGGGAAAGATTGAGGTTCCAAGTGGAGGTGCGGTTTCTGCTGAGTGCGTATCACTCAGTGCCATCCTGAAGTTGGGAAACCATCTGCACGTGGCGTGATGTCCAGGGGCATATGTGGAAATGCCAATCAAAAAAGTCATATAACTGCTTGGAGGTTCTATTTGATCAATGATAAATTAGGAAGGAATAATACAGATTCTAGACTTTATTTATATATTGAACCACTAATTTGCTAGAGAAATTCAAGAGCTCTGCACAGTTTCTGAATAATTTGATGTCTGAGAAAGAACTGAACAATTTAGTAAGAAACTGCAATTGTTTGGAAGTTAAATTAAAAATTCTGTCAAAATATATGTGCAGGTTAGTGTGTGCAGTCTTACAGCTTGCTGGTTCTTCACAAAGAGGATACTTGCGTGGCAGCAGCAGCTGCATCTATGAGTACTGCTTTACTAGCTGCCCTGCCTCCCTCCTGCTACCTTCTTGGTACTGTGCCCCAAGAACGGTGACCATCCTTCGCTTCTAACAGGACAGAGGAATTTTGCCAGTACACTGGTACCTTGGTGCACGAACTTAATTCTCTCCACGATTCTGGTTGCAACCTGAATTGGAAGAGAACTGAATCAAATTTCCCCGTAAGGTCAACATTGAACATAATCACTGAGTTTGATTCAGTTCTTGTCCAATTTGGTTTCTGACCAGAATCCTGGAAAGAATTAAGTTTGTGAATTGAGGTACCACTACTTTTGTTTTTTAATAAATAGTATCACAAAATATGTACTCTGTTGTATCTCACTTAGGGTACCAGTTTTTAAAATGTGTCTCCTATACCTTAGCCCTGACCTAAGAAGACTTTTATGTAGGGGGAGGGCACGTGAGACTGGCTGGGCAGGACAGAGTCCACGTGAGGTGTGTCGCCTGTGTCGTCTCTCCTAGGATGTCACGCTCTTTTTCTCCCTCAGCCAGTGGAGTGTTGGTATGTGGGGAAGTATGACTCCGTCTAGAGAAAAGTGGGAAAGTAGGTCTTGAACCCTGTCCTAGTTCTAGGTCTCTTTAGTTAGCCAGAGAGCAGCTGCATACCTCCGCAGATACATACCCTAATAAATATCTGTGGGTGTCTGAGAGTGTGTGTGTGTGTGTGTGTGTGTGTGTGTGTGTGTGTGTGTGACTGAGAGAGAGAGGAAGAGAGGGAGGGAGAGGGAGAGGGAGAGTTTCCTGAGATCATTGACCTATTTCTGTGTATGTCAGGGAGTTCTTTCATTTCTGACTCAGCATATGGCCTTGGTGGGATCCTAGGGTAATTGTGGGCGGCTGGCTGGCCCCATTGGGTTAGGAGGCTTGTGCTGTGACACATCTGGCTTAGGAAATAATCATAGTTCTGTAGAAATTGGAAAATACGAAGAATTCTGAGTCCTTTTGTTTCATAAACCCTCACTTTTGAGACAGCCAGAGTATCAGTACAGGAAGGAGTCACCGTCATGGTTCAGAAAAAGCTGTTGAGGCAACTGCTTTGCCCATGAGCTCTTCCCTTGCTGTCACTCCAGGCCATTCCTCTTCCTGTAGCCAAAGATGTGGGTTGGCTTTCCTGCTTGAGCTCCTGGTCTTCTCTTGCTATGATCACTGTTAATGTTGAGTGCATCTGTCTTCTCAGATGAAGATATGAAGCGTAGCCCATCATCCAGCACCAAGAAAGATCATTGTGTCTGAAATATTTTTTCCTGTTGTTTTACTGCTTTCTTATCATTGTATCGAATACTCATAATACTGTGTTTCTGCGTTTCTCTGAACTTTTGATAATCAAATCCCAAACAAACTTTTAACTCACAGACTGTGTTTTCTATGTAGTAATTATTTGTTATGTATATTTTAGTATAATTTTCCCATCTCATTACCAACTCCTTGTGGACTTCACTTTAATCTCATCATGCTAATAAACTGTAATCTATGTCTTTCTTGTCCTCAAGGTGTCTGTTTCCAGACACAGTGAATGTTACCACACAGTGTTCTACCTCGGTCATTACCCATATCTCAAACGATTGCTTAAAGAGAGAGCCCTCAGTTGCTTACTGAGTAAAAACAGGTGAACAGGATACACTTTTGACTAGTGGTTTCTGAAAATGTTTGTGTGGTATCAACTCCCTCTGGCAATATAGGAAAGTATTGTTTTTTTGGTTTTTTTTTTTGTGGGTACCGGGGGGTCGACCTCAGGACCTTGCGCGCCAGCGCCGCTGAGCAATATCACCAGCCCTTTTTTCATATGTGGGTTCTGGGAGTCGAACTTGGGCCCTCACGCTTGCCAGGCAGGCGCTTATGCCGCTGAGCCATCTCACCGGCCCCAGGAAAGTATTGATTTTTAAACTTTTAGCTAAAAATAATTGTGGTTTTGTCCTCCTTGATCTTTGAATATAACATTTTAATATTCCAGTCTTGGAAAGATGCAGCGAGTTCATCATCATTCTAGTTCTCAAAACCCCAATAAATATGAGCAATTACACAAATGATTTTGTAATTTTATTAGAAGTATAAGAAGATTCATCCACCTCATAGAATAGAATTTGGGAATTACATATTTTTAAAAATGGATAGCGCGGTGTGGGACGGTTCCTAGCAGAGGGACCTCTGTTCCCACGTGTAATTGATCCATCCTGATTTCCCAAGTATGTCTGCATGACTTCGTCCATAGGACTTTGCTAAGTGTAAATCCCTGGGAGAGATTCTGTGGTAAAATGTCAGTCTCCTGTTTATAAAAATGATTGCCACAAATTCAGCATGATGAACCTTCGTGGATTTTAGAACAAATTGTGAACAGCATGAAATAATTTATCTCATTCTTGAAGTGACACTTTCAGAAACTTGTAGAAGGTGAAATAGGACTAAATATGAAGCGTCAAACATTATGGTCTTAAATAGTAAATCACTGGTTACGATTTTTCTTTATGTTCAGTGAAATGTATTTTTGTATATGCACACACATAAAAAGAAAAAGAATGATTGAAATCATTATTCATGAACGGGAGTTCTCTTTACATGTAAAAACCTCACTTTCACATGTATGGTCCACTCGGTGATCTAAAATCTAAGCTGTGTACTAAGTGGAGGGAGGACCTACTAACATCCGTCATCTTTATCGTAGACAGCATCAGCTGTATCCTCTGAGATTCTTACTCTAGTACTTCCTAGCTGATGACATTAAACTTCCCAAAGTGTCACTCCGTTACTTCTCACCTAGGCACAAAACCATTACTTTGTAGAGTTGCGATGCTTCTGTGAGGATTCATAAAATGCTGGCCCATGGTAAAGCAAGCTAGGATAATAGATGTGTGCCTCAGACCTATCCCTTTTTCCCCCATGAAACACTTTTACTTATAGAGAGGCATTTCATACTATTGCCTGTATTTTAGATAGGTGGTCTTACCACCATGAATTTTCAGGAAATCTAATTTACTGTACTATGGACTTATAAAACTAAAGCTATGTAGCTCACTGTGTGCCAGCGCGTGGCAGGTTCTGTTTTCATGTATTATCTGCATGCTAATGTGTCTGTGCAGGGTGGCTTAATTCATTGGGTTATAGCAGTTCAGAGGGAGGGTGCTGAGTAGGAAGAGTACAAAAGCAGTTACTCCAGATGGATTCCATACCAGCTACATTTTGTTTATGTAGGTTGGTATTCCCAATGCTTTGGAGCAGAAGTGTTTCTGATTTCAGAATGTTTTGGATTCTGGAATACGTGCATAGGTTTTACCAGTGAAAATCCCTAATCTGAAAATTCAGAATCTGAAAGGTGGCTTCACACTGTGGAATTTTCTGAATATCATGTCAATGTTCAATGTTTTGGGTTTCAGAGCATATCCAATTATGGATTTTCAGATCCGGGATGCTCAACCTGTACCTGGCTCTATTCTCTTACTTCTTTTTACCTTGTTATAATTTTCTTCTTCTGATTTCACTGAAAGTTCCTGTATTTAGTCACAACTGTTTTTTGGATAAAAGTGTCAGGAATCTAATTCATACAGATTGAAAAAGATTAAGGTAATTGAAGTTAGGTACAGCTGGATCCAGAGTTCCAGTGACATGTCAGTGGGCTCCCCCCACTTCGTCTTCCCTTCACCCTTCTCCCCATCTTCTTCCTGTCTCTTCCTCATGGTGCCTCTGTGTTGGTTTTATTTTTCAGTAAGGATTAGATTGGCTTTCATCAGGAGGCATCTCTAGGCTCTCCTTCTACCTTTCACTTCACTTTGCAAAACACTTTTTGACAGCTCTAATAAGTTTCCTGATAGTTGTAAGCACATCCTTGAACCATTCACTGTGGACAGGGCAGGCAGTGCTCTGACATGCAGGACTAACAGCAGTGTAGGATGGCTAACCTGGAGGGAAATGGGTGCAAACAAGGAGGAAATAGGAATCGTTGCTGGGGCATCCCCACTGTGAGGGCTTCCAGCATACTGGGTGGGAAGTAGTAGCAGTGGTAGAGAATAATGGTCCCAGAGACATCCGGTGTACACCCTTGGGATCAGTGTGTGTGTCGGGTTACATGGCGAAAAGGGATTAAGTTGGTAAGGAGAATTAAGGTTGCTAATCAAGTGATCTTAAAATAGAGAGATCATCCTGGATTAGCTGTGTGGTTGTCTTTCTTTCTTTCTTTTTTTTTTTTTTTGTGGGTACCAGGGGTCGACCTCAGGACCTCGCGCGCCAGCAGGTGCCCGTGCCACTGAGCGATATCACCGGCCCTTTTTTCGTATGTGGGTACCGGGAGTCGAACTCAGGACCTCGTGCTTGCTAGGCAGGCGCTTATGCCGCTGAGCCATCTCACCAGCCCCTGTGGTTGTCTTTCTAAGTGGAAGAGGGAAGTAAAAGAGAACTGGACAAAGGGCAGCATGGAGAGTGGTCTGATGTAGCTGTGGCTTTGGAGATGAGAAAGGGGGTCAGGAACCAGACTGCCGGTGGCCTCAAGACACTGAAAAAGCAAGGACAGGGCTTCTCTCCTAGAATGTCAAGATGGAAGGCAGCCCAGTGCAGTGGGTGCCATGGCTTTCTCTCAGGGCAGCTGTTTCAGCCTTTTGACCTCTGGTGTTGTTTTAAGTCACCAGACTTATAGTGATTTGTTACAAGATCAATGGAAAACGGATACAGTGGCAAGTAGACTGTCCTCTTTTCTTGTTCTTTTGTTAAACCATAAGCCAGACTATATAGATTTGGAAAATATACTTATCACAAGTCAAGTTTCAGTGAAAACCTTAATGCCCTGCACATTTCTTAATTTACTTAGACTTTGTTTCTAGGAAACATGTTTATTTTTGTGGCTTTATATTTTAGATCCAATATTAATCTTTAAAAGTCCTATCCCTCAAAATGATGTAAAAGATGTGAGAAATATTTATTTGTAGAATACCTACTATAGTTTTAGAGTCTAAAATTTCTAATTATGACAGATTAATCAATAGAAGCACTTCTAAAGCTAAGATTGTAATGTTAAAATTTTCACATTTGGGCCTTTCTTAAACACATAAATTTACTGTGCTGTTATTTGGTCATTTGAACTTGTGGCAAACAAAACACTTGGATATTTCTCTTTAAAGTGTAGTTTTCTTGAAGGACTCTCTTACTGAGTTCATGTTCTGGAACACTAAAGAATGTGCTGTTCTTTTCTAAATGGGTTTCTTGAACATAAACATTGTGCAGTTGCCACAAATATTTATTAAAAAGCCAGATTTAAAAAATGAGAATTTGGGCCGGTGAGATGGCTCAGTGGCTTGAGCGCCTGCCGGGCAAGCGCGAGGGCCCGAGTTCGACTCCCGGATCCCACATACGAAAAAGGGGCCGGTGATATCGCTCAGCGGCACGGGCGCCTGTTGGCGCGCGAGGTCCTGAGGTCGACCCCCCGGTACCCACAAAAAAAAAAAAAAAAAGAAAATTTTGTAGTTCACAACTATTTGGTCTTTCTCTCTACCTTTTCTTTTTTCACATAGATTTATGAGCAGGCTTAGACTATGAAGACAGACGTGCAGAGACACACTACAGTGTCTGCCTTGTAGTGATAAGACCTAAGGGGCATGAGGCCAGGGGAAAGGATTTGGCTGTGTCCACAGTCTCAGCATGTGCCACAGTGGAGTTTTCATTGCTTTTGAGAGAAGATGTGTCTCCTTTCCCTAAGTGTGTACCGTCTTGCTGAGTGAGCCCTTAAGCATTTGGTGTCCTCTTTAATGTCCACTTCTTACCCTGCGTGCAACTTTCCTGGAGTGGCTGGCTCCTGTCGTTTCTGACGGAGGTCATTCCCTTACCCTTAGCTCAGGATTTGGAAGTTGCTGGAGCCACTGCCTCAGCTGCTCTTGAAAATGCTCATTTGGTCTCATACTTGAGGCCAGATTTCTGCACGGGGACAGCTGTACCTGATAAAGGAAGAGGCCCATGTGAACAGCGTCTCTGGGAGGGTGCTCAGTCACTTCTTGGGAGAGAAGGCGGGTTTCTGTGAGGGAGGGCGGGGCCGGCCTGGATTTCAGATTCTGTCTTGACTGGGGACTTTGGTGGTTCTGATCGCAAGGAAACTACCGGGCTCAGATGGGAGGGTATAGGAGTGCCGGGAGGGGAGGACATGGGGACGGCCCGCCTTCTTCTACGCTGTGGTGAGAGATGGCGATCGAGAAGAGGGCAGCATCAACTTCCTTCTCGTGTGCTGAAATCTTAGATGGACAGGTTCTTCTGTACCTCGCCCTCCAGGTCTCAGTACCTGTGGTACAGATGTGCTCTGACCCTCATTTTCATAATTGCTTATAAGAAGCCACCAGGCTAGAACCAGAATTCAAGTATGGTGCTTTCTGACTCTTGACCTTTGGTACTCAACCCCGTTACACAGCGCCTCTCCCTCTGGGGGCCTGCGGGCTGCACTGCGTCGGTCACGAGTGGGCCCTGCTGTCTGTGCCTGGGCAACTGCGATGTCGGCGGAGCCACCTGGACATTGCTGTGACAGGTAGGCCTCGCAGCGCGGAGTGCGCTGCCAGGAGCTCTGCGCCCGTGTGTGCGGGGACCCCACTTCGAAGGAAGCCACACGCGTCCTCGGCTGTGACGCACGTGGCCGGCTGACCTCAGAGGACCCGCGGCCGTTGTGCCAGCGCGCCTGCGCCGGCACCGAGCCCCGCCTCCGCCGGGGCCTGAGCATGCGCGGCCCGCCTGCGCCGGGCCCTCAACCCTGAGAGGGGAGCCGGGCGTGCGACGTGGCGCGCACCCGCAGAAACTCGGGTTCTGAGCCGCGTGATTCGTGCGTGGTGACTTCCACGTGAGAGGGCGCAAGCCCGGAGCGGGGCTCCGGGACGGCTCGGGCTGCGTGGGCCCTGCGCCTCGAGAGGCGTGGACGGCCTGACCCGCGTGGGGCGCCGGGAGGAGCGGGCGCAGGCCGGCGGTGTAGGGCGCCCGGGACAGAGAGCCCCACAGCGGGGACACCGTCCCCGGGAAGCTGGGACCGTGCAGAGAGCCTCGAATGCCGAACAAGTTTGGTCAGTGTTAAGTTAATCTGGGTTTCCGTTTCTCATTTATGAAGCAAGAGGAGGTCGTAGCCTTTCAAACAATTTTCAGATATTTTTATGATTTTTTAATTCTGAGGTAATGGTAAGCTCTAAAGCTATTCAGAGAGAACGACATGATGGTATTCATTGCTGACTGTGTGTCCGTGCGTGCGTGTGCGTGCGTGCGTGCGTGAGTGAGTGGTGTTGATGACTGAGCTCAGGGCCCTGACGTATTATCCTCAGTTTTAAAGATGAGAACTGATGGACAGAGCCTGGAGTAGCCCAGATCACTGAAGTAGTATATGGGGAAGCCTCTGTATTTTAAGGCTGGGCGTTTGGAATCGTTTTCCTGGGACTGATTTAGACAGGGTTTGTTATAATTCGCGCAGCTCTTAGTAGCGAGGGGATTTTGGACTTGCAGGATTTCCATGTGAGGGGATGAGGAGTTACGGCGATTGAAAGGAAGGGTAGCTTGAGAGAAATTCCTAGCACTGATCAGTAGGGCTTGAGTGACATCGTAGTGGGGGAAGAGTGGAAAGGAGGTAGCTGTTCAGCGTGTTCTGGGAGAATCCGTACAGCGTGAGCAGAACACTGAAATGGGAGGCGAGCTAGAGAGTCGAGTGAACGTTCACTTTGCTTAGCTGTGTCAGAGAAGGCAAGAGAGGGAAGCTTGTAATTTGTAGCAGAGAACCAACCTGTTCGCTTGTGGTTTGAAGAAACTTATTTTTTTCTTTTAATCCGTTTTATTGAGAGCTAATTATATGTAGCACATCACACTGAAACACAGGCATGTGCAAAAGGTGTCCAAAGGCTTAGAAATTATTGAAGTTTGGAAACCATAAGGAAAGCCTGCCAAGCTTAACATTAAGACAAAGTTAAAGATCTTTAAATACGGGTTGAGATCTCTTACTCTAAATGCCTGGGGTCAGAAGTGTTTTGGATTTTGGAATATATATATATATATATATATATATATATATATATATATATAGGGGTGGGAGGAGGGAGATACTTTGGGAATGAGATCCAACACTAAACATGAAATTAATTTGCATTTCATATATACCTCATTGTATAGCCTGAAGGCAATTTTATATAGTATTTTTTGTGCACCTGCATTTTGATTTGCCACATGAAGTCTGTGCAGAATTTTCTACCACAGTATTTTGTCAACACTCAAAAAGCTTCAGATTTCGGAGCATTTTGGATTTTCGATATTCAGGTTAGGGATGCTTAGTCTGTGTGTGGAAACAGAACATTGCCTTCTCAGATCCTTTGATGTAGTTTGTGTAATAATTGCTCGTGTCTGTGTATAGATATGTTTACACACACATGCGCATGTGCACAAGAAAGTGGTTATTTTATACAGTGCAAGGAGAAAGAAGTCATTATGTTAAATTTAAGAATGAGGAATGTAGATACAAGAGAATTAATTCCCTGACAAAAATTTTTTTCATCTTATATACTGCCAGCAAAGACATAACAGCACTTTTCATAGGGGTTGTTCAGGTTTCTGAGAAGATACTGAAGATAGCACCATCTTGCCTGCCTGGGTCCTGGACGTGTTGAGAAATAGAAATCACGAGAGCCATTGGTAAGAATAAAATCTCTCACAAAAGAGGCCGGAGTGGAGCCCTGGCCCTCAGTATGGCAGGCACCTGCCCCTGCGTCCCCACCCTGTGTGTGTCAGGCCCACTGAGGCAGGCTGCCCTCGGGCAGGTGGAAGCAGACACGTCTCCTTGGCAGGCACATCCCCAGAAAGGAGGATGAGGAAGGAGGGGCCATGGCCTGCAGACCTCTTGTGCTTTCCAGACTTTGTAGTCACATAAATCGTTCTTCACTAGTGAGGGGTGGGGTGCGGGCAGAGAGAGGCCTGAGTCCCGAGAGAAAACCCAGTCCTCACAGAAGCAGCAGCAGGCTAGGGCATTCCATCTCTGACTCAGAAACAAGTATCTGCTTTAAGATGCCTGAGTTGAACAGAGAGGCAAACATTACATGAATTTTAAGGCCTTTTCAATTGCTGACCTGTATAGTTTGGATTCTGTGAATATCCAAAGGGATCTTAAAATGTGGCTGTTTTCCTGTTGCCTCCCCTTTAGATTAAGGGGCTCCATGTCTGTCTTCTCGGAGGTCTGTTTTACATCCATTTCTTGATTATGTCCATTTCTCGTTGTTTGCAGCTTAAATTGTATGACCTAAATTCTATGAGATGTTTGATTTGCAGGTGAGCAGGGATTTTGAGAAATATGCATGAGGTTTGCAAGCAGAGTTCTGGCTGGAGAAGCACATGACAGCATGTGCAGCTTGCCATCATTGTGGCTGGGTGGTAGGGTTACTACCTAGGGAAAACCGTTCAGGCTCAGACTGCTTTCATGCATCCATTCACTTCTACATGCACAAATATATTTATTGAGTGACCTCAGGTTCTGTTTTAGTCAGTGAGAAACTGTAGTGAATACAGTACATTTCCTGCCCTCATGAGGCTTATGTGCTAGTAGAAACAGTAGACAAACATGAAAGTAAAATTGGTAGGATGTCAGATGGTGACAAGATTTGTGGAGAATGGAAAAACATGGGGGCTCGAGAGTGATATAAAATGGTTATGGGAGGTCAGGAAAGACCTCTGGGAGAGGGTCTGAGAGAGTGAGTCATGGTGCTCTGGGGCTGTGGAGGGACACTTAGGCACAGGAAGTGGCAAGTCCAAACACCCGGAGATGTGAGAATTCCCAGATTGAGGCTGTAGGAGTGTACAAGCCATTTTCCTCTGGCGGGACGGATTTGAAGAGAAGAGCGGTGTGACTTGACACTTCAGTCACTCTGGCTCTGTTCTGAGGATGACTTGAAGAGGGGCAGAGCAGAGTCGGGAGAGCAGCTAGGACGCACATTCAGAGCAGAGGCGGCAGTGGTTTGGGCAAGGTGAATAGCGGGTGAAGTGGTGAGGAATGACAGAGTCTGGATATATTTTGAAGGTAGAATCAACAATAGAATTAGGTTAAAGACAGGTTTGTGGTGTAAAGAGTTAAGGATGGATTGGTCAGATTTTGATTTTGGGGAACTAGAAGTATAGAGTTGCCATTTACAGATGAGAGAGAAGAACAGATTTGGAAACCAGGAAATTGGGAGTCTCCGTTAGGAGGGTTAAGATGCCTACTGAAAATCAAGAGGATTTGGGATAGAAGAGTTCACAGGTGAAGCCTGGGCTAGATGTGTACAGTCCTGAAGGCTTTCATGGTTATCAGATGGGGTGGGCTCCTCAGGCAAGAGATGACAGGTGCAGAAGAGGAGTTGTGGGCTGTCCTGCTGCCCTTTTGTGCTGACAGGCCAAGGAGATAGAAAGATGGAAGGAGGGGAGAGTGAAAAAGGGAGACCAGTGAGGAAAGGGAAGAGCCAGAGAGAGAGAGAGAGAGAGAGAGAGAGAGAGAGAGAGAACAAGTTCTGGAAGCTAAAGTATTTCAAGAAGGAAGGATAAATAAACAGGGTCACGTGCTGCTGAGAGGGCAGGTGAAGAGCTTGAATCTTGACCACTGGCCTCAGCAAAACATGATGATGACCATCAGTGACCTCGGAAGAGCCTGATGTCTGTGAAGAGGGGTGAAGGAGTAGAGTGTTAGCTCGAAGGGTGTTCTAGTCCATTTTGCGTTGCTGCAACAAAATCCTTGAGCCTGAGGAATTTATAAGGAATAGAGATTTGTTTCTTACAGTGTTGCAGGCAGCAGATTCCGAGGTTGAGGGGCCCACAGCTGGCAGGAGCCGTGTTGCCCCCTCATCCCATGGGGCAATGTGGCAGGCAGGGCGTCACACAGATGAGGGAAAGTGAGGGGAGTGGGCCGGCCCCATCGTTCGTCAGAACTCCTGCGATAAGGGCATCGATCTGCATGGGCAGAGCCCTCAGCCAGTGAGGAGGGGGTGGCACCCCGAAGGTTGCTTGTTGTTATTAAAGATGGAGACATGATGGACGCTTATTTATTTGTTGGTGGGAATGACCTAGTAATGTGGAGAACCGTGGTGAAGGAAAAGAGAAGACGTTTCCTGAACATGTTCTTGACATGGCGGAAGGGGTGGAATGGCATGCACAAGGTGGGTGCTTGCTCTCAGGTGGGAAACAGCTCTTCGATGGTACTGGCAGGGGCATGGCTACATGTGCGCAAACACCAGCGGGTTGTGGAGAGATTGCTGTGTCTGCTGATGCTTGGGCAGTGCATGACCAGCCACAGGTTCACAGTGGTTCCAGCTTTCTGTGCTTGTGAAAGCAATGGCCACAGAAACCTTTTCGTGTCTATTGCTGTGGTCCTTGAGCCACCACAGCTACAATTGTACGGATCCTGACTTTAAAATGGAACGTGGCATTATTGAGTTGCCAGTTCCCACAAATTGGTAGTATTAACGTGTTCTGACTTCTCTGTATAATCTCACTTAAACCTATCACCAGATCCATGAAGGTGGAACTGTTACTGTCCTCCAGCCACCCATTGAGAAAACAGTTTACAAGAAATGCAGAAGTCAGGTGTGTAATCCTAGCACTTGGGAGGCTGAGGCAGGAGGAATGCTGTGAGTTCCAGGCCAGCCTGGGCTACATAGTGAGTTCAAGGCCTACATAGCGAAACCCTGTCTCAAAAGACAAACGAACAAACAAAAGAAAAGATACACTTCATTAAGGAATGAAGTTTGTTCCCTTCCCATATGCTGTACTGCTGTGTGGAAAAGTTGGGTTTGTAAATGCATAATTTTTGGAAAATCAACACAAGATATAATTTGGTTTTCGTATGTAGTTGTAATCTGAGATTAAAATCCATTGATAGCTTTGAGCTTCTACCCACTACTTCCATTTTTTCCCTGCTAACACTCAGAATTTAAGAGCCTTTTACTGAAGTTACATTGGAGGACAAATTGGTTGACTGGCTGCGGGTAGCTAGAACGTCATCCTGCTGGTGATAGTTTCCCTTTGTAGGTCAGAATTTAAATTAGAAATTGCCAGCAAGATGGTCCATGCATTCTGAGGTGGATGCGAGCCTGCTGTCAGGTGTGAAAGGACCAGAATTGAAGCTTCCCTTAGGTCCCCTCTCACTTACTGTGAGTCAGGCCTTCTAGGTTTATTTTCTCATTAAAAAACAGGGGCAGTAATATCTGCAACTGTCATTGTTGCATTGGAGATGATGTATTCTCAAGTGGAAACCACAGAGCACAGCACTTCCTGTGCCAGTGTGTGGCAGGTGCCTGGGTATCCCCTTGTCAGTTCTGCTAACTGCCATCTGAGAGCTGGTGGTCGAGGGGCCGAGGGGCGAGGGGCCGAGGAGTCGAGGAGTGTATCTGCCTTACTCCCCAGCTGGAAAATAACTGATTCAAGGTTTAAGTTCAGAAGTGTTTCTTATGTGTACATTTTAGGAATGATTTATTATTTAGTATTAGGAAAGCCAAAGCTTTATAGAAATACACTGTCCTTGTTTTGAATAAAAATTCAGAAAACGTCAGACACTGGAAAATGGGACTGTCCCAGAGAGTCTGAACAGGAGGCTGTGGCGTTCTCGTGGGTGTGTAGGAGCCTCCTATGTCTCCCCGGGCTCAAGTGTTCTGCAGTCGCTTGATCCTGCCATCAGTGTATTGTCTAGACTTCCTTGTGTGAATTCCTTTCAGAGGGGATGGGAAATCCATACATTGAAGTTAAGCATTGCTTCCTGCTCTCCTTGAAACATTAAACTGGTTAGAGAAAGAGTTCTGAGATTACTGGTGCAGACAGGCATGACTGGGTCTTGGGCAGTGCATTCCGTAAGTCGGTGTGGCTGGCGGTGTAGAGATGAAGCCGAGGTTCTCTGCAGTCCTCTCAGTCCATGTTAAACAGATGCACTTGGTGGGGACGCTGGTGTGCATGGAGTCTTGTGCTGGGTGGTATCGGGAACACTGTACTGCACTGCCTGGGAGCTCCTTGTCCTCAAGGGTCAATGGTTAGTCTGGGTTTGGCTGAGTGCCCACCCAAGGGCTGGATCCACCCTCACTGTAGAAACCTCCCCTGCATTGCTCTGAAATTGCCACTTTGTTTTCTAAACCAAAATACAGAATTGCCTACTATGGATTTGTCATTAGGGACCAAGCCATTGTCTGTGCTGCTCAGTGCTGATCTGAGTGCGGCAGGGTTGTGGTGCTGTGTGTGCTGGAGCCACGCTTCTCCCACGCTGTGAACGGCACAGATGTCACCCTTTCCTGCCAAGGTGCTCGTCCTGTGCATTTCATAACAAGCAGTTTTTGTTGAATGCATTGGTTATTATACATGGCATAATGATAACAAACATGCACAGTTTCCAAGTTGAAAAAATACCTTCATTTGTCTTTCAGTACTTTACACACTGCTTGATAACATAACGATTATGATTTTATGAAGATACTTTAAGAGCACAGATCATAGGTTCATGTGTGGATTGCTCTAAATACTTTATTGGTGATAAAATGTGCAGTTTCTATAGATGAAGAGTTTGTGAATAGTATTTTTACAATGCATTTGAACACACTACAGGATAAGTCTTGGGCTGGAATAAGGAATATGGGGAACTTAATATTTTTATTTATTTATTGTTCTTTAGTAATTACTTTTTACAATTTTTATCTTTTTTTTTTTTTTTTTGTGGGTACGGGGGGTCGACCTCGGGACCTCGCGCGCCAGCAGGCGCCTGTGCCGCTGAGCGATATCACCGGCCCCTTTTTCGTATGTGGGTTCCGGGAGTCGAACTTGGGCCCTCGCGCTTGCTGGGCAGGCGCTTAAGCCGCTGAGCCATCTCACCGGCCCCCTACAATTTTTATCTTGTAAGTACATATTTGCAGTACATAATGATTACATTCCTGGTGTGGAGTTGGTGCATGGACATAACACATCTTAATTCTTTTTCACCCTTTTCCCCTGCCTTCCCCCTCCATCTCTTGTTCCCTTTCCCTTTTGCAAAAGATCTATGTCCTTGTGTCCTTTTATCTATGAAGATGGGGAACTTTTTAATTCATAATCTCAGGTTTTCCTTCCCATGTTTGCTTATTTACTTTTTCTCTTTCTTTCCTTCTTTCTTATCAAGTCCAGGCCCTGGTGCATAGTAGGCAGGGGCTGTCATGCTGATCTACATCCTCTTAAATTTTATTTTGAGGCAGGTTCTTACTAAATCTACCAGGCTGGCCTTGAACTTGAAATCCTTATGCCTCAGCCCCCTAAGTAGTTAGAATTACCAGTGTGTGCCATCCTGCCTAGCTCTGTGCTTTCTTTTCCATTGTTTCTCTTTCTCTAGAATTCACTATCTTATTAGTATCTTTTCCAAGGGTATTGCATTTTAGTAGACACAGTACTAACCTTTGGCCATGGTAGGGGAAATAAGTCCTAATTGTGAAATTGAGTTAACAAGCAAGTGTCTACCTCTATCGTGAGGAGGTTGCAAATATACATTGATTTCCAAGTGGGTCTGCATCTCATGCAAGGAACATAATGCCAGATGAGAATGCTATTCTCTGATGACTGGTGTCTGTGTGTTCAAGTTTTAGATCATTATCTCCTTTTTGTCCATTCTCTTGACTTTTTGCAAATGAGGATTGGTGGAACACAGCATGATATAGCTCAGAGAGGATGTGGACTTTGAAGTATGGCTTGGATTTAAATCTGAGGTTCACAATTGTTTGATCTTAGACACAGACCTTCCCTGCATCATTTTTTTCACTTGTGAAGTATGGCTTTTAGGGTCATTATGACTAAAAATACATATAAACTATAGCACTATAAGCTGCAGTGCATAACATACAGGCTTATCGTAGGAGTGACACGAGGTGGCTATTGGAATTAGTATAAATTTTAGGATTTCTACAGGGAAAAGATGAAAAGAACAGAAAATTTTCTTCATAATAGCAACCTTAAAAAAGCTTGTAGCAGATGCCACTTATGCCATTAATAAGTTATTTGGTTTTATATCTTGATTTTTAAGCAAGCCAGATATAGTTAATAGAAACTTTTATTATATTTATGTTCAGAAAGACATAAAAATGAATATTCACAGTGCAATACATTTCTTAAAATTAAAAAAATGATTCATTGAGTTACGTAAATGCATTTGGAACATGACTTGAGTTCTCAAAATTTGGTATTTATGAGATGGTTCAGGAATGTACTTATGCAAACTGAGGTATGCTGTGAGGTGGGTACTTGATGCCTATGTCATGTCCTTCTGTGTACTCTTGTTCCGTAGGGTCCTACAGTTCTGTTTTTTACCCCACAGATTTACCAGTGAGGAGGCATAGAGAATATGAGCTGGTAACTCCAGTCAGCACAAATCCAGAAGGACATTATCTCTCCCACATCCTGTCTGCAAATCACAAAAAGAGGTCAGCGAGGGATGTGTCTTCCAACCCTGAGCAATTGTTCTTTAACATCACTGCATTTGGAAGAGATTTTCATTTGCGACTAAAGCCCAACACTCAACTAGTAGCTCCTGGGGCTGTTGTGGAATGGTACGAGACCTCTCCTGTGCCTGGGAATATAACCAATCCTGTGAATGACTATCGACCCAGAAGTGCTTCAGAAGGAATCTGGAGAACAGAGCCTTTGCAGACTAACTGTGCTTATGTCGGTGACATCATGGATGTTCCAGGAACCTCTGTTGCCATTAGCAACTGTGATGGTCTGGTAAGACTCATTCCCATTGTGCACGCCTGTGTGTGTGTGCACTCAAAGGTATTGAGGTGCAGTGTTTCTTTTATGGTTTGGAAGGTGGAGGTGCAAAGGAAGCCCACAATTCATTGTTAGATTTTAAATTCAGAGAAAAGCATTAGCAAGCATTTACTGTCAAAGATTTTGCATTGACTTAATCTAAGACATGAAGACAACATTATCCAAAAAACAATAGATGACTATCCCTAGCATGTTTTACATTTTCCCTTGTGGTATATTGGGAGATTGTATTTCCGTATTTTTTAAAAACTATCTGAAAACTTACTAAAGAAACATAGATTCTTCCAGAAGGACTATATATCACTTGCTATGTGGAAACTTTGGCTATCATCGTAAAGTATTTGGAAAGTGTTCTTTAGCTTTCTAATGGAATGCTGAAGTGGGAAATGAGCAGATTTCTTGTCAGAATTTGCCCAAGCAGCATGACTTTATGAACATGAGATGTACTTCTGTGATAGCTTTCATTTTTTCTCGAATAAAATGCCCAAATATTGCTTTTCAGTTTTGTGCTGAGGCCAACAGTAGCCACTCCTCCTTTCTGACTGTGCAGGTGTACTGTGTCTCTGCTGTCACTTGGGAATTGTGTCAGTGTTCATGTGTTTTCCATGCACAGCTGACTCCAGGTCTTTGTTCAGAAAGAACAATTACCTTTTTCCTGTGGTTTTTGGGTTGCTGCTCCTTGGGAATTCAGAGCTATTGCTGTTACAAAGCTGCTGCTTCCAGGAGTTCTCAGAACATCCCATTCCTTATAATAGCTATTCTGTTTTGGTTGCTCTTTCACTGTAAGTACCTTCAATATTTTGGTTTGTCTTCTAGGTGTACTATTGGCAATACAGGCCCAGCCCAATAGAATTCTGATATCAAATGTTTTAGCAAATGCTGGTAAATTCATTGTGTTTAGGCTTTATTTTTACAGGCTTGTGCTAACTCTTGATGCCTGCAGTTTTTTAAACTCAGTGCAGGAAGCTGTGTCGTGTGTGTGTACCAGGTCCAGGTCTCCAGCTCACACCGTGTTGGTGTAGTATCTGCACCCTTACACGGCGGTAGACCATCTTCTGGGGTTGAAGACGTAGGGAATCACTCAAATTCTTCTCATTCTATATGAAAGGTTAAGTAGACCAGAATTAGTTTAAGTCTTTGAATTAAAAAAATATCAGGACTTTCTAGAAAAGAAGACTGAACAAGTTTGGATTCAAGTGTTGATGGAGAGGGGCTTTGACTCAGTGCTATGGTATGAAAGGACTTTGTACATAATGGTATTGTTTTATGACACTTGAGTAACATTTTATAGAATTAATCTTAATCATGTGTTAGTTTTGAATTTCATAGCATAAAAGTTCTGTACTATTTCAGTTAAGATTTGCAACTTGGGATATTGGCTTGAAAATCAGCTTAAGGAAGGAAAAAATGAAATAATTTTAATAAATATTCACAGTGACATTTAAATCTAGCTTAATAATCAGTGTTTTTCTTACTATATATGTCAAATTCTCTAGTCAGAGATACAGAAATCTAGAGAAATAAAAAGTTTTTATAAGGAAAAGGGAAATAGATATAAAGTGCAAAGGAACATTGTTAGGATTGTTTAATTTTTTTCATGTTTAAAGATACAATGTTAACTATTGATATCATGTATGTGTCAGCATCATATAAGTGTGTATGTGTGTAAAACTTGTACACTAAAAGTGTTCATTGCTCCATTCTTTGGTTCATTAACTAATTAATTTTAAATTAAAAACTTTTGTAGGAAGCCAGTTATGGACCTAGCACTATTCCAGACACTGTAAAATGGTGAAAAAAATAATCATGGTTATATCCTTTAGAGCTTAAAGATACTAAGGTTGCCAAAAAATTTAAGCATCAAAAATCTGGCAAAAATGTACTACATATATGTATTTATACACATACATATATACTTTAAGATGTATATGAAGCATATTTATCTTGGATCATCATTAAGAGAAGTACGTTTTGCAGAGATTTAATGAATGAGACAGTTTCTAAGCAGAAACAGTGACCCAGACCTTGGGTTTGATCCAGAAAAACTGGGTCTGGCTTGGCAGGCAGCACTCTGTGCTCGTATGGAAGCCTTTTCTAGAGTTTCTAGCTCCTGCCAGCTGGGTGCCTGGAAGAAGAAAGCAGATGGTGGCAGAAACACAAGCAAGGTTCTGGAGGGCAGGTCAGAAGACTTGAGGGATGATGCAGGGACTGTCTCCTTGAGCTGGAGATGAATTCTTCAAGTGGTAGCATTGCTTATTGCTTGGCATAAGCCCTCAGCAGAGCTACAGTGGGAGGGTCATTGGCAAGAATGTGGATATATTTGGCCGATCAGCAGTTGCTTAAGTTCTTTGTTTCTTTGACTCGGTACCTAGGGGTTGACGCTTGACCTTAGGGAGGGAAGCAGGGATATTGAGATGTCATGGATGCTTAAGAACTAACCCTACAGGAGATGAAGCCACTGCTCTGAAAGGCACAGGATTATAATCAAGTCCAAGTTGTCCTGGGAGAACCCAATCACTTCTGGCCTCAAAACACTGATGAGAAAAACTCTGTCCAGCAAGCATGTAGTTACATCTGAATGGAAGAGAATGACGTCAAAGTCCTGTCTGCATCAGAGCTTTGGTCCCGGTGATCGGTCCGCTTTAGAAGGGTGCAGCAGGGGTGTAGTGTGGGATGTTCTGCCCGTGTGTTTTGGAGCTGTTGCTCATGGGAGGAGCCACAGGCAGTGCTCACAAAGGCTGATGGGCTCACAGCAAGGCCCTCCGCACAAGTGAAATCCTTACCTCTCTTTTTCTTATGCAGTCTTATCTGGTGCGATGTGAATTTGAAGTATGGAGAACACAAGACAGAATTAATTTGTATTACACAGAATGGATTTAATGTAATTAAAAAGCCCCAGGGTTCCTCAAACTGTATGTCATAGAGTCAGGTTTGTGTTTACATACAATATATCTGAATGAATTCTTTTATAGCAATTTGGCTGTACTTTACATGTGTTGAGTCTAACAGTAAATGTTAAAGTGGGGCTTTTATTTTGTGTCTTCATTTTATTTTTTTAGTAGTAATTTTTTATTGTATTTTTTTTTCCTGAAAATTGTGGTCTGAAATGGGAGAAGGAAAATTGCTTCTGTGCCACAGTTAGTTTAAGAAGGAAGCAGGGTGCCTTTGCTGATTTCACCCATGTTGGACTTCAGAAACGTGACTGAAATGGATAGAGTCTGCTAGTCCACGTAACTTCATGAAATGGTCAGAGGAAAGACAGGCTTTATGGAAGGGGACAGAAACAGTGTGCCGAGTGACATATGAAGAGCTGAGACCTAGAATGTGATCTAGACATGGCTGTGCATAATAACTAAAATATTCTCCAGCGGCTTTCTGAAGTCTGCAGTCTCTTCATAAAGAAATCGATAACAATTTTTTCCCTGTGTGACCAAGAACAGTATCTGTTCCTGTCTAATATTGACCCTTTCCTGTTCTCTGCCAAGATTATCACTTAGGAGTAACTAAAGATTCTTGACCAGTTGCCACTTTATTCTTGTTCTATAAGCCTTGCTTATACTTATTGAGCTACTCAGGCTTAAAAAATGTCCCACTTTTTTTCTTTTTTTTGGAGATAGGGATTGAAACCATGTTAGGCAAGCGCTCTACCCCTGAGCTCTATCCTCAGTCTTGGTTTTTCTTTTTAATTTTGAGACAGCATCTCGTTAAATTGCCCAGGCTGGCCTCAAACTTGCAGTCTTCCTTCTGTAGCCTTCCCAGTAGCTGGGCTTGCAGGCGTGTGCTACCATACCTGACAGACTGGCCTGGCTTTCTGGCAATCTAGAACGAAGCCCTGCTTCTCCAGACAACTCCCATCCCCAAATTACCCTACCAACCAAAGCCCAGATCCTGTTACTGTGTGTAGTTTCTTTCTAACATCTCTTACCAAGGTGCTCTCGGCGTCCTTCGCTGTGTGTAATGAGCTCAGCTGTCAGTGCTCCCAGTGGTGTTTGGCCTGAAGGTATTGACCTTCTGCCTGTCCATCTCCAGAGCAGCAGACCATGGTGAGAAGTCATGGCGGTGGCAGGTATTTCAGACCTCTTGGTGGGAAGACACTGCCGGAATGCATTCTTGCCACTGTCCCATCAAGGAATGTACAACAAAATATATTTCTTCCACAGAGTCCTCCCATTTGCCCTGTAATACCATTAACCCACCCTTGTGAGTAGTGACAGTTCACAGCTCTCTTGGTGGTCTATAAAATGTTCCAGAATGTTTATTTGGCTAGTGGGCTTTATGTTGTGAGTTTCATAATATAAAGAAATTGAATTTTTCTAGACTTGCTAAAACAACATTGCCTTGTTAATTCCCCTGGATTGTCATCAGAGGGAGCTGATGGAGAATGCGAGAACTGACTAGCTGGTTGCTCTCCTGGGTTACGAAAGTTCAGTGATTTCCTTGTGGGCTGAGTTTAAGATCAAGGAGTTTTTCTAAGATGGAGGTTTTCAGCGTTTTTTTAGCATTTGTAATTCTTCCTTCAAATGGAATGACCAGTGGTTACCTAATGAAATAATATGTAAAATGGAGAAACTCAGGGAAGGTTTGGTTGAAACACAGGCGGGAGGTTCTTTTCTTCCCTACCCTGCCTCAGCACTGATACACTCCCTGAGGTGTGCTAGTCCAGGCAGGACCTGCACTACGAAGCCAGGGGTTTTTGGAAGTTAAAGTTAACTACTTAGGAGCCGTAAATGAACTTCTTTTCTAAAATAGCTGGTAGTCACATCTGGTTAATATTAGAGGCATTTTATCCATGTTAGGTTTTGGACAGAACCAAATGCAGTCTTTGTGAGCAATTGCAAACTTCTAACAACATAGCCCCAGTTCCCTGCCATAAGATGTTTGCCTTGGGATTTGATCATTTCAAGAACTCACTCTTGTCTGCCTGTTTTGGTAAGTCTAGCTGCAGAGGTCCTATTGAAAGGTCTTTTTACAGTATTATTCGTGTGCATGTGATTGAGAGCATTGCTCAGTCTGGTAAATGAAATGTTTGGTACAAAGAGTGGGTATAAGTTTACAGCCATTTATAGTGTATTTAGAAAGGAGGGTTTTTGAGGGTTGATCTTTAAATGTGGACTTAGAACACCTGCTTTTGTGGAAAGAACTTGATGTGTGAAGCCGGGGACGTTGCACTTTTTCCTTCCCTGGAGATGTGCGTAGAAGACAACGTGTGTTGGTGATGGACGGAAGGGAGACTCATGACTTCCTGGTTTCTATGCTGATTTAGGAGACCTTAGAATGTCTGAGGCACAAAGGACTGAAACTTGTTTTACCTCTCGATATTTTTTAGCTTTGGATATGTACACCGGGCCCCTTCAGCAGTGTAGGGTAAGAGGCCCAAAGCCTTTATACTCTATATTGCGGAGGTAGAAGGTAAAAAAACAACAGACATTAGCCCCTTTCAAAATGAAGAATAGTGAGAGTCTTCCAGACTCATTACCCTAGGAAAACCCATCCTTTGACTCTTTGCTACTTACTGAGATTTGGTCAAGTGGTGGCCCTTTGGGCTCTGACAGCATTCATCGAGTTCTTTGTGCGTGCCTGGGACAGGTCTGTTTGCACACACTGTTCACCCTGCCTCCTTTTTCAGATAGATAGGCAGTCAGTTTATGCTTGTTCAGAACTGGGCAGGATGGTTCAACACAGTCAGTGATTACTTTCACGTCTTGCATTAATTTGCATATGCCTTGGAAGTATGTTAAGTCTTTTCCAGTGTTTTTGGTCTGTATTCATCTGTGTGAATACATTATTCAAGAATATCCAAGTATATGACTTGGAATAAAGTAGGAAGTGAAAAAAAAAGACAAAGGTGTTTTCAAAAATTTAAATTATTTTTAAAATAGCTTTTCGGCATCTAGATAATTTGTTAGTTTACAGGTACCATAAATGTTCACTGTTCAGTAGTTTATTCACTTGAATTCTATGATAATTTATTTCTTATTTTTTTCCTTTAACTTTGGCACGGTATGTCTTTAAAATTAAATTTAAAGATGCTTAAATACTGAGAAAAAATACGATAACTGCAAATTTCTGTTTGGATAGATTTAGAAAACTAGAAAATAAAAAAGGCCTTGGAAATACTTTTTCTTTTCAGTGTTGGTCTAGGAAGTTTTCTCAGTGCATGAAAGCTGTGTCATCATAACTAATAGAAGTTTTTAAAGACACTCAAGAAATACTTTGAGCCAGGTGTGGTGGCACACATCTGTAAACCCAGCACTCAGGAGGCTGAGGCAGGAGGTTCCCTGTGAGTTCAAGGCCAGTCTGAACTGCATGGCAAGACCCTGTGTCAAAAAAAAAAAAAAAAAAACCCAAAGGAACCCCCCCGAAAAACAAACAAACAAAAACAAACAAACAAATGCTTTGAGAACTGTGAAAATAGTGCCAGTCACATCTTAAACACTTTCTTCTGAGTAAATTATAATTGAAACAAGAACAGAAGCACAGCACAGAACCGGTACAATGCCCTAGTGCATAATCCTGTTCTGAAGTCACAGAGTTCTTGTAAATACTGTAAACTGAGGAGTCTCAGCTGCATGGTTGTTATTTGTTTAACTTAATAATCTTTTTTTTTTTTTTTTTTTTTGTGGGTACTGGGGGGGTCGACCTCAGGACCTCGCGCGCCAACAGGCACCCGTGCCGCTGAGCGATATCACCGGCCCCTTTTTCGTATGTGGGATCCGGGAGTCGAACTCGGGCCCTCGCGCTTGCAAGGCAGGCGCTTAAGCCGCTGAGCCATCTCACCGGCCCAACTTAATAATCTTTGATTCTAGGAATACTGATGCATGTTAATAGATTCTGAAGTACTACATTTTGAAGTAGTAGTATCTTATATGTAAGGCATGATTCTGATTGCTGTGGTGAATATATTCTAAAGTAGGCCAGGCATAATTTTGTCTTCAAAGAATACTGGAAATAATATATACAAAATCATGATGAGGCCTAAGGATGGATGTTTTAAGCCATAAGATTGGAATAGGTGAAGTAACAGTGAAAGCTGGAAAGATTCTTTTTGCCTGGAAGGATGCTATGTAGAAGGCTTGATGGAAAAAGCAGTATTTGTGATACCACAGAATTGGGAGTGTAAGCACGTATGTTAAAGTAATAAAGGATGGTGGCAGGGGTGAATGGGTAGGGGGACTGCAAATCTTTGAGGAAGGTAGGAGAGGGAGACTGGGTAGAGGATGGGAAAGTAGATTTCATGAACTTTGTGACATATAAACGAGTATACAGAGAGCATGTGAAGTCTTGGTCCATTCTTACATGAATATAGAATGAAGGATGATATGATACAAAAGGGAGAAAGAGAAAGAACAAGGATGTATTAGAGATGTTATTGAAGGCTGAATTCCGTAACTGCGGAGTCTATAGGGTCACATGGGTATTCAGGATGAGAACAGGGCAAGGATTCCTGTTCCTTAATTTTGTTGCTTTTCTTAGAGAATTTTCTGTGAAGTCAGGTATTTACAAATAACTTTTTTTTCCAAGTTTGTTCCTAAAGCTTTACCTGAGGGAATTATAAAGTTAGATTTTAAAAAATCTGAATTTATTTCCTATCATTCTTCTGTCTTCAAGTTTGATGAGTTAAGTGCATTTGGTAAAACTCCTGTGACTATAACTTCTTCTATCTGACATGTTTTGCACATTGTTAAAAACTACATTTACTATATGATCATGTTTCTTACTTCTAGCCTCCAAGGAGTATTTCTTTTTCTTTTTTTTTTTTTTTGTGGGTACCGGGGGGTCGACCTCAGGACCTCGCGCACCAGCAGGTGCCCGTGCCGCTGAGCGATATCACCGGCCCCTTTTTCGTATGTGGGTTCTGGGAGTCGAACTCGGGCCCTCGCACTTGCCGGGCAGGCGCTTAAGCCACTGAGCCATCTCACCGGCCCCCTCCAAGGAGCATTTCTAACATCTTCTAGTGATTTTTTTGTTTACAGTGCACTTTTACATAAAAAGTAAAAAATGTAGAGTATAAACGGTAGCATAATTTGATTGTTATTTAACCCTTAAGGACAAAACAGAAATAACTCTAATGAATTGATTCGATATTAAATCACATTTTATATTATAGTATTCGTCTTACATGTATAGTTAAATATGCCTATATATGGAAAATATAAATGCCTACACATGTATTTATACACACGTGTATATAAATCAACTTGTGTCTTTGGATTTAAAACGAGTCTATTTTAAGGAGTGCATAGTTGAATAGTATGTGTATGTTTAACCTGTTCTGCCAATCTCTGCCTTTTGATTGGGGGAGTTCGTTCTGTTTAAACTTAAAGTAATTATTGATAAGGTAGGGTGTTGTTGTTGTGATTGTACTATTTATCTCAGTATGTTTCATGGTTTTTTTGCCTATCATTTCCTATATTACAGTCTTCTTTTGTGTTTAGGTAGTTTTTTTCTCTTGTACTGAAATAAATAAATTTCTCATTTCTCTTTGTATATTTTTAAAGCTGTATCCTTTGTGGCTGCTAGGGGGCTTACATTTACCATGCTAAAGTTACAATACTAGAATTTGAATTTATACCATCTTCACTTCACTAACATAACTCTGCTCTTTTAAGATCCTATCTCCTCCTCTTTCAGACATCACAAAATTCCATCTTTATTTGTATATCTAGAAACTTAAGCTAATAATTTAAAAATTCACTAGTCTCTTAAGTCATGTAGTAAACAAAAGTCTTGTTATATAGCATTATTACCATAATATTAGTTTCTGTAGTTGCTCATGTATTTAATTTTACTGAGCTCTTTATTCATATGGTTTCAAGTTACTGTACTGTTTTGTATCCTTTTATTTCAACTTGTAGGCCTCTAGTTATTTCCTGCAGCTAGTATTTATCTGGAAGTGTCTCAATTTCTCTGTCATTTTCAAAGGGCAGTTTGCAAGATAGAGGATTTTTGGTAGATAGCTTTTACCTCTGTTAATGCTTTTATTTATTTTATTTTATTTTATTCTTTTGTTGTGGGTACCGGTGGTTGACCTCAGGACCTCACGCACCAGCAGGCGCCTGTGCCACTGAGTGATATCACTGGCCCTTTTTTCGTATGTGGGTTCAGGGAGTCGAACTCGGGCCCTCGCACTTGCCAGGCAGGCGCTTACGCTGCTGAGCCATCTCACCGGCCCTGTTAATGCTTTTAATGTATCAGTCTAATCCAAAATTTTTATGAGAAATCTCATAATCTTTTTGAGGATCCTTTGTATGTGAAGAGTCACTTCTTTCCAGCTGCTTCCAAAATTCTCCCTGTCTTTGACAGATTCATTATAGTGTGCCTTGGCATGAACCGCTTCAAACTCATCCTAACTGGAGTTCATTGAGTTTATTGGATGTGTCTATACATATCTTTCATCAAATTTGAGAAGCTTCTGACCATTATTTCTTCAGTCTCTCTACTCATTCCTGTTCTCTTTTCTTTTTGGAATTCCCCCAGTTCCTAAATTGGTCCATTTAATGGTTTTTTACCAGTCCCTTAAGTACTATTTACTTTGCTTCAATTTTTTTTTCTATTCCTCAGACTTGATAATTTCCATGCTCCTATCCAAATGTTCTTGGATTTCTTCTGTCTACTCAGATTTGCCTTTGAATCTCTGTAGTGAGTTTTTATTTCTGTTATTTCCTTTTCCAGCTCCAGAATTCAATTCCGTCCTCTCCTCCCCCTCCTCCTCTCTCCCCTCTCCCCTCCCTCCTCTCCCTTCTCTTCTCTCCTTTCCTCTCCCCTTCCCTCCCCTCTCCTTTTTTGGCTATTTCTTTATTGGTGTTTCATACATCCTTTCCTTGATTTTGGTTCATTAAACATCTTCAAGACATTTATTTTAACATCTTTAAGACCCTTGTTTTAAATCCTTGTCTAGAAGGTTTGTCATGGGTTTTTCAGGAAGGCACAATGCTGCTGTTACTGCTTTTTTTCTCTTTGAATGATGAGTACTTTGTGTTTTTTTGAATGCTTTGTGATTTTTTTGAGTCAAAAACTAGGGATTATAATCTAATATAGTCCTGGAAATCAAATTCTGTATGTTTGCTCATTTTTTTGTTTGTGTGTTTTTAAATTGTTGGTCTACAATGCTGTCCTGCTCCTTGCCCACTGCTCAGTCATAGTCCTGGTCAGCTTAATCTAGCACCTGCCAGTCCCAGATTGGATTAACTGTGTACAACTGCAACTTCCCTCAGTTAGTCCCTTGGCCTGGAAGCTACCGTTCCTTGTCTTTTTTTTTTTTTTTTTTTGAGACAGGGTATGTAGCCCAGGTTGGCCTCGAATTTATGGCGATCCTTCTGCCTCAGCCTCCTGGGATTATGGGCATGCGCCACCATGCCAGGCGCCACCTGTTCTTTGGAAGCACCCACGAGAGCCATCTGTTCAGACTGCGGCCACCTGACAGAAAACAAACTTGGTGAACTTGAGCAAGCTGCTTACCATGTCTGACCCTTGGTTTCCTTTTTTTTGGGGGGGGGCTACCGGGCGCCGACCTCAGGACCTCGTGTGCCAGCAGGCGCCCGTGCCGCTGAGCAATATCACCGGCCCTTTTTTTTGTATGTAGGTACCGGAAGTCGAACTCAGGACCTTGCGCTTGCCAGGCAGGCGCTTAATGCCGCTGAGCTATCTCACTGCCCCGCCCCTTGGTTTCCTTGTGTGGTTCAGGAAAAGACTTAGTGGTGGAGCTTTCAGGTGGATATTCATGTTTAGCTTTGGTGGCCACTGAAGAAGTGATTGTGTTTCTAAAGCCGTTTTGCTTCTGCAGACTGATGGTCAGGCTGTGCTGTAGGGCGCACAGCAGCCTTGAGGGTTGCCGTCATCCTATGCCGTAGCAGTCTGGGAAGCAGCACTGTGCTTAGGCTCCTTGAGCCACTGTGGACTCCGTCATCCATGAACACCGTGTTTTCCCAACCCTCTTCTGTATCCATACTGTCTGCCTAGATGGTCTTGCCTGACTGCATGGGTTCAGATGCTATCTACTCATGATGACTCTTGCCTGTGTCTGGCCCTGCCTTCTTCTGTGAGCTCCAGACTCGGTCTGTGCTGCTGCCTGCCTAGCATTGCTACTTGGCTGTCTGAATCCAACGGAGACAAATCTGAATTTAACAAGGCCAAAGATCAGTGCTTGACAGCCGCTCCTGTATGCCTTCTCCTAAAAGGAGGTTTGGGCACTATTTTTTAGGCCAACCATCTATGCTTATCCTAGATGCCTTTTTCTTCATTTCTTCTATCAAATTCATAATAAATCATGAGATTTCTCTACAAATTATGTTCTGGATCCATTAGTCAAACTAGTAGTGACCTCCTTCTTAGTCTTCTTGGTCTATTCTTGCCCATCTTCATTATCACTTAGGAGCTGAAATGGTATTTCTCAGTTTGATGACCTTTTCTCTGTTTATCTGCTTCCAATGGCTTCCCATTAAAATCCAAACTTTTTACCATGATTTTTTAAGATACCACATTAGTGGTGCCAATAATTTGATATTATAATCACCCAATGAGCTTTGTACAAAAATATGCAGGTGCTTTAATCCTAACCCTAGAGATAGATTGATTTGGTCTGCGTCAGGACTCAGCATAAGTCAGTTGAGTGTTGTTCTGAGGATTCTAATCAGCAGCTGGGGTGAGAGCTATTGTTCTCTTTAAGAAACCTTGAGCTTGGTGTGCATCACACTGTCCTGAAGGCTTTTTAGAGCAGACCTCTGGTGCCGTCTTGGAGTCTGTAACCTAGAAGGTCTGCAGAGGGGCCTGAGAGTTTGCATTTCTAATATATTCCCAGGTAACACTGAAGGATCTGGTCTCAGCTTCCTGTCCTGATACCTCCTTGTGTGGCTGACAAAGTTGCAGAACATCAGTCCTGGGAGAAATCTCCAGAATCCCATAGTCATCAGCTTCCTGATTTCAGAGCGCCATGCCCACAGGTCAGCAGAGGCAGCGATGACAACCTGAGAGGCTGTATCACCCCCTCTTCTCCTTGCTTTGTTTCCTCTCTTTAGACTCCCTAGTCTTCTTGCCTTTCAAACAGTGAATTTTGCCTGTCTCTGGCTCTGAGGACCTATTTCTTCTGCTCAGAATAGTCTTGTCTAGATGTTCAAATAGAGGGGCTACTCATCATCCACATGTTAACTTAGATTTTATTTTCTTAGAGAGGATGTTCTTGGCCATTCTAGCTAAAGGAAAAACCCTGGTCACTGTACATTGTTAGTGCTATTAATCTTCATTGTTGCCCTTATTGGCATTGCAAATTTGTCTTGAATTTTTGGGCTGGTTGGCTCTGTTAAGGAAAGAACTCTTTCCCATAGGTCTCTAACAATGCTTGGCACATGGTGTGTGCTCAACAGGTTAATATTGACTGTCCGATTGGCCTAGATATTGGAATGGGGCATTGACTACCACTTTTGAGAGGTGAGTTATAGATCTTCCTTTGCTGTTTTTAGTTTTCACTGTGTCTTACTTTTCTTGTTGCTGAGACAAAATACCCAACATCCAAAGTTAAAAGAGGAAAGGTTTATTTAGCTCACAGTTTGTAGAGGTTTCTGACCGTTGTTGGCTGGCTCCAAGGCAGGGTGACATGGCAGAGGGGCATTGAAGAGGAGAAACAATAGTTCATGGTGTGGAATGCAGGAGGCAGCAAAAGCAGCAAGCAACGGCAGCAGCAAGCAATGACAGCAGCTCTCTTTCTTTCCCTCATATTCCATCCTCTCTGAGGACAGGTAGCATTCACACCCAGGGTGGGGCACCCTAATCCCAGCATCGAGTCCTTAATCCTACACCCTAGATCCAGCCACCTCTGAAAAGCCCCACCTAGGACCACATGATGCTTTGGGGGAACATCTAGACAGAAACCATAACACCCTATATGTGACTTTCACAAATTGAAGAAAGAATTATGAACCTGAAATATTTAAGATTTTGTACTATATATAATTTCATTAGTATATTTTGAGACTAAAATTTGAAGGGTTTGCTGTCAATCAATTTAATGGTTAAAAAAGTGTTGCCTGGGATAGGGAGATGAGTGCTAATAATTACTAAATGGAATAGCTCTGTTTTCTATCAATTTGGGTGGCTAATTTCAGATGAGTGAATTCATTAGGGCAAGCGGAAATCTGAGGTGTCTGGCCTCATCCTCTGCTGCTAAAGCTGCTCTTTCCATGTACAGTGGCTGCTTATAGCTTTAAATTGCACAATGCCAGCCTCCCTTGCCAACTTCCCTCAAGCCAGCTAGGGTTACTGAGGGGCCAGGGTAGCACTGAGTGTGCTGTCTCTGTGAGGCCAGGGGCAAGGATGAGGCCAGGCAAGGGGTTCGGAATTGGCCAGCTGCCCGGGCAGCAGTGCAGGGAAGCTGCGGGACAGTGCAATGACTTGCTGCGGGTGCAGCTCTAGAAAGGCTAGTGCTGGCGAGTCCCAGACTTCTGAATTTTCTCACCTCACTGCTGCCTCCCTCACTCCCATGTTTCCCTTAAGAGAGTATTTGATTTGCTCGGCTCATAGGTACACAGGATGATTTAAGGAGATCATAAAAGCTCCTCCTGCTCTCCAGTTCATAGTTTGCCTGGAATTTCCACTACTAGAAAATGCAAATATTGCACTCTCCAGTTATGAGTGTCTAGCTTTGATAAAATCATGTAAGCAATTGAGGAAACTTGCTCCTGGAAGACACCGAGGGTTGAGCTGGGTGAGAGAACCCGTGAGGGGGATTGCACATGAAGCATAGGTCAGGAAAGGCATGAAAAACTGGGCAGTGCCTGGGAGAATAGACCATCAGGAAGGAGATGAACAAAAGAAGGCCACATGTGTTCTGTTTTTCACAGTTTTCTTTAAGTCTGATCTTGACTTTGCCCATTTCTCTCTTCTTGGTGGCTGAGGCCAAAACCAGATAAGCAATTGTCTTCCTAGAAGTCCTGTGAGTCTCGTGTCTTTGTAGGTGACTGTAGGTGATTGCATACTCCACCTCCAAGGATGGCTGATGACTGGATTCCTTTCTGAGAGGTCCTGACTGTGTTGGTGCATTTTAATTTGAGCTTCACATGCTCCTTTGGTAATTGGTGGAGTTTCACTGAGAAATTTCAGGACAGGGGTTTCCTTAGGTTCTTATCAGTATGGTGTAGAGCACTCCTCAGTGGGAGGGACGTCTGGTCACTGCACACCTCTGGGTTTTGTCTCATCCGGGTGGCTTATCCAGTTTGTCTGGCGTGGGTGTTCTGTCTCACTGAAGTGCAGTCTCTCGAAGGAGGAGGATTGGTCTGTCTCGAATAGGAGTGAGATTGCTGGACTCCTGTTGGATCCCTGACCAGGGAGTAGATCCCTTTCCATCTCCATTGGACCTAACAGGAGCCCAGAGGCCTGGATTCTGGTATGGAGGTGCCGGGTCCTTGGCTGTTACAGAATCATTCTCCCTGGGTGAGATGAGGAAACCGACCCCAGAGAAGATGGAGAATGGAATCAGGGTCACACATTTCTAGTTAGCACCCAAAAAAAGGCTAGAATCCAGGTGTCACAACCCTGTCTTCAGCATTTCCTATCTAGCACCTGGTTATGAGGCCAGAGTACTTCAGAGGGATCTTAGAGCAGCCTCTTACTCTGTCCAGGTTGGTATTTTTCCTTCTTCTCATCTGACTCAAATGCTGAGATTTTCACTATAAAATTATTACCCATTTCAGCATTTTGTTTGAGCTGGCTGCCCTGTGCCTAGTTCTCATAAGCATACTGCCACTTAGGCACTTCAGAAACTATACATTAGACTAGCAAGGGAACTTTTATTTAACAACAGTGGGAAGAGCCAACCAGGTTAGGGCAGAGACATAGTGTTAGCAGTCTGAATCTTAGCTTCACCACGGTGGGTACATACTCATTCTGTCTCAGCTTCCGCATTAGCCAAATGGCGATGATAATTAATAATAATTTAATAATAACACCTGTTTCGTAGTTTACACTGAGCAGTAAATCATCCATGTAAACACTCTGTACAGTGCCTGAGACATGAAAAAATCCAGTAATGTCTTACTGTTCTCTTTAGATGCACTCAGTTGCTTCCACAGCATGGTCATTGTGCCAGCTTTAGACATCAGAGGGCCGTGCTGATGTGTACCTGGTAGCAAAGTGTAGCGCTGTTCCCAGGCTGAGTCGCAGGTCTGCGGCAGCGCTGAGGGTCAGCTCTGTGTAGATGCCTGTGTACTTTCCACTTCCTGCTTACTTCTCCCTTCTCAGTCTTCCCAGTCTCCTTTTGTTGAAAGCTTTCCCTTTACTTAGTTCTGCAAGGAATTGAGGAGGCCACCTGTCAGAACCATGCCAGCTACATCTTAAGGAAAGATCTGAACAAAGACCATGCTTTTATATGAACTGAACAAAACTAATGTGGGAAATGTTGCACTAAAGTTTTGGAAAGTTAAGGCTTAAAAGAGAAATGTATCAGGTTGCAGAGTTTTAGTTGCCTGACAGTAGAAAACAAGGTACATTGAATTTTCAGAGACAGTTTTTTTTCTGATAGGGCCAAATTCAAGTATAACAATTGTAGACCTAACTTACGTAAATCAATTCTTAATCAATAACCTAAATTCGATAAATACATAACTTAGCCCTTGGATCTACAAGTTGTGTTTTTATCCTTTAATATGAACTAATTGTATTCAGGTCAAATGTAAAAGATGTTTAGATTATGCGTGGAAATAATTAAATGTCAAAATGAGTCATTTTTGAGTGGGCTGCATATGGGTAGGCTTACTAAATTTTTGAACTGACAAAGGCAGTAGAAGTGCCATGTAATTATTTTAAAAGTTTTCAAATAGATTACTCATATTTAATCTTAAAATTTAATGTAATCATAGAATTATTTCACATGTTACATAGGATAGACAATAATTTTTCTTATGTACTCAATTTAGTTTGGGTGACTTGCATGCCAATTTTACTATTTGGTTTAATTTGTTTTCATAATAGAATAACAACCTCAGGATTTTGATTTTCTGGTTTTATTTTAATTGACAAATAATTGTATATATTGATGGTGTAAAATATGACCTTTTTTTTTGGTACGGGGAATTGAACTCATGACCTTGCGCTTGCCAGACAGGTGCTGTGCTACTATATCCCTGGCCAGATGTGATGTTTTGATACATGTATTGACACATTGTGGGGTGATCAAATTGGGCTTATTAGCATATACATTATCTCAGGTAGTTATTTCTTTGTGATAAGAACATTTAAAATCTTTTTTAAATATTTGGAAATGTATAGGAGATTATTATTTACAAGAGTCACCATACTGTGCAGTAGAACACCAGAACTTACTCTTCCTGTCTAACTGGAACATTTTTTGTGTGTTGCTGGTTATCAAACCAAGGGCCGCATGCATGCTAGGCAAGCGCTCCACTAGTGACCTATATCTCCAGCCCAGTTTTTTAAAACTATTAATCATATAAACAAGTAAGAACTCTAGAAATTGTAGTTTTTAGGGAGAAAAAGGGAGATTACTCTGGGCCTCTGTTAACTTTGTTAAGATGTAAAGAATTTTCTCAAAATTCATTGTAAATACAAAGATTTTTGTTTTTTTTGTATGTGTTAGAGTAGATTGACCATGCATTCTGTCTACTTTTTCTCTCTCTCATTTAACTTTTTTTTTTTTTTTTTTTAAATAGGGTCTCTCTGTGTAACTCAGGCTGGCCTTGAACTTGTGATCCTTCTACCTCAGCCTCCCAAGTACTGGGCTAGTAGGGCTATGCCACCATGCCTGGCTCTTTTCTTATTAACTTTTGGAATAGTACATTCTTAACACTTTGCTATATGAGAGATTATCGGGTAATATCCAAGACTTTTGTAAAGTTAAAAGTAGCTTATTAAATTCAGATATTGTTATCTTCTCCCATTTATTTTGATAGAAGAGGCCTACTTGAAAATAAAGTAAAAATATATTTTCAGGTTGAGGGGTTAAGGTTGGAGTTTTATATTTTTGTGACTAACAATTCTGTTAAACAGTTGATGATATAGGAAACTAGTTCACTTTGGTACTGGCTCAGCCTGAGATATTTTTCCTCAGTATTTGTAACATTTTCTGAAGTTAACATTTTAACTTTTATAATGGTTATAATCTTTTGAAAATGCTTTAATGTTTCAAACATTTTTAACATTGTCAAAAATGAAGATTGCTATTTTTTGTTGGTTATGATTCACTTCTGTATCAGTTGCTAAGAAAGCTATTACATAAAGGGTGGTGATTAATAGAAACTGTGTGTGGGAGACTTAGAATTCCATTTGATGATAAGTACAGTCATCTCCATTTAGTCTAAAGTTAGTAATGAAAGTGGTCTAATTTCAGAGGATCATGATTTTCACAGTACCTGATATGAACTGCAAACTTTGTAGGTGGCCTCGCTTTCCTTTCTTTTTTTTTTTTTTTTTTTTGTGGGTACCGGGGGGTCGACCTCAGGACCTCGCGCGCCAACAGGCGCCCGTGCCGCTGAGCGATATCACCGGCCCCTTTTTCGTATGTGGGATCCGGGAGTCGAACTCGGGCCCTCGCGCTTGCCGGGCAGGCGCTTAAGCCGCTGAGCCATCTCACCGGCCCTCGCTTTCCTTTCTTTCTGGCCTCTGAGTCTCCACTAATCGGAGGTTGCCTATGAAAGTGTCCCCAGCAGTCAGTGATTCTGTCATCCAGTGAGGGCTATAACCAAGACCATGTAGAAGTACTGTTTAATTTATTCTGTGGAAAGAGGGCCTTTCATGGAAGTGGAGAGTGAGTGGGCTGGAGGAGGCAGTTGGATTAGGTTTTATGCAGTGCCCGTGTCCTCTTGACCAGGTGTTACAAAGATCAAGGCCTGTGGCGAGTGCTACTGATGACGTTTGTGCCCCTGCACCTACTCAGGTCAGCAGAGGAAGAGATGTTTTGTCTTTTTTTCCAGTGAGGGATGGTGTGTAGGAGAAAGGCTGCACCATTTTCTGTTTGATCGTGAAACTTCCTTCCCTCGAGGTCCACCTTCGAAGGCTCCTGCATTGGTTCCAGCAGTTTAACCTGCCGTCTCACTTAATCTTCACATCTGCGGAATTCCCGTGTCAGCTGGAAATTCTTGAATTCTCTTCCCTGTGGGCTAAGGGGACATTTACAGTTCTGTTTTCAGTGGGAAGTCTGAAAGCTCTTTCGAATAGCTATCTAGATACTGTGACCTTATTTCAGAGATCTGCTAGGCAGGGATTCAGTTAAATAGCCTGGAAGCGTGTTGGAATCACTTTGTTCACTTACTGAAAGTGTTCATTAGTGTATAGTTACTATGGTTTCAGTTATCTGGTAACTGCCTATACTATAGCAATGGAAGTAGATAATTAAAAGATAAAGAGACCTTCAATTTAAGCAGAAATGATTACTGACATTAGTTAACATAAGCTTTAGGCAATGTACAATATGAAGGGGTACTTTTATGTATAATTTTAGAAACTGTCACTTTTGAGAATACTTTGTGGTATTTCTCACTGGAGTAATTACAAATAAGTCTACTTTTTACAATGAAAATATGATGAACTAACATTTATTTATTTAATTTAATTTTATTTATTTATTTTTTGGGTACCGAGAATTGAACTCAGGACCTTGCCAGGCAGGTGCTGCGCCACTGAGCTAAATCCCTGGCCTAAACTAACATTTATTGAGTGCTAATTACATTCCAGGCAGTATAGTAAGTACTTTTCTTTTATTGTCATTTAATCCTAAAAACAATCCTGTGAGCTTGATACATTCTTACCATTTTGAATACCTTTTAAAACTGATTTCAAAAGATACTTGCTATTTTTAAAGGGGTGTGATTATTAGAAAAATAGAGAAGATTACTTTATAGAACTAATCGTAAATAGGGCCCAGATTTCCTGACATACAGGTTATAAATATTTGAATTAATTTTTTTTTTTTTTTTTTTTTTGGTGGGTACCGGGGGTCGACCTCAGGACCTCACGCGCCAGCAGGTGCCTGTGCCGCTGAGTGATATCACTGGCGCTTTTTTCGTATGTGGGTTCTGGGAGTCGAACTCGGGTCCTCGCGCTTGCCAGGCAGGCGCTTATGCCGCTGAGCCATCTCACCGGCCCAGAATTAATTTTTAAGTGTTGCTAAATACTCATTAATTTGGACTATCTTGAATTTTATTCTTACCATTAAGGGCTGTCTGTGTGTCAGAAGCTATGTCCAGTGTTTTGATGAAGATATGTGTCATTTAAGCAAGGGCTGTTCTCTCAAAACTCTTGCAGTTGTTAAGGAGCAGTGGCTACAGCCTGAGTCCAGGAAGATGCTTGCGGAGCAGGGCTGGTAGGTTGGCTGGCGTGGGGCTGCTTGCATGGAGTTCTGAGAGGCCTCCTGAGAGAGAGTTACCTCGGGGGAGAAAGCCTGCTTATTCCGAGTTGGCTTTAGGCTAGAACATGGAGAGACAGAGCAATTTTGAACATACAAAGATGTTTGTTCTTCATATTTTTATACTACTTCAGCTCTCAGTAAATTCATGTCTAACCCCCATGAAAATGTAGGACTCACTGAAAAACTGCAGCAAGAGAAGCCTTGTTTGTGAGCACGTGTGCAAATGGAGCCTCCTAGAAATGTGTGGGCCCAGAAAGCCTGTATCAGCAGGCCCAAGGGTTATTGACCTTGAGGTCATTATTATTATTATTATTATTATTATTATTATTATTATTAAAGGATCCCATCAGTGCCTACAGATGTGTAAGGTCTGGCAATGCAGAGGTTATAGAAATAACTTGTAACAGTGAAAACGAGAGGGGGATATTGGGCCGGTAATGAGGGGGAGGTAGAGAGGTAAGAAGGAAGGAGAGAGAAAAGAGGAGGAAGAGGAGAGAGACATTAAGTGAACAGAATAAAAATGATTACTCCTGTCCCAGTAGTGAAGGAAGACTTCCAAGAGACAACCTTTAAACATATTTAGTATTTACGCACAGTTAGGTGGGAAAGAAAGAGGGACTGCAGACTGCATGGCAGAAGATCGGAAAGAATGGATGTGGGTGTGGAAGTATGGGCAAGGAAGGGGGCAGCGGCAGCCTCCACCTGGCTGCACTGCACAATAGTAAAGAGCTTCCTGTGGCAACAGACAGGAGGGTGCTGCTCAGGATTGCACTCGAGCATGTAGATTAGGTGGCAGGAGGGTGGTAGAAGGCTAGAGGCAGGAAGACTTCAGAGCCACTGCGGGAACGGGATCATATATAGTGCAGTAACTAGAGCAGTGGTTGTGGGCACAGTGAAAAGAGAAAGATTGCATGACATTGTTGAGTGCAGTCCTTCACGTTTGGCAACTGATGTCGTTGGAGAGGAAACAAATGTGTATGTCGGGGTAGCAAAGATGAGCTGAAAGTTTTGAGTGGACAGAACCGCAAAATATGGAAAACAAGAAAAGGAGAAGGAAGAATATTTGATAAACACTGAGACTCTTTGTGTGGTGAGTCACAGGATGCGCAGACGGAGATGTTTAGCAGACAGTGGGTGTTGTGGGAACTCTGGAGGGGTGCATAGCCAGGGACAGGGATTTGGAAGGCAAGGGCAGAAGGGAGGTGATTAAAGCTGTGATGTGGCAAGTGTGAGGTTGTGAGTTCGATTCCCAGTGCCAAAAATAAAAAAAAGCTGTGACAGTGGGCAGAGTTGACAGTGTCCAGAGAGGAGAGCTGAAGTATAGAGTCTTAAAAAATATCTTTTTCCCCTGCACTTGGGAGGCTGAGGCAGGAGGATCGCTACGAGTTCGAGGCCAGGCTGGGCTACAAAGTGAGTTGAAGGCCAGCTTGAACTTTCTGAAACTCTGCCTCAAAAAGACCAAAAAAAAAAAAAAAAAAAATCTTTTTCCTTTTTTCTTTTTTGAGTAGACAGTTTTTTAGAACAGTTTTAGTTTGAGTGGAAGGTACAGCGATTTCCCATGTACCTCTGCTCCCATACATGTAAAGAATGTTTATTTTTAGAGAGCGAGAAGAGGAGGAGGCAAAAGAGTGAAGGAAGCAGCTGAGCAGGGGAAACAACTCCAAGAGAAGAATGTTGATAGAAACCAGAGAAATTGAAATTTAGGGTCAAGTTTAAAATGGTAAGAAAAATTCTGTTTTTGTCAGATACCAGAAACTTATTGAAATCCTTTTGACTCGTCTTCCCAATGTAAAATATTTCTGTTCTCACTGTTTCCTGTGGTTGCTTTGAAACATGTCTTGGAAAAGTAAGAATAAAAAGAAATCTCAAGTTTTTCAGCCTAAGAGTTATTGGTAGGAGATTGTATCCACTAGTCCATTTTAACCCTCTATTAAGCCTGCTAGGGAGGAGTCATGGCTGAAATTCAGAACAGAACAGAACTCTTAGCAGTAGTTACTTACGGAGAGGAGGTTTGGAAGGAGCGTGGTAGTGTGTGTGTGTAGGGGATTCGTGAATATTTTATAAGGTGCGTGTGTTTGTTTGTTGCCCTCCATACGTGTGCTTTTTGAGTTGTGCCGTAACTAGCAGGTTACTATGGACGGTTATCAGCATAGTCCATGTTATTGTAGGCATGTTGTTTGTGTATACTCTGAACTACGCTGACACGCTTGGCATGTATAGAGGCCAGTAAGTTTTAATAAGGTGGCATAGGTGCATTAAAGCAGAATTCAGATTGGCAGTGAGTTGTGGTTATCACAAGAAGGGACAAAGAATGCTAGGCCAGGTGGACACAAGATGCCACAGAAGCAGATGGACATGAGAGGACTGCAGAGACAGTTACCGTGCTTTGTAGTTCTTTGTCAAAAGTGACAAAATGGGCCAGAGTAGTCTCCAAAACTAAATCTGTATTTATTCTCTCTCTCTCTCTCTCTCTCTCTCTCTCTCTCACACACACACACACACACACACACACACACACACACACACACACACACACACACACAGTATTCCCACATACATGTATTTTACACAATTTTTAGCCAGTCTCTGCCACTTTTCCTTTATTAACTACTCTGCGGTTGACATATTGAGTAGTATACTAGAGGCTACTTTTGTTCCCTCAAAGAAAAAATTTGAAGAGATGTGGAGCCCCCAGAGGAACATTACTAAGAGCGTAATATGTGGCAGGTGCTGAGGCCAGCTGAATATGAGAAGTTGTTTGCAGCTTACTGATAAGGGCAGTTTACTTTTTTAGGTGAAGGATATGTTCTGACATCATTTTGTTGGGGTGGAATTTATATGGATTTGCATGAATATTCTTGTCTACTAGTATGGAGAAATTCTCCTGCTGACATAAGATTTTCTTTCTTATGTACTATTTAGTTTCTGACCCAGAATTTGGTTTACTGTAGTTACAAACATCTACAGTGCTGTTAAAAATCCTAAGTTTTGGGCCGGTGAGATGGCTCAGCGGTGTACGCGCCTGCCTGGCAAGCGCGAGGGTCCAAGTTCGACTCCCAGAACCCACATACGAAAAAAGGGCTGGTGATATCGCTCAGCAGCAAGGGCGCCTGCTGGCGCGCGAGGTCCTGAGGTCGACCCCCGGTACCCACAAAAAAAAAAAAAAAAAAAAAATCCTAAGTTTTCACTTATATTTGTAAATACATTGTTTTAGATAAATTCTCATTATACTTTGATAATGGGAAGAAATTTCTCATTGCAGTTCACAGAATATAAAGAAAACAGTTGGAAAATAGCTTCTGAAGTTATTTGCAGACCTCTGTGTTCAAGAGTGTTGGCTGTTCAGCTTCATTTGGCATGCGTACTAGTCAGCTTCACATTACTGTAATGAAAAACCTGAAGCACTTAATTTATAAAGCAATGGAGTTTATCTAGCCTGTGGTTCTGGGGTACCAGTCCAAGACTGGGCAGCCTTCTTACTCTGGGCCCCTGGCAAGGGCGGTACATCGTGGAGGGGCATATGGGGGAGCAAATCACTTACATTGTGGGCCTGGAAACAGGAGAGGAGGAAGGGACAGAGAAACGGGAGGAAGGGAGCAATGGGGTCATACAATCCTCTCTGGGATCTAGGCCCACCTCCTAAGAGGGCACAGTATCTCTAAATAGTGCCACTGTGGGGACCAAGCCTTTGACATAGGCATTTGAGTGACACTGACATTCAGGCGACAGTGTCAGGAGCCTCACTTGGGGGCTCACTAAAAATACAGATGCCCGGGCTGCCTGCTAGAGAGCCGAGTGTGGAGGCCAGGGTCTCAAGAATTTAATGTTATCAAATATTAACAAGACTGTGATACAGGTAGTCTGTCACCACATTCTTGGAAAGTCTGCTCTAGGGGGTTTTTATCAGGGATACTATAGGAATTGTGTAAAATTGGTTGAAAGGATTGAATATGATGTATTAGAGCATTGAACATTCAGATCATTTACTGTAGGACCATTTCTCTACCAAAGTGATTCTGTTGCTTTTGGAAATACTAGATGACTTTATGGGGAGGCTAAAGAGTGAGTGAATCCTACATTCCCAACTAGTATTTTAGTTCCAGATGAATTTCTTCTGTGTTAATTGTGTGTGTGTGTGTGTGTGTGTAGTATGTGAGAGAGACAGACAGACAGACAGAGACAGTATTTCAGGCTGAGTTAGAATGTCCATTTTCCTTGTTTTTGCCAGGAATATGTTAGTATCCGTTGATAAATATAACAGTGCGCCAAGACTGTAGTTTGATCCTTTCGGTATTTCCTTGAAAATTGTATTTTCAGGCATGTAGCTTTTTATTCTGAAAACAGTTTTTCCAGGCATTTGAAATAAAATCCTTTTTATCACTTAACTTTTCTCAACTTGTGATGGTTTGAGTTGTGAGACGCCTTTGTTTTTTAAGTCAGGAGTAGAGCTGGCACTGTCAGGAACCCGAGGGGAGCATGCTGGGAAGCTCAGTTTAGATGCCTGCACACACTGGAAGTGAGTGGAGAAGTTACAGAAAGCTGTTAGAGTAGGGTGGAGTAGAAGGAGTGTTGACTTTTGAGCAAAATTAGAAATATTGCCAACCTCAACATAGAGTAGCTAGCTATATGAGGACTTCAGCAGAAATATTTTGCTGCATGTAATACGGAAAACACTTGGCTATATACTAGTCTTTTAGTTAATGCCTAATCATATATTTCTACTCATCTGTAGAAGCATCTACCTGTACAAAGTGAGTCTAGAAAGCTTAGAACCAGATTTCAGCAGATATATACAATTTATAAATAGCCACAGCTTTTACAAGGAAAAGCAAATCTAATAGTTGTTACCTTTTAACCGAACTGAAAAGAGTCCTTGAAGCCTACATAATAACGTATTTAGTGATGTGAATTCAACAGTACATGTTTACTTTCTTCTTTGTTCAAATTATTTAGACACACTTCTGGGTAACTTCAAAATTAGTTTTAGGTCAGCTTTAATGTAAACAGACTTTTTTTTTCAAATAATTGCTAATCTATTATAAGAAAAGTTGAGATTTTGTTGGAAGTGATATTGTTGAATTTTACATTCTGTCATTTTAGTTGCAAAACCCTTAAGTGTGCATAAACCCTATGATATATTTAAAGGATAAAATATACTTTCCTTTAAAAAACTCAGCTAATATTTTTGTGTTAATTTTGTGGGTCATCTTCTGATATATTATTTTTAATACTTGACATAATGTTAAATTGAAAGATTCTCTTTGTCTTTTTAGCATTTCCATAAAAAAGCAAGAGAAAGACAGAAAATTACAAACTCTCCAAAAAAATATGTTTATACATAATTTCCCTAGAACAAAAGTAGCAACTTTTCAAAGTTGAAAATAAGGTGCTAATTCTGCTGCATTCTGAAGCCTTGCTTATTCTACTCTTTTAATCATTATTAAAAATATACCCTGGATCCTTGTGGTCATTTCTGTATATCCATTTCCCGAGTAGAGGTTTCTTTGGCCTTGAGTGATAAGGCTAAAAGACATTTATAATTGTTCTTAATATAGAACATTTTTAACAGCTTTGCCTTTCTTTCTTCCATTTTAAATTCATGATTATATAGGGAAGAAATCTTCAATCAGTTGTTGCATGCACTTAGCATCTGGTAACTTCCCTTTAAACAGATAGAGTTGCTTTAAAGGATTTAATGCTCTGGCAGCTGCCAAAGGTGGGAACCTGAATGACAACTGGTAGCGCTATTGATATTAGCATTTTTGTGCAAATGGAGGAAAGAAGTCCCTATTTTAAACTTTCAAAATTTGAGTTCAGAAAAGAATATTTTTACTCTTGTGTACTGTGACTGTTAATCCTTATATGTCAGCTTCATTGGATTAAGAAATGCTTAGCAGAGTAGTAAAGCATGCTCCTGTGTGTGTCTGAATGGACCATGGTGGCATGACCTTGGGATACTATATCTGGTCCGTCACCCATTCCTTTCTGGCAGTGTTCCCTTGCTCTGCTTGCTGGCTGCCACAAGCTCAGCAGCTTTGCTCCATCATGCCCTTCAGCCTTGATATTCTGTGTTGGAGCCAGTGACTATGGACTGAATCTCTCTAAACTCTGAGATAAATTAAACCTCTCTTTCTTTGAGTTGTGGATGTTGTGTTGTAGCAATAGAAAAGCTGACTAATTCAAAAAATTATTACTGGGAGTGGGGGTGTTTCTGTGACTATAACTGACCTTGTGGTTTAAAAGCCTTTGGAACTGGTTTCTGGGAGGAGTTTGGAAAGGTGTGGAGGTGCAGATAAGAGAAGCCTTAGAATTCATTAAGTAGAGCCAGTTGGGTGATTCTGGCCAGGGGTTAGATGACCAGAATGCTGATAAGAATGTGAACTGTAAGAGCCAGGGTTAGGAGGTTTCAGTTGAGAACAAGTATTCCTTTGGCATTTGGACTAGAGGCCATGTGTGTTACACCCAGACAGAAAATTTGTCTACATTTTGTCCATGTCCTGAGATTTTGCAGGAGACTGAGATTAGGGATGGTGGACTAATTAATCTGGTGGAGGAAATGTCAAGACTGCTTATTATTCAGGTATTTCAACTGCTGGCTACTTTTAACCAGATTTATAAGAATCGGGCAAAAGGCAGAGCAGAAATTTTTGAAAAACTTAAATTTTGGCTGAGAAAGAACCACGTCTAAAGTTGGGAAAAGGAGGTATGGCTGGTAAAGAGATCAGCACCATGAAAAAGAAAGCAAGTACTTTGTACGTGGACAAGAACAAAGAGGAGTATCAGGAATCAGTAAGAACCCACTCACTGCAGCCCCAAGGGTACAAAAGTGCAAACCTTTCATTTGAGAAGAGAGCCCCTGAGCCCTCTGCTTTGGAAGGTCTGCCTAGGGGATCGGTTCCCTTGGATTCATTTCACTGTGCTCAGCCATCCAGGTACTCAGAGGTGCTACACCCATGGTCCAAGGGGCCTGGCTACTGTTCAAGCTGACAGTAGACCTTGGTGTCATACATGTGGTGCTGATTTTATTAGTATTCAGGATGCAGTAGTTGTGGCATCAGGGAGGCTTCCACCCAGATTTTAAGAGAAGGCCTGTGAGGCCAGGCAAGGAGTCCTTGAGAGGGCAGTGTGTGAAGCTGTGAGACTGTAGCCAAAGGTGTAGTAGAGACCCCAGGAAGCTGGAGATGCCAGAAATGTGGCCATTGGCCTAGGAAAGCGATAGCCTGAGAGCGGAGTGAGCCCAAGAGAGATGCCACATGGACTGGAATCAGCAAGCCCATAGTGGTGGGACTAAGTCCCCTGGAATTCATATCTCAGCATCATGTACCCTGGATGCCAAATATGGAGCTATGGGACTTAAACGTTTGCCCTGCTGGGTTTCAGTTTTGCTTTGGTTCAGTTCTTTTCTATCCCCCATTCCTCCATGTGGGAATGGGAATGTTTACCCTGTCCCATTGCACCTTGGGATTATGTAACTTGTTTTTGACTTTTGCAGAGGTTCACAGATAAGAGTTTACCTTGAGTTTTAGAAGGTGTGAACTTGGATTTTTGAAAAATACTGGAGCTGTTGAGACTCTGGGGAAGGGATTATTGCATTTTTGGTTGTATGCAGAATAGTTGTATTATGTTAAGCAGAATTATGAACTTGTTATTTTCTTTATTTGAAGATTAAATATAGTTTAAGGAGATGTGTTTGGGTGTGAAGTTGACAAGGGGTGAATTGTGACCGTTAATCCTGATATGTCAACTTAAATGGATCAAGAAACACCTAGCAGATTAGTAACACATGGTCCTGTGTGTGTCTGAATGGGTTATGGAATTGTGGCCATGGGTAGTATATATCAGTGATGGTGAACCTGAAAGCTTTAACTTTCAGTGATACAAATAGTCTGTTGTGGCTCATGTGCCAAAAGTTCGCCACCACTGGTATATATGGTCCCTCATCCATTCCTCTCTGGCACTGATTCTTGGTCTGCTTCTTGGCTGCCATGAACTAAGCAGCCTTGCTCCACCACATCTCTCTGCCATGGGATGTGCTGTGTAGAAGCCAGCTGACCATGTACTGAATCCCTTCTAACTGTGAGCTACATTGAGCCTCTCCTTCTTTGGAAGTTGTAGACGTTGGGTATTGTGTCCTGGAACTAGAAAAGCTGACTAACGCATATACCTGAATGGTTAATGTTATAATAGGTGATTTTTAAAGGTGTTTTTGAGTTCAAGTATATGGAATTATAATTATCCTCTTCATAAACCAAGTAGGAAAAAGGTGTATAAATGTATAAAAGTCCACATAAAATGGGGGAGGCCATTGGGTCACTACTCCCCCATATCCCAGCCTCTTAAAAGAACCTTCCTCACTGTGGTTAGTATCTTCACTCATAGAAATTTCAAAATAATCGAAAGTAAGCGGAGCCAGTTTAATTGATGGCCTCTGACACTGTGGTATATTTGGCTTGGTGGGCTGGGACATCTGAGGTCTGTAGAGGTGGTATTTGTGGTGACACTGGGAGTGAACTATACCAGTGCCACCACATGTACCACTTTCATATACCAGTGCCTGATAGAGAAGTGCTTGGGAGGATTACTCTCCAACAGGAAGCAATCATCCTGCAAGCTTGTTAAGGGTTAGAGCAGGTCAAGTTGATGCTAGTCTTGTCTTGTCTTTGTGAAGTTGAGTAAGGTGAAATCTGAATGCGGTGGTCATGACAGTCCATAAGATGGAGTTATTTTACACTGGGAAAAATCTGCAAAATGAACACTCAAATGAACAGTACTGCTTTCAGGACTTAAAGTCCCAAAGTAAGAGCACCTTGTTTATTACATTCAAGGATATGTGGCTAGAAACCACATAAGAGCTACTGTTTTCATGACTTGGTAATCATTTCAGACTTTACCTATGCCTTTCACCAAGCTTATAGGTTGAAAATACCCACTATAAGATTAAATATGCTTTTTTTCCTTAGGCCACATTTGCACTGGCCTAAAAATTTTGGAACTGGATTTTAGAAAAAGTGTGATGAATTTACTCTACAAAATTATAACTCTAAAAAGAAATGACAGGGCCAGTGAGATGGCTCAGCGGCTTAAGCGCCTGCCCGGCAAGCGCGAGGGCCCGAGTTCGACTCCCTGAACCCACATATGAAAAAGGGGCCGGTGATATCGCTCAGCGGCACGGGCGCCTGCTGGCGCACGAGGTCCTGAGGTCCACCCCCCGGTACCCACAAAAAAAAAAAAAAAAAAAAAAAGGAAATGACATTAAAAGACATGAAAAAATGTTTTCCAGTGTACTTATCTTTGATCACTAGTCACCGGCATGCAGTAGGTGCAGAGTAGGTTTGTAATTGAACAAGAGTATTTGCATGGGAAGAAGAATAGAGGTCATGCTGTACTGAACCAGGAGACAGCATGCTAACTTGCCTCAACAAGAGTCCTTGCTGTTTCTCAGGTTCCTGTTACGCTTCCATCTTTTCACCATGCTGAAATATATATTCTAAGAAAAAATTCTTGTCTACAGTTGTATGTGATGTTCAAAACATCTGATTGGCAGCACACTTAAAGTATAAAAGTATTTTTCTGTAGTAATTAAATAACTGAACTGAAACAGGTAGGTGGTGATTGAATGTTTGCCTGGGTATTTGTTTCGCAACTGTTATTGAATCAAGCTTTTTAGCCATGGCTGTGTATTTGTACAAAACTAGGTTTTAAAGGCTCTGACAAATAATTTCCCCATTTGTAACAAAAACTGCATTATTTCTAAACACAAAGATAATATCTAAAATGTAAACTTATTAGTAATATAACACTATTATTAGTTTTTCTGTTGCTGTGACATAGTACCTACAGCCGCAGCCTAAAGAAGGAGAGGTTTAATTTGGCTCATGTTTTTGAAGGTTTAGGTCCATGGTTGGCTGGCTTTGAGGGAGGAACATTATGGCGAAAGGACATGGGGAAGCAAAGCTGCTCAGGTCATGCTGGCCGGGAAGTAGAGCAGAGGAATAGCGCCAGAGGAAGGGGCCAGGAGTCACGTGTAGTACCCAAGGGCATGCCTCCATAACCTTTCCTAATCTTCGAGGCATTCATAATTCAGTCAAGTTGTATATCATGATTAACGGTCCCAGCCTATATTTTCAGTTTGAATAATAAAGAACCAATTGAGCTGCAACCCCTCCTGGGCCACAGATACCACTATATGTAGCCCAAGAACGATGGAAAAGAAGAAAGAGCCCAGAAAAAAACCCACTCGTCACCTGACGAGTAGGAGTTCTAGTAAGAGTTGCAGCAACACACAGTGGGGAAAGGACAGTCTCTTCAACAGTGGTGTTAGGAAAACTGGATATCCACATGCAGACAAATGAAATACTGCCTTATAGTACCCCATATAAAAACTCCACTTGGTTGTATTAAAAGACTTAAATGTATGAAATGAAACTGTTAGACTACTAAAAGAAAACAGAAAAATCTTCATGACGTTGGTCTGGGGAATAAAGTTTTGTATATGATAGTTTAGACGCAGATACTAAACGAAAAAGAGAAATAGAATTACATTTAACTGAAAAACCTTTGCATAGCAAAGGAAATAACAGAGTGAAAAGGCAATCTGTAGAATGAGGAAAAAATACCTGCAAGCCATATATCCAGTAAGTGGTAAATAACCAAATAAATAGCTCATAACTCACTAGCAGAAAAAAACGGGCAAAGAATTTGAACAGTTACTTCTCAAAAGAAGCCAACACATGTAGAATAGATGTATGAAAAGGTTCTGTATGTCACTAATCATCACATAAACACAGATCAGAACCATAAAGGTATATCACATCACACTGTTAAAATGGCTGTTTACGGAAAGAAGAAATAAGTGTCAGTTGGCAAAGGGAACTCTTGTGTACTGTTGTTGGAAAGGTAAATTGGCATAGACATTATGGAAGACAGCACAGAAATACCTTAAAAAATTAAAAAGTAGTACTACCATATGATCCAGCAATGTAAATTCTGGTTATAGAAACAAAGGAAATAAAATAATTTTCTCATAGAAATTTGCAATCCATGTTCATTGCAGCATTTAGTAAATAATATATGGAAACAACCTAAGTGTTCTAATATATAACAGGACAAAGGAAATGTGATTATCTATATCTATCTATCTATCTATCTATCTATCTATCTATCTATCTATCTATCTAGATCCATATGTTATATGTATTATTTAACCTGAAAAAAAGGAAGTCCTTCTTTTGTGACAACATGAATGAATCTGAGTGACATTGGGCTAAGTGAAATGAGTGAGATGCAGAAAAATTAATGTTACATCGTGTCATTTTCATTTAAATCTAAAAATATCAAACAGCAATAGAATAAAAGGGAAGTTATCAAGGATCAGCAGATGTTGGAAATGTAGAGATTTCTAGTTTTAAGAAAAATAAGTTCAGAAGACCTAAGCTCTCATGAGTATAATTAACAATATTTTGTTGTATCCTTGACATTTGTTACAAAAGTAAATTTTAAGTGTTCTCACCGTAAAAAACTTAATGACTGCCTGAGGTGATATGTTAATTTTTAGTAATTATTTCCTAACCATCTGTCAAATTGTCAAATTTTATACTTTAAATATCTAGAATATTTTGTCAAACATGAGTTAAAAAATTGTGCACAAAAGAATATACCTGAAAAATAAAAACATTGTTCTGGTTAAAAGATTGCTGTAGACAGCAGGCAGGAATGTCTGGAGACTGGGCCCTGGAGGGCAGGCGGGAATGTCAGGAGACTGGGCCCCAGAGGGCAGGCGGGAATGTCAGGAGACTGGGCCCTGGAGGGCAGGCAGGAATGTCAGGAGACTGGGCCCTGGAGGGCAGGCGGGAATGTCAGGAGACTGGGCCCTGGAGGGCAGGCGGGAATGTCAGGAGACTGGGCCCTGGAGGGCAGGCGGGAATGTCTGGAGACTGGGCCCTGGAGGGCAGGTGGGAATGACAGGAGACTGGGCCCTGGAGGGCAGGCGGGAATGTCAGGAGACTGGGCCCTGGAGGGCAGGCGGGAATGTCTGGAGACTGGGCCCTGGAGGGCAGGCGGGAATGACAGGAGACTGGGCCCTGGAGGGCAGGCGGGAATGTCTGGAGACTGGGCCCTGGAGGGCAGGCGGGAATGACAGGAGACTGGGCCCTGGAGGGCAGGTGGGAATGACAGGAGACTGGGCCCTGGAGGGCAGGCGGGAATGTCTAGAGACTGGGCCCTGGAGGGCAGGCGGGAATGTCTGGACACTGGTCCATGGAGGGCAGGCGGGAATGTCTGGACACTGGTCCCTGGAGGGCAGGCGGGAATGTCTGGAGACTGGGCCCTGGAGGGCAGGCGGGAATGTCTGGACACTGGTCCATGGAGGGCAGGTGGGAATGTCTGGAGACTGGGCCCTGGAGGGCAGGCGGGAATGTCTGGAGACTGGGCCCTGGAGGGCAGGTGGGAATGTCTGGAGACTGGTCCCTGGAGGGCAGGTGGGAATGACAGGAGACTGGGTCCTGGAGGGCAGGTGGGAATGACAGGAGACTGGGCCCTGGAGGGCAGGCGGGAATGACAGGAGACTGGGCCCTGGAGGGCAGGCGGGAATGTCTGGAGACTGGGCCCTGGAGGGCAGGCGGGAATGTCAGGAGACTGGGCCCTGGAGGGCAGGCGGGAATGACAGGAGACTGGGCCCTGGAGGGCAGGCGGGAATGACAGGAGACTGGGCCCTGGAGGGCAGGCGGGAATGTCTGGAGACTGGGCCCTGGAGGGCAGGTGGGAATGACAGGAGACTGGGTCCTGGAGGGCAGGTGGGAATGACAGGAGACTGGGCCCTGGAGGGCAGGTGGGAATGACAGGAGACTGGGCCCTGGAGGGCAGGCGGGAATGTCTGGAGACTGGGCCCTGGAGGGCAGGCGGGAATGTCTGGAGACTGGGCCCTGGAGGGCAGGCGGGAATGTCAGGAGACTGGGCCCTGGAGGGCAGGTGGGAATGACAGGAGACTGGGCCCTGGAGGGCAGGTGGGAATGACAGGAGACTGGGCCCTGGAGGGCAGGCGGGAATGTCTGGAGACTGGGCCCTGGAGGGCAGGCGGGAATGTCAGGAGACTGGGCCCTGGAGGACAGGTGGGAATGACAGGAGACTGGGCCCTGGAGGGCAGGTGGGAATGACAGGAGACTGGGCCCTGGAGGGCAGGTGGGAATGACAGGAGACTGGGCCCTGGAGCCTGCCAGAGCTGGCCTGAGATGGAAGTGGTGGAGGTAGGGAATAGGGGCCTATGTGAGCCACTTCCACAGCATCCAAAACTGATGGTGTGACCAGTGCCAGTACTTCTCATGGATAGTCCTTGGCATTGGAAAAGTAAATTCTAGGCCAGGCGTGGTGGCACATGCCTGTAATCCCAGCACTCCGGAGGCTGAGGCAGGGTTGCTATGAGTTTGAAGTCAGCCTGGGCTACATAGCGAGACTCTGTCTCAGGGAAAAAAAATGTTAATTTTAAAAACAGATGTGCCTGGGGTCCCAGCTACTTACGAGCTTGAGGCAAGAGAGTCATGAGTTTGTTGCCAGCCTAGGCAACTTAGGCAGACCCTATTTCAAAAAAAGAAAAAAAAAAGTGACCTGTAACTCTGCTACAGAATACGAGGTTGTACAATGTAGAAGTAAGTCATTTTACTCTGAAAACTTGGAAAATGGAATGTGTCTGGAATAGAGTCCTTTCCAACAGGAGAGTCCCTGTTCTGAGTAATTTTAGATGTTAGCTACCAAGTACAAAAGGACAGCTGCACTGTAGTAATAAATGGAGTGAATGATGATGTTAAATCAAGACCATGAGCCACAGTGCTGGAGACCTGAGTGCTGCCCACTTGTGACTCAGCAGGACCATGGGCTTAGTATTCCAAAGAAAAGTTTGAAAACTAGGGTTAGGTAAGTTTTCTGGCTCTCATGTGTAGGAATTTGTGAGTTCATATACAAAGGATATAACATTTGAGTGTTTTATGTTTTTCCCTCATTTCGAACATAGCCAGGAAAAGAGATAAGAAAAGGGCCAAAGTTTCCTTTTATATAAATCAAGTTTTATAAACTCATCAGAAACACTACTACTATAAGAATATTAGTAGTAGCGTTTATTTGGATTATTAAAATTTTAGCACAGTGTACACATGGTTACGTTTGATCATAGCTACTTTTTTGCCATTTCTTTACCAATTTGTGATTCTTGCCATTCTGTGCTTGTCAGCACATGGAAACTGACCTTATACTCAAAATGCTTTGGTTAGACGTAAGGAGAATAAATACAAAACTGTGTGTGTAGGGGAAAGTATTGTTAATGAAAGAGTGGAAGGAGGTTGTGTCGCCGTCCAGTACAAGACCGGACACTCGTACTGAAGCTGGAGCCTTAGGTGATACATGTAGATGACCCAAGTGCCTGGCACAGACAGAGGTGGGCATCTGTCTTAGCAGTAGCTATTAAAGTTTCACTTTGCGGATCAGCCCTATGACTTTCCTTTACTCTCATGTAGTGAGTTGTGAAGAAGTTCACTGATTCTTCTTGAAGTAGGATTACTTGCTGCAAATCTTTAAACATTTTTAAATTGTCCATGTTTGCAGTAATGTTTACAGTCCTTGTGTGGAGTTGGCACATGGACATAACACATCTTCATTTCTTCTTTCACCCTCTCCTCTCTTCCCTCTCTCTTCCACCTCCATCGCTTGATCCTCTTCCCATGTGGGAAAGATTTATCTCCCTAATTCATGTTCTCTAACTTCCATATGCTCTGCATGTATTTTTTTGGGTTTCTTATGTAAGAGGGACCATGAGCTATCTCAGCTTGTGTGTCTGATTTACTTCTCATCACTCATGAAGTGATGTGGAAAATGGGTGCACTGTGAGCCATGATGCAAATTGAAAGTACTGCTTTAGCAGAGACATCCTTTTATCCATCTTAAGAGAGGGAAACCCATGTTAGGTTGTTGTCTTCTCTTATTGTCTTCTTGTTTTTCTAAATATTAATTCACTATAGTTTCGTTGATGTGAATATTTGCAATAAGTCATGTATCCTGTGGAAAAGATGTAACTATCTAAAAGTCAACATGATTTTATGGAGAGCATAAGTCCTCTATATTGGTGTCTGGCATATAGTAGGCACTCTGCTTCTACTTTTGTGGCTTGGGGAAAATTTCACCCTCTCACTGTCTTTTTTCTGGTGTATATTTAAAATCTTATGAAAGTGGTGAGTATAGATGTTATCTTCCTTAAAGTAAGTTCTTAAATTCAGATAAGAATAGCCACAGTTTCCATAAAATCTAATCAACAATCAATAGTTTATTGAGCATTGATTATTTGGAAGGCTCTCTCTTGCTGTATCATTTCTTGAAGCTGCTGACATGAGAGGGGAATAAGGAAATGATAGAGCAGATGAGTGAAGAGCATCAGAAAGTGGAGATGTTCTTGCCCCTCCAAGGGGTTATACCAGCTTCCTAAGTACTGCATTGACCCTCCAGTGCCTGCATTCTGGCCCTGAACTAAGTACTTGACACTTGTTGAACTCTTTCATCAGTAATACATTCTGTGTTGGAGAAGGATTCTTCCTCCCATGTTGATTAAACTTTTAGGCACCAGAAATCTGCCTGCTTGTTGGTTTTTCTGACCTTGGTCCTCTTGAAAAAGTATCCAAGGTATCCAGTACCTTGAATTTGGACTCTTAGTGAAGACTCTTAGTTCTGAGACCTCGTGGAGAGCTAGATTATCAGTTGTCTTTGTGAAGTAGACACAGACCCTGTGATCCAGAGATTTTTAATTTTTAAGTAGGAGCCAAATAGGCCTTTTTGTATTGGACTCAGCAGGGTTGTAAGTGTATGCATATCCAAATATGGTAGTATAGTCTAAATATTTACCATAAAAATGAAAATAGCTTTTGAGTTTCAAAGTAATTTAGAACTGGATAAAGCTTGACTGTGCTATCTGGAACCATGGATAAATTGGGCAGTTTAATTGATTTCTGTATGTCAGTTTTCTCATTTATAAAATACGGATATTTGATATACAAATTTTTCATCTGGCTCAACTAAGATAACATATAAACAATTCTTGCATGAAGGTACATACTCAGTTGATGTCTTAGTTTGTTCCAGCTGCTATCACAGAATACCTTAGAGTAGATGTCATGGTTTATATCTAGATGTCCCCTCAATGCCTCATGTACTCACAGGGGTTTGGGGAGGTGAGTGGATCATGGGAGCGTGATACTCAAACATGGATTAGTCCACTGATGAGTTTGTAGCTGAATGTGATGCTGGGAGGTAAAGCCTGGTCCAAGGAGGTGGGTCACTGGGGGCAGGGCCTGGAAAGGAACTTCACCTTCCCTTTTCCCCCTTGATCTCTCTGCTTCCTGTTATGCCACGAGCTGCTTTCCTCTGCCGTGCTCCACTGCCATACTGTCCTGCCTTGGAGCCAGAAGGACTGAGACTACTAAAATGTGAGCCAAGAAAAAAAAAAAATCTCACAAGTTGCAGCAGGAATGAGGTGCTCTGTCCCAGTGAAGAGAAAGTAACTGAGACACAGGTAATTTATAAACAACAGAAATTTCTTGGTCATAGTACTGGAGGCTGCGAAATCCAAAATTGAGGTGGCATCAGCTTTGGTCTAGTGTGGGCTTGTTCTCTGCTTGAAAGATTATGTTTTCTCATAGAATCCTTCCATGACGAAGGGGCAAGCAGGGTCCCTCAGGACTCTTTTATAAGGGCACTAATCCCTTCATGAGAATGGGGTCCTCATAATCCCAACTATCCAAACTTTTCATGCTTTTTAACCTTGGGGTTAGGGTTCAACCTGTGAATTTTGGGAAGACACATACATTGAGACCATGGTAGTTGTTATTTCTGTTACGAATTTAGAGGCTTGATGATTGTAAGTATATGGTTAGCAAATATATCTCAGAAGTTAAAGAAAAGCTATTAGAGGTCAAAAGCAAACATAACTTCAAAAAATGGGAAGTTGAGGGCCGGTGAGATGGCTCAGGGGCATAAGCGCCTGCCTGGCAAGTGCGAGGGCCCGAGTTCGGCTCCCGGAACCCACATACGAAAAAGGGCCAGTGATATCGCTCAGCGGCACGGGCGCCTGCTGGCGCTCAAGGTCCTGAGGTCGACCCCCGGTACCCACAAAAAAAAAAAAAAGGGAAGTCGAGAAAGGACTTGTAGATATAGTCCCCCCCCCCCATTCTTCCCTTCCTTCCTGTGTTAGGAGCTGAACCTAGAGCCTTGCACATGCTATTAATGCTCTAACACCTTGGTACCTCTCTGCCTTGAAATATATTTCATGAGTGATTTAATTTTGGATGTAATTTTTCAGTGGGCTTGAGAAAGTCAATAACCTCTTCAACCATAACATGAGTAGTTAAAGCTTCATGGTGTTAATGGGCAAACCTACTAGTATTTTGCTGTAGAATAGACATAAGTTTGACTTATTTTCTGTTTTCTGTGATCTGCTCAAAGCTCTAAAAATTTGTTTCATTTCTCAAGTCCCTAATTCACCACTGAAATGTAGTCTAAACTATAAAATTTTTAGTGTAAGCCCTTTTTGAATGAATCATTGAGATTAACATTTTTTTGGTGTGTATATGAAGGTTTCAAGAAACCTCTTGAATTAGAAACAAAGTAAGTAAAACCAGTGTATTGGAATATGTGGATAAATTTTGGAAGATTGCATTCCTTTAAACTACAGATCTTGTTCCCTTGTTCTAGCGTTTGTTGGCATGAAAATCATCACAAACCCACATACCCGAGGCTTAATGAAAACCCGGTGGCTGTAGCACTAATCAGAAATGTAACATACTTCATTTTTCTCTTTAACCCATTTTACCTAACATACAGTTCATCCAGCATTTCCAAGAAGTTTTGACTACACCAATTCCATGCAGTTGCACGGTTCCTTGATGTTTGTAATGTGGGATAAATTACTGGAAAGTAGTAGCATATATAATCCAGCACTTTTCAAGCTGAAGATAAGTTTTTGGGCCTTAAACTTCTTTCTGAGAGTGGTCAGTAGCCACATTGACATTGGCCTCATGAGGTAGGTACCTTGTACCTGCTGGCCTTGGCAGGCTATAAGCATAACAATACCAGGGACCTTTCCCACCACTCTTGACACATTTCTACAGGCTGCCTGTTATCTTCTGTATCCAGAGCAAGTTCCTAGTTGTTCCTCTCTGAAAAATGTGGGTGATGCAGATTTGCTGTGAGTGAATTGGGGAATTGACCTCATTTCTGCTAAGGTGAGTATAGAAATTCAAAGGAATTGAATTTTGCTGGCTTCATCCCTGGCCTGGTGTAAAAATGCAGAACAAACACAGTGAGTCAAATGTAACTCCATATGTGCCCTAATAAGATTCAGACACATGCATCTGTTTTTGGGGGTTTTGTTCCCTTGCTTTACGCCTGCTCTATCCAGGAAAATTTGGATAAGACAGAGGATCAGGCTCCAGTGTACTTTCTGAAATTCTTTGTTAAGGGACTGATCTTTTCTTTTGGTAGAAGAGAAATAAAAGGTATTGAAGGGCTTGCCATGAATAGAAATGTAGCTAAACCACTTATTATATAATTATTCACTGATACTGCTTAACCAAGACTAAAATACGTAGTTTAGGTAAAAAGTCATACTTATAGAGGTATAATATAGACACACTGAAATACATCAATTTTAAATCTACAGTTCACATATTTTCATTATCCTGTAGCTTTTTAGTTTTCACAGTTTTTTCAGTCTTAAGATTCTCTGGGCCAGTGAGATGGCTCAGTGGCGTATGCGCCTGCCTGGCAAGCGCAAGGGCCTGAGTTCGACTCCCGGAACCCACATAGGAAAAAAGGGCTGGTGATATCACTCAGAGGCACGGGCGCCTGCTGGCGCACAAGGTCCTGAGGTCAACCCCCAGTACCCACCAAAAAAAAAAAAAGATTCTCTACATAGACTGTCATGTATTCTGGGAATAAAGAGAGGTTTATTTCTTCCTTTCCAATATAAATGCCTTTATTTTTCTTAACACATTGTATTGGTTAGGATCTCTAATTATTTGAATATAATTCTTTTATCTTTAATTTGCTGATATTATTATATTTGAAGTGAGTTTTTTGTAGACAGCATGAATGTAACAAACAAGGTCTTTTCTATCAAGAATACAAACAAGAGAGAGTCTCCATCTTGGACTGTAGTCCTCCCTAAGCAGACCCTCCTGAACACATCTTGGGTGAGATTGGGTGAGATCAAGATGGTCTTGGGGGCAACTGGTGATTTCAGGTAAAATCAAAAGTAACTGATGGCAAGGTATCTCAGCACATGCAGGAGATAAAGCCTTGGGCTTTGGTATAAACAGAATGGGAAATAAATGTGCCTCCCCGTTAGGACAGGTTAGGGTATCAAGGGACTCAGGGAATGAAATAACCCCTGATAATCCCCTCGGATGACGTTAAGGACTTGGGGCAACAAACCATAGATGAAAAACAAAAAGAAAGCTTAACTTAAAACGTTTCTTATGGATTATAAATTCTTGAACTACAAGTACAGGCTTAACTTGCTCTTCTCTCTGCTCTCTGCTGGTTTAAGATAAGAACACTAATTCGAGGTTACTTGGAAGTCCGTTGGCAGCCAGTCAAATTTAAAAATGTAACAATCTGAGACCAAAGGAGAAAGAAAAATCTGAGTGGGCTGGTGATATCGCTCAGTGACACGGGCGCCTCCTGGCGCGTGCGGTCCTGAGGTCGACCCCCCGGTACCCACAAAAAAAAAAAAAAAAAAAAAATCTGAGTGACTGTGGCCAAGTTTGTTATGAAAAGTTTATAGTAAGTAGGACAGAGAAAAATGTATAAAGAAGGCTCTAAGTATAAAAGATATACTTTTGATATGAGAGGATTTGATATGATAAAAGTTTTGCCCTGGTAGAAAGATAGATAATGGAAGAACTGGAAAGCTCAAATATGTTGAGGAAAAGCTTTTGGAGGATGCAGTTTATGGAAAGAAATGAGTATGTTTGCTTGTTGGTTTGATGGAGCCCAGGCTGTTCCTTCTAAAGGCTCCTTTTGCTTAGAATGATTAGGGGGCTGTGGCCCTGGCTCTGTCAGTCACACTTTCCCAGGTCTCAGCTCTCCTTTCCATTTGACTTGGTTTTTAACATCCAATTGAAAATATAACTGAAATTCTAGAAGAATAATTTCAAATCAAAAACTGGGCTAAATATAAAAAGGGGACAACTCAGACCCTTGTAACTTTTTTTCTGTTGGTTACCAAAAACTTAGGGAGCTAGAGACTAGATGAGCCTAGTGCCTCCCACCACATGGGAGGGGGGAAAGGAAGTGTGGCCTCTGTGTTCCTTGATATTGATCTATAGTTAAATTAAAAGTTGATTTTTTTCTCTCCAAAGGTAAATTAGAAAATGAAAAGACAAAACCTCAAAGCTCTTTCCTCATCTTCCTGACTGTTTCTGGTTATGAGTGTACAGTAAGAGGTTTTTCTCTCTCGCCTCCTTACTGGTGTTAGTTTATTACAAGAACTGTCTATGCTAATCGGTCACCCCACAGAAGTTCTGAGTAGTCCATTTATAATGAGCGTACAACAAATTACAGCTGTGCTCAACTTGGCCAGTATTTCTAACAGTGCACTGTGATCTAAAAGTGACTGTGTGTCTGTGTTGTTTTTGTTTGTATGTTTACCTAATGCTTTTTTGTTTAAGCATTATGAGCTCATTTGAATTTTATTTTCCTTTTGTTTTTTCTCTGGCTCTTTTGGTCTCCCACTTAAAAACAGGTTGTCTAGATTTTTAGAAATAACTAAATACACTTAAAAGGTTACAAGATGAAGGTTGAGACCTCAAACTCACATGGGACTTACAAATAAAAGCCTTAGTGTTTGAAAACATAGATTATGTATAATTTAAGCTGTGTATGTTTCTATATGGTTTATGTAGTTTAACAGTAGAGTAATTTAAATTAGTTAGTAAAAATAAAGATATTTTAAAGATTGGTGACATACTTCCATCCAGGTTGTTAGATAACCAAGATAATGTCCAAAGTTAGTTTTATATTTGCAATGTCTATTATTGTCTGTGTACAATAATTTAAGAGTTTTTTCTGGGTCAAAGATTTTATATATATATATATAGCTATGATGAGTCTTCTAGAACGATTGTTAAGGTAACTAAGTGGGGACCCCTTAACCTTGAAAAATTGTTAGATAAAATTCCTCTCAGTGGTTAAAAAAATAAAAGCAGTTTCCTGGACCAAAATTTGTACAGTTTTTCCAATGATGGTTGACTTGTCCAGTTTTCCCAGGGTCTAATTATTAAATAAATTATTATAATATACTTAAGTTGGTTATAAGTAAAAGGTTAAGCTCTCTGTATCTAAAGCAGTAAGGTTCTAAGATTTCTGTTTAACCATAATGCTAATTATTGTAACCTCATAGATATTAAATACATTTGTGTTTTCCCAAGTATATAGGTCTTTTAAGATGCAGGACTAGTGAAAGACATGTTGTCATATTGATGACCTCATTGTCATATTGATGAACAGCAAACTGCAGTTGTTCATGATAATGGACTTTTTAGGGTTTATGTGATTGTTATATCATTATGTTATGATAGTTCGATGTGCCTACACCTCATACAGTCCAGGAAGTGTCACTACAATGACTAGAGATTAGACATTAATCATCAGTAAAGTACAGTCTACTTAAATAGCACTCTGGTAACAAAAGTGGTTAAAAGATAACAAATTAGGTAAAAGTTTCTGTGTGACATTTAAGAACTTGTAACTAAATAAAGATAACTGACTAAAAAGTTACTTTATGCTAAAATAAAAATTTAAATATATTTCAGAGGTAATAATGAAACATAATGGTTCTAATATAATGATGTCATTATGATTGTTATGATAATGTGTTATATTGTCCTTAATCTCAAGTTTTCTGTATTAAACTTTATAACTGTTATCTGTTAATATCCTACAGGGATTCCAACCACGGTTGGTAAAAATAACAATTCTCCAGTCATACTATATATTTCAAGGTAGTTGATATCCAGGAGAGATAACTGAGTGTTCAACAGCTGAGGTTTAGAGACCAGAGCTAAAAAGGTAACTGGGCTAAGAGGACAGCCAATATTTTGGCCCTGGGCCTGCAAGGTCAACGAGGACCCAGGACATGACTGGACCTTTTCTACAGGATCCTACAACTTTGGTGAGTCACCCAACCTTCTGAGCAAGGAGATTGTTAGAACCCCCCCCCCCCCAAAGAACAGGAATCAACCCAGGTGTGGTGTGCTAAAAAGAAGGGTCAAAGAGGAAATGTCTTCTATGATTCCACAGGAAGCTATATAGTCAAGCAAGACCGTGACCCATCCTGGCAGCTAACACTAACAGAAGAGCTGAGGGGCTCTACACAATTAACCCCTGGGAAGCCTTAACTGACCTTGATATTTGGCCAAAAAAAAAAAAAAAAAAAGTTAATTTTGATTAATACTGGTCTCACTTTAACTTGGACACCTAGCAAAAAAAGTATAACCAAAGACATATGGAAATAATATTAATATAGGTAAAACATCAACAGGGGGCTCCAGTCACTGACTCCTATTGACAGTTTCTGGCTACACCTGTATATAGGTCTAAGGAACCAACTGGTTACAATTGCCTGGTTACAATCACTCTTCCAGTCCCTTGAAAACAGTATCTGGATGTGACTTCTTCCCCAATCTGCTTTTCCATCCTAGTGTTCATGCTTTGGTCATATCTACTTTAAAGTTTATTTATTCTTGCCTAGAGACTGCCCTTACCAAACAGTCTCCCCCACCTTATCCAGCTAACATGTGCCTGATGGAGGACCACGACAGAGGGAGTGAACTTCTGCTCACAGAGTTTGAAGAAAAGAATACAAAGATGTGAGAGAGGGGAATTTGTAAGAAACAAGGTCTTTTCTATCAAAAATATAAACAAGAGAGTGTCTCCATCTTGGACTCTAGTCCCCCCTAGTTGGCCCCTCCTGAGCACACTAAGTTCTGAAAAATGCCAAGAACACAGCTGTAAACCAAAGCCTATGGACAGCCAAGGACTTTCTGTTCCCCACACCTCCTCCTGCTCTCTTCCACCTCAGCAACCTTCAGATTGTCCCCCCTTCTCGCCCTTTAAACTAGCCAATCAGAATAGATTGTGAACCTTCAACCCAGCCAATGGGGAAAAGCTCAGCTGCGTCTTCCGCATCAGGGATAAAAGGCTCAACCCTCCTCTGTCCTGCGCACTCATGCTTAAGGCCTCCCGTGGCAGTAAAAACTTGCCTTGTGGAAACTTCTTGCCCCGTGTCTGAGTGTGTTCTTTATGGCACCAACAGTTTGAGCCTGGGGGTTTATTTGTGACATAGAGTTGACTCATATGTTTTAATCTAACCTGTCAAAAATTGAAATCTGGTCTTTCTTATTTGACACTCTCTATCTCTTTTTTTTTTTTTTTTTTTGTGGGTACCGGGGATCGAACTCAGGACCTTGCACTTGAGAGCAGGCGCTAGTGCTGCCGAGCGATATCACCGGCCCTTTTCTCCTTTGTATGTGGGTACCGGAAGTCGAACTCAGGACCTTGCGCTTCCAGGCAGGCACTTATGCCGCTGAGCTATCTCAACGGCCCGACACTCTGTATCTTATGTAAACCTTCTGCCTTAACTTTTCTTTTGACACCACTGAGGCAGATGAAGTGAAGGGGGCAGTCTTGTTCCTGCCTGGTAGATTTGAGAGATTCACAATTCCCACTTGGGGTGAGAAGCTTGATACGTGAACACTGCTGGGGGAGTGTGAGTTCTGTTCTCCACATCGTTGCCAGTGGCACTACGTTGAGATCTCTGTAAAGGAGAACCTTCCAGCTGGTAATGGTGAAAGCTGTGACTCTCCACTGTGTTCTTTAATGTCACCCTACAGGAGGGAGAAGGAGGTTTCATTACTGATGGTTAGGAGGCTGTGTGGTCTCCCTGGCAACACAGAGGACCAGGAGAGTGCTGGTGATGGCCAGCTAGAGATGAGTCCTTGTTCTCTGCTTGGTGCTCTCTTACATGCTGTGTGGGATGTTGGATACTTTTTACAGTCTTGAGAAAGAGGAATTCTAGGCTCCCCGTTTGGTCCCGGCTGATGTGGGTGAGGTAGGGCCACAGTGTTTGGCTGAGGCACAGCTGTTGTTGCCTGAAAGTTGTCTGCTTCCTTGGCTGGCTGCCTCCTGGTCTTTGACTAGAGAGAACATAACTTTTCTTGGAGCTTCCCCTCCCCTCTTATCTGCTTGTTGGTATTTCTGAGTTGCTGGCCTTTCTACTCCAAATCTGGGATACATGAGGCAAAAAGGAAACCCAGCATCTCACCGTGGATCCCAGTGTCTCCAGCCATCTGCCCTCCTGTCTCCAACATCAGAGCCTTCTCGTATTTGTTGTTTATATGTTTGGGTTTACAATTTTATGTAAATAATCTGTGTAATAATCTGTGTAGAGTAGAAATGTCTAGTCTGTCTTTCTAAATATGGAAATCCGTATGCATTTTAACAAGATCGCTGGAATCTGCTGCTTTGGATACACATGCTGAATAGCAAGGCATACATAATTTAATTATTATTTTAGTTCATGGTGGTGGTGCATTCTTTTTAGAAGGTTTGAAATAGAGTACAGTTGTCCTCCTTATCCAGTTTTTCTTCCCATGGTTTCAATTATCCCCACTCACTTGGCCCTGTCATGGCTTGATGATCCTACTGACTACCATCAAAATGTCAGGAGTAGCCTAGTGGTTCCTGACAATGCTCATGTTATTCACCCTCTACCGCTCATCCTGTGGGCGTTATATCATCTCATGTCCTCACATGAGGAAGGTTGCCTGCAGTTCAGTGAGACAGGAAAGAGAGAACATAACTTTCATTAGGATATGCAGTCATGAGTGCTCTCTGTTTAGTGATTGCAGTTAATTTCCTACTCTGCCTAGTTTATAAGTTAAACTTTGTTGTAAGTATCTGTGTATACAATAATACTAGTGTGTTTTAGGCTTCCTTGGGGGTCTTAAAATGTATCCCTCACTGATAAGGCAGGACTGCTAGGCAAAACTACCTTTGCCAAAAGTTTAAGATTTTTTTTGCTGTACTTTATAGTTTTTAGATGAAGTTCTCTATCAGTCATACTTATGATTATCAAATATCACAATTAGGTTTGAGGCACTTCAGGTTGGCCTATGTTTTAACACAAAACACATCATTAATAAAAGTTCCTGAGACACTTAAATCATTCTACAACTGTCACCATGAACTACCCATGGATACACAAGTTACTTTCAGCCTTAAGTTTGACCATCTTATATGTGGATATCCAGTAATTATTCCTGTTTGAACATTTCTGGGCACACCTCTGATTTTTCTGTTGTAAATTGGGATTCACTCACACTGCAAAGGGGAAGAAGCAGTGCTTCTCTGGAGTTGATTCTGACTTTAATATCTTCATAAATTTGCACTGGGGAGGTCAGTATTCTTAAAAGCAATTTGCAGCATGGAGTCGTAGATTAATTAGCCTATTTTGGTGAAAAAAATGAGAAAACTGCTTTTCATGGAAGCAAAAACTTGACATACTTTTTGTGTTCAAAAACACTGTTTAGGTGTCTCTAATGTACTGTGTAAACCTACACTGAAGTGCTTTGAACGTTTTTAAAAGATATTTAACAGGGATCTTTCTGTATTTGGCATCAATTCTGCAGTAACAGGATAACATTTTATTTTTAGAAGAAAAATGATCAGTATGTAGTGTGTTTTTTATAGGCTTCTTTTCTTCTATGGGGCATGGAATTTTGACCTGAGCAAAAATCAGAGATGTAGGAGAATTGTGAATATGTGAATATCAGAATATTTATAAAAACATTATTGCTTATTTGATTTGTCATTTATATTGTCAACTCTGATTTTTCCTGGACCAGGATTTCCAGATGTGAAACTCAGTTCTCATTTCCAAATCTTCCTTGTACTTATCTCAGGAATTCTAAGTGTCTGCTTTATGTTACATAGTTCTGGACATTTTTGCTTCATACTGAGGGAGAACTGATCTCTCCTGGTACAGCATTTCTCTCAGGCAGTGGTTCTCAAACTTTTTTTTACCTTGGGACCCTTCTACTCTGGGAAGTTATCAAGCACCATAAAGAGATTTTGTTTATATATATAATTCATGTCTATCTACATTTATCATATTAATGTTAATGCTGAGAAAATTTTAAAAGAATTTATTTTATAATAGTAGTAAACTTGGTATGTGTTAACAAATTTTTATGAAAGACAGCTGTATTTTGAGAAATGAAAACTCACTAGAATGGTGCTTATTTTCACCAATCTCTTTAGAATCTGACTTCACAGAAGACAAGTTTTCATATCCGATTTTACATTTTGATGTTTTTTGACTCACATACAAAGGGAATCTGGTCTTATAAACATATGCGGTTGAAAAAGAATGAATATTTTAATAACCTTTTCTTATAATTGAGAATGTTCTTTGATTCTATACTAAAACTTAGCAAATGAAGGCATTTATAGGTTAGTTACTATGTGAAATCTGAAGCCATATCAAGTATTTTTGTACTGTTTCATCAAGTCCATGCTGCAGTGGATTGTTTATGCATGTTTGATTGTGTGCTTTCATGCATTGGGTATGAGGAAAATACTGGGCCCCTGAGGTATATTATATCACTGACATTTGCTAATGTAAATGCAGATCACAGAGGTATTTTAGTATGGAAGCTTTTGAACTCACAGTGACAGGTACAAATACTCCAAAATTCTAATTTTTGCTTGAGAGCTTGATTTTCATCATTGGCAACAAGTCCTCCCAGTTGTTTTTCTTGAAGAGACAGGCTAACTTTATTCATTTTCAAAAAAATGTTTGCCAGATACTTGGGTTTTAGTGACTATAATTCGTTAGTCGATGTTTCAAGTACAAATGCTCCGTGCAGCAGTGGCTATGTCACACACTGCAAACCGCCACGCTGTGACCTTTATTGAGATGGCCTTTACATTTGGGTATGCGATACAAGTGGTATATGGTTGTGCACTTCTCATTTATGTCATGTAGGTGTCAAAAATTTTGCACTTGAAGCTGAAAATTTCATAAAATTAGTGATTGCTACTATTTTATCAGAACATTGTTAAGTGCGACTGATTTTAGAAAATTATTTGAAGAGCAGGTGTGTGGTGGTGGAGAACATGGTGACCATGCAGCTGAATGCCTTGGCTTCAACTCACACTGAGGCTCCAGGCCCAGCAGTTTCTTTAACCAGTGCCTTTTCACTGTTCATGGAAAACCAGTGCTGAGGAAGGTGACGAGGACAAGGACTTCCTCATAGTAAGCTGAGAATAGCTTTGACCTTGTAGAGCCCCTTTAAGTTGTCTCTCAAACTTTTGCAAATCATTGTGCCAAGCCATTGATGTATAAGAGGATGGGTATAATTTTTAAAATATTGTATATACCATATATGTATATAATTATTTGTGTGTGTGCGTGTATGTATGGACATGTTTCCATCCTTTGGGGGGTTTTTGCTTTGAAGCGTAAATAATTTTTTTTTTTTTGGTTCTGGGGATTGAATCCAGCATCTTCACAGTGAGCTACATCCCAGCCCTTTTTATTTCAAGACAGGGTCTGACAATAGTTCTGGTAGTCCTCCGTGTACCTGTGGCAGACAGATGGTGATCAGAATATCTGCCTGTGAGGTGGAGAACCCAAGTCAGCATAGCTAAGCCATTTTGCCTATGACCAGGTAAATAAAGTAAGAGAGCAGAGCTGCTGAAAGGGCTGGATCCTCTTTCAGAATGAAGCTAATAGTGGCACCAGCATCAACATGGAGGCTTTTCTAATGTCACTGGCTCTCACCGTGTATGCAGATTTGTGGTGCTGTCTGAGGAAGAGTACTAAAAGTGAAAGTACGTCATGCTGGGAAAGCATATGGAGGAGGAAGGCCTGAGTGATGGGTGTGTGGCTGACTCCTAAGAGAGGCTGAAGGTCAGACAGCAAGAAGAAGAGAAGGAGGCTGAGTTCGTGGATGATCTTGTGAGCTCCAGTGTTGCATTCAGATTTCAGGTATCCCTGGAAGGCTCATGTGTGGAAGACATGGTCCCTAAGGCAGTGCTGTTCAGGGGCGGGGCTTCCGGGAGAGGTTGGATTAGGAGGCCTTTGACTTCATCAGAGGGTTGACTCACTGATGGGCTGATAACTCAGTGGGATAGGGAGCTGATGGGCACAGGAGCTGAGACCTAGTTGGAGGAGTGGTTTTTTGAAGGGCTGCCCTTGGGGACTATGTCTTGTCCTGAGCCCTTCCCCTTTCTCTTTCTCTTTGCTTGCGGGCAGTCATGAGGTGAGCTACTTCCTTTGCCACAGGCTCTCTCTGCCAAGATGTTTTTCCTTGCCTTAGGCCCGAAGGTAACAGAACCAACTAACCATGGACTGAACCTCTGCAACTGCAAGCCAGAATCAGTCTTTCTTCCTGAAAGCTGATGTCACAGCAACGGAAGGCTGACTTACATAGCCAGCTACTGTGCAGGGCACTACATATAGTAGCTCTATTAATTTTCACAGCAACCTGTGACGTCACTATTACCAGCCTCATTTGAGAGATAAAGAAGTGGAGGCTCGGAATTACACAGTTAGCCTGAAGCTACATTGCTCCTGTGGGTTGGAGTTGGAATTCAGAACATCTCTTATTTTTATTGTAACATAATGTCTTCACATCAGTATTCATGAGCCTATTGGGCTACTAGTGTCTGTCTCCTAAATATGTATCTGCATATCTGTCCACGTGCCTCAGGTTCAATTTTTACCTTCCTAGGGAAAACAAACCAGTCTGGTCACCCACTAGGGGGCACAAGAGTGCTAAATTGTTAAGTGCCTAATGATCAATGAGTTTAAATTTTAAATTATGACTGTAGTATGTTTTATACTTTTATATATATGTGTATATATATATATATATATATATATATATATATGTAGTGTAGGAAATTGTGTGTACAAAATTCTGAACAACCACGTAATTCTTACCCATGGTAAGAAAGATGCTGAACAGGAGACAGCTTTTTTCCCTAAATATGAAAAACAAATGAGAAGTAATTTAACTTAGAAGTGTGACTGGCATTTGAATGTGATACGGATTGGCAAAATAAGCCATGAACAAAGTCAGGAAGATTAAATTTTTTGTTGTTGTTCTCTCAGATGCGTGTCATTTTAGCATTGGTGTGATTTTGTTATGATCTCTTTGAAGCAATGGAGTCTGCAGGAGCTGATAGGATTTACCTAAGATATGTGTACGCCTCAAAGGCATGTGTTATTTAACATTTTGTATTTAAGTCATCATTTTTGCTCATTATTTATTATTTAATATCTGTCATTTAAGGTTAGGTGTAAGGGAGTTCCTTAACATAGCTGATAAATCTAGTTCTCACACTGTAATTGTCATGTGGGTAATTTCCAATTTCTAGTAGAATTATGAAGTACCTTAGAAAAAAAGCAAAAGTAGAGAACTCTGAAATAATGGCATACTTTTTTACTTTTAAAGAACTGTATTTGCATTCAAACAGAATTTTGGACTTGATTGTTCTTTAGACTTCTGTAAACTTTAGATTTAAAGGTAGTGCTTGGCAGGTTCTGAGAGTGCCTCAGTATAGTACGAATGGGAAGGAACGAACTCTAGAAGTACTTAGGGGATTTGCATCTGAGGACGTAGTAATTGGAAGTTAGGCCCAAAGATGCTGGCAAAGCCAGGGGTGAGTCTTAGACTTCAGATTTAGATGACTGTGGGAAAAAGAAGGGAGAAACAAGAGACTTTGAAGGAGCTTTTAGCTGAAGACAGAAACAAACTAAACAAGCTGAAGTACACCTTTGAGACAGTGTTTGAGTCCTGTGAGCATGCCAGGGATACAGTGAGGTTTCTCACAGGGTGTGTTTATTATCTCATTCCCTCCATGGGTAGAGGAGGAAGCAGGTACAGAGAGGCCTTGCATTCTACTGAAGGTTGCATAGCTGAGGGTGGAGCCTAGATGCAGTTATTTATGCTCTGTTAGTCTGGTAATCACCTCACACAGCAGTCACTGAGGCAAGGAGTTTAAATGGCAATGTTTAAAGAGAGGGTATATAGATAGAGAAGAAAAGACAGCCAGGGTGAGAGCTTGGGCCAATTAAATAGAATTCGCCAGGGATACAAAGAAGATGCAGCCAGAGAGGCAGGGGGAGATACTAGCAAAAACACTGTATCGGAGAGAAAACTATTAGAGCCTCCTTGACATTTCTCATTCTTTTGTTTTTTTGAGAAAGAGTTTCACTTTGTAGTGCAGGCTGGCCTTGAACTCACTATGTAGCCCAGGCTGCCTGGAACTCATGGTGATCCTCCTGCCTTAGCCTCCCGAGTGCTGGGATTACAGGCATGTGCCACTACACCCAGCTTATTCTTTTATAAAATTATTATTTACTTGATAACAGAACAATTACACATGTTTCCCGGGTATTGACATTTTAATACATGACTACACTGTATAATGTTCAAATCGGGGCAAACGTGCCTATCTCCTCAAACATGCATCATTCTTTACAGACGCTTCTCATGGCCTCTTGAGGTGTACAGTAGCTTGTTGGTGCTGTCGTCGCCACTGCACAGTCCTACACTTGTAGCTCCCACCCATAGCCTCTCTTTCCTGACCCACCTCAGATACCCCCAGATGCGGCTGACTTCTAGCTTGTCGTTGCAGACTAGGCGGTAGTTTTTGTGCATTTGCTTGTTCTTCCCTCTCCTGAACTGGTTGGTACACAGGGTGAGGGTGTGGCCACTCTGTCCCTCTGATCGTCCTGTTTCCAGCACCCAGGGGCTCAGTTCTGAGGGACACAGATGGAGACCTCTCATTCCTGTGAGATGGCTTCTTGTTATCTGAAATGCTTGAATCACCTTTTGGTTACACACTATTTAAATAAATGCCTGAAGTCTAGGATGAAGACCAGGCAGTTTAAATTCTCAGTCATGAGACTACCTTTCCACGCTGGTTTACAGAACTCCCGCCTGTTGGTTTATGGAGAGCCTTTTGTCACACGCTTGTAGGAATCCGAACCTCCCAATCCTTCTTGGTGTCATGATTTTTATTTAGTTGTTTCCTACAGCATCTGAATTAGATGCAGGTTCTTCAAGGATAGTGACCGCTGTGTCCTCTCATGTCCCCAGCATTTCCCCCAGAGTTAACTCAGAGCGCATGTCCAATAAATACTAGTCAATGGTGACTTAAATGTTTTTTACAAGTAAAATTTTATGGGGCCGGTGAGATGGCTCAGCGGCATAAGCACCTGCCTGGCAAGCGCGAGGTCCTGAGTTTGACTTCCAGTACCCACATATGAAAAAAGGGCCGGTGATATCGCTCAGTGGCCTGGCGCACGAGGTCCTGAGTTCGACCCCCGGTATCCAACCCAAAAAAAAGTAAAATTTTAGAATTTTCTGTAAAAATCTTTTCAGTTTTTACAGATTTAAAATCTGAGTCCCCGGGCCGGTGAGATGGCTCAGCGGCGTAAGCGCCTGCCTTGCAAGCGCGAGGGCCCAAGTTCGACTCCCGGATCCCACATACGAAAAAGGGGCCGGTGATATCGCTCAGCGGCACGGGTGCCTGTTGACGCGCAAGGTCCTGAGGTCGACCCCCCGGTACCCACAAAAAAAAAATAAATAAATAAATAAAATCTGAGTCCCTGACCCTCCCCACCTCTGTGGAACCTCACTGTTAAGAAATGTTTGATTACTGACAAACTCCATGGGAGGAACGCGGGAGCCATGTCCCCCGTTCTAAATGTAAATCCCGCCTGCCAGGCCCAGAGACAGAGGAGTGCTGTGCTCCTTGATTCACCTACTGCACCTCTGGGTTTGGGTGGGGTGGGGTGGAGACGGGCGTGAACGCTTTGGCCCAGCAAGCCTCCTTCTCTCTCTCTGTTTGATGAAACAGCCAGTGTTCAGTGTGGCTCCAGAGGTTCTGGTCTGGAGACTGAAGGAGTGAGTGGCAGGTAGTTGTGACGCAGGTTTTGCTCACTTTTGAGCTGCACACGTTTCAAGCCAACAGCACCAGTGAAAGGTGGCAGTGTTTGAATAGAATCCGTGCTTTTGAGATGGAGCAGCTGAGCAGCACCTTTTCAATAACAGCACGTTTATCCCAGCTCCTTAAGAAGTTTAGCCTGGAGGGCTGTCTCCAGGGCCTCCCCCGTAGCCAAGCCCCACTTGTTTGTCTTGGCTAGAGTGGCGGCAGAGGGCTGGGCTGGCAACCTGGTGAAACACAGAACTCTTGATCCTGTTCAGTGAGGCTTCTATTCGGTTAATGGAGGGGCAGAGCTCCGTGCCGCTCGCCACCTGTAACTGGCCCAGTTGAAAAAACAAAAAACAAAAAAAAGAGCAAAGAAGAAATACATGCAGAGATATGAACAGGAAATTTTTCTTTAAAAAACTTAACAAAGTATTTTTAATTTGTTTGTTTTATGATCCAAAATAGGTTTAAGGACACTGAAAAAGAAAGCAAGCACCTATATTCTACCATTATTTGTGGGCAGTGGTTGGGTTTGGGATGGAGATGGATGCTCTTACAGTGAGAGGCTGAGGAAGCTGTTGGAAGATACTTTATGGAAGGATAGACCTGGCTTTTTATTCTGTTGTCTTTTCTTTGGTCTCGATGCAGGATTTTTGGTCAGGTGATTACGTGTGTCTGCTTGTGGGAATGAGAGACAGACAGCCTGACCGATGTGAAGGGGTCGGCTCTGAGGAGGTGGGTTCTCAGAGCCTGGCCCAGCGCATGAGGTGAGAAGTCCTCCTTGCGCACAGGGCCAGGCTCCCTGCTGGCTGTCAGAACTCGCCAGGCACCTTGTTTCAGCAGCCGGGGCTGTGCGGCGATGACTAACTTCCAAGAACTAACAGCACAGCACATGTAAATCACCTTTCCGGTTTACATTTTTCAAAAGAGATTTTCAACAGTACTTAAGCCGTTACACATGTTGGTCGTGTTGTGGGGTTCACAACACGTTTATCAGTCTCCAGCTCATTCAGGCTTCTGGGCAGCTGTTGCCTGTTCAGAAGAGCCACCGCAGCCAGCGGACCCCACCTGCTCCTCACCTGCACACGGCCTGGTTTTATCACAGCAGTCATTATGCCTTGGCTTATACATGTTTCGTAGTTTGCATTTCATCAGTTGCATTCTGTGAGGATGGGAATGATTTTTCTTGCTCACTGCTTAATCCTCATGCTAAGAGGTGTATCTGAGACATAGTAAGTGCTTGATAAATACGTATTGGATGTTTGAGTAAGTGAGGAAAGGAGCAATAAAAGATGAAGTAGAGCAAGCAAGTCAAGATTGTATTGATCATGATAGTCAATCTGCAGCTAGTTGAAGCACACAGGAAAGTCCATCAATGTGCACATGTGAAATATTTATTAGTGTTTTAATAAAACAGAGTGTGAGCTGGATTTCATGTAGCAAATATATTATTTATGCCAGGTAAATGAAATCATTATGTTAATCTAAGTTCAGGGAATATGAAAAGGTGTCATTGTATGGTTAAACAGAGGTACTGAGCAGAGATGTTACATTTATTTTAGTAAAGATGCTGAGAATCAGTTTGGACATTTTACCATGGGTCTGTAAGAATACATTTAACATTGTTTTGCCTGCTACACCCTTTCTTTGAGAAGGGGTACCTTTGTCTGCCTGAAAATCTCTATTAGTTGCTCATCTCCGTTCTTAGAGTATATTAACATTTCTGGTGCTATAGCACATGCTGCCACAAACAGATGGAATTTACTGAAGAAAACATCTCCTGTCCACTAAAGAAAGAATGTGTGAAGAGGATGTTTGATGCATGACAGATGGAGTGTGAAATAGCTGTCGGTTTGAGATTCGTGGTGATGGATCAGTGAATACCCAGTAATTGACTACTGATTCTCTTTATGCTTATGTTTCTTTCCATGCTGTGTTGACTTTTTATATGACTAGAATCATAGCATTTTCCATTTTGCTTTTTTAATAAGTTAAATTTTGCCATAAAGATTTATCTATTTGCAGCCTTCCTAATGATTTTTTGGTTGCTTTGAGAATGTGACTGTATTTTGACCAAGGTTGTTGTAGCTGAGTAGTTTTGTGTTTCTATAGCTAGCTGTGTGTTTAGTTCATGTCTGTTGAATTTAATTGCATATTCCAAATGTACTTAATCTATGTTATCATTGGAAATTTAGCTTCTTTCTGGTTTTCTGATATAGGTAATGGTGTAACCAGCTACCTTAATGCCTGTAGCCTTGTGATTCTTTTGACTTACGGTTTTATGATGAATTCCCAACAGGGAGGCATCTCAGTCAAAGGAGATGAACATTTTTATCTCTTGATAAGTGAATGAGTAGTATCTTCAAGTGTTTGAATTCCTTTGGCCTTATAAAATAAATGAGGATATTTTTGAGCTTGCATAGCACTAGTTGTGGCAATTTCTTTTTTCTTATACATCATAGGTAGAAATAGTTCCAAATTTGGATACAAGTGATGATATGTTTTTTGTTTTTGAATTTAGGCATGGTGTTTTTGCTTTTTTCTTGTGGTCATTGTCATCATATTGGTGGCTTTCATTAATATATTATTTTTGTTATATATTGTGCATCTCATTAATTTTTAAAGGAATTTAGAGGTTGTTGAACTTGGATACTCCTTGTGGGTAGCTTTATTATTAGTTTTCTATATTCTTATTTTTGGTGTCTCTATAAATGACATTCCTGAGGCCCATTTGTATTTTTCTTCTCTCTCTCAATTTTTAAGATGCTTTTGAAATTTTTTCATGTTATTAAAACACATGTTTGTATGATAGATAGTACATAATTATTGTCCCTTCATCAGCTCTATTACTTCGCAGAGAAACTTTAAAATTCACCTTGATCAACTCCAAAAAATAAAATAACTCTATGACTAAGATTATCAAATCTTTGGTTGAACACTAGATAATAGCTAGTAAAAAAGTAATACTCCTAAATTTAACTTTCAGTTTCTTGTTTTTGTTTTTAAATTTTAAATACTGACATCTTTCCAACTATTAAACTATAAGATCTATCAGTGTTTTCGCTGATATTCGTATGATAGCTATTAGTAGTAATAACTATAATTTGAGATCCTTTGATGTGCAAGGATTTGTGCTAGATTTCTTATGCATTTTCTCATTTAATCCCATTATTATTCCCTTTGCATAGAAGTTGAAACTGAGGCTTTTAGAAATTAAGAAACACTAACCTTAGAGATGGCCAACAATGTTTAATTCTTGGGTCTGTTGAGTTGTGAAAAATTATTGCTCTTACCGTGATTCCAACCCACATACACTGGTTTTAATAACTTACATTTATTGAAAAGAATATTGTTTTAAAAAATCTTTTCCTTTCTGATTCTATGAATTTGTATGATCATCTCTGAGTTAAAATATTAAGTAAGTTAATTTTTAATTCTTATCTGGAATGCTCTTGATGACCAGGTTTCAATGGATACTGGCACAGCCATCGCCCTGGTCCTTGTGCAGAGTGCTTAGTGGCTTCGCTGTGCTCCTCAAGCTTGGGCTTCTCCCCAAGAGGCTCCTCTTCCTCCTCAGAGCACCAGGCCTCATGAGAATGAATTCATGCTGTTCCCAGACATTTCTAGTACGTTCGCTATCTAGTGTAGTTTTTGTATTTAAGGTTTATAGAATGTAAAACATTTCTGAGAAGTAAAAAAAGAGTCTTGTTTTAAAGAATTATGTTTCATTAGCATTTTTCACTATTGTTTCCTATGTTTTGCCAGTTTCTGGAAATTGACGAGCCCTGTGGCTCATTTGTAGCCAGCAGTTCCTAATAGAATATTTAGATGTCATTTAAGTCCCTTGTTACATTCAGCTCCATTTGTAGGGAAGATGGGATGATGTGCACGGGTAGAAACTCCTTCTGCTATCTGGAGGTGTTCAGTTACAGTCACGTGGGTACTTACTTGGGAAGTTTTTAACCTGAGGGCTGTGAAGAGGACTTTGGAATATCTTAGAAAAGTCTGGGATAGTATGTGACAAGTTGTGTGTAGGACTGTTTTTTGTTGTAAGTTCATTGTTCACTTATTCATTAAATTTCTGCACTTTTGTTCCTATACACACCTGAGTTAGGTTATTTTATAAAGACAGAGGCTTATTACGCACATGGTAATTTTTGGTGTCCTTGTTGTCCGGAACAGCATAGAGGATCACATGGCAAGAGACTGTGTGAATGTGTGCACGTGTGTGTGTGTGTGTGTGTGTGCGCATGCATGTATGTGTCTGGTCTCTTCTTGTAAAGCCACTAGGATCCAGTCCTGGGGACTCTACCTAATCTCCTTATCTATTTACTTTCCACAGGCCCCACACCTACAATGCTTAGCTGGGTTCTATTTCTGCCTCTTAAGGACTCACAGTGCCAATAGAATTTCAACACATGAAGCCCTTGGCAAACCATAACAACTGTTATTCACTTCACCTTCATTCGAACACCCATCAAGAAACTAGTCCCAAAGGAAGTTTTCAAAACTTTATCATTTGCATTTATTTAGCCACTTTCACTGAAATACCAGACCTTTTAGATGCCTCTTTGGGCCATATTTTCTGTTTCCATTCTTCTGTCACTTTCCTGTTTATATTTAAGTGTGGATTGCCTGCTGATTTCCTTGTATTTAGGCAAGGAAGGCATGGGCATTTTATTTTTGTTGTTAGTTGCGTTGAATTTACACACTTCAGCTAAGTTTTTAACAAAATTTAATGTTAACACTCTAGTAATACAAATAGCCATGTTTTAGAGACAGACTAAACTGTGGAAAATGTAGGCCTCGGAGGTGATTAGCTGTGTAAATATTTAAAAACAGTTCATGTGCGATGTGTGTAGTAGACTTTAATAACCCTAAACACAGCCCTTGGATTCTCTTCCCATTTGAGAGTAGGACAATGAATTTATTGGTTTTTTTTATTGTTTGTCTTTCTTGCTACTTGGGCAGCCTTCTGCACCCCTCGACATTACCGGCCCTAGACTCAGCAGTGTAAAGCCTGCCCTCAAGTCGGTCTGAGTCCACTTGGTGCACTGCTGTGGACAGGCGGCCTCCTCCCTGCTGTCTGTACCGGCTCCCTCAGAGAGGCGCAGCCCCCTGCCTTTCTCCTAATTGCCCAGAGATTAGGACTTATTTAATGAGTCAGAAAGCAGAGAGAACATGAATTGGTATACGAGGTGCTGGGTGTTCTAAGCATGAAGGTTGACTGTGAGTCAGTCTCATGATTCTAGAAGACAGGGCCATGTAGGAAACATGGGGATGTGGAGTCAGTCCTGCACTGCTTTTAGCCCTGCCCCTTTACAACTAAGGATAGCATGGAACTGGCTGTACTCAGAGGCAAGGGGCAGAGCAGGCAAAGTTCCTAATGTAGTAAATCCTTGGTAAAGATTTGTGTATTGGTAACAAGAGGCATCTTTTTTGTCTCCTGGTTTTAATGACAGCCAGAATTACAGCACTCCACTCAAAGTGAAACAACCACTTCTGTGTAAAACAAAACGTCCAGAAATCTATAGGAACCAATTCAGACAGCCATGCAGTATCTCCTTTGGAGTAGCTGGGATTCCTCTTGACTATCATATCATCACTGAATATTGCAAACCCATTAACAATAAAGTTGGGTGGGTGAAATGGCTCATGCATGTAATTACAGCTATTAGGAAATTAAGTCAGGATCATAGATCGAGCCCAACTAGAGCAACTTAGTGAGACTCTGTCTCAAAAAATAAATAAATAGGGCCGGTGAGATGGCTCAGCGGCGTAAGCGCCTGCCTTGCAAGCGCGAAGGCCCGAGTTCGACTCCCGGAACCCACATACGAAAAAGGGGCCGGTGATATCGCTCAGCGGCACGGGTGCCTGTTGGCGCGCGAGGTCCTGAGGTCGTCCCCCCGGTACCCACAAAAAAAAAAAAAAATTAAATAAATAAATAAATAAATAAAACAGCTGAGATGTGGTGAGTGTAGGACACTTGCCTAGTATGTGTAAGATGGCCCTACACTTAATACACACACACACACACACACACACACATACACACACACAGATTTTGTTCCTTTTAGCTAATGTAAATTAGAATATTATTACTATTTCTGTGTTTATTAGTTTTCAACCCATAAATATAAAATGGTTTATGTTTAACTTTTGTGATGTTCTGCTAGTTTCTTGTAATACTGATGGGCAGTAAAAATCCTGAGTGTGGTAAAATTCTCTTACTAATATAGGACATTTTGTGTTGCTAGAAAAGATTCACTTTGTCAGCTTTTGTTTTCCATCATAAATGTAGCACCGATCTGACTCCATAAATTTCCAGCCTTGTTTTTCCTCCACTTCTCATGCACATTCAGGCTGGGCACTGTTTACTGCTTCCATCTTTGACCTCCTGGTATTATTAATGCCCTTCTTGCCGTCTTGAATCTGTTAGTGTTATTTTGGTGATAACTTTCAAACTAAGATGATGTTATCCAGGATGTCTTAGTTACTTTCCTCATTGCTGAGACACAGTACCCAACACCTGCAACTTGAAGGAGAGCTTTATTTTGGCTCATGTATTGTAGACGAGTCAGTCCATGGTCAGCTGGCTCCAAGACAGGAAGGCCAAGGGGGAAAGGGTCAGGCAGAGAAAAGCTGCTCAAGCCATGGCAGCCAGAAAGCAGAGAGCAGAGGGAGGGGCGGGGGAAGGGGGTGTGCCATAGTGACTGCCTCTACCAGGCCGCACCTCCGAGCTGCAAGTCGGCTGCTCAACTCATCAGTGGATGAAGCCACTTGCTAGTTCAGTGTCCCTGTGATCCAGTCACCTTCCAAAAGCCCCTCCTCTGAATGTATGAGAGTTTCTGGGGACATTATAGATCTACACCATAACATAGGAGAAAGAGTACTGGCGGACGAGAATGACAGAGATGATAGTAGCTAGTAAATGTCAAGTAGCATGCATGAAGCATGTGGTATGCACATGCCCGCTAACCCTTGCTGCCTCTGTCTTGGGTAATTACTGACCTTAGTATTATAGATGAGAAAATTCAAGCTGTTGAGTTTATATTCAGGTCTGTCATACGCCAAAGTTTATGTCCTGATTATTTATGCTAATTATTATAATATAATAATATAATATTAATCAAAATTCTCCATACTCTTGGATTTTATTAATTTTTAGTTCTAGCCCATTCAACAAATCATTTTATAATTCAATTTTTATAAAACCAAGTGTTTAAATCAAAAGTAATTATTAGACCAAAGTTTAGTTTCAGAATTTTTTTCAGTAATGTAATATTTTATAATAAATTTAATGCTTCCTTAAAAATTAATAAAATAGGATGGAGAGACATTATGAATTTGAAATACAAAATTTAACTTTATTGATGTTTTTATTTAAATTACTTTTTAATCTTTGAATGAGCATGAAATAGTACTTTTCTTTACTGTACAAGTTCAGGTATGTATGTGTATTGTGCATGTGTGTGTGTTCGTGGGTGTATGTGTGCACACAAATGCCCACTTCTAAGCAAATTGGCAAAATTGATATTATTGTGAATTCAGAATCTTCCCAACTCTAATTTTTCTTCATTTTTAGATGGGAATTTTGCTCTTTTGGGGAGGGCTGAAGAGTCTCCACTGCCCTGATGTTCGGTGGGCATTTTACTTACCTATCTTGATTTAATTAATTTTAGTGACTTGCTCTGTTTAGATCTACTCTCTTGTCCTTGTTCTAAGACATTTTTCCCTTATAAACAAGCAAAAGAAAATGGCCAGTACTGAGTATGGTCTGTATACTGGCACCATAACACTGTGTATGTTACTTGGTTATTCTCCAAATGGTTACTAATTACCTAATTTTAGATTTTTATTAGTGATATCGATAAGTAGGGATTCTGGGAACAGATTGCCTGTACTGGAATCCCAGCTCAGCCACACACTTGCTGTTTTACCTGTGATAAGGAAACTGAGGCACAAAACAATTAAATCACTTATCTGTTCAACAGGGCTAATGAATACTCTTAATAAATATTAGCTGTTGTCTTTAAGGGCACACTGACCCTCCCACTATTGAGATTGAGGATGTGTCGGGATTGATTCTCTGGTTGCAGCTGTATTTCTGTCACCATCAGCAATGGTGTCTGAACTGATATTATACAAGATTCACCATCAACCTCCAGGTAAATGCAAATATCTCCCAGAGGGGCGACCAGTCAACACTTCTGCATGGCTTTTACAATGTTAGTAAGTGGTAAGAAAAGTGAAATAAAGCAAAGGTTTGTGCATTTAGTTAAATGGGCTTCTTTTACCATAGGAGTCTTCAGTTCTTTCGCTGTACATAGTAGTGAATCTCTAAGCAGAGACCGAGTGTAACATTCTTTGTGTGTAGTGTTCTTTAAGCTACTTTCTAATGAACCTTACTGGATACCATCAGCTGAGAACTTGGTGGAATGGTAGTTGGCAATTCAGCATAAGCAAGTGGTTGCAAATGAGTGAGTTTTCAGTTGTGGCAAGAGAGGCTTTGAAAGAGATGGGGAGAGGGCACCAAAGGCAAGGCAGCCTTTCGATTTTGTAGGAGACTGGATGGCTGAGGTCGGCCCTGCTGCAGACCCCATCTACCCTGATGCACAGAACTGGCTGAAGTTGGCCTCTGTATTCTGAGAACAGCGGTGACCCAGATCAGTGCCAGATTTCACTTGTTAAGATGCTTGGCTGAAGGACTGAGGCTGCTTGTTGAGGTGGTTTCCAGAAGGTTGTCCACCTTGCTGGTGGCCTGAGCAGACAATGGTAGCTCAGGAAGCAGACACTTTAAGAAGTGATTTGAATTGTAAATAACCTGAGTTCAAGCTTGGCTTCCTTGATGTTGTAGTCAGGGCTTGTGAGGGAATATATTTAATACAGGACACATCATTTATGGAATTATTTTATAATATTCACCCCAAAAGTCAAATGCACAAGAGATCTGTCCATGCCCTAGAGACTCAAAAAATCCAGCTGAGGGCCTGGATCCCACAGCAATGTCCTGCATGAATCCAGCTGAAGACCTAGAGCCCATGCCAATGTCCTCCACGAGTCCCGCTGGAGGCCTAGAGCCCACGACAATGTTTCATGCAAGTCTGTATCAAGGAGCTGCACTGGGAAGGCCCAAAGGTCAGTGGTGGAAGCTAGAAAGTCTGTGCCAGCAGGTGAAGGATCTGTGCCAGCAGCTGAGGGATCTGTGCTGGAGCCAGGAACTGATGCTCAAGGTAAGGACCAGAGCTCCCCTGAAAAGAACCGCAGCTGTTCTCAGTGACCGCAAGGACCTAAGCTCCTCCGATGATGAGAACAGCTTAGTTCATATCAGGAAAACCAGTGTGACGAGCTTCTCCAGGAGAATCAACAGCACCCCATCTTCCCTTCCAGTTCTGCTTTTATGCTGTTGGCAGCAGTCCTCAGATGGGCCTTCCACACCAAGAATCTGGCTGATTCAGTTCAGCTGGGTGTTACAAGTTGACCATTAGTTAATCCACCACATTTGAGGCAATTGGGACAATTATGTTTATAAGAATGAAAAAAATATTAGTTTTATGAAAGTAATAATATCCTGAGTGTGGTGTTCATTGATATACCATGCTTATACATAATATGCTGTTACATTATATTCTATTGAGTATATATTAATAAAATGTCATAAACATGTACATATTATACCATGATTCTGTTGTGATATAGATGACAGATTCTGTAAAGTTCATACCTGGCTGATACTTATTAAGATTTCATTCAAGCACAAACTTATTTGTATAATCAGTTTCTGTTTTTATAAATGTGACTCCCCGAATAAAAACAAAAAAAAACCCTGACTTTAAAGACATTATCTGTTTAAAATCTCTAATAATGCTACATTTACGTATGAACAAAATGGGTGGCTTATATTTCCTTTAATATGCATAATTTTTATGAAAAATATCATTGGAAACATTGGATTTTGGCTTTGGTTTTATTTATTTATTTATTTATTTTTTATTTATTTTTGTGGGTACTGGGGGGTCAACCTCAGGACCTCATGCGCCAGCAGGCGCCCGTGCCGCTGAGCGATATCACTGGCCCTTTTTTTTGAATGTGGGTTCCGGGAGTTGAACTCGGGCCCTTGCGCTTGCCAGGCAGGTGCTTATGCCGCTGAGCCATCTCACCGGCCCTTGGCTTTGATTTTATTACTTTGAAATTTTGAAAAATTTTGGAGCCAGTTAATATAACAAACTCTTTTTCCTCCTAGTGACATTCTATTTCTGTGTCTGTAGTTATAAATTTCTGGGTCTGAAAAATGTTCAATTTATGTCATGCAGTAGACCTGGCTTTATTTCTAAATATATTGGCCTTAAACTGAGGTTAGCTTTTCCACAAGCATTTCCATACCTATCTTTTAAAATTAGGATTCACTTTTTTTTTTTTTTTTTTTTTGATTGCCAATTTGTTACACTCATGGTTTGCTACCGTTTGGGAATCTGCTAGAAGGAATGATCTCAGATATTATTGAGAAATCTCTCATTCTTTTCTCAGTATCATTTTCCCCTCCCAACATCTGTTCTGAGTAGCTCAAACCACGTCTGACCAGGTAGTCACTTTGTGTAGATGTTCTTTGACCTTAGGGAGTCTGTAATTCCAGCTAGGATTGGATCAGACTCGACCCTTCCCAGTTACAGACACCTGGTCAACTTTTCTGGCCAGTTCTGTGCTTTGACACTTACAAAGGTCTGTGGGTGATTTCATGAAAGGGTGTGCTGTGATTTTCCTTGTCTGCAGTCTGCTCTGCAGTGAAAATGAGGGGAGTTGGTGTTGATGCTTAGGGTTTTCTTTTGAAACATCTTATCTGATGATCCCTTCTTTGTTTTTCTTCCTTCTTCTCCTCTTCCCTTCTTTCTTTTCCTTCCTTCCTTCCATCCATTCCCCCTTTCCCCTCCCTTTTCTTCCCCCTCCTGTCTGATTCCTCCCGCCTCTTCCTTTTCTGGGATAGTAATGAGTGGAGACAGTCACATGCTGTTTCCTCTTGCTGGGCCTCTCCTCAGAGCCTTTCTAGCACTGCAGGTGAGAGAGTTGGCTGGGATGGCACAGGGCACACGGCCAGACTAGACCTGCAGTTCTGGTCTCAAGACATTCAGTGAAGCCTACACATGTACACTCAGGACATTAGCCACAGATCGCACTTTCTTTAATGGTGCTGTCAGGGCAGGCCCCGTGTGTATTTGTGGTATTGGCACAAATAAAAGCCAAAGAAAATATTCCCCAAGACAAAACAATAGCCACCCTTACCCAGGCATGGTAAAATACCAGCTTGTGAAAGAGCAAAGAACGGTAACTTGAGAATAGTCATTTAGTGGATTATTCCAGGCTTCCTGAAAACAAAGTGCCCCGGCCTTTCATGTCCATCTTCAGGCCGTAGTCATGTGCCTCTTGGAGTATCCTTATGGCCACTGAAGATGACTGTTCAGTGCCTCCATGAAGTACAAATATGTGGTTCCAAGCAATGGTCATGTGACAAAAGATGTGGTATGAGCTGGCCAAGCTCTTTTCCACAACAATGTACCATAAACTTTGAGACAGGTGTAAAGCTATAGATACAAAGATGATCAATATCATTTTTCAGGGAAATATACTGAGAGCTTGAGAAGGAATGCTACACATTGTCCTAGGTGGTGTTACACCATGGCGAAGATGGCAGAGGAAGTTTCTAGGAAGAGGTAGATTGTACACCCACAAACACACAAGGAAACTGTAGGGTTGACGTGGGTCTCTGTGTGGTGCAAAGACGTAAAATATGATGATGTGGCAAGAAGTGACTAAGACATTCTTAGGATGAGGGTGAGGAAGCGACGTTATGTAGGTTGAAAGCTGAAACAAAAGTGCCAGGAATGGGGAAGATTGGGAGGGTTCAGGAGCAGCATGTTTCAGGTAGAGGAACTTTCACAGCCAGTGAGCAGTGGGAAAAGAGGGGAAGAGGCCAGGTCTGGTTGGGCTTCGTAAGGCAGAGTAAAGAATTTAGTTGTTGGTTAATGTGGGTCATGAAGGATTTTCAGCAGAAGGATAATAAGGTATGATTTGCTTTTTGGAAAAAGATAACCTTGCTGTGTAGAGAATAGAATGGGGGGGAGGGGTCTGAGGAGGGCTCCTGTACTCCAGGTGTGTTGTGATGGTGGCTGGGACTGGGAGTAAGGAGGGGATGGAAGTAAGTAACGGACTGGGACATGACTTGGAGGGAGACTGGTGGGACTTCTGATGAGCGCAGTGTGTGGAGTGAGTCAAAGACAGGAACAATAACCTCTGGATTTTAGATGTGAGGAGTACTGTCGATGGGTGATATCGCAGAATGGGGTAGGACAGTGGATTTACACAGCAAGCTCAAGGCTGCTTTGTTCACAGAGAATTTGAAACGCCCTTAAGCATTCCTGGGAGATGTCAGCAGGTGGGTAAGGGTATGGCAGAAGATGTAGATGTGGGTGACAAAAATGTCAGAAGACGCTCTAAAACCATGGGACTTGGAGGAACCATAAAGAGGATGTGAATTCTCAGAAAAGCAGAGGTCCACCTACCCCTACTTTTAGATTTTAAGCACAGGGAAAGATCTAGTATATGAGACAAAGAGTTGTTAGTAAGATGAAGAGAAAGTGAGGAGAATGTGACTTCCCAAAAGTCAAGGACAGATAGCACTTCAAGAATGAGAAAACGTGGTTCTAGATTTTATGGGGTTTGAACCTTTAATCGGCATGGAATCCTTTTAAAGAAAACTAATGCAGAATTATCAATACTAAATTAGGTACTAATATTCATGTTTAGAATGAGGAACCATAAGAAATTACAAAGTTAAAAAGCTAAAAATTCCAATGAATGTCTCACAATTCATGTCTTAGTTACTTTTTCATTGCTGAGACAAAATACCCCAACACTCACAAGTTAAAGGAGAAAGGGTTTATTTTAGCTCACAGTTTGTAGAAGTTTTAGTCCATAGTCGGCTGGCTCCAAGGCAGAGTGGCCTGGCAGAGGGTCAGCACAGAGGAGAAACAGTCCATGGCAGAGCAAGCAGGAGGCGGCAGCAGCCAGCAGCCAGCAGCCAGCCTGCCTTTCCCTTTTATCCCATCCAGACTACCAGCCTTTTGGGTGATGCCACCTAGGACTATGCTAAACCAGTCAACGGACTAATTTAGTACCACACACATTTAATCTCAGTATCACATGTCCTTGGTTCAGCCCACTCTGAAAAGCCCCACCTGGGAGGCTGTGGGGGGCGTCTAGACACAAGCTGTAACAATTCAGATAAAGAGAACTTTATTGAACAAATAATTTGGGAGCTTCTAAAATACTTTTTCCCTGCCCTGTTTTGGAGGAATAGAGGCTTACTCTTGGGTTGCTTCTTCCTATTAAAATCATTGTGTAATATCTTCTGCAGAGATAGTAGAACGTTCAGTATTTAGCATGTATAGTTAAATTCTGTGTTATTATTGATGCATTTAGAAAAGTTCCTTTTGGTATTATAGTGTATTACTGATAATGTCATGTAAATTTTTAGGATTGTTGCCAATTGTAGAAACCTCTATCAAATTTCTTTTATACATGACCTTTATAGTTTAGGACATTTCAAATTTTCTTGCATATTTTTGAACTAATCCGAGTTGATGATAGTCATAATTCAGTTTGTTACTGATGTTTTTGTGTCATGACCCTGAAAAGCATTTCTGTATTGTGGACAACTAGCAGTAACTCAACTATCAAAGAAAGTTACTGTGAACCACAGAAACATATCCCACTTAAACCAAAGTCGATATAGATCCCCAAAGTGCTAACCAGTGCACCCAGCATAAGGGCAGATGTGATCGGGGGGAAGTCAACGTGAAAAAGATAGTGGCCTTAAGCAATCAATATTAAAATATCTTATCTTTGCAGACTTAAAATACATCATTGCATGGAAGTATTGGGGTGCCTTCCACTGGACCTTGGAAGTGACCTATGCAAATATGGGTGCTGAACCTTACTTTCTTTAGTTTCCTCTGGGAGGAGAGAGCATTTACCCCTTGTCCAGTTTGACTTTCTGTAGTTTTAGTTATATGTGGTCAAATACCATGGTATTATTCAATGAAAACATTCTAGAGGTAAACAAGTAACTTTTATTATATTGTGAAGATTTTACTATTTTAATATTTTTGTTTTTAACCTCTTACTGCACTCAATTTATGAATTAAACTTTATTCTAGGTATTTATGAGTTATGAGTTATGGCAGGAAAAAATGGTGCATTTAAATAAAAAAATTTTTTTTTTTTTGTGGGTACTGGGGGTCGACCTCAGGACCTCGCGCTCTAGCAGGCGCCTGTGCCACTGAGCGATATCACCGGCCCCTTTTTTCGTATGTGGGTTCTGGGAGTCGAACTCGGGCCCTCGTGCTTGCCAGGCAGGCGCTTATGCCACTGAGCCATCTCACCAGCCCTGTAATAAGCGCGAGGTCCTGAGTTCAACTCCCAAAACCCACATAAAGGAAAAAAGGGCTGGTGATATCGCTCAGCAGCACAAGTGCTTGCTGGCAAGTGCTAGGTCCTGAGGTCGACTCCCGGTACCCACATTAAGAAAAAAAAAAAAAATTATTACAGTAAAAGACACATTGCCATCAATCCCCTGCAAAACATTCCTCCTCATGTCCCATGTACTTGAAGTCCTTTTTTGTGAGTGTCTAGTTGTATTGTCGTGGCTGGCTCGAAGTCCTGAATTGATTTACCTTTCATGGTCATTTTGACTTTGGGGAAGAGCCAGAAGTCTCCTGGTGCCAGATCTGGTGACTGAGGTGGATGAGGACGCAGCCTTATGAGCTTGCCTTTCTGTTAGATGGCACATGGCAACTGTGTTCATCGTATTTTGATCACACCTGCTAAAGATGGAGGAGGATTTTCAGGGCTGCTTCAGAAAGTGGCAAGAACTATGGTATGAGTGTGTTTGAAGTGAAGGGGCGTATTTTGAGGGGGTTAATGCTAATGTCGGTTTTACTGTAGTCAGTTTTTAAAAATTCAGACATTCATTCTATTTTTCGATTACCCTGTGTGTGTGTGTGTATGAAAGGAAACATTTTATGTATGCAGTTTGGTGCTCCATGCAGTTCCAGATACTCACTGGGGATCTGGGAACATAGCCACCTTGGCTAAGGGGGAGCTAACCTACAGTGCATACAGGGGCAGTGAAAGATCAACTGAGATAAACAAGAGAGCTCCGCACTGGATAGATAGTTGTGGAGGACACCTGGATGGCTCTCCTTGAAAGAAGAGCAATTATCTCCATTTTGACTAAACCTGGCGCTATTTCCATGTACTGATATATGTACAGAGCTGGCTAGGACTTTTCCTTATCCCTTCAATTGGCTTTAAGCAATGCAAATCGATCCAGCGGAGGTGCTGATGTGTAGTCTTTGAAGCAAGGTGACAGGTCAGTGTTTCCTTGCCCCCGTGGCTCCCAAAACACATGGGTGAGCCTGGCAGGATAGAGAGCCATGCTCCACACTGTCGGCTGGGATCAAGCCTCGAGAAAGAGGCTATGACTTCCCGGTGCATAGAAGATTACACATCAGTGCTGAAGCACCGACCCTAAAACATTAGATACTACCTTGAATCGTGTTATGCAGATTACTACTTCTGCATATTGCATATTGCATATTGCAAAGGTGATTTCAGACCACCTACCTAGCCCAGCTCACATTACTCATGGACTTCTCTCCATTCTCACAGTCACTCATCCCGGAGCTACTCCCCTCCTTGAGAATTAATAAAACCCGGGTTCAGCCCTGGGTCGTGGCCTTTGTTCTGGTAACCATCACTCTGGCTGGACTTAGGACCCCCTTGACTCCCCACAACTATAAATATGCCTTAGTGTCTTTGTTGTCACTGTGGGTTGCACTGGAAGTGGTAGATTGGAATTAACTCACTAGAATTCCAATAACTTTTCCATGGGATTACAAATGTAAACTTCCCAGGCCGCGATGAGGACTGGGAAGGGTTCACTATAGATAGTAAAAATTATTTCGTATAAAACAGGTCTTTGGTGTAGAGTTCTGTGTGATTAGTACTGTGATGCAGGTGGTGGGCATCACCTAGTAAAATCTCCAGGTGATAGACATAAGTGGTTTCAGATATACACTACCCGAGTGTCTTCCCGTTTTCACTCAGAAGCAAAGGGAAGTGCAAACTGTGTGCTGCTTGCTGCACTTGAGCCGCTGGTTTTGCTTTGAGAGCCAATTATGATTCTTTGTTTAATAATCTGCTGTAAAACCTGTAGATGACGAAGATATGCATAATTGAGATGAAGAAATTTGGGGCTGTCATAGACGTTCCTCAATTAAATTTAGGTTCTGTGCTCGGATTTTAATGTCTTGTCTTGTTTTTGAGTCCAAGAAAAACCTGAGTTTTCATACATTTTGTTAAATTTATTTTCAAATGTGGCATAGGGAGAATATCCTGACTCGAATTTTGCTATATTTGGATATAAACTTAATAATTTTGCTTGCAGTTGACTGGAATTTAGAAAATCAAATAAATTTGGGCTGAAGTCATATTATTTGTTTAAATAATCATCAATAGCGACTGCGTGAAAAGAGGTCAGGACAGAGATTGGGAGTTAGCTCTCCAGGGAAGGAGGTACGATTGGATTAATGGGCTCCGCCCTGTGCTGATGGGAGCATCTTCCCTGGCTCGTTTGCTGTTCATGTTGGCAGATAGAATCAAAGCAGGGACAGGGTAAGCAGTTCTCACATAGTGGTATTTATTTAGTAAACTTTGGCTGAGTCTGGTGCCTTTGTGTGATCCGCAGCCTGTTCTTCTACTTAGACCAGCCATACAGACAGCTGTGTGTTGATAGGAGTAGATCTAGATGGTAGAATATGAGAGAAAAGGAAAGAAAATGGCACTGGTGCTTAGAATTACTTTACCATATTGTATGAATTAAGAAAAGACTGACCTATGAAAAACTTGTTTCTTTTCTTGCCATTTAAAAACGTCAATTTTAGGTTTCAAATTTGAGTTGGCCAACCTGTTAAGGAGGACAAGGGGGGAGGTTATGGGAAGGTTTTCCTACAACTGCGATTCAGCCAAACTGCAGAAGGGAGATGAGAAATCTTAGATTAGGTAGCTTGACCCCATTCAAAGAGTACACTCTGCTCTGCAGATGTTGCTCCAGCCTTTACCTGAAGAATCCAAGGGCTCGCTTGTGAGTTCGTCTTCAACATATTGTTGGGGAGTTAGAGTTTGCAGGGTATTTGAAGACTTCCATATATTTAAAAACTTGGCCATAGCCTTCTCCTGTGTAGTATAAACATCTTTAATTTCTTTATTTTGTCCTGTGTATGAGATAATGGCTGCACTGCACACCAGTTTGATCACCCCTGTTTTAGTGAGAGTTTCTCACCTTCCTCCTGGTTCTGCTCATGGTTCTGCTCTTCCAGTTTACTTTGGGTACTGACCTCTCCTACCTGGTCCCGGGGCAAAACCTGGTAACAAGAGCCACACATCGTGGTCTCTTTCTCCTTGCTGGGGTTGGTTGGTGCATGGTCATGTGATGCAATCCTAGCCTAGAGACCAGGGAGGAAGTTGGCCAGAGGACACTGGGAACAGGTTTTTCTCACATAAAAAGAAAATCGAGGACATGCTTTCTCTGTGTGTGTGCGTCTGAAAGTGTTAATAGTTGACACCTGCAACTGCTACAGTTAGCTTGAAAACATTAGGAGAGACATGACTGGCATACAAGGATGTGAGGTAGAAAGTCCTGGAGTCAAGTCGAATAGCCACATCAACCAGTGGGAATTTCTTCCACTTAACTTATTGTGTATGACATGATTGATTAACCCAACATGCTAGGGATCAGAACCAGGACATCCTGTTGCTAGGTAAGAGCTTTACCACAGAGGTACATCTCCAGCCCTTTAAAATAATTTTTTTTTTTTTTCCTGAGTCCTGGTCTTCTTGCTAAGTTGCCTAGGCTGGTTTTGAACTTGAGATTGTCCTGCCTCAGCCTCCTGAGTATCTGGGAATTCACTGTGTTTAGCTTCCATTTCCTTTAATTTGTTCTTCTGTTACTCGAAGCTCAAAGCATGATCGCTGATACATGCTCAATCCCTTATATTGTTTAATTCACATGCAACTTCTGCCAATTATTGATGCCTTTGTATTGTTTCTAATGTTTTCTCTGTGGAATGACTGTTTAACTGAAATATTTTTTAATAATTATTAACATAAGCAAAAGCACATACCACATTTGATATAAAAATCAAAATCAAACAGTCTTCTACAGTTTTACACTAGGGTTAAGCCAGCATTTTTCTGCAATGGGTTTAACACCAAGTTGTCTGGCTCGAACCTCGATTCCTTTTATTGAAGCTCCCACCCCAGCTTTCAAACTCTGTTCAGGGAGTCTGTTTTCATAATTGTATCTTGCTGATAAAAGTAACCTTTTTTTTCTTAGTGGTTTTCCGTTTCAGCCTTTTAAAATAAATGCATTAGAAGCTATTTTCCCCATAGTATTCATTTTTGGGGAAACTGAGGTTCTGAACAGGTTGAGAACCTTTGCCGCAGATGTTGGGCATAATGGTAGCCACACAGCTGGCTGGAAGACAGCGTGTTCACCTGTGGCACTAAATTCGGGAGAGGAACTCTTTCCCCCGGTCTGCTTTCTGGATTGAGACTTTATGGATGCGGATGAGTCCAACTTCATGCTCTTCCTATACACAAAGTAGACGACTGTGTCATCTGTTGCTGTAGAGCGTTCTCTATTTTTAATACTTTATAAAGGTATAATTCACATACCATGCATTTCACCTATTTAACATTCAGTGCTTTCGAATTTAATGTGCTGCCATCACCCAAATCAATTTGAAACATTTTCACCATCTCAGAAAGCCTGTGCTCATTAGCAGTCACTTCCTGTTTTCTTTTCTTGCTTTCTCTCTTCCTTCAGTTCTATGAAACTGCTCATCTGCCTTCTGTCTCTGTAAACTGCGTGTCCTACACATTTCACATACATGTGGCTGTGCAGTGTGTGGTCTTTTGTGACTGGCTAGGCCTGTTCTCCAGGTTCATCTGTGTTACAGTGTATATTGGCTCTTCATTCCTTTTTATTACAGTGAAGGACTGTACCACATTTCATTTATCAGTGGAAGGAAATTTGGCTTGTTTCCACTTTTTGACTGTTAAAAATTACCTAGTATTGTGACTAAGATTTCACCCCTTAGCTTTTTTCAGTTTGCATTATAACTAGGAATGTCAACTAGTTAGCATTATTTTCCTATGATTATATCCAGGACTTAAGGATGCCAATTCCATGTGAAAGACCTCATTAACTGACCACTTAATTCTCTAAAATTTATTTATAGTGACAGAGAGAGAGAGAGAGAGACGAGGGGGAGGGAGAGAGAGGGGAGAGAATGCGCTCAGCACATATCCAAGCACGGATGCCCATGCACATAAATTCTGGGACTGAAAACAGGGAAATTCACATGTGAACCCATTACTTTTAACACAGATGGTAATTGTAAACCTGGGTTTAGATTTAGGTTAGAAAAATACTTTGAGTTGTTTAATGTTTATCCTTAAATGTCCAGGACAAGACCATGATGACAGCTACCAACTTATTTTTTATGACCTTGGAAAGACATGAGAGGAAGAAATTTTTATCATGTGTCATCTGCAGTGAGCTTTGTACCTCTTTTACTTCCCCATTTAGATTTTGGTGAGGGTAGCAGAGAAATACTGTGTTTGTATTTCTAGGAACAGGACAAGGAGCTGTCTTTGCATTTCTGGGTCCATGTTTTCACCTCAGGGGAGTGGGCGTGGTTTCACTTCTTGCTCAGATTCGCAGGGCTGGAAGTCTGCAGTACGCTTCCCCTTGCCTGCTACACTGTCGCTCAAAATGGAGCTGAGATTTAGATTTCCCAGGGATAGACGTTCACTGGGATGATTCCTGAGGCAGACATGGCTATGTCTGGGGAGGAAGAGTGTGCAGACCTGGGTGGCCACTCTGCAACCACTTGTTTACGTCTGTGTGGTCCTCTGTGACCAGGAGGTCATGAGCACTGTAGATGTCCACAGCATGACCAGTGCCATTCTTTTTGACTGCCTGGATTTTGAGGAATAATTTACCTAATAATAGGAAATAAATGCAAAAGTGTTGGTTCAACTGGGAATATGAATGAAGTGACACCCTTTGTTTACTGTCTGGAGTACAGATTCCTTTAGGTTTGGAATGTTATCTGTGAAAATTGCATTAATTTATTTTAATATGGATTGTGCATGATTGCATAAAAAGTTAGCTAATTTTGAACAAGGCTTATGCTATTATCTTTTGTTGAAAATTAACTGAAGTATTTATAGAATCTTCAAATTGTTGGGGGTTGTGCTAAGATACTGAAGTGACTTTCAATCAGATGATCTAGGCACAGATAAAGACATTTTTAACTGTAGAAGGTACGCTTCATGTGATGGGGAGTCTTTTTACCAAGCACTGTATAGCTGCTCTGTGGCAGTATCTGATACATGGGGGCTCAGTGGATATTTGTTGGATGAAATAAATCCATAATTACAATGTGGTATTGAAGGGTTGTGATGGAAGAGTGCAGGACACAGAAGGAACTGACTTTTTCTGGTAAGGGGGGTGGTTATGTGTATACATCTTTTGACTAGTTATGATGCCTAAATAGAATTTCAGCAGGTAGATATGGTTAGGGAGCTAATGTATGAAAATTACTTTCCATGTTCTGGCTTTCGTGAGGGGTAAGTTATTTAACACATTAATGGAGCAAGGTATTCTTGTTACTCCTTGCTTAATTAGGGAGAGGAATGCAAAAGAACGTCAGCACATGGGATAAGTCTGGAGGAGACACCTTGAATGGGAGCACTGACCATGCAAAGCACCGACGTAGCCACCCTAGTGTGATTGGGGAGCAGCGGAAGATGATTCTCTGTGTGGGGGAAGGCTGTGAATATTACACGGGTAGCTAGAGCACTGAGCTCACTGAATAAACCAAGACCGGCTCTGTTTAGCCCTCTCCCTGAAACAAAGACGCAGCCTCTGGTGAGGGAGCCGTTAGAACAGGAGTCGAAATCCTCAGAGACGTGTTGGCACGTGGAGTGAATACCTGGCATAAACAAAGGTTTCTTGAACAGGATACAAATAGCCTTCACTGTAAAAACCACTGATAAATTGAACTTCTTTAAAATGAAAAATTCTGCTCATTACAAAGATACAATTAAAGAAACGGACAGACATCCTGCAAATAGGGGGAAATGTTCTGTCTATATCTGTATCTCATGAATGACTTTTATCCTGAATATTTAAGGAAGTTCTGTAAATCAACAATTAAGAGATGAACAATCTAGTTTTTCTTAAGTGGGCCAAAGAGTTGGGTTGAGGCTTCACAAAAGAAGACATACAAAATGTCATTAAAAATATGAAAGACATGTTGATGTTATATTTATGTATGAATGCTATTCAACAACACAAAGATTGATTGTTATCAGAACGTTGAAGTTTGAAATTATGATATTTCATTGTAAATTATTTTGGTTTTTTCTCTTTGAAGTAGAAGACAGCTGTTAAATATTTTGTATGTGTTCTAAAACCTAGTATTGACATTGTTAGATATATTCCTTTTTTAAAAAAATCATAAATATCTTCTAGGAAAGATATTTCTATAGACAATAGAAGAGTAAAAAGAAGTGCCCCAAAAAATTGGATGTGGAAGGCCTGCTTTTTTCTTTTAGGGAGTTATTGCTTTTGGAAATATATTTTAAAGTTTCAGCAAACACCTTTGCAGAAAATGATTTATTTAAACAGTATTACTATGCCAAGGTCAGGCTTATGCTAGTAACATAGCAACTGTAGGTACACATTTAATTTTGTGAGAAAAATGGCAAGAAAAATATCTTGAGCTTGAAGTGAATGTCTGTTGCCAAATCAATAATGTTAAATATGTCACATGAAGGAAAACCAGTGGTTAAGATGGCGATTTCTTAATAACATTTTAATGAATGTGATTTTTGTCATTTATGTTTAAAAGCAGAAGAATGCTAGGAATTGTTAAAAGGTCATACCAGTCACTCACATATCTAAATATATATAACATTTAAGAAATGCTTCATCTAAAAAGTGGGAAAATATTATGGAAATGTACGACTGTATTATCTGACTAATGAGTTAGTCATGTGCAATTTCATTTAAAAGGAACTCAAGGTGATGGAGGGGAAACATGTGGTTTGGCACTTGAATATTATAAAGTGGGGTTAATAAACTATTCAGTAAAGCATTTTGAAAAAAATGATCTAATTCTGAGGAATCTAAATACTGTTTTTGTTGCTCAGGGTAATTAGTCACTGTAAGAGTAAGATTTTAGATTGCATTTTGTGAAAAAATCCTTAATGGAATGGTATGTATTACTTTACATTCAAAAAATAAATATATTTTAACCGTCACTTATTAAGTTACATTGGTTCAATCCCAAGATTCCAAACCACAGAAAATTAGACACAGCTTAATTTTGACTTCACCTACTGTAATATCAAGCCTTTACTTTGGTTATGTGTGGGCATATGCTGAGAAGAGCCCACTGGTTTCAAACCAGTGTACTGCTGGTAGGCACTGTGTAACCTTAACAGAGGATGGTGTGTGGCCTGAAGTGGGGGCCCTTGTGATTTGGAAGCACAGTGGATATTGTGATCTTAAAGTAGATCTTTTGAGTTGTATTTGGCTCCGTGACTCTCAAAGCATAGCAGGGAAGACACTGGCTTGCCCTGGAATGAGTGGTGACCTGGAACATAGGACTTCCATGGTCAGCCTTGAACTGGGTCAGGCCAGCCTGCAAGGCTGGTTATCCTGTGTCCTTAAGAACCATCAGGGGATCTGTGAGGTTAAAACTGTTATAATAATACTTACTTTTTTCACTCTTGCTCTCATTCAAGGGTAGCGGAATTTTTCGAGATGCAGCGTACAGCTGACTGAAAGCAGAAGCAGTAGGAGAATCCACCTGTCTTCTATTCAGCTGGACAGAAAGATTTACAAAAATATGTAACAGCAACACTCTTCTCATTGAATTTTCCATTTTGGAAAACAATTATTTTTCTTAAAAAGGTTACTTTTTTATCATGTAATTGACTATTTTCTTCTTAAATGAATTAAATTGTGGAGGACCACCTGGACAATTCTCCTCAAAAGAAGAGCAGTTATCTCCATTTTGGCCAAACCTGGCCCTATTTCCATGTATTGATACGTACAGAGCTGGTTAGGACTTTTCCTTATCCCCTCAACCGGCTTTAAGCAATGCCAATGGATCTAGCTGAGGTGGTCATGTGTAGTCTTCGAAGCAAGGCCACAGGTCAGTGTTGCCTGCCAGGTAGCTCCCAAAAAGCATGTGTGAGCTGGGCAGGAGGGAGAGCCACGCTCCATGCTGTCGGCTGGGATCGAGCCTCAGTATGAGGCTATGACTTCCCAGGGCATAAAAAAAATTACACATCAGAGCTGAAGCACTGACCCAAAAACATTAGATATTACCTCAAACTGTGTTATGCAGATTACTCTTTCTGCATATCCTTTTCTCTGCATATTGCAGTGGTGATTTCAGGCCTCCTACCTAGTCCAGCTCACGGCACTCACGTACTTCCTGCCATCCTCACAGTCACTCATCCTTGAGCCACTCCCCTCTTCACAAATTGATAAAACCTGGGTTTGGCCCTGGGTCGAGGCCTTTGTTCCTGTTAGCCATCATCCTAGCTGGACTTAGGCTCCCCACAACTACACATATGTCTTAGTGTCTTTATTCTCACTATGGGTTGCGCTGGAAGTGGTAGATTGTAATTAACTTGCTAGAATTCCAGTAACTTTTCCATAGGATTACAGATATGAACTTCTCAGACCACAAGGAGGACCAGGAAGGTCTCTCTATATTAAATATTTCATAAGTTTCTGTTTTAATTTCTAACATAATGAGTGTCAGGAAGCATAAGCTACATAAGTATTCTTTGGGGGCCCTCAGTGATCTTAAAGGAGTGTAAAAGGACTTTGAAACCAGAAAGTTTGAGAGAACAGCTACAAAGTGTTTATACCTAAAAGCAGACACTTCTGTTTATGAAGTCTCTGCACTGTGTCTTCAGCAGGTTTGTGTTGGGGGGCCGTGAGTCCTCGTCTCAGTACTGTCACCTCTCAGGGAGTTTATGCCACTCCCTGGAGCTTTCATCTTCACACATGTTGAGTGATGGTGGTCACCTCGATTTGTTCTGGCTTAGTGTCACACTAAATCACCATAGCTGAGACCATGTGAACTCAAAAGGCTCAACAAAAAACCTGTGGGAACTCAAAAGGACAGAAACAGTTCCATCAAACCCATCATCTACCCAATTTAATGGAAAGAATCTTATGACTAGCCAGGGTTCCTTTGTTTCTCCTAAACTGTCTGTTTTTGCCATTACTACCACTAGCATGTTACCTATCATTAATACTAGGGAGTGTGGGTACAGAATGTGACTCCACCTAGTGGTTGCGACACTGAATTCTTACTTCTTTTGCTTTCTAGGTTGGGTTGTTGCAGTAATGCAGAGGGAGCAGGGGACTCAGGAGAGCTGAGTGCTGTCATGTCAGAGCGGCCGTGTGGGGCCTGGCTGGGAGGACGGGCTGTGGGCGCAGTGCTCTGCTCAGTCCCGTAGCATATCTTCTGCGTTAGCTGTTCAGCCTCATCCAAGAGTGATCAGTGGTGAGAGAAATCAGACTAAGATCATGGCTATCAAGTCCTTAACTTCAACGAAGGGTAGTCAGATCTGATCGTCTTGTGTTGTCATAGTTGGTGCAGAGCCTTCTCTTATAAAGTCGGTGACTATGAATATATTTTAGGAAGTTGTTTGACAAACCTTTGATCTAGATGGCTCTAGTGTTGTAGATACTTTTCATGCTAATCCTTACCAAAGAAAATAATTTTCTTTCCCAAGGACTTGCCTGTTCTGATGAGGTTTTGTGATAAACGATGGTTTCTTTTTGAAGTTTTACAGACTATCCATGTTGCAACTTTCAGCTCTGCTTTGTTGCTGTTCGAAGAATGTTCCATAACATGAATAGTTTGGGAAAACTCAATTTATACATTTATTCAGCATTTATCCAGGCCCTGGTTAGTGTCTTAAAGGAATCAATAATGAAGATTTTCAGAAGTAAATACATGATTTTAGTAGAGTTCATAGGTTAAGCACATGGTGCAGAATTTTGTGTGTCTGAATTGTAAAGCGTATTTTTTTTCTTTTTCAATAGAAACTTTAATAAAATACATGTTCACTCAAAAATTTAGGACATAAATATAGCATCAGTTATTTTGATACACAGTTGCTCTCCTTATTCATTAATTCTCTTAACTCCTCTGTAGCCCCAAGATGAATGCTTGGGGTACTTTGTGGTCACATAGAGAGGCAAACTCTTTGAGTGACCGAAACGTGCACGTGTTTGCTCTTGATGTTTCACTGTGTAAAATGCCACAGGGCTGGGATGCTGAGGTGCTGTGCTGGGCCTGGCGGAGAAGATGTGAAGATCTGCGTGCTAGAGGAGCCTTGGCCAGCCTTGAGTTAAGGTGCTGTTGGCCATGAGCTCAGAGCTAATGAATCAGCAGTGCCTTTCAATAAGTGTCTTTTACTGAAACCTGGTTGAAACAAAGTGAGGTACTGATGGGGAGATAGACATTTGGTAACCAGAGTAAGTCAAATCCTGTGTGTTCCCTAGGAGCAGTGGTTCAGTGTCTGGTAGTTTGGTGTTCCTGAGAACTTACAGAACAAAACTACTGTGGATAAGGAGAATCAGCTACATCTTTTTAAAGATTTATGGACACACACCCATGATTTTTAGCACTATAATAAAATAGAGCAAATTATACATGGAATTATGATATTTATTAAACTTTAGAGCTGAGCATCTTTCCATGGTGATTAAAAACACATCAATAACCTAATTTTAATGTGGCTAAGCCATCATTGATTTAATCACTTTTTATTATTTCCAATTTTGTTCTCTTTTCAGCAATAACTATATTAGTCTTCTTAGGTACATATAAATTTAAATTCATAGGAGAAGCACACTGAGCAAGATCTTGATGTTAAAAGACATATTTTCATACTAGTGTGTATTATTAATAGTCGTGCTGTAGAGTTGTAACAGGTTTGTGTAACATTTCATTTTTCTACAGCAAAGATATGGGAGGAAATTCTGAGGGATAAAATGTGTGAAGCACGCTGGACTCCACCTGCCACACAGCAGACTAACCATGTGACTATTCCAAATAACAGATGCTTTAGCTGCACCTCGAATGTGCCCGGCCAGGCCGCCTTGAAGCACGGCATGGCTTTCTTGATAGATGCGCCCTCACCCTTTCTTAGGATGGTAGCTACTAATGTAGAAACAAGAATACCAGCAGAAACTGCCTGGGCATGTGAGAGGGTGCTGCCAAACAAGGGTGAATTGGGCAAGAAGAAAGGAATCTAGAGAAAGTGTTTCTTTGGGAGTTTAGCAAGGGGCATCTGCTGTCACTACTAAGCTCCTGGCTGGCGGGCGCTGGAGCGTCCTAATGTGACTTGCAGGCCGGGTGGAGCTCTTGATCAGGGCTGACATTCATGATTAGTGTTAACTTTGGTTAAAGCTTGTGTTTTCCATCATAAGAGCATCAGGAAAAAGAGTCAGCATATTTCAGTACTGTAAACTCTGGGGCTGGTTCAGTCATTTGGCAGCCCCGTCAGGAGAGTAGGGTTTAGTTGAAAGTGTGAGAACTGAGAAATACAGTGTGTGCTTCCTTGCCTTCTGGGTGAGGGGACACTGCTGCTGTACAGAGCTAGTTTCTGAGTGTTTAGAATCAGATCTTGTTACTTTTTTCCTGAAAATATTATAAATAAAAAAAGTAAAATATTATAAAAATAGAAAATCTTGGCATACATCTTTTTATGAACTCAGTGTAAGATTATGTAGAAAAGGGAAGAACTCACTCTTTGTTTCAGTGCATGGTTGATCCTTGGTACCATCAGTGTAAAGTGAGAAAGACAGGCTCAAGGTGATTTTGCAGCTCACCCTGTATCTGGAAGCTCTGCTGTTGGTATGGTTTTGTCTGATGCTCAGGTCTTCTTGAAATCTTGGATGCGGAAGTACAGTAGAGCTCTCAGCATCTGGCTGATCTGACTCGGAGCAGTTCTACCAAGGCCTTCTTCCAGGATGTGGGCAGGGTAAGAAGCCACCATGGGACAGAGAGACACCAGAGCCTTGCACAGCGGCTGTCACTGTTGTCCCTAGACCTCAGAGGCCCAGGCTGAGGAATGGTATTAAAACTAGAGCTGTGGAAGAGCAGACACTGCCACTATTAGGTCCTGGCATGACAGGCAGGGAGAGCAGACCGATATGCATTCCTTTCCCTGGGATCTGGAGAACCACACGAGGCAGGCAAGGAAAAGCGGGTGTGTCACTCCCAACCAGTCCCTGGCTGGTGTCTGGGATGCCTAATGCAGAAAGGCTGGGAGATGCAGTTCTGCCGAGTGCCTGGGGAGAAAGTCCTGAAAAAACTAAGTATTGGTGGGTTGAAGCCTCTGCTTTCCGCCTGGGGCACACTTGGATGTGGTTAGGAAGTTATCTCAGGCTTCCCCCACCATTAGCTGGTAATTGCTGTATCCATAATACTTAGCTTTTCCTCTCATCATCTCTATTTTGGTTAAATTTAGGATACTTAGATTTTATATGTCTCCTTCCATTTCCCCTCTCCCAAATACAGTATCTCTGTCCCTTTGCTATTCTTGTTCTCTTCTTAATATTCACTGTGTGAAAGCATAGCATTAGTGTTCCGTTTACTTACTATCTTTGTTAGCACTTTCGCATTAGGGCAGGCAGCTGTCCTGCTCCTCCTGTAGCCCTGGTTTCTGGACCGGTTACTAACCGTGGTGAGGACTCCACGGTGTTCCTTCAGTGGAAGCAGCCCCAGTTCCACGAGTGCTTCTCACCGTGGTGTGATAGGTCTTGCGTCTTGCTCCTGCTTTTGCCCCAGGAGTGTTCTATTTATTCTGCTCTCTTTCTTTCCTTGCAGCTTTTCCTTTGCTGTCTCCAGTTTGATTTGTTTTGCTTTACAGATGTTCTGGTTGGTGTAGTGAAATAACGTCCCATGGATGGAACCCTAACCATCTGAAGTCTCAACACCCTCTGTTCCGTTCTCACATCTCCATCTTCCTAGTTGTCCCCAGAGCTCCTTTGCACGCCCCATTCAGTTTTTGTTTTCAGCTTGGGGGTCCTCTCCGGTCTCACCTCCTGTTCTCCCTGGTCTAACCTGGAGTTTGAATAGCAGTTTCGGGTACTTGTTTCTATCACCAGGGCCCCTGTCTTTATTGTACAACTTTGAACTGGTATAAATACTCTGTAGGATCAAGTTTTTGTCTTCATTCACTGGGCATGCTTCCTCTGCCTGCCTATAAGTCCATTTTTCAGTTTTTTATGTGTGTATGATCAATTAATTCAACCCTGGGGTATAAAACAACAGCTTTTTTTATTACATGCATGTACTTTGTGTGTCAGGAATTCAGTGAGGACGAGTGTGGACAATTCGTCTTTGCTCCGAGATGTCTGCTTCTCATCTGGGAGTGCTCGGAGTGATTTGAGTGGCCGAGCCCTGGGATGCTGGGGCTTCCCCATTTGCACGGTCTGTGCAGGCGCTGTCACCAGTGCCAGTTGTGGCCTCCCCATCGCCCTTGGGTTTCCCAGTTTGGCAGCTGTGTTCCGAGTGGAAGCATCTGGAGACAGACTGCAGGCTTGCTCTCCTCAGGCTTGGAAGTCATTCTGACCCTTGTGCCACGTAGTTTTGCTTACAGACAAGTGGTAAAGCTGGCCTGGACTCAAGAGGTGGGAAACTAAACTCTGCTCTTGACGAAGGAATACCAAGGTCACCTGAGAACGGAGACAGTTGTGCTCTGGTCCTCTTTGGAAATCAGCTGCCACACTGACCTCATTCATGGGGTTTCCTCTGCTGAGTGCAGTGAGGCTGAAAGGCCTGAGGTTGTGCTTACTCAGTGTTGTCCTATGACTGGGAATGTCTGTGTCACTTGAAGATTCTTAAGAAACCTTGGTTCTAAGACAGTGGACTTGGAATCTGCATTCTGACAGGATCTCCAGGTGATTCATTGACATTTAAGGATGGGGAAACACTACTCTAGAAGACCGTGATGTGCACTTTCCTGTGCCCCCTCCTATGGTAAAGGGCAGGCTGCAGGCTGAAGCAAGAGTCGCAGCCAATCTGGAGTTAACTCCTGTTCATAAACAGAATTTCCATACTTAATTTCCACCATTCTTCTGTTGATGTTGATTGTGATATAGCTTATCTTTTTAAAAGCGATTATATTTTTAATATGTTTGCTCAAAATGTCATATACCGTTCCAGATTTAATAATTACTAATCACTACTATCCTTGACTCAGGAAGGTTTGGAATGACCATGTACTTTGGTACATATAATGGTATTTTGAATAATTTCTAAGATACAAAGGTAAGTTCTTTTTTTTTTTTTTTTTGTGGGTACCGGGGGGGTCGACCTCAGGACCTCACGCGCCAGCAGGCGCCCGTGCCGCTGAGCGATATCACCGGCCCCTTTCTCGTATGTGGGTTCCAGGAGTCGAACTCGGGCCCTCGCACTTGCCGGGCAGGCGCTTAAGCTGCTGAGCCATCTCACCGGCCCACAAAGGTAAGTTCTTTTGGATTTTACATTTCCTTTAGACTACTGTATTTTCTTTAATTGTTGGATTTTGTAAATCTTTCTGCTTCCTGTGACACTTGACTCTTGGTAGATATTTATTTTCTGCTGGATGAAAGAACGATTTTTAATTTTCTATAACTGCTAAGACACCTTGAATCATTTTTTCAACTCTTAAAAACTTGAGAGGGCTGGTGAGATGGCTCAGCGGCATAAGCGCCTGCCTGGCAAGCGCGAGGGCCCGAGTTCGACTCCTGGAACCCACATACGAAAAAGGGGCCGGTGATATCACTCAGCGGCACAGGCGCCTGCTGGCGCGCGACGTCCTGAGCTCGAGCCCCGGTACCCACAAAAAAAAAAAAAAAAACTTGAGAAATATATGTAGTATTTATTATATATTTAGTAAATGACTGTTATGTATTTTAATTTTACCTTGACTTTAATTCACAGATTTTATTGTTCATATTTCCTTTAAGTAACCATCTTAAAATTTGTTTTAGAGTAAGGGAATAAGTATCTAAAAAAAACCATTTGGTTAATGTATTATTTATTAAGCAGTTTTCTCAACTATAGTTTCTAGACAACTATTTGTAGCATCTGAGGTGCTGGTTAAAACTGCAGATTTCTGATGCCCACCCCAGTTCTCTGGAGTTGGGAACATGGAGAGCTCTCTAAGGTTGGGTCCTAAACCTAACCTATGCCTAATCTGAATTCTTCGGCATGCTGAAGTTTGTGACCTCCCTTCTTTAGGGGAGGTCACAATGCTTTCCATTATATTGGTTTTGTAATCATCTTTCAAGTTGTTTGTTAGGGAGATAAGAGGGCCTTGTGATACTCGCAGGGCAGCTTTACGAATTCAAATCTTTCCTAGGCAATTTAATATTATAATGTAGTTTAAGTCATAGAATTGAATGGGAAGATACCCTAGGGATTACTTAGTCAAACTCACAATTTTTCAGATTGTGAAATAGCTAGCTGGGAGTTTAAACGACTTCATAGCCATATTAGACAGCGGCAAAGCTGTGACCGGAATCGAAAGCCTTGTCATGAGACAAGGTGGTTCATCTTGTCTTTAAGTCTGGTGATTAAATCAACGGGCACGGTCCTGAAGGAAAAGCCGAACACGGGAGCAGAAGAGATCTATTGCTTACCGAATTGCCTGTCTTATTAAAGTTAATATTCACAGCCTGAGACCTGTCAGGGCCTTTATCATCAAGTGTGTCTTTTTAGAGAGATTCTTGCACGTTGGCAGGAAAATTGCTCGGTAAAATCCCTTAACATAAAAAACTCAGTAGCACTGATATACTAAGGGATAATTTTGATGATTTACTCTATGTAAAAGGAGTCAAAATTTCATGTATGAAAATTTTTATATTTCATACATTTCATGAATGTTAAATACTTATGAAAAGCATTTTATAAAGATTCTTAATACTTTCTGAAAATTAGTGTTAGAGAAATTTTCCCCCACCCCTCTCCAAATCCAATTCCCTCTGCCCCTCTCTTCTTTTTCTTTCTGTGTCCCCAGCTTTCCCTGTGTAATTGTGTAATCACAATAGGTATGAGTGGGCCAGAGTACTCATAATTTGTTTTAGGTGTTCAGTTAAATTGACTTTTAAATGACAAAAGGTACAAAGAATTGCATAATTTCAGTTCAGCTTTCTATTTCCTCCTACAAAAGAAAAAAAATCCAGCTATTTTTATGCCTTTTTAAATATTTTATCTTTCTTTATAGAACTTTTGCAACTTTCTGGTGATTGGTAAGGCGCATTTGCACTAGGCATACAACACATCAGGGGGCGGAGGAGCGCTTATAGTGGATTATCACTGTGCAGAGCTCACAGGGTCTGCCCAGGAGCTTACCTTCCATCTCTTTGTCTCTCATCTGAGGTCTTCCTTTCATTTTGCTGACCCTCTGAATTTGGAGCATGGAGTTAGAATAGCTCCAGGATTTCCAGGAAGGGTCCCCAGTGAGTGGCCACTGAGGCCCTTTGTCAGGGGTAATTTATACAGCAAAGTGACAATGTGGTACAGCGTGAGTCAAACTAGAGTCAACCTATAGGATACAAGTACACAAGCATACAAGTATAGCCGCTTAGGTAATATTGATCCAATAGGGAAATGAGTCATGTAACACAGGTGCATGGTGGGCATCATTAACTTCAGCTTATCTGTAACTTCTAATTGTAGAAAGGACAAAGGCATCCCTGGAGAGGGGTGGGAGTGTGGGTTCAGATGTTCTGGTCCCCACCTGTGTGTCTGATGCCTATCTGGACTCACTGGGGCAGGTGGTCCTAATCACAGTAGAAACTCAGGCTGCCCTTTATCTCTGGCGAGGTTCACAGGCTGGCCGGTGCGTCTCCATTTTAGGCCTGACACTCTTCAGAGTCTCCTCCAGCCACAGCCTTGGTGTCTTGTCTTCTGCAGTGATGCCCTTGAGGAACCGCTCCTTCTCTGCCTGTCTGTTCATTTCTGTCTAACTTAGCTGTCTGTAATAATGAGTAAGGTGTGGACAGGGCAAGGACCTGGCAGGACCTGTGCTTGCCTTAGTGCTGTTCCTCAGGGTCCCCTTGGCGTGGGAGGGAGAAGCGTGCTTTTGCCTCCACCACTGTCATCTGAATGAAAGGGGTGTTTCAGAGGCTTGGAAAGAGGACAGGCTACTTTCTTAGCCACCTAATTTAATCTTTACGAGGAGTCAATCTGGGAATGAGTAGAATGGATGACTGCTTTGATAATGGCTTACTTGCCTTGCTTTATGTTTTACAAAGCAATGAGAGGGAATCAGTAGCCCCCCAAAATGCTGCTTTGATTTAGATTTGCCTTTTTCCACAATTAGTGAGATTAGACTGTGTGCATTTATTGATATAGATGAACCCCCAGGGAGACAGGATCAAACATTCAAATTAAAGCAAATATGTTCCAAATGTTTTGTGTGACCATTGTATGGTGTGAATCATTAAGAAATTAAGAAAAGCATTATTTAGAACTCGCATAGTGTCACATTTTGCTAAGAGTGATAAAAATGATAGTTTATACATCCTCAACTTTTCAGAAAGTCTCATTTGTGAAATATTGCAAAAAGCTAAACATTCTTAATACATTTAATATAATACGTATAATTTACACATTTTTAGAAATTATCCTTTCTTGTTTCAGATTAAACTATAATGTTTTAGTTTTAGCTTGAAGTATAGACTATGTATTCACTCAACACACACCACCCCTTTCAGTGTGTGGCAGTTTATATATGCTCACATGGTAAAAAACTGAAAAAAGAGGGAGTCAGTAAGAAGAGAAAAAAAGAGGAAGAAAAATCATGTCCAAGGAAAGGTCCTCAAAGGTTCACCGCACAAGCTTGGTCCTAAAGGAAAGTTGTGGTTTGACTTCAGTTTTTTCTCAGACACTGATTAGTTATGTAATATACACCATCTGTAACATAAACATGAACCAGTTTCTCAGGAGACACAACTGATTTCTGTTACTAAAGTCTGAGTTTGTTGTTGTTTTTTCCTGGATTCTCACGTGGGAAGCAGAGTGTAAGAGAGGTCTCGATGACAGCAGTGACGAGTCTCCAGAGCTCTTTTTATAAGATTGCCTTACCCACAGGCCAATGTTTTGACACTTTAGTTGATGAATGCAATTCTGTTATGGTCCCAAATTAACTGTCACCTGCCTTAATGGAAGCGGGGACCTGCAGTAGTCATTAGGGAATATTAAAAGAATTAGACTGGCTATATGGAAAATCCTTTGGCCTTCAGGAAGTCATCCAAGAATTTCATTTCTTGTAACAAGTATTTTGGTAAGAGTCAGGCAGCATATATGCGGTTGGAGGTTATGCTGTCTAATTAAGGAATTGGAATGGTGATTTCTAAAGTCACAATTAAGGTTAGATCCTTTTGTTTCATCAATTAATTGAATTGTGAGTACTAATCCTTTTTTTGAAAAAAATTTATTCCAACCATGATATACGCTTGCATAGAGGGCCTGTTCACTTTCTTCATCAAGGGGATTCTAAAGGGGAGTCTGTCAGTGTTACCAATTTGCAAAAAGTTATAGTAGATTTTTAGTTGTGGTTGAGATTAAGAAAGCATCTAGAAGCATCACTGTTGAATAAAATTCCAGCCAAACTTAAATATAAATCTGGTTAATCACTGACATGTTACTATTTTCTAATTTCTAGGCACAGTTAACAGAATAATCGTAATATAAGGTTAATGGTGATAAGTAATGTAGAAAAAAATAAAATGTTAGGAGTTCAACAAGAGGAAAAAGTGCTTTTGGTTTTGACATCATGGCAGGCTTTTATGGCATCCAGTGGTATGGCTTGGGAGGTGTCTTACTTACCCCAGAATCTTCCTAAACCCTATCTGAATACCTCCCAAATCATGGAGCTTCTCTAAATAGAGAAATAGTGTTTTAGGCTTCAAATCAGTGCTACTCAACTACTTTCTAGCCCTTCTCAACCATCATGCATTCCTTAGTGCTGCCTCTGGGAAAATTCTGAGGACACCATTGAAACGCCCCCAAAATTCAGGAAAGATGTAGAAGTCATCTTTATATAATAGCAATTTTTATTTTAGTGATAAAATAGGAACCAGGCAATGTGATTGTTTGGGATATTGAAAGAGTAAATGTTCGAGGAGTGAGTACAATGAAATGTATTTTCATGGAGCCTTGGTAAACTGAGATGATATTGTTGTACCATTAAGGTGTGATGATACCTTTTTCTGGCTGTTGTACTTATATTTGCTATCTTTCACACGTATGCACATTAATATAGTTTTTTTGCAGTATCTCTTCTAAATGCTTAAAACTTACTACTGTTGGGGCCGGTGAGGTGGCTCAGCGGCTTAAGCGCCTGCCCGGCTGGCGCGAGGGCCCGAGTTCGACTCCCGGATCCCACATACGAAAAAGGGGCCGGTGATATCGCTCAGCGGCACGGGCGCCTGCTGGCGCGCGAGGTCTTGAGGTCGACCCCCCCGGTACCCACAAAAAAAAAACAAAAAACAACTTACTACTGTTTTCTGTGTTATGACCAAGTATAAATGTATAACCAATTCAGCACAAGATGGTGGATATTTAGTTGGTTTCAGCTGCAGTTATATATTATGTATTTGGTGTATACTTCACAGGACGCCCAAAAGACCTACCTAGTTCTGCTGTTCTTCTTTAGCACGTTTGTGAAGATTTACAATAAAACATGTGGGTTTCACAATTAAAAGTGGAATGCTTCCATGGCATAAGTCTTTTAGAATATCTAGCACAGAATTTCCAAGGAAACCTTAGTAATCTTTGACGGAACTTTTAAAAATGTCTTTTAGACTAATTTTCATCATAAATCAGGTTGAATACAATTTAATCTTTTCTTGGTGGCTGATGTTTATTATTATGACCTAAAAGGAGTAATGTTTTACATTTCTTATAGAATTTTATAGAATTTTATGAGAAGAAGTCATAGACATAGTCTCATCTGAAACCTCTTATACCCTGAACCCATTATTCACACTTGCTGTTTATGCTCTGATGGGGATTAGAAGAATGTCCAATCTAGTGTGTTAGATCAGGTGTCAGATATGGCTGTGAGGACTGCTGGTGAGTCAGACATGCAGCCTTGAGGTGGCCATTGCAGTCCTTAAGCAGACTTAATTCTGTATTCTTGGCATGTGTGAGTTGAGTGATGGAGATGGAAGGGAGGGCTTCATGAGAAGGAGTTGTGAAGTTGGCTTTTCAGCATAAATAATTGCATTATGAATATTCCCTCCAAAATGGTGTCAAAGGGGCTTTCTGAAAAATTAATCAAAATAAAATAAAATCTTAAAATAATGAGCTTAATAGTAGATTAAACACAGTAAATATTTTTTTAAAAGATCAATGTAAATTTTGGGAAATAATTTGAGAAACTTAACAAATATATCATGTCTTGTATGGGATTAGAATGGTACATGTGAAGGGCTTTGTGTCATAAGGGGGCATGTATAAAATATTATCTTGATAGCATATTTCAGTTAAGCTGTATTAAAGATGAATTAAAAATTATTGCATCTGTCTAGATAGAATTCCTTAGGAGCATATGTCATCTTATGTGTGACATTTCTAACGACTTCAAAATTATAATTTAAAAGTCGTAAATTTCTGGCACCCTTATACATAATGCTAGTACTTAGAATGCTATTGTGTAGATTTTTTATTTTGCAAACACTGGGTTTTATCCCTGTAAGTCACTCCACTGTTGTATATAAGTATATCCTGTGAAATGGAACTGTGGGAACCGCAAGAGAGGAATGTGAATTACTTAATAACAGGAATGAGATGCATGGTCTTTGAGCTTCCAAAAAATGTGTTGAGTGCATAACGAACTAAGCGAGTACATTAGTGGGTAGAGAGCCTTCAGTGTTTGATTACATATTAGTACCAATGATTTTCTCCCTATTAAGTAAGTATGGCTCATCTCATTTGAAAACACAAGCACTTTTTAAGCATAAGTCACTCCAGTTTTGGTGGCTACTGAGGGAGAAAAATCAAAAGAGTATGGTGGGAAGAGCTAAGGAGATTCTAGGGTCTGAAATATGTGTGGTTTTTTTTTTTTTTTTTTTGTGGGTACCGGGGGGTCGACCTCAGGACCTCGCGCGCCAACAGGCACCCGTGCCGCTGAGCGATATCACTGGCCCCTTTTTCGTATGTGGGTTCCGGGAGTCGAACTCGGGCCCTCGCGCTTGCAAGGCAGGCGCTTACACCGCTGAGCCATCTCACTGGCCCAATATGTGTGGTTTTACCACCTACCATTTCTGTAGCTTTGCAATACCTTTTCCACCCCCATTACTCTGTTATACACTTTTGTTTGCCTATTTCCTCTTCATAGTCTCCGTTCCTTGCAACTTCTTAAATTGCAGTTACGTTTACTTTAATGAAACTCTTTCCTTCTTAGGTGCCCTGACACTCTTCTGGGTTTTCCTCTTCCTCCTCTTGCCATTCCCTTTCAGGTTCCTTCTGAGATAGTTTATTCCACTTGTTGATGTCTTACATTACCGCCGTCTCTGCCCATTGAAACAGTGGGCACCTGCTTTGAGCCAGGCACTGCTCTACACCCTGGGATGCATCAGCATGACAGACAGTCATCTAGTAGTGCCTTGAATGGAAAAAGACAAGACTGGGATAGAGGTGAAGGGAAAGCCAGTCTGCCTCAGAGGGGCAGAGCAGTGAATCCAGGCCCCGGCAGCCTTAGCAGAAAGAGCAAGGTAGAGTTAGAGGAATCTAGAGCATAGAAAGAGCCAGGCACATAGAACCTTGTAGGCCATGGTCTAGTGTAGATTGTAGGGGTTTTCTGTGTGGTAATTCTTGAAGTTCTGTGGGCATTTTCTAGGGTTTGTATTGGCCCTCCTGTCTCAACTCTGTTTATGAAGTTTTCTTTCTTTAACAGCTTTAGTTGTTTCCTCTGAAAAGATGCATTTCAAATCCACCATATTTATGACTTTGACCATTTTTCTGAATAACAATTCTGCATTTCTCCACTGAATGTTGAAAAGTCCCACCACTACTTCAGGTGAACATGGTTAAAACTGAATGAATTAACCCCTCCCTCCCTCCCTTCTCCCTCTCCTTCATCTCCTCCATCTTCTCCATCCTTCCCTCCCGCCCTCCCTTTCAGTAAGCTTTCCCTTTAGGCGCTTCTGTTTCTGTTAATGAAATAGCATTAATTTCCTTGTCACCAATTAAAGAATTTAGAAATGATCTTGGATTGCACTTTGCTGTCTTCCTATTCATTTTTTCTTTCAAAAATATTTATGGAGGAACAAAACAGAGTAAACAAGTGAACAGAGTGAACAAAACAGAGTAAAAATAATTCCTGGCTAGCTGGCGGCGATGGGACCGAGAGTGTTAATGATCAGGGAGCGTGGTAAACTGCTAGGCTCTCTAGAATATCAGAGGCAAGTGGCTGAAAACATTGGAGCAGGGAAGAAGGGATAGTCTTTGGGAAGTCATGGTAGTGAAGTAAAGAGCTGAAGGAGTTGGCCTGTGGGGAGGTGATCCTAGAGCAGTGGGAGGGTGATAAAGGGGCCCTGCCTGGGAGGGTCAGGATGACCAGAGCCTCTGTGGCTGGAGTCAGCAGCCAAGGGCAGTGCAGAGGGGTCTGGGTGGGTAGAATCGTGAAGACAGAGGGACTGAGGTCAGGGAAGGAACTTGAAGAAATTTTGATCATTAATCTGGGGGAGAAGGGAAGCTGTTGGAGGGTTTTGGGTAAATGAATTTATATCTTATTTATTTATTTATTTTTGGTACTGGGAATTGAACTCAGGACTTCACGCTTGCCAGGTAGGTGCTGTGCCACTGAGCTATATCCCCAGCCCGTGAATTTATATTTTAAAAGGTACCAAGTGGGCTGGTGAGATAGCTCAGCGGCATAAGCACCTGCCTGGCAAGTGTGAGGTCCTGAGTTCAACTCCCGGTACCCACATACGAAAAAAGGGCTGATGATATTGCTCAGAGACACGGGCGCCTGTTGACACGTGAGGTTCTGAGTTCGACCCCCGGTACCCACAAAATAAATAAATAAATAAATAAAAATAAAAGGTACCAAGTATTTATTTTTTCCTGTCATCACTTTTAAATTTAGTCCTTTTTTCTTTATCCTTTCCCTTTTCTCTTCTCATTGCACTTCTGCCACCTGGACTATTACTTTAGGCTCTTCCATCCTTGGTTTCTCCTTGTCTGTCTGCACTTAATTATCAGAAATTTAAAAGCGGCCCTTTGTTGTACTTTGATTAATTATCTTTTCTGTTTCTCCATCTACACTTACCAAAATTCAGACCCAGCGTGGTGGGAATCCTCCGCATCGGTGTTTCCTGAACTGCTGCCCCTCATGTCTGCGTGAATGGCTCACTTACCAGGCTCTGGTGGGCCATGGGCTCTCACCCTGGAGACCTTTATTCCTGCCAGAACTGTCCCACCGCCAGCATCTTCTCTTCTGTCACCAGCACAGCAGTCATTTGGAAAACTGCCAAAAGTCTCTAAAAGTCCTTCCTCCCCTCATTTGTAGCATCATTTCGTTTCAAGTAATTTTTCATCAAAATGTTATTGAATACAAATTTTGTACCAACTGCTGTGCTGTTGCTTCAGGGTTAAAAGGCTAATTAAGATGGACGTGTCTACTTCAGGAGCTGATAATCCCTGTGGGAATAACAACGATTAACATGTAGACAAACCCCACCCTGAAATGCGGGTTAAGGGCTGTGAGAGAGAAGAACACATTGTTCTGAGTCAGAATGGTTGGCTAAGATGGGCCTTAGTTTAGATGAGGCACCTGATTCCTATGGGGAAAGGAAGTGAGAAAAATACTTTTAAGGAAGTAACATTTCAGATAGCCACTGAAAACAGAGTAGCCACTTTAGCTACTTTCCAGTTGCTGAGACACAAAACCTGTCACCCACAGCTTAAAGAAGGAGAGGTTTATTTTGGCTCACAGTTTCCCGTGGGTTTAGTCCATGGCTGGCTGGCTCCAAGGCAGAAATGGCATGGAGGAAGGGCCTGGAGGAAGAAGGCCGTTCGCTGCATGGCAGCCAGGAGGCCCTGGGGACAGGAACATAGTCTTCCAGGTCACACCCTCACTAGTCCCTTCTCTGACCATGCCCCACCTCTGAAACATGAGACTTTTGGTGGATGGTTTCCATCTAAACCATACTACCAGCATAGTGGGGATTGTCTCTAAGCAGAATAAACAGCATTTGAAAGGCCCGAGGCTGCAAAGAGCTTGGGCACACCAAAGGAAAGACAGGACTGGACAGAGCCCTAAGGCTAGTAAGTGCAGAGCGATGGCGCCACTTGAGGCTCATAGGCGATCCCGTGGTGCAGGACCTTGTAGGCTGTGTGATGACTGTGGCTTTACATGCAATGGGAAGCACTTGAAGTATTTTAATCAGAAGAGTGACATGAGCTCCTCTGAGGTTGAAACTTCCATCTGTTCATCAAGATCTGTTTGTCTCTCTGCTGGGCATACAGCCAGATTACATTTCCTGGTCCTCTTCACAGTTGGCCGTGAGCCATGAAACTGTTCCCTACCCAGCAAAAATCAGAGATGGTAAATATCGTGACTAGGGCTGGCACGTAAGAGTCTCCCATGTTGGCTTTCACATACTTTTCCCTTGCTGCCTAGCAGGGGTGAGAACCCGCCCATGCCCATGCCTAAGGGGCAGAGTTGCTGGTGGTTGGTCTGGATGCTTACATTGCTGGGTGGAGCACAACTGCCTCCTGGCCATCCTGAGCCATGACATGTGCAGAAAAGAAGCATCTTCTGTTTTGAGCCTCCACACGCTTAGTCATTGCGATACCACATCCATCAAGTTTGTTCAGATTAACATGACTGTTTGAAAGGACAGTGTTGGCTGCTGTGCTCCACCAGGATTGAAAGTGCGAACAAGACCAGTGGCCTAAGGGAGGGTGTGTTGTGCTGTGTACTGGGGAGATTTCAGTTGAAATATATATCAGATGATTTTGGATGAAGAATCACTAACTCCTATTGACATTTCGATCATGAGAGGGGAAAATCTTCCCACTGTATGTCAATTCCCGTATCATTTGCTTTTTAGACATTCCATAGCATGCCTCATTGAATACCATTAGGCATGTATTTTCTAATTTGGGTAGATTTAATCAACTGGAGGGCAGGTGAACTATGTTTTTCCAATTTCTTATTTTCTATGGTATCTAGCATAGTGCTTTATATCAGGTACCTTTTTCATTAAACTTAATGAATTAGAACAGATTCTCTGATTTCCTGACTATCCAGATTATGTGATCTAGTGTCTTACTCTACTGAGTTGTTATAGAAAATATCTCAGCCTGGGTATTTTGTAAAGGAAAGAGGTTTATTTAGGTCATGATTCTGGTGGTCAGAAAGTCCAAAGAGCATGGCACCAGTATCTGGTAAGAGGGCTCTGACCGTGTCTGATGGTAGAGCCCAGAAAGGGAAATAGTTGAATGTGGAAGGGGCTGAGCACATGGGTTGCCTCACTTTGTAATAACCTGCTGTCTTGAGAACTTGCCTGGTACTCAGGGCAGGTCAGCTGCTAGGAGGCCTGACCTCTTAAAGCCCCACCACTTCCAAATACTGTTACATTGCAGTCCATGCTTCTCACATGAGCACCTCTGGAGAGCAGTTTCACCAAGGAAACCATGTCACCCAGCTCCCACCTTGCCACTCATGTGGCCTCAAGCTGACAAATGTACTTTGCTATCTAAGGGAAATTTTAGTTGTATCAAGTTCTGTTTTACCTGTGGTTTGGAGGGGACTTGAATGTTTGCTTACAAAGTGTGGAGAAATAATTCCCAAAGATGCATGGACTCATCCTCATTGTCCCCTGTCAGACCACTGCCCTAGTTGCTGACTGTTTCAGTGGCACTGGTTGCACTCAGAGACCAGGAGACATCTGAGGGAGGCACTGGGATCTATGAAAAGTGTCAAGATGAAAAGTTTCTGTAATTCTTGTGAACAGTGATGAGATTTGTGACTAAGAAGTATCAGTGGAAGCAGAAGGATGGGAGAAGATTCTAAATGACTACAGCATGAGACAACCAAATGGATTTGGGGCTGAGAAGGGACTGAAAGAAAGATGAATAATGAAACCCTCATGCTGATAAATTTCAACTTGTAAATGTATAAATGTGTCAGTAGACTTTAATAAGATAAAGCCAGTTAATGCTTCCTGCTGCCAGCACACGGTGTTACTGATGGGATATTTTCACCTTGAACAAGGTGCTATTTTATTAACTGGTATATTTGCTGTCTGTGTGTCTAGTTTGGATGTGTTTTATGGACGTTATTAACCCATCCATGATGTACATAGGGCAAAAATGACGAGTGTGGAAATTACTGGTAGTAAGAGGTGTAAGAATACTATCACAATGTTGAAGAAATTAAAATGAAAATCAATAAGCATGAGAAAAATTGTGGAAATCACATTCGTGGAGATGATTCCACCTCTGAGGAGGGAAGAATTGCCACATCCAGCTCAGCTCTTGAGAATGAAGAAATAAAGACAAGAGTCAGGAAACAGAAAGCTGAGGTCAGGTGGAGTCCTCTCTCCGGATGGGAGGAAAGGAACTGCTCAACCACCGCAGCATGTACTGGGCAGGTTGATGTCACGTGACACCCTCTGCCTAGCAACCTGTTTACTTGGCTTGGCTTGCCTCGCCTCCGGTGCCTGGTGTTCTCTGGGCTGGGGCAGCTTGTTCACGTGGCTTGCCTCGGGCACCATTTGTTCTCCGGACCGGCCTTGCTCCGGCCCCGCACATGTGATTATCTCCAGCTTCAGCCCCTCCCCACAAAGAATTGATGCCGCTTGTGAAAAACACTGTTCATTTTACAGTGTAGTAGGTGAGATGTAATTAGCCAGATGAGGGGAAAGCGCCACTGGTTGGAGTGTGTATTTGGAAGATCAGTATTACTATTAATGCTACTTAGTGCCACTTCTTTTACATGAAGGCCAGAGGGTTGTTCTGGAGGGAGAGAACCAAGTATGGTGAGAGGGTGGCAGTGATATTTTTCCGACAAGCCATGGCCCCATAGGTCCAAGGCCTGTTTGTATGTGCATCATGCAGAGTCTAGAAGGGGCATGTGGAGATGTTGGAGCTTATAGAAAGTCCCGGAGATTTCACCCAAGGGAAGCAGGTGTGGACCATACCTACTGTAGAAGTCAGGATGCAAAACAGGGAACAGATTGAGTGCAATGGAAAAGATACAGCCAGAGGCTTTTTTCTGGATGTGTGTGCTCTTTGTGTTCCATCTTTCATTCTGTGTTGTCGAACATCACAATAAGAGACTGATCTAATGATCTAATGACCAGAGTTTAGAACAGGCAAGAGAGACTTCCCTGCCGTGTGTTCTGTGAGAGCCAGTGACTGCGTTTGTGAAAATAAAGAGGGAGTTAAGGACCGCAGAAAACAATTACCACTTACTTCACCATCTGACATATATTTCCAAAATAAATACAGTTTACGTACTAGCACTTTATTTCCTTAGCAAAGCTAATTGTTTCTTTAGCAAACAAATGTGTTGGTTTTTAAATTAATACTGTATGTCTTTACATGAGCTGCAACTATTCGACTGTTATATGGAGTTGATATTTAAGGAAGAACACATTTTAAACAAAACCATTATTTGTCTTCAGCTATAATACTAGATACAGTCCTGATGTTTTCTGAAAAATCAAAGGATAAAGTAGCTTTAGAAAATGACAACCAATAGACTGGTGGAAAGAACTGAAAATAAGGATAAGCTTTTAAGTGTGAACAGATGTAACTTGAGAAAAAAAAATATATATAGTCATAAAGTTACATTAAGATAGGAAAAATACATGTTAGTTCTTCAAATTGACAAATATTTGGAAGTGTGAGGTTTCCACAGAAGCTTATAGAGATTAGTTAAAGATGGAAATCCCAGAGTGCAGTAGGGAACTCATTTCTCTCATATGTATGGTAGGTAGGTAGGCGAGGGAGATATCAGTGATTCAAAAAATACTTAAAGAACAGGAGCAGCAGCTTAACACTGGGTTACCATGGGAAAATGGAGATGGTTTTTTGAGTTTTATGTGTTCCTTAAGATTTCTTTCAGAGATAAAACTTCAAGTAGAATATATAAGTAAACTTCTTTTGCAGTCTGATGAAATATACACATTGTATGATTTTATTATTACCCTATGTAAACTTTGTATTCTACCTTATATGAACCTTTTCATTCTTGTCATATATGAATTTCTGCATTATTTGAATTACTGATACTTAATAATAACTTAAACACTTTAAATTTATACCAAATGTGAAAAGAGAAAATAGTTTTCACAAATTATATTCTTGCCATTTGAAAAGGTGTACTTGTGAACAGAAGATGGTGTTTATTCTTTAAATTAACACATTTTATGCTCCTCCTAGGCTGGAATGATAAGAAGTGATAATGAAGAGTATTTCATTGAACCCTTGGAAAGAGGGAAGCAGATGGAAGAAGAAAGAGGGAGGATTCACGTTGTCTACAGGAGATCAGCCATAGAGCAAGCACCCGTGGACGTGTCCAGAGACATCCACTTCAAAGGTAGGCGTCTGTGACAGGGGTAACAACTGGCAGGTTAAGGTACGTGGGGACCAGCCCTCCCATGAGGCAAGAACTGCGTTGTCATATTCTCGTCTATAATAGGAAGGTAGTAAAAGACGTTTGTATTTATAACTCATGAAATAGGCCTTTTCTTTTTAAAATGAGAAGAGTGTATATATGTTATAGGTATTATTTTATTCTAGGGCATTATTATATTGCCAATATATTACCTATAAATTCTTTTAAAAGTTTCACATGAAAATGTTTTTCTAGCTTATGTTAAAATTGGAAAATATTTATGCTCTACAGGAGGTATCTAAATTATGGATTATATGTGTTATTTAAAATGTTCTTAAGTGAGGTATCTTGGCATAGCAAAGAGTTGTGTTTTAAGAGCAGGGTGATACATTTGAAAATAAACTATGTTATTTGACTTTAAGGTCTGTCTTGTGAATTCTTTTTCTTATTTGAAAGAGACCTAAGTCCAACTTTTCTTAGAATTTTATAAATAAGAACCATTGAAGTCAAGGAAATGATGGCACATGAAATTTTCTATTTCTGTTTTAGTGAAATCTGAAAATAAATTGATGTTAAGGACATATTCTTATATGTTTGATACAGAAGTTTCTACTGAGAAGAAAAGAAATTTGGAAAATTTTTTTTTTTACCAATTTTCTAAAGTCTGTATTACTTTTGCTAGCCCAACTCTGTGGTTTAAGGAAACTTCCCTGAGGAAAATGTGAGGGATATGAAGAATGTTAATTTAGCAATAATTTGTCTTCTAGATTGCCCTTTGTGAGTGGCTGCCTACTGATTGGGTTTTTGATACCCCTCACCTCCCTTCACCTACTGCACTGGTGGGAGAGCATTCTTTAATATACACTTAGAATTAGCCCAGCCTGAACGGTTTTGACAATTTCTCATTTGAAAAAACATGTTAATGTAGTTTTATGAAATGTGTGCCTGATTTTGAGAGCCGCTCCAGGTAGGGGGTGGGATGGGCATCATAAGTGGCCTGGCCAGAGGCACAGCTCACACCGTCAATGGACTGATCCCCTGGACCAGTACTTGATCTCTCTGAGGCTCAGAAAGTTCATCTGTGAATAGAAATTAAAGAACATCGCGCCAGAAGCAATGTATGCAAAGTGCTGAGTGTAGCCCTCAACAAAAGCAGGTGCTTAATCAGAATCAGTGCTTTATTATTTTATTAATGAGTAAGACAGTTGTCTTGGGCATGAACATTCATGCTAGGAGTTCTGTTCAAGTTGAACAGTTACGTGTTGATTGCCTTTACATTGTGGATATGTCACTCTTAATTCTTGGTTATATTTTTATGTTTTAAAATTTTAATTCTAAATGAGAAGACTGCTTATGTCAAGGGTAGGATAGGTAGTAGGTTGCAGCGCTTCTTCTCTAAGTCTTGGTTGTTGAACATTATTAATATCCACAGTGTCTTTCTGAGGCAGTAGTTAAATTTCATTTAGGAAAGCATAGTTCACCTGCCATGGTGTTGTATGTAGAGTTGGAGGGCAGCTGTCTTGAGCTGCCCTCGTTTGCTGTCCGTCCTCACTGTGGATCCAGCAGGCTGAGTCCTGTTCCTCCATCTTGGTCTCTGAAGGGATCTATTTCTACAAATAGTGGCCCTTGTACTATCCATTGGTTTGATATTTACGGGCATAGACCAAAGTAAATGGAGTTTGTTAACTATCAGTTACCTTAAAACTTGAACAAAAATAGAATCACTTGGTTCTCTTAGCATGTTCTAAGAAATGCCTTAATAATGACTTAATGATCTATATTTTTCTTATTTATGATATTCTGACTGAATTGAGTAGCTGGTAATATCAGCATACCTTTTTTTGAGAATCTGAAATTGTAACCATTTATGTTAAAAGTTAACTTTTTTCCCTCTAGGGTAAAAAGAGATTCAGATTAACAAATTTAAGTACCAAACTGTAGCTTTTAATTTCTTCTTTTAATTTCATGGTCACAGGACTGAGAGTTATGCTTTTTCATAGACTAAATATATTCCAAGTATAAATTAGGAATATATTTTTATAATGTATTGTGTCATTACAACATGTAAAATTCAACAGGATTAAGGTACCTTCTTGGGATTAGGCAAATATATTGATTTATGAATGAAAACTAAAGCACCATATTAAATAGTGTTTTATCTGGTGTGCATATTTTAGGAGACATACGAGGACTTTCTTCAATGAATTAGGTTAAAAGGAATAAAATACATGAGCTAAGACTTACCTAGGAAGAAATATATTTAAGAGTCATGTCTTTATATATCTTTAAGTTTTTTTCTGACTGCAAGGCGTCAGGAGGAATATTGATCATTAGCAAGCCACTTCTGACCTTACAGGATTTCTTCAGTACAGCCTCTGGGAATACTCTGCCGTATTTGTGCAGTTGTGACAGTAATTGCTGGAGCCTGGATGCATTTCTTGCTGTGGCAGTTTAAGTGCTCAGAATGCTATACATTTTGCAAGTCTGTAGGAACCCGAACTAGATGTGCAGTACTAAGGTGGAACATTGGAGCTGAACAGAATAGAGACTGAGTGAAAACTACAGGGTTTTATGATGGAGCAGATCCTGGGGATAGGAAAAGAGAGGAGAGTGAAAAAAGAATGAGGGGAAAGGGAGAAATCAAGGTGACTGGGAATTCTAATTTGGAAGACTAGAGAATTCTCTTTCCAAAATTAGGTTTTATAAAACAAGCAACAGAAATAAGCTTGTTGGAAGGTCAGACTTGGGTATGATCTTGGCTATAACAGAATCTGTGTAGGGTGTCATGATCGTGTCCTGGGACAGTATGTGAGTGTCTTACACACACCGTGCAGCAGAGATGGCAGAGGTCAGCTTGGCAGTCCAGGGGCAGGTGTTGGCCGTGGGTGTGTGGAGTCTCTGCTTTGCCTCTGGCTGCTCCTTTCCATCCATATGACTGAGAATCTGAAGGTGTACATTGCACAGAATCGAGATCCCATAAGGATATCTGCTACCTACCACTACAGGACATTATGTGCTTAAAAGATAAAAATAAAATTTAGAAACAAGACAGAAACTTGCTTCTCCCACACCCAAGAACACTAAGCTTTCTACTTGACCAGAGAAAACATGTATTTCTATTCCTGTCTTCTAAAAATTTCCACCTGCGTTTCTAGGAAAAGTCATGGCTTTTGAATTTGTGTAATATGTACATACATGGCATGATTCAACAGCAAGAGAAAAGCCCTCAACCAACTCAGTGCATAGCGTAGATTCCCTGTCCTTTATTCTTAGTAGTGAAGAACTGTGGAAAGCCTTAAGAGCTAGTTAGAAATATGCTGAAGTAGCCAGTAAAGTCCCAGATACAGGGCTGCACGTTACATTTCTGGTTTCCCTTGGCGGTAGGAGTCAGGGTTGGCAGAAATGACAGGTGCCAGGGCTGGAAGGCAACAGCATCTTTCTAGTCAGACAGACAGTCCTGGCATGCTAATGATAAAGGAACTGGTCTGCTTCATTATAGTGAGAGGTTTCAATTTGCTTTTTTCTCTGATTTCTGCCCTAGAGGTATGGAAATCACATCTATTTTAGACATCTTAGTTGAGACAAACATTTTCTATTTGACTGAGTATTTGAAATTTTAATTGGTAGCTTATAAAGTGCATTTCCACTAATAAATCAATAATTTGTCTATACTTAGATAAAAAACAAAATATGCTGACCACTCTTACATTGTCATCATTAAGAAGTTTGCTCTGGGCAGTCTACTTTTGGGGGCCCCGGGTCTGTACTTGCTGACAGCATTCAGCTTTTCATATTTTGTATTGAATCATTAGGCCCTTGGGCTTCTCCCTTCAAATTGCAAACTTTCCATTCACCAGAAGCTTGGTGTTGAAGAAATTTTTGTAATTACTTCCTACCAGTGGGAAACAAGGAATAGTAAGCCTTTATCTCCTGGCTTCCTTTCAGGATTTTCATTTTCCTGCAGGAACCCAAATGCTTGTGTTGTTGGTGTGGTTGTCATGGTGCTGTGACGGGGTATCTTTGTCCCAGGTGGGAGACATGGAGAAGTCAGAAATGATTTAGGAGTTGCTCCTGGTTGCTGGGGAATAAGGGAATGAGACAAGAAGCAGAAAAATGGGGAGACTATTTTATTTTGGTGATGATAGAAGTTCCTAGGTCTGGAGTCCTTCCTCGAATCTGCAGACATGTAGGTGCTCAAACCTTCTGTCTTGGGAAGTTCCCTGACCTGTAAGGCCTGATCAAAGAAGATCACTGGTGGGCTTTGTAATGCCCCCAGCCAAACAATACAAATTAATTTATCCGTTATTTCTTAGTAAATGAAGCATGGAATGTAATATTACTAAATATTTATTAGTATAATCAAATAGCAACCATAGTTTCAGGCAGGTGTAGACTTAGGAATGTTTCAGAACTGCATCATTTTGTTTATAATCTAATGTAAGGATCAGTGAGGCTGCTTCTATTGGATTCATAGGGAAATACTAATCACATATATGGAATTCTTTTCCGGTTTAGTAAACATTACAGTCTGTTTTTATGACAATTTTTGACAAAAATGAAAGCAATATGGAGATTTAATTATGACGCAAAATAATTAGGAAGCTGAGTGTGAGTTAAAGGATTGGCTAATGTGAAATAAAGTTATTACCTTTTTATTTTCCCAATGAAGCACTGAGTATTATAGAACCACACATGCTGCATTGAGACTTCAGGGCTCAGGTTTACTACTTAGTTATCCATGTGGCACTAACAGAGAGAGAATCAGAACGTTTTATAGACTGAAGAGAAAGGGAGAACAGGGAGTGCAGCTCAGGGTAAAAAGCTGGTGTAGGCAACTGGAACCAGCTATTGATTCACTAATGAAATGGTTGCCTACTCAGAAGCAACTATATAATATATAAATTATCAGTTCATGAGGGGGCAGTTCATACTACAAAAGTTTGTTACCATTTAAAATATGTTTGCTCTTTTTGAATATAAAATATATCCTATTTAATACACTTCAGGCATTTTGTTGTGCTCCAGACAACTGCTTTTTCTTTGAGGGTTAACTATTTTTAGTAGCGCGTATACTACACTTTAACTCTGTCTATCCAAGCAGTAGACATTGCAAGGCTTAATCTATACTCAGTTTCCTTTGAGATACAGTAATTCATAAACTTTCATATCCGTAAGTGGTAACCACTTGTGTAGGGAATCCAAATATTTCTGGAAGTTTTCTAATCTTTTTATTGTGGGTACCAGGGGTCTACCTCAGGACCTCGCGCGCCAGCAGGCGCCCGTGCTGCTGAGCGATATCACTGGCCCTTTTTTCGTATGTGGGTTCCGAGAGTCAAACTCAGGACCTCGCACTTGCCAGGCAGGCACTTACGCCGCTGAGCCATCTCACTGGCCCTCTAATCTTTTGTTTCATCATTTCTGCACATGGTTCTTTTTAAACAACATAACTCGCTATAAATTGGATGTTGCTTATTTTTTGTCATTGTTTTGTTTTTCTTGCTGGGTCATCAGACATTAACTTTAAAAATGTAAAGTTAACTTTAAAGCTAACTAAAAATGATGGCCATTCTGTTCACTCCTGAACACGCACATGTGGGTGTTTGCACTTTTCTTGGTGGTGCCCTTATGTTGCCACCCCAGCCTCTTTCTCTTGGCCCCTGCCTCCCTGTGCGCCTCTTTGTCATGCACTGTGAGGAGCTCAGATTGGTGATAGAGATGTTGAAGAGAAATGGAACAACAAGTGTAGTATGCAAATATTTTTTTTTGAAAATTGTTTGAGTTTTTATCATGAGAATTGTTACTTAAAATGCAAGGGCCAAATAAATGTTCCTCTAATGCATGACTCTTTAGGGGGAGCCGAATACTTGGTTTTACTCTTCCTATCCACCAATAATTTTTCTCTAATTTTCAAATATCTGTCTAAAATATCTAAATGTTAAAATTAATTAATGAAAATAATGGAGTTTAGTGGAATTAAAAAGAATTTCTTGAACTTGGTGTCTGCTGAAGAGGTTTGTTTTGGGACGAGTGGAGCGATTTCCCTAATTAGGGTGATATACAGATTATTGTGGATAATTAATTATATACGGCATCTTACTATATCATTTTCAACTCCTTACAAAGTATCTAAAAATATATACATCTGAATGAGACATTAGTGGAATTTTTTATCTTTCTAAACGATTTTAAATATTTTCGGGGCCAGTGATATAGCTCAGCGGCATACGCACCTGCCTGGCAAGCGTGAGGTCCTGAGTTCGACTCCCGGTACCCGCATTAAAAAAAAAACTTTCAATTTATAAAACCACTTATATGCCCCCCAATTAACTTGTTCAATGCTTTTTAGCCAGAGATATTTGTTCATTATTTCAGAGTTCTGATTAATAATGTGAAGCATTGTAAGGCACTGTGTGTATTCTTGGTTGAGGGAAAATTGTTTATTCTAAGTTCTTTTCATCCAAGCCCTGTGGAAGGTTTTGTTTCTCTCAGCACGCTTTGCACACAACTGCATATTGGTCATTGTTGATTGTATATGGTGCTAACATGTGTTGCTTTCTTAGGTTCAGCCCCGTCTCAGCTTTTTGGCGGGGCTTGCTTTCATGTTTTCAGGTCTTATCCCAGGTACTACAGGAGTAAAAGCAGTATTGAAGCCCTTTTTGGTGAGACAAGCGAGTGATAAAAATATTTTCTTTATGGCCTGAACTGTGAATGCCACCAAGCAGTCTTCTAGTAACAAGAAATTAAGATATTAGATCCACTGGGCTCCTTCATTTCCAATTTTGGGTGACATGTAGGGAGAGCCACTATGGGAATTTGATGCAGGTGTCCATACCCTGTCTTTCTCATTGCATGAGCTTGGCCTTGGCTTCTAAGTCTGGAGAGCAGTGCTGGTGGAAATCACTGCCAGGTGTTGTGCATGGACCTCACGGTTAATGTTTCAAGGAGATGGAGTTAAATCAGACAGGCTGGAATCTGTGATTTTTGATTCATTCAACTTCTGTCTCTCTTCTGTGAGGACCCTACTCTTCAGAAATCAGAAAAAGCATTTGTATGGTTCAGGTCACGTTGACATTATCTAAGTCCCTTGGGCAGCCTTCCATCACTTACCAGCACTATTTTTCTTAAATTTATGAAATATATATATATATCTGACCTGAACTTTATATATATATATATAAACTGCTGTCAGTTGAGCCCTATACAAATTACTAGTGGACATTCTGGTATATATTGAGATTATTTCTGTAGATTTGCAATTTGAGGCATGGACATTGGACAAAATAATTACCGCAGTGTTCATTCAGATTCCTATTCCTGAAAAGGCCCCATTTTATGAAATTTTAACCTGAGGTATGTGGGTATTATTTCATTGAGACTCAGAATGTCACCGTTGCTCAGTTCCGCTCACAGGTACACAGGAGCATCATTCATCTCCATTTCCTTCCTTCTTCATTTTATTTCAATTATGATAAAGCATTGCAGATAATCTGAATTAACCATAGGTTTTATATTCTGTAGAGGAATTAAGTAAATGAGAAGTCAAGGATTTACTCTGAATAGTAGAGATTACAAAAATGGACACTTTATTTAAAAAGCTATTACACTGGGACATTTACTAATTCTTTACAAATGGTCATGGAAAAGGAAAAACCATGAAAAAAGAAGACCACTGCCCTGTGATGTAGAATGCACGTTTTTTCTTGCACACCCGAGCCTCCCACGTTAACATGTGTTAACCGGGATATCAGCTTCTTTGGCAGACTGTGTAGGCAGCTCCAGCTGATTGTTCTTCTGACTGCCGGATGCTAGCCCTGTTTGACCTGAGTGGTGTCTGCTCTCGCTAGTGCAGCCAGCCACTCTAACCTCGGGCTGGGACTTTCATCCAGCCCGCCCACCTGGTCCACCCACAGCTTCTGTGGTGGCTCTGCACTGGCACTGGTTTCACCTTTTTTGACAGGCCCTGCATGGGCTATTCCGCTTCCTAGGGATTGATGGGGTGACAGCCTCCTTGGCTGGAACCAAATTGATAGTGTTAGGAGTCCATGAATTTTCTCCTCCCAGCATCCTCAGAATAAAGCGGGTGAAAGGCCTGACCCTGGAGCTCCTTAGCGGTCTGTGTATTCTGTAGAGTTCCACTTGCGGATTGGAGACTGGGCCCCTGTGGGAGCTAGGAAGGAATGAGAACCACCCTTCCCTATTCTTGTTTGCGTCTCATAAGCAACCCAAGATCAAAAGAGCTACATTTGTCTTTTTCTCTAATTAAGTGCTTTTTCTTTACTATTTCATGTCATAACTAAGATATATGATGGTCAGGACTTTCCCCAAACAGGAGGAAAACAGAACAAATAAAAGCTTAATGCCAGCTTCACCCTGGTGTATTATGTGAGAATGGAGAGGATTTGGAGTGCCCTCTGCCTCTTACAACCTAGCTTACAACTCTTCCTATTAAAATCGTCACTCAGGAACTGACTCTTCATATTCAATTTTTCTTTTTTTTTTTTTTTTTTTAATGTGGGTACTGGGAGTCGACCTCAGGACCTCGCTCTTGCCAGCAAGCTCTTGTGCCGCTGAGCGATATCACCAGCCCTTTTTTTCCTTTATGTGGGTACTGGGAGTCGAACTCAGGACCTCGCACTTTCCAGGCAGGCACTTACACCGCTGAGCTATCCCACCGGCCCCATATTCCTTTTTTAAATTGTGGCGAGGACATGTAACAAGAGATCACTCTCAACAGTTTTTCATAGTACAGTGCTGTGTCAGTAACTGCAGGTGCAATATCCAGCACACATCTCTAGATCTCAGTTCTTACATCATAATCATGTTATGTACATGAAAGAGCAGCTCTCCATACCCACCCTGGGGGCCTCCATCCTGCACTCTGCTTCTGTATGTTTGGTTGTCCTTGATAATTAGAATAAGTGGAGTCCCACAGTGTTTGTCTCTTGATTGGTTTATTTTACTTAGTATAATAGCCTCAAGGTTTGTCCATATTTCCACACATGGCAGAACATGGGAAAGTAAGTATTTCTTTGATTTCAATTCTTTTGGCTATATATCAGGAAGTAGGATTGCTGGATCACATGGTGGCTTTATTTTAAACTTTCTGAGGTCCCTCCATAAAGTCCACTTGTCTATTTTTTGCTTTGTTGCTTGTGCTTTTGGCATCTCATACAGTAAATCACTGCCGAGAGCAGTGCCATGAAACCTTTGCCCTATGTTTTCCCTAGGAATTTTACAGTTTCATGTCATATGATTAAGCCTTCAATCCATTTGGAGTCAAATTTTTGTATGGTGTAAGGGTCCAGTTTTATTCTTCTGCATGGGGTATTCAGTTTTCCCAGCATTATTGTTGAAGACACAGTTGCTAGTGTATATTCTCTTGCAACCAGGATTTATTGCATGGATTTCTCAGTTCTTTATTCCATTCCACTGGTCTGTATATCTGTTTTCATTCTGGTGTGATACCATTTTAATTACTGTAGCTTTGGAGTATATTTTGAAGTCAGATAATATAATGTTTCTAGTTTTCTTCTTTACTTTTTCTTTTCTTCTTTCTTTTTTCTTTTTGGCTATTTAGATCCTCTGTGGTTCCACAGGAATTTTAGGATTGTCTTTTCTATTTCTGTTACAAGTATGCTATTGGATTTTTGAGAGGGATTGCACAGAGTTTGTAGGTTGTTTTGAACAATATGTACATTTTAACAACAGTAAGTTTTCCCATGCATAAACACTGAATGTCTTTCCTTTTATTTATGTCTTCTTTGTCCTTGATGAAACAGTCCCTACTTCCTAATAATCTCTTTCCTTTCCCCTTTTGTCCTCTTCACTCACAACTTTTCAGCTAGTGCTTGGAGATGATTAGTAAGTAGGTCATCTCTGCACAAAGACAAGGAGAAATAAATATTATATTTTCTGAATACTATCCTTTTTGCAGTTATTTTATTTCTGTGTTTGATGTTCTTGTTGAACTTGTGGAAACGGTATGTATCGAAGAGTTGTTGAAAGATTTCTTGTTGGGTTATTTTTGTTTTTCATTTTGCTCATGTAATTTGAAAGGAGGAATGACAAGATATCAAATACAATATGACAAAGAACAGGGTTCCCAATAGATTTGATGTCAGAAAAATAAATGTTCACCTTTATAATTTAAGCACCATGATTTTTTTTTTTTTTTTTTTACCTGATTTGTAATCTAAAACACTTTGGAAATAAGCCTTTGACATCCTGAGTCACTAGAAGAACATTGGACTTTTCCTTTCCTGTGCCTTTGTGTCTAAACTTAGGATCTTAATCCTACCTGACAGTTCTTTTCTTTTCTAATATATGGAAACAGAGTTTTATGCCAAATTCCACAGAATTTTAGATGTGATTAAAATAATAATCAAATTTATTTTCTTTATGAATATAGAAACATTTTTATTAACATTACTATGAATTACTGAGAGATTTTATGTAAATCTTCGCTTATATAGGTTTACTGTAGTCACTCTGAGCTGAGGCCACACAGTTATATTTTCAGATTTCCTAACCTTTTGTCTAGAGGTGAAATACTGGGGTTGAAAGTGAGGGAAGGACCATGTCCAGACCTCCTCTAGTACAAAGAGAGAGGTCATTTGTTTTAGCATTCTGCAGTGCTTGGTAAAAATAAAGGAAAAATCAAGACCAATCATAGTGGCAATTCCTTGCTTTGACCACCTAGATCGAATAACGAAAGCTCAACTGCTTGAATGTGAATTAGAGCAGAAAAGCCAGTAAACTAATTGGAATGGGAAAGCTTAAGTGCTCAGTGTTTAGTCCTTTGAGGGTACTGTCAGATTTTTAGTTATAGGGACCTATACCCAGAAGAACTGGGTATAAATAGTCATTTTATAAAATATATTTTGCAGGGCCAGTGAGATAGCTCAGCGGCATAAGCGCCTGCCTGGCAAGCACGAGGTCCTGAGTTCGACTCCTGGTACCCATGTACGAAAAAAGGGCTGGTGATATCGCTCAGCAGCACAGGCGCCTGCTGGTGCGCGAGGTCCTGAGGTCGACCCCCGGTACCCACAAATAAATAAATAAATAAATAAATAAATAAATAAATAAATAGAAAGAAAACATATTTTGCTTAATGTAAGGCCATGTGGTATGAAGATGGAATTGTGCACATTTGCTGTTTGATCCCCACTCCACCCCCACCCCAGATCTTAATGGACATTTTTATGCAAGGTGTTTCATAGCAAGGCAAGAGTCCAAATGTGTTAAATTTCTTAGAGTTGCAGGCAACCAAGGAAATCCTGCAAAAACAGACTCAAATGTTGATTCTGTTCTATTCAGCTAGTTTTAAAATGGGATCGTCAATCTTTTTTTTTTTTTTTTTTTTTTTGTGGGTACCAGGGGGACGACCTCAGGACCTCGTGCGCCAACAGGTGCCCGTGCCGCTGAGCGATATCACCGGCCCCTTTTTCGTATGTGGGATCCGGGAGTCGAACTCGGGCCCTCGCGCTTGCAAGGCAGGTGCTTAAACCGCTGAGCCATCTCACCGGCCCGGGATCGTCAATCTTGGTCTTTATAATATTAAATAAATAATAAATCTAAGTGTTGACTCTTTTTTGGACACTGGACTATTTAACACGTATCTCTTCAGTGACTTTTATCATTTACTATGTCACAGAGAAGGAAAAAAAATCACATGTCTCAGCTAATTCACAAGAAAACTGCAACATTTATCAGAGATGGAGTTGGTAACCATGGTTTATGCATTTTAAAGCTATGCAGACATCACATTAAATCCCTAATGATATGTTTTAGACTTCTGAGGTATTATTGATGCAAGAAAATTATGCTATGCTTATTGGATGCTTAGTATGTACTCTATCAAATAGTATAGGATAGCTCAACAAAGATTGGTTAAAGACATACAATGAAAAGTAAATGTGCAATTAGTATAATGTGTGATCTAGAAAATATATATAATGCAATTTTAAAGATATCAGTGAAGATTGAGCTATTTGAAGGAGTTCAGATGGATATTGAAGAATATCAGGGTTTTGAATCAAGATATAATTACTGCAGAGAAAACAAGCTATTTCTAAGAAAAGACAAATATTTAGGTAGAGACCTACTGGTGATAATATACTGATAAAATTACTGTTACTAAGTCTTTTTAACCAGATGTTCAGAAGGCACCTAAAGATGTCATAACATTCAACCTGATCTATTCAGTGTCTTAAGTGGTTTCTGAGGATTTAGTCCATGGTTGTCTGACTCTAAGGTGGAAATGGGATGGTGGAAAGGCACAGCAGAAAGGCATAGCTGGGGAAATCCACTTGCCTCATGGCAGCCAGGAAGCAGAGCGAGAAGAGCCAGGGCAAGAATACACCCTTCCAAGTCGTGCCACCCGTGGCCACTTCCTCCAGCCAGGCTCCGCCTTTGAACACATGAGACTTTGAGAGGATGTTTGAGGCCCGAATCGTAACTTGTGAAGATGAAACTGTGTTGACATATCTTGCCTTTGCCTTATCCTTCTCTGTGACACTAGATTCCTGTCTTGACTTGGTGACCTGACTCTTACCTGGATTTCTTTCTTAGCCTTCTTCCTGTTTCTTCTTTGCAAGTCTTTCTGAAGGTTCTACTTCTGTCTTCTGAGATTTTATGCCATTGGTGATTTGATAGTGACTTGCACCAGTGTATGAGCTGTAAGAGTGTTACTCTTCAGAGTTTCCACATCCCCAGTCTCTCTTCCAAGGACAGGACATCCAGCCACTTATTACCGCCTGCCTTGGATGGCCCTCTGCCAGCCTGGCTTACACTGAGCATGTTTCTAACTACTCATCATTTCCTAACCTACCTCTTGCTCCTCCTCTTAATCCCAGTTTTTATAAAGACCAACACCTACCCAGTTAACCCCTTTGGCTTTTACTTCCCTTGTCTAGTTGTTAAGCTTCCTAGATCCACCAATTTTATACCCAGATTGCTCTTAAGGTATTGTCAGTCCCCATTGTTTCTGCTCCTGTTCAGAGCTTAATTATTTTTTTTTAGAATGCTGCAGTGGTCTCCTAACTCTTCTTCTGCTTCTCAGCCTGTCTCTCTACTCTGTTTTGTAATAGGTTACCAAACTTTATGGACTGTGTACTCACACCACATGTTTGTGTACACACATGCAAATGTGTTACTGTCATTTATACCCTATAGGACATGCACATTATACATTACAGAACATACTGAATGACAGAGGTTATAAAGAATGTAATAAAGATAACTACAGAAATTCAGTTTTTTTCTCAATAGTCCAGTAAATCTTTTTATACATATTTGCAGAATAAGTACCTCGCTTTTGATTGAAGATATAGTGATCTTTATAAACTGAAAGACTACATGTCATTGTTTAGTCTAAATTCATAAGTGGTTCTCTATTCCCTATTGGATAAAATAGAATTATTTTTCACCTTGCCCCCCATGTCCTAGAACCTCTCAGTTTACCTAGCTTGACATCTCCTTACCCATTAGCGACGCCCACTTCCAACTCACCACTCTTTACTTTGGTTGCCCTGGACTCTTGAATGCCCTAAACACACTTCTTCACCTGACCCTTTTTGTTCTTATCCACATTGCACTGCACCTCTATCCCTTTTGGGATAGAGTAGGAGCATCCCCAGATCTTACACCTGAGAGCACTGTATCGTCTTCTTGAGAAGGATCGATGTCTGCCTTGAATCTTGTATGATCTGAAAGACAGAGGTAATGTTTTTCTCACCACTGAGGACCAACTTGAGAATGAATTAAATCTGACACAGAGGTTCTCCAACTTTAAGACATATACACTCTTTATTTTTCTAACCTTGTTTAGTATTTCCCTTTGACAAAAATGAAAATTTTATTTCCCTTCAAGTTGCTTATTGGTAGTAGTTTAAGGAAGGTTTACTTTTTCATAAATAGCATTGCATATAATTGAAGAAGAATGTACCAAAATGCAGGTTGAGGAGAAAATTCGGATGTGTTTTGAAAACTTCAGAGTCTTAAGAAAGTCAGTGTTTTACATGAGTACTTTCCAAAAAGACTTGCATAGAATTTTCCTTTTCTAATGAAATTGGGTTCTATAAAAGTTTCTTAGTCTGGGTGGGTGCCCAGAGCTACAAACTCTTTGAATTTAGGTCTAAATTTTCTGTGTATTTGTATATTTGAGTCGCCGCTTCTCTCCCAGAAAGGATTAAAAGATTTTCAAAGGGGTCCATGATTTAAAAACTGCTGAGGAATAACTGTCGTCAAACTATTAAATGTTCTTTGAATGATTTAATTTGCCATTTAAAGATATTTTATATATATACATATATATATATGTATACATATACATAGTATATATATACATATATATACATATATGTATATACGGAGAGAGAGAAAGAAAGGGACTAACAGTATAAGAAATTGCTTTTACTCGGGTAATGACATGTTACTTACTAAACTGATGGACTTTTATTATCAGAATAGTAATGGAATAACCTATGTATAGCTCATTTAAAAAGCATGATCTTTTGTTCCCCTTTTAAGTTTATGAATAAAGTACTCTAGTGCAGTAGTATCTGGTAAACTTAAAAGTACATGTTTTGATGAGAGCAGAACATGTTCTAATGTGATTTTATTCCAGCAATACAGAAGGTAAGGAGAACCACATCTCTGCTTCCATGAGCAAGATCCTGGCATGTGTGGAAGTTTGGCAAATGTGTGTGGCAGAGATGGAAACTGTGGGTGGAGGCGGAGGTCTTCACTATCTCAGCTGCAGTGGTCAGAGGTGATGTCACTGTCGCTGCCCTGACTTCAGAGTCCCGGCCGGAGAGGAGCCCCAGACTTAGACAGCTTCTTTGTCAGACGCGGTGTAAAAAGGAAGGCACAGAAAGCTTTCCCTTGAGTCATGGCAAGCTTTGTGACTCCTTTCTTGGCCCTTCGTGAAAGCACATGACAGAACTTGTAGAAGATTAACCCCTTTAACATTTCTGTAAGAAGTTAAACAGATGCAGAGCAGCCCCTCCCGCCCTCCTTCTGGCTGTGAACTCAGCATTATGGTGGGCAGTGAATTATTTTCAGTTCCCTGGAGAGGCCCAGGCCATTAATGGGCTGTGAAGGAGGCCTCTGATGGGCTCAGCTGTGGGTTTTCTGGGGCTTTCACTGTTCTCCAGCATTATTCCTCTGAAAGAGGTCTAGGAGTGGGGTTAGTCCAGAGGCCTTCATAGTGCCTGAAGTAATCCATCCTTTAATCTCTCCCTTCCTGTGGGAAAATTAGCAAGGGAGAAGAAAAGAGTGAGCTCATATTTACGTCCAGATAAAGCCTGTGATAAAGCCTGTTTACCTTCCATTTGCTGGTGTTTTTTTCATGACTATAGTTTATTTTTAAATTTGTTTTTTTAAAAAAAAATTCCAAAAATCTTAGGATGCATTTTGTGCTGATCATTTTTATCAGATTATATATGGTGAAGAGTTAATGTTAATTTCCTGAAACTTTAGTTCACTCATCCAAGAGATATATTTTAAAAATGTACTGTTCATTGTTACAATGAGACAATCTCTGTATCTTTTTTATTTTCTTTATTCTGAGTTGATTTACATATTCTGTGTATAGAAAAGATTATTTTTCAAATATGTGTCAAAATATTATGTTGGATGATAACAAGATTTAGTTCTTCTGAACTTTATTTATTTATATATTTATTCATTTTGTCTTTTTGAGACAAGGTTTCATTATGCAGTTCAGGCTAGCTTTGAACTCACTTTGTAGTCCAGGCTGGCCTCAAACTCATGGCAATCCTCCTGCCTCAGCCTCCTGAGTGCTGGGATTACAGGCGTGCACCACCATGCCCGGCCTTGCTCTTCTGAACTTTTAATGACAAATGTGGTAACAGTGAGTGTACAAATGATGATTTGCCTTGAGGATGGGGTAGTAATTGGGAGGTGAGATGGTAACGGAAGACTTTTGCTTGATTTTTATTGCTCAATATGTAAATTCACTCTTGTATTTAGTGTCTTACCTGTATATTTCTTAAAAATTAAAACAACAAAGAGGAAATTTATTAGTCTGAGAAAAGGAGTGAGCATTTTAGTCCAGGTTCTCTTGTGTGTTGTGTATCCAGTTCTATAAAATAGCATCTCATACCAAGTTCTAGTTCCATTCTACAAACTCCACATCCTAAAGAAGGGACATGGAGACTTAATACTTGTATTGGAAAACATCTTAAGTAGAGGAGTAGGTCTTTTAGGTAGTAAAGAGTGCAACAAATTTTCCTTTCTAGTTCTTGGTTGTTACAAATAAAGTTAACTGCCTTCAATGGTTTTTGAAATAGTAGTTAAAAACACAGTGAAAAAATACATTAGTATTTTAGGGAAAGAGGCCAACAAAGAATTTACATTTATCTCTGGACCTCGCTTCTGTTTTCTTCCTTTGGGACCTGGGCTTGGAGAAAGTTAGTGTTGTGCCATCAACTTCCTTTGCACCTCACCACAGTGCCTGTGTCAGGGTAGAGACAAAGACACCACCAGGACAGAGCAGCTGAGCCCAAGGCTGGGCCATGCTTGGCAAAGGGATGAGATGCTCAGGTCTGGCCCGTGAGGCAGGGAGGCCGCGAGTGGCCTGGTGCGGTGGGCAGCCCTGTCTTCCCGTGCTCGGAGCTTGGTGTCCAGGCCGGAGGCGCTCTCACAGCAGGCCCTGGCTGGGCCTTGGACAGCCCGAGCCTGCTCTGGCTCAGCAGGGAGGCGAGGCCGTGCTGCCTGCTGCTGGCCACTGCTGGCCACTGCTGGCCACTGCCGGCCACTGCCTGTTGTACACCTGGCTGTAGGTTTTTAATACTTCTTTATCTCCGTGGTGCTCAGCGTAGGCCTGGCATCTGGAACTCACTCACAGTACAGTTTTCAACTGAAAGAGTGAAAATATTTTTTTCTGACTGTAAACATAAGGTAGGAGAGGGTGGTCAATGTTGGCTGCCAGGTTTTCAAAGATTCTTTCCAGCTCTTCAACCCAGATTTTATTTCACGTTGCTTTTCCCTACACAGTCCCTTCTGCAGCAGCCTGGACGGGACCATCTAGTTTCTCTACTTCAACAGGTGTCTTCACTAGCATCGGGTTGTGTTTTCTGGCTTTGCTTTTGTTTTTACCTGCACTGGTGAAACAGCTTGCTAATTTTCTAGGTCCTGCTTCATTTTAGGCAGGTTTTCATGGGGTTAATAACTAGTTGCCATTTTTTTAATGTTGTGAACAGTTGATTATAGACCATTTCAAATGGCACAACCGAAGTTCACAGCCCAAACCCTGCTTTTAAACCTTGCCATGTCTGGTTGCTCCCACCCAGCCCTGCCTCGCCGGCTCTGAATCAGAGCATAGCCCTTCCTCAGCAGGCCTGTCTGTCCACCAGTGTCTTCAGCGGCCTCTACTCCAGCTGCACTGAATTTTTCTCCTGGACTTGGTGCTAGGCTTTTTCTTCCCGGTGAGCCTTGGAAATGCTATTTCCTTCAACAAAAAGCACTCTCCTCTTCCGTCCCTTCTCCTTTGTCCCTCAGTTCTGCAGCTTGGCTTGACCAATACCCATTGTAGCTTGGGGAAGAGTCAGTACACATAAGTAAACACAGACATGGAGTATTTGAAAGTGAAGAGTGATGGAGAGGATTTTCTTTGCTGTAACTTTTCACGTGTCCGTGTCAGGTGGCACTTACACCTGAACGCAGTCCAGCCCACGCGGTCTGATGGACAGAGTGCCATGAATGGGAAGGTGATTTTCCTTGTTTAACATCTTATAATTGTATCAGTCCAGTTTGTGAAGCAGTCAGCTCCACTGAGCTCACAGTGGTTTTCCAACGTGCAGCACATACATAAAAGGAGCCAATAAAAGGTGGACTTTCTGTTTTCTAGCAACCCAAAGAAAAGGGGTCATCACTGGGCAGTGAGGAAGGAATGGCAGTTTCCAGGAACTGTTTACTTTTTATTTATTTCTTAAAATTGGTTTTCAGTTATGTCTAGGGATCTTAGAGAAGGAAGTGCTTCCCAGATAGGCGATTCTGCTCTGCTCTGGAGAACCGGGGGAGAAATGCTGCTGAGCCCTTCCCTGGGTTTGCAGGAGAAGGACCCATGAACTCCTTCCTGTGCTTCCATTTGCTTTGCCTAAGTTACGAGTAATCAGTATAGGAAATGTAATTATTTTTAGTTGAATGTTATGTTTTCATAAAGTATGAAATAATAGGAAACGAAATGGGCAAAATAAGTAAAGTTAAAAGTGTAGGCTTTGGATCTAGTCTGAGTGGGTCTGCGCTTCACCTGAGTCAACTTACTTAGAATATTCTGTGTCCCGGTTCCTGTGCGTATAAAAGGAGTTGGGAGAACCCTGTCCTCTCTGTGTTCTTTTGAGAATTAAATGAGATAAAGTACTTAGCGCCGCATCAACGTTGCGACCACCACACTCATACATGCAGTTATTAATCTTTTACTAAGTCTTGTAATCTCTTGGAAACTTAAAAAGGTGGTTGATACGGTTAATAATTTCAGGTGTAATTTTTACGCAGTCCTCAAATTAAAACCTTATGGCTGTGTGATAGTTCTGGGATTCTTCCTGTGTTTCCTCCTGTGTAAAACATGGATTTAATTGTTCTGTGAAGGCAGAATTATTTTAGATTCTTTTTATTATCTTGTCAAACATCTTGAACCAGTGGGAGCATTAAATATGTTTGTATCTGTAGTACACATATAATTTTCAGCTACCTGAATTAGTGGAGACCAAAAATATATTCTGTCTCATTGTCATTGCTATTTGTTCTCTTTCTTCCTGCCTCCTCTCCACTCCCTCCCTCTGTCTTCCCCTCTCCCTGCCAACCCCTGATTTTTGCAGGCATGCAGATAACCTGTATGTGTGCAGACATTCAGTCATTTCCTTCTCTTTCTCCTGTCTCATTCAGAAGGTAAAAATAAGTTCATGCGAAGTAACTATTGTACATTGGAGTTCTATATTATTTCAAGTTTTGTTATTCTGTAGTTAATGTTTGTATAATATGTGAACAGTTGTCATTTTATTAGAGTGGTGTGATGAGCATCATGATTGACTACTTAGATATTGGTCTGAGTGCAGATTTTCTCTTTTATGGTACACATTATCGCTATCCTTCCAAAATGTTTTTCGGGTGATTTTAGAAGTCACTGGATTTGTGATGTATTCTGCTAGCCGCACAACGTCTCCCGTTAACTTCAGGACATTCAATTTGGCTCAAACTGTTTCTCCACTCCATATTATTCACGCTTTGATGAGCAGCAGTCTCCTTTCTGGATGGTTTAACAGCTATCAGTATTTTCCCATATTTTTTGGATCTCTCTGTTTTTTAAAAGCCTACCCATTCATCCATTTCCACTCCTTGCCTGAATTTGGGCATGAATTACACTGGTGAGTGTTTTGTGTTTTTACTCGGTCTACGTATAACATTAGGGTGTATGCACAGTAGAGTTACCATGGCAAGCCAGAGACCCTTGTCCTCAGAAAGGCCTGCTGGCAAGGTTGACCTTCGACTAGCACCCAAGAACTTCCGTATTAGGGGTTCTCATCCTTCCTGGGACAGAGACGAGTGCTTCATTGCCCGAACTCTACAAAACGTGTGGTTGACACTGGGCACACACCACCCTTCTGGAAATCTGGAGTTTTTGTATGAGCTAGGAAGAGGATGTCTACTCGACTAGCCCCGAATAAAGCCCTGGACACGGAGTCCTGGTGGATTTCCCCGGTACGTAGCCTTTCACACTCGCTGTCAAACATTGCCAGGCGAAGTGTGTCCCGCGTGGCTCCACTGGGAGAGGGTGCTCGGAGGACTGTGCCGGCCTCCTCTGGACTGCCCTCCATGAGCAGTTTCTGTTTGCCGGCTTTTCTTTGTGTCCTTTCCCTGCAGTAAGTCACCATAGTAAGCCTTAGCATGAACATGACTACATGTTATGTCCCGTGAGGTCTCTTCATGAACCTGTACCTGGTAGTTCCTGCGGATGGCGTGGAAGACCCCACAGGATAGAGTGTTTCTATTGACACATATAAACATATGTGTACATATGATTGGGACGTTGCCACAGAGACCCCGAGATGTCACAACTTGAACAAAAAAAGAAAATTATTTTTTTCCCTAATGCAATAACCTAGAATTTGAAATTTAGGCTGAGATGGGTACCTGGCTGGGTGGTCTGCACACACACTGCTGAGGCGCATTAGAGAAAACTTGCGGGGAAAGCAGGGTTGTAGGGCATGTAGCTCTCCTGTTGCCAGTTGCGTTCTGCAACAGCACAAATAACTTTGACGTTCGTGAAGACAGACTGGGGAGAAGGGACCCCCACATTCCAGCTGTAGTGCTTCTACGCTTCTGTGTGGTGAGGGACGAACCACTTCTTCACCCAGTGTGATCAAAGTCCAACGCGGGAGAGTGACACAGTGTGGTCGCACTTTGTCCCTGCCCTGCACTGCTGGGCAAGGGGGTACCCCAGGGGCCGTGGCCGGCAAGCAACCGTCTTGATCACGTCTGCGTTCACGATTAGGAAGATCCCTGTTTTCCATGTGGTCGTGGAGAGTATTTCGTATCGTGCCTCTCGGAGATCCCAATTCTATCCCGAGTGTCTGCGGCCCAGGGCTCGACAGCCTGCCAGTCGCCCCGGCCCATCACCTTTGCTTGCTGCCTGCAGCTGGCTGTCTATAGTTCTGGGGGGTTTGCAGTTCCTTCCTTGTTTCTGGTACTGGTGAATTCTCTTTTATTGCAAGCTTAGGTTTTCATTTAAAAGAATGTTTGACATATTTCATGGTGCAGTTTTGTGGCTTTAAAAGAAGTTGGTATTCCTTTATCATTGCATTATAACTAGTGCTTTTTTGGTAGATATCCATACTGAAATGGCATTCCAGGAAATTTGTGTTTTCAGAAGAATAAAAAATAGGCAGTTAAATACTTGGATGGTCTGTCCATTTGACTCATTTATTAAAAAAAATACTTATTTAGTACCTGATGAGTGGGGTGACTCCACCCACCATATGTTTACTTGATACTAAGCATAACAATCAGCCTTTATTCCTCTACATCCATCCTTCTCTCCCTCCATCTCCCTACGCTCTTCTCCCTCCCTCCCTTCCTTTTTCTCCTCTCTCTCCCCTGACTCTTTTCTTTTGGAGACATTCATTAAGCAGCCCCAGCATAATGTTTTTGGATTTGTTGTCCAAGGGTTTGAGGATTAGTTAATTATAAATAAGTCATCAAACAAATGTAGAACTCTTTTAAAATAATTTATCCGGATGTAAATACTGCAAGTTTCCCTTTTAAAAACATCAGTCCTTGGGCCGGTGAGATGGCTCAGTGGCGTAAGCGCCTGCCTTGCAAGCGCGAGGGCCCGAGTTCGACTCCCGGAACCCACATACGAAAAAGGGGTCGGTGATATTGCTCAGCGGCACGGGTGCCTGTTGGCGCATGAGGTCCTGAGGTCGACCCCCCGGTACCCACAAAAAAAAAAAAAAAAAAAAAAAATCAGTCCTTTTCTGAAAAGTTATAAAATCACATAAAAGAAGACCAGTGGAGGAAAAGGGTAACTGCGGTAAACATGATGCAATTAGGATGCCTGCTGATGTGATACAAACATATGGAAAACTGCTTTTAAGAATAAACACCCTCTCAGGGCCGGTGAGATGGCTCAACGGCTTAAGCGCCTGCCTGGCAAGCGCGAGGGCCCGAGTTCGACTCCTGGAACCCACATACGAAAAAGGGGCCGGTGATATCGCTCAGCGGCACGGGCGCCTGCTGGCGTGCGAGGTCCTGAGGTCGACCCCCTGGTACCCACAAAAAAAAAAAAAAAAAAAAAAAAAGAATAAACACCCTCTCTCTCCTCTCTTCCTTCATCCCTTTGTCCTTCCCTCTTTTCCTCCTTTATTCTTTTTTTTTTTTCTCCTTTATTCTTTTCATTTAAATGAAACAGTTGCTTGTTGCCATCTTGGCCAATGAATGCGTCGTGTAGGGTCTCTTCGGGGACATTGTCCTTGGCCAGATACCTTGTTGTTTTTTGTTTGTCCCAGAAATGATGAAAGAGCTGGATGGTCTAGAATTATTACATGTACTGCAAAAATATAGGTAAGGGTACCTTTGTGTTCACTGCTAGATGTCAGCTTTCTCTTCATACATGCAGAACAGCTCATTTATTCAATAATGGAAAAACATGTTTTCAGTCATTTTCTATCTCGCTGACAAATGAGACAGGGTTGGCTGGTAGTAATTACTTTGCATTTACCTGGATTTATGCTTTTATACTTTGATGTTGGAAAATTGCTTCTTCAGTGTGTGATGTTGCTAAATAACATTCTTTAGGAACTTGCAAAGACACTTTTTTCATCTTTTGTTAATTACACACTGTGGGACAGCAATAAATAGCACTTTTTGAGTCTGTGCCTTTTAATCAGCTAGGAAGTGACTGACTCCGTTTTATTTTGACCAGTGCCATTTATGTTGCTTTGGGCATAAATTCAATTTAATTTTGATGGGAAATTTCGATAATACTATACTGAACCTACCTAGCTTACCCCAGATTATAGGGGTGAGCTAATTAATGTTGTGTAGCACATCTTGAGTGAGATAAGGCTTGCTCATGGTAATCCCAGCATACCCCTCTAAGCTGATACCCACCTCACGCTGGCAGGCTTTAGGGGGCTTGATACCTGCTTCACTCAGGAGGTCCTAACATAAGAACCATCTGTTACATAGCACTTGGTCTTCCATGCCATTATCTGTGGAAGATGTTTTCCGTTTAAGAATTGTTGTAATTATTAATGATAAAGGTCAGAGACAGCTGGCTTACTTAACTCCATGTGGAGTTCAGGTCACAGGCTTAAGGGCAGCTCCAGTTCTGACAGGTCCCAGGCTATGTGTCTGGGCAGTCCCCGTGGACCTGCTTCGTGGCCTCTCGGTGATGCTGGACTGGTTGCCTGCCTCACCTAACTGTATGGTTATTCAACAAAATGTTCATATAGAAAGCATCCTGTGGCCTGTGAATAGTGTGTCAGTATATCCCCCGATACTTTATAGCAGCTAATAGAGTTAGGGCTCCAAAGGAAGTGTACTCTGAATGTAAAAAGCAATTCTAATCAGTAGTGTCAAACTTGATAGCATCCATTAACCTTGAAAAATTTGGTAGCTTCCTTTTTCTAAAATTCTTTTAACAGCCAAAGATGAAGAGCAGATTTTTTAGATTTTTGGATAGGATTAGCTATTATATAAAAAAAAGTGTTTATTTTGTAAATGAACTCTTAATGTTTCAACCAGATCTTAATCTCACCTTATTTTTCAAATAGGAGAGTCAGTGGGTAAAATCTCTGAAGACATACTTCTTCACCATAGTGAGAATCTGTTTCTTTATGAATCCTTGAAAACATCAATTATTTTTGATGAAATGGCACAGTGTGTTCAAAGGGCAGTCCACCACCTGCGTTCAGTCCCAGGGTGCTGAGGAGTGAGCTGACTTCAGCAGTGGCTGACTCCCGAAGCACTCCATGGTGCCCCGCGCCCCTACACACACTGTCCCCTAGGCTCAGTAGTGCAGGTCAGTGTACCACTTCCCTCTCCCTCGCTTTCCGAGGTCCCCTTCTCTCTCCTTTAAAATTTGGAAACATTTGAAAAAATGTCATACGTTGTGCTGTCTTTTAGTGCCTTGGATCACGCGGATTTTAGAGAGAACTGAAGGAGCCCAGGGCCTTGTGTTCGGTCCCTCTGCAGGTGGTCCTTGCTGGGACTCGGGGCCAGGGATTCCAGTTTCAGTGTTGTGAGATTGACACAGATGGATGAAACACAGTGTCAGGGATATGAATGAGTAGTGTAAGTGTGCGCCCACGTGGACGTGCCCACCCATATACAAAAATGTAAATTTTGATGGAAAGTAAGAATGTTAGAGAAAAATGAACCTCCATTTCAATTACAGATTTTAGCAAATAATTCAGTTGATGTGTGTTAAGTTTTAGGGAGATTTCCAGTGGTGGGACCACCTGACAGAATGGAGATGTTTTGGGAAATACCAATACGGAAATTCATTGGCTTTGTCGTATAATCTCACCATAAGCATGTACCCATATAGATGATGGCTGGAAATCAAATTTTATATATAAAACATGAATACCATGGTGATAAACACAGTTTTATTGAGGCATTAGTAGTGTCACTTATTACAACTTCTAGGTTCTAGAATTCTTAACAAGCTTGAAAAAGTACATGAAAATGACTTAAACAGAATGAGGTTTGAGTGTAATTAAAAGCAAAACTTTATATTAATTTTATGTCTCTAGATATATTTGAATTGTCTATTTAATTTTAATTTTATAATAAAAATTTTAATAATGGATTTATAAATTTAACTGGTTTTCTTGAGGTCTGTTTATCTGATGTTTTTATACCTGTTCATAGAGCCACTCAGCTATCCCATGCTTCCTGTATTCATGCAGACTTTTTCCATATTTATGTTTTATCTGTTTGTGCCTTACATTAGTTTACCCTGACTTCTTTTCTTTTTTAACCCATTGGTCCTTTTCACTTAATATGAGTAATATTGTTGGAGGTAGCTCTAATGTTTTGTATTTGCTTTCTGTTTCTCTCACCTGTTCTTTGTGCCTGTGTATTTCTTTACTTGCTTTTCTTCAGATTATTTGAATTTCTTATGTAAATCTATTCAAATTTATCAGCTTTTTAGTTGTCACTTTATTTATTTATTTATTTTTTTGTGGGTACCGGGGGGTCGACCTCAGGACCTCGCGCGCCAGCAGGCGCCCGTGCCACTGAGCGATATCACCGGCCCCTTTTTCGTATGTGGGTTCCGGGAGTCGAACTCGGGCCCTTGCGCTTGCCGGGCAGGCACTTAAGCCGCTGAGCCATCTCACCGGCCCCGTCACTTTATTTTTAATGAGTATATATCTTTAATATTTCAAATCTACTTAGAGTTGATATTGTGCCAATTCATATAAAATGTGAGAACACTATAATCATGTAGGTCCGTATAATGTATCCTTTCCTTTATGCTATAACTGTAACAGATATTACCTGTATGCATGTTATAAAATCCTTCAATATAAGTGTTAAATAGTGTATGTACCCATATGTTGATCTTTCTGATGTTCTGTATTCTTTCCTGAATATCTGAATTTTATCTGGTATCATTTTCTTTAAGTCCAAAGAACTTTCTGTACTATTTCTTGAAGTATAGATCTGCTTTACATCTAAATTTTTATTATCTGCAAATATTTCATGCAATCTGTACTCCCAAAGATTTTTTTTCGATAGATTTGCCATTTTCCTTTTAGCACTTGGTATATTATTCCATTGTCCCCTGACCTCCATTGTTTCCGATGAGAAGTTAGAAGAAGGCAGGTCATTTTCTGTATGAAGTAGTACCTCAGTTCATGAACTTAATTCGTTCCACGATTCTGGAAAAGATGGCCAGATTCATGTTCGTGCTTGAAAGACGGATGTGGTTGTGTTTGTTACCCAATGCAGAGTTCTCAAAACAAAACCAAAATTTTGCCCAGTGCTTCTGTTTGAGAACCAAAATGTTCACAAACAAAAGCATTTGTGAACTGAGGTACCACTATACTGTATTATCTTTCTCTTATTGCTTTTAATATTTCCATTATCTGTGCTTTTAGCAGTGTGACAATAAACTGCCTATAAATGGTTTTATTTCTGTTTGTTTTGTTTGGCATTCACTGTGCTGTTTGAATTTATAAATTTATATTTTCCACCAGAGTTTGGAAAGGTTTGGTTGTAACTTCTTGAAATAATTTTTCTTTCCATGCTTTCTTGTTTCATACTTTGGCAGGGTCCAATTATCCAAAGTATAATCAAAATATAAGATATGTATTTAAATTTTAAAAATATTACAGTAAAAACACATCGCCATTAATCCCCCTCAAAATATTCCCCTCACTTTGAACACACTTATCCCACCATTTTTGCCACTTTCAGAAGCAGCTCCGGGGGCCGGTGAGATGGCTCAGCGGCTTAAGCGCCTGCCCGGCAAGCGCGAGGGCCCAAGTTCGACTCCCGGAACCCACATACGAAAAAGGGGACGGTGATATCACTCAGTGGCACGGGCGCCTGCTGGCATGCGAGGTCCTGAGGTCGACCCCCCCGGTACCCACAAAAAAAAAAAAAAAAAAGAAGCAGCTCCGGAAGTTTTCTTCCATGAGTGTCTTTATGAGGTGTGATAAAAAATTCAGTGACTACTGCTGCTAGTGCCATGCAACAGAAAGGCAGGCTTATTAAAACAAACAAACCAATAAACAAACAAACAAAAAAAACATTGCATCGTGCATCTTCACCCCCCTTATTCACCAGATTGTGTACCATGTAACTTCTAGTTCTTCTGCAAAGTCGAAGTGACCATGAAGGTAAACATTTTGAATGCCATGACAACTCAACTAAAGACATTCACAAAAGAGAACTTCTAGAACTGCTTGAGAAACTGGCAAGAATAATGGGATAAGCATGTTTACAGTGAAGGGGACTATTTTTAAGGGGATTAATGGCAGTGTGCCTTTTCCTGTAATTTTTAAAACTTTTAAGTGTTCATCATACATTTGATCACTCTGTATATAATACCTTTGGATATTGTTCCATACATGACTGAAATTTTATTTTTTTCAAACCATTTCTTTTTTGTCTCAGATATTTTCTGTTGCTTTATCTTCACATTCATTTATACTTCTATCATTTTCCATCTGTATATAAATGTATCCCTTGGTTTTTTAAAGAAATACTTATTATAATTTTTAGTATGTAGTATTATTTTTAATTCACTTTAATCTTTTGAGATTTCCTACTTGTTTACTTTTTGTGAGCATGTTATTCTTTATATTGTTGAGAAATTATTTCCTTTGAATGCTGATTCTAGTATCTGGCTCATCTTACAGTCTTCAGTTTACTTCCTTCTCTTTTTTTTTTGTGGGTACCGGGGGTCGACCTCAGGACCTCGTGCGCCAATGGGCACCTGTGCCGCTGAGCGATATCACCGGCCCCTGTTTTGTATGTGGGATCCGGGAGTCGAACTCGGGCCCTCGCGCTTGCAAGGCAGGCACTTACGCCACTGAGCCATCTCACCAGCCTACTTCCTTCTCTTTTGATTATGAATCACCTTTTCCTATTTCATTGTATATTTAATGATTTCTGAATGTATCATGATGTGTTTAATGATATGCTATAGAGACTCAATTCCTCAGTAGTCCTCTAGATAGTGTTAATTGCTTTTGGGGGCGTTGGTTGTTGGTTGTGTTGGTTTCAAGCAGAGAACCTGGCTGAAATCAAATTCTAAAGTGCAATCTCCATCTCTTTTAGCCTCAGCTTGGCTGCTTAGAGTTTGCCGTAAACACGTATAGTTCAGAGGTCAGTCAAGAGACTTGTGCGAAGTAGTTTTGTAGAATTTGCATCACCTTCTATGGCTTTCTATTTTCTGGGATCATCACTCTCCCCACTCCCAGTATGCAGGTGCTGTGATGCTCAATCTCAGTACACTGGTTTTTTATGCTGAAAAAAATGTATGTTTCCATTCAAGTTTTAGCCACCCGTATAAAGCTACCTGGGAAAGAAAAGCCATGAAATCATAAAATTCATCCAATGTGCTGGTCCATTCTTCCAGTATTAATTCTAGTTTCCTCCTGCCTTTGTGTATTCTTAGATGCCATCAGGAAGTTGTTTTACCTACCTAATCTCATATGTATAATCACTCTCTATAAGGTCGGTTGGATAGAAATCATCCATCCAAACCACAAGGGGATGCTGTCATTTGTTTGGATTGTGGGAGATGCCACCAGCAGCAAACAAAAATAGTGAGAAAAACATTTGTTCTTCAAGTAGAAAGACCTTTCTGTTCTCAAGATATTTTGTAAGGCTGTATACTTTGTTTCAGGGAAGAAACTGTTTGTCCAGCAGGAGACCATTTAAGTGAAAGTGAAACTGTACTAAATTCTCCTGCAAACTCCAGAGGTCCTTTAAAATAACTGCCTAGCAAGAAATACGTTACTTGGTGGTGGTCCTCTTTGGAGGTTTCTTTATATTCAAACCTATAAATTGCACAGTATTTCTGTTTTTGGTATTTGCCAAACTACATGTTATTGCTCCTTTAACCCTTACCTATTTTGATTTGGGATTTATAGAAGTGGGATGGGAGAGTAGAAATGTTGAAAGCACGTGGAAAAATAAGTCTTAAAGTATTCTTTGCCTGAGTGATGTCTAAAAAAGACTAATAAAGGTCAGAAAATGTAACAGTAAAATATTGAAATAGAGATAACGTACTACTGTATGTGAAAGGGAAGGGGGCAGGGGCTGAAGCACAGAGATCAGAATCTCTTATTGGGCCGGTGAGATGGCTCAGCAGCATAAGTGCCTGCCTGGCAAGTGTGAGGTCCTGAGTTCGACTACCGGTACCCACATAAAGAATCTCTTATGAACATGTGATTTATACACATAACATAGTGGAAGGCAGGTTCATTAATGGAATTTCTTTACTTGGAGTGTGTGTGTGTGTCTGGGCTGTGCGATTAATGAGTCTGGACTGTGCGAGACACCTGTATTGTTAATACACTGCTGGGGTGCTTCTGGCTTCATAGCTTTGCTAAGAATTATTGGAGTATCTTTTAATCTCAAATTTTGGCATCCCAAGAATAATTTTGGATATACATTTAAAGAGGGAGGGAATCTGAATCGTTTTACAGATTGGACCTGTGATTTTTTGGGCCTTTAATCCTAAGATTATTTGCCTGCAAATAACACAATATGACTGCAAAGAAAAAAGAAATTGCAAAGATTGCGAAAAAAGAAAAAAAGGAATTAATTCAAAGGATGCTGAATGATTCAGCAAATTAAGGAGGTAAAGAAACAAGCTTGAGGCAACTTTGATCTTCATTTGTGGAGTCCTGGGAGAGTTTAGATAGGTTTGGAGATTATGTGCAGGCTAGAGAACCCTTACAGTGGAGCTCAGAGATCAGAATGCTGATAGGAATGTGGACCGTAAAGGCCAGACTCAGGAAGTTTCAGATAAGAACAAGGAGAATTCCACTAGCATTTGGACTACAGCCCATGTGTGTTACACCCTGGCAGAAAATTTTTCTATATTTTTACCATGTCCTGAGACTATGGGAGACTGAGATTAAGAGTGGGGATGGACTAATTGACTTGGTGAAGGAAAGTAAAAGGCAGCATTCAGGTAATGGCATAAGTGGGGCTTGTTTTAGCTAGATTTGTAGCAGAAATTGGGGCAAAAATCAGAGCAGAAAATTTTAAAAACCGTAAATTTGTGCTGAGAAGGAACTATGTATAAATTCATGGCCAAAGGACATGTGCCTGCTGAAGAGATTATTACCATTGAAAAGAAACCAAATCCCTTAAACAGGGATAAGGGAAAGAGGCCTTGAGGTCATCTCAGAAACAAGCAAGACCACATCCATTACAGGCTGAAACACAGAGGTGTCAGCCTTTCATCCAAGAAGAGAGCCCCAGAGACCCCAGCTCAGTAGAAGAGCCTCTTGGATTTCTAGGATTCATTTCACTGTGCTCAGCCGTCCAGGCACTCAGAGGCCATTGCAGCCATGGTCTAAGGGAGCTGGGCTACTGCTTCTGCTGACAGCAGACCTTGGCCTTGTCCATGAAATAATGGTTTCACGAGCATGTAGGAATGTAAGAGTTGTTGAATCAGGGATGCTTCTACTCAGATTTCAAAAGAATGCCTGGGAGGCCAGGCAAGGAGCCCTAGAGTGCGAGCAGTACATGAAACTATGTGAATGAAGCCAAAGTTGCAGTGGAGACTCCAGGAAGTCAAAGACACTAGAAATGGGGAATGTTTGCTGAAGAAAGCTACAGGCCATAAACAGAGCGATCCAAGAGAGAGGCTGCAACTGGCAGGGTCGTGGGGATGGGGCCTTCCAAGCCCATTGAAACTCACATTTTACCACCATGTGCCAACGATGTCAGATACGGAGCTCCAGGGCTTGATGTTTGTTTTGCTTTGACCCAGTTCTTTTATCCATTTTCTTCCCTTTTGGCATGGAAATGTTTACCTGGGCCATTGTACATTGGGATTATGTAAATTATTTTTTTCTTTTTACAGAAGTTGACAGCTTACATTTTGCTTTGAGTCTCAGAAGAGATGTCTTTTGAAAATGCTGAAACTGTTGAGATTTCGGGAAATGAATTGTTGCATTTCTGGTTGTACAGATAACAGTTGTATTGTGTTAGGAAGAACTATGAACTTGATACTGTTTTTATTTGAAGATTAAGTATGGTTTAAGGAGATATATTTTGGTATGAAGTTCAAGAGGGGTGGATGAGGCAGTTAGGATAGAGTGTCAACTTGATTGGCTTTGGGAGGTGCCCAGGGGAGTGGTAGAGCACACTTTTAAGTATGTCTTAGTAGGATTGGAGGCTTGACCTGAGGTGTCTATGACTAGTCCCTTGCCCTGTTCCCCTGTTCTGTTTGCCATCTGCCAAGAACTAAGCATCTTTGCTCTGACATGCTCTTCTGCCATGATGTTTCTACCATGGAACCTGCTATCCATGGACTGGATCCCTTTAAAATGTGAGGCAGATTAAATCTTTCCTCTTCTAAGATGTGGGTTTTTAATATTTATTGTATCCAACAACAGGAAAGCTGGGTAATACATCTGTATGGTACCGCAAGTGTTTTTCTGCAAGTGGCTTCTCCATCATTACTTATATTTGTAGTCTCTTTTATCCACTTTATATTTTCCTTGCCTTCACCAATAGCTTGGCCAATGAAGAGGTCAAAATGATTGAATGAACAGTTTCAGTTTCCCATAGAGTGGATCTGTTATTGTGTTCTCTGCTAAAACATCCTTCCCTTTGTTATTAAAACATCCAAACCAGTAGAACTCAAAATCACAGAGTTAGGGTGAAAATGAATATTTTAGTTTCTAGGTATAATTTTAAAAGATTCAACTTTTTAATTTTTATCATTAATATATACAAAATAGGTACTGAAGTTATCTTCCTTCAAGGAAGGAGATGGATCCTATACTTGGCAAACTGGAAAACTGTCAGAGGTGGGGTTCTGACTAGTTTAGTAGCGCTCGGGGGTACGTTGTTGATGCCATGTACAGCCTCAGTTACTGAACCACAGCTCTGAGTTGGGTCAGGGAGAGAGGAACCACCGTGCATGGAAGGAACTACCCTGTTCTGTAATTAAGAACCTCTTGTTCAGAGAAACTTCATGCTAGCATTTCTGGCATAAAAGTTTCCTCAGATTTCAGTCCCATTCCAGGTGTTTACCCCAGTTATTCCTTCAAACTTCCTGGCCATCAGCGTTTCAGTTTTATTTTTGTGTGACTGTAATTACTTGACTGTACAGTGAAGGAATTGGTATGTTGGTACTAACCTGGGGAAGTATAGATCCTAGGGAAGTGTATACTTTTGGATAAAGTGTAAAATGACGTGCAGCACTGAAGTTCAGCCACCTTGTAGAGTATTTCTCTTCATTGTTTGTACCTTCCACCCTGAATGGACCTCAAGTTTCTGGGTAGAACTCTCTAGGAACATATAGGTACCAGTCGGGGAAAAGTGGAAATGAGTTAGGAGCAGACATAGGTCATGTGAGCAAAATGAACATGCACTTCAGGACCTGATCCATAGAGATCGTTTGTGTTGAATGATAGAGATGGACTGTTATTGGGTATATATGTCATAATGGCAAAATTAATCAGTAGTACTCAATTCAAGAGTGGGAGATCAGGTTGCATTATCTGCAGCCCATGACCAGACATTCAGTTTTGCCAGAGAGCAGTAAGAAGGTAGGAGCTGTTTTCATAAAAAAAAAAAAAAAAGAAAAGAAAAGAAAAGAAAAGAAAATTATTGGCTTATGTGTACTTGGCTTTTTTAATTTTTAATTTTTTTTAATTTTTAATTTTTATGTGGGTACCGGGAATCTAACTCAGGACCTCGCGCTTGTCACCAAACGCTTGTGCCGCTGAGCGGTATCACTGGCCCTTTTTTTCCTTCATGTGCATTCCGGGAGTCGAACTCAGGACCTTGTGCTTGCCAGGCAGGCGCTTATGCCGCTGAACTATCTCACTAGCCCGGCTTTTTTAAGTTTTTAACCATACATTACACACATAAGGGACTGCCTTGATTTTCTTGTAAGAGTTTGTCACAGTTTTCAAATAGCATTCCAGGCCACACAACGTGTTACATAGTATGTGATTGTCTGGTCATAAAGAATAAAAATGATGGGGCCAGTGAGATAGTTCAATGGCATAAGCGCCTGCCTGGCAAGCAAACCACCTTTCTGCAGACAAACGCATTCGTGAACTGAGGTACCACAATATTTGTGTTAAAAAATTAAATATTCTTTTCACTTTATCGTAAGTTGTCAATTGTAGGTTCTCGGATTAACATGAACTCTTTCTATCTCTCTTTTCTCCTCCAAAATCTAGTGCTAGAAGACAGTCTGATGACTAGGTGATCTCTAAATGATTTATCTGATCTATGTTTTTTTTAATGTTTTAAATTTGCCTAGCTAATTCACTGTTAAAGAGATTCTCTGTTGGGCAGCCCGGTGTGTGAAGTAAATAGAGGGGAGGGTATTCTACTGGAGTCTCAGCCAGTTGCTTCCCTTGTCATAGGATAGCTTCTTTAGAAATGGCTCTCCAGACAAAAGTATACCAAGTCTTTGTCTTGAACAAAGAACTGGACGAGACAAGCCAAAAATGGTGCCAAAAGTTTATTTGAAAAGTGTGGGTGGGGCCGGTGAGATGGCTCAGCGGTGTAAGCGCCTGCCTGGCAAGCGCGAGGGCCCGAGTTCGACTTCCGGATCCCACATACGAAAAACGGGGCCGGTGATATCGCTCAGCGGCACAGGCGCCTGCTGGTGCACGAGGTCATGAGGTCGACCCCCCGGTACCCACAAAAAAAAAAAATAAAAAGAAAAGTGCGGGTGAATGGGTATGGAAGAAACCAGCTCTTCAGAGGGAACTTGGACCAAAGAGAAAAAGAGGGTAAAAACGAAAATAAAAGTATACACAGCCTCAGAAACTGTGTGGGCTCCCTATGGAATGCAGTCTTCTTCCATGCTGCCCACGTCTTGTGGGAGCTCGTGAGAAGTTCTGCATCCTGGAATCAAACTCAGGGCCTCGCCTTTGCCAGACAGGCACTGTGCCACCGAACTACATCCCCGGCCCTTGCCCTGGGAGCTTGTGATTGACAGGGCCGCTCATTTCCTTAGCCAGCTTTGCCATGCCCTACTCCTCTGTCACCTTTGCTCTTGGGCACATGGGAAAGAGGTTTGTTCAGAATCCGTGAGTGGTGGTGATGCACAGCTTTCACAGGAGTTGGTGTGAGAAGCAGGAGTCTAAGATGGCCCCAAGAGCCCGCAGCCTTGGCTTACGTACACGTGTAATCCCTTTTTCCTGAATGTCAGCAAGAGCAGTAAATATGACAGAATATCAAAAGGGAGATTATCCTTGGTGAGCTTGACCTAATTAGGGGACCTAATTAAGAGAAGCTAAAGTACAGGAAAGTTTTGTTCCCGTGGGCCTAGCTGCCCTGGTGGAAACCGCCTGTGAGGACTGCATACCTGGAACCAGTTGAAAAGCTCTAGGCGCTGCGGGCCCTGCACTAAGTGTGTCTTGTCTGCCCAGAACCTGAGACCTCAGTCTTATTGCCAAAAGGAGATGAATTCTGTCAGGGGACTTGTGACTTTGGAAGGGGACCCTGTGTTTCAGTCGGTAACTTTGGCATGGCAGGCACCTTGATTTCACATTTCTGAGAACCTGGAAAAAGTGATAGTGTACAGTTGCCCTCTGCTAGTACACAGATCTACAAGACCATGAGTTAACAAACATCCAGATTTAAACCCTACTGTGATGATTTGTTACAGAGCAAAACTCAGACAGGTGGCAGCGTGGTAGTCATCGTAACTTTTGTGACTGCAGGTATTAGTTTTAAGTCAAGATAATGATGGTTTGGAAGCATCATATATTGCTATGTGAAAGGAAGCGACTATGTTTTAGCAGTGTAAATGGAAGCTGCCTCTTACATAGAATGTCAGATTTATTATTGACAGCCAATCTAATTTGGTCATGTGATTCTACTGAAAATTATAGATGGATGGTTCTGTTAGAAGAAGAAGGAGAAGGAAATTATGAAAATAGTAGGTAGTATAAGTAGGTGGAGAAAGTGTTACTTTTCAACTATTATATGCTTTGCAAATTCTCTCCAGGAAGGGACTAGACTCTGTTGGGGGAAACAAAAGCTACTAAGTCAGAAGTTGAGATCTTATTGGACTTGAGCAGAACTTTCTTATTTGAGCAAAGAGGATGCATTTGCTTAGGGCAGCAAAGAAGGAGAGGGAGGAAAAAGAAGGTGTTGGGTACATTGAAATGGTAGGATATATGGGGCAGTTCCCCCTCAAGAAAGTAACTAAACTCATTGAGTATGTCGTCTTAAAAGAATCTTCCATTTTCTTTACAGTCTTCATAGAGGTAAAAAAAAACACCATGCAAAGTTGAGAATGAGGGGCCATGGGGAAGTAGTCAGCTTTGGAAAATTTGCTGAAATCATGGAGTGGGCTCTGGACTCCCACAGGTCTCCTACATATGGGAAGACAGCATTCATTGCCATCTAGAAACATCTGCGTTTACTCTACACATGTACTGTGTTTACAAGTACTGTGATAACACTTTACCTGTATAACTATTTCATTCCACATGGGTAGATCCTTCTGTCTTGTTCTCTGTGAATGATAAATGTGTGGTATAGTGCCTGACATATTGGGTGCTTTATAAATATTTTCTTAAATTTATTTAACAAAAATACATAGTATATGTTCAGTGTTAGGAACAAAGTTTGTAATGATGGACCAAAAAAACTTGGTTCCTGCCTTCATAGATCTTACAGTGTAGTGAATTCATAAGTAAATGAAGGGATGTTATGTAGATGCAATAGGTTTGGTTAGTATCTTCGTTTTACTGCGATGTTGGAAGTTTAATTAATGGAATATCTTATGCATTCAGCTAGGGGGTAGAAGAGCCAGCAGTGATTGCCAAATGACATTGGTGCCCTGTCCCTATTGCATGTGATGTCTGCATCAGCCCCATTCTGGGGTGGATAGCCACCCTAGACTTGGAGCATGAGCGGAGTCAAGTCTTGGGCTGAGCTGTGCTCCTTATAGCTAGGCTGCGGAAAGAGTCACGTGTCCAAAACAATAGAAAAATTTAATTTATTTATTCTGTTTTCTCTTTCTATTCATTGCCCCGTTTTATTCCATTATTTGCCTTCTTTTTTCCTTTTAAGAACGTGTGTATGTTTCTCTTCCTCTTGCTCTTTTTTTCTAATATAGTTTATAGAGAGTAAGAGAATTCTCCCTTGTCCCTTTTTTTTTTTTTTTTTTTTTGTGGGTACCAGGGGTCAACCTCAGGACCTTGAGCACCAGCAGGCGCCCGTGCCGCTGAGCGATATCACCAGCCCTTTTTTCGTATGTGGGATCCGGGAGTCGAACTCGGGCCCTCGCGCTTGCCAGGCAGGCGCTTACGCTGCTGAGCCATCTCACTGGCCCCCTTGTCCCTTTTTATTCCTTCTACTTTTATCCATGTCTTTTCACCTGACTTCTTTCTCCCACTTCTTATTCTTCCTGTTTTTCTTTTCTTCTTTCCCCCTCTTTATTTGTCTCCCTTTCATTTTTTCTCTAATATTCATATTAGCTATAGAATGCTTTCTCACTGCTGTTTCTCACTACCGATTTTATACAGTTTTCCCTGTTATCACATCTAAATGTAAAACATACTTCTACCACCATTAGGATCCTTTGCCCCCCTCCTATTTCCTCCTTCTCATGCCACATAGCAGAAGATTTAAAAAAGAAAAAACAAAAACAAAAACAAAAAACTACGCTTTTTTTTCTTTTTTTTTCCGCACTCTGGAATTACCTGGTCCCTGACCCTCTGGGCTTTAGATAATTGATTCTATAAAATTATTGTTGAAAGCTTTATTTTAACCATAAGAGGAGACATAACCACCGCATTTAGTGCATACCAGCAGTGGGTCAATGCTTGGGCTGTTCCGACGCTTCCCCTGTAACCATGGCCGAAGAGGGATCCGAAAGTGGGTGTGACAGTATGTTCTCAGCTTGCCCAGAGATACCACTGCAGCCAGTTAGCTTTTTACTGCATAGCTGATCTGAATGTGTAGGAATACTCCTGACTCAGTGTACAATTTCGTGCCAGTGAATTGGTCTGCAGATTGCACCACCACACCCAGGGAGAGGGACAGCTAGAGTTCCTAACCCAAGGACTTGGTCTGGATCAGACTCTGCAAGAATGCCCGCAGCCTGCTGGAAAGAAGCCCTGAGTGTGAGTTAGCTTCAGCACTGCAGCGGAAGATTCAGAGGAGTTCTTGGGGTGAGACCCTCAGACTCTCTGGCGAAGAAGCTACATGTGAATCACATGTGCACTGTCTTGTTGGAATATTTAATCTGTGTTCCCATCGGATATCTTACGGGCTAGAGCTTTTGTGTTTCTTGATTTATTTAGCAGTGTGGGGTGATGTTCTTTTATTTTGTGTGTGTGTGTGTTTATTACGTTTTTACTTTTGCGTATTTTTTCTTCCATTCGCTCTGATTTAATAAGTGTCTAGGTTCTCTCCCTTGTCTCAGCTCCCTCTCTAGGTTCTTCACCTCAAACCCCCAAAGCAGTACTACTACCATATTTTTAGATTCTTTTTACAAATACGTAAACTCCTCCTCTCAAGTTTTTAATTTCACATACTTAGCTGCCCTAGTCACTCCTTTCTTCTCTTAGTGTTAACCCTTGATCCTCCCTATTTTAAGCCTTTAGCTCTCCTGTATCTTACCTAGCCTGCTGTCCTCTCTGTAGCAGATTCTGACAACTATATAGCTTCCCTCAATTATAGAGTAAACCTCCTTCTTCCTGTATCTTGCACTTGCCTGCATAGATATCCTCTGAAAACTCTCAATACTCACCCTTCAACTCAATTAAGAGGACTCAGATAGAATCATCCCACATCAAACTTTTCTTCTCATTTATTACTATTCCCCCTATAGACGTCCCCCTTAGTGTCTTACACTCCTCACCCAACTACCTTCCGTTCTGCTGCAGAACAGTCACAGATAAGAAACAATCATAGTGTGCATAAAGGATAGACAAAAGGGGGAGTGTAACTGCAAGAACTATCACACAGAAGTGTTGTATGATTGAATCTGTGGATACTGTTATAACCAGAAGTAATTATTTCAGCAAAACATAGGGACAGAACCCAAATTACTTAGTAAATACTTGCACTGGACATACAAAGTGGGAAATTATTCACAGGGAGGCAACATCCTACTAAAAATCTCCATATAAACCACAAACTCTCCTCACTTTTCTAGTCCTCAACCTGCAGTACCCCCAAAAAAGGGAGGAGAAAAAGATATCTGTATCGATATGGATACTGATATTTTTATGTGTCTAAGCAGTGCGTGGGGAAGCAAGGCAACAGAGGAGTCCCAAGTTATTCAACTCTCCCAGGCAGAACAAGGAGTCACAAAGGGAGAAGAAAACAAATGCCAGGTAGCAGAACTGTGTGAAAAGTTCATAGAAGGGATGAGGAAAATAGACAAGTTCAAAGAGGAAATGAACCCAAAGTTCACAGCAATTTCACTCAATATGCTCACGGGGATTTTAGGGGAAATAGGTAAAAAGCTGGATGAGCTGACCAAAACAGTTCAAACTTTGAATGACAGATTCAACAAGGATATAGAATCCTTGTAAAAAAAAAAAAAAAAAGTCAAAAATACCCAAAATTAAAACAAAAAACAAAAAAAAAAAAACTCTATAGAACCTATAAATTGCAGAAATGACCAATGCGAAGACAGTGTCTGATAGTGAGGACAAAATAGTGAATTATAATGAAGAGCTCAAAAAAAAAAAGAAAAAATAAGAGAACAAGAGAGTATTATCCAGCAACTGCTAGATGACAATAAGACCAATGTAAGGCCAATTGGAGTTAGAGAAAAAGAAGAAGATAGCACAGATGGATTTACTAACATGTTTATAAAAATCATAGAGAAAATTCCCCAAATATAAGAAAAGAGGTTAAAATACAAGTAAGTAATGCTTATAGAACACCAAACAATTATAAGGACAAGAGAAGCTCCCCACGGCATGTAGGAGGCAGCCTACAAAGAGGCACAGAATTAGGTTAAAATGTGGGGGATAGGGGGCTCTTGTCTCTCTTCGTCAAAGAGTCCCCAGTTAGTGCACTCTACCTTTATTCACTCAGACATGGGTACAAGTAATTAGAGTAAAACAGGATTCATCTGCCTCCCACCATCCATGATACATGTCCTGGTAAACAAGAGGATGTCAGCTGTATTAACTTTCCCTGCAGCATGTCAGCATGCACTCATACTGTCTTTCTCCCTAGTGCTCACAGAAGAGGACTTAATCTTCCTATCTGGTCTCCCACAAAGTCATATCCTTATTAAATTACCAGATATCCAGCAAAAAAAGCCAAAACAAAACAAAAAACCGGAATTTTAAAAAGCAGTCAGAGAAAAACAAAAAATCGCATATAAAGGTAAACTAATTAGAATCACAGCAGATGTCTCAAAACAAACCCTCAGGCCTGGAAAGCTTGGAGTGAAGTATTTCAAGCCCTAAGACCAAATCACTTTCATCTCAGATTAACTTACCTAGCAAAGCTATCCTTCAAAATAAATGGAGAAATAAGGTATTTCCATGAAAATTCCAGCTCAAAAGATATGTGAGTACTAAATCAGCTCTTGAGAAAATATTTAAGAATATTCTCAACAGAAATCACAAAACAGACACAGATAAAAACACAGAGAAATTAGTGAGGTCAGTGCATAAACAGCAACAAAAAATGTCATGAAAAGAAAAAGAATTCAACAAATAAAGAGGGCAATGATGGTAAATAATCAACACATCTCAGTAATCTCTCTCAATGTTGACAGCCTCAACTCTCCAATTAAAAGACGGATTGGCAGACTGGATCAAAAAACAAAATCCAACAGTCTGTTTTATTCAAGAAAATCTTCTAATCCAAAAAGATATTCATAGATTAAAAATTAAAGGATGGAAACATCATGTGCACCATAACCCCGAAAACAATCAGGGGTAGCAATTCTAATATCAGACATGGTAAACTTAAAGCTAAAACTGTTTAGAAGAGACAGAGCTGGTCACTATATACTAGTTAAGGGAACAATCAAATAAGAAGAAATAACATTGATAAACATGTATGCACCAAATACTGGAGCACCTATTTTCATAAAACAAAAACTACTGAAATTAAAAGATCAAATAAATATTAACACAATCATAGTAGGGGATTTTTAACACCCCTCTTTTGCAAAGAGATCAACTAAACAAGCAATAAAGAAATTTCAGAGCTGAACCACACTTTTGAACATATGAATTGAATAGGTAAGTACAGAGTATTCCACCCATCTGCAACAGAGTGTACATTCTTTTCAGCAGCACATGGTACTTTTTCCAAGATAGATCACATCCTAGTCCACAAAGTCTGCTTAGGTAAATATAAAAGAACCGAAATTACCCCATGTATACTATCTAACCACTGTGTAATGAAAGCAGAAATCAACAACAGAAGAAATTTTGGATAAGGCAAAAGCTCCTGGAAAATTAACAATATACTCCTAAATAACCAATGGGTCAAAGAAGAAATCAAAGGAGAAATTTAAAAATTTCTGAAAGTTAATGACAGTGCCTGTACAACTCAATGAAACCTCTGAGACACTATGAAAGCAGTTTCCTAAGAGGAAAATTCATCACAATCAATGCTCACATTAGGAAAACAGAGCAAATCCAAATAAATGACCTTATGAGAAATCTGAAGATACTTGAGAAACAACAACAAACCAGCCCCAAACTGAAATTAAAGAGGGAAATTATGAAGATGAGAGCAGAAATCAATAAAATTGGGACTTAAAAAAAAACACTGAAGGGGCCGGTGAGATAGGTCAGCAGCATAAGCTCCTGCCTGGCAAGCACGAGGTCCTGAGTTCGACTCCTGGTACCCACATACGAAAAAAGGGCCGGTGATATCACTCAGCGGCAGGGGCACCTGCTGGCGCGCGAAGTCCTGAGGTTGACCCCCGGTACCCACAAAAAAACAAAAATCAAAAAAACTGAAAAAAAAAAATCAACGAATCAAAGAGCTGGTTATTCAAAAGAATAAATAAAATAGATAAGCCCTTAGCAAGACACACCAAGAGAAAGAGAGAAAAGACTCATATAAATGCAACTAGAAATGAAAAGAGTGAAATCACAACAGGTACTGTCAAAATCCAGAGGATAGTAACTACTTTGAAAAATTATATTCCGGGCCGGTGAGATAGCTCAGTGGCATAAGCGCCTGCCTGGCAAGCACAAGGTCCTGAGTTCAACTCCTGGTACCCACATACAAAAAAAAGGGCTGGTGATATCGCTCAGCGGCATGGGTGCCTGTGGCACGCGAGGTCCTGAGTTCGACCCCTGGTACCCACGAAAGAAAAGAAAAATTATATTCCAACAAATTTTGAAGAAATGGACAGATTCCTAGACACACACAAACTACCAAGAAGACATAAATTTGCTTAACAACCCAATAATAAGCAGTGAAATTGACACAGTAATAAAGAATCTACCAACTAAAAAAGCCCAGGAACTGATGGATTCACTACTGAATTCTACGAAAACTTTAAGGATGTTATGTCACCAATACTCCCCAAGCTCTTCAAAAAAATTGAAAGGGATGGAGTGCCTGCAATTTCATTTATGGAAGGCAGTATCACCCTGACCCCAAAACTGGATAAAGGCCTAACTAAAAAAGAAAACTATAGGCCAGTTTCCTTAATGAGCACAGATGTAAAAATCCTCAACAAGATATTAGCAAATAAAATGCAGCACATAATCAAAAAGATGATACATCATGATCAAGTAGGTTTCATCCCAGAGATGCAAGGATGGTTCAACATACACAAGTCAAAAAATGTATTACACCATGTAAACAGCAGCGAGGTCAAAAACCATATGATCATATCAGTTGACATTTTCTCCCATATGTGACATCATGTATAAATTTTCTGACTTCCATTGTGTTCTCGGGATGCTAGAATGTTTGTGTCCCAAAATTCATATGTTGAAACCTAATCAGCAAGATGATGGTATTGAGGGATAGGACCTTAGGAGGTGGTGAGGTTCAGGCCTTCTCTTCATGAGTGGGATTCTTGCCCTTATGAAAAGCTGCAAGGAGCTGCTCTGTGAGGACACTGTGGTGTCAGTCATGAGGAACAGCCTCACAGACGCTGAGTCTGCCGCAGCCCTGACTTGGGGCTGCCCAGCCTGCAGTCCACCAGCAGCACATTTCCCTGGCCCATAAATCCTGCTCCGCGGTGTTTCATCACAACAACCCGAGCAGATGCAGAGGCTACTCCAGGGTTTTGCTTATATCTGACAGTCTTTCGTACTTAGGGATCATCTGTGACATACCTTTGAGTATCTATACTTGAGAATTTCAGACTGAAATCAATATCATACCTTATGGATGTCTTTTAATGTTCATCTTAAACTTACCTCTCTTCTATTCTGCTTCCCATGGCTCAGTTTTATGGCGTTTTGCCCACTTTATTCTTCTCCATATAAATTCTTATCTAGCTTTTCAACTTTCCTCCGCATCATCTGTATTTTCCTGTATAGAATTTTAAGCCATTTATTTCTCAGATCATAGTTCTTGGTCCTTTTTTCAATTTCTTTTCTGGAGGCACAAGAGAAATTCTTGGCAAAATTCAAGATATGGGTGATTATTTTTCTTCTTTGAAGTGAAGCAGTCCTAGCACTGGAATAAATTTTCTTTTTTCACCATCAGAGTGTCAGAGTTTTCCCTCATCCCTTTCACTTTCATTAATGATTTAATAATTTTCCAAATAGAAACGACTTCCCCTTTTATGAATACAACTCCTTTCTCTGCTATGCAAGTTCTTGCCTGGTGTGCTCCTCTCTGATGATCGGTCCTCAGATCGTGGCTGAATGTCACTTCCTTAGAATCTTTTCTGACCCTGCAAACTGGGTCCGTCCAAGCGTTTCATTGGCTCAGAGTACCAAGGACTTTTCTCGTCCCAGCACGCGGCACAGATTGTAATCGCAGCTCTGCACAGTTACTCGGCTAAGCTCTGTCTTTTCCATTAAATCCTGAACTCTTCAAAGACCAAGAGCTGCTCTGTTTTACTCATCATTTTCTTTCCTGTACCTGACAAAGTGCTGGGCACGTAGTAGGTGCTCAGGAAATATTTGTGGAATTGCACGGAGTGAACCCCAGAAACACACTGACCATTAGGGCATTTGATGTGGTGGAGCTGGTACACAGGGCCAGTGTGCTGTATCACAGGACTGAGACGGAGCCCTTGCTGGAGGCTGAGCTGCCCAGTTCCTGAGCCATGTGCGGGGGAGAGAGACATGCCTTGCACAGTCTGCAGGGTGAGAAAACGTGGAAGTGAAATGGTGGAATTGACCATAAAATAGGGAGCCGGGAAGATTGAGATCAAGAAGAAATACGGTGGGAGGAAGCCTTTCAGGACCGGCAGCTCAGACTAAGACTATAAACAGCAAACTCCACCTCTTTAGGAAATAAAGAACTGAGGCGCAATAATGAAGCATAGGTGGCTGTTGGGGGTGTCTTAGAAATGTGTGCTTGCATTTAAAGTAGCAGTTGCTGCTATATGGGCAGGATGGATGTTTCAAATGACTGTAATCACTAGAATCAAAGGTGCTGTTCAGAGTATTTTTTTTTTTTTTTGATGTCATAGTAACAGGTCCCACTTTTAAAAATAAATTCTTTTTGTGGCATTTTAAACAAGAAACTATGCAAAAATATAATCAGTCACCTCATTCTCTTGAAATATATAACTGAAGTAGCCATAAATAATCCACCAATGTGGAGAGGATGGAAGAAACAGAAGTGAAAGTAAATTTATTGTAAGGAAAATATATAAAAAATCTATTTATGGAAGGCTTTATTTTCATGTTGCTTAGTTAATAATTAGTGACATCTTTTACTTTCTTCTATTTATAACTCTGTGCTTCCTTTTGCCACATGAAATTATTCAGTTTTTAAATAATTCACATGCACAATAATTCTACTACAGTCCTGAAGGAGATAATCCTTTGTGTCTGGTTTTGCTTCTGAGTTAGCCGCTTAATGTTAAAAACAACTCTTGGCTAGGAAGACCCAAAGCATAGCACAATGATAATAACAGGGAATTCTGTACCAGTAAAGAAAGGGGAGCTACTTCCAAACATGTGGTGTAACAAATAGACTGCCACTCAATTTTTAATTAAATAAAAGCATGTTTTTAATGTTATTACAAGAAAAAAATTTGAATAATTTAGAAAGTAGGCACTGTCTTTACATTGATAACATAGCCATAAGCTTTGAAAAACTTTGTCGTCCGATTCTTTGTATCACATTCTGTCTGGAGAAATAACTAATGGGCATTAATTATACTTGTTCTGCAATAAGCCAGGGAGTGAAGCAGGTCTGCACAGATGCCTCACATCACTATAGTTTTCTCAGGTGCCTGCTTCTAATCAAGATCTGGAGCATTGTTAGTGCCCCACACACTCCTTCAGTAGTATTTTGATTTAAAATAACATAACTTAGTTTTGGCTGATTTTGAATGTTAAATACATTGGATCATATGGTATGTACTAGTTTGTGTCTCCTTTCTTTCCCTCTAAACTCTCTTTGTAAAATTCATCCTTCTGTGAAGGCGTAGTTCATTTCTCCCATCACTGAGTAGGAGCCCGTCGCAGGAGTATACCACGTTTCCTTACCCCTTTTAGTTTAATGACTGGGTTGTTTTCATTTCGGTTATTATAAATAGGGCCACTATGAACATTTGTGTACTTATTTTTGGTTTCTATCCATTACGTTTTTGTTATGTGTACCTTGGAGTGAAATGTCTCTGTCATTTTCAACTCTGTCAATATCAACTCTAGCGGATGTTTCCAGTTTTCAGAGTAGCTTTATCAAAATACATTATTACCAGAAAGTCTATGAAAAGTTTAGTTGTTCTGTATTCAGTTATTCTTATAATGTAGAATTCTTCAAATTCCTGGAAAGATTTTGACTGCAAGCCCATTTGCCTTAATAGTATAATTATAGGGCCAGTGAGATAGCTCAGTGGCATAAGCGCCTGCCTGGCAAGCGCGAGGTCCTGAGTTTGACTCCTTGTACCCGCACTAAAAAAAAAAAAAAAGGTATAATTATAGCATATGAATATATAATATATGGTATATAGTATATGAATTATAGTATAATTCACTTTTTCTGGGTTTTTTGGTATCATTTGTGTTTTTCAAGAGATTGTTCCTTTCTTATAAATTTTAAAATTTATTGTCATAAAATTGCCCATAATATCTTCTGACTTTTTTATTTTTATGAATCTCTAGCAGTATTATTTGTTTGCTATATTGCTAATTTGTCCTTTTCTCTGATTAGTCTTGTAGAAATCTTACAATATGATACCACTCCTTCCGAGATTGGATATGTGGTTAGGTTGATATTTTTTCTGTTGTGTATGTTTCTATTTTATCTCTACTCTTACCTTTATTTTATCTGTATAGTGCTTTCAGTTTTTTTCTTTCCTAACTTCTTGAGATGAATATTTAGGAAGTTATTCAACCTTGAATTTAGGTATTCAAGACTACGAGTGTTCCTTCTAAGTATTGCCTTAGGTACATCCAACAAATTCTGATGTGCTGCTGTCCATTTGGAAATATTTTCTTATTTCCATTGTGATGTCTCTTTGACAAGTGGTTTGACTATATTGCTTGTTCCTATGCATGAAGATTTTCTAATTGTTGTTTTGCTTTTGATTTCGTGCTGAATTCCATTGTGAGAGTAATAGACTAAGATTTCAGTTCTCTGATGTAGTTCAGGCTTGCTTTATGACCTATGCTAAAATCTTATGGTCTAGGAACAGACACATGTTCCACTTGAAAAGAAAGTTCTGTCACTGCTGTGTACATAGTGTTTTTCACCAAGCTGTTTACTTATTGTGCTGTTCATATCATCTGTACTGGTACTAATTTTAAAAATGTTTGTTTTGTAATTAATTAAAATCTTTCACAATAATTATCGTTTTCCTCATCTTAGTTTTGTCAATTTTAGCTTTACATATTTTAAACTTATATATTAATTGCCTGCAACTTTAGAATCATTGTATCTTCCCAGTGTAGTAAGTTCTTAATCTTGTTCAAGTCTCCTTTTTAAAGTAATGCTTCTTTTTTTTAACTTCTAGCTTAGCAGTATTACTATAGCTACAGCTTCTTTGTTTCTTTATTATTTGCTTGGTGCACCTTTATTCTCTTTTTAAACTTTTCTGCATCTTAGTATTTAAGGTGTATCTCTTGTAAACAGTATGATGTTGGTTTTTAAATTTTACTTAAGTAGCATGATGATCACTCTTTTAATTCAAATATGTAACCACTCCCATTTAATGTAGTCATTAGTTTCTCAGGAATACTGTAAAAGAGTACAACTACATGCCTAAAAGCAGTAGGACATTGTTATTTCATTGTAAGCTTGATGTCTCAAGTCCAGTTGTTAACAAGATGGTCCCCTCCTGAGATCTGAGGGAAGGTCTGCCCCACCTCTTTCCTAACTAGTGACAGTCCCAAGGGACCCTTAGCATTCCTTGGCTTGCTGACTTACCACTGCAGTCTCTGTTCTGTCTTTACATGGTGTTCTTCCTGCATGTCTGTCTCCAGTTTTCTCTCTTTCTATAAGGACACTGATTATTGGATTAGGGCCCACTCTAATCTAATCCAGTATGACCTCCTCTTGATTATACTTGCAGTGATACTGCTTCCAAGTAAGGTTACATGCACAGGTACTAGGGCTTAGGACATATTATTTTGGGGGACACGTTTCAATACACAACAATAGCATTAAGGTTAGGAATATATCTACTATTTTATTCTTTTCCTATTTACATTGCTTTATCTTTCCTTTTTACAAATTACTTAAAATTTTTAATATTCCATGTCTGTCTTCAGTTAGCTACTTTTGTAAACATTACTGTTTTCTTAGTGTTTAAACAAAAATTACAGCATTCATATTTTATTATAGTCTAGTATAATTTGTTCTGCATAGTGCTATAGATTAGATCTTGATTGTGCCCAGAGGCCCATGTGTTGAAGTTTCGTCCCCAGCCCATGGAGCAACTGGGGGCTGCAGAGCTTGAAGACTTGGGGTGTAGTTAGAGAATATTATATCACTGCAGGAGTGGCCTTCCTGGGAATATTAGAAATCAGTCCTCTCTCTCTCTTTTTGTTCCCTGACCACTGTAAGGTGACTAGGCCTCTTCTGCCATGTGCCTCTGCTACTCTGTACTGTGCCACAGAAGGGCCATACAGCCATGGACTATGTCCTCTGAAACCATGAGCCTATATAAGCCTCCCATCTTTTAAAACACATTATCTCAAGTATTTGTTACAGTGATAGAACTAACATAACTAACATACATGTCCTAGGAAAATATTACAATCTTGGGTCATTTTAGTTGCATTTACTATTCCCTGTAAACATTTGTGTTATTGTTGTTGTGTCTTAATTCTACATATATTTTAAGCACCCCTCCCAAAACAGTTAATATTCATTTTTTATCCACTTTTTTCAGTGCTCTTCATTGTTAATATATATTCAAGATTTTAGGAGGAATCACTTCCCTTTTGTTTGTAGAACTCTTTGTGGTATATCTTTGGGTCTGCTGGCAATAGTTTTAGTTTCACTTATTCTAGAATATCTGTGTTTTTATCTCCATTTTTAGATTATTTTAGTAGAATCCTTTCTTTTGCTGTGTTAAAAATGGGATTCCCTTGTCGTTTGACTTCCACAGTGAAGTCAACTTGCAGTCATATTACCATGCTCTTAAAAACAGTGTTTCTTTTTCTCTATAGATGATGTTTTACATTTTCCTTAGTTCTTGGATTTACTCCCTATGTATGGTTTCTATTTTTCTTCCTTGAGTATTTTAGTGCTTTCTTAATCAGTGACTTGATGTTATCTATCAGCTTTGAAAAATTTCACCTATTTAGATTTCTTCCAGATGGAATTATATATAACTGCTATAATTTTGTTAGTGTTTTACCCTTTTCTTTGCATTCTTTGTATTTTGTACCATGTCCTTTCCACTCTTGAGGAAAATCGTCAGAATGTCCTCAGCAAATACTAGTTCCACTTAAGCAGTGCTACTTATTCAAACTCAGTATACTAAAATGAAAACAGCATGGATTGTAGAACCCAGAAAATGCCATGAATTTAATTCTTTATCCTTAGTTATTTAGTCGGCGAAGTGGGGGAATTAATAACCTTTGCCGTAATGATATTCTAAAGTTCACTGTTGGGTGTGTACGCAAAGGAGATGAAGTCATTGTTGCAGTGTGTGGCCATGGCTGAATGGAGGACAAGCAGGGTTACTTGGAGTCGAGACTTTAGTTGTCACCAAGTGGACCCAAAGGAACTGCTCCTTCAGATTGAGAGAGCTTCAGGGAAACAGCAGCGAGATGAGGCCTCTGTAGGTGTTTATTCGTAACTGAAAGCATGAGAACAAAGACAGAAGAAAAGCATTTCACCATATTGTATAGGATTTTTTGTGAAGGGACAGGGCTGGAATGGGATGGTTTGTTACAGGACACATGTTGCCCTAGTTGAAGCAATCTTATCGGGGCAGAGGGGACACAGTGCCCAAAGCAAACATCTCTGAGAACAAACTGCTTTGAATTCCGCTGACTGTTGTCCTGCAGAGTCTGCTCTGAACTCCAACCGTGCATTCCGGGAGTCCTGAACTGTTGTCCAGAAAGTCCCTTCCTTTTTTGCATTCACTTTAAACCTCCTTGCCAGAATCTCCCCACAGTCGGCACACAAAGGAGATACATGCACACTCATATTTATCACAGTATTAACAACAGCAAAGATATGGAACCAGTCTAGGTACCCATCAACAGATAAGTGGGTTAAGAAAATGTGCCACGTGTCCACAATGGAGTATGAGTCAGCCATAACAATGAATGAAATCTTGATATTTGCAACAAAATGGATGGAAGTGGAAGACATCACGTTAAGTGAAATAAGCCAGACACTGAAAGAAAAGTATTGTACAATACCTCTCATATGTGAAGAAAAAAAAAAGTGGCTTGAAAATAGAACAGTGATTACTGGGCTGTGGAACAGTGCCAGTGAGAGGGTAGGGGTGAGGTCCAAAGAAAGAGAGCTGGACATGACCAGCTCGTGCTGTGTGGGTGTGCAGACACATCACAGTGAGTCCCGTTGATTGGACAGTCAGTGTGTGTTCATATAAAATGGGTATTTTTAAGGCTCACATTATGAACTGTGTATCATGTCTGGTTCATTTTAGAATTCAGAAATGTTAGGTCCTTCTTGCACAGATGATATAAACTGGGGTCAGAATTAGAACATGAGTCTCTGGGCTTGTTTTGAGTCCACTTTTGTAAATCACTCTGGCTCTGTAAGCCTATTACTTGCTTCTGTAAGATCTCTTACCAGCCTGATGCCAGAATCGATGCAGTATGTATCCTTTAAAATATTTTTTCACAGTATCACAATTTTAAATGAACTACAAAGTCATAGTCATGTTCAGACTTAGGAAAAACATATATTTAAGATTAAATATTGACTATCAGTACATATTTGCTATTAATGTATTTCTTACTAAAAATGTTTAGTTTTTCTATGCCTTTTTTCTCGCACATCTTCATAATTTAACTTCTAGGTTCTGTGTATTTCAAGATATGTTTCCAAAAGATAAATTTACTATAACTAGCAATGGTTTTATGCTGACTCTGATAAACCCCTGGATTTATATACCCTCCATGCCTGAGTTGAAACCACAGACTTCAGGAACCAATAGCTTTGAGAATCACATTGAATTCAAAATATTTTAAACAGCTATAAGTCTCATTTTTCTCATTTATTAAAACCTAAGTGTTGATGTAAAAATATTTTAGTAAAATTTCTGAGGTGTATTAGAGGGTTCAGTAGTAAATGCAAACACAGCTATATAATATACATAAATTCAAGGATGTATTTTTAGCATACATTTTGACATTTAGCATTACTGTTTTGCATTAGACATTTATTTTAAATACTGTATTTTGGGGCCGGTGAGATGGCTCAGCGGCGTAAGCGCCTGCCTTGCAAGCGCGAAGGCCCGAGTTCGACTCCCGGAACCCACATACGAAAAAGGGGCCGGTGATATCGCTCAGCGGCACGGGTGCCTGTTGGCGCGCGAGGTCCTGAGGTCGTCCCCCCGGTAACCCAAAAAAAAAAAAAAAAAAAAAAAAAAAAAAAATACTGTATTTTGGAGTATTTTAGTATTACTAAATATAAAAATTAGTAATCACCTATAAATAACCACTCTGAATTTTTTTAATAATTCGAACATCTATTAGATCCCTAGGGCCAGTGAGATGGCTCAGCGGCGTAAGCGCCTGCCTGGCAAGTGCGAGGTCCTGAGTTCGACTCCCAGTACCCACATAAAGGAAAAAAAGGGCTGGTGATATCGCTCAGTGGCACAAGCGCCTGCTGGCAAGCGTGAGGTCCTGAGTTCGACTCCTAGTACCCACATTAAAAAAAAAATAGATTCCTAACTAGATGTCTTTAAAAATATACATTGTAAATTATTCTTCTTCTTTCTTATTCTCTTCTAAGCCTGAGAAAGAACAATATAAGTACTTTTGTATATCTTTAATAATACACAGCAATATAAATATTTTCATCTGTTTTGGCAGAATTTGATACTGACAATAAAATTATACTTTTTCATATTGAAATTAAACTTCCGAAAAAGATGGCAGACATCTACATAATAAGCTGTAGGTTAACTAACCAGATTGTTTCTCATTTAAAGGATAAAAATTAGTTTATTATCCCTTTGTATAATAGAAGAATGCTTTGGTGGGCTAATAAGAATTTGTCTAATTTATGGGAATATCAGAGACCCAAAGTTAGCTACTTGGACTAGCTACTTGGACTGTGCATTGTATGAATTATAAAGTAGATATTTTCAAAATTTAAAAAAGTGTTTTTAAAATCAAACCACTAGCTCGCTCCATGAAAGAATAATATCTGAATACATTCTTTTTTTTTTTTTTTAATGTGGGTACCGGGAGTTGACCTCAGGACTTTGTGCTTGCCAGCAAGCGCTTGTGCCACTGAGCGATATCACTGGCCTTTTTTCCCTTTGTGTGGGTACCGGGAGTCGAACTCAGGACCTCACGCTTGCCGGGCAGGCACTTACACCACTAAGCTATCTCACCGGCCCCTTAATACATTCTTGAAAGCAGAAGGGAGACTTAGTTCCACAGAAATTATCTTCAGTGAGATGAGAGGAGAATAGAGAACCACTTTGTGGAGCAGATGCAAGTGCTGCTGCAGACTTCCTCCTCGCCCCTAGACAGTCATCATGCTAATGAACTGTTCATAAGAGTCCTTTGGCTAAGGAGGAAAAACAATACTCCACAGAAGGTGAACCCAGAAAAAAACACAGGTAGCTGTTCTGTTTACAGATAATGTGAACTTCAAACCAAGAATGATCAAAAGAGATTCAGTCACTACATACTTCTTAGGGGAAAACATAGAGAGGAGGAGATAACAATCATAAATATATATGCACCAAATACAGAAGCACCCAACTATATAAGACAATTATTAATAGACATGAAAAATCAAATGAGCAGTAACATAATTGTAATGGGGGGACCTTAATACCCCACTGTCACAAATAGATAGATGAGACAAAAAATCAGCAAAGAAATCTCAGAACTGAACCAAACCAGTGAACAGATGGACTTAGTAAATATTTACAGAGTGTTCCACCCAATAACATCAGAATATACGTTGTTCTCAGCTGCACACTGGTCTCTAAAATAGACCATATACTAGCTCACAGAACATGCTTAAGTAAATGCAAAGGAATTGAAATTATCCCATGCATATTATCTGACCATAGTGCAATGAAATTGGAAATTCATAGTGAAAGAAACCACAAAAACTCCATAAACACTCCATAAACACATAAATAACACCCTCCTGAACAACCAGTGGGTCACAGATGAAATCAAAGAAGATATTAAAGAATATCTACAATTAAACAAAAATGCAGATACAATGTACTGGACCCTGTGGGACACAAAGCAGTCCTATGAGGGGAAATTTATAGCAGTGAATTTTCACGTCAGGAAAACAGAACAAGCACAAATAAACAACCTAATGTTGTATCTCAAGCTTCTAGAGAAAGAAGAGCAAGTCAAGCCCAAAGCCCATAGAAGGGAGGAAGTTATAAAGATCAGAGCACAAACTAACACATTTGTGCCAAATCCTGTGCAGCTCTCAAAGTTCCCAGGAGGACAGCAAGAAGGTGGAGAAATAAAGATAAGAGACAAAAATCTGAGGTCAGGTGGAGCCCTCTGTCCTGATGGGAGGAAAGGAATTGCTCAACCAAAGCAGTGCATTTATTTATACATTTATCAAGTTGGTGTCACATGACACCTCTTTGCCTAGCAATCCATTGCTTGGATTGCCTTGGGGCCAGGTGTTCTCTGGGCTGGAGCAGGTTGTTTACTTATCCCACCTCTGCTGGTCTTTGTTTTCCAGCCCGCCTTGCCTTGCCCCACACGAGTGATCAATTCCCAGTTTTAGCCACTCCCCACACATTTGAGACTAGGAAAACAATACAAAGAATTAATAAATTGAAGAGTTGGTTCTTTGAAAGAATAAATAAAATTGATAAACCCTTAGCGAACCTTATTAAAAAAAAGAAAAGAAAAGACTCCAATTCATACAATGAGGAATGAAAAGGGGGAAATCACTACAGATCCTGTGGAAATTCGGAAGAGCATCAAAACCTACTTCGAAACTTTTTACTCTCATAGGATGGAAAACACAGAAGAAATGGACAGATTCCTAGATATGTACAAATTACCAAAGCTGAATCAAGAAGTTATAAAAATTCTGAATAACCCAACATCAGTCAATAAAATTGAAATGTAATTAAAAACTTACTAACAAAGAAAATCACAGGTCCTGATAGATTCACTGCTGAATTCTACAAGAAGTTTAGAGAATATTTAATACCAATATGCCTCAAACTCTTTAATGAAATTGAAAGGGAAGCAATACTCCCTAACTCATTCCTGGAGGCAAGTATTACCCTGATACCAAAACCAGAGAAAGATCCAACCAAAAAAGAACTACAGGCCAATATCCCTAATGAACATAGATGCAGAAATCCTCACTAAGATACTAGCAAACAATATAGCAAATCATCAAGAAGATTATACACCATGCCCAAGTGGGATTCATCCCAGGAATGCAGGGATGGTTCAACATATGCAAATCAATAAATGTAATACACCATATCAACAGAGCCAAAGACAAAAATCACATGATCCTCTCAATAGATGCAGAAAAAGCTTTTGACAAAGTCCAACACTCATTCATGATAAAAAACCCCACAGAAAATCGGAATAGATGGTCTTTACTTCAATCTGATAAAAGCTATCTATGACAAACCAACAGCCAACATCAAACTAAATGGACAGAAACTGAAAGTTTTCACTCTAAATTCTGGAACAAGACAAGGATGTCCACTATCACCACACCTATTCAATATAATTCCAGAAACATTAGCCAGAGTAATTAGACAAGAGAGAGAAATAAATTGAATAAGAATAGGAAAGGAAGAAGTTAAATTATCATTATTTGCAGATGACATGATACTCTATATAGAAGGCCCCAAAAACTCCACCAAAAGACTTCTAGATTTAAGAAGCAAATTCAGTAGTGTAGCTGGCTACAAAGTCAACACTCAAAAATCAGTAGCATTCCTATCCACAAACTACAAACTCACTGAAAGAAATTAGGGAAACCACACCCTTCATAATAGCATCTAAAAAATGAAATACTTAGTAATCAATCTAACAAAGGAAGTAAAGGATCCATACAATGAAAATTACAGTACTCTGAAAAAGGAGATCAAAGAGGATATCAGAAAATGGAAAGATATCCCTTGCTCATGGATAGGAAAAACCAACATAGTGAAAATGGCCCTACTCCCAAAATTGTTGTACAGATTTAATGCAATCCCGTTCAAAATACCTTTAACATACCTCGCAGAACTAGAGAAAACATTCCTAAAATTCATCTGGAACCAGAGGAGACCTAGAATAGCAAAGGCAATTCTGGCAACGAAGGCAAGGCAGGAGGCATCACAGTCTGACTTGAAATTATACTACAAAGCTACTGTATTAAAATCAGTATGTTACTGGCCAAAAAACAGACTTGAGGACCAGTGGAACAGATTAGAAGATGCAAGCACAACTCCAAACACACTCAGCCACCTTATCTTTGACAAAGGGGCCAAGCATGTTCACTGGAAGAGAGACAGCCTCTTTAGTAAATGGTGCTGGAAAAACTGGCTCTCTACATGCTGAAGACTAAAACTAGACCCAAGTTTATCATCATGTACTAAACTAAAGTCAAAATGGATCAAGGATCTAAATATTAAAACAAAAACACTAAATCTACTGGAAGAGAAAGTAGGTAGAAATCTTGAAGACATAGGTGTAGGCAGAGAGTTCATGAACAAAATCCAGACTGCTTGGGAAATACTTCAAAGAATCAACAACTGGGATCTCATCTTATTAAAATATTTTCCACAGCTAAAGAAATCACCAACAAAGTGAAAAGACAGTCCACAGAGTGGGGAAAAATTTTAGCCAACAGTCCCTCAGACAGTAGATATTGTGAAATGGGAAAAAAATCATTCAAAAGGAAAAAGCAACTAGGATGGGGAAAAAGGGAAAAAATGCAAGTCAGTTATACTATGAGTGTCTCTTAGTTCATTGAAAAGGAAGGTTTTTACTAATATCAATTGGAGAAATTTTTATGCCCATATCTTGTACCCTGAGGAACTACTTTAAAGGTAACAACATGTAACGTATTAACTATTGTTATTCTCCTATTATTTTGCTATGAAATTTTGTTCTACCTTTTTTCCATAAAATAAAAAAAATTATAAAAATAAAGGAGTCCTTTGGTTGACAAAGAGAGCCTCAAGCATTAAAAATTCTTTAATACTTTCCTTCTGAGGATGCAGTTATCTAGAAAGTTTCACCTGGACACATCAGTTTCTTTTTGAATGCATTTATGTTCTGAAAAAGACTAATGTCCCTGTCGAGACACGTAGCACAGGCTTTATGCAGTGGCATGATGGACCCCAAGATGTGACATCTAAATGCTATTTTTGTAAATTGCAGAGCATGTAGCTCTTTTTTTTTTTTTTTTTTTTTTGTTATGTCAGATTTTAAATTGCAGGTTCCTTATTCCTCTGTGTTTTCTCAGATTTTTCATTTTGTTCCTGTATTCTTTTCTCTTTTCATTTCTTTTGGAAAATCTTATATCTTCTATCTTTCCTCAGCCAAAGTAAGTTCACTTTATCACTTTATAATCTTTCAACTACATTTTTTTTTTTTTTGGTGGCTACCGGGGGTCGAACTCAGGACCTTGCGCGCCAGCAGGTGCTTGTGCCGCTGAGCGATATCACTGGCCCTTTTTTCGTATGTGGGTTCCAGGAGTCGAACTGAGGACCTTGCGCTTGCCAGGCAGGCGCTTATGCCGCTGAGCCATCTCACCTGCCCAACTACATTTTAATAATACACATTTGTCTTTAAAATTACTGAATCCATTGTCTTTGAATTTTTGTTGTTTTATTGCTTTTGCTTATGGAGTGGTGACCAATTTTAGTTTTTAAAAAAATTATATTGACACATGATAATTGTACACATTAATGGAGTTCTGTGTGATGTTTCTATACATGCAAACCCTGAATTTATATGTTAGCAGACTTAGATGTTTCCTATCTAAGTTTGAGGAACTTCTTTTAAATTAAGAGTTTAACTTGAGGAATCAGTTTATGTACATGATAATTTTTAACTAATACAGAAAGAAATTGCTTCAGTTATTTTCCTTCTTAGATTATTTCCTAGATTAATAGTGTTTTCCTGATGCAACTAGGAAAAATATTTTAAGTAGCACATAAAATGTTCATGTTTTTTGAAGAATGCGAAGGTATACAGTTGATTCTTTATTGTATTATGCTCTATCATCCAGGCTAACTAAGATCATATACTAAATCCTTCACAGTTTGAAAACAAGCAGATGAACGGAAATGAACCGTTCATGCTGTGATACAGAGCAGGGTGCTGTAAATGAACTCTGTACACCAAGTGTTTTGTGCGCTTCCGGGGAGCATCTGGAAATGCAGACTCCAGGGCCTTGCTCTAAACTTGGCACAGTCCAAGGTCTGGATGCAGACCCTAAGAACTGGGCCATGGGTACTCACTCAAGAGTGATGTAGAGAAACTGTTTCTCTTGTGTTTTTTTTTGTTTTTCTTAACTAGAATGAAAACTGTTTTTATTTAAAGACCTACAAAGTATACTAAAGGAGTATCTAGCATACATAAATACCAGAGTTGTTCCCATGTCAGGAGCAGGAGGGGAGGTCTTCTGAAGAGTGATTTCATAGGCATTGTGGGTGGAACTCTGGCACATGTTCTGTGTAGACTGGCAGGGCTTACGTTAACCTGCTGTTCTGCCCCCAGGAAGTCAACTTTGGGGATTGATTTATACTGCTTTTGTAATCAAGTCACTTATTTAAGAGGAGGGAAGGCATCCTTTGTAGGAGGCTTTAGCCACAACTGTATAAATCAATGATCAATGATAGAATAGATTTATATTTAAATACTGGGGGTTATTTTGGTAGAGTTTTTTTTTTTTCTTAATGTACAGTAGACTTGTAGGAAAGTTCTCAAATCTTATGTTTTTAGCCCAGTGAATTTTTATGTATAATCATCATACATTTTAAATTACAGAATTTTTCCATCATCCTAAATCGTACCTTGTAACAACAGCCTATTCCACCAAACGCATCACTATCTCTGCCAACATAGTGTAGTTGGCCATTTCATAAATTTAATATATTATATATTTAAATATGTAATGAATGATATAGTATTTACCCCTTTCTTCTGGCTGTTTTTACTTAACCTGTCTGAGAGGTATAGACTGATTTACACTGTTTCTGTTACCAAGTCACTTATTTCTTGCATGTACTAGGAATTTTGTTTTGTTTTGTTTTAGGGAAACTGATCGTAATTTATTCATCCAATCTGTTTTCCAATTTCAACTATTATAAATAGCTGTGAATATTCTTCGACATGTATTTTGGTAGGTTTACATATGTACCAGTTTCTTTTTGGTTTTGACGTAGAAATAGAGTTGAGGTGCCATGGGGTGCCCATAGGTTCAGTTTTAGGGTGTAATGCCAGGTGGTTTTAAAATGTCCTGTCCCTGTGTGCATTTCCACCTGGAGTGTGTGGGAGTTCCAGTTGATCATATCTTATTTCATGCTCGGTAATGTCAATTTTTATTTTCCAATTTTATTTTAGCCATTGTAGTGGATATGTTTTATCTGGCTTTAATTCTTTAATGTTATTTTTCTTGATGTCTAACCATGTTGAGGAATTATATATATAAGATAGATGTCTTACATGTGTATATATATATATGTATATAGCCTATATACATATATATATACATATATATATATATATATATACACACACACACACACATATATATATATATAGGCTCTTAGAATGTTAATTTTGTAAAGCACATCTCTAAGGACTTTTTAAAAAAGTTGGATTGTCTAGTATCTTGTTCTTACTATTTTACCAGGAGTGTTTTATACATTTTGGATATGAATACTTTTTCAGATATATATTATGAATGTTTGATACAGCTCTGTGGCTGAGTGATGTTTGATTTTAAGCAACATTTATAGTTTTCATTGTAGAGGTCTAGTACTTGTTGTTACATTTCCCTAAGAATTTGTTGTTTTTAATACTCTTTTCAACAGTATTGTTCTTCTCATTATTATTATTTTTGTGTGTTTGTGTGGGTACCGGGGGTCGACGTCAGGACCTCGCGCGCCAGCAGGCGCCCGTGCCGCTGAGCGATATCACTGGCCCTTTTTTCGTATGTGGGTTCTGGGAGTTGAACTCGGGCTCTCGCGCTTGCCAGGCAGGCGCTTACGCTGCTGAGCCATCTCACTGGCCCTCTTCTCATTATTTATTAAGTTCATTTCTTATTATTTGCTACTGATATGTAAAACAAGTGATTTTACATCTTAGCTTTGTATTCGGTATCTTCTTTAATTTATGTATTAGTTATAAGTTGATCTATAGATTCTTTGTGATTTTCTATAAAACAAGTATGTCATCTAGAAATAGCAACATGTTTTTTCTTCCTTATGTATTATAACTTGTTTTATTTTCTTTCCTAATGAATGACTTTTTGCTTGTTTCTCTTTGCTGTGCTGCGTATAGCTTCAGATAACTGTGAAAGCAACAATATTGGTTTGAGAATTATAAGTAAATTTTTTGTGAGTTGGCAAATTCACAAAGACTCCATTTATGAAGGGTAACAGATTTTGATATCCATATGTATGAAATATATACATATTTCATGCGATACAAGTTGACTTTCCCTTATCAAAATGCTTGGTACAAGAAGTGTTTCAGATTTGGGAGTTTTTCAGATTTTGAAATACTGTATTTGCATAGGTTTTCCTGCTCAAATGTCCCTAACACTAATCTGAAAATCTAATTAATATCCAAAATACTCCAAAAATGTTTCAGATTTGGGATCACTTTGGATTTCAGATTTTCTCAGTGGGGAAGTTCAACCTGTGTAATAGTGTGTGCCTTTTGTGTGTAAGAGGTAATTTATTTAAATATATTGTTACTCTTGGATGTATAAATTGTCCTCTCCCTCCCTCCCTTCTTCCCTTCCCTTCCCTTCCATCCCCTCCGTTCCCCTCCCGTCCCCTCCCCTCCTCTCTCCTCCCTTACTTTTTTTCCTTTTGTGATGCTGAGTGTAGAACCCAGGGCCTCATGCAAGCAAGGCAAGTGCTCTTTCACTGAGCTGCATCCCCAGGCCTACTCAGTTGTTCTCTTTGATAATATTAGTTTCATACTGTTAGAAACTTAGTGACGAATGCTGAGAGGAGAGGAATTAATTATGGAATTGAAAGGCCATTTCAGTGGAGAGAATGTGTGCTGATCCACTGTTGAAGAAAGCAGAATGGGCTAGAGATAGAGACAGTGGTCTAGAAAGAAGGGAAAAGAAATTTTGATTTGATTCAGGTTAATATCTATAAAGCAGCAGCTACACTGATGAAGACAAGAATGGAGGGGGTCAGGGAGGGCTATCTACAAGTCAAGGAGTGAATTTATTAAATTGCAAACCAGACAAAGACACATGTACTTCTAGGAATGATTTGTCTACACAAGTGCTTGGACTAGCTCAAGGAGTTTATAAAACATTACTTGAGAGCACCTGGCTCATGGAAGGTGTTCAGTAGCTATTTGTTGAATGAGTGAGTGAACTCTTATCTTTGCCTGGTACACATGCTACATATTTTAGATACATTTTCTAAATATTATATTAGTAGGTATAGCTTACTATATGGGATAGTAAGCTAGAGGTCAGATTATATACACTTCCTGGGAGATGCAGGAAGAAAAATAAAAGTATTAAGCAGACTTCTCAACAGTGAAGAATCAGAAAGGTAGAAAGAGAGGCAGGAAGGATTCTGCAGGTCACTGAATAGTCTAGCCCTTGTACTATATGGATGTGGATTTGAGGTCCAGTTTGTTAAATAACTTACCATGTATATGTCAGACTTCATTTCCAGGAAATTGAAACCACACTAGCTATTTAAGCGTGAAAGGATTTAATATAAAGGATTGAGTGCACGTTAAAGTTCTGGAAGGATTGGAGCAGTAGCTGCTGTCCCTGGGCTCCAGGACTCATTCCTGATTGGCCCACCCAGACAGCTGCTGTTACTGTCAGAATCAGGGAGGGGGACGAGATAGCTGCCTCGAGGTCTTGTTATCCAAGGGCAACAAACCACTGCTGCCACCACCACACCTTGCTCTCCACCTCCACGCAGCTGGCAAATGGACCTAGAACCCTGCAACAGAAAGCCCAGGTCTCTAGAGTGTCTCTGGGACACTCACGCCTCTTCTGAGTCCCAAGTCACGCCTGGGCTCATCTGTTTGCCTTAACCAAATTCCCCTGTGGCATTCCAACTGCAGGCCCCATTGGGAATGTTGCTTCAGCTCCTGCAGGAATGCATGATGCAGAGGTTGGGTGGCAACTGCCAGGTGACCATATCTGTCACTCTAGCTTCCACAAGTAATGAAGAACATTACCACTTTCAGGCCACAAAGCCCCGCTCATGTGGCGGCTCTGTCGTGCACAGAAAAGCATTGCAGAGATTCTGTGCTACCTTCTGGAAGTCACATTCTGAAGCAGAAAGGTCTGCAGGTGGGGTGACCCATGTCACTTATTGTTAAAACTGTAATACATTTCAGAGGGGACAAACACAGCATTAATACTTACGTTGGGAACAGCATGACACAGAGCTGCCAGGAGTGTCAGCTCTCAGCCCATCTATACACAACTTGAAAGTCTCATGATCTCGCTTCTGCCTTCTTTAGCAACATCTTTCAACCCAAGTCTTCACTTCCTCTTTGCTCCATCTTTTTTGGAGTTCTGTTTCCCTCATGCATCAGTATTTAGTCGGCTTCTGCACGTGCTGTGCCCATTGCCTGGACAGTCCCTTTTCTTGGTCCCCGTCTGATTTCTGTGCATCTTTCAGCGCAGATGTCACCTCCTCAAAATATTTTTGGATTCTGCCAAGTAGAGTAGACTGGTTCTCTCCTTTTCAGCTGCGACTTCTCTGATGAAAATGACTGGGCATGTTCACAGTTTGTTTGTAGAAGCTAGTTCAGGCTGTGTGCTATAAAGGTTCTCAAGAAATGTTCAAAAGGGATGGATGGAGGAAACGAGGAAGGTGAATTTAGATGTACTAGCCCCACAGAAACCATGAGTCATCATTGTACCACTTTCTTAACCTACCACAAGGTCATTCTTTTAGAGTGAATAGTTTCATCTACTTTTGCCACTTTTGTTGATTTTAAGAGACGGCTCACAAGGAGCCATAACTTATAAAATCTGTGTGGTGCCTTCACCTCTATAACATGACTTCTTCAAGTTAACCTCAGTTTTTATCACCTAAGTATAATTTTTAAAAACCTAATTCTCTAAAACACTCAGGACACAATATATTTAGTGAATATTTCAAACATCATATTCTTTGGATTGTAAGGCAATATCTATTTTGTTTGCTAAGGTCTTAATTTTGTTGTTGTTGTTGTTACTCTTGGAAAATACGTTTTTCTATAAACACATGTACAATATCTTTGATCCTTTTTTTTTTTTTTTTTGGCTTTTTGAGACAGGGTCTTACTATGCAGTTCAGGCTGGCCTTGAACTCACTTTGTAGCCCAGGCTGGCCTTGAGCTTGCAGTGATCTTCCTGCCTCAGCCTCCCAAGTGCTAGGATTACAGGTGTGTACCACCATGGCTGACTGATCAGATATTTTTAATGGACAAAGAAATTCACATTCTCTTACGAGAAAGGTGAATATAATACTTTTTGAGGTTTACTAAATGCTATTTAACCTTAATGAATCTCCCTCCCATACGATACTGTATGCTGTAAGGGCATGTTCAGGGTGACTTGATATCTCACAAAAGTGTAATTTTTGTTGTAAGCGGATTGTCAGTGTTAACACTGAATATTTCATTATTACCTGACTTCCATAAGTCTGAATAAGTGTGTTCAGAAAGTCACTCAGGGACAGATGAAAATTGTAAGTCAGGTTGTTGATGCCAGAAGAATCCAAAAGCTTCTAAGCCACTATCTCTTCATAGCAAAATCAAATTAATTCAACTTCTGGTCCTGGCCAAGATAAAGTAATGGAGACTAGATTTATCCTCCTGCTTAAAACAGGCAGAAATGGACATGGTATATGAAACAACATTTTGCAAAACACTAGATATCAAGCAGTGAATGATAATGATCCTGAGAGATGAGGCAGAAAGACGGGAGCCTTAAGATGAGACCAGCTAATTTCCTCAAGGGTTTCCCGTCTGAGTCTCAGGGAGGGAGAACCCAGGTAGACCCTGACAGGTTCCCAGAATGGAGAAGCCAGAGCCAGAGTCATGAGAGATGAAAGAGGCCAGAGTCTATGCTACTGAGTATGGGGGAGAGAGAGCTTCAGATAGGTGGAGTCTGAAGATCTATAAAGGGCTCTCACTGGCAGCTAGCTGAGCACTACAGATTAGTGCATGCATGTGAAAAAACTGTGCAAGCATAGGAAAGAACCACCTGAAAGGACCAGAAGTCACAGTGCCTGGCATTAGCATGTGGCTGGGACCGGTACTGGTTCCCCTAGGCAGGCCACAGGATCCGCCGAGACATCCACCTCAGTGGTGGTCAGCTGGAGAAGAACGCTGCTCTCACTGTGCCTAATAGATTGTAAAACTTAAACCTGAAAGGCACCAACTGTTTTTAAGTAATTTAACTCCATCCAAGAAAAAGCTCAAAAATATTTGTAGGAATTCCAATATATCCAGCAGCCAAAAAGATAAAATTCACAGTGTCAGACCTTTAATTAAAAATTACCAAGAATGCAAAGAAGCAAGAAAATGCAACCCATACTTGTGACAAAACCGATGTGTCAGAACCAACCCAGAACTGTCAGAAATGTTAGAATTAGCAGACAAAAGCACTGAAACAACTATCAAAGTTGAATGGTTTTTTAAAAAGGGCAAGCTATAAGAATACCCCTCTTTTTCTTTTTTTTGCTTTAGCCTCTTTCCCCAAATTATACAGTTGCATCACAGGAAGCTGAAACTAGAGCTCATTTGTGCTTGTATCTGTTCTGCATAATAAATCGCCAGAAACTCAGCAGCTTAAAACACCACCTACTTACTAGCTGGCCGTGGCTCCATATGTTCTATGTTTGAGACATCGCAAGGCCAAAACGAAGATGCCAGCTAGGTCGAACTCTTTCCTGAAGGCTCTGGGGAAGACTCCTCTCCTGGGATCACTCAGGGTATGGGCTGATTTCAGATCCTGGATCTTGTGGCGTGAGGTCCCCATTTGCTGGCTGGTTCTCAGGCAGGGTTCACTACAAGCAATCAGAGACCTCAGTCTGGGACCTCTGTCTGGCCCTGCAGGCTCCTCCAATTCAGAACCAGTAACAGCACATCAGATCCTGCTCAGAGTTAATATTTCTGACTTTCTCTTTTGCCACCAGCTGGATAAATCTCTGTGCTCATAAGGGCGCAGGTTAAGTCAGTCCCACCTGGATGACCTTGTCTTTGGATAGGCTGTGCCATAAAACATAATGCAGTCCTAGCGATGATGGCTCACTGGAGTCACAGATTTTGGAGATTAAAGCAGAGCATCTTTGCGTGACCATTATAGAAAGCCTGCTTGCTGTACACCTGAAGCTATTCTTATTCTCCTGATATTATGTGATGGAACCTTTTCCTGAAAGATTTATAAAATAAGTAGGAAAGTATTCATTTTAGTCAGGGTGTCATTAACACCACATAGCATCTGAGGCAGACTACTTACCAGACAAGGTTCCTTGAGCTCACAGTTTCAATGGGCTCAAGGGCATGACGCTCCATTTCCCCACGGTGGTGAGGCGCTTGGGGCTGCGGCCCATCAGGTGGGTAGCAGTGGTGCAGTGCATGCTGCGGGGCCAGAGCCCACGTGTGAATGCAGAGAGCCAGAGAGACTGGCTCTCTCCTGCCCCCATGCCTTCCACCAAGCCCCGAGTCTGAAGACCTCCACACCGTCTTTCACCACCATGCCATGCACTAATCTTCCAGCACCCAGAAGCTGGGGAGAAGACTGAGTCCAGAGCACAGTACTCAGCACAGGTAACATACGCACGCGGGTCTCATGCAGAATCAACTCGGATCATGCGCTCGTCCCACTTCACAAGCTTTCTGTGTTCTCTCTTCTTTTGAACACCTCACTTAAACTTTTTAAACACCTCACCTTGTTTCATTTGCTGCCCTCATCCTGTTTTATTTTCCACACCCTGCTCCCCATAGTTCTTGCTGCTAGAATGTAGGTGCTGTGAGGGCCGGCAGCACACTGTCCCTGTCCCCTGCTGGACTCTCCTGCTGGAGGTGTCCAGGTTCTTTAAATGTGGACTTGAACGAATGCATGGCAAATGCTGGTAGCCTGGCCTCTCTGACTTGTGGACATTTTTATCAGTCATTCCATATGCCTGTGGAGGGGAATCTAGTCTACTCAGGTAGAATTTCTGGAGGAGTTTGAGGGTAAGATATTCTCTGTCTTTAATAAAGGAGCAGATAGGAGGGAACGGAGGAAAATGACTCGAGCTTTGAAACTGGCAGCTGTGGAATGGAATCTTTGCTCTCCTCTCGCAGTGGAGCTTTTAGGAAACCTTTAGCAATAGTGTGAGGGTGATGACTGTGACCTAGAGAATTAGATACAGTGTCCTCTCCTCTCCTCTTCCATTACCACCTTGATTCTATAGCACTTCACTACAAAAGACACAAATAAGGAAGAAGGTAATTTAGTCAAGAGGAAGAGAAATAGTAATTGAAATGCCATTAAATATATTGAGTAGTAAAATGTGAAAATTAAAAATTGCTGTCTTTGAAAATTAACCTCTTGATTTTCATTGTAAAAGCACAACAAAATAAGCTAGGCAGTGGATCACCAGTAATGAAGTCCTCAGTTTAAAATTAAATAGGTAAAATGATTAATTTGGAAGATAAAGTAGAATGTGGAGTCCTTTCAGAGGATAGGATGGCCTAAGAAAGAATTACTGCAGAAGAAGGCTGGGAATGAAAACGCAGACTGTTCGTAGTGTACCAGGAAAGGTGAAGACGGGTGTATTCATCAAGGGTTTGTTAGTTTCAGATGTCAGGAGTTCATATCAAATTGTGTTAAACAAAAGGGAAAAAAGCAGTGAAAGAAAATGGGGTGGTGGTTGTTCACTGGTTCACCAAATCCGAGAAGACCTCATGGGGCAGAACGGGGAGTGAAATGAGGAGGGTCAGGCCTTAACGCATCCTCTGCTTGGAGACAGAGGGTTTCCCCACTCCTAGAATGCTGGAGTCAAGATGTAATAGCTGAGTTGTAAATCTCAAATAGTCAACAGTTTTAGTATTTGGGCATGCAGTATTTGGGACATACTTATGCTAAAAAGGGCTGTTTATTTTATCTGACAACATTGTCCACACCCAAACATTTTATTCAAGAAATGGTTGCCACGGGGCTGAGTGAATAACAATAAAAATCCACTAATGTAGCGATGAAGGACTATGCCTTTCTAAAGATACTGAAAGGCCAAAAGAATGCAGATGATTCTAGGCAAGCAGATCAAAACAAGAGAAATTAAACACAATGTATACTAATGCAAACGAAGAACAAAGGAGGCTATTAGAAGACTCTGAGCAGGAAATGGGGGAGAGCAGGATTTGAAAGAAAACTCTGTCAGAGTGAGTTGCCTGTAAAACATCCATTTCCCTTCTTGTTTGAAGCCCTCCCTCCTTCCTTAATACGGCCCACACTTCTAAACGTTTGCTTCCAAGAGGCTGGCTCAGGATGGGACTGATGTCTGATTGTTTGAGACATATACCCTGCATGGATGGTTTTACTTGGGGCTGTGATTGGATTCCAGGCACTGACATGTAGTTAAATGCATCAGTGGACTTCTAGGAAAGATTCTTATCTACTTCTGAGAAAGTAGATACGACCTGGCTGTGTTTGACCTGGGTATGTTGCCAGAATTGGTGCAGGTGTTTTGAAACAATCAAAGGAGCTAACCTGAAGACAAAGTTTGTACACCAAGAATGGCAGGATGTAGAAAGATAGAAGCAGCTGGCTCTGTGATGATCTGTTGACAGGATAACATCAGAATCCTACTACTTCTGAACCCCTTATTATATAAATTAATATATTTCTTTTTTTTTTTTTTTTTTTTTTTTCTTGTGGGTACCGGGGGTCGACCTCAGGACCTTGCACGCCGGCAGGCGCCCATGCCGCTGAGCGATATCACTGGCCCTTTTTTTGTATGTGGGTTCCGGGAGTCGAACTCAGGCCCTCGTACTTGCCAGGCAGGTGCTTACGCCGCTGAGCCATCTCACCGGCCCTATATTTCATTTTGTTTAAGATACTTTTAGTGGTTTCTAAAAAAAAAAATTTTAACATTTTAACTGACATGTAGAAGATTTTTATTGAAAGTCAGAATATATGTTTTTGACATCGAAGTTACCTTTTAATTTTGATTATGATCACAAACCCAATGTATGAAAACATTACTTTTTATTTAAAAGATAGAATTTCTCATTTAAAAGCTCCATATATTATCCTTTAAAGTAGTTAGTAAAAACAAAAGTAAATATATGCATTTTAAAATTAGAGCTTGTAGGAGAAAATGTCACTGGAAGCTGCTATTCAGTAAATGGTAGTGTCTTTTTTTTTCTTTTTATTTTAAAGAGAAAAAAAAACAAAATTTCAAAACAACATAATAGGAGGGTAACAATGGTTAATACATCGTATATTGTTATCTTTAAATTAGTTACTCAGGGGGCTGGTGAGATGGCTCAGCGGCGTAAGCGCCTGCCTGGCAAGCGCGAGGTCCTGAGTTATACTCCCGGAACCCACATACGAAAAAGAGGGCCAGTGATATCGCTCAGTGGCATGGGTGCCTGCTGGCGCACGAAGTTCTGAGGTCGACCCCTGGTACCCACAAAAAAAAAAAAAAAAAAAAAAAAAATCAGTTACTCAGAGCACAAGATATTGGCATTCAATTCTTTTTTTTTTTTTTTTTTTTTTAAAGGAATAGCTTCTGAATTGACATCATACATTGGCCTGAGTATAGTTTTTCACTGTAGAATTTCCCAGTTGATAAAGGACGCACTGCTTTTCACAGAAACATTTTAGACCTTGGTAGAATAGTGCCCTGATATATTTGGAGATACTGTTACAGTATCCTATTTGAAGTGAGAACTTTAATTTAAATTTTTAAAAGTTGTCAGTGGGAAAACCATTATTGGATGACACAAAAAAAATCTATGAAAGTTAACTGCTCGTGTTTCTGATGTTAGCAGATGACATTTGCAGGATTTTACATCTATTTTTAGCTCTGATCATAGGATCTCCACCTACTCTTGGAAAATCTAGCTCCTGGTATTCTAGTGACTTCATTTTCATAACAGTATTCCATTCACAAGGAATGCCAAATTTCTACATATAGACTCATTCTGTGTTTATTGTTATTGCAAAAAAACATGAATCTTCCTCATATTCTAAAGTAGATACATTACAAGGAAAGGTGACTGTGACTCATTTTAGTAAAATCTTAAATTATTTACTTATTAACATGAAAATTAACTTATATCCTCATAAGGAGTAGGAGCACAGGAGGAATCATGCCAACAAAATTAAATACAGCCAGTGTCACAAATGCAAGGGCTAGAGTCAGTGACATAGGAAAGAAAACCCATCAGAGTGGTGTTCTAAACACCATACCAATGTCATCCCTCAGGTGTTAGCTACTCCTGGAGTTAGGAAAGCCAGGACTGGGACAGTAGCCCCACAGTCGTGGGGTGACCTCTCCGTGTGGCCACTGCCATACTCAGCATGTGCCTCGACTCCATGGCTAGCTCCTAGGGCTCCTGCTGTCATAGCCAGCCAGCAGGAAGGGATACTGAGTAAGGACCAAAGGGGGATGTCCAGGAAGAACTGCCTTCCTTGGAGGAGCCTTCGTGGAAACTTTCCATGGAAACCAGCTTCAGCCCTCCAAACTAGTGCCCAAGTTACAAGCAGTACTTCTGTTTAGATTTTGTTTGCTTTTTCTTAGTCACACATAATCTTTAGTTGTAAGAGAAGCTAGGAATTACTTTGAGCTGAGCTTATTGCTATCTTAAAAAAATTTGGCATTCCGCTGCCTAGGAAGGGAAGTATGGCTACCGAGTGAATGACTCTGCCATAGTGTGCATAAGATTTGCCCAACACCACATGCCTTTGTATTAGACTCAGAAGGTGATCAGAACTTACCTTTCTCGTTTTACCTTTTGTGACCTGTCCTTTTTCAGCCCATAACATTTTTTTCTGAGGTGGCAAATGATTTTACCAACCCTATACTTTGGTTTCCTATAAATGTGATTAGGCATTAAACACATGCCGTATTCTATCCTGAAAATGTTTCAAGGCTAAGTCTCCATAAGCAGCAAAGTAGATTATATTTTATTTTATCTACTTAGGAAGTTCAAAATTTTGCCTTTACAAAAATAACCTATATTTAGTGCCAAAATAGCTAAATTTATTGTGACTTTATGGGTTACTTATGTGTTCCCCCAAAATTCATTCTGATAAAATAGGAGTAAAACAATTCTTTTTCTGCAAATTCACATATAGCAATTGGAAAGCTAGTGGGTAAACAGAAGCGTATAAAGTAGTTCCAAGATATGAATGTTTTCAGTAACTCCCAAAGTGAGTTCCCTTCCCTCACTCACCTGCTGCTGCCTCTCTGCCCTTCCCACATTCCATGAAGAGCACACCTGTTAGCAGGCTCTTCCTCGCTTAAATTTCCTGATTTCCTGCTAATTCTGTTACCATACTCTGCTGCCAAACTTAGCCACCCCATTTAGTAACCTTAGCACTTTGGTAGCAGATGCCAGCAGCATCCAGCAGATATCCACAATCTTTGTCATCCAGCCAATATAAAATGTTACTCTCTTCTCTTCTTCCACCTTCTCTTCCTCCCCCTTCTTCATCATTCTTGTTTCTTCATTCTTCCTGTCTCCTTCCTGCTCTCTGTTGCCCTTCTCTGTTCTCCTCTCTTCTCTCATTCTCATTCTCATTCTCTTTCTCTGTCTCCCCTTTCCTAGGGGCATTCTACCACTGACCTGCATCCCTGACCAGTTTGAGACAAGGTCTCCTTAAGTTGCCCATGCTGGCCACAGACTTATGATCTCCTGCCTCAGCCTCCCAGGTAGCTGGGATTACAGGCACAAGTCACCATCTTGGCCCTGTTTCCATGCCTTGCCTTTCCGTGAAGCCTCTGTGTGGCTTTTCTCAGTCCTAAGTGGGATGTAGATGTGCAAGAGTTTGGACATGATTTTAAGCTCATTCACCTTTAATTGTTTCTCTTCCTGCGTCTTAGGGTGAGAGATGATGATGGGATTAGATGTAGAGGCATCTAAGGTTTGGTCACAGAGTATATCATCTGTTAAACTGAAGCTGCGGAGAGGTGTTAACCATTATAATGGAATGTCCTAGCACCATTATAGGTCCACCTAAACCTACCAATTGTGAAAGCAACCCAAGCCTGCATAATAGTTTGCCAGTACACGATACAGATCAGCTCTGTTCCTGGGGTCAGCTCCTAGAGAGGTGGGGTGGGTCCTTTCCCTTCTCGGCATCTTCTTGAGTGTGTTGGGTGAGGATGAGCACTGTCTATGAGGCAGCCCTTTCCACTTTTGTGTTAGGTTTTTCACTAAACAAGCCTGTGTCACTAGGTTTAACCCTTATTTTAACCTAAAGTAAGCATCCTAGATTCCTTTCCATCTCCTCTCTTCTCAGCAGCAGGTATTATCCTCTTTCTTCTGAGTTACCAGCAGCCCAGATTTCCCTCTTCCAATTCCAGACTTTCTTCTCACTTTTGTTTTAAAATAATTGTGATTAAAATAATATGTGATTTGTCATACATAAAACATAAGGTGCTTTTAAAAATCAAAGGCTCTTTTTAAAGGGAAAATCATCCTAAGTACCAGCAGTGAATGCCACTTGTAGAATGTTTTATATCTAAGCACTGTGCATAATGGTTTTGCTATCATTAGCTTGTATCTTCTCAGGAACGCTGAAAAAAAATTAGGTATTTTATCCCATTTTACAGATGGGAAGACTGAGGATCGAAGAAATTTGGCAACTTAAGTAAAATCAACTTAAGTTAGGAAATGATATTACCAAGATTTAAAGGCAAGTATGTCTAATCAGAAAGCCCATGCCACTGATCGCTTGACTACTTCCTTGTACGAGAGTCAGTGAAACAGATTCTCCATGAAGGAAGCTACATCGCAGCCGCACAGCTGCTGTGATTGTGACAGCGTGTGCACATGCATTGACGGTGCCAGGTGCTCGCTCACTTTGCAGCTTAAGCAATCAAGGATGAGAACATGGCACAGCAGTGGATACAGGGACAAGACCATTCTGGGTCTGGAAGACTCCCTTCTTCCTTCCCGGGTTCCTCTTGCTACAACAAAATTGCTCTTGCTCACATCAGAAAACCACCTATCAGGAGGGGTGCAGAGGGCAGACCCCAAGTGTGAGAGCAGAGTGGGCTGTCCTTCTGCAGGAAGCAGGAGGCATCCGGCCTTCTTCCTTCACATACCAGGCCAGTGACATGGTGGCGCTGCTCATGTATCTCCACTGCATGTGGTGTCCCACAGTTCTGCCAGAAGAGCCGCGTTAGAACCGAGAGCTCCTCAGTGAGTCTCCTGTTTGCACGTCAGCTGCCACAACCTCTCACGTTCTCGAGTGTTAAGACTTGAAGTTGAAGAGGAAAGCTGTTCGCAGGTGTAGTCACCTGCCCCCAGTGTGGATTCACAGCTCCCGAAAAACAACTTTTGAGGAAAGCTTCCTGTTTGACGTGGACAGTGGTGAGGGTTATTTATACACAGTGGAGTCGATGTGAGGAGAAAATGTCCAGGGACAAGCCAGCACCTGTGCTGCAGGCAGAGCAAAGTGCAGAGCGGCTCATGTTGAGCTATCATGGGCAGAGCCACTGCTGAACTCTGCAGGGCAGTGGGTGGTGTTTTTATATGTTTTTCCAAGGTTGAAAGAGTGTCAGTGAGATCTCCGCTTCCATCCTTCCAATCCCATGTGAATGAAGGTTGATCATCAGTCTTCCAGGCCAACAGACACTTTCCCCCCTCAACTTCACAAAAACCACAAAGGTGGAGAGGAAAATATGTACTTATTAGTGTCAGACACAAATTCAAATGGCCTGTGATCCCCAGAACAGCTTGAAATAACCCTCCATATGAAGCATGAGTCAGAGTTAGTGCTGCCAAGCTTGCTTTAGACCTTGAGGAACTTTAGAAAATAAATTTCTTTCTAAATTTTATGTTCTTGAAATCTGGTGAATACACTTTCAGTCCTTTATACCAGCAGGTTTGAATAATCTCTTTGATTTTAGTATTGAAATTATAACTCTGAATTCAACCAAACATTTTCCTCATCAAAAATATTCTTATATGAAGGTAGGTTATCTACACCATGAAAACCTGACAGTGTGTCACGCTTTGCCACATGCTATGTGTTTGGGGGTGTGCGTGCGTGTGTGTTTATATAGGAATTGTTCCTTTGGAAAGTTGAAATGATTGAATTGCTTGAACTGCATGAAAGAAAAAATGTTTATGGTTTTATTTTTCCTTGTATGTGGGTCATTTTCTGATGGACTTTTTATTTTGATATTTCACAGATTCAGATAAATAGCAACTGAAATTACCTGCTATGCAAATGATGGCCAATGCAAATGAGTAGAAGTGTAGTACTAAATAATATTCCTTGTGTACCACACACCTTTGCTTTTGCAGCGTTCAGTAAACGAACATAGAGGAAATAAAGTTACCCAGGATGCCCGAGAACTGTATCATGAATCGCAGTTGTATTGCTATACCATAATTTGATTTTTAAACTAAGGTTACTGGAAAGAGGAGTGATTTAAGTTAATGTGATCCTAATGCTATACTTCATGATTGTAGTACCTTAGATTAAGCATCGTAAACATACACATGATTTTTATTGATGAACTCTACTTAACAGTAATGTATTCCACCTAGTTCCCTCCCTCCACTGCCTTTAGGGGGATGCAGCAGTAGGATAGAGCTAGGAAAGACTCACCCTATCCCTCAGGGGAATATTCAGTCTGGCCTGGTGGCACTGCTCTTAGGACAGTAGTGTTATTTTACCCTCAGTATTGCTTTTCCATGTTGAATTTGTAGGAGATCATTCTGCTCAGATGCATGTACCTGTTACTTAAAGAGTGAAGTGAAAAGCAGCATGGGGTCAGGGGGTTCTGGATTATAATGATTGGCCCCCGAGGAGGTTCATCTTTCTAAGAACATATGAAAAGGCCACTGGGAGACTGAATGCTTGGGTTTCTTTTGTGTCTTAATAGAGCCTGATCTAGAAGGCCTTGATCTAGGTGCACTTTACAGCAGTGTTGACCAGCAGCTGAATGAAACCCTGAGGCACCGAAGACATGCAGGAGAAGATGATTACAACATCGAGGTGCTGCTGGGAGTGGATGACTCTGTGGTCCGTTTCCATGGCAAGGAGCATGTCCAAAACTACCTCCTCACCCTGATGAACATTGTGAGTTGTGACTCCTTTTTGATGCTTTTTGGTTTCTTAATTCGCTTCTCTTGTTTGGTTGGTGTCCTTTGGAAACCTACATGAGAATCTCCATGACTGTGCCTGATAGCCCCAATGTGTACATGACTGCACTGAATTCAAATTTGGACCTAGGAGTTTAAAATGCAAGAATGCAAACTCAAAGGAAGCATGAAATGCAAGTTTCTTTGGGTTGATCAGTGAGTTTTCCATTGTCATCAAGGGAAAACTATGTATTTGAACAGCCAGAATGGGATGGAATTAGAAGATGAATCATGATTTTCATTTTGTTCTGGGGATAATCAGAACTGTTAAAACTTTGTCCACCTGCTTTGGTGTAGATTGTAAAGGATGAAATAGTTCTTTCCAGAATTGCTCGGTAGCCTGGGATGATGAAGAGTGATTTATACCTATAGAACTTTTGAGCATGTGTGGTATTTTCAACATTGTAAGATAGACAGTAATATATTTGCACAGTGGTGCACAGCAGTTGCTAAAGTGCCCTTAAAATTCGTCCTTTATTTCTTTTCTGAGCCTTACGCATATTTAGAAGAAACTTTGTTAGCATCCTCAAACTTGTATTTTTTTTTTTTTTTTTTTTTTAGTTTTGAATTGGCAGAGAGCAACTGATAGGAATCATAGGCCACATCTAAAAGATAACTGAGATGGTGAACTCTTACATATTTTATCTCATGACATTTAAAAAGAATATTATATTGATCTTGTAAATTTATTATCCAATCCTATTCTCTCAATTTTTTTCTCTCAGCTTTTGTTTTTAATTTAATTACTTTGGGCATTTATGTCATTTACCATGTCTAAGAACAGAGTTCATATAATTATACTGGAAAATAAAAACTCAATTTCATGAATCGTAATTTTATTTATTCTAACATTTAAGCCTATCTGTTATATATAGTTTTGTTCATTGAGATGTCAGTTTTGAAAACTGTACATAGACAGTATCACTGTGGAATGAAAAAGGTATAGAAACTCAAACATATTTTTATTTGTTCACTGGTGTTAATTCCTGTTATGAAGACAGTATACGTTAAGCAAATTAGTAGGCTTGGCAGTAAGCATGCAGAGAGGGTCATTCTTCCTGCATTCTACAAATCCTTTCAACTCCTGACTCTCACCTTTCTGTGTGACTTGATCTCTGTGTGTCTTGGGCTTGCCCTTAGGTACTTGCTGTCTGCTCCAGGCTCCTCACCTTTGTATTAGGAGAGAGCGCTGGGGATGTTGGACCAAGTTCCTGAGTGAATACAAGTCACTTGCTATGTATAATGCTGCATGCACATGAATACACATTCAATGCCGTTTGAGTTTTCTAGGTCAAATTTTATTTTCTAAATTATCTAAATCATTAAACTCAGAGACTGTGTTCTCACTGGCATCATTATTGTGCCCTTGGGCAGCTCTCTTCTGCCATCAGGTGCACAGAAGCGTGGGAGGCTGTGGGGGGAGATGTGAGCAGTTCTTGTCCTCACAGAACTCATAGGTAGTTGAAAAGAAAAGATACATACATTGGACGATTCTAAAAAATTAAGCCATTAAAAGCATATTATTATTAAGACATTTACACACTATAATGTAGATGTCGTGACATTTTAGAAAATGAGCTATGACCACAGCTATTCATTGTAAAGTGATGGAGCATTAACCTGGGACTTGGGAGGTTAGGCGCTTGGTCTGTCCTTCCTTGTTTGGCTCCTGTGAACTCAGAAAAACCACGATCCTTCCTGAGAGTTAGTTTCCATGTTTTTTAAAATTGAAAGATTCAACAAAATGTTCACTAATTCTGTAAGCTACCCAGAAGCTAGGAGTTAAGCTGGACTGCAGGGATTCGTTTTGCTATTGTTGCTTCTTTTTCTTCTTGTTTGTTTATTTGTTTTGAGACTAAGGTTCTGATAGCACGCACCACTTGAGCACACTCCCAACTAGGGAGGTGACATAAGTGCACTCCTGCTCTCTGATTTCATAACCGTCTCTTAATTGCTGTTTTACAGGGCTTCCTGGTGGAGAGGAGGTAAGCAGAGGGAAAACTAGGCCATTTAACAGCAGACTGGGGTCAAATTTAGTAGACCTTAAATGCTGTGCTAAGGAGCATATACTGGATTTTCTAGATATGAGAATACAGGTTCTGATCTTAGAATCAGAATTTTGGTAGCTGCCCAGAGAGTGGTCTAGAGAGAAAAGCAAGCCTCTTCTGGGTGTTACGCTGGTAGGGGAGAGATTTGTTGAGGCCTGAGCCAAAGCTGAAGTATGAGAATGAAAAGGAGATGAATGAAATAGAAATGTGTTAACTAAATCTATTTCTTCTTATTTTGCTGAGACTGTGTTGATTTAAGAATCTCATGGGCCGGTGAGATAGCTCAGCGGCATAAGCGCCTGCCTGGCAAGCGTGAGGTCCTGAGGTCGACTCCTGGTACCCACATTAAAAAAAAAAAAAAAAAATATATATATATATAATCTCATAATTCTAAATGAATTCATCTTGTTAAGTAAACTACAAGGAGAGAAAGAAAGCAAGAGCCATCATTAGTTGAATTGCAGCTGTTCTTTGAATGCACTTCAAATTTGGGATCATCACCAAGTAATTTATAATTCAGTAAAAGGGGTGTTTGAAAAGTCCCAAGGCTGGCATAAAGTTGACATTTAGTACAGATATGTGCGTTGTTACCCTGTAGAGGTCTTTAGTAATTGAGTGAACTAGGCTGACAAAGTGTTAGGTATTCCATTTTGAGGGAAACTATGATTTGATTTTAAAAGTGTATTTAAAATATTTGAGTGAAAGATGTTTATGAAATTTATTTCATGTTATGTGGCATGCACATGGCTCTAAACTACCTCAACATTTAGGTATTACCTATAATCTTTAAATTTATAAAACATTTCCACACAAAGATTGGCGGCAGTGTTCTGCCAGTCCTTGGTGGTTTAAGCAACAACATAACACAAACAGATCCAGAAAGAGAGGACCTTTAAATTGGAAGGAGTTTGGTTATGTAGTCAATTAAGACTGATTTAAAAATTTTTTGAAAGAGGAATGTTAGTTTTAGAAAAATAATATGCTAACATATCACCTTTGTATGAAGATCTTTAAAATGTTTGATCAAGAATGTCAGTCTATAGATCAGTGATGGGGAACCTTTTAGAGACGAGTCCCCTAACTGCAACTCAAAGCCCACTTATTTATCACAAAGTGCCAACACTGCAATTAAACCTCAATACTGAGGCTTTAGAAAAAGCAACTCATACTTAACATCTTTTGTCTTAAAAACAAATAACACTAGGAGCTGCCATGGGTTTGCCAGCTTTGCTCTAGAGTTTGCTCCGTGTTGCTCTAGTGTTGGCAGAATCTGCACTTCACCTGGAAGTCATGTGTAGTGTCCCTCAATAGCCTGTGCCGTGGAGTTGGACAATTTTGCTCTTGGCAGGTTAAAACAGGAAGCATCAAATTTGATAAAAGTGATAAAAACTGCTTTAAATTTGGAAGATTCATTTGCAGAGTACAAGCTGTTGGTGTTGTAGATCATGGCATTTTTTGAAACTTGTTAAATTTTTATCAAATTATTAAGTGAAAATCACTTAAGAGGACATAAAAGATAAATATCCATCTGTCCCCACCCCATGGGAAACTAGAACCCCCTCAGCTGCTCTGCACTCACCCAGTGCTGACCCTCATCCGTGTGTGCTCGGTGCAGCATGAGCGTTTTTCTTTTTCACACTCTCAGTTCTGTGCCTTTTTGTGATGTTGTTTGAAGGTGTGACTTTCTTCTTGTCCTTTCTTTGCTTCTTTCAGTGCCTTTCTGTTTAACATTTTCACTTATGACAATAAAGGGAAGGTTAGAGAAATTCTGGCTAGTCCATGAGTAAAATACACTGGCTTACCTGGCTTTTACGGCAGAACCAGTGGGGTGTGTGAGTGGATCAGTGGGAGCCACAGGAACTCACACTGTGGTTGGCTTGAATGTTTTGTTGCACAAGGGAACCTATGGAACCAAGATGGTCTCCGAAAAACTACTGTGCAGTCAGTGTTGGTGATGAAATCTTTCACAGTGTTTGAAATCATTTAGGTCCAGATTCAAAAGAAAGAATGTTGTTAAAAATGAAGACTTCTAAACATTTTAGTGCTTGTTCTATTCTTGGTCCTCTGCTGAATATTTTTTATGAATTCAGTACTTTTCATGGATTCAGTACTTCCTAAAACTGAGATGTATTCATTTTTAGTCTTGGTTTACAAATGAGATAGGGCTTTGGGATCATAAGTGCATTTCCAGGGTCAGATTGCTAATATGTGGGCTCAGGACAGAGTAGGACAGATGTGCCTGCCTGGAGCTGGGGCTCTTTGTCCCCAGCTTCACTGTCTCTCAAGACAAAGCAGAAGCCTCTGCTCTGTCCCTTGCCGGGTACAAACCCACGGTCTTTCCTTTACCAGCTTCTGTGTCTTATCATTCAAGTCATTTATATGAGACCCAAATTACACGTGGATTGAATCAAACCATCAGTTTAAGAGTCACTGACAGGATGAGAAGGTGGATTTTTTGGTAGGAGTGTAGCTTGCTTTCTTTCATTGTGGAGATGTTCTCTGTCATCCATGGCACTGCCTATGGCATGTGGCAGGTGTCCTTGTTGTTGGCTGAGATCTGTGAAGTGATCTTCTGGGTGCGTTGTGCCTATCAAAATTCCCAGTGCTCTGCACAGAATGGAATCTGTGCTTTTGCATGCAGATGATATTGTCAAGTTAAAAGAAAATGGTTCATTTAAAATAATTCTAGGGGCCGATGAGATGGCTTAGTGGCGTAAGCGCCTGCCTGGCAAGTGCGAGGGCCTGAGTTCGACTCCCAGAACCCACATACGAAAAAAAGGGCCAGTGATATCGCTCAGCGGCACGGGCGCCTGCTGGCGTGCGAGGTTCTGAGGTCGACCCCCGGTACCCACACAAAAAATAAATAAATAAATAATAAAATAAAATAAAATAATTCTAGCAGGTACCAGAAAGAAAGAAGGAAGGAAGGAAGGAAAGAAAGAAAAAAGAAAACAAATGAAAGAGGGGGAAAGAAGTGTCCAAGAGACTAAGGGTGAGGGGTGAGGGGGAGGAAAAGGGGAAGTAAGTAGAATAAAGATGTGCCATGTACAGGAACCTAATAACCTCAATGAAGATAAACATTATATACCATAACATGGGCTATGATTAATAATATCAACAAGAACGAAAAGGAGGAAAAGGGAATTAAAGGAGGAGAGAGGGAAGGGGATTAAAAAAACAAATGTTGTATTATGTACATGTACTCATTCCCTGAGATGATTGTAAACTACATATGCTATAAACAGGTACTAATGAAAATCATTTAAAAAGATAACAATCTGCCAAGAAATCATAAATAATTAAGAAAATTCAGGAGTTATTTTTTTCTTTTGAAATTAATTACGATGGAGAATAATAGCAACTAGTAGGTAGGGAATCAGGCTTCCCTACCCAATATCTTTAGAAGAAAATATCAACTCCACAAATATACTCTGGTTCTTACAAAGCAGAGTAAGCTTAAGTGTTAGGAAATATATGTGGTTGCTGCTTAATTAATGATGATGAAGTTGATACATTGCTTTTGATTTCTAGATGGATGTTTTGAAGGCGTTTGGCTGGGTTTAAGGTAGAATTATCTGGGGAATATGTGTGTTCGGGAGCCCAAGAAAATCACATAGCAGATTTTTTGGGGGGATTATTCTTAGAATCTGCTTTTGAATTTGAATTCGTATCAGTCCACTAGGCATTTTTTTTACATCCACAGCTTTGAAAGCCCAGCCCTGTTAGATCTCTTGGGAAGCAAAAAGTTAATGAAATTTAGGTAATTTCTACAACTTTCTGATTCTAGCAGGTGAAATCAGTGAATCGACAAATAATAGTAATAAGTGTGATGGTTCCTTCAGAAGAATCAGCCTCAAAACACTGTGCCAACATGAACTGAAAAAGAGGGAATGTAGTTTGGCAGATAACAGAGTGGCCAGTAGGGATTTCATGGAGGACATACGATTCCAGGTGGACTTTAGAGTGAGTTGGCCCGGGGCTATGACAAAGGTGCTGAAGATGTGGTTCCTGCTGTCTTTGGAGGTGCTGGATGTTTGTCTGTGTGGTGAAACTGAAGGGTGTTTCGGGGAGATGCCAGAGGAGGAGACTGGAGGGAAGCCGAGGCTACTTCAAAGTATCTTCCATTCTAAGGAGCATGGATTTTATCTTGCTGATACTGGGAGGAGTCCTGAACAGTTTTAAAGAGAATCAGTGGATTTATTGGTGTGTTTTAGAAAGAGAGCTCCGGGTATGTTAGAATGGTCTGGACACAGACGTGGTGCTGTGAACGTAAGCAGAGTCCAAGGGCCAGAGGCAGGGGATGAACTCTGGTCTGTCTCTCTGCATCCAAACTCCTTGTTGCGTGCATCATTCTTGCCTGCCTCAAAAATGGTTGCATTTTTTCCAGTGTGGATGGAACACACCAGGTCACAGCCACAGACCGCGGGGAGCACAAGTCAGTTCAGGATGCTCTTATTAAATATACACAATTCTCCAGGAATATCCTAGACCAGTGGTGGCGAACCTGTGGCACACATGTTATTTATTTTTCTTTTAAGGCAAAAGATGTTAATGTTTGTGTTGTTTTTTCTAAACTGAAATCTTCGTATTCAGGTTTAATTGCACTGTTGGCACTTCGTGATAAATAAGTGGATTTAGGGTTGCAGTTTGGGCACTCATCTCTAAAAGGTTCACCATCACTGTCCTAGACCTGCCATCCTAGAAGCACTTCTCACATTGCACGTTCAGTTAATGTAACCGTGCCCACACTGTGTTGTTGCCTCAGGCGTCCCTTTGGATTTTAATTCAGCATTTGAGTTTACTCTCTGAATTTTCCTGGTTCTGCCACCTGGATTCCTCTCCTAAAACTTATACATTCTTCCTTCGACTACAGATACCAGACTGACCTTGTCCTTCCCTGGCTCACTCCAGCCTCTGTCTTTGCCAGCGTCTAAAACACAGTGTTTTCAGCCTGCTCAAGGGACCGTCTTTCTCATTCTTGGAGGAAAGGAATCAGTTCAATCTGGGCTTTGGTATGAATCCACTCATAAAAAGGTCACAGGAGTTTCCAGAGACTTGCCACTGAGTGCCTATTTCAGTCCCTCCCAAACACCTTTGAGGCTTAAATGAAGTATAAAGCATAAATAACATAAAGAGAGAGAATTATTGAAGAGAGTCATCTGACTTGTAGTAGTCTTCCTTTGTGGAGAACTATTCAAGTGGGCTTAAATCCCCCACATGCAGATTTTCACGAGTGTATTAACTGGTTATTGCAGCTGTCCAAGTGAGTTGGGTAGACTCTAAGCTGCTGGACAGATTCAAGAGATGTCAGCAGGACTTGGTAACAGGTTGACCCTAATACTTAAAGAAGAGGTGGAAATCAGAATAATTTAGTCCTTACCTGTGATGGGCTCTTCAGAGAAAAGAACATATTTTAGGGAGAAGGTCAGTGTACTTTGAGGTGAATAGGCACCCTTCTAAGTAGACAGGCCTGGTACTAGGGCCTAACACATGGCTGTGGAGCCTGAGGGATGAACCAGTGTTAGATAAACATCTGGATCCTCAGCCTGTAGTTACTGGTGAAGTAACGGCAGTGGGTGAAATATTGCAGGGGAAGCGTGTGAGAGGGGACGAAGGCTGAGAAATAAAACCTGAAGGAACCCTGGCTTGCATGAGTCAGGCAGATGAGAGCGAATCTTGGTGGAGAAGCAGGACAGAAAGACTGAAAGATAAACTGGTAAAGAGTATGAAACACCTTAAACCTTGTAGGCTGATTATTTTTCATGAAGAGAGGTAGAGAATATTAGTCAACAAGGAAAAGTAACCTGTAGGAAGGAAGACATTGAATAAGGGACATGGAGAGTAGATGTTTTGGAAAAAATGGAAGATGTGGGAGACAGCCTCGGAGGAAAGAAAGACCCATCCTGTGACAGGAGGGGCAGCTAAGAAAGGGAGCTGGTGCTGCTCTGTGTCATGTAAGTGTATGTACACGTTGCTTCTGCTGGTCATTTGTTGAAATCCTGCACAGGCACAGCTTTTCTAAGTCTCAGTTTCCTTGCGCAGTACTGACAAAAAATGTCCCTGTGCATGGTTTGGAGTTTTCTTAAATACAGTGTGTGATTAAATTTAAACATATTTCAAAAGTTATTACAGTAAAAGATACATTGCCATCCATTTTCCTCAGAATACTCCCCCTGGCTTCTAATACACTTATCCCATGTTTCTTGCCATTTTCTGAAGTAGTTCTGGAAGTCCTTCCTTGTGAGTGTCTTCACAAGGTATGATTAAAAATACAGTGAATGCTGTTACCGAGTGCCATCCAACGGATTGGCAGCTTCTAAAGATATTACGGTGTGTCCTCAGCCACCTTATTCACTGAATCTGGCACCATGTGACTTCTGGCTCTTTTTCAGAGTCGAAATGACCATGAAAGGCAAACGTTTTGAGTTGCTTCAGGACACTGAGGCAGCCTTGACAATTCGTCTACAGACACTTAAGAAAGAGGACTCCAGAGCTGCTGCAGAAAGTGGCAAGAAGGATGGGATGAGTGTGTTTAAAGGGGGAGGAGGAGGATTTTTGCAAAGGATTAATGGCAGAGTGTTTTTACTGCTTGGCTGTGCCATGTATATAAGCCTTTGCCCTTGCATTGGTCTTTTCCTGTCCCAAGCAGTGGCTTCTCCAGGTCCTTTCTGTGCAGAGGGCCCCCACCCAGCCAACCACCAGTCTCAAGCAGACCTGTCTCTTCCTCTCCCTCTCCTCCTTTATCTTGTTAGTCAGGCTTATTTATTCATAGCACCTATTTTCATCTCAAATGAACTCAACTGCATGTCTTTTTGTATTTATTTTTAACATGATTAAGGCTTGTTTTTTCACTAGAGTAGATGATTGATACGAACAGAGACTCAAGTTCTTTTACTAATCAGTTCCCTACCCCAGGACATCAGGCGTAGAGTAACTGTTCAGTAAATATTTATTAGAATATTAATAAACAGTCATTAGTGTGAGTTGAGGGAGGAAGAGCTGGGAGGTTGGGAGATAGCCACCTACTGTAAGTAAAAGAAGTATGAAGTGTGGGACTGATTGTTTAGAACTTTTAATACGTGAGAGACAATTATGGCCGGGAGTGGTGATGCATGCTTATAATCTCAGCACTCTGCAGGCTGAGACAGGAGGATCTCAGGTTTCTGCCCAGTCTGGACAACTTAGGCACTTAGCAAGACCCTCTTTCAAAAAAAAAAAAAAAAAAAATGGACCTGGGTTCAATCCCTAGTACTGCAAAAAATTTGTACTGTTCACTTGCTTCTACATGAGAATAGCAATGATTGTGGTTAACAAAATTTTTTTTTTTTTGCATTTGTGTAGGCCAGGCACCATTTAAGTACTGTACATATATGAGCTCACTTATTCCTTCCAGCATTCTTAGGAGGACAGTCCTGTAATTATTCCATTTTGCAGATGAGGAAACTGAGGCACCAGACTACTAAATAACATGCCCAAGGTCACATGGCTAGAACTATTCCCAGGCTGTTTGGACGCAAAGGCCTGCTCTTACCCACTGCACTGTGCTTCCTCTCAAGACCTAATCCTCCCATCTGAAAGAAAAATAAGTGTTGCTTTGTTGAAGCCAGACAAAGTTTTTCATCAGCTAGTCAGACAGAGCAGGTCGGCTTGTCCTGCCAGTGAAGTGTCCTGGGAGAAACTGTCCTGTCCGGGAACAAACCTGGAAGGAATCTTCTTTTCTTTTATTTATATGCAGATACCGGGAGTTGAACTCAGGACCTCGCGCTTGCCAGGCAGGCGCTTATGCCACTGAGCTATATCACCAGCCCTGGAATTTCGAGGAAAGTAATACTTGATTTTACCTTTTTTCTCTCTTCAAATCATTGGCATCCTCATCCAATTCAAGGTTACCTAAAAAGTGAATTAATATTCTGTTTACCCCTTTTTGGGGGTAATTTAAAAAGGGCTCTAGGCTCAACCCTGAACGCCTCGTGCAAAGTCTGCTCAGAGCTAAAGGATTGGCTCTTGTGGCAAAGATGTTCAGTTCTGAGTAGATGCACTTCAGTTTGCATTGTTTAGTGTCAAACACGTGACTTCCTGGAATCTTGACGCTTCACATTTTTTTTACTGCCCAAACACTGGTTGTAGTTTCACCTTTGCAAACTCAGTTTTTCTACTGATCTGCTGTAGCTACTCTTTATTTTCCCCCAATATTTTTTAGCACATCATTGCAGCAAACATTAAGAAGTTGCTCTGTATATTACATTCAGAATTCAGATCCTCGGGTCCTTAAATTTATGTGAAGGAAGATTATAAAATCAAGTGGATGTTTTAGTTGCCTTTTTCAACGTATTTCTACCCCATAATCTTACACTCAGAGGTAGTGAATCACTGTTAAGGACAAATCGCCTCGCATGGTGATGGACTGTGGTCTGCGGGTGTATGCAGGTGCAGCAGAGTGGCCGAGCCAAGTGTGTGTGGACTCAGACTGTCTGGGTGGATTCCTTGCTGTCTTTGCTGATTGTGTGAGCTTGGTGAGTGGTGGGACCTCAGTGGGTCCCTACTTACTCCAGTGCTAAATGTCAATATGATCCCTAAAGTTGTTTCAAGGATTTCTTACATTAGTACAGGTAAAGTATTTAAAATAGTGCCTAGAATCTGGAAGACTGCATAATATTAGCTATTATTTTTGTTGTTGATATTACTTAGAAAAAAAATGTTTTCTTTGTCACTAAGTTATAAAAATACCTTCTTAACAGATACTATTTTAGTCCCTCCTGATAGACTCAAATTGTTAATTCAGTGTGATATGCTTTTAGTTCTTTCTTTATATCATTTACTGATTGTTAAAAAGAGCCAGATCATGTTTTTATGTCTCATATATGTATACTTACCTGTAACCAGATGACAAAAAATTCTACATAAATTTTTTCAATGTTTTTCTTTGCTTTTGAGAGTCAAATGACTAGGCATTCAAAACAGCCTTTTTGTTAGGGTACTTTTAATTTTTAATTTAATTTTAAGGAAGCCATTATTTGTGTGTAAACATGGGAAAAGACAGACACCAGCTGGTGTGTGTATGTAGGAGGTGAGTTAAGCAGCATGTCCTCTGCCCCGTCCACAATGTGCATACTGCCATCTGCTGGAAGGAGTTTTACTGCAACCTTTAGACAAAAAGAAGTGTCAAATGATTTTTCCAGTAATTTTCTTGTTATTTTAAATCACATCATTCATTTGATTGAGATTTTTTAAATTGAAATAGAGGTATTGTAAATTTCCTCTCAGTGAAAACTGTGCAGGGGAAATTGTTTTCTTGATCTTTTCTGTTATGAAATGTATCTCCAAGCCTTTCATGTAAGTAGGCATATGGGTGCCAACACTCAGCACCTGTGGACTGTGGTTGCATGACCTCCTGCTTGCTGATGTAGACAGAGCAATCACGGTGATAGCTTTTCAGCCACAAACAGAAGCTCAGAGAGGTCAGATAACCGCCCACACGTGCTTGTCAGTGGCAGAGCTGGGACCAGAACCTGGTCTTCAGATGTCTGATCCTGCCTTGTTGCGTAACCTCTAACTCTTAGCACGGCCTCTGTGTGTCAGCGTCAGAACACTGCGTCTCTCGAAGTGCTGAGGCCAGACAAGACACAGGCAGCCGATTTCTTAAGTGAATTTTAAAAGTAAATAATGCATAAGAACCAACTTTTGTAAGCCTTGGAAAGTGAAATAATAAGATCCATAGATTTACAGATTGTAGACCCCTAGTACTGTTGATTCATCACATTGAAAGAATACTTTCTGCTATGTATGTAAAAATACTATTCACTTATATTTGACCACCAGAAGAATTATAGCTCTTCAGTGTTTTTCATAGTGAACTGAAATTTACCTATTTGATAATATGAATGGTTTTAAGCCTTATTTTCTATAGGTATACAACATAAATTAGTCTTCTTTCTGGATTTTTCTACTTCCTGTACACTAACTCCCTTTAAACGCCTCTCTCCTCAGTCATAAAACTTCTGAGCAGTTGTTTGCGTGAGTCCTTAATTCTCACGCCTGCCCTGTGAGATGGCATTGTTCGTGTCCGTTTGATCGAGGCCCAGAGAAGTGGAGAGCTCAAATGCTGCAGGGGTTGAACTGGGTGACCTGGGGCTCTCCCTGCCTGCCGTCCAGGCTCGCATCACTGTACCTCCCCAGCCACCCTTCTTGTGACACATTTCCTGGGCTCCTTGCTCTCTGCTCTTTCCTCAGTACCATCATGTTTGTTGAGCACCTCTCTTTCGTGACAGCACAGGAAAACAATCTTGGTACTTGGGGTGTGCTCTACAGACCTAGAGTCAGGACAGCTCAGGCACGAGCGCAGGAGCACATTGCAGGTTTTTTCACATCTTGGCTTATCTCCTATAGGTATTAAATTGGATCTTGTCTCTGTGTGCTTGCATGCGTACATGTGTGTGTATTTATAAATATATGTGTATATATATATGTATTTCCCCATAGAAAGACTTTACATGTTTTTTTGTGAAGCTACATTGTCACTTCTGGTATGTTCTCGCTTACCTTCGTCTTTGCTGTTCTTTCTTTTTCTGTGCTGAGTGTGCCTTCCATCTGCATTCCAGGTCCTGACTTTTGTAGGTGTTCTGTGTCGCTGCACCAGATTCTTGAGATAGTCCACTGAGATTTCGTGGTCTGTTTCTTGGACAGTGTATCAGGTCAAAATTCTATGATTTGTGGAGGTCTTTTTTCAGAGCATTCTGTTGTTCTTTAGTCATATTCATTTTTAAAGCTTGTCCTTGTGGGATTATGCCTGTCTTTTCAGGTTTTAGATTTGCCATGTCTTCTGTAAAGATAGGAGTTTGTTTTTGATCGCTCTTTTAGATATTATGATGAGTGTTGAAACCTTGTTCTCAGTTTGCATTATCTTACTCAGAAGATATAGTTACAGTCCACTTTAATTCCAGTATCTGTGACATTAGAGGAAACTAAATCACCTTTAGGAGTTTCAGTAACGAGCAGTGTCTCATCTTGGCTTTTCTGAGTTGTGTCCCAGACCTGACACTCATCTGATAAATGCTTGTACCATCTCCTTAATAATTCCACGCTGCAGGGGCATCTATCCCGTAGTACTTCTAAACAGTCACTGCCTATCTGCTCCACTCCTGTGAGAGTGGAAAGCAGGAGAGCCGCCTGCTTGCTGCCACAGTAAATTATTGCTCCTGGCGCAGACCCGCCTGGCCTGGCTCCCTCCCCAGCCACATGCTCCTGTGGCCATGAGGACGCCCTTGAGGCCATGCCTGCTGCCCCTTTTCCCTGGGGTGGCTCTAGCCTGGCACAGGTCAGCTGAAAATTCTCTTTCTCATAGTTGTGTGGGTGAATGTTACACATGTGTCACATCACACATGTGCTGACCCTTTCTAGTACTACAGTGGTATAATGGAGCCCCATCAAAACACATTTTCTATGTTGATATTACTGTGGAATCTACAAAATCAGTAATTCACATGTTTAAGGATTGTCCTAAAACTAAAGATAAATTACTTTACTTCATAGTTCAGCTTAAACTAAATCTGAAGAGAAAAAAAGTAACTTGACTTGAGTACTCGTGGCAGTTTCCAGGGTCGATCCCTGGAACATGTCATGAAATCCTCTGTGAGACCTTTCTTTCAGCAGTTATCTCCTTTTTTCCTAGGTGAATGAAATTTACCATGATGAGTCCCTTGGAGTACATATAAATGTGGTCCTGGTACGCGTGATAATGCTGGGTTATGCAAAGGTAAAATGCCTTAAAATATGGGGACTATGAACATTAGGGCCTGGGTTAGCAATAGAATACTAAATCGCAGAAGTGGCTGCTGCCCTGTGTCTGCTGTAGACCCCTGCTGGCGCTGAGTTGAGAAGAGAAACTGTCACAGTGAGTAGAGATCTCCAAATTTCAGCAGATAATAAATGATTTTTATGATTCTACTTACTTCTCTCTAGATAGTTATCCTTAGTGTACATAAAACTGCATGAATGAAAATGAATATATACCATTAAGAGAGGTAACTTAGCCTCTGGGTGGCTGAGGTAGGAGGATTGGGAGTTCAAGCCCAGGCTACCTAACTTTGAGACTGGCAAGACCCTGCTTCAAAAAAAAAAAAAAAAAAAAAAAATTATAAAGGGGGCTGGGGATGTGGTTCAGTGCAGTGAGGCTTGGGTTCAATCCCCAGTACAGCAAACCAGAGGGAGGATGAGGTACTTTTAGGTCACAGTTACCAAGTTTGTGGTTTATATTTTCACTCAAAATGTCTATACTGAGTGCCTATTATGAGATCTACTCTTCCTAGATACTTGGACTATGTTACTGAAGAAAACGATGAGATATTTGCCTTCTCTTGATTGGTTAAAAAGACTATTTTATATATATCTTTTCATATTTAAAAGCGAAACTAGTCATTTGTAGAAAACTTCAGACCATAATGTTTAGTGAAATAAATCAGACACACAGGCTTAAATATCACATGATTTCTCTTACATGAAAAACGCAAAGTACAAATAAAGAGCAAAATAAAAGATAATAGGGGGCCGGTGAGATGGCTCAGCGACTTAAGCGCCTGCCTGGCAAGCGCGAGGGCCCGAGTTCGACTCCTGGAACCCACATACGAAAAAGGGGCCGGAGATATCGCTCAGCGGCACGGGCGCCTTCTGGCGCATGAGGTCCTGAGGTCGACCCCCCGTACCCACAAAAAAAAAAAAAAGAAGATAATAGGAAGTAGGGAGATAGGTCATTATTAAATTGGAAGGGATCAAGAGATGGAGAGAGGGGGAGGGAGGGAAGGGAAAGGGGATGAAACAGGCATTGAGATGTGTTATATGCAGATGCCTCCTCCCCATGAGGAATGTGAACGGTAGGTACTACCAATATGTACTAATAAAAAAAAATGAAAAATGAAATAATATTTTCCATTTAAAAGAACTTCGGTACTTTTTTGAAAACAAAACCTTGGTTCCCAAAAGGTACACACATTAGGCATTTCATGTAATGTAGTTGACTTAACCAATTTTAAAAGGATACAGGTTATGTCTCTGTCCTTGGAAATAATGAAATGGATGAAAGTGTCTTCCTTGGAGGAGGATACATAGAGGAAGAGACTGACTTGGCAGTTTCCTTGATGTTTGAATTACATGTCCTTCTCCCCATAATTAATCCTTCTGATTATGAAATGCTAGTGAATCCGTGCATTTGGGAAACAGTTAAAACCCATGTGCTTGCATTTCATTATATATTTAACATCCAGTTATCTTTGTCTGATGACAGGGAATCCTTGATTTTTAGTTTCTCCCATAAATCTGACCTACCTTGAGTGGCTACCAAGGAATAGTTCCAGCTGGCGATGTTTACAGACTTCCGTAGGTTGTTAAATCACTTGTTTGGAGAAATATGTGACCAGCCTATAACAAACCAATCTAATTTGTTAAGAATATAAACACCGATGATAACATTTGCTGAAACTTAACAAAATTTCTCAGCCTGTCAGCCAAGTCTGGACTCATTTTGGGTTCCAAATTCAGTTTCTCATTCTATCAGAACACTCTGGGCCTCTACCCCTGAACTTTGAACTCTAGACCATAACATGCAATATTCCCAGGAACTTAACTCTGTCTGTTGGAACTACAAGATAAGAGTCTGTCCCTCTTGCTTATCATGAGGTTGAAAAACTGTTTTGGTTTTGTTTTGTTTTGTTTTGTTTTTTCCCCACTGTGAGGTTAATATAATCTGACTGTTCTTCATAAGCTAAAATTTGATTAGCCTTGCCAGTTTATGGAAGAAATTTGTATTCTTTCCACATGTTGATTATTTGTGGACCAAAAAAATACACAAAACTCTTAACAAAAATCTTTTACGTTCATATCTCTGGAGTAAAGTCTCATGAGAATCTTTGCCTCTGCTTTTATTCTTAACATCTATGAAATTTAAAATCTAAGCAGAATCAAGACATATTTTAGACTTCTAAAATTCTTATCCAAATGATTATTGATAAGTTGCCTCAAAATAGTAAATCTTGGCATGAGACTTACTCATCAGTTGTACCCATTCACCCTCTCACAAGAAGTATTAAACACCATGCAGATATCCTCATGGGCATTTCAAATTCCCAAACCACAGTAAGTATCTAATGCCCCAAATAATATTACTAAATCATATATTGCATATATTATGACCCAAATTTCTGTTTCACAAAAAATTATTAAAGGAAGCCTTTGGGGAGATGTTAGTGTGCTTTTAACATATTCTTTCCTCTTAGTCCATCAGCCTCATAGAAAGGGGAAACCCTTCCAGGAGCTTGGAGAATGTGTGTCGCTGGGCTTGCCAACAACAAAAATCTGATCCCAGCCACTCTGAGCACCACGACCATGCAATTTTCCTAACCAGGCAAGACTTTGGACCTGCTGGAATGCAAGGTATTAGCATTAATATGTAGAAGGAACACTTACGGGTGTGGCTTTTCAAAAGCAATGCTAACTCAGGCAGTCAGTCCAAGGGTTTGGATCTCTACCACCACCTTCCCCCCTTCCCTAGCCAAGCATATGTTTTCTTTCCGTTGTTTCCAGTAACTTCTGTGGATTTCACAATGGTAAATGCTACTTAATACTGTAATGAATTATACTTGCCTTTAAAATAATGGTTGTGCATTTGGGATGCTATAAAATGCCCTGTGAATTTCAGTTTTTGGAGGAAAAAGATGCTGTGAGGAATAACTGCTGTCAAAGAGTTTTCTTCCAAAGTCAACATACATTTATCTAATAAATTCTGATGTGGACATTGGAAAAAAGCAGATTGATGATTTCCTTTTCAACATTGATGGGATTTTTGGCTCCTTTCACCAGTACCACAATATCAAGGCCCATTTATTAAGACAGAAAGGCAGGGCTTAGCTGATGGGCAGAACAAAATGGTAGCGCCAGGCAGTTCCTTCCTTCAGGAAAGGAGAAAATGCAAACCCAGTGAATCTTTTTAGAGATGATTACCTATGGCTTTCCCAAGAGAATGTGGCATAAGGCTAGCAGGGAAATAATGCTGCCCCTGTTTGCTGAAAAGCTTGCTTTTTATTTTCCCCTAGGCAAAGGTCCAGTAGTAGTAATTCTTAGTGGGTTTTCTTATAAAATGAAAATAAAAGTAATTGTTATTCTCTGCAGGATATGCTCCAGTCACAGGCATGTGTCATCCAGTGAGGAGTTGTACCCTGAATCACGAGGATGGGTTTTCATCTGCTTTTGTAGTAGCCCATGAAACTGGCCACGTGTAAGTCACTGTTGACAGCTACAAAGGAAATAAAATGTCTTTTCTCCACTTCTCCCAGTACTGTTCACACTTTGGGCAGAATGCATGCCAGCATGCGGTTCTCATCCTTTGCTAAGTGTGAGGAGGAGCGAAACACAGTGAAGAGGTCACGCGCTGAAAGTCAGTGAGTGACTGTCCTGCAGCCCTGTGCTTAGTGGAGAATAAGAAAGGCATTGCTGTCAGATTCCTCTCTACTTCAGTCTGGGGAGCTGCTCCAACAGAACTACACTGACTTAAAAACCACATCCTTTCCAGTGCTTATTGTCAAGACAGAAGTGAAGCAGAGGCTGCAACTCATAGCTGTGAGGTCTCCTTGCTTTGTGTTCCAGGTTGGGGATGGAGCATGACGGGCAAGGCAACCGGTGTGGCGACGAGACTGCAATGGGCAGTGTCATGGCGCCCTTGGTGCAGGCAGCCTTCCATCGCTACCACTGGTCCCGCTGCAGTGGTCAGGAGCTGAGGCGATACATCCAGTATGTGACCGCTGCGTGCTACGGCCTTTGTGGGAGCCCCAGACAGGAAACTGACTCCTAGGACTCTGGTCATCACAAAATTCCCAGTCAGTGAAAGCTTTTGTTGATAATAAACATTTTCTTAGGACTCCGTGGTTTGGGCACTATAATTCTCTAATGTAACCACAATATTCTAAGCCATAGCCTGGAGCTTGAGCCCAGTTATAAGAGTGATGTGATTTCCCTTCAGTAACCTCTTCATGGAATCTTCACTAATGGCCATAGGGTGGGGGTGGCGAGGGAGCTCAGGTGGGTCCTTAGCGCTGGCTCCTCTACCCTGTCCCATAGATGTTAGGGTCCATCCTTCCACATCATGTGGGGGTTCAGTTAGTGAAATGAGCAAGCTTTTTCCTGTGTTCTGCTTGGCTACTTTTTAGAATAAACAAGGATGATCGCTCTTTTTCTAAATTGAACTAAAACCAAAAAACTTTAAATGTATGCTTTTTTGTCTAAATTTTAAGAATTTACTACAATAAAAGACATTTTGATTAATCCCCCTCAAAATACTCCCGCTCACTCTTTTTTAATTAGTACATGCTTGTAGTAAGTATATAATGATTCCATTTATCATGGGGAGTTCGTACATCCCAGTTCTCTTTCTCTTTTTTTGGTCCCTACTTCTGCCCTCCCTCCCCACTCCTTCCAACTCTTGGTCCCCTTCCCATTTTGCAAAAGCTCTATTTTCAACTTTTTGTTCTTCAATTCTTTTTTTTTTTTTTTCCTATCTCCTTTCCCTCCTTTCCCTTTTGTGAACTTGCTCTATGATCTGATGATATTCTAGAGTATATAAGCTAAAAGTTCTTTATTATTAAGACACAGTTTTTAAAAATGAACATTTAATTACAAGTAATCTTTTCCTTCCTGCAGTTCCTATGATTGTCTGCTTGATGACCCTTTTGAACATGATTGGCCCAAACTCCCAGAACTTCCTGGAATAAATTATTCTATGGATGAGCAATGTCGTTTTGATTTTGGTGTTGGTTACAAAATGTGCACTGCAGTAAGTTACCCACAGTCAATCTAAATTTTTCATATTGAAATCTATTTGTGAGCTTTGCAGGCTCATAGGTGCAAGTGTAAGAATATCTACCAATTATCCTGTGCTTGCTCTGTATTTAAGTGCAAAAACCAAATGTTTTAAATATGCTACCTTATTTAGTGCTCATGATATACTAGAAGGAAGGTGATAAACTTTTATTTTACAGAAGAAAAAGCCAAAACTTAGGATAAGCAACTCACTCAAGTCACACTTCTACTAAAGAGGGGAGTTCAGCTTTGAAATGAGGCTCTCCTGCTCCAAATCTTTACATTCTGTTCTTTCCCTAATATTTCAGAGATGACTGTTAGGGTTAGATACATTGCTTTTTTTTTTTGGCTGCATGGCCAGGGTTCTGTGTATTTGTGGCCATGGGGAGGGTTATGCTTGTGTCTTACATGGAAAGCAGCTGTGTAGCATGGGTGTCAATGGGGTGTGGTCATCCTTGGCCATGTCCCCAGCATCTGGGAGGCAAAAGTGGTGAAGCAATTTCATGACGTAACCAGACTCTGTCTCAGAAATAAAAATAAATACGTAAATAAACAACAGTAAAGAAGGCTGGGGAGGTAGCTCAATGCAAAGGCCCAAAAAAAAAGAAGATATGGATCTCATAGTCTGGGTGGATCAAGTCCTGATGTTAATTGAACATGTGGCCTTAGACACCTCATTTAATCTATCTTACACATGCGTAAAATGTGGGTAACAGTAGTATTTATCTTGAAGGTTGGTGCGAGGATCCGATGTGGTAATGTAACTAAAATGGTTGGGACAGTGCAGGCACATAACAAATGCTCCATGGACTCCATTAAACCCAGTGTTCCCTTTAAAGATCCAGATTAGAGGTATGTTCTGTGAAATTCCACGTAAAATGTGGGTAACAGTAGTATTTATCTTGAAGGTTGGCGTGAGGATCCGATGTGGTAATGCAATTAAAATGGTTAGGACAGTGCAGGCACATAATAAGTGCTCCATGGACTCCATTAAACCCAGTGTTCCCTGTAAAGATCCAGATTAGAGGTATGTTCTGTGAAATTCCACGCCAAGCTTTGGTAGTTCATTTTAGAAAATAAAAAAAAAAGGGTTTTTACATGGTTACTTTTTTGTGTTACTTCCAGAAAATAAAAGTATTTATTGCTATTGATAAGAAACTGATCTGCTGTTTGAAATCTTTCATATAGAGCCAGTTGGTCTGTCTGTAAGGTATATACTGTGAACTCCTGATTACCTGTATTGGTCTTTCAGACCTGAGAATTCTAAAGCTTTGTGTTAATGTCATGGAAAAGCACAATTTTTAGAACACAAAAAAAATCCTGGTCTAAAATGAGCACTAATAGATTATATCTGTGAACATAAGGGCTATGTATGGCTTAAATAGCATATTAGCAGTATAGGTAATAAATACATAGATATACTGTGTTTCCTGTTTTAAAAAACTCTACATAAAGAATAGTAAGATTTACATTTAGAAAGAAAAAGCAGATGAAGAGTGCATACAAGTGTGTGTGTTTACATAAATATCTGGATATTATAATGCAGTGTTTTAGGAAAATAAAAACCATTCCGAAGAGTGAGAAAACCCAAGTTCTATCCTGGTTCTGGTAGAACCTTGTAACTGACTGTGATCTTAACTTGTGGCCTCTATTCCTCAGCCAGGAGTTGATGTGAGGGTCAAGTATATGGGAAGTACTTTATAAACTGTATGGATGTATGATATTTTGTTGCATGTGGTCACCTCATCTTACATAGAAAATTTGACAAATATTTTCTACTTTTAGTCAACTAATTATTAGGAGCATCTTTATTACTTATATTTTAACTAGTTCATATCCAGAGGAATAAGAGAAGCCATTCTGATAGCTTGAGAGCTATCAAGCCATTGTAATAACATTTCATATTTCAACTGTTCATAATAATGCTAACATATTTTAAATTCAAATATTATCTATTTGAAAGCCATAAAGTACCAATGACATAGAAACATTAAAAGTCGAGGAGAAAAACCGAGACAAATCATTGTTCATCACTGCTCTTTTACAAAAGCAAAATAAATGTATTCTACTTGGAATTTTTTTTTTTTTTTTCCTTGAGACAGGGTCTTGCTATGTATTTTGGGCTGGTCTTAAACTTTGGGCAACCCTCCTGTGTGCCTCCCGAGTGCTGGGATGACAGGCGTGCCCCACCACGCCCGGCTTGCTTGGACTCTTACGTAGTATTTTTTTTTTTTTTTCATGTAGCGTAACTTTGTTTTTTTGTTGTTCTTCATGTATCATAACTTTGGCCATAACTTGAACTGAAAATGTACAGAGCACATGTAGGAACTATGTGGGGCGTATGGCTGGCGCCTGTCTGGAGTTCAGAGTGTTTCTTCTCTCTCTCCCAGTTCCGAACCTTTGACCCGTGCAAACAGCTGTGGTGCAGCCACCCCGACAACCCCTTCTTCTGCAAGACTAAAAAGGGGCCCCCGCTGGATGGCACCGAATGCGCTGCCGGGAAAGTGAGTATGCGCATGCGCGTCCAGACCGCGAAGCCTTACTGCGCGGCGCAATGCCGTTGCAAACCCTGCTGGGAGGAGCCCGGCCACTGTCTCTTGTGTGGAAACCACGGCTCAGTGAGATGGAGTGCACTGGTGTCCTGTGGCTGTGGCAACAAATTGCCGTGACTTTTGTTGCTTAAAACACCAGGAATTTATTTTCTCATGGTTCTAGAGGCCAGAAATTCAGACAGTTTCACTGAGCTACCATCAGAGGCAGACAGGGCTGCTTGACTTGTGACCACCCACATGGCGACCGTCCACCCCCAGGGCCGTCCACCTTTGCCGGCTTGTGCCGCGCCCCTGCGGCCACATCGCCTTTGCCTCCCTCTTCTCATGGCAGGGCTTCCTCCATCCTCAAGTGTAGTGGTAGTTTGGTTCCACCTGGGTAATCCAGGATGATATCCCTAATTTGAAGTCATTAGTTAATCGCATTTGCAAAGACTCTTTTTCCAGATAAAGTCACATTTACAGGTAGATTAGGGTCTGTCACCCTTGGGACCACTGCTCAGCCCACTACAGATTGGGAAAAACCAGTTCAGCAGAATCTCTGTCCCCCTGCCAGGGGATTTGATTTACTTATTGGATGCTATTCCTCGTGCAAGTTGTCCAGAAATAGTCATGTGAATGTATACAGCAGAGTTGACCTCGGTCCTCAGGGAAGGATGCCCAGAGGTTTTAAATCACAAATCTTGTAGTCATCAGGACTGAATGCTCAGAGGCTGGCAGAGAACCAGGCTATACTACTCAGGGACAGGATCCCAAAACAAAGGCATATTGAGTGCTCAAGTCCAAGAGCCTTAACTAGTTTAGAAGATATTGTAGACAGGACAAAAAGCTGGCAAAGAAGATTAATACAGCTTTTAGTTCTTTTAAAGGTCAATTTAAAACGTGTATAAACTTACTTGTAATGAGAATTATGCATAATAATAAATAATAAGATCTATGGTTACGAATACTTGCATTGTGTCCAACTCTGTGCTGTGTGATATATAATACTTTTCTTTGGGAAGATTTAGTAGGAGAAAATATTGACTAGACTCTAGAGGAATAATGAAGTAATCGGTTCTTGTTTTATTCAAGAATGATACTCTGTAATCAGCTCTTGACATCCAACTCCCTTGAATATAATGGTGTTATATTTAATTATACAAAAGTCAAATTTAAAGAAAATTCTTTTGTTGTATATAATATGAACAAGCAAGTCAAAATGTTAGAAAGGAAAATAACTAGTACGTTGTAGCACCTGCTGTGTGCAGAGTACCATGACAAGGTGCCTCTGGTGTCAGGGTGCCAGTGGCCCCTTACTTACTCCCTGGCCAGGTGGCACCCACTATTCAGGCTCCTTCTGGGCCTTAATTTTCCTCATCTAAAAGGGTAAGATCATTATCTGACCTATCAGGATCCTTGTGAATTAAATTTTATAAAGTAACAACAGTGCTTTGAAATCTGGATGTGGTTTTGAATATAGTGTTGGTTATTTTCTAAGTTGAGACATATGTTCTCATGTCCATCATTTTAAAGGGGAGTCTATTGCTCTCAGAAACCCCTCAGCCAGGACAGGTAGTGGAGATGAAAGGTAGAGTGACACCTCCTTTCAAAGGGTACACAGGCAAAGCTCAGTACACAGAAAAATAGCGGTCATGATGTCTGTTACTGGTGATTGTATCACTTAAGAACTTGTCTGAGTGAATGTTATTCTTTATTTTAATTTTATAATAAAAATGCAAGTCTAAGTTCCCCTTCCATTAGGGTGCCTTAAGGGTATAATTGCTTCTGGATATTTTGAATGCGTTGTTACTTAGAAAAAAAGAAGCAGAAGAAAGAAGTGAACACTTCATATAGGTAGTTCTTGTATAACAACTCCAGCTTTGGTGTCTGTGTGATTTTCATAATGGCCTTTGTCATTGTCCTCAGTGGTGCTACAAAGGACACTGCATGTGGAAGAATGCCAATCAGCAGAAGCAAGATGGCAACTGGGGCTCCTGGACCAAGTTTGGCTCCTGCTCCCGGACGTGTGGAACTGGTGTCCGCTTCAGGACACGCCAGTGCAACAACCCCACGTGAGCAGAATCTTTGCAATTCTTGTGTGTTTGGGTAGACTGGAAGAGACTTCCTGTCACATCATTGGTATTCTGTTTCTTTAAGTGCACATAAAATATAGGACACAAAAAAGAATGTTCAGAGTTCATAAACCAGTGTCATTTTTGGATAAATCACTTATGTATCTTGTGAAGACTACGCAGAAATGAAGACAAGAACTTGGATGAAGATGAGAGATTTTCTGGAGAAATTTTTCTGGAGAGAGTGTTAAGGGCTCCCGAGGAAGGCAGATCACAGTGCCCTTAGTGCAGGGCTTGGGGAGCATCTCGGGCGTGCCAGCTGCATTCCACACCCCTAGCGAAGCACAGTCACTGCACAGAGGGCAAGCTAGGGTGGTGACAGGCGGCCAGAAGCGAGAGGGAGCCTTCTCTTTCGCTTGGAATGATGTCACTCAGTCCCTGTTGTATACTCCACAAACTGTTTTCTGATGTAGAAAAATAATGAAACTGCTAAATTTAGGGTGTTCTTCCCGGTCTGGGGTTTAACGTGTGGGCACCCCTCTCTCTGTGCAGCAGGATGTCTGGGTATGTCTGATAGAGACCATGGGTACCACATACCTGTCTTTACAGAAGAAGATAAAGGTAGTAGTGGAGAAAGTAACACAGGTGATTAAAATGATACGTGCAGCTTGGTTCTGCTGTAAGCTGGGGTTTATCATAAGTACCTTAAATGCATGATCTCATCAGATCCTCGGCATTTTGCTACGGAACGTAGTGTTACTGTTTGCATTTTACACAGGAGGAACAGAGCCAGAGAGCTGTGATCAGTTCTCTGAGTCGCATCTTTGCGTTTTATGCTTGAGAGAGAATGTAAGCCTCTTGAGGCCATGCGCATGCTTTTTATTTCTTTAAACTGGAAAAGCTGATTTAGGTTGAGTTTGAGGTCCTCTGCCTGCACAGGAAGAGCAGGGGACCTGTGGGAAGGGACGGGGCGGGGCAGGAAGCACAGGGTCACTCTCAGGCAGCCCAGGCGCTGGCTCCTGGCCCCCACGCCATGGCTGTGCTTCAGTGGCCAGCCGGCGGCTTTTCCTGTGCTGTCTCTCCTGCAGGCCCATCAATGGCGGTCAGGACTGTCCCGGCGTCAACTTTGAGTACCAGCTTTGCAATACAGAAGAGTGCCAGAAGCACTTCGAGGACTTCAGAGCGCAGCAGTGCCAGCAGCGGAACTCTCAATTTGAGTTCCAGAGCACCAAGCACCACTGGCTGCCACACGAGCACCCCGACCGTGAGTTCCCCACTCTTCCTGAACCATGCCAGCGCCACACACAGCTGACCCCTACCTGGTACGCAGGGAATCTGGTGCGCGGGGCCCTCAGCCTCCAGAGCATCCAGGAGCAGGTGGTTCCCCTCTCTAGAGGCAGGGACTGTGCCCCCGATGTTCCTGGCAAACAGCACACCCACCCTCACCCAGGAAATGCCTGGTGGGAAGTGATGCCTGCAAGACAGGCAGAGTTTACTGATTCAGCTTAATCTCTCCATAGGAAGTGCTTCTGGATAAGTGTGATCTTTCCTTTTGGAATAACTAGAGAGAAATATAGTTCATGTATAGCTGGGTCAGAACCAGGAAAAAGATCGTTACTTAGTAACAAAAGGCACTTCCTAGCCTTTTACTTTTGTATTGTAAACTAGTTGTTAAAAAATACACTTGGAGCTGGGTGTGGTGACGCACACGTGTAATCCCATCACTCAGGAAGCTGAGGTAGGAGGATCGCCATGTATTGGAGGCTAGCCTGGACTACACAGTGAGTTCAAGGCCAGTCTGGACTACATAGTGAGATCCTGTCTCAAAAACAAAACCAAACAGAACAAAAAACAAAACAAACAAACAAAAATCTGGAAATTACCTGTTAATGTTTCACTTCTTACCCTTGAATTCTTGGTAAAATGTGTCCACATAGTAACCTCCTGCCATAATTTCACGGGTAAAAATAATAGTTCCATAATTGTCCTGTGTTCTAATACATTATGGATTCAGTTTAAAGCTGTTTTAAAGGAAAGGTGAATACACGCAGGAATTCAGTGTTGCAGTACATTCAGAAGAAATGCATTATTTTGGTGAAATGAGTCTCATAAATTATATTTAATTAATGAGATCCTCTGAGAGGCACAAACTATGCTTGGTGTTGAGTTGGACCAAAGAGAGCCCCGTCAGCTCTCTGAGCGTTACTAAAATCAAGCTGGTTTGGAATTGGTTTCTGAAAGAGCTGCGGTGGAATCGAGCTGCGGCACAGCCGATCAGCGCGTCCCGGCTGAGACCTAGGGTCTCTGCTGGCTCTGGTTCCTGTGCGAGGCGGCCCAGTGCGGAGGAGCAGTCGCCGCTCAAGGGCTGCAAAGCAAGTGTGCCACGCGCACCCCGGCTACCTGCGCCTCTTACTCGGTGCTGTGTTTAGTTACAGTGTTCTCTCGCTGTCAGGAACCCACACTGAAACTTTATATTTTAAAAGTGAGATGAGCCCTGCTGTCCGAACGTCCTACCTAGTTACTTTCATCCTCCACTCCTGCAGCCAGGAAACGATGCCATCTGTACTGCCAGTCCCGGGAGACGGGGGCTGCAGTGTCCATGCGTCAGCTGGTGCACGACGGCACGCGCTGCTCCTACAGGGACCCGCACGGCGTGTGTGTGCGCGGCGAGTGCGTGGTGAGTGCGCCCGGTCCCGCCCAGGCCCTGCCCCGCAGCCCAAGTCTGTGGACAGAGCGTTTGAGAGGAGCCGCGCTAGCGAAAGCAGTCCGAGTCACCGGGGGACTGGGAGTCGGGTAGTTTCCCAGTTTCCAGCCCCGCACCCCTGGTCGAGATCACCGCCGTGAGAACGTGGGTGCCCGCGCACATAGTGCCAGGGACCTGCAAGTACAATATGAGTCAAAAAAACCCAGTGCTGAGTGTATTGTCTTTCATTTAAACGATAATTCAGGTCTCTCTCCCTCTCTCGCTTTCTGAATTGATTCTACGCTTAAACATTGTTTTCCACATCAAAACAAAAATTCTAGAGAAGCAAAACAACTTTGTCCCATTTAATGTTTTGTAAAAGAAATCCAGCTTATTTCTTGTTGACGTTCAAAGTTAATATGAAATTATCCTTATCAACTGAAAAACATTAACTCCTAATGTCTATTTCTTATTGCTTCAGCAAAGCTAAAATACACAGATGCTGAGGCATCTGTTGAAGTCAGCAGCCCCTCAGCGTCCTTGTTTGAGCCCTCGTGTTGCTCCACTAGGGTCTCATCCACTGGGCCTTTACAAAGCAAAGACACATGCTTGACTATGGTGCTGAGGGCCAGACAGCCCTGAGCAGGGCTGGGGCCTGCTGGGCTCCTGCTGAGGGTGTTCCTGCAGTGTTCTGGGGCAGAGGGAAAGGGCAGGTGGGTGTGACCAGGGGCACCAGGTGTCGCTTGTGCAGTATGCCACTTCTTCAGAACAACGGCCAGTTGTTCCCAAAGGCAGCAGTCTCATGGTCTCACCAAACCTGCTTAGACCCGGCCACTGAGTACTGTTACACTGGGGCGTGAGTTCCCAGCACACGCTTTGAGAAGGGCCATGCAGACACTAATAGTAGGGTGCCTGTCGTCTTTGTCGCTTGTCTGGCAGTGTACCTGGTGCATGAAATACACGTGCCATCGTGGCTTTCCCTGCCCGCGCCATGTCAGCCTTACACATGCAGTGCTGCACGGTGTGGTGTCATTATTCCACGCCGGATTACTTCCAGGACCTGCCCGAATTCTGAAAACTGTCAGTGGTTCTCGGTCTAGTGAGTGTGCAAATGTAAACGGGCCCAGTATTCCGTGCCTTCCACAGCCTCTGCTATGCTCAGCAGAACTTCCCCCGCCGTGAGGCATCACCTTCCGCTGACTCGAGGGCGATCTTCCCTACCAACCTCAGGACCCGCAGTTCCCACCGCTCTGCCCCAACTCTCTGCCTCTGAACCACTGTCCACTCTGTGTTTCTGACAGGCCCTGCGGAAGTGTCCAGCACTTCCGGGAAGTTTTATCTCACATCCTCAGTGACTTTTGCAGACTGCATGACCGTATACAGTGTATAACCATATAATTACATATAGTTACATATAAATAGTGTATAACTCTATTTTTATTTATCTTTATAAATATGAAAACAGCAAAGGAAAAGCACCATATTTCTTGGTTTGGTTTTGGTTTTGGTTTCCCAACATGAGCTCTGGCTGTGCTCAGTAAATTTAAGTTTGACGACTGAGATAATTGTGATGGGAGAAATGCTTCATCAGACTGAAGACATTTATCCTTTGTTGCAGGAGTACCACTCATCTGATTCCGTAGTAGTTCCTTAAAGGACTGATGTGTGAAACTCTGTGACTGTCGTGAGAGTTTGGTGCAGACGTGCTGAGCATGGCTGTTATTGAACGAATGTTCTCTGTATGATGTTTTGTGCCTGGCACATTAAGAAGCAGCCACATTTAACATCTTCTTTCCCCAGAAAGTGGGCTGTGATAAAGAAATTGGTTCCAACAAGGTTGAGGACAAATGTGGCGTCTGTGGAGGAGACAATTCTCACTGTCGCACTGTGAAGGGGACATTTACGAGAACTCCCAGGAAGCTTGGTAAGACGGGGCTCTCATGCACAACATGCTCCTCCAGGACTGGTGCTTTGGAGACTCTAGCAGTGCAGCATTTTCTCAATAAACATGGAAAACTTAGCTGATGATTCTTTAATTTAAATTGTCTCTTAGGGAACTATTTAAAAAATTTTGAATTCATATTGCATAGCATTTATGATGAGAAAATATCTACTAAATACGAAGTCAGTATCAATTATAGTAGTTAGCTATAAGATGTGTTATGTTTTATTTTACATTTTTAATAAAATGGAGATAGAATTGATGCCTACTTTGAATATCCATTGCACATAAATTGTTGGCCAGGAGTTAAAAACATTACAAACCATTAAGTAAATATAACTTTTAAAAATGTTACATTGGTTTTACTTCATTTATTTTAAAAATGAACATTTTATCCTGTTTGTAAATCAATAAATCTAGGATATATATTTCACATAGTTTGAAAATTTTAATTTAAAAATAATTTGAGATACAACCAAAAAATAAGCTGAGGTCTGACTGCTCATGTGAGAAGTTTTGCACTTCCTACACTGTCTAGAACATGAACTTAGATGCACATCAGTGGTCCAAAATATGGAACTGAAAACTGTCTTCATGCAACAAATCATATGTAGAAATCTTAGTAGTTTCATAATACTCACTGGAATTTTCATTAAAGCTTTGGAGCTAAACATTTATTATTGAATATTTTCCTGAGTTTGTAACAAATATTCAGTTATTCAGTAAGGATTTATTGGGCAAATGCTTCTGGGAATTAAGCATTTAAATATAAAATTGATGTGGTGCTTTCTTGAAGATTCTCCTACTATATCTTCTGGTTTCAGTGAAATCAAATGTAATGTTCTCCACCCCACTGAAATAATGAACTGTTTTTTCTTTAGCGCAGTTACATGTTATTCTTTTCTTTTGGACGCAAAATAATTAATTTGTTTTATTTCCAGAGTGAGGTAATTAAAGAAAAATGCTTTTTGCCATGATCATTTGTTCTATAGTATACATAATAAGGTAATGATACTGTCTTTCACATACCTCAAAAATTATTTAACCGGCAAATTAAGGTAAAAAAACATGAGAAATTGTTCATCAGTTATACAGATTCCAACTTTTCAAAGATAATTTAGCATCTATTTCTCTGCACTAATGTTGTCATTATAGTAATTCAATGACTAATTAACCTTTTCCAACAGGGAAACATTTAAGCAAGAGGTGCCATAAAGAATTCGAGTTGCTGGAAAATGAAATCTGCAAGTATTCAGCTTCAAATCACCTACACCATTTTGCCTTCCAGCTTAGTCTTGATTTCACTGACTATTAACAGTTTATTGGCCTTAGCTAACCATTGTAAATATATTTTTACTTTGACACATAAAATTACAGAACATATTTTATATCTTATCTAGTGAAATATATAAGACTATGGGATAGTCAGTGTAACACAAGACACAGATAAACATGAAACCTCCACTAATTAAAGACATTCTGTTTAAGGGAAGACGAGAGGCGTGTTCACTTTACCCAGAGGAGCTCGTAATATTTCTCTTGTTGAAACAAGAGAAGCTAAAAATATACTGGGTAAGTTGTAGAAAACTGCAGGAAAATGGGCATCCATAAATGGCATGAAGCTGTTTTGCTGTATGCTGCATTTTAAGCATGCTCCTTCTAGCCATGACATATTCAGGCAAAAATGGTACCTTGCATGTGTTGGGCTTCACCTTAGGGTTTCATGTGTAGGACACCCTGATCTGCCAATGGCCACTCCATTTCATAAGGACACTGATAAACATGATGAAAGGCAGAGCAAATCTTCCCACAGGTACCAATTAATTGTACATAGACAAATTTTTTAAAAACACATGTTTTTCTTAATTCCATCAATTTTGTATCACTGAATTTGTCAGTACTCATCCTGCATGTATAAATTATGTGTTCCATAATATACTGAAGGTATAGGTTATAATCTTCGTGTATTCACTTATTTTTGATGGAAATGTGATATAATATCTTGGTCTACTTGGCGTACTGTTGATCTGTAGTTAGGATCTTAATTCTAAGTGATCTTAAGATAATTTTGGGAACATGTGATAATATTAAGAAGTTTTCTCATATATGACATTGACAATAGGAATGATAAATAATTTTAAAACCCAGAGCAACCAGTTTTAAGCCTCTTGATTTTACCATTTCCGGCCTAGAAGATTGAGGTTAGGGTGCACGTAAGGCAATATGTGAGGAGCACCTGGCACAATCTTTAACCCAAATGGTTTGGTGAAATCTACAACATGAACTTTAAAATAGTCCATACAATCTGTTTAAAACTTTAAGATTTATTGCTAATAACAAGAAAAATAAAACCTACTCACTGGTTTTTCTTTTATAATTTTTTAGAATAAAGTAGGCTCTTATTCTGGAAGTAAAATACTTCCAGTAATAGTTGAACTATTTATAACTGTCATGTATACTTTTAAAACAGTGTGTTGGAGCAGGAAAAATATCTCCAGAAATTCAGCACCTGAACACTTTTACTGAAAAATTTCCCCACTTAAAAGAGTGGTTTAGAAAATGAGAGTCACATAGAAGGACACAGGAAGGTATAGTATTTGCCTGAATTGTTGTTGACATGATTCATAGGTCAACACAAGATAAACAGTTATTAAGCTGGTTTCAAGATTAACTTTTTCTCCTCGTTAATTAAAGTGAGTTTCTTCTGATCTCACAGTATGTCGCCATGCTTTGATGTTAACTTCTGAAACCGCTTCTTCCAGTTTATGGGTGCCCTCTTCTGCAGCTGGAAACCCGAGGAAGCAGTGCTGCACTAACCATGGTTGTTGCTGTGTTTCTCCTTTGCCTCCTCCCACTTTCACAACACATGCACAGGGTACCTTAAGATGTTTGATGTTCCCCCTGGGGCTAGACATGTGTTAATCCAAGAAGACGAGGCTTCCCCTCACATTCTTGGTAAGTGTTCTGTCTGCTGGCTCTGCTGTAATGTGCACTTCAGCACTAAAAGGTCAAAGAAGTCACATGTACAGGTGTCTGTGTGAGCGATAGGTGCACACATGCAGGCCAAAAGAAATTACCATAAATGCCTTAGTTGAATATTTTGTGGGTTTTGTCATTTCTCCCAATTATTTTTACTTTAAAACAAGAACTATCCAAAAAGAAAACATTAATTTTGGTAGAGAATGGTGATTGCTTGTAATGACATGAGGGAAAAACAAATTTGTATTTCTTATGCATTTTTGGTCTGTATTAAGGGATGAGAACAGTACATTAATAAAATTTACTAAATTAAGGAAGAATACCAGAAAAATCCATATTTATGTTGAAAATGGTTGGTTGATTCCATACTATACACCTCCCCCTATTTTTATTGAACTTTAAGTTCTTTGGGTGAAAAGCAATCGTAGGTGGATTTTGTTAGTCTTATCTTAAATTTTCCTAATGCTATATCTGAAAAGTATCAGGTGGCTTTTGATTGGCACATGCAGATCCATTTGCATGGTTGAGTATAATTTCCAAAAGAAGATTCTTTCTTTTTTTTATGACAGCATCATATACAAATGTCACTTTAATGGGATCTATGTTAAATATAAACAATTTTTACATATTGAAGCACTAAGATTTTTGAAATTTAGAAATTATGTTGACTTAAAAATGAATTGTTTTATAGTGTCTCATACAATTATTTTTAAAAATATTTAAATTATATTCACTACTAGATGGTACTGCCTCCTGATAATCAGCTGGAGTCCTTTCTCTGGTGTTTTAAATTCCTTACTTTTCATCCTAGAGTTCAGATTATTACTCATGGACTAATTAGTTTAAAAGCTAAAGGAGAATAAATGTGTTTAACAAGAATTAAACTGAGGATAGAATCCAGGGCCTTGAATGTGCTAGGCAAGCTCTCTACCACTGAGCTACATCCCCACCCTTTACAATTTTTCATATTTTCTACAAATTTTCAGTGATGGGGATCATTATGAAATGTTGTATTCTAATTAATTTATCCTTATATGCTGATATATATTTCCAAAATTTATGTTCATTTATTATTTTCACTCACTGGAGTATCATTTTATTTTATAATATATAGTGGCTGTGATATAGTGAGAATTCTATCAGCAGTAAGCAGCTTTTCCTGACTATAGAAGTAGCTGATGTGACCTTAGAATTTTGCAGCCATCAGAAAAATGATTGGCCTGTAAATCTGTTCAGGTATTTTGAGTGACTATAAATATTTTGACCAATTTAAAAATGATGACACTATACAGAAGCCAGTATGTTATATTCTATTTAATGTAAACTATTTGTATTAATCACTGGAGAAATATCCCTTATTATCAGAATAGTCCTGGCTTTCTACAGAAATATAGAGGATGAATGAGTTAGAAACCATTCTTCTCTTTGACGATGTTTTCAAATGAGAAAATTTGCAAACATTATTTTTGCTTATTTAACTGTCTTGCCATGGTGTTGACTAGTTGGAAATGCTTCTTGAGAGTTTTAATCCCTAATGAAGGAAATGAGAATAATATTAGAACTAACACTCACTTTGGTTGCCTGATACTAGTTAACATAGTCACTGATTTATGGAGGGGACAGACCTGCTCTGGATCTTCAAGTTGTGACGTGACTGGGTTACTTGTTCCCCTTCTTTAGCTATTAAGAACCAGGCTACAGGCCACTACATTTTAAATGGCAAAGGGGAGGAAGCCAAGTCACGGACCTTCATAGATCTTGGTGTGGAATGGGATTACAACATTGAAGACGACATCGAGACGCTTCACACTGACGGGCCCTTGCACGATCCGGTTATTGTTCTGGTATGTGGCATTATAGGCTGTTCTGAAGTTGGTTCAGCTTATAATTCTACACTTAATTTTTCTGAAAACACTTTTACCTTGGGCATTAGAATATTTAGTTGCTTGTTCTTTATAATTCCATTTGTCTCCCCTCAACTCTTTGCACAAAATTGTCATATATTTTAATATATATTATAAGCCAAAAAATACACCGTGATTTTGTATTTAAGTAACAAGTTATGTTTTAGGACAACAAAAAATAAAAAGTAGGTATTTATATTTACCGTTTCCGATGATCATCGGCCTCCTTTGGAGATCTGACTTTCCACCTGGTATTTCCAGCGCACACTGGTGCACTGTATGGAAAGAGCTTCCTGTAGCATTTGCCAGGACTGCTCTTTGCATGTGGGGTGGGTGTACTAGCAAAGAATTCTCTCAACTTTCATTTATCAAAATATCATTGGTTCACCCTCATTTTTGAAGACTGTCTTCACTAGATATAGAATTTGGAGTTGTTAGGACCTTGAGTTTTGTTTTTTATTTAAGCACTTTGAAGTGCTGAAAGGGAGTGAGAGGCATTGGGAGGCTGGTCAGAGGGAGCAGTGAGGCAGCTCCTGCCTGGCTTGTGTGAAGTTTTAGAGCTTCGGGTGGGCCCCACGGAGAACAGGCCCTGGCGCTCCAGAGGGAGGGGCCTGTCTGGGTTTTGTCCTGGGCAGCGGCAGCCTGGGACCTGATTCCCAAGGTCTCCTTCCTACCTAGCAGATGTGTGCAGGGCAGGCAGGCTTCAGATGATGGAAATTCTTGATTGGGCTCCACTGAAAACAACCAGATGTGTAAACATCCGTGTCTAGTGTCAGAGAGCTTTTGAGCTAACGGGTGCCGACCTGCTGTGAAGGAATCACCAGCCACCTGGCCAGTGCAGGGAGGCTTTCCACTCTACTCTGAGGTGTGGCACTGTGCTCTGGGAATGCTGTGATGGGACCTTTTATGATGCTACTCTGAATGTAGTGTGTCATTTTCTCCAGCAACTTTCTAGGGAATTTCTTTTTATTATTTCATTTTATTTAGCGGTTTGACTATTTAGCTGTGGTGCTCTGTAGGTGTCATGCTTGGGGTTCACTGAGAATCTTTTTTGATTTTTTTTTTTTTTTTTTTTTTGAGACAGAGTTTCATTCTGTAGTTCAGGCTGGCCTTAAACTCACTGTGTAGCCCAGGCTGGCCTTGAATTGGCTGCGATCTTCCTGCCTCAGCCTCCCAAGTACTGGGATTCCAGGTGTGTGCCACCAATCCTGGTGGGGTTATTTCACCAAATCTGGGCCATTTCCCACTGTATCTTCAAAGTTGCTGCTTCCCACTCATTCTCATTTCCACTATGGAAGTTGTTTACATGCAGGTTAAGGCAGCTGAAACTGTTTCGTGGCTCTCGGGCTTTGTTCATTCTTTTATAATCTTTTAAAAAATGCATTCTCAGATTGGATGATTTCTCTTAAACTCTTTTTAAATTCACTGATTGTCTTTTATATGCTCTCCAGTGTGTCCTTGAGTCTGTCCTGTACATTTTTGGTGTCAGATGATGCACTTTTCTAGTATTCTCTCTCTCCAGTAATTTCCATTTCTCTGCTGAAATTTCCACGTTTGCTCATCGTGTCTAACTTAGCCATGCTGTTGCTTTTGTCTGCACTGTTCTTTCTGAGTATGAGTCACTCTGTCCTGCTTCTTAAATTGTTTTACCTTGCATGGACATTACGGATGCTAAACTGTATGTGTTGGTTTCGTTCTGCAGGCAGTTACATTTTTGTTAGATCCTCTTGGTCCTTTGAGCCTGGTTTTATTCTTCATGAGGACTGCCCTGTTTCATTTCTCTTCCTGTGTGTATGACGTGGGGTCTTGGGGCTATAACTGGATTATCACAGAGGTCCCTGGGCCTATTTCCTCACAGAGAAGAGCTTGTCCCACACTCCAAGCCACCTGCCTGCTGAAGCTTTGCCTACTCCCGGCCAGCTGCTGCTGCCCACTGACAGAGCATGCTGTGTCTGGCCTGGTGTGCATAGTCCGGCCCTCACCTGAGGACCTCGCAGCTGTGGGTCACCACTGCACACAGGCCCTGCTCTCCCGGCCCTGCCCTGCAGAGTCCACATCTCATCTCTGTCTCCTGCACCCAGGGATCCTGCCAGAATAATGCCAGCTCTCCTGAAGCTTGGGCCGGGTCCAGATCTGGCCTATTCTCACGGGAGCGCTGTCCTTCGCCTTGCTCTCCACTTCCCGAGTTCCCTTGTATTCTGTCTAGTTTATAGTTCTTCACATTAGGAAGGTACCTCTGTTATTCCTTCATGGAGGAAAATGGAAAACATCTCCTTGATTTGACAGGTGTTGTTGGATTCCAGATACAAATATTGATTGGAATCCCTGTTAAAAATTATACTAATCGAAAACCAAAATTTTCTACTCAAGTTTGCCTTTTTTACTTGGAAAATATTTTCCATTTTGAATGTCCCTTCAGATCCTTTGCTCCTTGTTAAAGTTGTAGTTTTTTTCTTTTTATTGAGTTATAAGAGTTCTTTATATTCACTAAGTCCCTCTGTGAAGTAGATGAGTTACAAGTATTTTCTTTTAGTCTACAGCTTATCTTTTTCTTCTTTTAGCGTACTAAAGTCTAGTTTATGATTTTTTTCTTTTGTGGATTGAGATTTTGATGTTTTGAAAGAACTTTTTGCCTAATACAACATCAAAACATTTGTCCTGCTTTTTTTGGAATAATCTTATAGTTTTGCACTTAGATATTTGAACCAATTTGAGCTAATTCTGTATAAAATGTTCTTTCTTGACTTTTATTAGTACTTGTTTGCAGTACATAATGATTACATTCACTGTTGGGAATTGGAGCATGTATATAGCACATTTCAATTCCTTCTTTTGTCCCTCCCTCCACCCCCCTTTTAACTTTCCAGCGGCAGATTCATTTATTTATGTTACAAGACCTTATAAAGTTAATTATCATACATACAGATTGACAACCAGACTAATAGGCCTAAAAACATGTAAAACATGTAAGATAGTTATACTAAGTCAAGTTACACATTTAGATACATTGTCCACAGTGAATTATAATACCTTTTTTCCTTCTCTTTTTTCCTGTTATCTGTCTTTTTTAATCATGTGTGTGTGTGTGTGTGTGTGTGTGTGTGTTGAGTTTTTCATGTAAGAGAAACCATTCAATATTTAAGCTTGTGTGTCAGAATTACTTAACTAAATATTATGGTCTCAAAATGCATTCAGTTTCTTACAAGTGACTCAGGTTTATCCTTTTTTATGGCAGAGTAGTACTCCCTTGGGTATAAATACCATTTTTTTAACCATTCATCTGTTGATGGACATTTGGCCTGTTTCCAAGATTTAGCTATTATGAATTGTGCTGCTATAAACATGGGTATATTGCAACTGATACAGGTATACCCATATCAAAATGTGATATGATGTCTTTAACTATCTTGGGAAGATACCTAGAAGGGGAATACCTGGGTCAAATGGAATTTCTACTTTTAGTTTTTTTAAAGGAATCTTTATACTGATTTCCATAGTGGCTATATCAGTTTACACTCCCACCAACAATGGAGAAGAGTTTCCTTTTCTCCCCACAGCCTCACCAGCATTTGTTATTGGTTGAGTTATTAATGATAGCCGTTCTTTCTGGTGTGAGATGGAATGTCAGTGTTGTTTTAATTTCCATTTCTCAAACTGCCAGTAATGTGGAACATTTTTTCATGTATTTATTGGCTGTTTGTACTTCCTCATCTGAGAAGTGTCTGTTCATTTCAGATGCCCATTTTTGGATTGGGTCTTTAAATTTGGGGAAGTCTTTTTTTTTAAGTTCTTTCTATATTCTTGATATTAGCCCTTTGTCTGAGGAACAGCTGATAAAAATTTTTCCCATTCTGTAGGTTGGCTCCTCACTCTGTTAGTGCTTTTCTTTGCTGTGTAGAAACTTTTTAATTTGTTGTGATCCCATTTGTTGATTCTTGGTATTATTTCTTGTGCAACCAGGGTTTTGTTTAGGAAGTCTTTGCCTACACCTATGTCTTCAAGAGTTTTTACCTATTTTGTCTTCTAGCAGATCAAGTGTTTTTGTTTTAATGTTTAGATATTTGATCCATTTTGATCTTACTTTAGTGCCTGGTAAGAGATGTGGGTCTAGGTTCAACTTTCAGCTTGTGCATAGCCGGTTGTCCCAGTACCATTTATTAAAGAAGCTGTCTTTCCTCCAGCGAGGGGATTTGGCCCCTTTGTCAAAAATAACATAGCTGAGTGTGCTTGAAGTTGTTTCCATATCTTCTATTCTTTTCCATTGATTCACAAGTCTGCTTTTTTTTTGCCAGTAGCATTGCTGTTTTTATCACAGTAGCTTTATAGTATAACTTGAAGTCCAGGATTGTGATGGCCTCTGCCTTGCTCTTGTTGCCCAGAATTGCATTCGCTATTCTAGGTCTCTTCTGGTTTCATATGAATTTTAAAAGTGCTTTCTCCAGTTCTGTAAAGAATGTTCTTGGTACTTTGGCCATATTTTTACTATATCAGTTCTGTCTATCCAGGAACAGGGGATATCTTTCAGTTTTCTGAAATCCTCTTCAATCTCCTTTTTTACTTCTATAGTTTTCATTGTAGAGGTCTTTCACTTCCTTGGTGAGGTTACTTCCTACGTATTTCATTTTTCCTGATGCTATTGTGAAGGGTATCATTTCCCTAATGTCCTTCTCAGTGAGTTTCTTATTGGTGTATGGGAATGCTATTGATTTTTGAGTGTTGACTTTGTATCCTGCTTACACTACTGAATTTGGATGTTAGTTTTAGGAGTCTTTCAATGAAGTTTTTGGATTCTTCTGTGTAGAGGATCATATCAGCAAATAATGATCATTTAACTTCTTCCTTCCCTCTCCATATCCCTTTCATTTCTTTCTCTTGTCTTACTGCTCTAGCTAATGTTTTAAAAACTATATTAAACAGGAGAGTTGATAGCAGACATCCTTGTCTTGTCCCTGTTGTAGAGGGAAAGCATTCAGCTTCTCTCCATTTAGTGTGATGTTGGTAGTTGGTTCATAATAAATGACTTTTATCAGGTTGAGATAAAGGCCTTCTATTCCTATTTTCTTCAGAGTTCTTATCATGAATGGGTGTATGATTTTATCAAATGCTTTTTTTCATCTATTGAGATGGTCATGTGATTTTTGTCCTTGCTTCTATTCGTGTGGTATATTACATTCATTTATTTGCATATGTTAAATCATCTCTGCATCCCTGGGATGAATTCTACTTGATCATGATGTTATCTTTTTGATGATTTGCTGCATTCTGTTTGCCAGTATCTTATTGAGGATTTTTGCATCTGTGTTCATTAGGGAGATTGTCCTGTAGTTCTCTTTCTTGGTTGGGTCCTTCTCTGGTTTTGGTATCAGGGTAATGCTTGCTTCCAGGAATGACTTTGGGAGTATTGCTTCCCTTTCAATTTCATTAAAGAATTTAAGGAGTGCTGGCTTTAGATCTTCTTTAAAGTTCTTGTAGAATTCAGCAGTGAATCCATTAGGACATATACTGTTCTTAGATAGTAGCTTTTTTATTATTTCTTCAGTTTCACTGACCGAGATTGGATTATTCAGGATTTTTATATATATCTTGGTCCAGTTTTGGTAGTGCATATATATCTCGGAATTTGTCCATTTCCTCTGAATTTTCCATTTTATTAGCGTACAGGTTCTCAAGGTAGTTACCGATAATATTCTGGATTTCAGCAGAATCCATTGTGATTTTACCTTTTTATTTCTAAGTGCATGGATTTGTGTCTTTTCTTTCCTTATTTTAGTAAGAGTCCTTCCTTATATTAGCTTTGTGTTTAGATTGTTCTTGTAAAATTTCTAAAACCTTGCAGTGCATAGTTAGGTTATTTATTTGTGCTCATTCTCTTTTTCTGCTGTGGGAATTCACTGCTATGAACTTCAGTCTTAGGTCTGCTTTCCCATATGTTGTACTGGCATTATCGTTTGATTGTAGTAACTGTCTAATTTCTTCTTTAAATTTGCCTGTGATCCATTGATTACTCAAGAGAATATTGTTTAATTTCCATGTGTTTCCATAGTTCATGTGCTTTCTTTTGCCATTGATTTCTAGTTTCATTGCACTATGGTTGGATAATATGCATGGAATAATTTCATTTCTTTTGCATTTACTTAAGCATGCTTTATTGGTGAGTACATGGTCTATTTTGGAGAAAGTCCCATGTGCTGCTGAGAAGAATGTATATTCTGTTGTTATTGGATGTAACAATCTATAGATATCTATTAACCACCTACCAGTCCAATTATTTAAATACAGGATGACCAAAGGTTGCATACTTTCTGTTAATTTTTATAAGATAACAGGAAATATAATAACAACAACTTTATCAAATTTATTCAATACAAGAATCCACTGGTTGAAATGACACCTACCTGAGCAACACTTGGGATACTCAATATATAAACAAGCACACTGTCTGAGTGACACTTGGGATAAACTGTTAAGTGGTTAAGTCCATTTGTTTGAAGGTTTGGTTCAACTCTGATATTTCAGAGTTGATTTTTTGTCCAGTCGATCTGCCCATTTGTGACAGTGGGGTATTGAGGTCCCCCACTGCAGTAGTATTGGTGTTTATCTGATGTCCGTTAGTATTTGTTTTATGCAGTTAGGTGTGCTGATATTTGGAACATATATGTTTATGACTGTTATAGCTTTCAGTTGAGTTGTACCTTTAACTAATATGTAGGGACCTTCTTTGTCTCTTCTGATCAGTCTTAGCTTGAAATCCACTTTGTCTGAAATTAGGATAGCAACTCCTGCTTTGTTCTGCATTCCCATTGCATGAAATATTGTTTTCTACCCTTTTGATTTTTAATCTGTGAGTTTCTTTTTGAATTAAATGTGTTTCTTGTATGCTGCATGTTGTTGGGTTTTCTTTCTCGATCCATTGAGGAATTAAGACCATTCACATTGAGAGTTATTACTGAGAGGTGTTGAATTATTCCTGTCATTGGATATTTTCCTGTTGCTGATTTCCTCCTTTTTCCCCTTTTGCTTACCTGCACACCTTCCAGGTATATTCATTCTTTTTGATTTACTGACATTGTTGGCTTCATTGTCTCTTTCTAGGATAGCCTTGAAAATTTTTTTTAACGCTGGTTTGGTAATCATTAATTTCTTGGGATGTTCCTTGTTATGGAAGTACTTTATTTTTCCATAATTTTTAAAGGAAAGTTTGCAGGATACATACATGTACACAGTAAAATGAAGATTGACAGGCTGCACATAGTAGCCAAAATACAAGTGAGTAGTACACTTAGGAAAATTAAACTTGTCTAATTGTCAAATAAATAATAACTAATCTTTTTCCTACCTAATTAATGCAGGTGAAAATTATCTATCATTCTGAATTGCAGCATTTTCATATACTTTCTTTATGAAAGTAGCAGTTGTTCTAATTCCCCTTGAAGGCCCTTCCCCAGTCTTTTAAAGGTTCGCTAGTGCTTGTACTGTGTGGACTACTACGGAGGTCAAGGCTCCATAAAAGTGGGGGATAGGTGCTGCCCAATCCATACATCGCTAGTGAGAAAGTGGTGAAATAATGTGAGCTGCTAGAACTAAGACTGTGCTGACATTGGCACACCCACTTTTTAGGGATATGTCCTATCGTGGGAAATGTTCACACCACAAGAAGGGAAATAAGCGAGGCAGAAACCCTCCGTGTGATACTGTGAGGAGCTCCCCAGGCCCTAACAGTGACTCTGGTGTTCTCTGGTTCTTTAGAATTATGCATGGCTTTTGTTGTCTTCATATGTTCCCATTGTATGTTTTCTGGAGAGACATTATCTTATCATAACAAGACAGTTTATTATCAAGAACAACTTTAAAATGTATCAAGGAGATGGTAATTTCAGGAAGCCTACAGTGACTACTATAAGGTTGTTGTTGTAATGCATGTATGCATTTTATGTACGTATTTTTATAATTTTTATGCCCAAAATTTTATATTTGCATTTTTTCTTAAACAATGTATACTTACACTTGAGTTAATAGAAACAAAAACATTGTAGTTTAGAAACTGCTTGGAAGTTTTCCAGTGTCAGTAAAAACAGTATTCTTAAATATTTATAAATTTTCACCCAAAATTGAAAATGCCTAGTTGACTTACGTGTAGATGTTCTGTGTGCTAGATTGTACCTCAGGAGAACGACACCCGCTCCTCTAGACTGACATACAAGTACATCATCCACGAGGACTCTGTGCCCACCATCAGCAGCAACAACGTCATCCAGGAAGAGCTGGACACCTTTGAGTGGGCTCTGAAGAGCTGGTCTCAGTGCTCCAAGCCCTGTGGCGGAGGTGGGACAGAACATTTGTATATTAAAATGCAACCCATAGAATAACCAGTGTTGCTTCTGCTTTAAAAGACAGCATGTAATTGAGGCTGCAGTCAAAGAAGCACCAGACATTTGTATTCGTAAATGCAAAACATGGTTATGGAAATTTTGGGAATCAGCAAAAGAGAGGATCCATTTGTACAACAGTAGAACAAAATCCCTCTTGCTGTCTGCACCGGTTCTTCATGTCAGGGTCCCAGCAGTGGTGCTGTTGATCACATTGCCTTTCCTAAACCCTCCCATATTCAGAGTGCTCGGTCACCCTTTTTCTGCGCTTTCCGTGCCTGCACATTGGTTTTTCATCAGTGTCAATAAAAGAGCTGTTAGCTCCGTGTGAGTAGATAACAGATTATGCTGTGTCTTCGGAACCCACTGCTATTCTGAATGCTGTGAAGTGTAATACTCACAGAGGCCCTAAGAGACGGCTACTGTTTTTGTCTCTATTGTTCTGGTGGTAAAACTGAAACATAGGGAAGATGGTAATTTGTCTAAGACTTGGAATTCAGATGCAGGCAGCCCACCTTCTTAATCTGTGTCCTTCCCCACCCACTCACTGCCTGTGCCTTCCTCAGAGTAACCCTCTGAGCTGCGCTCGGTCCCTGCCGCCACCTCTTCCTCTAGTTCTCAACAACACTGGCCTGGACAAGACTCTGTCCAGTGCACAGCAGAACGCTGCCATAGACATGACAGCAAATAACTGACAACAAAAAAACGTGTTCATGGAGGAGAATGCTTGAGTAAACTATTTACAATGTAAAATTTAAGAAGGTATTTCTGAAGTGTTTGGGGAGGATAAAATGTTTTAATTAAGAAAGACGCTTCTTAATTAAAACATTTTATCCTCCCCAAACACTTCAGAAATACCTTCTTGACGCTTCTGGGCCGGTGAGATGGCTCAGCGGCGTAAGCACCTGCCTGGCAAGTGCGAGGGCCCGAGTTCGACTCCCGGATCCCACATACAAAAAAGGGGCTGGTGATATCGCTCAGCAGCACGGGCGCCTGCTGGCGCGCGAGGTCCTGAGGTCGACCCCCCGGTACCCACAAAAAAAAAAAAGAAAGACGCTTCTTTATCCATCACAAGATGCTTATTTAACTTGGATCCTTTTTTCTGCTGAATGCTTGCATACACTGGGCATCAGATTTGTCAGGTACACCATCCTGGTGTGGGCGACATCTGTCCCCTCCTTAGCTTTCTCCACTATTCTGGAAGGGAAGATTGTTGCCATGGCCTCTTCCCCATTTAACTGACTTTTTCTTCTTTTCCTTTATTTCCAACATAAAATTTTGTGGATGAATGAGTGGAATCATGTTATTTTCCTGATTAAAATCCTTAGTCATCCCTTGGAGTGCCCTGAACACATCACATCATTTAAGTAGTATTCTTGCCCAAAAGTGAATAACCTAAATCTTGTCATGAGGAGCCATTAAACAAACCAAACTGTGGGACACTTTACAACTAGCTTATATACTTCAAAAAATATTAAATGCCACAAAAGACTGAAAGAGGCTCAGAAATTATTTCTGATAGAGGCTAAAGACACAGAGCAGTTAAATATAACACTTAACTGCAAAAGTTTTGCTGTATAGAACATGATAAGGATAATTGACAGGTGTTGAATATGGTCTGAATACTGTATTAGATAACAGAATTACACCTGTGTTAAATTTCCTGATTCTAATAATTATATTGTAGTTATGTACTTGTTATGATTAGAAGTGAAGGATCAAGATGTCTGTAACTTTCACAATTCAGAAAAATTTAGATGTGCAGTGAAATTTTTACATGTATTCACACACACACACACACACATATATATATATATATCTTTACATAGTAAATATGGTAACATAGTAACAAAAGATGACATACAAATATTCATTGTGCTTTCCTTACAACCTTTTTGTAGGCTTGAACATTTTCAAACTTTTATAACTTATTTTTTACAAATATGAAAATGGCAGATGCAGGAAGACCTCTTCAGTCAGTCCCATGGCCTTCAGGAGAAAGTCCAAATCCTTGTCTCAGCTCAAGGCCTCCAGGCCTGAACCTCCTCCTTCTCCTGCCTGTGTACTCAGCATTTCAGCCTTCCGAAGCACCTGAAGTTTTCTGTTATCTCCCGGCCTAGGAGTGCAATCCTGCTTTGTTCCCTTTACCCAATACTTTGCTCCAGGATCCTTCTGCTCCGAGAAGTGCTGGTCTTGGGCACTTTCCCTGCCCTCCTCCTCTAACTCCAGCCCTTTATTCTGTGCTCCTCTGGTGCTCTCTGCTGATGGCCACTCAGAGTGCTGTAAAAGCCTTTGGTACTGGGCATTGTCACGGTGGTTTCGAATCTGTCCCTCACACTACATTGTATGTATTTAGTTCACTAGCAAATGTGCAGTTGCTGTCTCATAATTTTTGAGATTTATTAAATCTAGGCTAGAAAAGTAAGAATTTTTTCGCTTAAAATAATAGAACCTCGAAGACCTATTACAGTACCTGGCTTACTATGCATGTGAATATTTATGAAATTAATGAATGTGTAAGTGAATATGTATTCAACAAATAAATGACTAAATTCAAAGAAATGTGTTTCATTTTCCAGGTTTCCAGTACACTAAATATGGATGCCGCAGGAAAAGTGATAATAAAATGGTTCATCGTAGCTTCTGTGAGGCCAGTAAGAAGCCGAAACCTATCAGACGAATGTGCAATATTCAAGAGTGTACACATCCGCTGTAAGCATATTTCAGCTGTTACATTCGGAGCCCAATTAGGGGCTTAAGTGTCTTTAGCTCTTTTCAGGTTTAATTTTTCTCAAAGCTTTACATGTACCTGGTTTAGGTAATCAAATCATTTCATACAAATTATATATAAATCTCTGGTTCCTTGTCTTTACCATATTCCCACTCCTTCAGCTATTAACTTTCTTTTGCTATTTGGTAATTAATTATTTCCATCTCTCTTAGTAAAATACTTTTGTTTCTAATCCTTAACTTTTGGGGAGCAGTATTCGGTATTAAGTATTGAATTTCCACTGTGGAATGTGAGGACTAAGCATTCCTTAACAGCACCCATAACCCACACTCATTCCTTTGCTAGTACTCCATTATTGATAATAATATTCTGATAATAATATTCATGGCTTACATTAACAGATGTCTCTCAACAGCTGAATCACATAGAATGATCTGATTATGTTTACATTCTTATAAAGCTGTTTCTTCTAGAATGAATGGAGGCCTTGATTTTTATGTTTGTTTTCTACTACTTTTCATAAATTCATGCTTAAAGACTCTTTCAAGGGTACCCATCCCTCTGAATAGTATCCTTTCACCCTCATCTTGGTGGAAGCAGAAGAGTCCTCTGTGTCCCAGCTGTAGCTTGAGCTTCTTAATCAACTTTCTCCTGGAGATTCCCACTGTCCCCTCTCTTGGGTGGGATCTCCTGTTTCCTTTAGTAGTTGTTGTCTCATTTCTTTGTTCATATCTTTCAGGAATTTCATGCAAAAAGTATATATAAAGTAAAATATTTATATAAGAATTAATTATTAGACACCTAGGAGAAGTATGTAGTAGCTTATGTATAAAAATGTCTTTTTTCTACTCTTCCTCCTAATCATTTGGGGACACACACATATGTATATAGTTCTAAACTGTTTTCCCTCAGAATCTCAAAAAGTGTTGTTCCACTGTTCGCTAAACTCCAAGGTTGCTGTTGAAAAATTAGTTGTAATTCTGATTTTTAGTTCTGTCTACCTGACCTGTTTTGTCTTTCAAAGTATGTGGAATCTTTTTGTTCCTAGAAAATTGAAATTTCACAGTGAAGAGAGTACCATGGTGGTCATCTCTTCTTGTCCATGGTGCTGTGGACTTGTAGAATTTTTTGATTGACAATGTGATGTTTTGATATGGAATGATATAGTCAATCTAATCAATATATCTTTCACCTTATGTACTTGTCTTTTACGTGTAAATATGGTGTGAACATCCTTCAATCTGCTCTTAGCAATTTTGAAATATATGTGACATTACTTTTAATTAGAATCTCCATATTTTACAATGAGTCTCAAAAATAGCCCCTGTAGTTGAAACTTTATATTATTTGACCAGTGTCTCCCGTTCTCTTCCTCCGCCCTATCCAGCCTCTGGCAATCACCTTTCTGCTCGCTACTTCCAAGAGTTTGCTGCTCTTAGATTCCACATGTGAGGTCATGTGGTATTTGTCTCTTTGTATCTGGCATATTTTACTTAACAAAATGTCCTCCAGGTTGCAAATGATGCTTATAGACTTTTAGAACATAAAGCCAGTATCTTTCATCTCTGGGAGATTCTCATTGAAAAATTTCCGTGGTGTTCTTCAGTGTTCCTTCTTTTTTTGGGAGATTTGGTAATTCAGCTTTTATTCCACTTGCTGAGTTTTGCAGTATTGCTGTCATATCATTAATATCCAAAAGTTTTATTGTGTTCAGTTCCTTTATCAAGACATTTGGTTTTTATTTCATAAATGCAATATTTTGGTCACTTTTAGGATATTAAATATGATTTCCTTTTTATGACTTATTTCTGAGTATTTTCCTTCTACCCCCATCTGTTTCATCAGTGAGTATATAACTGAGGCATACTGTTTTGTTTTTGTTTTTGTTGTTTTGAGAAAAGGGTCTCACTGTGTAGTTCAGGCTAGCTTTGAACTCACTATGTGACTCAAATTGGCCTTGAGCTCATGGCGATCCTCCTACCTCAGTCTCCCGAGTGCTAGGATTACGAGCGTGGGCCACCAGCTCTGAGGCGTACTGTTTTGTTATCCTTTGCAAGTTGTTTTCCCTCTGCAGTTGTTTTTTTCCTTTCTGTATATATGAAGTACCAAAATATCACCACCAGTTCTTTGTCACTCTTTGGTATTCATGTAAAGACTGTCCTAGTCTCTCAGATTGGCAGTCAAATGTATTATGGTAGCTGGGCTAAGTCACTTTGCTCAGTTTTGAGGACCTCAGCAGTGACTCTTATTAAAAGACAAGCCTTCCCTAGAAGGGCATTTCATAGACAGAGGCAGTTCTGGTTACCAGATGGATTCCGCCATCACAGTCCTGTAGGACTCAGTAACTTAATGAAAGTGGAACTGTCCAAAAGGCAGTATCCAGAGCGGACTTGGAGAGGGTGTGGACACAGACATTGGCAGAATTTGGGAATGTTCCATAGGAAATCTTTCTGCAAGTGTCACCTTGAAGTACCCCTACCTTCCTGGGTTTCCACCCAGGCCTGTAGGCATATGCTGCCTTTACCTTTCAGTCAGGCCCAGGAAAGGGGCCTACAGATGCACACTTCACAGCAGCTACTGTAGAAATAGAGCCATCAGTCCAGCTGGAATAGTAAAACCTCAATAAACTATAGATTTCCTGAAAAAGCAGCAGCACTCAAATCCTATGGCCTTAGCAAGCCATGGATGGTCTGTTCTGTGCACATTTTGGGCTGCACTTCCTTGGCAGTGTGGCTGAGTGTGAGCAGGTGTTTCTGAAAAGCACTGTCCTGTCTGAACTGCACAGGGCAACTTCAAGATGCCTTTCAGAAAGTCTCAGTAGCGAATCCTTTAGACCGAAGGTTTCAGAGTCACCAGGAGGCAGGAAGGACAGGACGAGTGAAAGGTAAGAGGCCTGGACACCATTTGTGTCCACAGTAGGCTCTCTGGGTTGCAGGTCGCTCAGGGAGCAGGCAGGTCCGGGAGCTCTCGCCCCGTCCTCCCTGTAACACTGTTCCATCTCAACCCCATGCACAGCTGGGTCGCAGAAGACTGGGAACACTGCACCAAGACCTGCGGCAGCTCTGGCTTCCAGCTGCGCACTGTCCGCTGCCTTCAGCCGCTCCACGACGGCACCAACCGCTCTGTGAACAGCAAGCACTGCGTCGGGGACCGACCCGAGAGCCGCCGGCCCTGTAACAGGGTGCCCTGCCCAACCCAATGGAAAACAGGGCCCTGGAATGAGGTGGGTGTGTGAAGTCCATGTGCAGTGTGTGCAGACGCGTCAGTCCGACTTCAGCGTCACACGGGCTTCGTGTGAACTGCAGAGCATGGCGTGTTTCATCATCACGGGAGGGGTTAGGGAAGTTAGTCCTTAAAACAGTATTTGCGGGTAAGATAACTGCAGGCAAACCACAGTTGGTGTTTTGTACATGGCAGTGGCTGAGAGTAACTGGCCTTGCACCTGAGGTCTTTGTTGATGTCCCTCAGGACACCCCAAGCCCCTGACACCCGGTGCGGAGCCCTGCTCTACCACGCGCCACCCTAGCTCCTCTTACTCAGTCTGCCTTCATTCCATCTCTGCGTCCCATATGAATAAATGTCTTCCTGTTCCAAACAGAGCGTGCCTGCTCCAGCCCCCTCCCTTTCTCCTGCCTTGCTCTCCTCTCCACCAGAGCTCAACGTCCCAGCCCAGATGCCCACCCTCCGTACTGTACCCCGGAGTCCGTCCTCCGCGTGCCGGCAGTGCCACTTCCCCCCGGCATGCTGCTTAGGCAGAGTCCCGTGACTCCAGGACCCATGGTCCGCACATTTCCCAGGAAAGTTTGCTTCACTTCCGAAGCACCCAGCAGGGCCTCCTGTGGGGATGCTTGTTTGGTGACTGGCTGACTCTTGTTGTGTCACCTGTATTACCACTTGTGCTTAGTATTTCTAAAGACTCAAGGAGTTGTGGGGCCATAGGAAGAGTCTATAGGAGGAAAGGGTATCAAAAATCAGAGAATAGGGCTGGTGATACGGCTCAGCGGCGTAAGCGCCTGCCTGGCAAGCGCGAGGTCCTGAGTTCGACTTCCGGTACCCACATTAAAAAAAAAAAAAGAACAAAGAGGGAGGTGGAGACCCGATCCAGGAAGGAACGAACAGGCACACGGAGGTCTTCCACATAGAAAGGCGAAGCTCACTCATGTCCCTGCCTCCTCAGAGGCCTGGATACAGGTCCTCCAGCTTCTACCTAGGGATCAGCCGTGTGGACATTGCTGGGCTTAGCTTTAGAGCAGTCAGCCCCTTCATGAGGGAAAAGCATTTATGGGAATAAAGAGGATGTTCCAAAGAGGTTGAATTACCCAAGGTAGCTTGTCAGTAAAGTCTGCATCCATAAGAAAGATAAAGGAGCGGGGAACCTCAGTACCATGACTGGGTCTCCGAAAAGCAGCAGAGATTAGCATCGTCCTCTGCTTGGCTTCTTTCATGTGGTGTGCTCAGTGGGGGAAGGCGCTTTCTTCTGCTTCGCACACGTTGCTTCCTGTGCCGTTGTATAGTCCTGCAGCATGCTCTAGGCGTGGAGCATTGCACCCAGCTTTCCAGAGGAGGAAGCTAGGGTTCACACAGTGAAAGTAGTGTCACCAGGTTGGTCACAGAGAAAACAGGGTGTAGACCACTGTGGTGTCGTGGGGCGCACACACGTGTACATGGTGTGCTCAGTCCTGGTGGAATAAACATGAGTAACTCCAGCCTTTGTTTTTTAGTGTTCTGTGACATGCGGTGAAGGCACTGAGGTGAGGCAAGTCCTCTGCAGGGCTGGGGACCACTGTGATGGTGAAAGGCCTGCATCTGAGAGAGCCTGTCAGCTGCCGCCCTGCCACGGTAGGTGCAGACTCTGCCTGACCCTGGTTGCCAACCTCAGGAAGCAGGGTTTCCTTCTTGGGTAAGCTCTGGAGCATATTTGCTTATTGAGAATTAATCAAAGGTAAGTACTCCTGAAATATGAGTCAGAGAAGACTATCTAGGGCACTGTGCCAAGCCATGTAATGGTTGTGACCCTGCCGTGGTCTCTTAGAGCACGGCTGTGTCAGGCTGGAGATAGCTCTGGTCAGTTTGTGTTCTTGGCGGGGGCTGCTTATTTTTCTCTGTTATATTCTTTAAATAAAATTTCATCTCATTTTAAAAGGCATAATATCACAGCAGGTTTTGAAATATATTACTGAAATCATTATCTTAGACATGTACATGGTAAATGTTACTCAGCTCTAAAGCCATTTGCAGTGATCGTCATTCATATAGACAGGGATTTGAAATAATCATCCTGCACATGTGCTAAAATTAAGCAATTGCCTGACCCACCTGCTTGCCATATTGCAAAAGTGGAGTTTATTTTATTTAAAACACAAGAAATATACTGGATGGTGTGCATGTCTGTCAGACTGTCTCCTTCTGGTCCCTTTTCTGTTGCTCTCTCTGGACACAAGTAGTTCTGTCCCTCTCTGAGTCTCCGGAGTCTCCTTTGCTCCCCTCGGGCTGATCCCATCAGAGGGCACATCTGCACCATGCTCTTCAGCCTCCCGTTCTCACGATGCCCTCCCTAGCGGTGCCTCCCAGCCCTGCCTTGCCTTCTCCTCTCTCTTCCCCTCCCTCTCTCGCTCCGCCTGTCTCTCCTTGTCCCTTGTCTTCCCCACTCTCTTAGTTCACTCAGGCTGCTGTCACGAAATGCCTTAGACCGGATAAGTTAGGGGCGACAGAAACGCGTGGCTCTTAGTTCTGGAGGCTGGGAAGCCCTAGGTGAAGGTGCTGTGGACTGGTGTCTGGGGAAGCCTTCGTAGATGGTTTCTTCCTTTTGTTCATGTCATGGGAGGGGCTGGGGAGCAGCCCCAAGTTCCTAGGCACTCTAATCCTATTCACAAGGCCTTGCCTTCAAGACCTCATCACCACCTCCTAGTACTGTCACCTTGGGGTTATGTTTCAACATGCAAAGTTTGAAGGGGCATATGTGTCAAGATTGTAGCACCCACCTGCTCCCCTTTCTCCCTGCCAGTCCCCTTCCCTACTCCTCATCCCTGTTTCCCACTTTCCCTGCCTCCATCTTCTGACCTGCCCATCCTCATCACAGCCTTCGTCTCCAATGCTGTTCTCCTACATCCACTCCTCATGACAACTGTTGGCGTTGCTGTGACACACTAATGACTCAGAGCTAAAGCTGCTTTCGCCTCAGCCTCCAATTCTGCGAGTAAACTACTGGTTTAATACTAACATATTCTGTCTTTCTTTTTTAAAAGAAAATTGGCAAGACACTATTGTATCAAATATCTTGTGTTGTGAAAATTTCCAGCTTCCAGTCTTTATACCTTAATATCATTATGAACTTTCATTTGAAAAGACAAGAACAAGTGTGACCATCAGGAGGAGACACAGGACTGCTAAATATTTAGTCATTTCACTTCGGACAGCTCAAAACCTAAGACAAAGCCAAAAGAGCAAGCTGACCCAGTGAAGAACTCCACGTTTCCTGTCGCTGTGTCGGGAGGCAGCATGGCTTTCCTTAATTGCTGGCAGAGCTGAGTTTCCACGTATGTGTGCAGCTGCCAGAAAGAAGTGCTTCACTGTTCTCCTTATGCAGAGAAAGTATTTTTATTGCAAAACCAAGGTGCTGAGCAGGTGGCATAACTGTGTTAGTGGCTCCACACTCCTCACAGCTGCTCTGTTGCTCTGAAATTGAGGCTTAAAGGCCAATTCTGAGTGTTCTCAAAGGTCACATATTTCTTCCCTATTTCAGTCAAATATGTAACAGTTGCCTTCTGAGTCTCAAGCTGCTGTTAGCATGAAGTGATCTTTTAAGATCTTTTAAGATCAGGCATCCCTTTGCGGAAGTTCTTAGAATGACTTGGGGGCAGAGCAAGAATGCTAAAGTGTTTCCTGAATTTTAATGATTGATTTTGTCACATGACCCCATATTGTGGTTATAATAAATATCTCATTATTTGCCTTGAAGCTTTCACTCTGTGGCTAGGCCAATGACTATAAAGTTAATGGATATCTATGCTCATGCACGCTTCTCCTCACAATCTGCCTCCCCTTTCCAATTCCTTGCAGTAGGGCGTCCTATCTCTAGAAGCCTCGGGCTGGGAATGGGTCTCTGCAGCCCCGAGGTACCCCTGCTGATGGCGAGCGATGCCCTTGAGTTCGTCTGTAACCCAGGCGCACAAGGGTGGCGGGCAAGGAGCAAGAGGGAGAAAGATTACAGGGCGGAGTAAGCTCCTTTCCTTCTGGTACCTAAAGCCATAAACGGAGTGGAAGAAGAAATCTCTTTATTTTAAGATATAGCCATAGAAAAGTAATTCACAAATGAGGAATTGAGACTGGAGGTGAAACCCGTTCATGTAATCTTCAGGCAGGCACAGCACAGCCAGGTGACTTCTTTAGCTAATAAGAAATACCCAGACATGCATTGCACAAGAGGCCTGCAAATGTCAAGGCAGTGGGAGTCACTCCACAGCTTGGGTATGACAACCAAGTAAGTCACTTTAGCCCTCTGCTGACTGCAACAACTGACCCTGCTTTTTCTCCCCAAAACTTTGGGAAAAGGATTCTTCTGTTTCCTTGGCAAGTGACAGAGCAGGTTGCATACGTCGCCCAATAGTTCGTGTGATTTGAAGCGACTCTTTCCTGGAGGCCACAGCATACAATCCCCTGTTCATCCAGTGGGTGTGGGAGCACCATTGCCATGGTGCAGATCTCTGGGTGCTGCACCACAGGGCTGCTCGCCCCGACACCCAGGACATGGCCGAGCCCTGCTCAGAGGCCCTGGCAACCCGGGAATCTGTCCACAGGAACACCGCTGGGAGCTCTGCTTTTAGAATTTTTGAAATCTAGTTTTTACAACCTGCAATCAATAAAATTTTAAAATAAAAATAGTGTAGGTATACTGTGTGTTATGTCACTCCCCTTTAAACATAAAATGCTGTCAAATCAGTGAGATTTAAAAGTTGTCATACTTTATCCAAACTCCTGCTTTCAGATAGCAATCCAAGAATATTCAGTGGTAAACATAAAACTATTGCTTTGAAGCCAGAGATGATTCTCTTTTATCAAAATAGTACTTTCATTTTTTTTTGGTCAGACATTTTTAATATATCTTTTGTTCCAATTGGTGTTTAGTGTATGACTTTAAATTTAATGTAGAGGGTACCCTATTGGAAAGCCAGAAAATAGAATATAATGCAATTTTTTAAAAAAAGATATCTCTCTTTATCCTAAAAATATTTGCAGTAAAATGAATTCTGTTTTTTCATTCTAAAACCAGATATATGTTCCTACTGAGAAGAAAAAACTACAGTCATCTGAAGACAATGTGGGCCTCCCAGATACTTTGTAGACAAAGAACTATTGACTTCAATAAATTTGTCTTAATGTTTGTATTTTTAGTGTGAAGGTTCATGTGGACAGTTCCCGCTGATGTCAGATTCTACCGAAGTCTTTTTATGATCATAAAATCTTTTTATGTGTGATGCTTTTCTTTTTAATTTCTGCAGATCAGCCATGTTTGGGAGACAAGTCCATATTCTGTCAGATGGAGGTGCTGGCCCGGTACTGCTCCATACCAGGTTACAAAAAGTTGTGTTGTGAGTCCTGCAGCAAGCGCAGCAGCACTGTGCCACCACCGCATCTGCTGGAAACTGCTGAGGCTCACGACGATGCCATCTTTAGTCCCACCAACCTCCCCGGTGCCCAAGGTATCCCTACACCTTTGGCTTCTTCCTATGCAGAGACGCCTGCTGGGAAAAAAACCATGCGTAGCGTCTCTTCAGTGGGAAGCCCAAATGCAAATGCTGCTGTCAGGCTGAACAACAAGCCTGCTGGTGCTAACTTACCCCGGAGCGGGGCTCGGCGGGCTGGAAGTCAGGTGCTGAGCTTGCTGTCAGTGCCGGCTTCCTTGCCTCGCTCACACTCAGAGGTGGCTGCTGCTCCCTTCCTTGCAGTCAGTGACTCAATAGGTGCTTCTCAGACAAGAACCTCAAAGAATGATGGAAAGATTATTAGTAAGAGACGACCAATAAGCTCGCCCACCTTAGAAAGATGAGAAAGAGAACCAGCAGGCAAGGAGTCAGAAGGAAAGCTGGACAGCTTCCCTCTCGGCATGGTGCACACACCTTGTTTAAAGTGGAAAGTGTCAGAGGTTGTCAATTCACTTTATCTGTTAGTAGAAAAACAAAAAGTGCTGGTTCACTTTCTCGTTGCTTTCATCCTCCTTTTCTACATGGACTCATCTGCCAAGATTCAGTGGAAGAAAGCACCAAAGATTATTAACAGAAGGAAAGTAAGTTGCTGTGCTGGTCATTCTCTAAAGAAGAGGGACTAGAATGAACTGTGCATATCAACTGATGCTTTTCTTTTAAAAAAGTAAAAATTAAAGAGATGCCAACAGTTTACACTTCAAGAAGAAATTTTGGAAATAGGGCAAAGAATCCTCAGACTTGTATTCCTATTTATATTAGAAATATTATTGTATGAGCAAATTTGCAGCTGTTGTGTAAATATTGTACATTGCAGAAATCCATATTATTTTAAGAGATATTCTCAAAACAATTGTTTATTACCTTACATTTCTGGACGTCCTAGGTGCCTGTCATTGAGTGTTGCCTTCTTTGACTTACTTGACGTTCCATGGGTTGGCTTTCAAAGCAGAATACTACCGAGAAGTTAGAATTACAGCTACCGACAACATAAGGCTTTGTTGTATGGTTTTTGTTAAATCAGCAACATGGTACCTCAATCACAGAAAAAGACAGAGAAGCTCTGGTAAACGGATCTTATTGTCCCCTTCGCCTTCCGTCCTTGTAATTGCAGGCTGAGCACACTTTTGGTCACAGGGAGCCTTAAGTGTGCCCATGCAAGACAACCCTGAAATTCTAGTCAAGATGTCCTGTATTCTTGTGGTTGTTTTTTTTTTTAATTTTCCCATTGTTGATATTCAAACAGTAATACTTGATGTACTATAAAAACCACAAAGGAAACATGGGGGGTAATTTGTGTATTGGTAGCTGAGAAGCATATCATCAAACTGGAATTGTCCCTCGAATATGGGAGTGCTTTGGAAGCAGGTTCAAGAAAGCATTCATCAGTGGTTGAAATATTTATTTTCTGCATGGTTCATATCCAAATGTTCGGAACCACAATGCATCTGACTGCAATAATGTACTCATAACTTATGTCAGTGATCACCTCGCACATAGCAAAGCCAGAAATGCTCTCTCCAGGGAGTAGATGTAAAATACTTGTATATAGAATTCAGAACCGAAACTATTTATTAAAAGTTGATTTTTTTATTGATGGTATTTTTATTTGCTAAATATTTACACTAATATCAATGGCATATTTTCGTAAACTAGAGCAACATAAGAGACATAAAGAGAAATGTGCTTTGTTCTGTACATTGAGAAATTTAAGCAAACCACCTCAGCCAATTCAAAGAGAAAATTGAACAAATTTGATGTTATGTAGACATTTTACATTTTTAAAGTAGTTGATACAAAGTTGATGACTTGTTCCCCTTCAAGGAAACGTAAAATAGGAACTTAACTACCTGTTTAGTGAAATAGTGAAGTAGAAACCTTTTTAAAAGTATGCGAAAGAGAGCAGGGCTTCCTGAATTACACTTAAAGAAACATTAACTATTGTTAGCTTAAGTGTTTTTGAGGTCATTACCTGAAATGTCTAAAAACATGTTATGGAAACTAGAAAGCACAGAATACACAAGGACTTTTGGATTCTAACTCTTATAAACTAATGGCCTAAGCCATTGATTCTATACCTCTGAAGAATTGCTGCTACTTTGTGCAAGAATTTATAAGGTCAAAAAATAGGTAAATTCCAGGTAATAAAACAATCCCTGAGACCAGATTTCCCCAGAATGAAATTCTCTCTAGTTTACTTGTGTGTATGTATGTCTGGTCCACAGGGGTATTATAAAGATGGACACACACAGACACCACACACACAAGATGTATATAGTCATTACATTCTGACCTTTGAGCTTTTTTTCCTCCTAAGCTAAATATTTCTGTTTATCAAAGTGTACACTACTGATGCTGTTTGTTGTATTGGGAACACATAGCAATAAAAATGTTAACAAAATATAGATCTGGCATTAATTAGATTTTATCATTAGATTCATCCAATGGTAATGGAAGTGCGTTCTTTCCTCTTACAAGGTGAACAGAACTCAGATCCCGTTGCACCTTGTTTTTGTAAAGAGGCTCACATTAAGAGACAGTGTGGCCCTATTTTCCTATCAGGCATAGCAACACTCTTAAATAAAGCAAGCGGTTGTGGGAGGTGGCTTTCTGCGTCACTCTGTCCCACAGGAGTGCAGAAAGAGTATGTTGGTAATACCGGTACTTAAGAAAATGGGAGCTTCTGTTTTTCAAAATGTGCCATCTCAGAGTGATTTTAAAGCTGTCTGCCAGCTTTAAGCCCTAATTATCTGAGGACTGGTGGGAACCGACCTCTTGAGACTCGGGATTCTAGGGAAGAAGAGAACATGATGGAGGATGGCCTTTTATTATGTAAGAGAGACGCTTCCGTGTGGTGGCCACAGTTTGAACTGGACATGACAGACGCAGGTTTGGTCTCCATCTGCTGCTTTCTACCTGAGCGTCCTCGGATAACCGAAGTTCGAATTTTCTTATCTGTAACGTGGAGGCAGAACTGTCAGTCCATAATTGCTTGGAGAAATCAGGTAAAATAACTAAAGCCATTACCACAGGGCCTAACACGCAATTACTCAGCAAATACTAAGTCACTGTCATACTCCTCGTCATGGGAATATAATTGATCTACAGCATTCCTCTAGGATCCACAGCTAGTTTGAATCATATCTCTAAGTGTGATTATGATAAAGACTGTGGTTTTGGGAATCTAACGACAGCTCCGCTTTAAAAATTGATAGGATGAACTCATTAAAAATGATCTCCAGGGCCGGTGAGATGGCTCAGCAGCGTAAGCGCCTGCCTGGCAAGCGCGAGGACCCGAGTTCAACTCCCAGAACCCACATAAAGGAAAAAAGGGGCCGGTGATATCGCTCAGCGGCACGGGCGCCTGCTGGCGCACAAGGTCCTGAGTTCAACCCTCGGTACCCACAAAAAAAAAAAAAAAAAAAAGAAAAAAGATCTCTGGTCATTGAGTTTGAAGAATGTTAGCAAATTGTGCACATTCTCCCTTTGCAGCAATAGATATTCAAACTAAGGGACACGCTACCATATTTCCTTCCAAACTAGTCAATGCCCCAAACTATTAACAAATAAAATGGTTCTCATATTTACAGTAATACACTTTGCAGAAATAGCAACAAGTTATTTAGAATTTTCTTTATAAAGCCATTTAAATATAAGCTAAAGGAGAAAAAATCTATTGAGAAGAGATAAGTGAAAAAGTACATCACTTGCTAAAGAAGTATTAAAGAAAAGGGACAACATGTGCAGAAACTGAAATGAAATGCCAAGTCAAGCGCCTAAGAGTGCACAGGCTGTATAACACACCAACTAACAGAAACCATTGTGGGTTCAGATCTTTTTGAATAATTTACTTGGAGCCAGAAACAAAATTCTAAACTCATTAAAATACTGCCTACCAAGTAAAGAAAGATGAATTTACTAAAATGAATTTGACAGCCAAAACATGAATTCCAAAAAGAAACAAAGATGACATAAATTTTTGCAAAGTCCCTGCAGAGTTTACCTAGGAATTAGAATTACCTCCTGTACTTCCTCCATCCCCAGAAATTGGAGGTGTGTGAAAAGTTGCTCGTGGCAACACTAATGTTACAGCATTAAAACTGTTGATTGAAACATTACTCTTTTCTAGCCAATTCATAGTTTCAAATGAATCATTGATTAGACAATGAGCTTTTACCCATTTGATTGTTTGCAATTCACTTGGGGCTGAGCAGTGACTTTCATTTGTTTAATCTATTGAAAACTCCAAATATTCTGTCAAGAGAATGATTATTCACAGCCAAATGTTGTTCTTACTCATATCTCCAATGTTACTAACCTGCCCAATAGAATCGCTCTAGAAGTTTCAAGCACAGAACAAAGCTCTTTCACAAGCCATTACTGTCTAAACAAGTGATGCTACTAAATAACAAATATATGGTGAATGGTTAAATTAAAAATATTATAGTAAAAGACATGCTGCCATTAATCTCCCACAGAATACTCCCCTTTGACCACGCTGTACCATCATTCTTGCCACTTTCTGAAGCAGTTCCAGAAGTCCTCTTTCATATCTTTACCAGGTGTGATCAGAAATACAGTGAATGCTGCTGCTGAGTGCCATCCAACAGAAAGGCAGGCTTATTAAAACATGGTGCCGCATCTGCCTGATCACAGGCTTGGACACTGTATGATTTCTGGCTTTTCCACAAAGTAAAAATGCCCATGAAAGGTAAACATTTTGCATCATGAAAGTAGCCACAACAGTGCAACTAAAGGCACCTCAGGAAAGAAGGAAGGGATAAGCTGTGTTCAAACGACAGGGACTGTCTCAAGGGGTTAATGGTAATGTGTCTTTTTTACTGTGATCATTTAAATATTCACCCTACCTTTCTATCACACTTCATCTATCCACATAATTCTTTTCACACGCGCTGCTCAGAGACTTATGTAGAGAGACTCTCACTGGTACTTCAACTGGAAAACTAAGTTCGCCTGAGTTGAAGATCCAAGAGTGGGACGGTCTGGCTTCTCTTCTGATGCTCTGAAGTTCAGGTGTTAAGGTGCCCTGGTCAGGAGTTCGTGCACTAAAATCGGGCTGCTGGCTTGCACCCTGACAGCTAACTCATCATGACTGGAATGACTGACTTTAGCTCCTTTACGTGTGAAATGAGGGTAGTGACAGTCCATGCTGCATGGGGCTGCATCAGCAAAAATTCTACAATTTAGGGAAAGCAGTAAACATGGTAGCTGACAGGCAGGGAGTGTTCAATAAAGGTTTGCAATTATTTTCTTCAGAAATTCTGCTTAAGGCAATTTGTCATTTTACAGAAGACAAACAGTTCTTAAAAGATTTAATTTCATTATTTTAAATGAAGATTAGAGGGCCGGTGAGATGGCTCAGTGGCGTAAGCGCCTGCCTGGCAAGCGCGAGGTCCTGAGTTCGACTCCCGGAACCCACATACACAAAAAGGGCCGGTGATATCGCTCAGCGGCACGGGCGCATGGTGGCACGTGAGGTCCTGAGTTTGACCCCTGGTACCCACAAAAAAAAAAAGATTAGAATTTCCGCAAAGTTCCATCTGCTCTAACGTCCCACATACCTAAAACAAGAATGTGGAACACAGGATAGATGCCGAGCCCTCTATAAGCTACGTACACTCTGTGACATTCTCATAATGGGCACCACTTAGAAGACAAATCTGGAGATGAAGGCAGCCGTGTTTTCAGTGGAATCATGCACCATGTGTTATCGACAGATTTGCAGCCACCAAATCTATAGGTGATATGCTTTCTCTAGAAGGTTCAGAGAACCTTCTAGAGAAAGGGGCCTGAGAAGGGGCCTGAGAACTATTCATCTTAAGAGGAGAAGGGTTCTCAGCAGACCTCAGTTGTACCTGCACTATGCATTTTATCCCAGGACAAACAGATTTGTTTCCTTTGTATTCTTCGTGATTGCTTAGCCCTCCACTTTGTCCTTTGTACAAACTTCATAGCTACCTACTCACTCTATAAACACTCTGCTAAGGAACACAGGGGTCCTAGAGTTAGGACTGTGAAGTCCCTTCTTTCTCAGCCCTTCTCTCTTGGTTGCCTCTTGGGCAAGATAACACTTGGGCAAGATAAAGTAACTGGGTTGAGTCACATTTCTCTTGTCTGCTCAGAAGGTCCATCTAAGTGAGGAAACAATATTCTAGCTTCACTGTTGGATTTCACAATTCCTCCTTTAACTTCTTGGATGAGTCCGTGCTTGCAGACGGAACATGGCCTCCAGTAGGCTGCTCTAACATCCCCACACAGGGCTCACCTTGTTGGAAGAGACCACCCTGATTCTGGCTGCCTTTGCTTTGGCTTTTCATGACCTTGAATGGCCTGGCTGTGTAGCTACATGGGTTCCTTAACTGCACAGCCAGTTCTATGAATCTCTTACCTCTGTATTTATCCTTCTGACTTTAGTCTTCGGCCTGTTCTCCTGCACCGGTTCTGTACACTTACAGGCATGCTCAGGTTGGCCTTTCCATATGAGGAAGGCTATGGCTATGCTTCCGCCTCATTACCCACTTTTGATCTCTTCACTACCAAACTTGGCAGGGGCGGCCCAGTGGCAGCCCCTTGCTCCCCCCACCCAGTGGCTGTCCCTCCTGAGCTGCTATGCCTTGGCTGCTGCCCCAAGGACCCACAGAGGGAGCTGTCTAGGAGGGCACCATTGGGCTGCCTCTCAGTGCCAGTCTGTCATGGAGTTAGTGTATTTTCATTGCGCTCTGATCAAGTGCCGGGCATCGTTCCAGATGGACTGGAGTAGTGAGCAAATTAGTGAAAATCCCTGCTGTCCTCCTGGAGATTAGTTGAAATGGAGGAAACAGAATCATCCTATATGGGTTTGCTGTGTAGCATGTCAAAAGAAGATAAGGAAAAGCATATTACACTGTCCTAAGTAGGACAGTGTGTAGAACACATTTAGAAATGACAGGAAAAATGACAGAAATGACAAGTCATTTAAAAATGACTTGAAGGAGGTGAGAAAACGATCTCTGCAATCTCCAAGGAAACTTCATGGAAGAAGGGAGCTTCCAGTGCCAGGCCCCACAGTGGACTAATGTCTGGGAAGCAAAGATGGAGCTAGGCGCGGTGTGTTGGGGGAAACAGTAACGGGCACCTCTGGGGATTAAAGGTGGGTAGAAAATCACACAGGACCCAAGAGTTCAGGTCTGATCTCAGAAAACTGGGTCTGATTCATGCTTCCATTCATGAAGTGAGGGACTTGCCTCCCCTTTAAGCTGATTTAGTTCCCTTACTTGTAAAAATGAATGAAGAGGGCCGGTGAGATGGCTCAGTGGCTTAAGCACCTGCCCGGCAAGTGCAAGGGCCCGAGTTCAACTCCCGGAACCCACATACGAAAAAGGGGCCGGTGATATCGCTCAGCGGCATGGGCGCCTGCTGGCGCGCGAGGTTCTGAGGTCGACCCCCCGGTACCCACAAAAAAAAAAAAAAAAAAAAAAAGAATGAAGATACAATCTCACAGACTTCTAGTGCAAACCAAATGAGGTCATGTGCCCAAAATGTATTATGAATATTTTATTGTAAATAAGCACTTATTTTTATACTATACACTTATCAGCATGCTATAGCATTGCACAAGGTAGTGTGTGAGTCAGAAGCGTCCTTGTAGGACACCCTGGAAACACCTCTCCAACCACTCTTTCTCTGCCCCGTGGCTGGCTCCTCTATCTCTGTGACCTCTTAGAACTTTGAATCCCCAACTGACACCCTTACTCAACATTTGACTTCTAACTCACAAGTCTCATTCCAGAATTATGTTCCCTCCTTGTTGCCTCACATAAAAACCCCAGTCTTGGGCCGGTGAGATGGCTCAGCGGTTTAAGCGCCTGCCTTGCAAGCGTGAGGGCCCGAGTTCGACTCCCGGAACCCACATACAAAAAAGGGGCCGGTGATATCGCTCAGCAGCACGGGCGCCTGCTGGCGCACGAGGTCCTGAGGTCGACCCCCCGGTACCCACAAAAAAAAAAAAAAAAAAAAAAAAAAAAACCCAGTCTCTCAAACTCCCACAAAATGACTTTCTCCTCTACTATTGGGTGAATCTGACTTTAGAGGAAGACAGGACCATTTCTGAACTTTGTCTACCCAGACCCTTGCACATGGTAGGTTGAATAAATGAGTAAATAATGTTAACTATTCGTCATCTCTTCCAGCGCTTGCTCTCCTCTCCAGGCCTTCCCTCTGTTCACAGATCAACACATTCTTGACAAGGGACAAGCATTGTGTTCATTCCAGTGATTACTTTCAAGTGGTTATAGATAAAATAGTTAAGGGGCCCAGCAGCTGTATTACACACAGATTTACACCTATATTTTGATCACATTATTAGACATGTTAAACTACTAGATCAAAAAGAAATATGTAAACTGCTGAATTCACTCAAATGTGGTTAGAATCAGGATAACAGTGAGAAAGTGAGATGCTCCTGTCCAATCTCATGTATTCATCTATAACCGGGTAGCGCACACCTGTAATCCCAGCGCTTGGGAGGCTGAAGCAGGAGGATCACTGTGAGTTCGAGGCCAGCCTGAACTACATAGTGAGACACTGTCTCAATAAAAACAACCAAGAAAAATGTATTTACATTTCATCTTTTGGCTGAAAACTCCCACATGTATGTCTTTGCACAGATCTATCCTCTTCCAGGGTGATTTTTCTGGATATGGTCCACTTCGCTACATCCATTACCTCCTTCAGATATTTGCTCAAAAGTTGCCAAGTCAACGAGGCCCATCCTGATCACCCTGTTGAAAATTGTGCCGCCCCCTCTGCTCCAGGACTCCCCATCTCATCACGGTGCTTGATGTTTCCTTTTTTTGAAGTACTTATTACCTTCTAATTTATCATGAACTATTTTCCTTTGCTAAAATGTAAGCTGCACAAGGATGGACTTATCTGTTTTGTAAACCGGCCTGTCCCAAATACTTGGCATAAAATGGATATCCTCGTTATGAGTAAATTTACACCTGTATGAGCAGCTGCAACAATCTTACAGTGAAGGTCTGAGAAGAGGTAAATGCAAACCAAAGTGGAGCTGCCGGTGTAAGGTACCCGACTCTGTGTGCAGGGAGGAAGAAGAGAGGCTGAGGAGGACAGAATTAGGGTTCAGCATTCTGGTAGCTGGCATACAGGACACTTCAAACAAGCACACGTGAACTTTCGTGTGAACACATTTTAAAACATAAAAAGGAAAGTCTGGCAGTATTTGGATTCTCTAATAAAATTCAATTGCAAAAAAGGGAATAATTGAAAATGTTTATGCTCTGGAAAAAGATGGCGGATGAGTAAGAAGCAGGAAGCGAAACTCTCTAAAAGTTGCCATTGGACCATGGGAATATAGTGACTGGGAGAGCGTGGGGGGGGGAGATGCCTCCCCGGAACCCAGAAAAGTTCTGAAGTGCAGTTTGGGACCCCCAGCACCAGTGAAGGGTACTTTCCAACAAAGAAGGAGCGGACCGCGTGCGCACCTTCTACCATCCCAGGAATCGCCGTGCGACAGAAGCTCAAAGCTGCGGACACACGGTGACAGCTGGCATCCAGGGAGCCCCCACGGAGGATCACGAGACAGCGGCGGGACAGGGGAGCAGCGGAGAACTGTGCCGGCCGGCGGTGAGTGTCTCTCAGCCACAGCTGTCCTGCGCCAGAGAGCGACTGGCCGGGCGCCATTGTGGGGGGTGCGGCGAAAATCAGAGCAGCACAAAAACACAGCGCTGGGAACTCGCGCTCCGGACAGGGCAGCGCCGCGCCTCTCAGGCCCACGAAAGTGCGCTGAGGGCGGCAGGCGAAGGAGCCTGGTCTCCACCTGAAAGTCCACGCTTCTGCTCGCCACCCCGCCAAAGGGCCGCTCCTGGCTCGCTGGGACGGCCCTGCATGGAACAGGACTCTGTCATCACATGGTGCCTGCCTACAGCAGAGTCAACACCTGGAACTGATTCTTTTTATTTTTTTATTTTTATTTTTATTTTTTCTCTCTCATTTGTTTTTTGTTCTGGTGAAGGGTTTTGTTTTGTTTTGTTTTGTTTTGTTTTTGGTGGGGTTTTATTTTTGTTTTGTCTGTTTTGTTGTTTTTGTCTTCGTTTTTGTTTCTGTTTGTCTATTTGCTCTTTCCTTCATTATTCTCTCTGGTTTTTATATGAATGTAAACAGCGCCTCTAACCTCTTTGTGATTGTGGTTGTGATCTGTTCTTCCTTTTATCCCTTCCTTCTCTTTTTCCCACCAGTCCTCTGCACCAGTGTCCCAAGGTTAGTGGGATCCCTCTTGGTCCTCTAACCTTACATCTAATTCCTTCCTATTCTCCCAATATTCTATTTCCTCCTTAACTCATTTTAAATTTAAACTCCTGAGGGAAAAATTGACATACTTAGGACTTGTATACTGCATATAATTTTTCTGGTGTGTTTTAGATTTTGTTATATAACCGCAACTCTACTTTATACAGCTAAAAGTGGTAAATAACTGGTTAGCTCAGTCTGTCATTTTCTAGGCTGTGTTTGATGCTTTAGTTACCATTATAGCCAAATGTGAAATAATTGTTCTAAACATCTTTCTTTCCTGATATTTCATGATTGAGATTGACTAAGGGACACAGAAAATACAGTGGCACAGTACCAAAGAATCAAGGACTGGGCCAAACAGGTAGCAACTTCTCATATCCAATGAATTGAAGAGGTAGGATCTGGCAGAAAGCTCAAAACCCAAAAGCAAGCTCCACTTGGAAGATACTGCAGAGAAGTAGTCATCTTCTAAAGATCTTGAACACTAGCAATAAAGTAACCTACCATAGGTAATTTACAAACATCACCCCAGGAATTAAATTAAAGAAAGAAAAAAATGAGACGACACTTAAACAAGATGCAACCCCACACATCCAATTCACCAAAGGCAAACCTAGGGGGCAAGAAGGTGGGACAATCCGAAAGCCACCACCTGGCCTATCTGAAGTGGTAACAACAAAGCAACTGAACGAGGCTCTGGAAAAAACTAAAACAAATAATTTCACAGATAACTGCAGAGATAATGTCCACAATGAAGACCATGCTTAAGGACACTATAGCAGATACAGACAAAAAAATAGACGAGCTTAAGAAAACTATAGAAACCATGAATGCTCAGCATAGGAAAGAAATGGAATCCATAAGGCAGATTCAAGCAGATATCCAAGAGAACAAAAATTCCATTGAAAGTATTTGTAGCAGATTAAGCCAATGTGAGGACAGAATCTCAGATATAGAAGACAGGCTTGCAATTAGTGATCATGGAAAGAAAGAATTCTTAAAAACAGCAAGGGACCATGAAAAATCAATTCAGCAGCTGCTAGATGACTCAAAGATAAACAACTTAAGAATAATTGGAATAAATGAAAAAGCAGGAGATAACATCAATGACATTAAAACCTTGTTCAAAGACATTATTATGGAGAACTTCCCTGGAAGAGAAAAAGAATTTGAGCCCAACATAAAGGAAGCTTTTAGAACACCAACTAGACATGATCAAAAAAAAAAACTTCAGCCAGATCAAGATCCCAGAAATTCAACAGAAGGGCAGAATCTTAAAAGCTGTCAGGGAGAAGAGACAAATCACCTATAAAGGAAAACCCATCAGAATCACAGCTGACTTTTCAGCACAAACCCTCAATTCAAGAAGAGCTTGGAATGATGTATTTCAAGCTCTAAAGGAAAATAATTTTCAACCCAGATTGATGTACCCCGCAAAACTATCTTTCAAAATTGATGGAGAAATAAAATACTTTCATGACAAAGAACATCTGAGAAAATTTATGACCACCAAACCAGCACTCCAAAATGTTCTGAAGGACATTCTAGAAAGAGATACGAACCCCAACAGAAGGAATCCACCAGGCAGGGCAAATAATTAAATAGTGGGAAAGGGGAAAAACAAAGAGTGGGAACAAACAACAGGAAAATATCGTGACAAGTATAAGTCAATACATATCAGTTTTAACCATCAATGTTAACGGTCTCAATTCACCAATCAAAAGGCACAGACTGGCAAAATGGATCAAGAAGCAAGATCCAACAATATGCTGTATACAAGAAACACATTTAATTCAGAAAGAAATTCATAGACTGAAAGTCAAAGGATGGAAAACAATACTCCATGCCACAGGAACCCAGAAAAAGCAGGGGTAGCTATTCTTTTTGCAGACAAAGTGAATTTCAAGCCAAGAATGATTCAGAGAGATAAAGATGGTCATTACATCCTTGTAAAGGGAACAATCCAAGAGGAAGAGATAACGATCATAAATATATATGCATCAAATACCAGTGCACCCAGCTATATAAAACAAGTACTAAAGGACATGAAAAATCAAATAAGCACTAATACAATTATATTGGGAGATCTCAATACTCCACTGTCACAAAAAGACAGATCAACTAGACAGAAAATCAATAATGAAATAGTAGAACTGAACCAAACTTTGGAACAAATGGACTTAGTAGATGTCTACAGAGTGTTCCACCCGACATCATCAGAATACACATTCTTCTCAGCTGCACATAGGACGTTCTCCAAAATAGACCACATACTAGCTCATAAAATCTGCTTAAGTAAATGCAAAGGAATTGAAATTATCCCATGCATATTATCAGACCATAGTGCAATGAAATTGGAAATCAATGGCAAAAGAAATCACAAAAACTCCCTAAACACATGGAAATTAAACAGCACCCTCCTGAACAACCAATGGGTCACAGATGAAATTAAAGAAGAAATTGGACACTTTCTACAACTGAATGATAATGACAGTACAACATACTGGAACTTATGGGATACAATGAAAGCAGTCCTAAGAGGGAAATTTATAGCATTAAATACTTATATCAGGAAAATAGAGCAAGCGCAAATAAACAACTTAATGGCGAACCTCGAACTTCTAGAAAAAGAAGAGCAGGTTAAGCCAAAAGCCCACACAAGGGAGGAAATTATAAAGATCAGAGCAGAAATTAACGTATTGGAGACTAAAAAAACAATACAAAGAATCAATGAAGCAAAAAGTTGGTTCTTTGAAAGAATAAATAAGATTGACAAACCCTTATCCAACCTTATTAAAAAAAGAAAAGAAAAGACTCAAATCCATGCAATTGAAAATGAAAAGGGTGATATCACGACAGACCCTGCAGAAATCCAGAAGATCATCTATACCTATTTTGAAAATTTATATTCTACTAAGATGGAAAATGCAGAAGAAATGGACAGATTCCTAGATTTGTATGAATTACCAAAGCTGAATCAAGAAGATTTAAAAATCCTAAATAAAACAATATCAACCAATGAAATTGAAGATGTAATTAAAAACCTCCCAACAAAGAAAAGCCCAGGTCCTGATGGATTCACTGCCGAATTCTACAAGAAATTTAGAGAAGACCTAACACCACTACTTCTCAAACTTTTCAATGAAATTGAAAGGGAAGCAATACTCCCAAATTCATTCCTGGAAGCAAGCATTACCCTCATAACAAAACCAGAGAAGGACCCAATTAAGAAAGAGAACTACAGGCCAATCTCCCTAATGAACATAGATGCAAAAATCCTCAATAAGATACTGGCAAACAGAATCCAACAAATCATCAAGAAGATTATACACATGACCAAGTTGGATTCATCCAGGGATGCAGGGATGGTTCAACATACGTAAATCAATAAATGTAATACACCATATTAACAGAACCAAAGACAAAAATCACATGATCATCTCAATAGATGCAGAAAAAGCTTTTGACAAAGTCCAGCACCTTTTCATGATAAAAACCCTACAGAAAATTGGAATAGAGGGTCTTTATCTCAATCTGGTAAAAGCTATCTATGACAAACCAACAGCCAATATTATACTAAATGGCCAAAAACTGAAAGCCTTCCCTCTAAAATCAGCAACAAGACAAGGATTGTCCACTGTCCCTACTCTTATTCAACATAGTTCTGGAAACTTTAGCCAGAGCAATTAGACAAGAGAAAGAAATAAAAGGAATAATGATTGGAAAGGAAGAAGTTAAATTATCATTATTTGCAGATGACATGATACTCTACACAGAAGACCCCAAAAACTCCACTAAAAAACTGCTAGATTTAATAAGCAAATTCAGTAGTGTAGCTGGATACAAAGTCAATACTCAAAAGTCAATAGCCTTCCTATACACAAATAACAAACTTACTGAAAGAGAAATTAGGGAAACAATACCTTTCACAAGAAAATCAAAAAAAATGAAGTACCTAGGAATCAACCTCACAAAGGATGTAAAAGACCTATACACTGAAAACTACAGTACTCTGAAAAAGGAGATTGAAGAGGATATCAGAAAATGGAAAGATATCCCTTGCTCCTGGATAGGAAGAACCAATATAGTGAAAATGGCCATACTTCCAAAATTGTTATACAGATTTAATGCAATTCCAATCAAAATTCCAACAGCATATCTCACAGAATTAGAGAAAACAATCCTAAAATTCATTTGGAATCAGAAGAGACCTAGAATAGCAAAGGCAATTCTGGGCAACAAAGGCAAGGCAGGGGGCATCACAATCCCCGACTTGAAATTATATTATAAAGCTACTGTAATAAAAACAGTGTGGTACCGGCAAAAAAACAGACCTGAAGATCAATGGAACAGATTAGAAGGTGCTGAAACAACCCCAGACATACTAAGCCACCTTATCTTTGACAAAGGTGCCAAACACATTCACTGGAAGAAAGCCTCTTTAATAAATGGTGCTGGAAAAACTGGCTCTACACATGCCGAAGATTAAAACTAGACCCATATCTTTCACCATGCACTAAACTAAATTCAAAATGGATCAGAGATCTAAATATTAAAACAGAAACATTAAATCTGCTGGAAGGTAGGATAGGTAAAACCCTTGAAGACATTGGTGTAGGCAAAGACTTTATGAATAAAACCTCAACTGCATGGGAACTATCCCAAAGAATCAATAACTGGGATCTCATCTTATTAAAAAGCTTTTGCACAGCAAGAGAAACCACCAACAGAGTGAAGAGACAACCCACAATGTGGGAAAAAATGTTTGCCAGCTGTTCCTCAGACAAAGGATTACTATCGAGAACATATAAAGAACTCAAAAAAATCAGACCTCCCAAATTTAAAGACCCACTCCAAAAATGGGCATCTGAGATGAATACACATTTCTCAGATGAAGAAATACTAATGGCAAATAAATATACAAAAAAAGTGCAACATCACTAGTCATTCGAGAGATGCAAATTAAAACAACACTGAGATACCATCTCACCCCAGAAAGAATAGCTATTATTAAGAAATCAACTAATAACAAATGCTGGATGGGCTGTGGGGAAAAGGAACCCTTCTTCACTGTTGGTGGGAGTGTCGACTGGTACAGCCACTGTGGAAGTCAGTGTGGAGATTCCTCAAAAAACTAGGGTTGGAGGTCCCATTTGACCCAGGTATTCCCCTTCTGGGCATCTTCCCAGAAGAATTAAAAACATCGTACCACAGCGATATATGTGTACCCATGTTTATAGCAGCACAAATTTGTAATAGCCAGATCTTGGAAACAACCCAAATGCCCATCAACTGAGGAATGGATAAGAAAGATGTGGTATTTTTATACAATGAAGTACTATTCAGCCATAAAGAAGGATAAACTGGAGACTTTTATAGGTAAATGGATGCAACTCGAGAAAATACTCATAAGTGAAATAAACCAGAAACACATGTGCAAGCATCATATTGTCTCTCTAGTATGAGAAACTGAAAGAGTAAATAAGATCCAAAATGTACAATAGACATGATGAATCAAAAAGAAACTGGTCAAAAGGAAAGAGAGACTGGAATAGGGAAAAGAAAGAAGGGAAAGGGAAAAAAATTGTATATATATATAAGATGGTTAAGATAGATAAACTACCAATTTTACTTAGTTCATTGAAGAGTAAGGTTTGAGCCAATAATGTTTGGACAATTGAATGCTAATGTCTGATGTCCTGAATAACTAACTTAAAGATAATAATATGTAATGCATTAACCATTGTTACCCTCATATTATGTTGTTTTGAAAATTTGTTCTTTTTTTGATTTGTTTTGTTTTTTTCTTCTCTTTAAAATTAAAAAAAAAGAAAATGTCTAAAAGCAAGAGGGCAATGGGGATTTAGCTCACAGTATTCATCTTTACTAATAGTGATACAGGAGAGAGGTAGGGAAAGGGGCTATCAGTCATACCACTTGGCTTAGGACACTGCTGTACAGCCAGCTAGAGCTGTGCCTTGTGCAGTTGACACCCTTGAGATCGCCTGCTCATTTGTGAATGCAGATCTGTAGGGTGCTACTACCAATATGCTAGTGAGCTCTGTATGGACAAAACCCTGAGCAGGGGGCCCAGCCGGCTGGCTAGAGAATGAGGTGCCCTGGAGGAGCTCAGAAGCGAGACACAAGATGAGGCAGGAGTCCTAAAGAAGGGTAGGCAAACACCCAGATAGGAAAAATTCCCCTGAAAGATGCGCCTTCTAGAACAAACCAAATATATGGGCTATGGAAAGAGGGAGGCCCTCCCCCCTCCCTTCACCTAGCAAAGTCCCCCTTGGGGAGTGGTTCCAACAGCTCAGCAAAGCGCAGGGCTGCAGAAGTCCCCCTCCTGGGTCAGATCCTGAAACAGGCGCTCTGTCCCCACCCTCCTCTTGGCCAAGCACCGAGTCCCCAGAACCGGCCGCTGCCCACCACCTCGCGGGTGAAGGGCATTTTGCAGAGTCCAGGGCCTGCTGAGCCTCCTGCCAGGGCAGAGCTCCTGAGACCAGGAATGGGGAAAGGTGAGCTCTGCGGGTGGAGGAGCAGAAGGCAGGCCTGGGTCGGAGAGCTCCAGGAGACACCCTGGTCAGAAGACCGTGGAGGGAAGACTGAAACCAGATTGCCCCTAGCGAGGCAATGGGAGTGGAAGGTCACTGACAGAAGGTGACCAGAACCAGTGTCAGGCCCACTCTACCAAATCCACCATTTCCCAGATTAACTGAGGTGGGCAGATCCGGGCACTACAAGGAGTGTGAATGGAGAAGTACGAAGTCAGGGGAAGAATGCCTGAGGACAGCCGAGTGGAGTAATACTACCAGGACTGTGAATGCAGAAGGATGAAGTCAGGAGAAGAAGGCCTGACGACAGCCCTCTGGAGTAATACTACCAAGAGTGTGAATGTAGAAGGACGAGGTGAGGAGAAGAAGGCCTAAGGACAGCCCAATGGAGTAATACTACCAGGAGTGTGAATGGAGAAGTAGGTATTCAAGAGAAGAAGGCCTGAGTACAGCCCACTGGAGTAATACTACCAGGAGTGTGAATGGAGAAGGAAAAAGTCAGGAGGAGAAGGCCTGAAGACAGCCCAGTGGAGTAATAGTTCCAGGAGTGTGAATGCAGAAGGACGAAGTCAGGAGAAGAAGGACTGAGGACAGCACAGTGGATTAATACTGCGAAGAATATGAGTGGAGAACAATGAAATCAACAGAAGGCCTGAGGACAGAACAGTGGAGTAATACTCCCAAGAACATGAGTGGAGAAGGATGAAGCTAGGTGAAGTACGCCTGAGCACAACCCATTAGAGTTATACTAAAAGGAGTGTGAATGGAGAAGTAGGAAGTCAGGAGAAGAAGGCCTAAGTACAGCCCAGGGGAGTAATACTTCCAGGAACATGAGTGGAGAAGGACGAAGTGAGGAGAAGAAGGACTGAGGACAGCCCAGGAGAGTAATACTACCAGGAGTGTGAATGGAGAAGGACAAAGTCAGGAGAAGAAGGCCTGAGGACAGCCTAGTGGAGTAATACTTCCAGGAGTGTGAAAGGAGAAGTACGAAGTCAGGAGAAGAAGGCCTGAGTACAGCCCAGTGGAGTAATACTTCCAGGAAAGTGAGTGGAGAAGGACAAAGTCAGGAGAAGAAGGCCTGAGTACAGCCCAGTGGAGTAATACTACCAGGAGTGTGAATGGAGAAGTACGAAGTCTGAAGAAGAAGGCCTGAGTACAGCCAAGTGGAGTAATACTTCCAGGAGTGTTAAAGAAGAAGGACAAAGTCAGGAAAATAAGGCCTGAGGACAGCCTAGAGGAGTAATACTACCAGGAGTGTGAATGGAGAAGTATGAAGACCAGAGAAGAAGGCATGAGTACAGGCGCAGTGGAGTAATACTTCCAGAAATGTGAGTGGACAAGGATGAAGTCAGGAGAAGAAGGCCTGAGGACAGCCCAGTGGAGTAATACTACCAGGAGTGTGAATACAGAAGGACAAATTCAGGAGAAGAAGGCCTGAGGACAGCCCAGTGGAGTAATACTACTAGGAGTGTGAATGGAGAATTATAAAGTCAGGAGAAGAAGGCCTGAGGAGAGCCCAGGGGAGTAATACTACCAGGAGTGTGAATGCAGAAGGACGAAGTCAGGAGAAGAAGGCCTGAGGACAGCCCAGTGGAGTAATACTTCCATGAGTGTGAATGCAGAAGGACGAAGTCAGGAGAAGAAGGCCTGAGGACAGCCCTCTGGAGTAATACTACCAGGAGTGTGAATGCAGAAGAACGAAGTCAGGAGAAGAAGGACTTAGGACAGCCCAGGGGTGTCATACCTCAAGGGCTCTGAATGCAGAAGGACGAAGTCAGGAGAAGAAGGCCTGAGGACAGCACAGTGTATTAATACTGCCAGGAACAGGAGTGGAGAAGAATGAAATCAGGAGAAGGTCTGAGGACAGCCCAGTGGAGCAATACTTCCAGGAGTCTGAATGCAGAAGGACGAAGTCAGGAGAATAAGGATTGAGGACAGCCCAGCGGAGTAATTGTAGCAGGAGTGTGAATGGAGAAGTACGAATTCAGGAGAAGAATATCTGAGTAGAGCCCAGTGGAGTAATACTTCCAGGAATGTGATGGGAGAAGGACGAAGTTAGGAGAAGAGGGGCTGAGGACAGCCCAGTGCAGTAATACATACAGGAGTGTCAATGAAGAAAGAGGAAGTCAGGCGAAGAAGGCCTGATCACGGCCCAGTGGAGTAATACTTCCAGGAGTGTGAATGCAGAAGGACGAAGTCAGGAGAAGAAGGACTGAGGACCGCCCTCTGGAGAAATACTACCAGGAGTGTGAATGCAGAAGAACGATATCAGGAGAAGAAGGCCTGAATACAGCACTCTGGAGTAATACTACCAGGAGTGTGAGTGCAGAAGTACAAAGTCAGGGCAAAAAGGCCTGAGGAAAGCCCAGTGGAGTAATACTTCCAGGATGTGAATGAGGAAGGACGAAGTCTGGAGAAGGCCTGAGGACAGCACAGTGGTGTAATACTCCCAGGAGTGTGAATGGAGAAGGAGGACGTCAGGAGAAGAAGGCCTGAGTACAGCCCAGTGGAGTAATACCAGCAGGAGTGTGAATGGAGAAGGACGAAGTCAGGAGAAGAAGGCCTTGAGGATAGCCCAGTGGAGTAATACTACCAGGAGTGTTAATGGAGAAGGGCAAAGTCAAGAGAAGAAGGCCTGAGGACAGCACAGTAGAATAACACTGCCAAGAATATGAGTGGAGAAGAATGAAATCAGGAGAAGGCCTGAGGAGAGCCCAGTGGATTAATATTCCCTAGAATATGAGTGGATAAGGAAGAACTCAGGTGAAGTAGGCCTGAGGACAGCCCAGTGTAGTAATACTTCCAGGAAAGTGAGTGGAGCAGGACGAAGTGAGGAGAAGAAGGCCTGAGGACAGCCCAGTGCTGTAATACTACCAGGAGTGTGAATGCAGAAGGAAGAAGTCAGGAGAAGAAGGCCTGAGTACAGCCCACTGGAGAAATACTTCCAGGAGTGTGAATGGAGAAGTACGAATTCAGGAGAATGACTGAGGACAGCCCTGTGGAGTAATACTACCAGGAGTGTGAATGGAGAACGACGAATTCAGGCGAAGAAGGCCTGAGTACAGCCCAGGGGAGTAATACTACCAGGAGTGTGCATGGAGAAATACGAAATCAGGAGAAGAAAGAATGAGGACAGCCCAGTAGAGTAATACTTCCAGGAAAGTGAGTGGTGAAGAACAAATTCAGGAGAAGAAGGCCTGAGGACAGACTAGTGGAGTAATACTACCAGGAGTGGGAATAGAGAAGAACGACATCATGAGAAGAAGGCCTGTGGACAGCCCAGTGGAGTAATACTTCCAGGAGTGTGAATGCAGAAGAACGAAGACAGGCAAAGAAGGCCTGAGAACAGCCCTCTAGAGTAATACTACCAGGAGTGTGAATACAAAGGGAGGAATTCAGGAGAAGAAGGCCTGAGGACAGACAGAGGATTAATACTACCAGGAGTGTAAATAGAGAAGTACGAAGCGAGGAAAAGAAGGCCTGAGTACAGCCCAGTGGAGTAATACTACCAGAAGTGTGAATAGAGAAGAATGAAGTCAAGAGAAGAAGGCCTGAGGACAACCCAGTGGAGTAATATTACCAGGAGTGTGAATAGAGAAGAATGAAGTCAGGAGAAGAAGGCCTGAGGACAGCCCAGTGGAGTAATACTACCAGGAGTGTGAATGCAGAAGGACGAAGTCAGGAGTAGAAGGCCAGAGGACAGCACAGTGGATTAATCCAGCCAAAAACATGAGTGGAGAAAAATGAAATCAGGAGAAGGTCTGATTAAAGCCCAGTGGAGTAATGCTCCCAAGAACATGAGTGGAGAATGCCGAAGTCAGGGAAGAAGGCCTGAAGAGAGCCCAGTGGAGTAATACTACCGGGAGAGTGAATGGAGAAATACAAAATCAGGAGAAGAAGGACTGAGTATAGGTCAGTGTAGTCATACTTCCAGGAACGTGAGTGGAGAAGGACAAAGTCAGGAGAACAATATCTGAGGACAGCCCTCTGGAGAAATACTCCCAGGAGTGTGAATGAAGAGGTACAAAGTCAGGAGAAGAAGGCCTGAGTACAGCCCAGTGGAGTAATAATTCCAGAAATGTGAGTGGAGAAGGAGGAATTCAGGAGAAGTAGGCCTGAGGACAGCCCAGTAGAGTAATACTACCAGGAGAGTGCATGGAGAAGGACGAAGGCAGGAGAAGAATGCTTGAGGACAGCCCAGTGGTGTAATACTACCAGGAGCGTGCATAGAGAAGACCAAAGCCAGGAGAAGAAGGCCTGAGGACAGCCCAGTGGAGTAATATTACCAGGAGTTTGAATAGAGAAGAATGAAGTCAGGAGAAGAAGGCCTGAGGGCAACGCAGTGGAGTAATATTACCAGGAGTGTGAATAGAGAAGAATGAAGTCAGGACAAGAAGGCCTGAGGACAGCCCAGTGGAATAATACTACCAGGAGTGTGAATGGAGAAGTACGAAGTCTGAAGAAGAAGGCCTGAGTACAGCCAAGTGGAGTAATACTTCCAGGAGTGTTAAAGAAGAAGGACAAAGTCAGGAAAATAAGGCCTGAGGACAGCCTAGAGGAGTAATACTACCAGGAGTGTGAATGGAGAAGTATGAAGACCAGAGAAGAAGGCATGAGTACAGGCGCAGTGGAGTAATACTTCCAGAAATGTGAGTGGACAAGGATGAAGTCAGGAGAAGAAGGCCTGAGGACAGCCCAGTGGAGTAATACTACCAGGAGTGTGAATACAGAAGGACAAATTCAGGAGAAGAAGGCCTGAGGACAGCCCAGTGGAGTAATACTACTAGGAGTGTGAATGGAGAATTATAAAGTCAGGAGAAGAAGGCCTGAGGAGAGCCCAGGGGAGTAATACTACCAGGAGTGTGAATAAAGAAGGACGAAGTCAGGAGAAGAAGGCCTGAGGACAGCCCAGTGGAGTAATACTTCCATGAGTGTGAATGCAGAAGGACGAAGTCAGGAGAAGAAGGCCTGAGGACAGCCCTCTGGAGTAATACTACCAGGAGTGTGAATGCAGAAGAACGAAGTCAGGAGAAGAAGGACTTAGGACAGCCCAGGGGTGTCATACCTCAAGGGCTCTGAATGCAGAAGGACGAAGTCAGGAGAAGAAGGCCTGAGGACAGCACAGTGTATTAATACTGCCAGGAACAGGAGTGGAGAAGAATGAAATCAGGAGAAGGTCTGAGGACAGCCCAGTGGAGCAATACTTCCAGGAGTCTGAATGCAGAAGGACGAAGTCAGGAGAATAAGGATTGAGGACAGCCCAGCGGAGTAATTGTAGCAGGAGTGTGAATGGAGAAGTACGAATTCAGGAGAAGAATATCTGAGTAGAGCCCAGTGGAGTAATACTTCCAGGAATGTGATGGGAGAAGGACGAAGTTAGGAGAAGAGGGGCTGAGGACAGCCCAGTGCAGTAATACATACAGGAGTGTCAATGAAGAAAGAGGAAGTCAGGCGAAGAAGGCCTGATCACGGCCCAGTGGAGTAATACTTCCAGGAGTGTGAATGCAGAAGGACGAAGTCAGGAGAAGAAGGACTGAGGACCGCCCTCTGGAGAAATACTACCAGGAGTGTGAATGCAGAAGAACGATATCAGGAGAAGAAGGCCTGAATACAGCACTCTGGAGTAATACTACCAGGAGTGTGAGTGCAGAAGTACAAAGTCAGGGCAAAAAGGCCTGAGGAAAGCCCAGTGGAGTAATACTTCCAGGATGTGAATGAGGAAGGACGAAGTCTGGAGAAGGCCTGAGGACAGCACAGTGGTGTAATACTCCCAGGAGTGTGAATGGAGAAGGAGGACGTCAGGAGAAGAAGGCCTGAGTACAGCCCAGTGGAGTAATACCAGCAGGAGTGTGAATGGAGAAGGACGAAGTCAGGAGAAGAAGGCCTTGAGGATAGCCCAGTGGAGTAATACTACCAGGAGTGTTAATGGAGAAGGGCAAAGTCAAGAGAAGAAGGCCTGAGGACAGCACAGTAGAATAACACTGCCAAGAATATGAGTGGAGAAGAATGAAATCAGGAGAAGGCCTGAGGAGAGCCCAGTGGATTAATATTCCCTAGAATATGAGTGGATAAGGAAGAACTCAGGCGAAGTAGGCCTGAGGACAGCCCAGTGTAGTAATACTTCCAGGAAAGTGAGTGGAGCAGGACGAAGTGAGGAGAAGAAGGCCTGAGGACAGCCCAGTGGTGTAATACTACCAGGAGTGTGAATGCAGAAGGAAGAAGTCAGGAGAAGAAGGCCTGAGTACAGCCCACTGGAGAAATACTTCCAGGAGTGTGAATGGAGAAGTACGAATTCAGGAGAATGACTGAGGACAGCCCTGTGGAGTAATACTACCAGGAGTGTGAATGGAGAACGACGAATTCAGGCGAAGAAGGCCTGAGTACAGCCCAGGGGAGTAATACTACCAGGAGTGTGCATGGAGAAATACGAAATCAGGAGAAGAAAGAATGAGGACAGCCCAGTAGAGTAATACTTCCAGGAAAGTGAGTGGTGAAGAACGAATTCAGGAGAAGAAGGCCTGAGGACAGACTAGTGGAGTAATACTACCAGGAGTGGGAATAGAGAAGAACGACATCATGAGAAGAAGGCCTGTGGACAGCCCAGTGGAGTAATACTTCCAGGAGTGTGAATGCAGAAGAACGAAGACAGGCGAAGAAGGCCTGAGAACAGCCCTCTAGAGTAATACTACCAGGAGTGTGAATACAAAGGGAGGAATTCAGGAGAAGAAGGCCTGAGGACAGACAGAGGATTAATACTACCAGGAGTGTAAATAGAGAAGTACGAAGCGAGGAAAAGAAGGCCTGAGTACAGCCCAGTGGAGTAATACTACCAGAAGTGTGAATAGAGAAGAATGAAGTCAGGAGAAGAAGGCCTGAGGACAGCCCAGTGGAATAATACTACCAGGAGTGTGAATGCAGAGGGACGAAGTTAGGAGAAGAAAGTCTGAGGACAGCCAGGTGGAGTAATACTTGCAGGAGTGTGAGTGCAGAAGGTCGAAGTCAGGCGAAGAAGGCCTGAGGAGAGCCCAGTGGAGTAATACTACCAGGAGTGTGAATGGAGAAGGACAAAGTCAGGAGAACAAGGCCTGAGGACAGCCCAGTGTAGGAATACTACCAGGAGTGTGAATGGAGAAGGACGAAGTCAGGAGAAGAGGCCTGAGGACAGCCCAGTGGAGTAATTCTTCGAGGAGTGTGAATGCAGAAGGACGAAGTCAGGAGAATACAGCCTGAGGAGAGCCCAGTGGAGTAATACTTCCAGGAGTGTGAATGGAGAAGGATGAATTCAGGAAAAGAAGGCCTGAGGACAGCACAGTGGATTAATACTGCCAAGAACATGAGTGGAGAAGAATGAAATCAGGAGAAGACCTGAGGACAGCCTAGTGCATTAATACTCCCAAGAACATGAGCGGAGAAGGACGAAGTCAGGAGAATAAGAACTTAGGACAGCCCAGTGGAGTAATTCTACCAGGAGTGTGAATGGAGAAGGACGAAGTCAGGATAAGAAGGCCTGAGGACAGCCCATTGGAGTAATACTCCAAAGAACATGAGTTCAGAAGGACAAAGTCCGGCAAGGAATGCCTGAGGACAGCCGAGTGGTGTAATACCAGGAGGAGTGTGAACGAAAAGGGAGGAAGTCAGGAGAACAAGCCCTTGAGGACAGCCCAGTGCAATAATACTACCAGGAGTGTTAATGGAGAAGGGCGTAGTAAGGAGAGGAAGGACTGAGGGCAGACCAGTGGAGTAATACTACCAGGAGTGTAAATGGAGAAGTACGAAGTTAGGAGAAGTATGCCAGAGGACAGCCCAGGGGAGTAGTACTACCAGGAGTGTGAATGGAGAAAGACGAATTCAAGAGAAGAAGGCCTGAGGACAGCACAGTATATTAATACTGCCAAGAACAATAGTGGAGAAGAATGAAATCAGGAGAAAGCCTGAGGAGAGCCCAGTGGAGTAATACTCCTTGAATATGAGTGGAGATGTAAGAAGTCAGGCGAAGTAGGACTTAGGACAGCACTGTGGAGTTGTACTAAAGGGAGTGTGAATGGAGAAGTACGAAGTCAGGAGAAGAAGGCCTGAGTACAGCCCAGTGGATTAATACTTCCAGGAACATGAGTCGAGAAGGACGAAGTGATTAGAAGAAGGCCTGAGGACAGCCCAGTGGAGTAATACTACCAGGAGTGTGAATGCAGAAGGAAGAAGTCAGGAGAAGAAGGACTGAGGACAGCCCAGTGAAGTAGGACTTTCATTAGTGTGAATGCAGAAGGAGGAAGTCAAGAGAAGAAGGCCTGAGGACAGCCCAGTGTAGTAATACTAACAGGAGTGTGAATGCAGAGGGACGAAGTCAGGAGAAGAAACCTGATGACAGCCCAGTGGAGGAATACTTGCAGGAGTGTGAATGCAGAAGAACGAAGACAGGAGAAGAAGGCCTGAGGAGAGCCCAGTGGAGTAATACTACCAGGAGTGTGAATGGAGAAGGACAAAGTCAGGAGAAGAAGGCCTGAGGACAGCCCAGTGGAGGAATACTACCAGGAGTGTTAATGGAGAAGTACCAAGTCTGGAGAAGAAGGTCTGAGTACAGCCCAGTGCAGTAATACTTCCAGCAACATGAGTGGAGCAGGACGAAGTGAGGAGAAGAAGGCCTGAGGACAGCCCAGTAGAGTAATACTACCAGGAGTGTGAAAGCAAAAGGAAGAAGTCAGGAGAAGAAGGCCTGAGTACAGCCCACTGGAGAAATACTTCCAGGAGTGTGAATGGAGAAATACGAATTCAGGAGAATGACTGAGGACAGCCTTGTGGAGTAATACTACCAGGAGTGTGAAAGGAGAATGATGTATTCAGGAGAAGAAGGCCTGAGTACAGCCCAGGGGAGTAATACTACCAGGAGTGTGAATGGAGAAATACAAAATCAGGACAAGAAAGAATGAGGACAGCCCAGTGGAGTAATACTTCCAGGAAAGTGAGTGGTGAAGAACGAATTGAGGAGAAGAAGGCCTGAGGACAGACTAGTGGAGTAATACTACCAGGAGTGGGAATAGAGAAGAACGACATCATGAGAAGAAGGCCTGTGGACAGCCCAGTGGAGTAATACTTCCAGGAGTGTGAATGCAGAAGGACGAAGTCAGGTGAAGAAGACCTGAGAAGAGCCCTCTAGAGTAATACTACCAGGAGTGTGAATACAGAAGGAAGAATTCAGGAGGAGAAGGCCTGAGGACAGACAGAGGATTAATACTACCAGGAGTGTAAATAGAGAAGTACGAAGTCAGGAGAAGAAGGCCTGAGTACAGCCCAGTGGAGTAATATTACCAGGAGTGTGAATAGAGAAGAATGAAGTCAAGAGAAGAAGGCCTGAGGACAACCCAGTGGAGTAATATTACCAGGAGTGTGAATAGAGAAGAATGAAGTCAGGAGAAGAAGGTCTGAGGACAGCCCAGTGGAGTAATACTACCAGGAGTGTGAATGCAGACGGACGAAGTCAGGAGAAGAAAGCTTGAGGACAGCCCAGTGGAGTAATACTACCAGGAGTGTGAATGGAGAAGGACAAAGTCAGGAGAAGAAGGCCTGAGGACAGCCCAGTGGAGGAATACAACCAGGAGTGTCAATGGAGAAGGATGAAGTCAGGAGAAGAAGGCCTGAGGACAGCACAGTGGATGAATACTGCCAAGAACATGAGTGGAGAAGAATGAAATCAGGAGAAGACCTGAGGATAGCCTAGTGCATTAATACTCCCAAGAACATGAGCGGAGAAGGACGAAGTCAGGAGAATAAGATCTTAGGATAGCCTAGTGGAGTAATTCTACCAGGAGTGTGAATGGAGAAGGACGAAGTCAGGATAAGAACGCCTGAGGACAGCCAAGTGGAATAATACTAACAGGAGTGTTAATGGAGAAGGGCGAAGTAAGGAGAAGAAGGCCTGAGGACAGCCCTGTGGTGTAATACTACCAGCAGTGTGAATAGAGAAGTACGAAGTTAGGAGAAGTATGACTGAGGACACCCCAGGGGAGTAGTACTACCAGGAGTATGAATGGAGAAGAACGAAGTCAAGAGAAGAAGGCCTGAGGACAGCCCAGTGGAGTAATACTAGCAGGAGTGTGAAAGGAAAAGAATGAAATCAGGAGAAGGCGTGAGGACAGCCCAGTGGAGTAACACTCCCTAGAATATTAGTGGAGAAGTAAGAAGTCATGCAAAGTAGGACTTAGGACAACCCTGTGGAGTTGTACTAAAAGGAGTGTGAATGGAGAAGTACGAAGTCAGGACAAGAAGGCCGGAGTACAGCCCAGTGGAGTAATATTTCCAGGAACATGAGTGGAGAAGGACGAAGTGAGGAGAGGAAGGCCTGAGGACACCCCAGTGGAGTAATACTACCAGGAGTGTGAATGCAGAAGGACGAAGTCAGGAGAAGAAGGCCTGAGTACAGCCCACTGGAGAAATACAACCAGGAGTGTGAATGGAGAAGGAGGAAGTAAGGAGAAGAAGGCCTGAGGACAGCCCAGTGGAGTAATACTTGCAGGAGTGTAAATGGAGAAGTACGAATTCAGGAGAATGACTGAGGACAGCCCAGTGGAGTAATACTACCAGGAGTGTGAATGGAGAACGACGAATTCAGGAGAAGAAGGCCTGAGTACAGCCCAGGGGAGTAATACCACCAGAAGTGTTAATGGAGAAATACGAAGTCAGGAGAAGAAGTCCTGGGGACAGCCAGGGGAGTAATACTTCGAGGAGTGTGAATGTAGAAGGACGAAGTCAGGAGAATAAGGACTGAGGACAGCCCACTGGAGAAATACTTCCAGGAGTGTGAATGGAGAAATATGAATTCAGGAGAATGAGGACAGCCCCGTGGAGTAATACTAACAGGAGTGTGAATGGAGAATGACGTATCCAGGAGAAGAAGGCCTGAGTACAGCCCAGGGGAGTAATACTACCAGGAGTGTGAATGGAGAAAGACGAATTCAGGAGAAGAAGGCCTGAGGACAGCCCAGTGGAGTAATACTTCCAGGAAAGTGAGTGGTGAAGAACGAATTCAGGAGAAGAAGGCCTGAGGACAGACTAGTGGAGTAATACTACCAGGAGTGGGAATAGAGAAGAACGACATCATGAGAAGAAGGCCTGTGGACAGCCCAGTGGAGTAATACTTCCAGGAGTGTGAATGCAGAAGAACGAAGACAGGCGAAGAAGGCCTGAGAACAGCCCTCTAGAGTAATACTACCAGGAGTGTGAATACAAAGGGAGGAATTCAGGAGAAGAAGGCCTGAGGACAGACAGAGGATTAATACTACCAGGAGTGTAAATAGAGAAGTACGAAGCGAGGAAAAGAAGGCCTGAGTACAGCCCAGTGGAGTAATACTACCAGAAGTGTGAATAGAGAAGAATGAAGTCAAGAGAAGAAGGCCTGAGGACAACCCAGTGGAGTAATATTACCAGGAGTGTGAATAGAGAAGAATGAAGTCAGGAGAAGAAGGCCTGAGGACAGCCCAGTGGAGTAATACTACCAGGAGTGTGAATGCAGAAGGACGAAGTCAGGAGTAGAAGGCCAGAGGACAGCACAGTGGATTAATCCAGCCAAAAACATGAGTGGAGAAAAATGAAATCAGGAGAAGGTCTGATTAAAGCCCAGTGGAGTAATGCTCCCAAGAACATGAGTGGAGAATGCCGAAGTCAGGGAAGAAGGCCTGAAGAGAGCCCAGTGGAGTAATACTACCGGGAGAGTGAATGGAGAAATACAAAATCAGGAGAAGAAGGACTGAGTATAGGTCAGTGTAGTCATACTTCCAGGAACGTGAGTGGAGAAGGACAAAGTCAGGAGAACAATATCTGAGGACAGCCCTCTGGAGAAATACTCCCAGGAGTGTGAATGAAGAGGTACAAAGTCAGGAGAAGAAGGCCTGAGTACAGCCCAGTGGAGTAATAATTCCAGAAATGTGAGTGGAGAAGGAGTAATTCAGGAGAAGTAGGCCTGAGGACAGCCCAGTAGAGTAATACTACCAGGAGAGTGCATGGAGAAGGACGAAGGCAGGAGAAGAATGCTTGAGGACAGCCCAGTGGTGTAATACTACCAGGAGCGTGCATAGAGAAGACCAAAGCCAGGAGAAGAAGGCCTGAGGACAGCCCAGTGGAGTAATATTACCAGGAGTTTGAATAGAGAAGAATGAAGTCAGGAGAAGAAGGCCTGAGGGCAACGCAGTGGAGTAATATTACCAGGAGTGTGAATAGAGAAGAATGAAGTCAGGAGAAGAAGGCCTGAGGACAGCCCAGTGGAATAATACTACCAGGAGTGTGAATGCAGAGGGACGAAGTTAGGAGAAGAAAGTCTGAGGACAGCCAGGTGGAGTAATACTTGCAGGAGTGTGAGTGCAGAAGGTCGAAATCAGGCGAAGAAGGCCTGAGGAGAGCCCAGTGGAGTAATACTACCAGGAGTGTGAATACAGAAGGACAAATTCAGGAGAAGAAGGCCTGAGGACAGCCCAGTGGAGTAATACTACTAGGAGTGTGAATGGAGAATTATAAAGTCAGGAGAAGAAGGCCTGAGGAGAGCCCAGTGGAGTAATACTACCAGGAGTGTGAATAAAGAAGGACGAAGTCAGGAGAAGAAGGCCTGAGGACAGCCCAGTGGAGTAATACTTCCATGAGTGTGAATGCAGAAGGACGAAGTCAGGAGAAGAAGGCCTGAGGACAGCCCTCTGGAGTAATACTACCAGGAGTGTGAATGCAGAAGAACGAAGTCAGGAGAAGAAGGACTTAGGACAGCCCAGGGGTGTCATACCTCAAGGGCTCTGAATGCAGAAGGACGAAGTCAGGAGAAGAAGGCCTGAGGACAGCACAGTGTATTAATACTGCCAGGAACAGGAGTGGAGAAGAATGAAATCAGGAGAAGGTCTGAGGACAGCCCAGTGGAGCAATACTTCCAGGAGTCTGAATGCAGAAGGACGAAGTCAGGAGAATAAGGATTGAGGACAGCCCAGCGGAGTAATTGTAGCAGGAGTGTGAATGGAGAAGTACGAATTCAGGAGAAGAATATCTGAGTAGAGCCCAGTGGAGTAATACTTCCAGGAATGTGATGGGAGAAGGACGAAGTTAGGAGAAGAGGGGCTGAGGACAGCCCAGTGCAGTAATACATACAGGAGTGTCAATGAAGAAAGAGGAAGTCAGGCGAAGAAGGCCTGATCACGGCCCAGTGGAGTAATACTTCCAGGAGTGTGAATGCAGAAGGACGAAGTCAGGAGAAGAAGGACTGAGGACCGCCCTCTGGAGAAATACTACCAGGAGTGTGAATGCAGAAGAACAATATCAGGAGAAGAAGGCCTGAATACAGCACTCTGGAGTAATACTACCAGGAGTGTGAGTGCAGAAGTACAAAGTCAGGGCAAAAAGGCCTGAGGAAAGCCCAGTGGAGTAATACTTCCAGGATGTGAATGAGGAAGGACGAAGTCTGGAGAAGGCCTGAGGACAGCACAGTGGTGTAATACTCCCAGGAGTGTGAATGGAGAAGGAGGACGTCAGGAGAAGAAGGCCTGAGTACAGCCCAGTGGAGTAATACCAGCAGGAGTGTGAATGGAGAAGGACGAAGTCAGGAGAAGAAGGCCTTGAGGATAGCCCAGTGGAGTAATACTACCAGGAGTGTTAATGGAGAAGGGCAAAGTCAAGAGAAGAAGGCCTGAGGACAGCACAGTAGAATAACACTGCCAAGAATATGAGTGGAGAAGAATGAAATCAGGAGAAGGCCTGAGGAGAGCCCAGTGGATTAATATTCCCTAGAATATGAGTGGATAAGGAAGAACTCAGGCGAAGTAGGCCTGAGGACAGCCCAGTGTAGTAATACTTCCAGGAAAGTGAGTGGAGCAGGACGAAGTGAGGAGAAGAAGGCCTGAGGACAGCCCAGTGCTGTAATACTACCAGGAGTGTGAATGCAGAAGGAAGAAGTCAGGAGAAGAAGGCCTGAGTACAGCCCACTGGAGAAATACTTCCAGGAGTGTGAATGGAGAAGTACGAATTCAGGAGAATGACTGAGGACAGCCCTGTGGAGTAATACTACCAGGAGTGTGAATGGAGAACGACGAATTCAGGCGAAGAAGGCCTGAGTACAGCCCAGGGGAGTAATACTACCAGGAGTGTGAATAAAGAAGGACGAAGTCAGGAGAAGAAGGCCTGAGGACAGCCCAGTGGAGTAATACTTCCATGAGTGTGAATGCAGAAGGACGAAGTCAGGAGAAGAAGGCCTGAGGACAGCCCTCTGGAGTAATACTACCAGGAGTGTGAATGCAGAAGAACGAAGTCAGGAGAAGAAGGACTTAGGACAGCCCAGGGGTGTCATACCTCAAGGGCTCTGAATGCAGAAGGACGAAGTCAGGAGAAGAAGGCCTGAGGACAGCACAGTGTATTAATACTGCCAGGAACAGGAGTGGAGAAGAATGAAATCAGGAGAAGGTCTGAGGACAGCCCAGTGGAGCAATACTTCCAGGAGTCTGAATGCAGAAGGACGAAGTCAGGAGAATAAGGATTGAGGACAGCCCAGCGGAGTAATTGTAGCAGAAGTGTGAATGGAGAAGTACGAATTCAGGAGAAGAATATCTGAGTAGAGCCCAGTGGAGTAATACTTCCAGGAATGTGAATGGAGAAGGACAAAGTCAGGAGAACAAGGCCTGAGGACAGCCCAGTGTAGGAATACTACCAGGAGTGTGAATGGAGAAGGACGAAGTCAGGAGAAGAGGCCTGAGGACAGCCCAGTGGAGTAATTCTTCGAGGAGTGTGAATGCAGAAGGACGAAGTCAGGAGAATACAGCCTGAGGAGAGCCCAGTGGAGTAATACTTCCAGGAGTGTGAATGGAGAAGGATGAATTCAGGAAAAGAAGGCCTGAGGACAGCACAGTGGATTAATACTGCCAAGAACATGAGTGGAGAAGAATGAAATCAGGAGAAGACCTGAGGACAGCCTAGTGCATTAATACTCCCAAGAACATGAGCGGAGAAGGACGAAGTCAGGAGAATAAGAACTTAGGACAGCCCAGTGGAGTAATTCTACCAGGAGTGTGAATGGAGAAGGACGAAGTCAGGATAAGAAGGCCTGAGGACAGCCCATTGGAGTAATACTCCAAAGAACATGAGTTCAGAAGGACGAAGTCAGGCGAGGAAGGCCTGAGGACAGCTGAGTGGTGTAATACCACTAGCAGTGTGAACGAAAAGGGAGGAAGTCAGGAGAACAAGCCCTTGAGGACAGCCCAGTGCAATAATACTACCAGGAGTGTTAATGGAGAAGGGCGTAGTAAGGAGAGGAAGGACTGAGGGCAGACCAGTGGAGTAATACTACCAGGAGTGTGAATGGAGAAGTACGAATTTAGGAGAAGTATGACTGAGGACAGCCCAGGGGAGTAGTACTACCAGGAGTGTGAATGGAGAAAGACGAATTCAAGAGAAGAAGGCCTGAGGACAGCACAGCAGATTAATACTGCCAAGAACAATAGTGGAGAAGAATGAAATCAGGAGAAAGCCTGAGGAGAGCCCAGTGGAGTAATACTCCTTGAATATGAGTGGAGATGTAAGAAGTCAGGCGAAGTAGGACTTAGGACAGCACTGTGGAGTTGTACTAAAGGGAGTGTGAATGGAGAAGTACGAAGTCAGGAGAAGAAGGCCTGAGTACAGCCCAGTGGATTAATACTTCCAGGAACATGAGTCGAGAAGGACGAAGTGATTAGAAGAAGGCCTGAGGACAGCCCAGTGGAGTAATACTACCAGGAGTGTGAATGCAGAAGGAAGAAGTCAGGAGAAGAAGGACTGAGGACAGCCCAGTGAAGTAGGACTTTCATTAGTGTGAATGCAGAAGGAGGAAGTCAAGAGAAGAAGGCCTGAGGACAGCCCAGTGTAGTAATACTAACAGGAGTGTGAATGCAGAGGGACGAAGTCAGGAGAAGAAACCTGATGACAGCCCAGTGGAGGAATACTTGCAGGAGTGTGAATGCAGAAGAACGAAGACAGGAGAAGAAGGCCTGAGGAGAGCCCAGTGGAGTAATACTACCAGGAGTGTGAATGGAGAAGGACGAAGTCAGGAGAAGAAGGCCTGAGGACAGCCCAGTGGAGGAATACAACCAGGAGTGTCAATGGAGAAGGATGAAGTCAGGAGAAGAAGGCCTGAGGACAGCACAGTGGATGAATACTGCCAAGAACATGAGTGGAGAAGAATGAAATCAGGAGAAGACCTGAGGATAGCCTAGTGCATTAATACTCCCAAGAACATGAGCGGAGAAGGACGAAGTCAGGAGAATAAGATCTTAGGATAGCCTAGTGGAGTAATTCTACCAGGAGTGTGAATGGAGAAGGACGAAGTCAGGATAAGAACGCCTGAGGACAGCCAAGTGGAATAATACTAACAGGAGTGTTAATGGAGAAGGGCGAAGTAAGGAGAAGAAGGCCTGAGGACAGCCCTGTGGTGTAATACTACCAGCAGTGTGAATAGAGAAGTACGAAGTTAGGAGAAGTATGACTGAGGACACCCCAGGGGAGTAGTACTACCAGGAGTATGAATGGAGAAGAACGAAGTCAAGAGAAGAAGGCCTGAGGACAGCCCAGTGGAGTAATACTAGCAGGAGTGTGAAAGGAAAAGAATGAAATCAGGAGAAGGCGTGAGGACAGCCCAGTGGAGTAACACTCCCTAGAATATTAGTGGAGAAGTAAGAAGTCATGCAAAGTAGGACTTAGGACAACCCTGTGGAGTTGTACTAAAAGGAGTGTGAATGGAGAAGTACGAAGTCAGGACAAGAAGGCCGGAGTACAGCCCAGTGGAGTAATATTTCCAGGAACATGAGTGGAGAAGGACGAAGTGAGGAGAGGAAGGCCTGAGGACACCCCAGTGGAGTAATACTACCAGGAGTGTGAATGCAGAAGGACGAAGTCAGGAGAAGAAGGCCTGAGTACAGCCCACTGGAGAAATACAACCAGGAGTGTGAATGGAGAAGGAGGAAGTAAGGAGAAGAAGGCCTGAGGACAGCCCAGTGGAGTAATACTTGCAGGAGTGTAAATGGAGAAGTACGAATTCAGGAGAATGACTGAGGACAGCCCAGTGGAGTAATACTACCAGGAGTGTGAATGGAGAACGACGAATTCAGGAGAAGAAGGCCTGAGTACAGCCCAGGGGAGTAATACCACCAGAAGTGTTAATGGAGAAATACGAAGTCAGGAGAAGAAGTCCTGGGGACAGCCAGGGGAGTAATACTTCGAGGAGTGTGAATGTAGAAGGACGAAGTCAGGAGAATAAGGACTGAGGACAGCCCACTGGAGAAATACTTCCAGGAGTGTGAATGGAGAAATATGAATTCAGGAGAATGAGGACAGCCCTGTGGAGTAATACTAACAGGAGTGTGAATGGAGAATGACGTATCCAGGAGAAGAAGGCCTGAGTACAGCCCAGGGGAGTAATACTACCAGGAGTGTGAATGGAGAAATACGAAATCAGGAGAAGAAAGAATGAGGACAGCCCAGTGGAGTAATACTTCCAGGAAAGTGAGTGGCGAAGAACGAATTTAGGAGAAGAAGGCCTGAGGACAGACTAGTGCATTAATACTCCCAAGAACATGAGCGGAGAAGGACGAAGTCAGGAGAATAAGATCTTAGGACATCCTAGTGGAGTAATTCTACCAGGAGTGTGAATGGAGAAGGGCGAAGTAAGGAGAAGAAGGCCTGAGTACAGCCCAGGGGAGTAATACTACCAGGAGTGTGAATGGAGAAATACGAAATCAGGAGAAGAAAGAATGAGGACAGCCCAGTGGAGTAATACTTCCAGGAAAGTGAGTGGTGAAGAACGAATTCAGGAGAAGAAGGCCTGAGGACAGACTAGTGGAGTAATACTACCAGGAGTGGGAATAGAGAAGAACGACATCATGAGAAGAAGGCCTGTGGACAGCCCAGTGGAGTAATACTTCCAGGAGTGTGAATGCAGAAGAACGAAGACAGGCGAAGAAGGCCTGAGAACAGCCCTCTAGAGTAATACTACCAGGAGTGTGAATACAAAGGGAGGAATTCAGGAGAAGAAGGCCTGAGGACAGACAGAGGATTAATACTACCAGGAGTGTAAATAGAGAAGTACGAAGCGAGGAAAAGAAGGCCTGAGTACAGCCCAGTGGAGTAATACTACCAGAAGTGTGAATAGAGAAGAATGAAGTCAAGAGAAGAAGGCCTGAGGACAACCCAGTGGAGTAATATTACCAGGAGTGTGAATAGAGAAGAATGAAGTCAGGAGAAGGAGGCCTGAGGACAGCCCAGTGGAGTAATACTACCAGGAGTGTGAATGCAGAAGGACGAAGTCAGGAGTAGAAGGCCAGAGGACAGCACAGTGGATTAATCCAGCCAAAAACATGAGAGGAGAAAAATGAAATCAGGAGAAGGTCTGATTAAAGCCCAGTGGAGTAATGCTCCCAAGAACATGAGTGGAGAATGCCGAAGTCAGGGAAGAAGGCCTGAAGAGAGCCCAGTGGAGTAATACTACCGGGAGAGTGAATGGAGAAATACAAAATCAGGAGAAGAAGGACTGAGTATAGGTCAGTGTAGTCATACTTCCAGGAACGTGAGTGGAGAAGGACAAAGTCAGGAGAACAATATCTGAGGACAGCCCTCTGGAGAAATACTCCCAGGAGTGTGAATGAAGAGGTACAAAGTCAGGAGAAGAAGGCCTGAGTACAGCCCAGTGGAGTAATAATTCCAGAAATGTGAGTGGAGAAGGAGGAATTCAGGAGAAGTAGGCCTGAGGACAGCCCAGTAGAGTAATACTACCAGGAGAGTGCATGGAGAAGGACGAAGGCAGGAGAAGAATGCTTGAGGACAGCCCAGTGGTGTAATACTACCAGGAGCGTGCATAGAGAAGACCAAAGCCAGGAGAAGAAGGCCTGAGGACAGCCCAGTGGAGTAATATTACCAGGAGTTTGAATAGAGAAGAATGAAGTCAGGAGAAGAAGGCCTGAGGGCAACGCAGTGGAGTAATATTACCAGGAGTGTGAATAGAGAAGAATGAAGTCAGGAGAAGAAGGCCTGAGGACAGCCCAGTGGAATAATACTACCAGGAGTGTGAATGCAGAGGGACGAAGTTAGGAGAAGAAAGTCTGAGGACAGCCAGGTGGAGTAATACTTGCAGGAGTGTGAGTGCAGAAGGTCGAAGTCAGGCGAAGAAGGCCTGAGGAGAGCCCAGTGGAGTAATACTACCAGGAGTGTGAATACAGAAGGACAAATTCAGGAGAAGAAGGCCTGAGGACAGCCCAGTGGAGTAATACTACTAGGAGTGTGAATGGAGAATTATAAAGTCAGGAGAAGAAGGCCTGAGGAGAGCCCAGGGGAGTAATACTACCAGGAGTGTGAATAAAGAAGGACGAAGTCAGGAGAAGAAGGCCTGAGGACAGCCCAGTGGAGTAATACTTCCATGAGTGTGAATGCAGAAGGACGAAGTCAGGAGAAGAAGGCCTGAGGACAGCCCTCTGGAGTAATACTACCAGGAGTGTGAATGCAGAAGAACGAAGTGAGGAGAAGAAGGACTTAGGACAGCCCAGGGGTGTCATACCTCAAGGGCTCTGAATGCAGAAGGACGAAGTCAGGAGAAGAAGGCCTGAGGACAGCACAGTGTATTAATACTGCCAGGAACAGGAGTGGAGAAGAATGAAATCAGGAGAAGGTCTGAGGACAGCCCAGTGGAGCAATACTTCCAGGAGTCTGAATGCAGAAGGACGAAGTCAGGAGAATAAGGATTGAGGACAGCCCAGCGGAGTAATTGTAGCAGAAGTGTGAATGGAGAAGTACGAATTCAGGAGAAGAATATCTGAGTAGAGCCCAGTGGAGTAATACTTCCAGGAATGTGATGGGAGAAGGACGAAGTTAGGAGAAGAGGGGCTGAGGACAGCCCAGTGCAGTAATACATACAGGAGTGTCAATGAAGAAAGAGGAAGTCAGGCGAAGAAGGCCTGATCACGGCCCAGTGGAGTAATACTTCCAGGAGTGTGAATGCAGAAGGACGAAGTCAGGAGAAGAAGGACTGAGGACCGCCCTCTGGAGAAATACTACCAGGAGTGTGAATGCAGAAGAACAATATCAGGAGAAGAAGGCCTGAATACAGCACTCTGGAGTAATACTACCAGGAGTGTGAGTGCAGAAGTACAAAGTCAGGGCAAAAAGGCCTGAGGAAAGCCCAGTGGAGTAATACTTCCAGGATGTGAATGAGGAAGGACGAAGTCTGGAGAAGGCCTGAGGACAGCACAGTGGTGTAATACTCCCAGGAGTGTGAATGGAGAAGGAGGACGTCAGGAGAAGAAGGCCTGAGTACAGCCCAGTGGAGTAATACCAGCAGGAGTGTGAATGGAGAAGGACGAAGTCAGGAGAAGAAGGCCTTGAGGATAGCCCAGTGGAGTAATACTACCAGGAGTGTTAATGGAGAAGGGCAAAGTCAAGAGAAGAAGGCCTGAGGACAGCACAGTAGAATAACACTGCCAAGAATATGAGTGGAGAAGAATGAAATCAGGAGAAGGCCTGAGGAGAGCCCAGTGGATTAATATTCCCTAGAATATGAGTGGATAAGGAAGAACTCAGGCGAAGTAGGCCTGAGGACAGCCCAGTGTAGTAATACTTCCAGGAAAGTGAGTGGAGCAGGACGAAGTGAGGAGAAGAAGGCCTGAGGACAGCCCAGTGCTGTAATACTACCAGGAGTGTGAATGCAGAAGGAAGAAGTCAGGAGAAGAAGGCCTGAGTACAGCCCACTGGAGAAATACTTCCAGGAGTGTGAATGGAGAAGTACGAATTCAGGAGAATGACTGAGGACAGCCCTGTGGAGTAATACTACCAGGAGTGTGAATGGAGAACGACGAATTCAGGCGAAGAAGGCCTGAGTACAGCCCAGGGGAGTAATACTACCAGGAGTGTGCATGGAGAAATACGAAATCAGGAGAAGAAAGAATGAGGACAGCCCAGTAGAGTAATACTTCCAGGAAAGTGAGTGGTGAAGAACGAATTCAGGAGAAGAAGGCCTGAGGACAGACTAGTGGAGTAATACTACCAGGAGTGGGAATAGAGAAGAACGACATCATGAGAAGAAGGCCTGTGGACAGCCCAGTGGAGTAATACTTCCAGGAGTGTGAATGCAGAAGAACGAAGACAGGCGAAGAAGGCCTGAGAACAGCCCTCTAGAGTAATACTACCAGGAGTGTGAATACAAAGGGAGGAATTCAGGAGAAGAAGGCCTGAGGACAGACAGAGGATTAATACTACCAGGAGTGTAAATAGAGAAGTACGAAGCGAGGAAAAGAAGGCCTGAGTACAGCCCAGTGGAGTAATACTACCAGAAGTGTGAATAGAGAAGAATGAAGTCAGGAGAAGAAGGCCTGAGGACAGCCCAGTGGAATAATACTACCAGGAGTGTGAATGCAGAGGGACGAAGTTAGGAGAAGAAAGTCTGAGGACAGCCAGGTGGAGTAATACTTGCAGGAGTGTGAGTGCAGAAGGTCGAAGTCAGGCGAAGAAGGCCTGAGGAGAGCCCAGTGGAGTAATACTACCAGGAGTGTGAATGGAGAAGGACAAAGTCAGGAGAACAAGGCCTGAGGACAGCCCAGTGTAGGAATACTACCAGGAGTGTGAATGGAGAAGGACGAAGTCAGGAGAAGAGGCCTGAGGACAGCCCAGTGGAGTAATTCTTCGAGGAGTGTGAATGCAGAAGGACGAAGTCAGGAGAATACAGCCTGAGGAGAGCCCAGTGGAGTAATACTTCCAGGAGTGTGAATGGAGAAGGATGAATTCAGGAAAAGAAGGCCTGAGGACAGCACAGTGGATTAATACTGCCAAGAACATGAGTGGAGAAGAATGAAATCAGGAGAAGACCTGAGGACAGCCTAGTGCATTAATACTCCCAAGAACATGAGCGGAGAAGGACGAAGTCAGGAGAATAAGAACTTAGGACAGCCCAGTGGAGTAATTCTACCAGGAGTGTGAATGGAGAAGGACGAAGTCAGGATAAGAAGGCCTGAGGACAGCCCATTGGAGTAATACTCCAAAGAACATGAGTTCAGAAGGACGAAGTCCGGCAAGGAATGCCTGAGGACAGCCGAGTGGTGTAATACCAGGAGGAGTGTGAACGAAAAGGGAGGAAGTCAGGAGAACAAGCCCTTGAGGACAGCCCAGTGCAATAATACTACCAGGAGTGTTAATGGAGAAGGGCGTAGTAAGGAGAGGAAGGACTGAGGGCAGACCAGTGGAGTAATACTACCAGGAGTGTAAATGGAGAAGTACGAAGTTAGGAGAAGTATGCCTGAGGAGAGCCCAGGGGAGTAGTACTACCAGGAGTGTGAATGGAGAAAGACGAATTCAAGAGAAGAAGGCCTGAGGACAGCACAGTATATTAATACTGCCAAGAACAATAGTGGAGAAGAATGAAATCAGGAGAAAGCCTGAGGAGAGCCCAGTGGAGTAATACTCCTTGAATATGAGTGGAGATGTAAGAAGTCAGGCGAAGTAGGACTTAGGACAGCACTGTGGAGTTGTACTAAAGGGAGTGTGAATGGAGAAGTACGAAGTCAGGAGAAGAAGGCCTGAGTACAGCCCAGTGGATTAATACTTCCAGGAACATGAGTCGAGAAGGACGAAGTGATTAGAAGAAGGCCTGAGGACAGCCCAGTGGAGTAATACTACCAGGAGTGTGAATGCAGAAGGAAGAAGTCAGGAGAAGAAGGACTGAGGACAGCCCAGTGGAGTAGTACTTTCATTAGTGTGAATGCAGAAGGAGGAAGTCAAGAGAAGAAGGCCTGAGGACAGCCCAGTGTAGTAATACTAACAGGAGTGTGAATGCAGAGGGACGAAGTCAGGAGAAGAAACCTGATGACAGCCCAGTGGAGGAATACTTGCAGGAGTGTGAATGCAGAAGAACGAAGACAGGAGAAGAAGGCCTGAGGAGAGCCCAGTGGAGTAATACTACCAGGAGTGTGAATGGAGAAGGACGAAGTCAGGAGAAGAAGGCCTGAGGACAACCCAGTGGAGTAATACAACCAGGAGTGTCAATGGAGAAGGATGAAGTCAGGAGAAGAAGGCCTGAGGACAGCACAGTGGATGAATACTGCCAAGAACATGAGTGGAGAAGAATGAAATCAGGAGAAGACCTGAGGATAGCCTAGTGCATTAATACTCCCAAGAACATGAGCGGAGAAGGACAAAGTCAGGAGAATAAGATCTTAGGATAGCCTAGTGGAGTAATTCTACCAGGAGTGTGAATGGAGAAGGACGAAGTCAGGATAAGAACGCCTGAGGACAGCCAAGTGGAATAATACTAACAGGAGTGTTAATGGAGAAGGGCGAAGTAAGGAGAAGAAGGCCTGAGGACAGCCCTGTGGTGTAATACTACCAGCAGTGTGAATAGAGAAGTACGAAGTTAGGAGAAGTATGACTGAGGACACCCCAGGGGAGTAGTACTACCAGGAGTATGAATGGAGAAGAACGAAGTCAAGAGAAGAAGGCCTGAGGACAGCCCAGTGGAGTAATACTAGCAGGAGTGTGAAAGGAAAAGAATGAAATCAGGAGAAGGCGTGAGGACAGCCCAGTGGAGTAACACTCCCTAGAATATTAGTGGAGAAGTAAGAAGTCATGCAAAGTAGGACTTAGGACAACCCTGTGGAGTTGTACTAAAAGGAGTGTGAATGGAGAAGTACGAAGTCAGGACAAGAAGGCCGGAGTACAGCCCAGTGGAGTAATATTTCCAGGAACATGAGTGGAGAAGGACGAAGTGAGGAGAGGAAGGCCTGAGGACACCCCAGTGGAGTAATACTACCAGGAGTGTGAATGCAGAAGGACGAAGTCAGGAGAAGAAGGCCTGAGTACAGCCCACTGGAGAAATACAACCAGGAGTGTGAATGGAGAAGGAGGAAGTAAGGAGAAGAAGGCCTGAGGACAGCCCAGTGGAGTAATACTTGCAGGAGTGTAAATGGAGAAGTACGAATTCAGGAGAATGACTGAGGACAGCCCAGTGGAGTAATACTACCAGGAGTGTGAATGGAGAACGACGAATTAAGGAGAAGAAGGCCTGAGTACAGCCCAGGGGAGTAATACCACCAGAAGTGTTAATGGAGAAATACGAAGTCAGGAGAAGAAGTCCTGGGGACAGCCAGGGGAGTAATACTTCGAGGAGTGTGAATGTAGAAGGACGAAGTCAGGAGAATAAGGACTGAGGACAGCCCACTGGAGAAATACTTCCAGGAGTGTGAATGGAGAAATATGAATTCAGGAGAATGAGGACAGCCCTGTGGAGTAATACTAACAGGAGTGTGAATGGAGAATGACGTATCCAGGAGAAGAAGGCCTGAGTACAGCCCAGGGGAGTAATACTACCAGGAGTGTGAATGGAGAAATACGAAATCAGGAGAAGAAAGAATGAGGACAGCCCAGTGGAGAAAGAATGAGGACAGCCCAGTGGAGTAATACTTCCAGGAAAGTGAGTGGTGAAGAACGAATTCAGGAGAAGAAGGCCTGAGGACAGACTAGTGGAGTAATACTACCAGGAGTGGGAATAGAGAAGAACGAAATCATGAGAAGAAGGCCTGTGGACAGCCCAGTGGAGTAATACTTCCAGGAGTGTGAATGCAGAAGAACGAAGACAGGCGAAGAAGGCCTGAGAACAGCCCTCTAGAGTAATACTACCAGGAGTGTGAATACAAAGGGAGGAATTCAGGAGAAGAAGGCCTGAGGACAGACAGAGGATTAATACTACCAGGAGTGTAAATAGAGAAGTACGAAGCGAGGAAAAGAAGGCCTGAGTACAGCCCAGTGGAGTAATACTACCAGAAGTGTGAATAGAGAAGAATGAAGTCAAGAGAAGAAGGCCTGAGGACAACCCAGTGGAGTAATATTACCAGGAGTGTGAATAGAGAAGAATGAAGTCAGGAGAAGAAGGCCTGAGGACAGCCCAGTGGAGTAATACTACCAGGAGTGTGAATGCAGAAGGACGAAGTCAGGAGTAGAAGGCCAGAGGACAGCACAGTGGATTAATCCAGCCAAAAACATGAGTGGAGAAAAATGAAATCAGGAGAAGGTCTGATTAAAGCCCAGTGGAGTAATGCTCCCAAGAACATGAGTGGAGAATGCCGAAGTCAGGGAAGAAGGCCTGAAGAGAGCCCAGTGGAGTAATACTACCGGGAGAGTGAATGGAGAAATACAAAATCAGGAGAAGAAGGACTGAGTATAGGTCAGTGTAGTCATACTTCCAGGAACGTGAGTGGAGAAGGACAAAGTCAGGAGAACAATATCTGAGGACAGCCCTCTGGAGAAATACTCCCAGGAGTGTGAATGAAGAGGTACAAAGTCAGGAGAAGAAGGCCTGAGTACAGCCCAGTGGAGTAATAATTCCAGAAATGTGAGTGGAGAAGGAGGAATTCAGGAGAAGTAGGCCTGAGGACAGCCCAGTAGAGTAATACTACCAGGAGAGTGCATGGAGAAGGACGAAGGCAGGAGAAGAATGCTTGAGGACAGCCCAGTGGTGTAATACTACCAGGAGCGTGCATAGAGAAGACCAAAGCCAGGAGAAGAAGGCCTGAGGACAGCCCAGTGGAGTAATATTACCAGGAGTTTGAATAGAGAAGAATGAAGTCAGGAGAAGAAGGCCTGAGGGCAACGCAGTGGAGTAATATTACCAGGAGTGTGAATAGAGAAGAATGAAGTCAGGAGAAGAAGGCCTGAGGACAGCCCAGTGGAATAATACTACCAGGAGTGTGAATGCAGAGGGACGAAGTTAGGAGAAGAAAGTCTGAGGACAGCCAGGTGGAGTAATACTTGCAGGAGTGTGAGTGCAGAAGGTCGAAGTCAGGCGAAGAAGGCCTGAGGAGAGCCCAGTGGAGTAATACTACCAGGAGTGTGAATACAGAAGGACAAATTCAGGAGAAGAAGGCCTGAGGACAGCCCAGTGGAGTAATACTACTAGGAGTGTGAATGGAGAATTATAAAGTCAGGAGAAGAAGGCCTGAGGAGAGCCCAGGGGAGTAATACTACCAGGAGTGTGAATAAAGAAGGACGAAGTCAGGAGAAGAAGGCCTGAGGACAGCCCAGTGGAGTAATACTTCCATGAGTGTGAATGCAGAAGGACGAAGTCAGGAGAAGAAGGCCTGAGGACAGCCCTCTGGAGTAATACTACCAGGAGTGTGAATGCAGAAGAACGAAGTCAGGAGAAGAAGGACTTAGGACAGCCCAGGGGTGTCATACCTCAAGGGCTCTGAATGCAGAAGGACGAAGTCAGGAGAAGAAGGCCTGAGGACAGCACAGTGTATTAATACTGCCAGGAACAGGAGTGGAGAAGAATGAAATCAGGAGAAGGTCTGAGGACAGCCCAGTGGAGCAATACTTCCAGGAGTCTGAATGCAGAAGGACGAAGTCAGGAGAATAAGGATTGAGGACAGCCCAGCGGAGTAATTGTAGCAGGAGTGTGAATGGAGAAGTACGAATTCAGGAGAAGAATATCTGAGTAGAGCCCAGTGGAGTAATACTTCCAGGAATGTGATGGGAGAAGGACGAAGTTAGGAGAAGAGGGGCTGAGGACAGCCCAGTGCAGTAATACATACAGGAGTGTCAATGAAGAAAGAGGAAGTCAGGCGAAGAAGGCCTGATCACGGCCCAGTGGAGTAATACTTCCAGGAGTGTGAATGCAGAAGGACGAAGTCAGGAGAAGAAGGACTGAGGACCGCCCTCTGGAGAAATACTACCAGGAGTGTGAATGCAGAAGAACAATATCAGGAGAAGAAGGCCTGAATACAGCACTCTGGAGTAATACTACCAGGAGTGTGAGTGCAGAAGTACAAAGTCAGGGCAAAAAGGCCTGAGGAAAGCCCAGTGGAGTAATACTTCCAGGATGTGAATGAGGAAGGACGAAGTCTGGAGAAGGCCTGAGGACAGCACAGTGGTGTAATACTCCCAGGAGTGTGAATGGAGAAGGAGGACGTCAGGAGAAGAAGGCCTGAGTACAGCCCAGTGGAGTAATACCAGCAGGAGTGTGAATGGAGAAGGACGAAGTCAGGAGAAGAAGGCCTTGAGGATAGCCCAGTGGAGTAATACTACCAGGAGTGTTAATGGAGAAGGGCAAAGTCAAGAGAAGAAGGCCTGAGGACAGCACAGTAGAATAACACTGCCAAGAATATGAGTGGAGAAGAATGAAATCAGGAGAAGGCCTGAGGAGAGCCCAGTGGATTAATATTCCCTAGAATATGAGTGGATAAGGAAGAACTCAGGCGAAGTAGGCCTGAGGACAGCCCAGTGTAGTAATACTTCCAGGAAAGTGAGTGGAGCAGGACGAAGTGAGGAGAAGAAGGCCTGAGGACAGCCCAGTGCTGTAATACTACCAGGAGTGTGAATGCAGAAGGAAGAAGTCAGGAGAAGAAGGCCTGAGTACAGCCCACTGGAGAAATACTTCCAGGAGTGTGAATGGAGAAGTACGAATTCAGGAGAATGACTGAGGACAGCCCTGTGGAGTAATACTACCAGGAGTGTGAATGGAGAACGACGAATTCAGGCGAAGAAGGCCTGAGTACAGCCCAGGGGAGTAATACTACCAGGAGTGTGCATGGAGAAATACGAAATCAGGAGAAGAAAGAATGAGGACAGCCCAGTAGAGTAATACTTCCAGGAAAGTGAGTGGTGAAGAACGAATTCAGGAGAAGAAGGCCTGAGGACAGACTAGTGGAGTAATACTACCAGGAGTGGGAATAGAGAAGAACGACATCATGAGAAGAAGGCCTGTGGACAGCCCAGTGGAGTAATACTTCCAGGAGTGTGAATGCAGAAGAACGAAGACAGGCGAAGAAGGCCTGAGAACAGCCCTCTAGAGTAATACTACCAGGAGTGTGAATACAAAGGGAGGAATTCAGGAGAAGAAGGCCTGAGGACAGACAGAGGATTAATACTACCAGGAGTGTAAATAGAGAAGTACGAAGCGAGGAAAAGAAGGCCTGAGTACAGCCCAGTGGAGTAATACTACCAGAAGTGTGAATAGAGAAGAATGAAGTCAGGAGAAGAAGGCCTGAGGACAGCCCAGTGGAATAATACTACCAGGAGTGTGAATGCAGAGGGACGAAGTTAGGAGAAGAAAGTCTGAGGACAGCCAGGTGGAGTAATACTTGCAGGAGTGTGAGTGCAGAAGGTCGAAGTCAGGCGAAGAAGGCCTGAGGAGAGCCCAGTGGAGTAATACTACCAGGAGTGTGAATGGAGAAGGACAAAGTCAGGAGAACAAGGCCTGAGGACAGCCCAGTGTAGGAATACTACCAGGAGTGTGAATGGAGAAGGACGAAGTCAGGAGAAGAGGCCTGAGGACAGCCCAGTGGAGTAATTCTTCGAGGAGTGTGAATGCAGAAGGACGAAGTCAGGAGAATACAGCCTGAGGAGAGCCCAGTGGAGTAATACTTCCAGGAGTGTGAATGGAGAAGGATGAATTCAGGAAAAGAAGGCCTGAGGACAGCACAGTGGATTAATACTGCCAAGAACATGAGTGGAGAAGAATGAAATCAGGAGAAGACCTGAGGACAGCCTAGTGCATTAATACTCCCAAGAACATGAGCGGAGAAGGACGAAGTCAGGAGAATAAGAACTTAGGACAGCCCAGTGGAGTAATTCTACCAGGAGTGTGAATGGAGAAGGACGAAGTCAGGATAAGAAGGCCTGAGGACAGCCCATTGGAGTAATACTCCAAAGAACATGAGTTCAGAAGGACGAAGTCCGGCAAGGAATGCCTGAGGACAGCCGAGTGGTGTAATACCAGGAGGAGTGTGAACGAAAAGGGAGGAAGTCAGGAGAACAAGCCCTTGAGGACAGCCCAGTGCAATAATACTACCAGGAGTGTTAATGGAGAAGGGCGTAGTAAGGAGAGGAAGGACTGAGGGCAGACCAGTGGAGTAATACTACCAGGAGTGTAAATGGAGAAGTACGAAGTTAGGAGAAGTATGCCAGAGGACAGCCCAGGGGAGTAGTACTACCAGGAGTGTGAATGGAGAAAGACGAATTCAAGAGAAGAAGGCCTGAGGACAGCACAGTATATTAATACTGCCAAGAACAATAGTGGAGAAGAATGAAATCAGGAGAAAGCCTGAGGAGAGCCCAGTGGAGTAATACTCCTTGAATATGAGTGGAGATGTAAGAAGTCAGGCGAAGTAGGACTTAGGACAGCACTGTGGAGTTGTACTAAAGGGAGTGTGAATGGAGAAGTACGAAGTCAGGAGAAGAAGGCCTGAGTACAGCCCAGTGGATTAATACTTCCAGGAACATGAGTCGAGAAGGACGAAGTGAGGAGAAGAAGGCCTGAGGACAGCCCAGTGGAGTAATACTACCAGGAGTGTGAATGCAGAAGGAAGAAGTCAGGAGAAGAAGGACTGAGGACAGCCCAGTGAAGTAGGACTTTCATTAGTGTGAATGCAGAAGGAGGAAGTCAAGAGAAGAAGGCCTGAGGACAGCCCAGTGTAGTAATACTAACAGGAGTGTGAATGCAGAGGGACGAAGTCAGGAGAAGAAACCTGATGACAGCCCAGTGGAGGAATACTTGCAGGAGTGTGAATGCAGAAGAACGAAGACAGGAGAAGAAGGCCTGAGGAGAGCCCAGTGGAGTAATACTACCAGGAGTGTGAATGGAGAAGGACAAAGTCAGGAGAAGAAGGCCTGAGGACAGCCCAGTGGAGGAATACTACCAGGAGTGTTAATGGAGAAGTACCAAGTCTGGAGAAGAAGGCCTGAGTACAGCCCAGTGGAGTAATACTTCCAGCAACGTGAGTGGAGCAGGACGAAGTGAGGAGAAGAAGGCCTGAGGACAGCCCAGTAGAGTAATACTACCAGGAGTGTGAATGCAGAAGGAAGAAGTCAGGAGAAGAAGGCCTGAGTACAGCCCACTGGAGAAATACTTCCAGGAGTGTGAATGGAGAAATACGAATTCAGGAGAATGACTGAGGACAGCCTTGTGGAGTAATACTACCAGGAGTGTGAAAGGAGAATGATGTATTCAGGAGAAGGAGGCCTGAGTACAGCCCAGGGGAGTAATACTACCAGGAGTGTGAATGGAGAAATACAAAATCAGGACAAGAAAGAATGAGGACAGCCCAGTGGAGTAATACTTCCAGGAAAGTGAGTGGTGAAGAACGAATTGAGGAGAAGAAGGCCTGAGGACAGACTAGTGGAGTAATACTACCAGGAGTGGGAATAGAGAAGAACGACATCATGAGAAGAAGGCCTGTGGACAGCCCAGTGGAGTAATACTTCCAGGAGTGTGAATGCAGAAGGACGAAGTCAGGTGAAGAAGACCTGAGAAGAGCCCTCTAGAGTAATACTACCAGGAGTGTGAATACAGAAGGAAGAATTCAGGAGGAGAAGGCCTGAGGACAGACAGAGGATTAATACTACCAGGAGTGTAAATAGAGAAGTACGAAGTCAGGAGAAGAAGGCCTGAGTACAGCCCAGTGGAGTAATATTACCAGGAGTGTGAATAGAGAAGAATGAAGTCAAGAGAAGAAGGCCTGAGGACAACCCAGTGGAGTAATATTACCAGGAGTGTGAATAGAGAAGAATGAAGTCAGGAGAAGAAGGTCTGAGGACAGCCCAGTGGAGTAATACTACCAGGAGTGTGAATGCAGACGGACGAAGTCAGGAGAAGAAAGCTTGAGGACAGCCCAGTGGAGTAATACTACCAGGAGTGTGAATGGAGAAGGACGAAGTCAGGAGAAGAAGGCCTGAGGACAGCCCAGTGGAGGAATACTACCAGGAGTGTGAATGGAGAAGGACGAAGTCAGGAGAAGAAGGCCTGAGGACAGCACAGTGGATGAATACTGCCAAGAACATGAGTGGAGAAGAATGAAATCAGGAGAAGACCTGAGGATAGCCTAGTGCATTAATACTCCCAAGAACATGAGCGGAGAAGGACGAAGTCAGGAGAATAAGATCTTAGGATAGCCTAGTGGAGTAATTCTACCAGGAGTGTGAATGGAGAAGGACGAAGTCAGGATAAGAACGCCTGAGGACAGCCAAGTGGAATAATACTAACAGGAGTGTTAATGGAGAAGGGCGAAGTAAGGAGAAGAAGGCCTGAGGACAGCCCTGTGGTGTAATACTACCAGCAGTGTGAATAGAGAAGTACGAAGTTAGGAGAAGTATGACTGAGGACACCCCAGGGGAGTAGTACTACCAGGAGTATGAATGGAGACGGACGAAGTCACGAGAAGAAGGCCTGAGGACAGCCCAGTGGAGTAATACTAGCAGGAGTGTGAAAGGAAAAGAATGAAATCAGGAGAAGGCGTGAGGACAGCCCAGTGGAGTAACACTCCCTAGAATATTAGTGGAGAAGTAAGAAGTCATGCAAAGTAGGACTTAGGACAACCCTGTGGAGTTGTACTAAAAGGAGTGTGAATGGAGAAGTACGAAGTCAGGACAAGAAGGCCGGAGTACAGCCCAGTGGAGTAATATTTCCAGGAACATGAGTGGAGAAGGACGAAGTGAGGAGAGGAAGGCCTGAGGACACCCCAGTGGAGTAATACTACCAGGAGTGTGAATGCAGAAGGACGAAGTCAGGAGAAGAAGGCCTGAGTACAGCCCACTGGAGAAATACAACCAGGAGTGTGAATGGAGAAGGAGGAAGTAAGGAGAAGAAGGCCTGAGGACAGCCCAGTGGAGTAATACTTGCAGGAGTGTAAATGGAGAAGTACGAATTCAGGAGAATGACTGAGGACAGCCCAGTGGAGTAATACTACCAGGAGTGTGAATGGAGAACGACGAATTCAGGAGAAGAAGGCCTGAGTACAGCCCAGGGGAGTAATACCACCAGAAGTGTTAATGGAGAAATACGAAGTCAGGAGAAGAAGTCCTGGGGACAGCCAGGGGAGTAATACTTCGAGGAGTGTGAATGTAGAAGGACGAAGTCAGGAGAATAAGGACTGAGGACAGCCCACTGGAGAAATACTTCCAGGAGTGTGAATGGAGAAATATGAATTCAGGAGAATGAGGACAGCCCTGTGGAGTAATACTAACAGGAGTGTGAATGGAGAATGACGTATCCAGGAGAAGAAGGCCTGAGTACAGCCCAGGGGAGTAATACTACCAGGAGTGTGAACGGAGAAATACGAAATCAGGAGAAGAAAGAATGAGGACAGCCCAGTGGAGTAATACTTCCAGGAAAGTGAGTGGCGAAGAACGAATTTAGGAGAAGAAGGCCTGAGGACAGACTAGTGCATTAATACTCCCAAGAACATGAGCGGAGAAGGACGAAGTCAGGAGAATAAGATCTTAGGACATCCTAGTGGAGTAATTCTACCAGGAGTGTGAATGGAGAAGGGCGAAGTAAGGAGAAGAAGGCCTGAGTACAGCCCAGGGGAGTAATACTACCAGGAGTGTGAATGGAGAAATACGAAATCAGGAGAAGAAAGAATGAGGACAGCCCAGTGGAGTAATACTTCCAGGAAAGTGAGTGGTGAAGAACGAATTCAGGAGAAGAAGGCCTGAGGACAGACTAGTGGAGTAATACTACCAGGAGTGGGAATAGAGAAGAACGACATCATGAGAAGAAGGCCTGTGGACAGCCCAGTGGAGTAATACTTCCAGGAGTGTGAATGCAGAAGAACGAAGACAGGCGAAGAAGGCCTGAGAACAGCCCTCTAGAGTAATACTACCAGGAGTGTGAATACAAAGGGAGGAATTCAGGAGAAGAAGGCCTGAGGACAGACAGAGGATTAATACTACCAGGAGTGTAAATAGAGAAGTACGAAGCGAGGAAAAGAAGGCCTGAGTACAGCCCAGTGGAGTAATACTACCAGAAGTGTGAATAGAGAAGAATGAAGTCAAGAGAAGAAGGCCTGAGGACAACCCAGTGGAGTAATATTACCAGGAGTGTGAATAGAGAAGAATGAAGTCAGGAGAAGAAGGCCTGAGGACAGCCCAGTGGAGTAATACTACCAGGAGTGTGAATGCAGAAGGACGAAGTCAGGAGTAGAAGGCCAGAGGACAGCACAGTGGATTAATCCAGCCAAAAACATGAGTGGAGAAAAATGAAATCAGGAGAAGGTCTGATTAAAGCCCAGTGGAGTAATGCTCCCAAGAACATGAGTGGAGAATGCCGAAGTCAGGGAAGAAGGCCTGAAGAGAGCCCAGTGGAGTAATACTACCGGGAGAGTGAATGGAGAAATACAAAATCAGGAGAAGAAGGACTGAGTATAGGTCAGTGTAGTCATACTTCCAGGAACGTGAGTGGAGAAGGACAAAGTCAGGAGAACAATATCTGAGGACAGCCCTCTGGAGAAATACTCCCAGGAGTGTGAATGAAGAGGTACAAAGTCAGGAGAAGAAGGCCTGAGTACAGCCCAGTGGAGTAATAATTCCAGAAATGTGAGTGGAGAAGGAGGAATTCAGGAGAAGTAGGCCTGAGGACAGCCCAGTAGAGTAATACTACCAGGAGAGTGCATGGAGAAGGACGAAGGCAGGAGAAGAATGCTTGAGGACAGCCCAGTGGTGTAATACTACCAGGAGCGTGCATAGAGAAGACCAAAGCCAGGAGAAGAAGGCCTGAGGACAGCCCAGTGGAGTAATATTACCAGGAGTTTGAATAGAGAAGAATGAAGTCAGGAGAAGAAGGCCTGAGGGCAACGCAGTGGAGTAATATTACCAGGAGTGTGAATAGAGAAGAATGAAGTCAGGAGAAGAAGGCCTGAGGACAGCCCAGTGGAATAATACTACCAGGAGTGTGAATGCAGAGGGACGAAGTTAGGAGAAGAAAGTCTGAGGACAGCCAGGTGGAGTAATACTTGCAGGAGTGTGAGTGCAGAAGGTCGAAATCAGGCGAAGAAGGCCTGAGGAGAGCCCAGTGGAGTAATACTACCAGGAGTGTGAATACAGAAGGACAAATTCAGGAGAAGAAGGCCTGAGGACAGCCCAGTGGAGTAATACTACTAGGAGTGTGAATGGAGAATTATAAAGTCAGGAGAAGAAGGCCTGAGGAGAGCCCAGGGGAGTAATACTACCAGGAGTGTGAATAAAGAAGGACGAAGTCAGGAGAAGAAGGCCTGAGGACAGCCCAGTGGAGTAATACTTCCAGGAGTGTGAATGCAGAAGGACGAAGTCAGGAGAAGAAGGCCTGAGGACAGCCCTCTGGAGTAATACTACCAGGAGTGTGAATGCAGAAGAACGAAGTCAGGAGAAGAAGGACTTAGGACAGCCCAGGGGTGTCATACCTCAAGGGCTCTGAATGCAGAAGGACGAAGTCAGGAGAAGAAGGCCTGAGGACAGCACAGTGTATTAATACTGCCAGGAACAGGAGTGGAGAAGAATGAAATCAGGAGAAGGTCTGAGGACAGCCCAGTGGAGCAATACTTCCAGGAGTCTGAATGCAGAAGGACGAAGTCAGGAGAATAAGGATTGAGGACAGCCCAGCGGAGTAATTGTAGCAGGAGTGTGAATGGAGAAGTACGAATTCAGGAGAAGAATATCTGAGTAGAGCCCAGTGGAGTAATACTTCCAGGAATGTGATGGGAGAAGGACGAAGTTAGGAGAAGAGGGGCTGAGGACAGCCAAGTGCAGTAATACATACAGGAGTGTCAATGAAGAAAGAGGAAGTCAGGCGAAGAAGGCCTGATCACGGCCCAGTGGAGTAATACTTCCAGGAGTGTGAATGCAGAAGGACGAAGTCAGGAGAAGAAGGACTGAGGACCGCCCTCTGGAGAAATACTACCAGGAGTGTGAATGCAGAAGAACAATATCAGGAGAAGAAGGCCTGAATACAGCACTCTGGAGTAATACTACCAGGAGTGTGAGTGCAGAAGTACAAAGTCAGGGCAAAAAGGCCTGAGGAAAGCCCAGTGGAGTAATACTTCCAGGATGTGAATGAGGAAGGACGAAGTCTGGAGAAGGCCTGAGGACAGCACAGTGGTGTAATACTCCCAGGAGTGTGAATGGAGAAGGAGGACGTCAGGAGAAGAAGGCCTGAGTACAGCCCAGTGGAGTAATACCAGCAGGAGTGTGAATGGAGAAGGACGAAGTCAGGAGAAGAAGGCCTTGAGGATAGCCCAGTGGAGTAATACTACCAGGAGTGTTAATGGAGAAGGGCAAAGTCAAGAGAAGAAGGCCTGAGGACAGCACAGTAGAATAACACTGCCAAGAATATGAGTGGAGAAGAATGAAATCAGGAGAAGGCCTGAGGAGAGCCCAGTGGATTAATATTCCCTAGAATATGAGTGGATAAGGAAGAACTCAGGCGAAGTAGGCCTGAGGACAGCCCAGTGTAGTAATACTTCCAGGAAAGTGAGTGGAGCAGGACGAAGTGAGGAGAAGAAGGCCTGAGGACAGCCCAGTGCTGTAATACTACCAGGAGTGTGAATGCAGAAGGAAGAAGTCAGGAGAAGAAGGCCTGAGTACAGCCCACTGGAGAAATACTTCCAGGAGTGTGAATGGAGAAGTACGAATTCAGGAGAATGACTGAGGACAGCCCTGTGGAGTAATACTACCAGGAGTGTGAATGGAGAACGACGAATTCAGGCGAAGAAGGCCTGAGTACAGCCCAGGGGAGTAATACTACCAGGAGTGTGCATGGAGAAATACGAAATCAGGAGAAGAAAGAATGAGGACAGCCCAGTAGAGTAATACTTCCAGGAAAGTGAGTGGTGAAGAACGAATTCAGGAGAAGAAGGCCTGAGGACAGACTAGTGGAGTAATACTACCAGGAGTGGGAATAGAGAAGAACGACATCATGAGAAGAAGGCCTGTGGACAGCCCAGTGGAGTAATACTTCCAGGAGTGTGAATGCAGAAGAACGAAGACAGGCGAAGAAGGCCTGAGAACAGCCCTCTAGAGTAATACTACCAGGAGTGTGAATACAAAGGGAGGAATTCAGGAGAAGAAGGCCTGAGGACAGACAGAGGATTAATACTACCAGGAGTGTAAATAGAGAAGTACGAAGCGAGGAAAAGAAGGCCTGAGTACAGCCCAGTGGAGTAATACTACCAGAAGTGTGAATAGAGAAGAATGAAGTCAGGAGAAGAAGGCCTGAGGACAGCCCAGTGGAATAATACTACCAGGAGTGTGAATGCAGAGGGACGAAGTTAGGAGAAGAAAGTCTGAGGACAGCCAGGTGGAGTAATACTTGCAGGAGTGTGAGTGCAGAAGGTCGAAATCAGGCGAAGAAGGCCTGAGGAGAGCCCAGTGGAGTAATACTACCAGGAGTGTGAATACAGAAGGACAAATTCAGGAGAAGAAGGCCTGAGGACAGCCCAGTGGAGTAATACTACTAGGAGTGTGAATGGAGAATTATAAAGTCAGGAGAAGAAGGCCTGAGGAGAGCCCAGGGGAGTAATACTACCAGGAGTGTGAATAGAGAAGAATGAAGTCAGGAGAAGAAGGCCTGAGGACAGCCCAGTGGAGTAATACTACCAGGAGTGTGAATGCAGAAGGACGAAGTCAGGAGTAGAAGGCCAGAGGACAGCACAGTGGATTAATCCAGCCAAAAACATGAGTGGAGAAAAATGAAATCAGGAGAAGGTCTGATTAAAGCCCAGTGGAGTAATGCTCCCAAGAACATGAGTGGAGAATGCCGAAGTCAGGGAAGAAGGCCTGAAGAGAGCCCAGTGGAGTAATACTACCGGGAGAGTGAATGGAGAAATACAAAATCAGGAGAAGAAGGACTGAGTATAGGTCAGTGTAGTCATACTTCCAGGAACGTGAGTGGAGAAGGACAAAGTCAGGAGAACAATATCTGAGGACAGCCCTCTGGAGAAATACTCCCAGGAGTGTGAATGAAGAGGTACAAAGTCAGGAGAAGAAGGCCTGAGTACAGCCCAGTGGAGTAATAATTCCAGAAATGTGAGTGGAGAAGGAGGAATTCAGGAGAAGTAGGCCTGAGGACAGCCCAGTAGAGTAATACTACCAGGAGAGTGCATGGAGAAGGACGAAGGCAGGAGAAGAATGCTTGAGGACAGCCCAGTGGTGTAATACTACCAGGAGCGTGCATAGAGAAGACCAAAGCCAGGAGAAGAAGGCCTGAGGACAGCCCAGTGGAGTAATATTACCAGGAGTTTGAATAGAGAAGAATGAAGTCAGGAGAAGAAGGCCTGAGGGCAACGCAGTGGAGTAATATTACCAGGAGTGTGAATAGAGAAGAATGAAGTCAGGAGAAGAAGGCCTGAGGACAGCCCAGTGGAATAATACTACCAGGAGTGTGAATGCAGAGGGACGAAGTTAGGAGAAGAAAGTCTGAGGACAGCCAGGTGGAGTAATACTTGCAGGAGTGTGAGTGCAGAAGGTCGAAGTCAGGCGAAGAAGGCCTGAGGAGAGCCCAGTGGAGTAATACTACCAGGAGTGTGAATGGAGAAGGACAAAGTCAGGAGAACAAGGCCTGAGGACAGCCCAGTGTAGGAATACTACCAGGAGTGTGAATGGAGAAGGACGAAGTCAGGAGAAGAGGCCTGAGGACAGCCCAGTGGAGTAATTCTTCGAGGAGTGTGAATGCAGAAGGACGAAGTCAGGAGAATACAGCCTGAGGAGAGCCCAGTGGAGTAATACTTCCAGGAGTGTGAATGGAGAAGGATGAATTCAGGAAAAGAAGGCCTGAGGACAGCACAGTGGATTAATACTGCCAAGAACATGAGTGGAGAAGAATGAAATCAGGAGAAGACCTGAGGACAGCCTAGTGCATTAATACTCCCAAGAACATGAGCGGAGAAGGACGAAGTCAGGAGAATAAGAACTTAGGACAGCCCAGTGGAGTAATTCTACCAGGAGTGTGAATGGAGAAGGACGAAGTCAGGATAAGAAGGCCTGAGGACAGCCCATTGGAGTAATACTCCAAAGAACATGAGTTCAGAAGGACGAAGTCCGGCAAGGAATGCCTGAGGACAGCCGAGTGGTGTAATACCAGGAGGAGTGTGAACGAAAAGGGAGGAAGTCAGGAGAACAAGCCCTTGAGGACAGCCCAGTGCAATAATACTACCAGGAGTGTTAATGGAGAAGGGCGTAGTAAGGAGAGGAAGGACTGAGGGCAGACCAGTGGAGTAATACTACCAGGAGTGTAAATGGAGAAGTACGAAGTTAGGAGAAGTATGCCAGAGGACAGCCCAGGGGAGTAGTACTACCAGGAGTGTGAATGGAGAAAGACGAATTCAAGAGAAGAAGGCCTGAGGACAGCACAGTATATTAATACTGCCAAGAACAATAGTGGAGAAGAATGAAATCAGGAGAAAGCCTGAGGAGAGCCCAGTGGAGTAATACTCCTTGAATATGAGTGGAGATGTAAGAAGTCAGGCGAAGTAGGACTTAGGACAGCACTGTGGAGTTGTACTAAAGGGAGTGTGAATGGAGAAGTACGAAGTCAGGAGAAGAAGGCCTGAGTACAGCCCAGTGGATTAATACTTCCAGGAACATGAGTCGAGAAGGACGAAGTGATTAGAAGAAGGCCTGAGGACAGCCCAGTGGAGTAATACTACCAGGAGTGTGAATGCAGAAGGAAGAAGTCAGGAGAAGAAGGACTGAGGACAGCCCAGTGAAGTAGGACTTTCATTAGTGTGAATGCAGAAGGAGGAAGTCAAGAGAAGAAGGCCTGAGGACAGCCCAGTGTAGTAATACTAACAGGAGTGTGAATGCAGAGGGACAAAGTCAGGAGAAGAAACCTGATGACAGCCCAGTGGAGGAATACTTGCAGGAGTGTGAATGCAGAAGAACGAAGACAGGAGAAGAAGGCCTGAGGAGAGCCCAGTGGAGTAATACTACCAGGAGTGTGAATGGAGAAGGACGAAGTCAGGAGAAGAAGGCCTGAGGACAGCCCAGTGGAGGAATACAACCAGGAGTGTCAATGGAGAAGGATGAAGTCAGGAGAAGAAGGCCTGAGGACAGCACAGTGGATGAATACTGCCAAGAACATGAGTGGAGAAGAATGAAATCAGGAGAAGACCTGAGGATAGCCTAGTGCATTAATACTCCCAAGAACATGAGCGGAGAAGGACGAAGTCAGGAGAATAAGATCTTAGGATAGCCTAGTGGAGTAATTCTACCAGGAGTGTGAATGGAGAAGGACGAAGTCAGGATAAGAACGCCTGAAGACAGCCAAGTGGAATAATACTAACAGGAGTGTTAATGGAGAAGGGCGAAGTAAGGAGAAGAAGGCCTGAGGACAGCCCTGTGGTGTAATACTACCAGCAGTGTGAATAGAGAAGTACGAAGTTAGGAGAAGTATGACTGAGGACACCCCAGGGGAGTAGTACTACCAGGAGTATGAATGGAGAAGAACGAAGTCAAGAGAAGAAGGCCTGAGGACAGCCCAGTGGAGTAATACTAGCAGGAGTGTGAAAGGAAAAGAATGAAATCAGGAGAAGGCGTGAGGACAGCCCAGTGGAGTAACACTCCCTAGAATATTAGTGGAGAAGTAAGAAGTCATGCAAAGTAGGACTTAGGACAACCCTGTGGAGTTGTACTAAAAGGAGTGTGAATGGAGAAGTACGAAGTCAGGACAAGAAGGCCGGAGTACAGCCCAGTGGAGTAATATTTCCAGGAACATGAGTGGAGAAGGACGAAGTGAGGAGAGGAAGGCCTGAGGACACCCCAGTGGAGTAATACTACCAGGAGTGTGAATGCAGAAGGACGAAGTCAGGAGAAGAAGGCCTGAGTACAGCCCACTGGAGAAATACAACCAGGAGTGTGAATGGAGAAGGAGGAAGTAAGGAGAAGAAGGCCTGAGGACAGCCCAGTGGAGTAATACTTGCAGGAGTGTAAATGGAGAAGTACGAATTCAGGAGAATGACTGAGGACAGCCCAGTGGAGTAATACTACCAGGAGTGTGAATGGAGAACGACGAATTCAGGAGAAGAAGGCCTGAGTACAGCCCAGGGGAGTAATACCACCAGAAGTGTTAATGGAGAAATACGAAGTCAGGAGAAGAAGTCCTGAGGACAGCCAGGGGAGTAATACTTCGAGGAGTGTGAATGTAGAAGGACGAAGTCAGGAGAATAAGGACTGAGGACAGCCCACTGGAGAAATACTTCCAGGAGTGTGAATGGAGAAATATGAATTCAGGAGAATGAGGACAGCCCTGTGGAGTAATACTAACAGGAGTGTGAATGGAGAATGACGTATCCAGGAGAAGAAGGCCTGAGTACAGCCCAGGGGAGTAATACTACCAGGAGTGTGAATGGAGAAATACGAAATCAGGAGAAGAAAGAATGAGGACAGCCCAGTGGAGTAATACTTCCAGGAAAGTGAGTGGCGAAGAACGAATTTAGGAGAAGAAGGCCTGAGGACAGACTAGTGCATTAATACTCCCAAGAACATGAGCGGAGAAGGACGAAGTCAGGAGAATAAGATCTTAGGACATCCTAGTGGAGTAATTCTACCAGGAGTGTGAATGGAGAAGGGCGAAGTAAGGAGAAGAAGGCCTGAGTACAGCCCAGGGGAGTAATACTACCAGGAGTGTGAATGGAGAAATACGAAATCAGGAGAAGAAAGAATGAGGACAGCCCAGTGGAGTAATACTTCCAGGAAAGTGAGTGGTGAAGAACGAATTCAGGAGAAGAAGGCCTGAGGACAGACTAGTGGAGTAATACTACCAGGAGTGGGAATAGAGAAGAACGACATCATGAGAAGAAGGCCTGTGGACAGCCCAGTGGAGTAATACTTCCAGGAGTGTGAATGCAGAAGAACGAAGACAGGCGAAGAAGGCCTGAGAACAGCCCTCTAGAGTAATACTACCAGGAGTGTGAATACAAAGGGAGGAATTCAGGAGAAGAAGGCCTGAGGACAGACAGAGGATTAATACTACCAGGAGTGTAAATAGAGAAGTACGAAGCGAGGAAAAGAAGGCCTGAGTACAGCCCAGTGGAGTAATACTACCAGAAGTGTGAATAGAGAAGAATGAAGTCAAGAGAAGAAGGCCTGAGGACAACCCAGTGGAGTAATATTACCAGGAGTGTGAATAGAGAAGAATGAAGTCAGGAGAAGGAGGCCTGAGGACAGCCCAGTGGAGTAATACTACCAGGAGTGTGAATGCAGAAGGACGAAGTCAGGAGTAGAAGGCCAGAGGACAGCACAGTGGATTAATCCAGCCAAAAACATGAGAGGAGAAAAATGAAATCAGGAGAAGGTCTGATTAAAGCCCAGTGGAGTAATGCTCCCAAGAACATGAGTGGAGAATGCCGAAGTCAGGGAAGAAGGCCTGAAGAGAGCCCAGTGGAGTAATACTACCGGGAGAGTGAATGGAGAAATACAAAATCAGGAGAAGAAGGACTGAGTATAGGTCAGTGTAGTCATACTTCCAGGAACGTGAGTGGAGAAGGACAAAGTCAGGAGAACAATATCTGAGGACAGCCCTCTGGAGAAATACTCCCAGGAGTGTGAATGAAGAGGTACAAAGTCAGGAGAAGAAGGCCTGAGTACAGCCCAGTGGAGTAATAATTCCAGAAATGTGAGTGGAGAAGGAGGAATTCAGGAGAAGTAGGCCTGAGGACAGCCCAGTGGAGTAATACTACCAGGAGTGTGAATGGAGAAGGACGAAGGCAGGAGAAGAATGCTTGAGGACAGCCCAGTGGTGTAATACTACCAGGAGCGTGCATAGAGAAGACCAAAGCCAGGAGAAGAAGGCCTGAGGACAGCCCAGTGGAGTAATATTACCAGGAGTTTGAATAGAGAAGAATGAAGTCAGGAGAAGAAGGCCTGAGGGCAACGCAGTGGAGTAATATTACCAGGAGTGTGAATAGAGAAGAATGAAGTCAGGAGAAGAAGGCCTGAGGACAGCCCAGTGGAATAATACTACCAGGAGTGTGAATGCAGAGGGACGAAGTTAGGAGAAGAAAGTCTGAGGACAGCCAGGTGGAGTAATACTTGCAGGAGTGTGAGTGCAGAAGGTCGAAGTCAGGCGAAGAAGGCCTGAGGAGAGCCCAGTGGAGTAATACTACCAGGAGTGTGAATACAGAAGGACAAATTCAGGAGAAGAAGGCCTGAGGACAGCCCAGTGGAGTAATACTACTAGGAGTGTGAATGGAGAATTATAAAGTCAGGAGAAGAAGGCCTGAGGAGAGCCCAGGGGAGTAATACTACCAGGAGTGTGAATAAAGAAGGACGAAGTCAGGAGAAGAAGGCCTGAGGACAGCCCAGTGGAGTAATACTTCCATGAGTGTGAATGGAGAAGGACGAAGTCAGGAGAAGAAGGCCTGAGGACAGCCCTCTGGAGTAATACTACCAGGAGTGTGAATGCAGAAGAACGAAGTCAGGAGAAGAAGGACTTAGGACAGCCCAGGGGTGTCATACCTCAAGGGCTCTGAATGCAGAAGGACGAAGTCAGGAGAAGAAGGCCTGAGGACAGCACAGTGTATTAATACTGCCAGGAACAGGAGTGGAGAAGAATGAAATCAGGAGAAGGTCTGAGGACAGCCCAGTGGAGCAATACTTCCAGGAGTCTGAATGCAGAAGGACGAAGTCAGGAGAATAAGGATTGAGGACAGCCCAGCGGAGTAATTGTAGCAGAAGTGTGAATGGAGAAGTACGAATTCAGGAGAAGAATATCTGAGTAGAGCCCAGTGGAGTAATACTTCCAGGAATGTGATGGGAGAAGGACGAAGTTAGGAGAAGAGGGGCTGAGGACAGCCCAGTGCAGTAATACATACAGGAGTGTCAATGAAGAAAGAGGAAGTCAGGCGAAGAAGGCCTGATCACGGCCCAGTGGAGTAATACTTCCAGGAGTGTGAATGCAGAAGGACGAAGTCAGGAGAAGAAGGACTGAGGACCGCCCTCTGGAGAAATACTACCAGGAGTGTGAATGCAGAAGAACAATATCAGGAGAAGAAGGCCTGAATACAGCACTCTGGAGTAATACTACCAGGAGTGTGAGTGCAGAAGTACAAAGTCAGGGCAAAAAGGCCTGAGGAAAGCCCAGTGGAGTAATACTTCCAGGATGTGAATGAGGAAGGACGAAGTCTGGAGAAGGCCTGAGGACAGCACAGTGGTGTAATACTCCCAGGAGTGTGAATGGAGAAGGAGGACGTCAGGAGAAGAAGGCCTGAGTACAGCCCAGTGGAGTAATACCAGCAGGAGTGTGAATGGAGAAGGACGAAGTCAGGAGAAGAAGGCCTTGAGGATAGCCCAGTGGAGTAATACTACCAGGAGTGTTAATGGAGAAGGGCAAAGTCAAGAGAAGAAGGCCTGAGGACAGCACAGTAGAATAACACTGCCAAGAATATGAGTGGAGAAGAATGAAATCAGGAGAAGGCCTGAGGAGAGCCCAGTGGATTAATATTCCCTAGAATATGAGTGGATAAGGAAGAACTCAGGCGAAGTAGGCCTGAGGACAGCCCAGTGTAGTAATACTTCCAGGAAAGTGAGTGGAGCAGGACGAAGTGAGGAGAAGAAGGCCTGAGGACAGCCCAGTGCTGTAATACTACCAGGAGTGTGAATGCAGAAGGAAGAAGTCAGGAGAAGAAGGCCTGAGTACAGCCCACTGGAGAAATACTTCCAGGAGTGTGAATGGAGAAGTACGAATTCAGGAGAATGACTGAGGACAGCCCTGTGGAGTAATACTACCAGGAGTGTGAATGGAGAACGACGAATTCAGGCGAAGAAGGCCTGAGTACAGCCCAGGGGAGTAATACTACCAGGAGTGTGCATGGAGAAATACGAAATCAGGAGAAGAAAGAATGAGGACAGCCCAGTAGAGTAATACTTCCAGGAAAGTGAGTGGTGAAGAACGAATTCAGGAGAAGAAGGCCTGAGGACAGACTAGTGGAGTAATACTACCAGGAGTGGGAATAGAGAAGAACGACATCATGAGAAGAAGGCCTGTGGACAGCCCAGTGGAGTAATACTTCCAGGAGTGTGAATGCAGAAGAACGAAGACAGGCGAAGAAGGCCTGAGAACAGCCCTCTAGAGTAATACTACCAGGAGTGTGAATACAAAGGGAGGAATTCAGGAGAAGAAGGCCTGAGGACAGACAGAGGATTAATACTACCAGGAGTGTAAATAGAGAAGTACGAAGCGAGGAAAAGAAGGCCTGAGTACAGCCCAGTGGAGTAATACTACCAGAAGTGTGAATAGAGAAGAATGAAGTCAGGAGAAGAAGGCCTGAGGACAGCCCAGTGGAATAATACTACCAGGAGTGTGAATGCAGAGGGACGAAGTTAGGAGAAGAAAGTCTGAGGACAGCCAGGTGGAGTAATACTTGCAGGAGTGTGAGTGCAGAAGGTCGAAGTCAGGCGAAGAAGGCCTGAGGAGAGCCCAGTGGAGTAATACTACCAGGAGTGTGAATGGAGAAGGACAAAGTCAGGAGAACAAGGCCTGAGGACAGCCCAGTGTAGGAATACTACCAGGAGTGTGAATGGAGAAGGACGAAGTCAGGAGAAGAGGCCTGAGGACAGCCCAGTGGAGTAATTCTTCGAGGAGTGTGAATGCAGAAGGACGAAGTCAGGAGAATACAGCCTGAGGAGAGCCCAGTGGAGTAATACTTCCAGGAGTGTGAATGGAGAAGGATGAATTCAGGAAAAGAAGGCCTGAGGACAGCACAGTGGATTAATACTGCCAAGAACATGAGTGGAGAAGAATGAAATCAGGAGAAGACCTGAGGACAGCCTAGTGCATTAATACTCCCAAGAACATGAGCGGAGAAGGACGAAGTCAGGAGAATAAGAACTTAGGACAGCCCAGTGGAGTAATTCTACCAGGAGTGTGAATGGAGAAGGACGAAGTCAGGATAAGAAGGCCTGAGGACAGCCCATTGGAGTAATACTCCAAAGAACATGAGTTCAGAAGGACGAAGTCCGGCAAGGAATGCCTGAGGACAGCCGAGTGGTGTAATACCAGGAGGAGTGTGAACGAAAAGGGAGGAAGTCAGGAGAACAAGCCCTTGAGGACAGCCCAGTGCAATAATACTACCAGGAGTGTTAATGGAGAAGGGCGTAGTAAGGAGAGGAAGGACTGAGGGCAGACCAGTGGAGTAATACTACCAGGAGTGTAAATGGAGAAGTACGAAGTTAGGAGAAGTATGCCAGAGGACAGCCCAGGGGAGTAGTACTACCAGGAGTGTGAATGGAGAAAGACGAATTCAAGAGAAGAAGGCCTGAGGACAGCACAGTATATTAATACTGCCAAGAACAATAGTGGAGAAGAATGAAATCAGGAGAAAGCCTGAGGAGAGCCCAGTGGAGTAATACTCCTTGAATATGAGTGGAGATGTAAGAAGTCAGGCGAAGTAGGACTTAGGACAGCACTGTGGAGTTGTACTAAAGGGAGTGTGAATGGAGAAGTACGAAGTCAGGAGAAGAAGGCCTGAGTACAGCCCAGTGGATTAATACTTCCAGGAACATGAGTCGAGAAGGACGAAGTGATTAGAAGAAGGCCTGAGGACAGCCCAGTGGAGTAATACTACCAGGAGTGTGAATGCAGAAGGAAGAAGTCAGGAGAAGAAGGACTGAGGACAGCCCAGTGAAGTAGGACTTTCATTAGTGTGAATGCAGAAGGAGGAAGTCAAGAGAAGAAGGCCTGAGGACAGCCCAGTGTAGTAATACTAACAGGAGTGTGAATGCAGAGGGACGAAGTCAGGAGAAGAAACCTGATGACAGCCCAGTGGAGGAATACTTGCAGGAGTGTGAATGCAGAAGAACGAAGACAGGAGAAGAAGGCCTGAGGAGAGCCCAGTGGAGTAATACTACCAGGAGTGTGAATGGAGAAGGACGAAGTCAGGAGAAGAAGGCCTGAGGACAGCCCAGTGGAGGAATACAACCAGGAGTGTCAATGGAGAAGGATGAAGTCAGGAGAAGAAGGCCTGAGGACAGCACAGTGGATGAATACTGCCAAGAACATGAGTGGAGAAGAATGAAATCAGGAGAAGACCTGAGGATAGCCTAGTGCATTAATACTCCCAAGAACATGAGCGGAGAAGGACAAAGTCAGGAGAATAAGATCTTAGGATAGCCTAGTGGAGTAATTCTACCAGGAGTGTGAATGGAGAAGGACGAAGTCAGGATAAGAACGCCTGAGGACAGCCAAGTGGAATAATACTAACAGGAGTGTTAATGGAGAAGGGCGAAGTAAGGAGAAGAAGGCCTGAGGACAGCCCTGTGGTGTAATACTACCAGCAGTGTGAATAGAGAAGTACGAAGTTAGGAGAAGTATGACTGAGGACAGCCCAGTGGAGTAGTACTACCAGGAGTATGAATGGAGAAGAACGAAGTCAAGAGAAGAAGGCCTGAGGACAGCCCAGTGGAGTAATACTAGCAGGAGTGTGAAAGGAAAAGAATGAAATCAGGAGAAGGCGTGAGGACAGCCCAGTGGAGTAACACTCCCTAGAATATTAGTGGAGAAGTAAGAAGTCATGCAAAGTAGGACTTAGGACAACCCTGTGGAGTTGTACTAAAAGGAGTGTGAATGGAGAAGTACGAAGTCAGGACAAGAAGGCCGGAGTACAGCCCAGTGGAGTAATATTTCCAGGAACATGAGTGGAGAAGGACGAAGTGAGGAGAGGAAGGCCTGAGGACACCCCAGTGGAGTAATACTACCAGGAGTGTGAATGGAGAAGGACGAAGTCAGGAGAAGAAGGCCTGAGTACAGCCCACTGGAGAAATACAACCAGGAGTGTGAATGGAGAAGGAGGAAGTAAGGAGAAGAAGGCCTGAGGACAGCCCAGTGGAGTAATACTTGCAGGAGTGTAAATGGAGAAGTACGAATTCAGGAGAATGACTGAGGACAGCCCAGTGGAGTAATACTACCAGGAGTGTGAATGGAGAACGACGAATTCAGGAGAAGAAGGCCTGAGTACAGCCCAGGGGAGTAATACCACCAGAAGTGTTAATGGAGAAATACGAAGTCAGGAGAAGAAGTCCTGGGGACAGCCAGGGGAGTAATACTTCGAGGAGTGTGAATGTAGAAGGACGAAGTCAGGAGAATAAGGACTGAGGACAGCCCACTGGAGAAATACTTCCAGGAGTGTGAATGGAGAAATATGAATTCAGGAGAATGAGGACAGCCCCGTGGAGTAATACTAACAGGAGTGTGAATGGAGAATGACGTATCCAGGAGAAGAAGGCCTGAGTACAGCCCAGGGGAGTAATACTACCAGGAGTGTGAATGGAGAAATACGAAATCAGGAGAAGAAAGAATGAGGACAGCCCAGTGGAGTAATACTTCCAGGAAAGTGAGTGGTGAAGAACGAATTCAGGAGAAGAAGGCCTGAGGACAGACTAGTGGAGTAATACTACCAGGAGTGGGAATAGAGAAGAACGACATCATGAGAAGAAGGCCTGTGGACAGCCCAGTGGAGTAATACTTCCAGGAGTGTGAATGCAGAAGAACGAAGACAGGCGAAGAAGGCCTGAGAACAGCCCTCTAGAGTAATACTACCAGGAGTGTGAATACAAAGGGAGGAATTCAGGAGAAGAAGGCCTGAGGACAGACAGAGGATTAATACTACCAGGAGTGTAAATAGAGAAGTACGAAGCGAGGAAAAGAAGGCCTGAGTACAGCCCAGTGGAGTAATACTACCAGAAGTGTGAATAGAGAAGAATGAAGTCAAGAGAAGAAGGCCTGAGGACAGCCCAGTGGAGTAATACTACCAGGAGTGTGAATAGAGAAGAACGAAGTCAGGAGAAGAAGGCCTGAGGACAGCCCAGTGGAGTAATACTACCAGGAGTGTGAATGCAGAAGGACGAAGTCAGGAGTAGAAGGCCAGAGGACAGCACAGTGGATTAATCCAGCCAAAAACATGAGTGGAGAAAAATGAAATCAGGAGAAGGTCTGATTAAAGCCCAGTGGAGTAATGCTCCCAAGAACATGAGTGGAGAATGCCGAAGTCAGGGAAGAAGGCCTGAAGAGAGCCCAGTGGAGTAATACTACCGGGAGAGTGAATGGAGAAATACAAAATCAGGAGAAGAAGGACTGAGTATAGGTCAGTGTAGTCATACTTCCAGGAACGTGAGTGGAGAAGGACAAAGTCAGGAGAACAATATCTGAGGACAGCCCTCTGGAGAAATACTCCCAGGAGTGTGAATGAAGAGGTACAAAGTCAGGAGAAGAAGGCCTGAGTACAGCCCAGTGGAGTAATAATTCCAGAAATGTGAGTGGAGAAGGAGGAATTCAGGAGAAATAGGCCTGAGGACAGCCCAGTAGAGTAATACTACCAGGAGAGTGCATGGAGAAGGACGAAGGCAGGAGAAGAATGCTTGAGGACAGCCCAGTGGTGTAATACTACCAGGAGCGTGCATAGAGAAGACCAAAGCCAGGAGAAGAAGGCCTGAGGACAGCCCAGTGGAGTAATATTACCAGGAGTTTGAATAGAGAAGAATGAAGTCAGGAGAAGAAGACCTGAGGGCAACGCAGTGGAGTAATATTACCAGGAGTGTGAATAGAGAAGAATGAAGTCAGGAGAAGAAGGCCTGAGGACAGCCCAGTGGAATAATACTACCAGGAGTGTGAATGCAGAGGGACGAAGTTAGGAGAAGAAAGTCTGAGGACAGCCAGGTGGAGTAATACTTGCAGGAGTGTGAGTGCAGAAGGTCGAAGTCAGGCGAAGAAGGCCTGAGGAGAGCCCAGTGGAGTAATACTACCAGGAGTGTGAATACAGAAGGACAAATTCAGGAGAAGAAGGCCTGAGGACAGCCCAGTGGAGTAATACTACTAGGAGTGTGAATGGAGAATTATAAAGTCAGGAGAAGAAGGCCTGAGGAGAGCCCAGGGGAGTAATACTACCAGGAGTGTGAATAAAGAAGGACGAAGTCAGGAGAAGAAGGCCTGAGGACAGCCCAGTGGAGTAATACTTCCATGAGTGTGAATGCAGAAGGACGAAGTCAGGAGAAGAAGGCCTGAGGACAGCCCTGTGGAGTAATACTACCAGGAGTGTGAATGCAGAAGAACGAAGTCAGGAGAAGAAGGACTTAGGACAGCCCAGGGGTGTCATACCTCAAGGGCTCTGAATGCAGAAGGACGAAGTCAGGAGAAGAAGGCCTGAGGACAGCACAGTGTATTAATACTGCCAGGAACAGGAGTGGAGAAGAATGAAATCAGGAGAAGGTCTGAGGACAGCCCAGTGGAGCAATACTTCCAGGAGTCTGAATGCAGAAGGACGAAGTCAGGAGAATAAGGATTGAGGACAGCCCAGCGGAGTAATTGTAGCAGGAGTGTGAATGGAGAAGTACGAATTCAGGAGAAGAATATCTGAGTAGAGCCCAGTGGAGTAATACTTCCAGGAATGTGATGGGAGAAGGACGAAGTTAGGAGAAGAGGGGCTGAGGACAGCCCAGTGCAGTAATACATACAGGAGTGTCAATGAAGAAAGAGGAAGTCAGGCGAAGAAGGCCTGATCACGGCCCAGTGGAGTAATACTTCCAGGAGTGTGAATGCAGAAGGACGAAGTCAGGAGAAGAAGGACTGAGGACCGCCCTCTGGAGAAATACTACCAGGAGTGTGAATGCAGAAGAACAATATCAGGAGAAGAAGGCCTGAATACAGCACTCTGGAGTAATACTACCAGGAGTGTGAGTGCAGAAGTACAAAGTCAGGGCAAAAAGGCCTGAGGAAAGCCCAGTGGAGTAATACTTCCAGGATGTGAATGAGGAAGGACGAAGTCTGGAGAAGGCCTGAGGACAGCACAGTGGTGTAATACTCCCAGGAGTGTGAATGGAGAAGGAGGACGTCAGGAGAAGAAGGCCTGAGTACAGCCCAGTGGAGTAATACCAGCAGGAGTGTGAATGGAGAAGGACGAAGTCAGGAGAAGAAGGCCTTGAGGATAGCCCAGTGGAGTAATACTACCAGGAGTGTTAATGGAGAAGGGCAAAGTCAAGAGAAGAAGGCCTGAGGACAGCACAGTAGAATAACACTGCCAAGAATATGAGTGGAGAAGAATGAAATCAGGAGAAGGTCTGAGGAGAGCCCAGTGGATTAATATTCCCTAGAATATGAGTGGATAAGGAAGAACTCAGGTGAAGTAGGCCTGAGGACAGCCCAGTGTAGTAATACTTCCAGGAAAGTGAGTGGAGCAGGACGAAGTGAGGAGAAGAAGGCCTGAGGACAGCACAGTAGAATAACACTGCCAAGAATATGAGTGGAGAAGAATGAAATCAGGAGAAGGCCTGAGGAGAGCCCAGTGGATTAATATTCCCTAGAATATGAGTGGATAAGGAAGAACTCAGGCGAAGTAGGCCTGAGGACAGCCCAGTGTAGTAATACTTCCAGGAAAGTGAGTGGAGCAGGACGAAGTGAGGAGAAGAAGGCCTGAGGACAGCCCAGTGCTGTAATACTACCAGGAGTGTGAATGCAGAAGGAAGAAGTCAGGAGAAGAAGGCCTGAGTACAGCCCACTGGAGAAATACTTCCAGGAGTGTGAATGGAGAAGTACGAATTCAGGAGAATGACTGAGGACAGCCCTGTGGAGTAATACTACCAGGAGTGTGAATGGAGAACGACGAATTCAGGCGAAGAAGGCCTGAGTACAGCCCAGGGGAGTAATACTACCAGGAGTGTGCATGGAGAAATACGAAATCAGGAGAAGAAAGAATGAGGACAGCCCAGTAGAGTAATACTTCCAGGAAAGTGAGTGGTGAAGAACGAATTCAGGAGAAGAAGGCCTGAGGACAGACTAGTGGAGTAATACTACCAGGAGTGGGAATAGAGAAGAACGACATCATGAGAAGAAGGCCTGTGGACAGCCCAGTGGAGTAATACTTCCAGGAGTGTGAATGCAGAAGAACGAAGACAGGCGAAGAAGGCCTGAGAACAGCCCTCTAGAGTAATACTACCAGGAGTGTGAATACAAAGGGAGGAATTCAGGAGAAGAAGGCCTGAGGACAGACAGAGGATTAATACTACCAGGAGTGTAAATAGAGAAGTACGAAGCGAGGAAAAGAAGGCCTGAGTACAGCCCAGTGGAGTAATACTACCAGAAGTGTGAATAGAGAAGAATGAAGTCAGGAGAAGAAGGCCTGAGGACAGCCCAGTGGAATAATACTACCAGGAGTGTGAATGCAGAGGGACGAAGTTAGGAGAAGAAAGTCTGAGGACAGCCAGGTGGAGTAATACTTGCAGGAGTGTGAGTGCAGAAGGTCGAAGTCAGGCGAAGAAGGCCTGAGGAGAGCCCAGTGGAGTAATACTACCAGGAGTGTGAATGGAGAAGGACAAAGTCAGGAGAACAAGGCCTGAGGACAGCCCAGTGTAGGAATACTACCAGGAGTGTGAATGGAGAAGGACGAAGTCAGGAGAAGAGGCCTGAGGACAGCCCAGTGGAGTAATTCTTCGAGGAGTGTGAATGCAGAAGGACGAAGTCAGGAGAATACAGCCTGAGGAGAGCCCAGTGGAGTAATACTTCCAGGAGTGTGAATGGAGAAGGATGAATTCAGGAAAAGAAGGCCTGAGGACAGCACAGTGGATTAATACTGCCAAGAACATGAGTGGAGAAGAATGAAATCAGGAGAAGACCTGAGGACAGCCTAGTGCATTAATACTCCCAAGAACATGAGCGGAGAAGGACGAAGTCAGGAGAATAAGAACTTAGGACAGCCCAGTGGAGTAATTCTACCAGGAGTGTGAATGGAGAAGGACGAAGTCAGGATAAGAAGGCCTGAGGACAGCCCATTGGAGTAATACTCCAAAGAACATGAGTTCAGAAGGACGAAGTCCGGCAAGGAATGCCTGAGGACAGCCGAGTGGTGTAATACCAGGAGGAGTGTGAACGAAAAGGGAGGAAGTCAGGAGAACAAGCCCTTGAGGACAGCCCAGTGCAATAATACTACCAGGAGTGTTAATGGAGAAGGGCGTAGTAAGGAGAGGAAGGACTGAGGGCAGACCAGTGGAGTAATACTACCAGGAGTGTAAATGGAGAAGTACGAAGTTAGGAGAAGTATGCCAGAGGACAGCCCAGGGGAGTAGTACTACCAGGAGTGTGAATGGAGAAAGACGAATTCAAGAGAAGAAGGCCTGAGGACAGCACAGTATATTAATACTGCCAAGAACAATAGTGGAGAAGAATGAAATCAGGAGAAAGCCTGAGGAGAGCCCAGTGGAGTAATACTCCTTGAATATGAGTGGAGATGTAAGAAGTCAGGCGAAGTAGGACTTAGGACAGCACTGTGGAGTTGTACTAAAGGGAGTGTGAATGGAGAAGTACGAAGTCAGGAGAAGAAGGCCTGAGTACAGCCCAGTGGATTAATACTTCCAGGAACATGAGTCGAGAAGGACGAAGTGATTAGAAGAAGGCCTGAGGACAGCCCAGTGGAGTAATACTACCAGGAGTGTGAATGCAGAAGGAAGAAGTCAGGAGAAGAAGGACTGAGGACAGCCCAGTGAAGTAGGACTTTCATTAGTGTGAATGCAGAAGGAGGAAGTCAAGAGAAGAAGGCCTGAGGACAGCCCAGTGTAGTAATACTAACAGGAGTGTGAATGCAGAGGGACGAAGTCAGGAGAAGAAACCTGATGACAGCCCAGTGGAGGAATACTTGCAGGAGTGTGAATGCAGAAGAACGAAGACAGGAGAAGAAGGCCTGAGGAGAGCCCAGTGGAGTAATACTACCAGGAGTGTGAATGGAGAAGGACGAAGTCAGGAGAAGAAGGCCTGAGGACAGCCCAGTGGAGGAATACAACCAGGAGTGTCAATGGAGAAGGATGAAGTCAGGAGAAGAAGGCCTGAGGACAGCACAGTGGATGAATACTGCCAAGAACATGAGTGGAGAAGAATGAAATCAGGAGAAGACCTGAGGATAGCCTAGTGCATTAATACTCCCAAGAACATGAGCGGAGAAGGACGAAGTCAGGAGAATAAGATCTTAGGATAGCCTAGTGGAGTAATTCTACCAGGAGTGTGAATGGAGAAGGACGAAGTCAGGATAAGAACGCCTGAGGACAGCCCAGTGGAATAATACTAACAGGAGTGTTAATGGAGAAGGGCGAAGTAAGGAGAAGAAGGCCTGAGGACAGCCCTGTGGTGTAATACTACCAGCAGTGTGAATAGAGAAGTACGAAGTTAGGAGAAGTATGACTGAGGACACCCCAGGGGAGTAGTACTACCAGGAGTATGAATGGAGAAGAACGAAGTCAAGAGAAGAAGGCCTGAGGACAGCCCAGTGGAGTAATACTAGCAGGAGTGTGAAAGGAAAAGAATGAAATCAGGAGAAGGCGTGAGGACAGCCCAGTGGAGTAACACTCCCTAGAATATTAGTGGAGAAGTAAGAAGTCATGCAAAGTAGGACTTAGGACAACCCTGTGGAGTTGTACTAAAAGGAGTGTGAATGGAGAAGTACGAAGTCAGGACAAGAAGGCCGGAGTACAGCCCAGTGGAGTAATATTTCCAGGAACATGAGTGGAGAAGGACGAAGTGAGGAGAGGAAGGCCTGAGGACACCCCAGTGGAGTAATACTACCAGGAGTGTGAATGCAGAAGGACGAAGTCAGGAGAAGAAGGCCTGAGTACAGCCCACTGGAGAAATACAACCAGGAGTGTGAATGGAGAAGGAGGAAGTAAGGAGAAGAAGGCCTGAGGACAGCCCAGTGGAGTAATACTTGCAGGAGTGTAAATGGAGAAGTACGAATTCAGGAGAATGACTGAGGACAGCCCAGTGGAGTAATACTACCAGGAGTGTGAATGGAGAACGACGAATTCAGGAGAAGAAGGCCTGAGTACAGCCCAGGGGAGTAATACCACCAGAAGTGTTAATGGAGAAATACGAAGTCAGGAGAAGAAGTCCTGGGGACAGCCAGGGGAGTAATACTTCGAGGAGTGTGAATGTAGAAGGACGAAGTCAGGAGAATAAGGACTGAGGACAGCCCACTGGAGAAATACTTCCAGGAGTGTGAATGGAGAAATATGAATTCAGGAGAATGAGGACAGCCCTGTGGAGTAATACTAACAGGAGTGTGAATGGAGAATGACGTATCCAGGAGAAGAAGGCCTGAGTACAGCCCAGGGGAGTAATACTACCAGGAGTGTGAATGGAGAAATACGAAATCAGGAGAAGAAAGAATGAGGACAGCCCAGTGGAGTAATACTTCCAGGAAAGTGAGTGGCGAAGAACGAATTTAGGAGAAGAAGGCCTGAGGACAGACTAGTGCATTAATACTCCCAAGAACATGAGCGGAGAAGGACGAAGTCAGGAGAATAAGATCTTAGGACATCCTAGTGGAGTAATTCTACCAGGAGTGTGAATGGAGAAGGGCGAAGTAAGGAGAAGAAGGCCTGAGTACAGCCCAGGGGAGTAATACTACCAGGAGTGTGAATGGAGAAATACGAAATCAGGAGAAGAAAGAATGAGGACAGCCCAGTGGAGTAATACTTCCAGGAAAGTGAGTGGTGAAGAACGAATTCAGGAGAAGAAGGCCTGAGGACAGACTAGTGGAGTAATACTACCAGGAGTGGGAATAGAGAAGAACGACATCATGAGAAGAAGGCCTGTGGACAGCCCAGTGGAGTAATACTTCCAGGAGTGTGAATGCAGAAGAACGAAGACAGGCGAAGAAGGCCTGAGAACAGCCCTCTAGAGTAATACTACCAGGAGTGTGAATACAAAGGGAGGAATTCAGGAGAAGAAGGCCTGAGGACAGACAGAGGATTAATACTACCAGGAGTGTAAATAGAGAAGTACGAAGCGAGGAAAAGAAGGCCTGAGTACAGCCCAGTGGAGTAATACTACCAGAAGTGTGAATAGAGAAGAATGAAGTCAAGAGAAGAAGGCCTGAGGACAACCCAGTGGAGTAATATTACCAGGAGTGTGAATAGAGAAGAATGAAGTCAGGAGAAGAAGGCCTGAGGACAGCCCAGTGGAGTAATACTACCAGGAGTGTGAATGCAGAAGGACGAAGTCAGGAGTAGAAGGCCAGAGGACAGCACAGTGGATTAATCCAGCCAAAAACATGAGTGGAGAAAAATGAAATCAGGAGAAGGTCTGATTAAAGCCCAGTGGAGTAATGCTCCCAAGAACATGAGTGGAGAATGCCGAAGTCAGGGAAGAAGGCCTGAAGAGAGCCCAGTGGAGTAATACTACCGGGAGAGTGAATGGAGAAATACAAAATCAGGAGAAGAAGGACTGAGTATAGGTCAGTGTAGTCATACTTCCAGGAACGTGAGTGGAGAAGGACAAAGTCAGGAGAACAATATCTGAGGACAGCCCTCTGGAGAAATACTCCCAGGAGTGTGAATGAAGAGGTACAAAGTCAGGAGAAGAAGGCCTGAGTACAGCCCAGTGGAGTAATAATTCCAGAAATGTGAGTGGAGAAGGAGGAATTCAGGAGAAGTAGGCCTGAGGACAGCCCAGTAGAGTAATACTACCAGGAGAGTGCATGGAGAAGGACGAAGGCAGGAGAAGAATGCTTGAGGACAGCCCAGTGGTGTAATACTACCAGGAGCGTGCATAGAGAAGACCAAAGCCAGGAGAAGAAGGCCTGAGGACAGCCCAGTGGAGTAATATTACCAGGAGTTTGAATAGACAAGAATGAAGTCAATAGAAGAAGGCCTGAGGACAACGCAGTGGAGTAATATTACCAGGAGTGTGAATAGAGAAGAATGAAGTCAGGAGAAGAAGGCCTGAGGACAGCCCAGTGGAATAATACTACCAGGAGTGTGAATGCAGAGGGACGAAGTTAGGAGAAGAAAGTCTGAGGACAGCCAGGTGGAGTAATACTTGCAGGAGTGTGAGTGCAGAAGGTCGAAGTCAGGCGAAGAAGGCCTGAGGAGAGCCCAGTGGAGTAATACTACCAGGAGTGTGAATACAGAAGGACAAATTCAGGAGAAGAAGGCCTGAGGACAGCCCAGTGGAGTAATACTACTAGGAGTGTGAATGGAGAATTATAAAGTCAGGAGAAGAAGGCCTGAGGAGAGCCCAGGGGAGTAATACTACCAGGAGTGTGAATAAAGAAGGACGAAGTCAGGAGAAGAAGGCCTGAGGACAGCCCAGTGGAGTAATACTTCCATGAGTGTGAATGCAGAAGGACGAAGTCAGGAGAAGAAGGCCTGAGGACAGCCCTCTGGAGTAATACTACCAGGAGTGTGAATGCAGAAGAACGAAGTCAGGAGAAGAAGGACTTAGGACAGCCCAGGGGTGTCATACCTCAAGGGCTCTGAATGCAGAAGGACGAAGTCAGGAGAAGAAGGCCTGAGGACAGCACAGTGTATTAATACTGCCAGGAACAGGAGTGGAGAAGAATGAAATCAGGAGAAGGTCTGAGGACAGCCCAGTGGAGCAATACTTCCAGGAGTCTGAATGCAGAAGGACGAAGTCAGGAGAATAAGGATTGAGGACAGCCCAGCGGAGTAATTGTAGCAGGAGTGTGAATGGAGAAGTACGAATTCAGGAGAAGAATATCTGAGTAGAGCCCAGTGGAGTAATACTTCCAGGAATGTGATGGGAGAAGGACGAAGTTAGGAGAAGAGGGGCTGAGGACAGCCCAGTGCAGTAATACATACAGGAGTGTCAATGAAGAAAGAGGAAGTCAGGCGAAGAAGGCCTGATCACGGCCCAGTGGAGTAATACTTCCAGGAGTGTGAATGCAGAAGGACGAAGTCAGGAGAAGAAGGACTGAGGACCGCCCTCTGGAGAAATACTACCAGGAGTGTGAATGCAGAAGAACAATATCAGGAGAAGAAGGCCTGAATACAGCACTCTGGAGTAATACTACCAGGAGTGTGAGTGCAGAAGTACAAAGTCAGGGCAAAAAGGCCTGAGGAAAGCCCAGTGGAGTAATACTTCCAGGATGTGAATGAGGAAGGACGAAGTCTGGAGAAGGCCTGAGGACAGCACAGTGGTGTAATACTCCCAGGAGTGTGAATGGAGAAGGAGGACGTCAGGAGAAGAAGGCCTGAGTACAGCCCAGTGGAGTAATACCAGCAGGAGTGTGAATGGAGAAGGACGAAGTCAGGAGAAGAAGGCCTTGAGGATAGCCCAGTGGAGTAATACTACCAGGAGTGTTAATGGAGAAGGGCAAAGTCAAGAGAAGAAGGCCTGAGGACAGCACAGTAGAATAACACTGCCAAGAATATGAGTGGAGAAGAATGAAATCAGGAGAAGGCCTGAGGAGAGCCCAGTGGATTAATATTCCCTAGAATATGAGTGGATAAGGAAGAACTCAGGCGAAGTAGGCCTGAGGACAGCCCAGTGTAGTAATACTTCCAGGAAAGTGAGTGGAGCAGGACGAAGTGAGGAGAAGAAGGCCTGAGGACAGCCCAGTGCTGTAATACTACCAGGAGTGTGAATGCAGAAGGAAGAAGTCAGGAGAAGAAGGCCTGAGTACAGCCCACTGGAGAAATACTTCCAGGAGTGTGAATGGAGAAGTACGAATTCAGGAGAATGACTGAGGACAGCCCTGTGGAGTAATACTACCAGGAGTGTGAATGGAGAACGACGAATTCAGGCGAAGAAGGCCTGAGTACAGCCCAGGGGAGTAATACTACCAGGAGTGTGCATGGAGAAATACGAAATCAGGAGAAGAAAGAATGAGGACAGCCCAGTAGAGTAATACTTCCAGGAAAGTGAGTGGTGAAGAACGAATTCAGGAGAAGAAGGCCTGAGGACAGACTAGTGGAGTAATACTACCAGGAGTGGGAATAGAGAAGAACGACATCATGAGAAGAAGGCCTGTGGACAGCCCAGTGGAGTAATACTTCCAGGAGTGTGAATGCAGAAGAACGAAGACAGGCGAAGAAGGCCTGAGAACAGCCCTCTAGAGTAATACTACCAGGAGTGTGAATACAAAGGGAGGAATTCAGGAGAAGAAGGCCTGAGGACAGACAGAGGATTAATACTACCAGGAGTGTAAATAGAGAAGTACGAAGCGAGGAAAAGAAGGCCTGAGTACAGCCCAGTGGAGTAATACTACCAGAAGTGTGAATAGAGAAGAATGAAGTCAGGAGAAGAAGGCCTGAGGACAGCCCAGTGGAATAATACTACCAGGAGTGTGAATGCAGAGGGACGAAGTTAGGAGAAGAAAGTCTGAGGACAGCCAGGTGGAGTAATACTTGCAGGAGTGTGAGTGCAGAAGGTCGAAGTCAGGCGAAGAAGGCCTGAGGAGAGCCCAGTGGAGTAATACTACCAGGAGTGTGAATGGAGAAGGACAAAGTCAGGAGAACAAGGCCTGAGGACAGCCCAGTGTAGGAATACTACCAGGAGTGTGAATGGAGAAGGACGAAGTCAGGAGAAGAGGCCTGAGGACAGCCCAGTGGAGTAATTCTTCGAGGAGTGTGAATGCAGAAGGACGAAGTCAGGAGAATACAGCCTGAGGAGAGCCCAGTGGAGTAATACTTCCAGGAGTGTGAATGGAGAAGGATGAATTCAGGAAAAGAAGGCCTGAGGACAGCACAGTGGATTAATACTGCCAAGAACATGAGTGGAGAAGAATGAAATCAGGAGAAGACCTGAGGACAGCCTAGTGCATTAATACTCCCAAGAACATGAGCGGAGAAGGACGAAGTCAGGAGAATAAGAACTTAGGACAGCCCAGTGGAGTAATTCTACCAGGAGTGTGAATGGAGAAGGACGAAGTCAGGATAAGAAGGCCTGAGGACAGCCCATTGGAGTAATACTCCAAAGAACATGAGTTCAGAAGGACGAAGTCCGGCAAGGAATGCCTGAGGACAGCCGAGTGGTGTAATACCAGGAGGAGTGTGAACGAAAAGGGAGGAAGTCAGGAGAACAAGCCCTTGAGGACAGCCCAGTGCAATAATACTACCAGGAGTGTTAATGGAGAAGGGCGTAGTAAGGAGAGGAAGGACTGAGGGCAGACCAGTGGAGTAATACTACCAGGAGTGTAAATGGAGAAGTACGAAGTTAGGAGAAGTATGCCAGAGGACAGCCCAGGGGAGTAGTACTACCAGGAGTGTGAATGGAGAAAGACGAATTCAAGAGAAGAAGGCCTGAGGACAGCACAGTATATTAATACTGCCAAGAACAATAGTGGAGAAGAATGAAATCAGGAGAAAGCCTGAGGAGAGCCCAGTGGAGTAATACTCCTTGAATATGAGTGGAGATGTAAGAAGTCAGGCGAAGTAGGACTTAGGACAGCACTGTGGAGTTGTACTAAAGGGAGTGTGAATGGAGAAGTACGAAGTCAGGAGAAGAAGGCCTGAGTACAGCCCAGTGGATTAATACTTCCAGGAACATGAGTCGAGAAGGACGAAGTGATTAGAAGAAGGCCTGAGGACAGCCCAGTGGAGTAATACTACCAGGAGTGTGAATGCAGAAGGAAGAAGTCAGGAGAAGAAGGACTGAGGACAGCCCAGTGAAGTAGGACTTTCATTAGTGTGAATGCAGAAGGAGGAAGTCAAGAGAAGAAGGCCTGAGGACAGCCCAGTGTAGTAATACTAACAGGAGTGTGAATGCAGAGGGACGAAGTCAGGAGAAGAAACCTGATGACAGCCCAGTGGAGGAATACTTGCAGGAGTGTGAATGCAGAAGAACGAAGACAGGAGAAGAAGGCCTGAGGAGAGCCCAGTGGAGTAATACTACCAGGAGTGTGAATGGAGAAGGACGAAGTCAGGAGAAGAAGGCCTGAGGACAGCCCAGTGGAGGAATACAACCAGGAGTGTCAATGGAGAAGGATGAAGTCAGGAGAAGAAGGCCTGAGGACAGCACAGTGGATGAATACTGCCAAGAACATGAGTGGAGAAGAATGAAATCAGGAGAAGACCTGAGGATAGCCTAGTGCATTAATACTCCCAAGAACATGAGCGGAGAAGGACGAAGTCAGGAGAATAAGATCTTAGGATAGCCTAGTGGAGTAATTCTACCAGGAGTGTGAATGGAGAAGGACGAAGTCAGGATAAGAACGCCTGAGGACAGCCAAGTGGAATAATACTAACAGGAGTGTTAATGGAGAAGGGCGAAGTAAGGAGAAGAAGGCCTGAGGACAGCCCTGTGGTGTAATACTACCAGCAGTGTGAATAGAGAAGTACGAAGTTAGGAGAAGTATGACTGAGGACACCCCAGGGGAGTAGTACTACCAGGAGTATGAATGGAGAAGAACGAAGTCAAGAGAAGAAGGCCTGAGGACAGCCCAGTGGAGTAATACTAGCAGGAGTGTGAAAGGAAAAGAATGAAATCAGGAGAAGGCGTGAGGACAGCCCAGTGGAGTAACACTCCCTAGAATATTAGTGGAGAAGTAAGAAGTCATGCAAAGTAGGACTTAGGACAACCCTGTGGAGTTGTACTAAAAGGAGTGTGAATGGAGAAGTACGAAGTCAGGACAAGAAGGCCGGAGTACAGCCCAGTGGAGTAATATTTCCAGGAACATGAGTGGAGAAGGACGAAGTGAGGAGAGGAAGGCCTGAGGACACCCCAGTGGAGTAATACTACCAGGAGTGTGAATGCAGAAGGACGAAGTCAGGAGAAGAAGGCCTGAGTACAGCCCACTGGAGAAATACAACCAGGAGTGTGAATGGAGAAGGAGGAAGTAAGGAGAAGAAGGCCTGAGGACAGCCCAGTGGAGTAATACTTGCAGGAGTGTAAATGGAGAAGTACGAATTCAGGAGAATGACTGAGGACAGCCCAGTGGAGTAATACTACCAGGAGTGTGAATGGAGAACGACGAATTCAGGAGAAGAAGGCCTGAGTACAGCCCAGGGGAGTAATACCACCAGAAGTGTTAATGGAGAAATACGAAGTCAGGAGAAGAAGTCCTGGGGACAGCCAGGGGAGTAATACTTCGAGGAGTGTGAATGTAGAAGGACGAAGTCAGGAGAATAAGGACTGAGGACAGCCCACTGGAGAAATACTTCCAGGAGTGTGAATGGAGAAATATGAATTCAGGAGAATGAGGACAGCCCTGTGGAGTAATACTAACAGGAGTGTGAATGGAGAATGACGTATCCAGGAGAAGAAGGCCTGAGTACAGCCCAGGGGAGTAATACTACCAGGAGTGTGAATGGAGAAATACGAAATCAGGAGAAGAAAGAATGAGGACAGCCCAGTGGAGTAATACTTCCAGGAAAGTGAGTGGCGAAGAACGAATTTAGGAGAAGAAGGCCTGAGGACAGACTAGTGCATTAATACTCCCAAGAACATGAGCGGAGAAGGACGAAGTCAGGAGAATAAGATCTTAGGACATCCTAGTGGAGTAATTCTACCAGGAGTGTGAATGGAGAAGGGCGAAGTAAGGAGAAGAAGGCCTGAGTACAGCCCAGGGGAGTAATACTACCAGGAGTGTGAATGGAGAAATACGAAATCAGGAGAAGAAAGAATGAGGACAGCCCAGTGGAGTAATACTTCCAGGAAAGTGAGTGGTGAAGAACGAATTCAGGAGAAGAAGGCCTGAGGACAGACTAGTGGAGTAATACTACCAGGAGTGGGAATAGAGAAGAACGACATCATGAGAAGAAGGCCTGTGGACAGCCCAGTGGAGTAATACTTCCAGGAGTGTGAATGCAGAAGAACGAAGACAGGCGAAGAAGGCCTGAGAACAGCCCTCTAGAGTAATACTACCAGGAGTGTGAATACAAAGGGAGGAATTCAGGAGAAGAAGGCCTGAGGACAGACAGAGGATTAATACTACCAGGAGTGTAAATAGAGAAGTACGAAGCGAGGAAAAGAAGGCCTGAGTACAGCCCAGTGGAGTAATACTACCAGAAGTGTGAATAGAGAAGAATGAAGTCAAGAGAAGAAGGCCTGAGGACAACCCAGTGGAGTAATATTACCAGGAGTGTGAATAGAGAAGAATGAAGTCAGGAGAAGAAGGCCTGAGGACAGCCCAGTGGAGTAATACTACCAGGAGTGTGAATGCAGAAGGACGAAGTCAGGAGTAGAAGGCCAGAGGACAGCACAGTGGATTAATCCAGCCAAAAACATGAGTGGAGAAAAATGAAATCAGGAGAAGGTCTGATTAAAGCCCAGTGGAGTAATGCTCCCAAGAACATGAGTGGAGAATGCCGAAGTCAGGGAAGAAGGCCTGAAGAGAGCCCAGTGGAGTAATACTACCGGGAGAGTGAATGGAGAAATACAAAATCAGGAGAAGAAGGACTGAGTATAGGTCAGTGTAGTCATACTTCCAGGAACGTGAGTGGAGAAGGACAAAGTCAGGAGAACAATATCTGAGGACAGCCCTCTGGAGAAATACTCCCAGGAGTGTGAATGAAGAGGTACAAAGTCAGGAGAAGAAGGCCTGAGTACAGCCCAGTGGAGTAATAATTCCAGAAATGTGAGTGGAGAAGGAGGAATTCAGGAGAAGTAGGCCTGAGGACAGCCCAGTAGAGTAATACTACCAGGAGAGTGCATGGAGAAGGACGAAGGCAGGAGAAGAATGCTTGAGGACAGCCCAGTGGTGTAATACTACCAGGAGCGTGCATAGAGAAGACCAAAGCCAGGAGAAGAAGGCCTGAGGACAGCCCAGTGGAGTAATATTACCAGGAGTTTGAATAGAGAAGAATGAAGTCAGGAGAAGAAGGCCTGAGGGCAACGCAGTGGAGTAATATTACCAGGAGTGTGAATAGAGAAGAATGAAGTCAGGAGAAGAAGGCCTGAGGACAGCCCAGTGGAATAATACTACCAGGAGTGTGAATGCAGAGGGACGAAGTTAGGAGAAGAAAGTCTGAGGACAGCCAGGTGGAGTAATACTTGCAGGAGTGTGAGTGCAGAAGGTCGAAGTCAGGCGAAGAAGGCCTGAGGAGAGCCCAGTGGAGTAATACTACCAGGAGTGTGAATACAGAAGGACAAATTCAGGAGAAGAAGGCCTGAGGACAGCCCAGTGGAGTAATACTACTAGGAGTGTGAATGGAGAATTATAAAGTCAGGAGAAGAAGGCCTGAGGAGAGCCCAGGGGAGTAATACTACCAGGAGTGTGAATAAAGAAGGACGAAGTCAGGAGAAGAAGGCCTGAGGACAGCCCAGTGGAGTAATACTTCCATGAGTGTGAATGCAGAAGGACGAAGTCAGGAGAAGAAGGCCTGAGGACAGCCCTCTGGAGTAATACTACCAGGAGTGTGAATGCAGAAGAACGAAGTCAGGAGAAGAAGGACTTAGGACAGCCCAGGGGTGTCATACCTCAAGGGCTCTGAATGCAGAAGGACGAAGTCAGGAGAAGAAGGCCTGAGGACAGCACAGTGTATTAATACTGCCAGGAACAGGAGTGGAGAAGAATGAAATCAGGAGAAGGTCTGAGGACAGCCCAGTGGAGCAATACTTCCAGGAGTCTGAATGCAGAAGGACGAAGTCAGGAGAATAAGGATTGAGGACAGCCCAGCGGAGTAATTGTAGCAGAAGTGTGAATGGAGAAGTACGAATTCAGGAGAAGAATATCTGAGTAGAGCCCAGTGGAGTAATACTTCCAGGAATGTGATGGGAGAAGGACGAAGTTAGGAGAAGAGGGGCTGAGGACAGCCCAGTGCAGTAATACATACAGGAGTGTCAATGAAGAAAGAGGAAGTCAGGCGAAGAAGGCCTGATCACGGCCCAGTGGAGTAATACTTCCAGGAGTGTGAATGCAGAAGGACGAAGTCAGGAGAAGAAGGACTGAGGACCGCCCTCTGGAGAAATACTACCAGGAGTGTGAATGCAGAAGAACAATATCAGGAGAAGAAGGCCTGAATACAGCACTCTGGAGTAATACTACCAGGAGTGTGAGTGCAGAAGTACAAAGTCAGGGCAAAAAGGCCTGAGGAAAGCCCAGTGGAGTAATACTTCCAGGATGTGAATGAGGAAGGACGAAGTCTGGAGAAGGCCTGAGGACAGCACAGTGGTGTAATACTCCCAGGAGTGTGAATGGAGAAGGAGGACGTCAGGAGAAGAAGGCCTGAGTACAGCCCAGTGGAGTAATACCAGCAGGAGTGTGAATGGAGAAGGACGAAGTCAGGAGAAGAAGGCCTTGAGGATAGCCCAGTGGAGTAATACTACCAGGAGTGTTAATGGAGAAGGGCAAAGTCAAGAGAAGAAGGCCTGAGGACAGCACAGTAGAATAACACTGCCAAGAATATGAGTGGAGAAGAATGAAATCAGGAGAAGGCCTGAGGAGAGCCCAGTGGATTAATATTCCCTAGAATATGAGTGGATAAGGAAGAACTCAGGCGAAGTAGGCCTGAGGACAGCCCAGTGTAGTAATACTTCCAGGAAAGTGAGTGGAGCAGGACGAAGTGAGGAGAAGAAGGCCTGAGGACAGCCCAGTGCTGTAATACTACCAGGAGTGTGAATGCAGAAGGAAGAAGTCAGGAGAAGAAGGCCTGAGTACAGCCCACTGGAGAAATACTTCCAGGAGTGTGAATGGAGAAGTACGAATTCAGGAGAATGACTGAGGACAGCCCTGTGGAGTAATACTACCAGGAGTGTGAATGGAGAACGACGAATTCAGGCGAAGAAGGCCTGAGTACAGCCCAGGGGAGTAATACTACCAGGAGTGTGCATGGAGAAATACGAAATCAGGAGAAGAAAGAATGAGGACAGCCCAGTAGAGTAATACTTCCAGGAAAGTGAGTGGTGAAGAACGAATTCAGGAGAAGAAGGCCTGAGGACAGACTAGTGGAGTAATACTACCAGGAGTGGGAATAGAGAAGAACGACATCATGAGAAGAAGGCCTGTGGACAGCCCAGTGGAGTAATACTTCCAGGAGTGTGAATGCAGAAGAACGAAGACAGGCGAAGAAGGCCTGAGAACAGCCCTCTAGAGTAATACTACCAGGAGTGTGAATACAAAGGGAGGAATTCAGGAGAAGAAGGCCTGAGGACAGACAGAGGATTAATACTACCAGGAGTGTAAATAGAGAAGTACGAAGCGAGGAAAAGAAGGCCTGAGTACAGCCCAGTGGAGTAATACTACCAGAAGTGTGAATAGAGAAGAATGAAGTCAGGAGAAGAAGGCCTGAGGACAGCCCAGTGGAATAATACTACCAGGAGTGTGAATGCAGAGGGACGAAGTTAGGAGAAGAAAGTCTGAGGACAGCCAGGTGGAGTAATACTTGCAGGAGTGTGAGTGCAGAAGGTCGAAGTCAGGCGAAGAAGGCCTGAGGAGAGCCCAGTGGAGTAATACTACCAGGAGTGTGAATGGAGAAGGACAAAGTCAGGAGAACAAGGCCTGAGGACAGCCCAGTGTAGGAATACTACCAGGAGTGTGAATGGAGAAGGACGAAGTCAGGAGAAGAGGCCTGAGGACAGCCCAGTGGAGTAATTCTTCGAGGAGTGTGAATGCAGAAGGACGAAGTCAGGAGAATACAGCCTGAGGAGAGCCCAGTGGAGTAATACTTCCAGGAGTGTGAATGGAGAAGGATGAATTCAGGAAAAGAAGGCCTGAGGACAGCACAGTGGATTAATACTGCCAAGAACATGAGTGGAGAAGAATGAAATCAGGAGAAGACCTGAGGACAGCCTAGTGCATTAATACTCCCAAGAACATGAGCGGAGAAGGACGAAGTCAGGAGAATAAGAACTTAGGACAGCCCAGTGGAGTAATTCTACCAGGAGTGTGAATGGAGAAGGACGAAGTCAGGATAAGAAGGCCTGAGGACAGCCCATTGGAGTAATACTCCAAAGAACATGAGTTCAGAAGGACGAAGTCCGGCAAGGAATGCCTGAGGACAGCCGAGTGGTGTAATACCAGGAGGAGTGTGAATGAAAAGGGAGGAAGTCAGGAGAACAAGCCCTTGAGGACAGCCCAGTGCAATAATACTACCAGGAGTGTTAATGGAGAAGGGCGTAGTAAGGAGAGGAAGGACTGAGGGCAGACCAGTGGAGTAATACTACCAGGAGTGTAAATGGAGAAGTACGAAGTTAGGAGAAGTATGCCAGAGGACAGCCCAGGGGAGTAGTACTACCAGGAGTGTGAATGGAGAAAGACGAATTCAAGAGAAGAAGGCCTGAGGACAGCACAGTATATTAATACTGCCAAGAACAATAGTGGAGAAGAATGAAATCAGGAGAAAGCCTGAGGAGAGCCCAGTGGAGTAATACTCCTTGAATATGAGTGGAGATGTAAGAAGTCAGGCGAAGTAGGACTTAGGACAGCACTGTGGAGTTGTACTAAAGGGAGTGTGAATGGAGAAGTACGAAGTCAGGAGAAGAAGGCCTGAGTACAGCCCAGTGGATTAATACTTCCAGGAACATGAGTCGAGAAGGACGAAGTGATTAGAAGAAGGCCTGAGGACAGCCCAGTGGAGTAATACTACCAGGAGTGTGAATGCAGAAGGAAGAAGTCAGGAGAAGAAGGACTGAGGACAGCCCAGTGAAGTAGGACTTTCATTAGTGTGAATGCAGAAGGAGGAAGTCAAGAGAAGAAGGCCTGAGGACAGCCCAGTGTAGTAATACTAACAGGAGTGTGAATGCAGAGGGACGAAGTCAGGAGAAGAAACCTGATGACAGCCCAGTGGAGGAATACTTGCAGGAGTGTGAATGCAGAAGAACGAAGACAGGAGAAGAAGGCCTGAGGAGAGCCCAGTGGAGTAATACTACCAGGAGTGTGAATGGAGAAGGACGAAGTCAGGAGAAGAAGGCCTGAGGACAGCCCAGTGGAGGAATACAACCAGGAGTGTCAATGGAGAAGGATGAAGTCAGGAGAAGAAGGCCTGAGGACAGCACAGTGGATGAATACTGCCAAGAACATGAGTGGAGAAGAATGAAATCAGGAGAAGACCTGAGGATAGCCTAGTGCATTAATACTCCCAAGAACATGAGCGGAGAAGGACGAAGTCAGGAGAATAAGATCTTAGGATAGCCTAGTGGAGTAATTCTACCAGGAGTGTGAATGGAGAAGGACGAAGTCAGGATAAGAACGCCTGAGGACAGCCAAGTGGAATAATACTAACAGGAGTGTTAATGGAGAAGGGCGAAGTAAGGAGAAGAAGGCCTGAGGACAGCCCTGTGGTGTAATACTACCAGCAGTGTGAATAGAGAAGTACGAAGTTAGGAGAAGTATGACTGAGGACACCCCAGGGGAGTAGTACTACCAGGAGTATGAATGGAGAAGAACGAAGTCAAGAGAAGAAGGCCTGAGGACAGCCCAGTGGAGTAATACTAGCAGGAGTGTGAAAGGAAAAGAATGAAATCAGGAGAAGGCGTGAGGACAGCCCAGTGGAGTAACACTCCCTAGAATATTAGTGGAGAAGTAAGAAGTCATGCAAAGTAGGACTTAGGACAACCCTGTGGAGTTGTACTAAAAGGAGTGTGAATGGAGAAGTACGAAGTCAGGACAAGAAGGCCGGAGTACAGCCCAGTGGAGTAATATTTCCAGGAACATGAGTGGAGAAGGACGAAGTGAGGAGAGGAAGGCCTGAGGACACCCCAGTGGAGTAATACTACCAGGAGTGTGAATGCAGAAGGACGAAGTCAGGAGAAGAAGGACTGAGGACAGCCCAGTGAAGTAGGACTTTCATTAGTGTGAATGCAGAAGGAGGAAGTCAAGAGAAGAAGGCCTGAGGACAGCCCAGTGTAGTAATACTAACACTGCCAAGAACATGAGTGGAGAAGAATGACTACAGCCCACTGGAGAAATACAACCAGGAGTGTGAATGGAGAAGGAGGAAGTAAGGAGAAGAAGGCCTGAGGACAGCCCAGTGGAGTAATACTTGCAGGAGTGTAAATGGAGAAGTACGAATTCAGGAGAATGACTGAGGACAGCCCAGTGGAGTAATACTACCAGGAGTGTGAATGGAGAACGACGAATTCAGGAGAAGAAGGCCTGAGTACAGCCCAGGGGAGTAATACCACCAGAAGTGTTAATGGAGAAATACGAAGTCAGGAGAAGAAGTCCTGGGGACAGCCAGGGGAGTAATACTTCGAGGAGTGTGAATGTAGAAGGACGAAGTCAGGAGAATAAGGACTGAGGACAGCCCACTGGAGAAATACTTCCAGGAGTGTGAATGGAGAAATATGAATTCAGGAGAATGAGGACAGCCCTGTGGAGTAATACTAACAGGAGTGTGAATGGAGAATGACGTATCCAGGAGAAGAAGGCCTGAGTACAGCCCAGGGGAGTAATACTACCAGGAGTGTGAATGGAGAAATACGAAATCAGGAGAAGAAAGAATGAGGACAGCCCAGTGGAGTAATACTTCCAGGAAAGTGAGTGGCGAAGAACGAATTTAGGAGAAGAAGGCCTGAGGACAGACTAGTGCATTAATACTCCCAAGAACATGAGCGGAGAAGGACGAAGTCAGGAGAATAAGATCTTAGGACATCCTAGTGGAGTAATTCTACCAGGAGTGTGAATGGAGAAGGGCGAAGTAAGGAGAAGAAGGCCTGAGTACAGCCCAGGGGAGTAATACTACCAGGAGTGTGAATGGAGAAATACGAAATCAGGAGAAGAAAGAATGAGGACAGCCCAGTGGAGTAATACTTCCAGGAAAGTGAGTGGTGAAGAACGAATTCAGGAGAAGAAGGCCTGAGGACAGACTAGTGGAGTAATACTACCAGGAGTGGGAATAGAGAAGAACGACATCATGAGAAGAAGGCCTGTGGACAGCCCAGTGGAGTAATACTTCCAGGAGTGTGAATGCAGAAGAACGAAGACAGGCGAAGAAGGCCTGAGAACAGCCCTCTAGAGTAATACTACCAGGAGTGTGAATACAAAGGGAGGAATTCAGGAGAAGAAGGCCTGAGGACAGACAGAGGATTAATACTACCAGGAGTGTAAATAGAGAAGTACGAAGCGAGGAAAAGAAGGCCTGAGTACAGCCCAGTGGAGTAATACTACCAGAAGTGTGAATAGAGAAGAATGAAGTCAAGAGAAGAAGGCCTGAGGACAACCCAGTGGAGTAATATTACCAGGAGTGTGAATAGAGAAGAATGAAGTCAGGAGAAGAAGGCCTGAGGACAGCCCAGTGGAGTAATACTACCAGGAGTGTGAATGCAGAAGGACGAAGTCAGGAGTAGAAGGCCAGAGGACAGCACAGTGGATTAATCCAGCCAAAAACATGAGTGGAGAAAAATGAAATCAGGAGAAGGTCTGATTAAAGCCCAGTGGAGTAATGCTCCCAAGAACATGAGTGGAGAATGCCGAAGTCAGGGAAGAAGGCCTGAAGAGAGCCCAGTGGAGTAATACTACCGGGAGAGTGAATGGAGAAATACAAAATCAGGAGAAGAAGGACTGAGTATAGGTCAGTGTAGTCATACTTCCAGGAACGTGAGTGGAGAAGGACAAAGTCAGGAGAACAATATCTGAGGACAGCCCTCTGGAGAAATACTCCCAGGAGTGTGAATGAAGAGGTACAAAGTCAGGAGAAGAAGGCCTGAGTACAGCCCAGTGGAGTAATAATTCCAGAAATGTGAGTGGAGAAGGAGGAATTCAGGAGAAGTAGGCCTGAGGACAGCCCAGTAGAGTAATACTACCAGGAGAGTGCATGGAGAAGGACGAAGGCAGGAGAAGAATGCTTGAGGACAGCCCAGTGGTGTAATACTACCAGGAGCGTGCATAGAGAAGACCAAAGCCAGGAGAAGAAGGCCTGAGGACAGCCCAGTGGAGTAATATAACCAGGAGTTTGAATAGAGAAGAATGAAGTCAGGAGAAGAAGGCCTGAGGGCAACGCAGTGGAGTAATATTACCAGGAGTGTGAATAGAGAAGAATGAAGTCAGGAGAAGAAGGCCTGAGGACAGCCCAGTGGAATAATACTACCAGGAGTGTGAATGCAGAGGGACGAAGTTAGGAGAAGAAAGTCTGAGGACAGCCAGGTGGAGTAATACTTGCAGGAGTGTGAGTGCAGAAGGTCGAAGTCAGGCGAAGAAGGCCTGAGGAGAGCCCAGTGGAGTAATACTACCAGGAGTGTGAATACAGAAGGACAAATTCAGGAGAAGAAGGCCTGAGGACAGCCCAGTGGAGTAATACTACTAGGAGTGTGAATGGAGAATTATAAAGTCAGGAGAAGAAGGCCTGAGGAGAGCCCAGGGGAGTAATACTACCAGGAGTGTGAATAAAGAAGGACGAAGTCAGGAGAAGAAGGCCTGAGGACAGCCCAGTGGAGTAATACTTCAATGAGTGTGAATGCAGAAGGACGAAGTCAGGAGAAGAAGGCCTGAGGACAGCCCAGTGGAGTAATACTACCAGGAGTGTGAATGCAGAAGAACGAAGTCAGGAGAAGAAGGACTTAGGACAGCCCAGGGGTGTCATACCTCAAGGGCTCTGAATGCAGAAGGACGAAGTCAGGAGAAGAAGGCCTGAGGACAGCACAGTGTATTAATACTGCCAGGAACAGGAGTGGAGAAGAATGAAATCAGGAGAAGGTCTGAGGACAGCCCAGTGGAGCAATACTTCCAGGAGTCTGAATGCAGAAGGACGAAGTCAGGAGAATAAGGATTGAGGACAGCCCAGCGGAGTAATTGTAGCAGGAGTGTGAATGGAGAAGTACGAATTCAGGAGAAGAATATCTGAGTAGAGCCCAGTGGAGTAATACTTCCAGGAATGTGATGGGAGAAGGACGAAGTTAGGAGAAGAGGGGCTGAGGACAGCCCAGTGCAGTAATACATACAGGAGTGTCAATGAAGAAAGAGGAAGTCAGGCGAAGAAGGCCTGATCACGGCCCAGTGGAGTAATACTTCCAGGAGTGTGAATGCAGAAGGACGAAGTCAGGAGAAGAAGGACTGAGGACCGCCCTCTGGAGAAATACTACCAGGAGTGTGAATGCAGAAGAACAATATCAGGAGAAGAAGGCCTGAATACAGCACTCTGGAGTAATACTACCAGGAGTGTGAGTGCAGAAGTACAAAGTCAGGGCAAAAAGGCCTGAGGAAAGCCCAGTGGAGTAATACTTCCAGGATGTGAATGAGGAAGGACGAAGTCTGGAGAAGGCCTGAGGACAGCACAGTGGTGTAATACTCCCAGGAGTGTGAATGGAGAAGGAGGACGTCAGGAGAAGAAGGCCTGAGTACAGCCCAGTGGAGTAATACCAGCAGGAGTGTGAATGGAGAAGGACGAAGTCAGGAGAAGAAGGCCTTGAGGATAGCCCAGTGGAGTAATACTACCAGGAGTGTTAATGGAGAAGGGCAAAGTCAAGAGAAGAAGGCCTGAGGACAGCACAGTAGAATAACACTGCCAAGAATATGAGTGGAGAAGTATGAAATCAGGAGAAGGTCTGAGGAGAGCCCAGTGGATTAATATTCCCTAGAATATGAGTGGATAAGGAAGAACTCAGGTGAAGTAGGCCTGAGGACAGCCCAGTGTAGTAATACTTCCAGGAAAGTGAGTGGAGCAGGACGAAGTGAGGAGAAGAAGGCCTGAGGACAGCACAGTAGAATAACACTGCCAAGAACATGAGTGGAGAAGAATGAAATCAGGAGAAGGCCTGAGGAGAGCCCAGTGGATTAATATTCCCTAGAATATGAGTGGATAAGGAAGAACTCAGGCGAAGTAGGCCTGAGGACAGCCCAGTGTAGTAATACTTCCAGGAAAGTGAGTGGAGCAGGACGAAGTGAGGAGAAGAAGGCCTGAGGACAGCCCAGTGCTGTAATACTACCAGGAGTGTGAATGCAGAAGGAAGAAGTCAGGAGAAGAAGGCCTGAGTACAGCCCACTGGAGAAATACTTCCAGGAGTGTGAATGGAGAAGTACGAATTCAGGAGAATGACTGAGGACAGCCCTGTGGAGTAATACTACCAGGAGTGTGAATGGAGAACGACGAATTCAGGCGAAGAAGGCCTGAGTACAGCCCAGGGGAGTAATACTACCAGGAGTGTGCATGGAGAAATACGAAATCAGGAGAAGAAAGAATGAGGACAGCCCAGTAGAGTAATACTTCCAGGAAAGTGAGTGGTGAAGAACGAATTCAGGAGAAGAAGGCCTGAGGACAGACTAGTGGAGTAATACTACCAGGAGTGGGAATAGAGAAGAACGACATCATGAGAAGAAGGCCTGTGGACAGCCCAGTGGAGTAATACTTCCAGGAGTGTGAATGCAGAAGAACGAAGACAGGCGAAGAAGGCCTGAGAACAGCCCTCTAGAGTAATACTACCAGGAGTGTGAATACAAAGGGAGGAATTCAGGAGAAGAAGGCCTGAGGACAGACAGAGGATTAATACTACCAGGAGTGTAAATAGAGAAGTACGAAGCGAGGAAAAGAAGGCCTGAGTACAGCCCAGTGGAGTAATACTACCAGAAGTGTGAATAGAGAAGAATGAAGTCAAGAGAAGAAGGCCTGAGTACAGCCCAGTGGAGTAATACTACCAGAAGTGTGAATAGAGAAGAATGAAGTCAGGAGAAGAAGGCCTGAGGACAGCCCAGTGGAATAATACTACCAGGAGTGTGAATGCAGAGGGACGAAGTTAGGAGAAGAAAGTCTGAGGACAGCCAGGTGGAGTAATACTTGCAGGAGTGTGAGTGCAGAAGGTCGAAGTCAGGCGAAGAAGGCCTGAGGAGAGCCCAGTGGAGTAATACTACCAGGAGTGTGAATGGAGAAGGACAAAGTCAGGAGAACAAGGCCTGAGGACAGCCCAGTGTAGGAATACTACCAGGAGTGTGAATGGAGAAGGACGAAGTCAGGAGAAGAGGCCTGAGGACAGCCCAGTGGAGTAATTCTTCGAGGAGTGTGAATGCAGAAGGACGAAGTCAGGAGAATACAGCCTGAGGAGAGCCCAGTGGAGTAATACTTCCAGGAGTGTGAATGGAGAAGGATGAATTCAGGAAAAGAAGGCCTGAGGACAGCACAGTGGATTAATACTGCCAAGAACATGAGTGGAGAAGAATGAAATCAGGAGAAGACCTGAGGACAGCCTAGTGCATTAATACTCCCAAGAACATGAGCGGAGAAGGATGAAGTCAGGAGAATAAGAACTTAGGACAGCCCAGTGGAGTAATTCTACCAGGAGTGTGAATGGAGAAGGACGAAGTCAGGATAAGAAGGCCTGAGGACAGCCCATTGGAGTAATACTCCAAAGAACATGAGTTCAGAAGGACGAAGTCCGGCAAGGAATGCCTGAGGACAGCCGAGTGGTGTAATACCAGGAGGAGTGTGAACGAAAAGGGAGGAAGTCAGGAGAACAAGCCCTTGAGGACAGCCCAGTGCAATAATACTACCAGGAGTGTTAATGGAGAAGGGCGTAGTAAGGAGAGGAAGGACTGAGGGCAGACCAGTGGAGTAATACTACCAGGAGTGTAAATGGAGAAGTACGAAGTTAGGAGAAGTATGCCAGAGGACAGCCCAGGGGAGTAGTACTACCAGGAGTGTGAATGGAGAAAGACGAATTCAAGAGAAGAAGGCCTGAGGACAGCACAGTATATTAATACTGCCAAGAACAATAGTGGAGAAGAATGAAATCAGGAGAAAGCCTGAGGAGAGCCCAGTGGAGTAATACTCCTTGAATATGAGTGGAGATGTAAGAAGTCAGGCGAAGTAGGACTTAGGACAGCACTGTGGAGTTGTACTAAAGGGAGTGTGAATGGAGAAGTACGAAGTCAGGAGAAGAAGGCCTGAGTACAGCCCAGTGGATTAATACTTCCAGGAACATGAGTCGAGAAGGACGAAGTGATTAGAAGAAGGCCTGAGGACAGCCCAGTGGAGTAATACTACCAGGAGTGTGAATGCAGAAGGAAGAAGTCAGGAGAAGAAGGACTGAGGACAGCCCAGTGAAGTAGGACTTTCATTAGTGTGAATGCAGAAGGAGGAAGTCAAGAGAAGAAGGCCTGAGGACAGCCCAGTGTAGTAATACTAACAGGAGTGTGAATGCAGAGGGACGAAGTCAGGAGAAGAAACCTGATGACAGCCCAGTGGAGGAATACTTGCAGGAGTGTGAATGCAGAAGAACGAAGACAGGAGAAGAAGGCCTGAGGAGAGCCCAGTGGAGTAATACTACCAGGAGTGTGAATGGAGAAGGACGAAGTCAGGAGAAGAAGGCCTGAGGACAGCCCAGTGGAGGAATACAACCAGGAGTGTGAATGGAGAAGGATGAAGTCAGGAGAAGAAGGCCTGAGGACAGCACAGTGGATGAATACTGCCAAGAACATGAGTGGAGAAGAATGAAATCAGGAGAAGACCTGAGGATAGCCTAGTGCATTAATACTCCCAAGAACATGAGCGGAGAAGGACGAAGTCAGGAGAATAAGATCTTAGGATAGCCTAGTGGAGTAATTCTACCAGGAGTGTGAATGGAGAAGGACGAAGTCAGGATAAGAACGCCTGAGGACAGCCAAGTGGAATAATACTAACAGGAGTGTTAATGGAGAAGGTCGAAGTAAGGAGAAGAAGGCCTGAGGACAGCCCTGTGGTGTAATACTACCAGCAGTGTGAATAGAGAAGTACGAAGTTAGGAGAAGTATGACTGAGGACACCCCAGGGGAGTAGTACTACCAGGAGTATGAATGGAGAAGAACGAAGTCAAGAGAAGAAGGCCTGAGGACAGCCCAGTGGAGTAATACTAGCAGGAGTGTGAAAGGAAAAGAATGAAATCAGGAGAAGGCGTGAGGACAGCCCAGTGGAGTAACACTCCCTAGAATATTAGTGGAGAAGTAAGAAGTCATGCAAAGTAGGACTTAGGACAACCCTGTGGAGTTGTACTAAAAGGAGTGTGAATGGAGAAGTACGAAGTCAGGAGAAGAAGGCCTGAGGACAGCCCAGTGGAGTAATATTTCCAGGAACATGAGTGGAGAAGGACGAAGTGAGGAGAGGAAGGCCTGAGGACACCCCAGTGGAGTAATACTACCAGGAGTGTGAATGCAGAAGGACGAAGTCAGGAGAAGAAGGCCTGAGTACAGCCCACTGGAGAAATACAACCAGGAGTGTGAATGGAGAAGGAGGAAGTAAGGAGAAGAAGGCCTGAGGACAGCCCAGTGGAGTAATACTTGCAGGAGTGTAAATGGAGAAGTACGAATTCAGGAGAATGACTGAGGACAGCCCAGTGGAGTAATACTACCAGGAGTGTGAATGGAGAACGACGAATTCAGGAGAAGAAGGCCTGAGTACAGCCCAGGGGAGTAATACCACCAGAAGTGTTAATGGAGAAATACGAAGTCAGGAGAAGAAGTCCTGGGGACAGCCAGGGGAGTAATACTTCGAGGAGTGTGAATGTAGAAGGACGAAGTCAGGAGAATAAGGACTGAGGACAGCCCACTGGAGAAATACTTCCAGGAGTGTGAATGGAGAAATATGAATTCAGGAGAATGAGGACAGCCCTGTGGAGTAATACTAACAGGAGTGTGAATGGAGAATGACGTATCCAGGAGAAGAAGGCCTGAGTACAGCCCAGGGGAGTAATACTACCAGGAGTGTGAATGGAGAAATACGAAATCAGGAGAAGAAAGAATGAGGACAGCCCAGTGGAGTAATACTTCCAGGAAAGTGAGTGGCGAAGAACGAATTTAGGAGAAGAAGGCCTGAGGACAGACTAGTGCATTAATACTCCCAAGAACATGAGCGGAGAAGGACGAAGTCAGGAGAATAAGATCTTAGGACATCCTAGTGGAGTAATTCTACCAGGAGTGTGAATGGAGAAGGGCGAAGTAAGGAGAAGAAGGCCTGAGTACAGCCCAGGGGAGTAATACTACCAGGAGTGTGAATGGAGAAATACGAAATCAGGAGAAGAAAGAATGAGGACAGCCCAGTGGAGTAATACTTCCAGGAAAGTGAGTGGTGAAGAACGAATTCAGGAGAAGAAGGCCTGAGGACAGACTAGTGGAGTAATACTACCAGGAGTGGGAATAGAGAAGAACGACATCATGAGAAGAAGGCCTGTGGACAGCCCAGTGGAGTAATACTTCCAGGAGTGTGAATGCAGAAGAACGAAGACAGGCGAAGAAGGCCTGAGAACAGCCCTCTAGAGTAATACTACCAGGAGTGTGAATACAAAGGGAGGAATTCAGGAGAAGAAGGCCTGAGGACAGACAGAGGATTAATACTACCAGGAGTGTAAATAGAGAAGTACGAAGCGAGGAAAAGAAGGCCTGAGTACAGCCCAGTGGAGTAATACTACCAGAAGTGTGAATAGAGAAGAATGAATTCAGGAGAAGAAGGCCTGAGGACAGCCCAGTGGAGTAATATTACCAGGAGTGTGAATAGAGAAGAATGAAGTCAGGAGAAGAAGGCCTGAGGACAGCCCAGTGGAGTAATACTACCAGGAGTGTGAATGCAGAAGGACGAAGTCAGGAGTAGAAGGCCAGAGGACAGCACAGTGGATTAATCCAGCCAAAAACATGAGTGGAGAAAAATGAAATCAGGAGAAGGTCTGATTAAAGCCCAGTGGAGTAATGCTCCCAAGAACATGAGTGGAGAATGCCGAAGTCAGGGAAGAAGGCCTGAAGAGAGCCCAGTGGAGTAATACTACCGGGAGAGTGAATGGAGAAATACAAAATCAGGAGAAGAAGGACTGAGTATAGGTCAGTGTAGTCATACTTCCAGGAACGTGAGTGGAGAAGGACAAAGTCAGGAGAACAATATCTGAGGACAGCCCTCTGGAGAAATACTCCCAGGAGTGTGAATGAAGAGGTACAAAGTCAGGAGAAGAAGGCCTGAGTACAGCCCAGTGGAGTAATAATTCCAGAAATGTGAGTGGAGAAGGAGGAAGTCAGGAGAAGAAGGCCTGAGGACAGCCCAGTGGAGTAATACTACCAGGAGAGTGCATGGAGAAGGACGAAGGCAGGAGAAGAATGCTTGAGGACAGCCCAGTGGTGTAATACTACCAGGAGCGTGCATAGAGAAGACCAAAGCCAGGAGAAGAAGGCCTGAGGACAGCCCAGTGGAGTAATATTACCAGGAGTTTGAATAGAGAAGAATGAAGTCAGGAGAAGAAGGCCTGAGGGCAACGCAGTGGAGTAATATTACCAGGAGTGTGAATAGAGAAGAATGAAGTCAGGAGAAGAAGGCCTGAGGACAGCCCAGTGGAATAATACTACCAGGAGTGTGAATGCAGAGGGACGAAGTCAGGAGAAGAAGGCCTGAGGACAGCCAGGTGGAGTAATACTTGCAGGAGTGTGAGTGCAGAAGGTCGAAGTCAGGCGAAGAAGGCCTGAGGAGAGCCCAGTGGAGTAATACTACCAGGAGTGTGAATACAGAAGGACAAATTCAGGAGAAGAAGGCCTGAGGACAGCCCAGTGGAGTAATACTACTAGGAGTGTGAATGGAGAAATACGAAGTCAGGAGAAGAAGGTGTGAGGAGAGCCCAGTGGAGTAATACTACCAGGAGTGTGAATGGAGAAGGACGAAGTCAGGAGAAGAAGGCCTGAGGACAGCCCAGTGGAGTAATACTTAAAGAAGTGTGAATGCAGAAGGACGAAGTCAGGAGAAGAAGGCCTGAGGACAGCCCTCTGGAGTAATACTACCAGGAGTGTGAATGCAGAAGAACGAAGTCAGGAGAAGAAGGACTTAGGACAGCCCAGGGGTGTCATACCTCAAGGGCTCTGAATGCAGAAGGACGAAGTCAGGAGAAGAAGGCCTGAGGACAGCACAGTGTATTAATACTGCCAGGAACAGGAGTGGAGAAGAATGAAATCAGGAGAAGGCCTGAGGACAGCCCAGTGGAGTAATACTTCCAGGAGTGTGAATGCAGAAGGACGAAGTCAGGAGAATAAGGATTGAGGACAGCCCAGCGGAGTAATTGTAGCAGAAGTGTGAATGGAGAAGTACGAATTCAGGAGAAGAATATCTGAGTAGAGCCCAGTGGAGTAATACTTCCAGGAATGTGATGGGAGAAGGACGAAGTTAGGAGAAGAGGGGCTGAGGACAGCCCAGTGCAGTAATACATACAGGAGTGTCAATGAAGAAAGAGGAAGTCAGGCGAAGAAGGCCTGAGGACAGCCCAGTGGAGTAATACTTCCAGGAGTGTGAATGCAGAAGGACGAAGTCAGGAGAAGAAGGACTGAGGACCGCCCTCTGGAGAAATACTACCAGGAGTGTGAATGCAGAAGAACAATATCAGGAGAAGAAGGCCTGAATACAGCACTCTGGAGTAATACTACCAGGAGTGTGAGTGCAGAAGTACAAAGTCAGGGCAAAAAGGCCTGAGGAAAGCCCAGTGGAGTAATACTTCCAGGATGTGAATGAGGAAGGACGAAGTCTGGAGAAGGCCTGAGGACAGCACAGTGGTGTAATACTCCCAGGAGTGTGAATGGAGAAGGAGGACGTCAGGAGAAGAAGGCCTGAGTACAGCCCAGTGGAGTAATACCAGCAGGAGTGTGAATGGAGAAGGACGAAGTCAGGAGAAGAAGGCCTTGAGGATAGCCCAGTGGAGTAATACTACCAGGAGTGTTAATGGAGAAGGGCAAAGTCAAGAGAAGAAGGCCTGAGGACAGCACAGTAGAATAACACTGCCAAGAATATGAGTGGAGAAGAATGAAATCAGGAGAAGGCCTGAGGAGAGCCCAGTGGATTAATATTCCCTAGAATATGAGTGGATAAGGAAGAACTCAGGCGAAGTAGGCCTGAGGACAGCCCAGTGTAGTAATACTTCCAGGAAAGTGAGTGGAGCAGGACGAAGTGAGGAGAAGAAGGCCTGAGGACAGCCCAGTTGTGTAATACTACCAGGAGTGTGAATGCAGTATGACCAAGTCAGGAGAAGAAGGCCTGAGTACAGCCCACTGGAGAAATACTTCCAGGAGTGTGAATGGAGAAGTACGAATTCAGGAGAATGACTGAGGACAGCCCTGTGGAGTAATACTACCAGGAGTGTGAATGGAGAACGACGAATTCAGGCGAAGAAGGCCTGAGTACAGCCCAGGGGAGTAATACTACCAGGAGTGTGCATGGAGAAATACGAAATCAGGAGAAGAAAGAATGAGGACAGCCCAGTAGAGTAATACTTCCAGGAAAGTGAGTGGTGAAGAACGAATTCAGGAGAAGAAGGCCTGAGGACAGACTAGTGGAGTAATACTACCAGGAGTGGGAATAGAGAAGAACGACATCATGAGAAGAAGGCCTGTGGACAGCCCAGTGGAGTAATACTTCCAGGAGTGTGAATGCAGAAGAACGAAGACAGGCGAAGAAGGCCTGAGAACAGCCCTCTAGAGTAATACTACCAGGAGTGTGAATACAAAGGGAGGAATTCAGGAGAAGAAGGCCTGAGGACAGACAGAGGATTAATACTACCAGGAGTGTAAATAGAGAAGTACGAAGCGAGGAAAAGAAGGCCTGAGTACAGCCCAGTGGAGTAATACTACAAGAAGTGTGAATAGAGAAGAATGAAGTCAGGAGAAGAAGGCCTGAGGACAGCCCAGTGGAATAATACTACCAGGAGTGTGAATGCAGAGGGACGAAGTTAGGAGAAGAAAGTCTGAGGACAGCCAGGTGGAGTAATACTTGCAGGAGTGTGAGTGCAGAAGGTCGAAGTCAGGCGAAGAAGGCCTGAGGAGAGCCCAGTGGAGTAATACTACCAGGAGTGTGAATGGAGAAGGACAAAGTCAGGAGAACAAGGCCTGAGGACAGCCCAGTGTAGGAATACTACCAGGAGTGTGAATGGAGAAGGACGAAGTCAGGAGAAGAGGCCTGAGGACAGCCCAGTGGAGTAATTCTTCGAGGAGTGTGAATGCAGAAGGACGAAGTCAGGAGAATACAGCCTGAGGAGAGCCCAGTGGAGTAATACTTCCAGGAGTGTGAATGGAGAAGGATGAATTCAGGAAAAGAAGGCCTGAGGACAGCACAGTGGATTAATACTGCCAAGAACATGAGTGGAGAAGAATGAAATCAGGAGAAGACCTGAGGACAGCCTAGTGCATTAATACTCCCAAGAACATGAGCGGAGAAGGACGAAGTCAGGAGAATAAGAACTTAGGACAGCCCAGTGGAGTAATGCTACCAGGAGTGTGAATGGAGAAGGACGAAGTCAGGATAAGAAGGCCTGAGGACAGCCCATTGGAGTAATACTCCAAAGAACATGAGTTCAGAAGGACGAAGTCCGGCAAGGAATGCCTGAGGACAGCCGAGTGGTGTAATACCAGGAGGAGTGTGAACGAAAAGGGAGGAAGTCAGGAGAACAAGCCCTTGAGGACAGCCCAGTGCAATAATACTACCAGGAGTGTTAATGGAGAAGGGCGTAGTAAGGAGAGGAAGGACTGAGGGCAGACCAGTGGAGTAATACTACCAGGAGTGTAAATGGAGAAGTACGAAGTTAGGAGAAGTATGCCAGAGGACAGCCCAGGGGAGTAGTACTACCAGGAGTGTGAATGGAGAAAGACGAATTCAAGAGAAGAAGGCCTGAGGACAGCACAGTATATTAATACTGCCAAGAACAATAGTGGAGAAGAATGAAATCAGGAGAAAGCCTGAGGAGAGCCCAGTGGAGTAATACTCCTTGAATATGAGTGGAGATGTAAGAAGTCAGGCGAAGTAGGACTTAGGACAGCACTGTGGAGTTGTACTAAAGGGAGTGTGAATGGAGAAGTACGAAGTCAGGAGAAGAAGGCCTGAGTACAGCCCAGTGGAGTAATACTTCCAGGAATGTGAGTGGAGAAGGACGAAGTGATTAGAAGAAGGCCTGAGGACAGCCCAGTGGAGTAATACTACCAGGAGTGTGAATGCAGAAGGAAGAAGTCAGGAGAAGAAGGACTGAGGACAGCCCAGTGAAGTAGGACTTTCATTAGTGTGAATGCAGAAGGAGGAAGTCAAGAGAAGAAGGCCTGAGGACAGCCCAGTGTAGTAATACTAACAGGAGTGTGAATGCAGAGGGACGAAGTCAGGAGAAGAAACCTGATGACAGCCCAGTGGAGGAATACTTGCAGGAGTGTGAATGCAGAAGAACGAAGACAGGAGAAGAAGGCCTGAGGAGAGCCCAGTGGAGTAATACTACCAGGAGTGTGAATGGAGAAGGACAAAGTCAGGAGAAGAAGGCCTGAGGACAGCCCAGTGGAGGAATACTACCAGGAGTGTTAATGGAGAAGTACCAAGTCTGGAGAAGAAGGTCTGAGTACAGCCCAGTGCAGTAATACTTCCAGCAACATGAGTGGAGCAGGACGAAGTGAGGAGAAGAAGGCCTGAGGACAGCCCAGTAGAGTAATACTACCAGGAGTGTGAAAGCAAAAGGAAGAAGTCAGGAGAAGAAGGCCTGAGTACAGCCCACTGGAGAAATACTTCCAGGAGTGTGAATGGAGAAATACGAATTCAGGAGAATGACTGAGGACAGCCTTGTGGAGTAATACTACCAGGAGTGTGAAAGGAGAATGATGTATTCAGGAGAAGAAGGCCTGAGTACAGCCCAGGGGAGTAATACTACCAGGAGTGTGAATGGAGAAATACAAAATCAGGACAAGAAAGAATGAGGACAGCCCAGTGGAGTAATACTTCCAGGAAAGTGAGTGGTGAAGAACGAATTGAGGAGAAGAAGGCCTGAGGACAGACTAGTGGAGTAATACTACCAGGAGTGGGAATAGAGAAGAACGACATCATGAGAAGAAGGCCTGTGGACAGCCCAGTGGAGTAATACTTCCAGGAGTGTGAATGCAGAAGGACGAAGTCAGGTGAAGAAGACCTGAGAAGAGCCCTCTAGAGTAATACTACCAGGAGTGTGAATACAGAAGGAAGAATTCAGGAGGAGAAGGCCTGAGGACAGACAGAGGATTAATACTACCAGGAGTGTAAATAGAGAAGTACGAAGTCAGGAGAAGAAGGCCTGAGTACAGCCCAGTGGAGTAATATTACCAGGAGTGTGAATAGAGAAGAATGAAGTCAAGAGAAGAAGGCCTGAGGACAACCCAGTGGAGTAATATTACCAGGAGTGTGAATAGAGAAGAATGAAGTCAGGAGAAGAAGGTCTGAGGACAGCCCAGTGGAGTAATACTACCAGGAGTGTGAATGCAGACGGACGAAGTCAGGAGAAGAAAGCTTGAGGACAGCCCAGTGGAGTAATACTACCAGGAGTGTGAATGGAGAAGGACGAAGTCAGGAGAAGAAGGCCTGAGGACAGCCCAGTGGAGGAATACAACCAGGAGTGTCAATGGAGAAGGATGAAGTCAGGAGAAGAAGGCCTGAGGACAGCACAGTGGATGAATACTGCCAAGAACATGAGTGGAGAAGAATGAAATCAGGAGAAGACCTGAGGATAGCCTAGTGCATTAATACTCCCAAGAACATGAGCGGAGAAGGACGAAGTCAGGAGAATAAGATCTTAGGATAGCCTAGTGGAGTAATTCTACCAGGAGTGTGAATGGAGAAGGACGAAGTCAGGATAAGAACGCCTGAGGACAGCCAAGTGGAATAATACTAACAGGAGTGTTAATGGAGAAGGGCGAAGTAAGGAGAAGAAGGCCTGAGGACAGCCCTGTGGTGTAATACTACCAGCAGTGTGAATAGAGAAGTACGAAGTTAGGAGAAGTATGACTGAGGACACCCCAGGGGAGTAGTACTACCAGGAGTATGAATGGAGAAGAACGAAGTCAAGAGAAGAAGGCCTGAGGACAGCCCAGTGGAGTAATACTAGCAGGAGTGTGAAAGGAAAAGAATGAAATCAGGAGAAGGCGTGAGGACAGCCCAGTGCAGTAACACTCCCTAGAATATTAGTGGAGAAGTAAGAAGTCATGCAAAGTAGGACTTAGGACAACCCTGTGGAGTTGTACTAAAAGGAGTGTGAATGGAGAAGTATGAAGTCAGGACAAGAAGGCCGGAGTACAGCCCAGTGGAGTAATATTTCCAGGAACATGAGTGGAGAAGGACGAAGTGAGGAGAGGAAGGCCTGAGGACACCCCAGTGGAGTAATACTACCAGGAGTGTGAATGCAGAAGGACGAAGTCAGGAGAAGAAGGCCTGAGTACAGCCCACTGGAGAAATACAACCAGGAGTGTGAATGGAGAAGGAGGAAGTCAGGAGAAGAAGGCCTGAGGACAGCCCAGTGGAGTAATACTTGCAGGAGTGTAAATGGAGAAGTACGAATTCAGGAGAATGACTGAGGACAGCCCAGTGGAGTAATACTACCAGGAGTGTGAATGGAGAACGACGAATTCAGGAGAAGAAGGCCTGAGTACAGCCCAGGGGAGTAATACCACCAGAAGTGTTAATGGAGAAATACGAAGTCAGGAGAAGAAGTCCTGGGGACAGCCAGGGGAGTAATACTTCGAGGAGTGTGAATGTAGAAGGACGAAGTCAGGAGAATAAGGACTGAGGACAGCCCACTGGAGAAATACTTCCAGGAGTGTGAATGGAGAAATATGAATTCAGGAGAATGAGGACAGCCCTGTGGAGTAATACTAACAGGAGTGTGAATGGAGAATGACGTATCCAGGAGAAGAAGGCCTGAGTACAGCCCAGGGGAGTAATACTACCAGGAGTGTGAATGGAGAAATACGAAATCAGGAGAAGAAAGAATGAGGACAGCCCAGTGGAGTAATACTTCCAGGAAAGTGAGTGGCGAAGAACGAATTTAGGAGAAGAAGGCCTGAGGACAGACTAGTGCATTAATACTCCCAAGAACATGAGCGGAGAAGGACGAAGTCAGGAGAATAAGATCTTAGGACATCCTAGTGGAGTAATTCTACCAGGAGTGTGAATGGAGAAGGGCGAAGTAAGGAGAAGAAGGCCTGAGTACAGCCCAGGGGAGTAATACTACCAGGAGTGTGAATGGAGAAATACGAAATCAGGAGAAGAAAGAATGAGGACAGCCCAGTGGAGTAATACTTCCAGGAAAGTGAGTGGTGAAGAACGAATTCAGGAGAAGAAGGCCTGAGGACAGACTAGTGGAGTAATACTACCAGGAGTGGGAATAGAGAAGAACGACATCATGAGAAGAAGGCCTGTGGACAGCCCAGTGGAGTAATACTTCCAGGAGTGTGAATGCAGAAGAACGAAGACAGGCGAAGAAGGCCTGAGAACAGCCCTCTAGAGTAATACTACCAGGAGTGTGAATACAAAGGGAGGAATTCAGGAGAAGAAGGCCTGAGGACAGACAGAGGATTAATACTACCAGGAGTGTAAATAGAGAAGTACGAAGCGAGGAAAAGAAGGCCTGAGTACAGCCCAGTGGAGTAATACTACCAGAAGTGTGAATAGAGAAGAATGAAGTCAAGAGAAGAAGGCCTGAGGACAACCCAGTGGAGTAATATTACCAGGAGTGTGAATAGAGAAGAATGAAGTCAGGAGAAGAAGGCCTGAGGACAGCCCAGTGGAGTAATACTACCAGGAGTGTGAATGCAGAAGGACGAAGTCAGGAGTAGAAGGCCAGAGGACAGCACAGTGGATTAATCCAGCCAAAAACATGAGTGGAGAAAAATGAAATCAGGAGAAGGTCTGATTAAAGCCCAGTGGAGTAATGCTCCCAAGAACATGAGTGGAGAATGCCGAAGTCAGGGAAGAAGGCCTGAAGAGAGCCCAGTGGAGTAATACTACCAGGAGAGTGAATGGAGAAATACAAAATCAGGAGAAGAAGGACTGAGTATAGGTCAGTGTAGTCATACTTCCAGGAACGTGAGTGGAGAAGGACAAAGTCAGGAGAACAATATCTGAGGACAGCCCTCTGGAGAAATACTCCCAGGAGTGTGAATGGAGAAGTACGAAGTCAGGAGAAGAATGTCTGGGTGGAGCCCAGTGGAGTAATAGTTCCAGGAACGTGAGTGGAGAAGGAGGAATTCAGGAGAAGTAGGCCTGAGGACAGCCCAGTGGAGTAATACTACCAGGAGAATGCATGGAGAAGGACGAAGTTAGGAGAAGAATTCCTGAGGACAGCCCAGTGGTGTAATACTACCAGGAGCGTGCATAGAGAAGACCAAAGCCAGGAGAAGAAGGCCTGAGGACAGCCCAGTGGAGTAATATTACCAGGAGTTTGAATAGAGAAGAATGAAGTCAGGAGAAGAAGGCCTGAGGACAACGCAGTGGAGTAATATTACCAGGAGTGTGAATAGAGAAGAATGAAGTCAGGAGAAGAAGGCCTGAGGACAGCCCAGTGGAATAATACTACCAGGAGTGTGAATGCAGAGGGACGAAGTTAGGAGAAGAAAGTCTGAGGACAGCCAGGTGGAGTAATACTTGCAGGAGTGTGAGTGCAGAAGGTCGAAGTCAGGCGAAGAAGGCCTGAGGAGAGCCCAGTGGAGTAATACTACCAGGAGTGTGAATGGAGAAGGACAAAGTCAGGAGAACAAGGCCTGAGGACAGCCCAGTGTAGGAATACTACCAGGAGTGTGAATGGAGAAGGACGAAGTCAGGAGAAGAGGCCTGAGGACAGCCCAGTGGAGTAATTCTTCGAGGAGTGTGAATGCAGAAGGACGAAGTCAGGAGAATACAGCCTGAGGAGAGCCCAGTGGAGTAATACTTCCAGGAGTGTGAATGGAGAAGGATGAATTCAGGAAA